>JAHVAK010000353.1:7500000-10000000 GCA_019845155.1 Luehdorfia chinensis | reverse complement strand
TCTGGCATTTTCCGAAATAGTCGAGTGTTACGAGACGAAAAACGAGATTTTCTTGTGCCGCAACCGCGAGGCTTTATTAGCTCATCATATTTGGGTATTTTACAACATAGCTATAGTTTATAGAAATCCATATATATCTTATAGAACAACGAAGAACGTGAAAGGACTTGAGGAAACTAAGTTTTTAATGGATTAATTAGTAGTTGAGGACAACGTACTAAGTTATTAGAACTTAAATAACAAGATTTTTAACTAATTTTATTTCATCAGCATTCTCTGTGTTTTTACTTAATTAAACATATACATTATCAGCCATTTAACAACATGAAATGTTTTTGTGCAATATACAAATTATTATTTAGTGATTGCGTTTATCACTTTAATTAATCTGAAAAAAAATCGTGGAGGTTATTTTATAAATAAAATAATAATACTAACTTACCAGGCAATACTCTATTATATGATATTTCATCAAAAATGGGACTATTATCGTTGACATCAGTGACCTTAATTGTTAAAGTAGTTTTTGCCACATGCTCAGTGTCAGAGGCTGTAATGTTCACCTCATATTGTTTTTTAGTTTCAAAGTCTAAAGGTTTATTGAGTACAATCTTTCCACTATATCTGTCTATTGAAAACGTATTGTCTCCTTGAACAATGGAGTACTTAAGGGCAGGATATGTGTCAACGTCATTTGCAGTAACAGATGTCAGTATCGATCCGACTTCCGCTCCTGTAAAAACAAAGAAGAAATCGGCATGAATAAATTCGTGGTTTAAAATACGCTCTCGTTTGACTGCCACTTTTAAGATTCGCAAAATAAAATGCTCTAAAACAAAACCACCGTCGCACTACAATGATATAAAAAACAAAGAAGCAAAAAGAGATCGAGCGCGGACCGTTCGTTGGGGAGGCACCGCTAAAACATGCACTCGAAAAAAATGTAATACCGTCCAATAAATATTGATCCTTAAGGAGACCCTTTTATTTAATCTCGGCGCTGGAATCGCAGAGTTGCAATGTAAGCCAGTCGCGAAGTCGGGAATACAAATTATGTAAAATGCCTCCCTCTTTGTACGATGCTTTTTGTTCTAACAATTTATTTCTCAAAGCTATCGGCCGCCCTACACCAATTTAAAAGAGAATACCGACGTAAATGGTCGCAAAAACGTGGAAACCACGTACCTTCTGATACTGAGATGACATTCGGTGGTGGGAACGTCGGCTGGTTGTCGTTAACATCAACAACGTTAATTCTAAGAGTAGATGTGCCAGTCATTTGCGGATCGCCTTCGTCAGTTGCAATAACAGTAAGCTTGTACATTTCCCTTATCTCTCGGTCGAGTACTATGTTGGTTTTGACAGAACCAGAAAATGCTGGTTCTATTATGAAAGCATTATCATGATTTCCGTCGACAATGTGATACAGGATCCTTGCGTTTGCTCCACGATCGTCGTCTTTTGCAGCAAGCTGTACCACAAATTCCCCCTTTGTGTTGCCTTCGAGAACATTAGCTATGTACTGTTGTTGTGTGAATCTGGGAGCGTGATCATTTTGATCTAGTAAGTTAACAATCACGTCACAGTAAGCGTACAAAATGGGCATGCCTTCTGTTCGAGCAACTACTACTAGCTGTCGACTAGGACCTGGGTAGGATTCGTAATCCAAATTATCCGAATTATTGACTTTTATAACTCCTGTGTTAGAATCTATTTCAAAAGCATATTGATTGTTTCCGTTTCCAAATTCATACACAATTCTTTGGCGCCGTCCATCGCTCCTTAATGCTGTTACTTGCAAAACTTCTTTCCCATACGGAAGATTTTCTTCAATCGTTACGTTATAGGTAGTATTTTGGAAGTTTAATATGGGTGATTGATCGCTGAAATCGCCAACACGAATTTCAATAAGCCCTACTGAGCTTAGCGGAGGATTGCCTTTGTCTTTTGCCATTACTCGTAAATGAATAAATTTTCCGTTTTCACTTGCTAGGCTTTGAGTTGCTGTCAGCACTCCCGTCGTAGGATTAATTCGAAACCTATGATTGGCCGTAGTCTAATAGCTCAAAGAGAATTTCTGAATTAGTTCCTATATCGTTATCGGTCGCAGAAACACGAAGTAAGCTTTGTCCTGGAGGTGTTAAAGTAGCCATTTGCTCTTTGAAGGGGTATTTAGTAAAAATAGGTGTATTGTCATTCACGTCACTTATAGTAATCTCCACAGAAACTCTTTGTGAACGAGCAATGTAACGCCCTTGATCCGTAGCGACCTGCTTCGAAGTGATAAACACTAGTTTTTTCTCTGTCAAAATATCTGTAAGTAATACAATTACATTAAGTTTAAACGTACATAATACACTACTACAAGTAAAATTAAGTTTTCCTTAATTTATTAAAAATATTTCCTTCTTTATATTTGTAAAACTTACCCAGTTGTGTAAATAATTCCTGTTTTATTATCTATTCTGAAAAGACCTTGACTTTCATTAGCTAATGAATAGACAATTCGTTTATTGAAACCCAAATCTGCATCTGTAGCTCTTACTTTAATAATAGATGTATCAATTGGTGCATCTTCAGAAATTGCAGCCGAATAATGACCAGTATCGAAAACTGGATCATTATCATTCTGGTCTTCAACTAAGATTGTAATGTTACATGACCCCTGCAAGGCTACTGGAGAAGCCATGGTCAAATGCAGCTATTGTAAGGTCATAGTTAGACTGAGTCTCACGATCTAACGTTTTAGCCGTTAGTTTTCCAGATGTGGAATCTATAGAGAATTTGTTTCCATTATTTCCCGAAATTATACTATAAGTTATAACTCCAGTTCGCACCAATATCTTTATCTGTTGCTGCAACTGTAGTGAATTATTTCAGGTTCATTATTTTCGGGGACGGCTAAAGGGTAACACGAACCAGTTTTGAAAGTTGGGGGGTTGTCGTTCACGTCTAAAATGCTTATTGAAACTGTGGCTACGTCGAAATTGGTTGTTGATTGAAAAGTACTAGAATCTGTTACGTAGACTGGAAAAATGTATTGATCTGCCTCTTCTCGGTCTACTTTAGTTTTTACCGTAACAGTTCCAAGACGTTCGTCAATAGTAAATTTATCTCCAGCCAAACCGAGAGGTATCATATATGTAAGATTTCCTGAAATAATTTTTTTTTTATTAAGTTTATAAGTTCTCTTAAGAATAATATGAGTCATCTATGTATATATGTTAAACATCTTACCTATGTTACCTCTAGATGATTTAGCGCTTAATCTGGTCACGAAACTGCCAGGGCGTATGTCTTCACTAATATTAGCTCTATAAAACAAATCCGTAAATCTGGGCGGTACATTTGTAGATGCTTGCAAATTTAAGAACAGTGTCATATGACTTTGTTTAGGAAATGGAATGCCGTGGTCAGATGCCGTTAGATTTAGTTTATATTGGCCTGGCCGAACTTTTGCAGTGTCTGAAGAGAATTTCTTAGACAGCGTCAACTTTCCAGTATCATAATCCATTGAAAAATAAGTATGGTCATTTCCACTTGAAATATAGTACGATATTTTACCATTGTCACCAGAATCTGCGTCAACCGCTAATGCCTGATATAATATTCCCGAATATGTATTCAGGGTAACAGACACTTTATTTTTTGACACAAAAGTAGGAATGTTGTCATTTGAATCTGTTACTGAAACATGCACTGTCGCCAATGTGGACATTCTTTCAGTAACGTTTGGAACTAAATCAGTAGCTTCGATTACTAACCAATAATCTTTAACTTTTTCAAAATCAAGTGGTGAAGTTAGTGTCATAGTACCCGTTAGTGGATCTAAGCTAAAAACATCTTTTGTAGATGGTAAAGAAGAAAGTATATGAAAATTTAATTCGCCATTAGCAGCCAGCATCTTCATCTCTTGCTGTAAAATTGTAGACGGCCATTCCAACTGGGGCATTTTCAGATACTTCAATATTCATAGGATCCTGAGGCCACTGAGGTGGATTATCGTTTACGTCGACGATTTCAATCTTTACAGTAACTGCACTGCTTTGAGGATTATTAGTTGCCGATGTATCTAACGCTCTTACTTCTAGTCTATATTCTTCTTGAATTTCTCTATCTAATTGTCTTGCTACAACTAATGATCCAGTTTGGCGATCTATTTCAAAAGTCCCTGGCGAATGATCAGATGTAAGTGGCATAAGAAGATAAGAAATTTGTCTTTCTTCGTCATTATTTACTGAGTTATCTTGTACATCGCTATCACAGCACGCCACTGTACCAACGATGTGACCAATTTTAACATTTTCTTTTACCTAGAAATAAAAATGCGGATTAATCGTAAAGCTTTTGATATAATAATTAAAATAATATAAAAACATTAATAATATCAACCAAAATGTTTATTTTATATTTAAATAACTTTGATACGATAAATCTAAATCTAAGTATACTTACTTTGAACGATAAACTCGAACTAGTAAAGGTTGGTCTATTGTCATTTAAGTCCAAAACTTCAACCTTCAATTGCCTTACAGTTTGTCTTGGAGGCTGACCGCCATCTGTTGCTGCCACTGTTAAACGATATATAGATCTCTCCTCATGGTCCAGCACTGCAAATAGATTATTTAATGAGATTTTTTACATTGCAGTTAATTTTATTAAAATAGCATTTAGCAAAATTTTATGACTATGCCTTAAAAACCAATTAATTAGTGATTCAAAGACACCAAGTAAAGAGGGGACGTTTATTATATAAGCAGATCGATATCTTCTTTATAGCTCACCTGTACTTGTTTTTATTACTCCAGTATTGGAATCAATAAGAAAAACGCCATAACCATCCATATCTCTCTCGTTTAAGATAGAATATGAAACACTTGCATTAATGCCATTATCTTTATCTATAGCTTTTACCCTGGCCACTTCAGCACCTGGTCGTTGTTCTTCTCTTACGCTGACGACGTCTTCTCTAGGATCAATAATTTCCGGTGAATTATCATTCACGTCAGTGATTGCAATGGCAATTGGAACTCTGTTTGAACGTGGCAAATTGCCTTGATCTTTAGCTTCAGCAAATAGAGAATAAAATGATTTATATTCCCTATCCAGGACTTCTCGTGTCGTTATTATACCTGTAACAAAGATTTTATTATAGTTCTCCATTGTTCTCTTATACACTCCTAAAATGTAAGTACATTTATATAAGTAATGTAGTTATCACATTTTCCGTTACTAGAAATAAGTAAGTAAGGTATTTTGATTAAATAAAATAACAAATGATTTTCACAAATGGTTTTCATAAAATAAACGTTATTTTTATTTTCAACTAATAACATTTAATGATTTCGCAATCATAACATTTATTCGAAAAAAACGCAAAATATTTGTTTGTTACCGCATACGCATAAAAAAACGTGAATGAAGAGTTTTATATTTATTATAAATATTTAATAAATATTCCTTTTAATTCACATAACTTTTTATTTTATATAATTATATAATCATATAAATATAATTATACTGTACCTAAGAAGTTGGCAAACGAACTACGGTTAGAACTAACATAATTTGGTGGATTTAATAACTATGACTTAAATATTCAAGCCTGAAATTACGAGTAAGTATTCATAAATCGAAACGCTTGCGGCAGAATTTCTATGATTATCCAACAGAACATCCGTATCGGAAACCTAAATTTCATGATGACAGAACTGGAAAGGACAACAGCGTGATTTCATAAAACTGCCTCACCGAAAAGCGGTCCTTAGTTGACGTTGATATAGCTGATATTTCCGTAGATCGAGATAAAGCTGTCGAAAGATAATAAGATGTGGCTGAGGGTCTCGTAATGAGCGATTTGAAGCGGGCACTAAAAAAAATATTCGTCGATATTTCTCTGAGCAACAACTTAACATATATTGTCTCACCGACGTTGGAGTCGGAAAATATTTTACACAGTCGAGGAGAGATATATTTATAACGAAACACAAGTTAAAGAACAAAGAGTAAAGTGACTCCCTGCGATGGTATTCGCGTTGACTTTTATTTTTCTTCGCAATAATTTATCCTATTCCATTTCACCGGCGATACTTATATATAATTAGTATAATTTATAGTCAAATCGTTCCAGTCGGATCCTGAGCATATTTTACGAGTATAATTCATTTGAGTGCGGTTCAAAATAAAAGATATCCGTCAAGGTAACGAGTTGTAGGTCCGCGCAACGTCCTACATGTACATTTGTAACGTATGAGCTTTAAATACCCGACGACAGTATCTTGGCTTGCTGGGGCTCGTAATAAAACATGGAAGAGAATAGCGAGGTTCCTACATAGCAATATTTTAATAATAGTTAATGGCGGGTCACGGCGCATGCGCGTGCGACGACGTTTATAACTCGAAATTGACGCGCATAAATTCATTGCCTCCAGTTGCGGTTCAACTATATTTGAACTTCAAAAGACTTTCGTAGACTGATCAAAATGTAAACCTGGTGTGGTTAAACTCAACATTTGTAAATGTTTTTATAATTATATTATGCAACAAAGTTTTTAATTTTGTAACCAAAATTGTATAAATATTCCTTGCGATTGTTATTTAATTAATTTATAAAATATGCCATAACCGCTGTAAATTAGAATGACCACATATTCAGCAATGTCGGTTTTTGCAGACTTGATAGTATTCAAAGTATTTTTCATCGAATTGTTGTAGACAGCACCTGTTAAAAGTCTGAATTCCATATCAGACGCGAGCTCGATTCAATCGCATACAGTTGTCACTGCGAATGATTTACGAATATCGGCTGCAATCCTTGGTTCTTAAAGATGCACTAACTAGCTCGCCAAGTGTTGATACCCAATATACCAAATTGAGATAAAACGATTGACCATTCATCAGTCTGTTAAGGTGGCGATTACGCTACACCCCTACTTCACCTATTCTGAGCCCCATATCGGGAAGGGAAAACTCGCATCACATTCAATATTACCAACAGCGTGATCAATTTGATCATACAAGGACATAAATACGAGCAGGTCCGTTATTAAAACAGTTTTGAATCAAATATCGAAATCTTCGTTTTTAATCTTGATCAAATCTTGATTAACTAGTTTTGTTAACAAACGAAATGAAAGTTGTAAAATTGGTTGCAGGCTTAAGAGAATCTACCACCCTATCTCACCCCGTGGCTGTAGTAAAAGTCGACAGAAGGAAATTACAAAACGTGAGAAACCAGAAGGGACTGTGTTCAGCAGTGGACATTGTCATCATCATCAGCAGTAGCCTGTTAACAGTCCACTGGTGGACAAAGGCCTCTCCTAAGAAGTATATTTTCAGTCAGGCCTTTTAGAAATGATTATTCTGTTCTGTTTTAAATTTCGAGGCAATACCCATGGGCGATCCTAAGGACACACACGGGATAAGACGAAATGACAGGTTTTACTATTCAATATTTTTATTCCGATTTTCATTTATATTAATAACATTTATTTAATTCTCTCTAAACTCTGAATCCCTAAAAATATTATCGTAAACGATATCCATGGGAATATAAGAGCAAACACCCTCTTCACACTGCTCCCTTTTCCTTTAAATTGTGCAGGTATTAATGTGGTTATATTTACACAATCCGTTTGCTCAGTTGACGAGTCTTAAGTCACAACACACTTTGGGTTTTAGCTTTCAAAAGTGCCGGCAACGCAAACAATGCGTTGAGAGGTTGGGTACTGTTCAGCGGAATAGTTCTTTGGCTAATCAAACACTAGTAAAGACTCTCGGCTCGTTAATATTACGGTACCCCGTTGTTCCTAGACTACAAATGCTAACGACATTTGGCTTTATTAAATGGTTCGTTCTTTTTTGAACTATCTACAACCAGATTAAGAGGCTAGTATTTTCCTTTGAAGGTTTTTCTGTAATAGCTTTGCTTGACAGATAGATTGGCGATTTCCAGTCTTAGTATTTTAGGACAGTCAAAAGCTTAAAAATGTTATAATGAACAACACTCGTAAAATTAAAAAAGTTGACAACTCGTGGCAAGACATTAGTAACTCATTACTAACTCATACTACTTATTAATGTAATAAGGTCATTTTAAATATAAATGTCAAAGAAATACTAACCAGATAACGGATTCACAATGAAACTGGTATTCGAAGGGAAGAGACTATATCTCACAACAGCGTTGTCACCCATATCAGCATCAGTAGCAGATATCTTGCCCACAAACGCTCCGGCCTTGTGGTTTTCTTCAACTTGAAAGTTATAACTAGCTTGGGTGAAAACTGGATCATTATCATTTGCATCAAGTACATTGACTACAAGACTTGCACGGGCTGATAATGGTGGCATACCATTATCAGTTGCAATTATAGTCATCTTGTGACTTGCTGTTGTCTCTCTGTCAAGAGATTTGGCGAGAAAAACCCAACCTGTCGTAGATTGGACGTTGAAATGTTCTTCATTGGTGTTGTTCTCTGATAGAATTTTATAGGTTATCCGGGCGTTGTTGCCAGTGTCTCTATCAATAGCCTGGATTTCTAGTACCTAAAAAAAACGTTTCATTAATGTATTTTTTAATATTTACAAAACTAAGTAATATTTAAATAAAAAATCAATTAGAACAAATAATAACTCACAGGTAATCAATTTTAAGTAAATATAATAAATATTTAGTTCAACACTAGCCTCTCTTACTAATAAACGCTGTATTGTCTTCTTCTTTCGAATGTCAAATTACTGATGACACAGAGAGAGAAACCGGTGTGTTCTATTCACATTCACAGCATTTATTAGTAAAGGATTTAAAAATAATATTTAGTAAACTGTTTCATAATTCTTAAGCTCATTGGTGTTATAGGTCATATACATGAGGTTGAAAACTATCATACCTTTGCCTTTACTGCTTCAGATTCCAGTACATTAGCATTATAGGAATCATGTTCGAAAACTGGTGCATTATCATTAACATCCTGTACATCCACTACCAGCGTCAAATTGGCACTAAGCGGCGAGTTTCCGCCATCTTTAGCTGCAATGATCAAAGTGTGTCTGACCAAGTTCTCGTAGTCCAAAGGCCTGTTGATGAATGAGTTTGTGAATTTTATAAGTCGTTAAAGGAAAATTAAAAACAAAACTTTTGTATTAACTATACCAGAAAAATAGCAAAAATTATAGAAATATTTTGAGAGAAGCAAATGAATTTATTTGGTATTTAACTTTTTATTTTACTTGCCTCAAAAGCGTTACCAATCCGTTTTGGGAATTAACAGCAAACGTGTTAGGAGGTCCTGTGGCAGATAGTAGAATGTAAGTAATCTGTCCGTTCTTTCCATCGTCTTCATCTGTAGCTCTTGCTGCGTATACCACTGAACCAACAGACGCTGACTCAGCGACTGAAACTTTTACTGAGGATGTTCCAAACTCTGGTGCGTTGTCGTTAACATCTTCTAGTGTTATCTGGACCTGATTAATAGAAACAAAAAAAATGTATTAAAAATAATTAGATTACGAAAATTAATCAACGAGAAAGACTTTCGTCTAACCGTACAGAATAAGCTTGTGCTGTATTAAAGGACGGACAGCATACCAACCTGTGTCTGATCGTAACTAACTGGATTTCCGTTTGCAGCTTGAACGTTCAACAAATATGAAGAAGTGACCTCGCGGTCTAATTGTGTTGCCGTTCTGATGGCACCCGTGTGGGGTTCGATGCTGAAGTGGTGCTTCGGGATCGCCGGTCACAATGGTGTATCGAACGAGTTGCTTGCCTAAAGAAAGAACATTTATTTATTAAACAACTGCTTTACAGTTCACATAAAACTATGATCTTACATAATGGCGAAGAATGATGTTCCATAGAATGAAGGCATATTGTAGGACCTTTCTTCAGTGAAGGAAGCAGTAAGATGCTACACTGTCTCTATTTAAATACATACATACATAAGATCACGACTGTATCCCATAAGGGGTAGTCAGAGACTGGGCACTCACTGCAAAAACAGATGACTGCCACAATCCACGTTTCACCAAAACTATAATGCACTTGATGTGATAGGTGGTGAGCCCATCGCCACCATGCGCTGTTGGATGCACAGTGCAGTTTAATTCCTTACTCGCCTTTTACGAGATCCATTGGATGAGATGGAGTGGTAGTATTCTTTTAACGAGCCGCCACCACACTGTCTCTATTTATATATTCTTAAACAACTTTTCTGGACTGTTTTTAACGCGGTAGTAGATGTTAGTTTGGTTTCTTGTATTTATGCGTATCATCTTTAGAAGCCCATCACTAGACGTGGACTTCTCTCAAGTTTGGAGGGGTCGCCGCGATTGTTCGGATCCTTTTCTAACAACTATTGGTAAATATCTTCGTTTTGTACTTGTAACGTTACCAATCGTTCTTAATTAACGTGGAGCTATAAATTAAACAGTCTTACATTTAAACCATGAAGAGAATATTACGATCATTCGAACAAGGGAATTTTCGATTTGAAAGCAAAAAAATTAAACTGTAAAACCAATTCGGAATGACGCAAAACGAATTTGTTCCGCCTCTGTTACTTCGCGCTGTATTTGGATTCCTTTCGTTTTTACCCATAATTATATCCTAATGTCTTTTGACGCGAGGACAATCGCCGATTCTCGGAACATTAATGATAATACTTTGAATCGAAGTACTGATAAAAATGGTTGCTCGTGGTGCGTAGCGTCCGCGTGTAAAACACACCACATACTTTCAGAATTTGTCTCACTTATTCTAGATTATGCTTACAAAAGTGAATACTATAATAGAAATTTACTATTGTTGTCATGTTTAACTAATAAAGTGTACATTACTAGCTCACCAGTAATACTCGTATCATAATAAGTATGCTTACTTTTCATGCTGAAAATAATCATTCTTCCTACCACAACGGCAATGAACAGTCGCGAAATTTTATTGAGTCCTTAGCGTGTTTCTTACCTATTTGACTGTTGTTACAGTGTAAAATCGCTATGAAACGAAAGTTATTTTATTACATTTTTCCATCAAAGTATCAGTTAATAGTATAATATTGGTTTGTAGTGAGGTTATGTAGCCGCGATTACACAATGTTTATTATAATAAATATAATTGTATAAAAGTCTGGATAATCATAAAAAAACATTTATTTTAAACGTTTAAATTTATGAATCTTTAATGCTCTTCATTCAGATTGTTTTTTATTTATTTAAGAACACATACAGAGTGCTACTAACACTGATACACAATTTACATAATCATACGTTTTGAAGTCTAGTAACACATCCAAAATTGTGTCCATAACAAACATTAAACGTAAAATGACGTCTTATCTTTTCAGTTACCCAGAAACGTAATAATTATAATTCTGTTATCATTTCTTTCAATCATATTTATTCAGTTCTCTAAAAGTCGCTGCATCTATCTCCCGAAATTGCATTATTTCTATCAAATTTTAATTGGCACTTCTCGCGGCAGTTCAAGCGATTCATTGTTGACGGCCATTTTTTTTCGGGACGTTCGTTTTTGTGTTACAGTTTTTTCGTCGGCCGTTTTGGGCAGATCGGTTGACGGTAGGAGATTGATATACTGACTTATTCACCGACGTTCTCGGCAGTCTTTGTCCCTGTAACAGGTCGCAAACCCCCCTCCCTACCCCCGTCCCCATTCTCGATGTCCCTTTGTCTCTCCTCTTTATACAGCCGTTGATGCGACATCGTCTTATTTTCGGAGATTTTACGGGGCCCGCCTTTAATGCGGTGATCAGTGTTTGTTTTCGCTTTGAAATTTTTCGGTGTTCTTTTGCCTGTTGCTATGGATGATTCTCGGCTATGCGACGAGAAATTTAACGATTTATGTTTTAATCGATATTGATGTTTTACTTTTTTTCAAATGACGTACTGCTGAGCACAGTCCTCGTCTCACTTCTGAGAGGGTTTTGGAGCCGGGAAATGCCACGCGGCTCCAGTGCGGGTTGGCGGACTTCACATGTCTTCGAAATATTTTTATTTCTCAGACATGTAGGTTTCCTCAAGATGTTTTCCTTACCGCTGAGCACGTGGTACATTAGCACTTAAAACAACAATTTTAGAGTAGCCGGCACCGGGGATCGAACTCAGGGCAATCGCGTGCTATGAAATTTAAAGCAAGCGCCCCCGGCAGAAGGTGTTATTTTTGACCGGAGCTCATTAAACTCAACAACAGTGCGGTCGCTACCGTGGCTTACCTGTCCCACGTCATTACGAAAATTTATTCGCACTCGGCCCTCTAAATTGAAATCATTAATGCCGCTGCCGATTATCTGGCTCACGCGGCAACACCCGTCCTCAATTAAGACTTGTAAAGATCTCCTATGTGAATTGTTGCGATCTCCGATTTCAGTTAAATGAATTAATTATCTCAAAGTTCGATTATCTCCGGCCTTTAAATGCCATTCGGAATGAACCTGGGAAAGTCGGCTTATCGAACATCTAGGATCGCAGCGAAATCATTTTAGAACTATATCTAGGGGCTATAGTCACAATCTGGTAGAGCGGCCGGGAAGGTTAATTATACGGAGATAAATGAGACCAAAGGTTAAATTAGACTCGGATTGTTACTAATCGAAATTGTTACAATAACTTCTACAACGATTGATATCGTATCGTAAAGTCGTAACACCGTCTTATTCGCTTTTAATATGCTTTGAATATACTACACTTTCAATGTCGCTCCGAAATTCAGCTTTCTTTAATCTATTGTAATCTCTTAAGGTTTGTTAAATATGTAATTGTATAGGTTCGCGACGTACCATCGCCAGCAATGCAAAGCGTTTAATACATAAATCGTGTAAACAATTTCAGTCCCAACTTCCAAATAACGCGACGTAAAAAGTTTTGAAATAATTGAGGTGCGGGGGTTTCAAAAAAGAAGTCTAGAAGGGCACCGACAAAAACTGTCGTTGCGAGAGAGGTTTGTTGACCTCCATTGGATTTATTCGGCCGGTTGCTGAGCGGGCGCAGTCCGAGCGTATCCTTGGATTTCTCGGGATTCGAATTTCAAATTTTCAGCCGCGGACACAAGAACGCGTGAACCAGATCTTGATTTTTCAATGGCGTAAAAGAATCAATCGGTGCGTCGTTTTAATAGCAACTAACTAGTTTTCTATAGATCGGCTGTCAAGCGGTCGTAAATTACGCGGACTGCGTGTGGTCCAACGGCGCAGTGGCTTGGTGCGAGTCAATAATATAATTAAATTGAGCTTTGATTAGAAACACACCTACTGTATCGAAAGTAACACGTTGGGTAACTGTTCTCGTATTTCATTTGTAGAGAATCATAACTGTCCCGCCGCGGATAGAGCCGGAGCGAACTGGTCTTAACCGCTACGAATAACTTTGAATTAAGGATCTGTGGAGGCATGTTGTTATGAAACCATTTTGTAAAACAATGTCATTTAGATGCTGTTCATTTATTGCTTAAATAAAAAAAAAGTCTAGAATTGATTGATTACTTCGGTGTTTTGTGTGTGAGAAATACCAACAATTACCATTGCATTCCTATTTGGAAAGTACTTTGGCAAGGGAAATAAGTAAGAATTAGTTAGTATATCTGACGTCTCAAGGTTACGAGTGCAGAACAGTGCTACACAGGATAAAGTGACGAGAGCAAATCGTTCACCTGATGGTAAGCGTAAGGTCTGCCCATTACAAATGCTGTGTCGCCCAGAACATTTCTGCGTGGCACCACACTGCGCCCCTCTCCCTTAGGGCCAGTATTTCAAACATCCCATATTCTTTACCTTAGGATAAGATTCACATTTAATCTAAGGTTCACTTTTGGGGCATAGAAGTGTATTTCAACCAATCTATTCCATACCGTAGCGGAATGGACAACATTACGGTAACATTCAGTTAGTTCACACATTCAACGCAAATATTAGTATGTACACTAGCGCCATTTTTGCATTTGGAAATGTTTCCATTTGGAGGCTATAGTCTTGTAGCGACATATGTGGCGCTTAATATATAGATTCTCATAAATCAATGGAATTTTGTGAAAGGTCACGAGAAATATTAAGAGGAAAATTTGTGATTTTCGTAACAACCAAAAAAGTTTACACAAGACAAGAAGTTTGGACACTGTCTACACTGTACTACAATTATAACAATTAACATATTTTTCTCTCTCCGCTTTCCATGCTCGAATTTAATTATACAAAAATAATAGTTTTCTAGAATTTTCGCAAATACAGACTTGTTTTTTTAATACTTTTATATTACTATAATCAAAGAATATACAATTGGCAACATAATAAATCCAGGATTGGCACTTAGGTCGTACTGCATCTATTCCTTGTCCTGGAACCGTATAAGAAATACTTTGAGTGTTACTTAATATTAATCCTGAATTGAAATACACTTAAGTGACACTTAGTTACAGCGTCAACCTTAAACCTAGTGCCACACAAGTAATCTCATTTTATGGGGATTTTGCCATAGTTGCCACGCTTGGCAGGCGGGTCGGCAACCGCAGTTTATTTATTCAGATGTTCCAGAATGGGCTGCTTCCCATCTTCTGGTTTTAATTTTCCTTCGGTCGAGTTTTACGACACCCACGGGATGAGGTGGGGTGGTAGATTCTGATAAGCCGCCATCACACAGTGATAAGATATGCAGAGATCCGTCTAGGTTAGTAAATATATTTTACATGTATTAAAGTTGACATTATAATATTTTTGTAATTTATGCTAGTAACTAGATGGGCTAGTTCACCCCATGGTAAGTACCACGCCAGTGCTTAAGTTTACCAGTGAAACTGACACTTAACTGTTTACTGGTGGTGGGATCCCTATGCAAGAAGTTATGCTGCCGTGAAGCAGTGGTGTGCAAACATACTATATTTCGGTCTGAAGGACACCGAGAGTAAGTGCAATCACCCAGTGAGACTTCAGAACTGATACCTCAGGGTGACTGGCGCAGTGTGGTGTCACAACGAAACAGGCAGTCGTTCCACGCACCATCAGGTGAGCGTTTTGCTCGTTTCCTCACTTTTTCCAACAAACAAAAATTGTTTGCGTTGCCCACATAGACCGCTTGCCTTTAGGTTGACTGTCTGCTCTTTTGTCATTTCCAAATTTAAAAAAAAAATCCTAATTGGATTATAATTACGGTAGTATACATAAGTAAGGCAACACCCTATACCCATTTGTCTAAATGGTCATTAAATGACATATATTTAATAATTAATGGATGTTTATCTCCAGGCGAATATGCTATAAATCCGGTGGGGGCGTGCGTTTGAACATTGAGCTTAAATATTATTGTGCTCTTTCTAATTAAGTACGGGATTGGACCGAGTGGCTAAATACGAGACGTAAGTTCCAAGAGGGCAGCGAACGATGTATGGGATTGCTTAATTCTCTTAGATAACCTAAACAACGCATACTTTTAATATATATATTTTTTTGGGAGCATTAAAAAAACCGAGCAAGTCGCTCATGTATCGCTTCATCATCATCATAATTTCAGCTCATCACTAGTCCACTGCTGAACATAGGCCTCACCCAAAGATTAGTACAAAAGTTTGTAGCTGTCATTTTGGGAGATTTTGTAACCGCAGTTTATTTATTCCTGATACTGCTCATCTATCACTCACCCGATGGTAGTTGCCACACTTGCCCACAGACTGCAATGTCACCGAGAACTTTGCTTGGAGAATTCTGTGCAACACCGCAATGCACTAGTCACCACGAGACATCGTTTCTTAAATCTCATGTGCATTATTGCATCAGTGCCCTTCAAAGTGTAACTCAGTGGCGTATACATATCACTGCTTTACGGCAGAATAACTGACACTGCGGTTGCACTTATACAGGAAACAATATTCATTTTGCAAAAACTATCAATTCGGGCAATCTTTAACTTAAGTCCTCGCGAGTCGCTAGGAGAACTAGTAAGGGTACTAATATTTTGACATTTCCGTCTTTGTATATTTATGAAAATATAATGTACGTGCGGAAACACATTAATTTATTTAATAAAAAAGTGTCCTGTAGAATGGGCCAAGGCGACACGCTAGAGGTTCCTGTTTCTAGGTGGGCCAAACTGGAAAGCCTTTTCTTAGCAGATCTATAAAATTTTGAAACAAAATTCATAAATGTGTGACGTAAAAAACTGACATAGATTTCAACAAACTTGTCAAGAAGAGTTTATTAGAAAAAGCGTATTATAAAATAGATTACAAAGACCACAAAGATGTGTGGAAATAACTCATACTCTGCACTAGCAAATACACTTTCTAACAAATACGTGAATTAAATATTATATTTTATATTAACATTATGTAATATGACATTGAAAAAAGAAGAATGACCCCAGAGTTTATTACCTGAGGTTCTTCTCTGAGGTCTTATTTTTTGAACCTGGTGTAGATTTTGACATTCATAAGAGACTTATATTAGCCTAAACTGTATAAAAAAACTTTGACTTTCACCTACATTTAGGTAATATGATCCCTATTGCAGAAATGGAACAAAAAAGTTAATAAAAAATGATTTTCTTTTACCATTTAAAGGTAGAGAAATATTATATTCTGCATACTCAGTATTATATTTATTCATCAGTGTATATTAACTAGAGAAAGTAGGCATTATGTATTTGTAATTCTTGGAACAACAAGGAGAGAAATATTTTTCAATCAAAATTATTACTTGCATTACCGTGTGGTACCGGCTTATGAGAATGTACCACCCCATCTCATCCAGTGGGTGTCGTAAAAGTCGACGGAGAGATAATGAAAATGAATAAATAAACTGTGGCTACCAACCCGCCCAAGCGTGGTAACTATGGCAAAATCCCCCCAAAACGAGAGCTACTAACTTTTGTGGTCGTCTTTCGGACAGGCCTATGTTCAGCAGTGGACTAGTGATAGGCTGAAATGATGATGATGATGATGTTTACTCGCATTGTTATGATAGATATATAATTTTGGTTATGTAATTGCTGTTAGCCTTATTTGGCTTTTACAGCTTCGTCGGATACTGTGCTCACGGGCCAGGGGCCCGCGTGCCAGGTTTGGTTTTACCCAAACATACGAGTAAATACATAAATAAACTCCTACAATAACCTCGAAATTCGGTCTGTCGCGCTCGCTGCGTGCTTCCGCGATTTAGAATATCTCTAAAAGGTTTTTAAGTCATCTAATGACCGTCCGAGGGAGGCTGAGGGCCTCCATTCGGACTGTCGACTTGTGTGTCGGTAACTCTGGGCGCTGGGCAGTGAGAACCGCCCTGGAACACTGGTGTATCGTGTGTACGCGGTGTGATTGTCGACTGCTGCGCGCCGCTCTCTACGGCGGTCGCGCGTCGTGGTGCTTTTTTTTTTCGAAAAACCGCCGTGATAATGCTCTGAAGTGTTCAGAGATTAAGGGCATTTCACAGTCGCTGTGATGTTATGATAGAGCCACAGTCGCTCAGCTAGCATAATAACACAAAATGGTGGTAGCTCAGGGACTTGCCTAATATTCTATAGTACGCGAGTGTTTGACAATTGCAGTTTTAAGAGCTGTATTACCGTTAGCTGAATACCATTTATGAAGGAAAACTTCAAAAGTATCTGACTGAATGACGTCAGAGAAAAAAAATATTGCATCGACTTGTAAAGTTTGCCGGCCAGCATTTGAGCAGCGTGGCGGACTATTCGCAGCCCAGTAACATCTTATAAATCTCTCGGCAGTGGGAGATTTATACGGTAACAGCTTATAAATCTCCCAGCAGTGGGAGCATATATAAATAATCCTAATTAAAAATACTATTCGCTCGAAGCTTATACCATACCATTACACACATAAAGCAATACATCCTGTTTAAATTTTATATCGACATTTTCCTATTGCAGAGATTTGATCAGCGATATTGTTTTTTTTTTTAGTTCAGCATCTGTTCATCAGTTTATTTTGTCATCAGCCTGTTAACAGCCCACAGCTGGACATAGGTCTCCCAAGGACATAAAGACATTAATTTCACATGCACAACACAAATCGACTCGCAAACCACCGATTTGTGTTATTGCACAAATGTTGGATCAGGCTGGGACTCGAACTCAGGCCCGCAGCGTAGAAGTCAGGTACTCTGACCACTAGACCACGCGATCGCCAAGGGGTTACGGAAGTACTTTGTTTTGCGATGTCTGTGCTGTGTGTTACACACAACCCTAAACACCTTATTCACACGAAGGCTATAAAACAATACGGTACATTTGCAATTGCAGTTGTACGTTATATAGTTCATGGTGAATGTTTTGTATATTAGTTCTTTCGCTTTTAGAACATTCTTCATAACAGAAACGGTACGTGACGTAACTTCGCTGTTAATACTGACTACATCACATGAATGGATCGGACTTTAAAGTATACCATACCGTAGGCTATATAGCGCGGTTATGGACGTATGAGATATCTCTTAAGCTTCTCATGTGGCGACATAGATGTCGCTACAGGCCTAATAGGGTAACGATTCTGTATTACCTTTTGAACTGAAGACTCAAATTACTGGAGATTTTCCGTCATTTTACGGGTGACAACGCAGTTACATTTTGAATCCTTAATAGGGATGGATGTAGGTGTTCATCAAGTACAGATAACATTTGCCATTTGGTGAACTATACGGTCGTTTACTACTTTACTTATAGAATAATAGCTGTGTCATGCGGTTTCACCCACGTGTAAAAGCCGACTGCGATCGATGATATACATATATACTTCACTTCGGATTTCCATCGGATTTTCGAACTTTCATTTTTTTGCGCGGAACCCTAATCATTTTTCTGAGAATTAAGTAGCCTATGTTACCCGCTATAATATCAGCTGTCTGTCAGTGAAAATCCAGTCAAATTCGGTCCATCCGTTTCGGAGATAAGCCGCAACAAACAGACAGACAAACGCAACAAAAACTTTAAAAATTGCTTTTTCTTATACCGTATATACTTTCATAAGAATTGAGTAAATGGCTGTTTTTTTCTTATTACAAACAGACACTTCATGAAAACAGACACATCAAAGATAAAAACCGACTTCAAAGGAACAGCTCCCAACATGTTTATGCGAACTTAAGAGATTCATGACTTTCTCATGGATCCCATCATCAGAACTTGACCAAAATTATATGGGACCAACCCTTACAGTATGTTCTTGAAAACAAAAAAAAAACATTTCTGCAGTTTACACGCGGTGGAACTGAAATTATCAGAAAACTAACCTTCGAGAGAATGAGACGGATGCAGAGTATCGTAGGAAAAGTGTAGGGTTTATTTACTATATTATTGTTACTAAGTTTAAAAAATAATATACATTTTATTCTACATATATTACGTTGCATATTATATAGAATAGAAATCGAAAACATAAAAAAAATTTCAGCCTATAAATGTCCCACTGCTGAGCACAGGCCTCCTCTCATTTCTGAGAGGGTTTTTGGAGCTAGGAAGAATCCGCCACGCTGCTCAAATGCGGGTTGGCGGACTTCACATGTCTACGAAATGTTTTTTTATTTCTCAGACGTGCAGGTTTCCTCACGATGTTTTCCTTCACCGCCGAGCACGTGGTAAATAAGCACTTAAAATTGCAATTAACAATTTTAGTGGTGCCGGCACCGGGGCTCGAACCCAGGTCACTTGCTTATTAAGAAATTTAAAGCGAGCGCCTAGCCTCTGATCTACCACAGCGGACATAAATATAATAGAAATAACTGTATACTGTATTCTATCTCATTCTCGCACAGGCTAAATCTTATATCACCTTTTAGTTCAAAATTACAACGATTCTTAAGTTTTCACTTCAAAAAGATTTAATATTAGTCGGTTAAAAAAGATTACGTCCACCTCGATAATTTTCGACTACGGCGACAACTTCCGAACACTATCGGCACCTGTGAATTGCGCAGGAGATATTATAGTGCTACAAGTGTATACGTAAGAACAGAGCCAGACACTCGGTCTCGGTCAGTCTACTGGTCTACTGCGTCCTAGCCTAAGTAGGCCTAGGATCGAAGACACGAAACAATCGCAACACAATTAGAAGTGGTAGGATTCCTATGCAGGAATTCGTCTAGGCACTCCCAAGGCCAGTTATTCTGCCGTGATTACAGTGTGCAAACATTGCTGTGTTTCGGTTTGAAGGGCACTGAGAGCTAGCGTAATCACTGGGCATATGCGACTTAATAACTAATGTCTCAGGGTGACGGGTGCATTGTGGTGTCACACAGAAATGTTCTGTGTGACACAGCATTTGCTTGTTTCGTCACTATATCCAATATTTTTGCACTAATGTTGGATCTGGTTGCGATTTGAACCCAGGAACCGTGGTTTAATAGTCAGATACTCCGACCACTACGAAATGCGTCTATACAATGAGAAAAAAATATTTATATTTTATTGATTGCTTAAGATAGTAGTGCATCTTAACAAGTGTGGTCCGTTTCATTATAACACAATACATAAATACCTATAAACTATGAATCTCGGGCCGCTATCTCATATTATAACAATGGCGCGGCAACAGCGGAATTCTCACAGACAAGTGCGCGACGTACCCTAACGGTGGAGTTTGCAATTCAGTGATTTACAGAGCCCCAGCTTGCAACAGAATAAACGTGAAGTTGTATGAAACGGCGGTCTGTTACACCGAAGAGGATGAATGTTACTGATTAAATGCTTCCTTATATGTACGCCTATACTGCTCATTTTGGTTTTTACTAGCTGGTGCCCACGACTTCGCCCACGTGGAACAAGTTTTTTTTAAATATTCCGTGGGAAATATTTGATTTTCCGGAATAAAAAATAACCTGTGTCCGTCTCCAGGATGCAAGCTATCTCTGTGCCAAATTTTGTCAAGAACGGTTCAGCGGTTAAACCGTGAAAGGTAGGCAAACAGACAGAGGGACGGAGAGAGAGTTACTTTCGCATTAATAATATTAGTATGGATGAATCAAAATTAACGGATCATTTAGCGTTTTATTTTAGTTTATAATCTGTCGTTTCGCTTTACAGCTCAAGTTTTACCATCGATCAAGTATAATGTACTTTTATAAGATGCAAGAGTATACAGGCTGGACTGCAAATGTGGTCTCTGTTACACAGGGCAAACAAAAACATCAATAAAACCCGGTCTGTGACCATGTTCTGAATGATTTCTATCTCTTCTTTCCTTCACAGACCATAAATTTTCCGCAAAAGAACACAGATTCGAGCGGCTATTGAAATTAACAAACAGTAATTTCAATAGAAAATATCATCATCGTAATTTCAGCCTATCAGTAGTCATCTGCAGAACATATACCTCCCCATAGATTGCCACAAAAGTTTGTAGCTCTAATTTTGGGGAGAAACCATAGAAAATATGGTTACAAAAAATAAGATATACAATTTTACTGCAAGATTTCAAGACACTAAGCTCGTTTTAGTAGACTGGATTAAAACTATTATTAAAAAGCTGAAGTTAGCCTGGATTAAATATGACATAGACCACATACATACCCTTCGCCAGATTGTACAAAAGACCGAAGAGTAAAGGTGTAAGACAGGGTGATGTAATATCCCCGAAACTCTTCACCGCTGCATTGGAAAATGTTTTCAAGCTACTGGACTGGAAAGGATACGGTATCAACATCAATGGCGAATACATCACTCACCTTCGATTTGCCGACGACATAGTCATAATGGCAGAATCGCTGGAGCACCTTAGCGCTATGCTCAATGACCTCAATAGTGTCTCCCAACGGGTAGGTCTTAAGATGAACATGGACAAGACGAAGATCATGTCTAACGTCCATTTCACACCTATACCGGTTATTGTTGGGAACACTACGATCGAAGTTGTTGACGAATATGTATACCTAGGACAGATTGTCCGACTAGGTAGGTCCAACTTCGACCAAGAGGTCAATCGACGGATCCAACTCGGCTGGGCAGCGTTCGGGAAACTGCGTCACATCTTCTCGTCGAGTATACCGCAATCCCTCAAAACAAAAGTGTACAACCAGTGCATGTTGCCAGTGATGACATATGGAACCGAGACGTGGTCCTTCACTGCAGGCCGCATGAGGAAGCTCAGAATCGCTCAGCGAGCTATGGAAAGGGCTATGCTCGGAGTTTCTCTGCGAGATAAAATCCGTAACGATGTTATCCGCAGCAGAACTAGAGTAACCGACATAGCCCTAAGGATTAGCAAGCTGAAGTGGCAATGGGCCGGCCATATAGCTCGGAGAACCGATAACCGTTGGGGAAGAAAGGTTCTCGAGTGGCAACCTCGTACCGGCAAACGCAGTGTAGGGCGACCCCCCACTAGATGGAGCGACGACCTACACGGTTTTGCAGGAAGTCGATGGATGCAGGTGGCTCAGGACCGTGTTTTGTGGCAATCTATGGGGGAGGCCTATGTTCAACAGTGGACTATGGTAGGCTGAAATGATGATGATGATGATGATGAAATATGACAACGGGACGTTTAACACTGAGATGTTAGACGACCTCCCGTGACAATAGGTGCTGTAAAGCGCTCGAATAGTTAGGTTATCAATAATAAAATACATCGCCTAAACATCCGTAAAATAAGTATTGTTAAGTATTACTTGTATTATATAAAAAATCTTAGCTATTTACACTTTTTATTTAATACTCAAGATAAACTTTGGTATACATATAAAATCTACTACGAGAGCTACTTACTTTTGGGGTAATCAATGACCTTTGTTCAGCAGTGGACTAAAAATAGGCTGAAATTATGATGATGAAATAAATTTTATCAATTTTCGATTTTTTATCTATGTTCCATCAAGCATACGTCAGCAAGCTAATGCCAAATATCGAACGTTAAAATAATGCCCTGAAACCACCATTATGTTAAGTAATACATAAATAATGCATTCATGTTATTTATTTTCTTTCTTCTATACTTTCACGTTTCATAGTTGTTAAGAGGACTCGAATATACTGTCGGTCAAATAGTAAATCGGCCTTGTACTTGGTCTTCGACCTCCTCGCATTAAAGACCCGACCGGCTAGATTATAATGCCGCTAATTGAATTTCGAGACGTGCATTTTAATGCAAATGACTTGAGTGGTTTTATGGTACTAGTTTGAGTCAACGATAAGTATAATTTTTAGATCAAATTTAATATATTCACGTGACCATAATGACTATTATCAATTAGTTAATGCGCTCGAAATCTGAACGCTATCTTACTTTGTTGAATACATTCTAATTTTGAAAAGAGATTTTACACACAAATTATCAATTTCGAATTTAATGCTTTCGGCTACATAAATAACTACATATAAAATATTCGTAAATATTAGTCAGCTTGGTTAATTCACAGGATTTAAAGAATGTTAAGAGTAACATCAAATGTAATGTATCATGTTTACACCAGATCAATTTTTCCAACGTCAAAGGCTTTTTTTTCCAAATGGAAGAAAATGATGAGAAAAGCAAATTGTTCATAGTTTCGGTGCCCATAGCAGTTGCAGTATCACCAGAACATTCCACAGTACAGTTCTGTGTGGTACCGCACTGGGCGCTCCACCAGAGGGCACAAGTTCTTAAGTCTCATATACTGTAATAACACTAGCTTACAGTTCGCTACAGGCCAAAACACAGTTATGTTTGCACAATTCTATTACAGCAAAATAACTGGCGCTGTAGTGGTACATATCTAAACGGATTCCTACCACCAGTGAAGCTGTTGCCGTTACGTTGAAATTATTCATAGCCTTTTAAGTTGTTTGTACAGTGATGATTCTATTTTGAAAACCTTACACTACGGTGTAACAGAAGGTGTAGTAGAATAAATATTAGTAGAACAACGCACCGCTTCGAGTGAGATAGCGAGCGTACTTTATTGACTCCCCTTGATTTATCAACGATGTTTCAATGAATCTATGAAATTATAATCGAAATTCTAATGTCAATACTGAAGCTTATTAAATGATTTCATTCTAACTGTACAGACTGGATAAATATCGGCGTAAATAAAACATGGATAGATAGCGACGAAACAAATAATGGGATCTACTAAATATTAAAAAAAAAACAGAAATGATTGACGATCAATAAATTAAAGAGAAGGGTAGGTTCTAAGATTCACTCACGTAATAACAGAATTTAAGCACCGATTGTTTAATTCCTGTATACTTTATCCGTTATCGCTTAATACTATGAACGAAAGGAAAGGAGTGCGAGTTTACTATTTCGAGGTTATTTCCATTATAGTACCTCAGGGCAAAAATGTATGATGGAACTACTAAACCAAAACTATTAGAGAAATGTTAGCACGCAATTTTAGCGATACTGAGACCAACCACATTATGTACAAGAATCTATGTTTTTGGACACTTTTCTATCAAGTAATCCAAAATTACTTCCATACACATCTATTTTCCTTACAATTTTAAAATTAATAATAAATTCCGAACACTTAACAATTGCATAAATATTACACTTCGTTATGGATCGTAAAACACGTGCTTTGATTGTTCAGTACAAAACAGTTACATAGCTAGTTATAAAAGGTGGAAGGGAAGTCATACAATGGTTGCACATAACGTCTTCGTGATCTTGTGTAGGACAATGGGCGATTACGTATTTGTGCATAGATATCCACACTTCAAGCGCTACGTGCAAACGAGAGGCGACAGCGGGTTAGGTGTTATGTACTCGATTGCTTCTGTATAAAATTGTCATCAACACTGTCATTATTAAGTCACGACTGTTTCGCATTATCGAAGGAGCAATAGACTCTGAAGTGTTAAATAAAATGAATTATACTTTTTGGTTAAGTTAAACATTTCTTATCCGTTAAATGATTTTTGAATGAATTTATTTACTTTTCAATGCACTTAATGAATCACTGAATATCGGACATCTTTATCAATATGTTATGTAGATGTGGTGTAATTTATTTACCTTATTATCGTTATGCTAGTTCTAATGAACTTCTCAAAGTCAATACATATTTAAGCAGAAGTACTATTTGTAGATATAAAGAAAGTAACATAATTTTATAACGTTTGAAAACATTTTTACAGTCGAAATTGCCACGGTTGCCAATTTCGACTGTACTAAAATATTCTAATTCTTACTCCAGTATTGTATAATTTATTTTTCATGAAAACATAATATCTTAGTAAAGAAGTTGAACTTAAGACAAATGACTTTGGTTGATAGTCTGGTGTGTTTGTGTTGGTGGCTTTAATCTTTTAGGGGTTCAGTATTTTTCTGCGGATAATTCTATAACACTTAAAATTTTATACTCTATATAACGATTATTGATAAGTCTATTTGTCGCTGGAGCTTTCAAATTAAAACTGTTTTAGTAATGCACGATTTCAATAAGTTTGTTAGGACGAAATGAAGTTATAACGTAATTCGATTCAACGGTAGTTGGATCTATTCTAACATTCATATTCACTCTGTCTCTAAGTGATTTTCTTTGTATGTAATCTTAAACGTTTCTTTATTTGCTTATAAACCCTTTTATGTGAAGAGCGCTATTGAATCAGTGCATTAAGAGCATTTATGGCTTTGACAACTGTATTCCGATTGTCCTCAAGTACTTTTTTGTGAAGTAAAAACTTTATTTCTAATCATCTGATAAAATCCTTCTAAACGTACTTTATTTGGTACTATTTTTTTTAATAATAAAGAGAGCGTAAAGAGAAAGAATAGACTTACCTCCAGCGGTAGCTTTTAGATTTCCAACAATGGTACCACTCCTCACATCTTCTCTGATACGAAAATTGTATCTAGGTTTATCAAATAACGCTGACCCCACACCAGTGGGTATGACGTTCACGTGAACCATGGCACCCTGGGGTGCAGTGAGCCCACCGCCATCGGTTGCCGATATTTCCAAATCGAATTTTCCATTAGCTTGTATCAAAGCTGGCTTCGTTACAAATATCTCTCCTGTACTGCGGTCTATTCTAAACACGTCATTATCATTTCCATTGATTACTCTATATGTGACAGTTCCAAATCTTCCAGAATCAGCATCGGTGGCGGTCACTGCAACTATAGGCTCATTTGACGATATCCTCCCTTCTTTTAAAGATACGTTGTAATCTTTAACAGTGAATGCGGGAACGTTGTCGTTGATATCGAGAAGTTGGATCTTCACCATAGCGGTCGTCGACAGGCCCCCTGCGAATATATAAATAATTGGTCTCTTGATTGTTTGTGTATTGTTGTAATGTTATGTTTAATTGACAGCCGCTTGATTTATGCTGATGTCCACACGTTTTCGTTGTGTACGAGTTTTGTGATACCAACTTCGACTGTATGTTGGTCCGTAACAATAATTTAATTGATGCATATTCTTTCAGTATCAATGCGAACAAACCAGTTCTCATTGCAAACCGACTTTACATTGCACTGTGACAGAAACAAGGAAACGGAATGCATTTTACTGATTAACGAGAATCCTTAGCGTGGGGACAAGAAAATACAAATTCTTAAAATTTATTACTATTGAGTGACTCTTGAAACAAGATATTGTTTCTGTTTTACTTTGTCTAGGTTCAACCTCGTCGTTTGATTTAAAGCCATATTATTTTAGAATTATATTCTTATGTCTTGAAATATATTTTACTAAATCGAAGAAGTTTAAAAATTAAAAAGGTAAGCCAGCTTTGATTTAAGTACCTGAAAGTTTAATCAACCATTTCAAGTGTGTATTTATCACTGCAGTTATCATACAATAAAAGTATTATAAAAGGCAAAGATTAAACCAATTTTGTTAAATCAAGATGTCTGTTTGTTTACCTATTGAACGAAAATACCACCGAAATTTCCTTTCCCAAGTGAACAGTTGCCGACCGCAGCTTCAGATTGGCCGAAATAAAAACTCAAGGTATGTAATAGTTGGACCCTTCGCGCCCCATAAATCAGTTGGGTAGTAGAGACAACAGCCGACGGACGCTTTCGGAATTTATTCGCGACTTGCTCTGTCGTCGGCGCTTTATTTTTGAAGCTCTGCATATGGATTTATAGTTTGCAATGCTTCCACCTGTCGGTATTATTTTACAGTTTCTTCTTTTATACGCTTATGAAAGAATATACATCATTTTAAAGTAGTTCTGTTATTATAAACGTTTTGTTGTACGTTACAAGTACAACACATTCTTCAATTAAGGATGTTATAAGTAAAAAACTAATGAGTCCATAATACTTTTTTGTCATCCCAGAATAAAATGTCAAGAAAGAGGATGAATATTAGTTTAGTTTAATTTAAAGTATGTAAAAGCAAAACTTTTACACATATCAAACTCTTGCGTAAATCTAAATTAGTGTATTTACCTCTATCTGTTGCAATTACGGGGAATTCAAAGTCACTATTGACTTCGTGATCCAGAGGTGCGGCGACACAGAGCTCCCCAGTGTCAGGTTTTATGGTGAATTGCGATCTGGCCACAACTGTCTGCTCCGGTAGTGTGTAATTCACGATTGCATTCACGCCACAGTCGGGATCTATCGCTGACATCTGTAAAGAGAAAATAAGTAATATTATTTTAAAAGTTCGCTAAACACACTACCAGTACTTTAAGAAAAAGAAGTTAGTAATATTTTGTTGAGGTATCCACAAAAGTATCCTACACACAAATAAGAATAACTATTTTGCTAAAGTATAGTTATCAAATTTCTTAAATGGTCCTTAATTACACACAGAATAAATTTGATGAAACTCTACAAAGTTCACAAGATGCTATTCAGTATCTTTATCAGTCTGTTAATAGTCATCTAGAACAATGGAATTTCTAAAAAAAACGAATTGCAGTAATCACAACGCTCGGCAGGCAGACTGACGATTGCAATACTGGATACAGCGCAAGAAAAACAAGCTACATGTCATCGGTCTGGGTATTTGCGATCTATCATTTTTAAAGATGTTTAGTCCACCTTTAGTTGATTCTCACACTACTCTCTCTACACCCATAAAATGAGATGAAGAGACAGATAATAATATTATAAGTCTAATAATATTTAGTAAGCCTAAAAGGCACTTAAACATTTTTGACAATACAAATTTAAAAAGTACGGGTTTCCAACAAACATAGTCAATAACCCACCAGGCCAAGCTTACCCTGCCTATTCATCTCTTGATTGTACTATCACTTTTTTTAAATAAATTTTAAAATATAAGTGTTTGTGAAATTGTTGCCATGTCAAGTAGCTTCACACCGATAGTTTATATGAAGAAGTCAGAGTTCTAACGTTGAACGCAACGCAAACGTCAATTTATTTTATGGAATTAACGTTACTAGTAGGACTATCGCCTTAAATATAAAATTATACAAACGCTTAACCAAACTGGAAATTTTCTTAATGCAAGCAAGATATCAATTCCCTCTCTACAAACTTTCTACAGACTGTTAAGCATCGTAGATAAGAATCATGAATAATTAGAATCGTTTAGCTCAAAACGTACTAATCAAGTGGCTGTGAGGTCCTCCTTATTATGATGGCGGTATTTATGGGATTTTATGGGACTTTGGAATTCTACCTCGTCTTGGTACTTGATTGAATACTTAACGGTAGCCCGGTAGTATTGTTGAATGTTTTCAATTGCCATGAGGTTATTTGCAATAGTCAGGTAGTAATTTATCTATTGGAAAGATTATGATCGTCATTTTTGAACTTTATGTGTAAGGCAGCAAAGTCGAGTATTGTTGAATAAAATCAATTACCATGGGTTTGCATTTTATTATAAAACTGTAGAAATATAATACAAAACTACCTATTCGGTCTGAAATTTGTGATATTAATGTAAAAATAATATAAATAATAACAGAAATGAATCTTACCAAGTGTACTACTTTTGTAACATTATTTATTTATTTAACTCATAATACGGTATATAAACTTAGTAGACACCCCATCTCATAATTCTTGAAATATTTCAACAGTACTGGATATGTATAAGTAAATATAAATAGTGTAAAGAAGGATAATATTATCGTCGTCGTCGTCGTTTCCGCCTATCACAAGTCCACTGCTGAACATAGGCCTCCCCCATTGATAGCCACAAAAGTTTGTAGCTCTCATATTGGAGGGATTTTTCCATAGTTGCCACGCTTGGCATGCGGGTTGGCAACCGCAGTTTATTTATTCAGATGTTCCAGGAAAATGCTGCTGCCCATCTTCTGGTTTAATTTTTCCCTCTGTTGACTTTACGACACCCAGGGGATGAGATGAGGACATTTATAGTCTGTTACTTTACTTTTTTACTTTAGTCTACTGTGTGTGTAATGTATATTATAATTCTACAGGCCCATCTCCTGGTTTAAATTTCCCTCTGTCGACTTTTACGACACCCACGCGATGGGATGGGGTGGTAGATTCTCTTAGGCCGCTATATAAATTAATAAAATTAGCAACATGGTTTATTTATATTTATTGAACTATTTAGCTAAAACATCACGAAGTATAAAATCCAGGAATCGTAAACATTTTCGTCTTTTCTTTCACTTTATATATTCATTCGTTGTATAACTTAATACATTTAGCTTAAGATCTAATTGCACGACGAGGTCATAGTTTTGAATCGAAGATCGTATTCATATAAGAAAGATTATTATATGTTATTGTATTCATTTCATATAATTGAATTTCATAACTTTGCCAATCACAAACGTGTATTCGAGCATTTTGAAACGGACGCTCGTCGCACGCAAAAGGTAAGACAGTCGTATCGTAGGTGTTAAGTGGTCGAAAAAAACGAAGATTAGCACTACACCGTCGATAATTAGCAAGAAATCATCTTTTTCTCTTTATCAGGCGAATGCTGCGTAGGGCCGGCAAAACAACGCATTTCTTACGCAAAACAATACGCATGATATTCGTCTTTCAGTTTTAGTAATACTGGCTAAAATTGCTTGGACGCAGATGACATTTCACGTAACCGAAGTCGAGCTGTGTACGTGACAACGCCAGCTGATTAATTGCTCTGGCGTCCAGTGCGAAGATAAATTGTCGTTCTTGCAAATGCAAAGGGATTTCATGCGACATTCCGCCATATAAGTTTTGCGTTAAGAATTAAAATTCTCCTGTGCCCGCAATGGGTAGTGTTAGTATTAGCTATTTACACGTAAATTTTGCTGTTGTCTTCATTATATATACATACATTGCTTTCGTTTCATGTGAAATGACCATTATCATTGTTTTCTCGTTAATGTCAACGTGTGAATTTAATAAGAAATTCGGATTTTATTACACTGCTTCCTTTAGTGACAACTTAAAAGCTATCTATAATTCTTAGTCCGGTATATTTATCCTAAACTATAACTAAACATAGGCGTCCCTGAAAGATTTCCACAAACTGCTGTGAGAATTGTGGTTCAGGACCATCAGCACCCATCGACTTTCGGCGAAATGTAACAGATCATCGATCCATAGGAGAAAGTCGTCTTATACTGCGTTTGCCAGTACAGGGCAAAACAAATATTACAACTGACTAATGTTACTATTTTAATACTTTGTACACTCAATTAAAATGGAAATATTATTTTCGATAGTTCAAAATGCTATATTTTTTCCAGCGAATTGTTGCGGTACATTAAGATTGCTTAAATATTTATTATTCTACATATATATCAAATTATACATGTGTTCTCTGAATGTAAAATTGTTTTTTTATAAAAAAAACGCAAATGTCTCACTACTGGGCACAGATCCGTCTAATTTTTGAGATGGTTTTGTAGCCGGAAAGGGTCTACCAAGCTGATCCAGTGCGAGTTTGCGGACTTCAAAAGTCGTCGAAATATTTTATTTTTCTTGGTCATGCAAATTTCCTGTCAATGTTTTCCCTCACCGCCGAGCACTTGATAAATCAGCACTTAAAAATGTAATTGACAATTTTTCGCTGCTGACACGGGGAATCGAGCCCAGAGTGCCCTGCCTCTGTCCGGCTCTTGACGAAATAAATTAGATCAAAAACAAAACGATTTAAATGCCGCTTGAGTGTTACAATGGTAAAAGATGAAAAGCGTCCGATGCAAACTTTTAATGACGTAAAGCGATACACCATTAAAATTGTCGAAGCTCGAAACAACAGAGCTTCCGAGAAATACGTTTGTTGCAACAATGCGAACTCCAGACTTTATTATTAAGCTCTTGTTAAGTGATTGATGTTAAGCCGATGTCGCAGTACGCTAATGATTGTTTGGCGAATGATATTGCCAAGGAAAAGGGTAGCTACCCGACAGATCGGAGGGACGTCTCCTCCAACTAGTAATAATTAGATGTTGTATATACAGTTCGCATCTCAGAAAACTATCATAGCGCGATTATGGAATGTATCAAATATTTCTTGAGCTTCTCATGTGGCGACATAGATGTCGCTACAATTGCAATACACCACAAGTACTTTGCAATTGGAGGTACTGGTCGATAATGAAAGAAAATTAAATACAAATATAATAGAAAGGATTAAAAAAAGAAAATTGTTGTTAATTAATAACTATCCCATATTGAAAAAAAATTGGGAGTAAATGAAGATACGAGCAAGATGTACACCTGTTGGTGAGTGCTATATCTGCCCATAATAAATGCTGTATCACGCAGAACATTTTTATTCAGCACCACACTGAGCTCGTCACCACGAGACATTAGTTCTTGAGTTTCATATGTCCAGTAAAAACAATAGCTATCAGTGCCCTTTAGACCCAAACACAGTAATGTTTGCACATTACTGCTTGGCGTAAGAACAACTGGCACTACAGTAGTACCTACCTTGATGGATTAATGAATCCTACCACCATTGATTGAAAGGTACACCTTGATTTGTCAGAGTAAATACTTAAAATAAAATGTCTATAGAAATTACTACTATTTATTTATTATTACTAGACTGAGAGTAATGCCTGTAAAGACTCATGACTTCCGAAAGATGGCTGAACAACTATCTTGAAAATACTGACTGAAATACACAGACCGGCGATGACAGTAGCGTCTAAGGAGCATGTAGTACTTTGGTAACCAATCCGTCTGGCAAGCGGCAAAACCTCTCCGAAAAAAGAACGGCAAATCCTCCTTTCTTGGGACACGCTTACGTTAAGTAGTAAACTATTAACAGACTGATGAAGAATAAAATGAAGATGCTGAGATGCTGAGTGTAGGTCTCTTCTAATGCACGGCATTCTTCCCGGTTTTGCGCCTTTCGCATCCAGTCCTTTCCGGCCACTCTAAAAAGGTCGTCGGTCCAACGCATCGGTTGCCTGCCTACATTTCTATGCCCTACTCTAGGCCTCCACTCAACCCTACTACCCCACCTGTTGTCGTGTCAACGACATATAGGGCCCGAAAAGCATTATTGTTAAAAATTTAAAATTTTGAATTCCCAAATCGGCACGTAACTATTTGGAGGACTTTATACTTACTACAAATCGCAACAGCGAAACGTTCAAGTCTATTATTTTTACATTGTTATCGGCTTTGCAACCGGCCTGTACAATCAGCCTACAAATTGACAGTTAACTGAATAAAAAAAGTAAAAGTCAATCCGATGAAACAAAACGATTTGGTTTTGTTCATTTTAGTGGGCACAAGTACTTTGCATATAATAATACCAAATGGAAGAATAAATCGTATACACATGATGGCAAAATAACTAACAAACACGAAATAATGATATTCCACCACTTCAAAATATGACGGTCCACGATAACGCAAAAGGCGGGCGCCGATTGATACGAGAGTACTTAAGTTGTTTATATTTAAATTTGCAACCAAGTTGACACAAACTGTATCGGCTACTTCAGTGAGGAGATAACAGCGGCCACAATGAGATTTATTGCATACTTTCCTTAACACACCGTGTATTAAAACCTTCTTACAAAAGTGTTACTGTGACTGTTTCACGTGTCTCAATTAGCTTTAATGGGACCGTTTTTTTTTAGTAAAACTGAAAGCTGGATTGGATTTTTTAATTCGACCCAACGTATCCGTTTTACTTAATTTGCTGTTTTTAAGCAATGAGAATGTGAAGATTTAAAGAGGGCCTCTTTACATCTTACATCTCATCCCATTAAAAATGCGTTTATATATTAAATCGACAATAGTCATATGATTACGTGGCTTTGCCGAAAGACGCTAACTATGCCTACAGCCAAAAAGATTTTGCATTGTTTGACTTCAGATTCTCTCTTATTTCTATTTGCCTGTTTCATATCATGCCTACTATCTCAGGTTGAATCTCTGATAATAATTGAAGTAACAATAATGGGTGAAAAAAAAAAATGTAGCAACATTACAAATGTCAGCGAGCGTCCTCCGCCTCAAAATTCAAGAAATTTAAATTCAAGAACCGCATTCATGTAACCCCATTCTCATCTAAATAAAGCAGATGCCTTGTTTACTCGATACAAAAACGTATAAATAAATGATTTATAACAAAAATAATAAGGATTCCCACTCAGTTCGGCCGTAGCTAAAGGACATTGTAATTCAAGCTGATTGGCACACAATAATGGAATCAAACATAAGCCATTTAAAAATTGTCCGCGTAAAAAGGAAAAAGGTGGGGAAGGCGACAGCAGTTAAGGGAGCAAATAAAATTGTGTGAGGACAATACCAGGGCCGAGTTCAGAAGTATTTGTAAAGCCATTAGTTGTGCGGTTTCAAACGGCGGTTGAATAATTCTGCGCTATACTGTTTTATTTAATAACTCGAATTTTTAAAGAAACCGCTATATTTTTTAGTTAAAAAATATATCAAAACTGTGACCAGCACTCCATTACTGCTATTATAGTTTTTATAAATTGAATGAAGATGTTCCATGTATACGAAAAACACTTCTCAGAGAAGAACCGCCAAGAAACTCTGGGGTTTTTCTTTTTTTCAGTGCCATATTACATGATGTAATTTATAAATTACACCATAAATTTAGTAGCCAGGGGGTTTGCAAGTGCACAGTGAGAGTTATTTCCACACATCTCTGTCCTTTATGTAATGTCTGTTTTATAATACGCTTTTTCTAATGATGTCTTCTTGACAAGTTTGTGAATTCTATGTGTTTTTTGAACTTTGTTATAAAATTTTATGGATCTACTCAGAAAAGATTTTCTAGTTTTGGCCAACCTAAACACAGGAACCTCTAGCGTGTCACCTCGGCCCATTCTACAGGATACAGTTACAATTTTATTATATAAATACAATGTGTTTCCGTACGTACATAATATTTTCATAAATATACAAAGACGAAAGTGTCAAAATATTAGTATCCTTGAATAGTTCTCGTAGCGACTCGCGAAGACCCAAGTTACATATTGTCCGAAATGCTTGTTTTTGCAAAATGAATATTGTTTCCAGACCGGCCGCGGATCCCCACAGTAATACGCCATAGGACATAATACTGTAAATACATAAAAAAAACCCTAGAAAAGAATGAATGAAAAAATTTGCTAAATACTTAATAAGACTATGGACACCACTTAGCTGACAGCCACTAATAAAGTATTTATTCTAATAAAATGTAACTTCCAGTATCATACGCATAACATAAGTCATATATGATACTTGAAGATCTGGTCTTAAAGGTTATTTATACTTTTGAATCGTGTTGTATGAACAACCCATAACATACTCTAATGATAGATAAGAAAGACTATTTGTGCTGTAATGACCCTAGATTCTTTAAATTCAGGTTCTCTGTCAACGGAACCCTAAAACGGCTCCGTCGAATTGAGAACATCCTCGTTTTGAACTCGGTTAATAAAATAAGTCTAATCAATAGACTCTTACTAAGCGAGTGCTTAGTAAAAAGCTGGCCTTAAATTTCATTGTATGCGAGTAGCGACATATGGTTCGATACCCGATTCTTGCACCTCTGAAATTATTAATTGCAATTTTAAATGCTGATTTACCACAAGTCCAGCGGTGCAGGAAAACATCGTGAAGAAAGCTGTATGTCTGAGGATTAAAAATATATCGAGGACATGTTAAGTCCGCCCCGCCAAGCTGCTTATAAATGCCTATAAATGTCCCACATCTGACAGGCCTCCTCTCATTTCAGAGAGAGTTTTGGAGCCGTGAAGAGTCCGCCACGCTGCTCCAATGCGGCTAAGCGGACTTCACATGTATTCGAAATTATTCCTCAGATATGCAGGTTTCCTCATGATGTCACTTGTGGACTATGAAATTTAAAGCTAGCGCCTAGCCCCTGAGGTGCCACCATTGACAGAAATAAAAGAATATTTACGATACTTTTTAGACTAAACAAAATTATGATTCGCTAATATTGGTTTCATCCGGCATTCGAAGTTAGAGTCCGCAAAAGAAATAAAAAAAAAGAATCTGTATATGTTCGAAGAACAATGGATTTTTTTAAATAATATCACAACTCTAATGTGTGACAAATTAAAACTTGAAGACAAGTGATAGTCTGGTTATTACTTTTTAATAAGAATATCTCGTTTATATTAATGTATATGGGTAACATCTTTTTATGAAACGGGTCGGTGAGAGATGGGAGTCTAGAATAGAGACGTTCACGGTAAAGACTGGAGTAGAGCGGTAATTTGAAAGGCCGTCATTACCAGTCCAAAAGTGTTATAAAAACTTGATGGCTGGAATGTGGAACCTAGTGAAGGAGCTAAGGACTTCGTTAAAGAGGCTAGGCATGCGTAACACACGATACGTTTTTATTTAATCCATCTATATTTGTTCCTCTTCTTTAACACTCGTTTCGTTTTAATTGGATATCTTATTTCATTATTGTATCTAGTTTTAGTTTTTATCGTTTTCTAGTTTTAGAGTTCAACTTAGTAGTCCGATAGATGTAGAATAGCATCTACCTCTTTCCAACCGCGATGTCCTAAGAGGCGACTAAGGTATTGTACGGACAGCATTCTTCCGTACAGAACATACCATAATATGCAATGCTATCACTATACTGATCGCCAGTACGCAAGCGGAGTGATTTCTTGACTCGTACCATAGCGGCGACGGGGTTCGCCACCCGCCACGTCTAGTTTCCCGCGGGGGCGAAAAGTATTAATGTAAAAAATAGATTTAATCATAAACCTATAATAAATTATCATAATGAGTTACTGCAACGGTCAAAGAAAATTCACAGTGAGTTAGTGCTGATTGCTTTTTTCAACGTACTTCAATATAAATATAATAGTAGAGAATTATCACAAGGTGTATTCGTTCATGCCGTGCAATTATTTACATTGAAAGGTAAGCATATTTTTTTAATCGCATTCTAATCAGTTCAGTTGATTAAAATTTTAATATAGTAAATTATTTAAGGTCTTACAGTATCAGATCGCGATTCATTTATCGATTCGTAAGAGAAAACACTCGCAGTTATTCCTGGATAAATAACGCACCACGTATAGTGGTTTCTTAATTGTCTCTACAAGGCAGCCTTCGCCGCTGACCTTTGAATGCCTCCCTTCGTTTTGTTCATTAAACACTTCATTGTCCCGATCAATTTATTCCTTTTGTTTTAAATGAAACGAAACCGATATATTTCATCTTACGATTTCAATAAAATCTGTTTTTGCATTGAAATTTCATTGTTGCTGCAATACAGTGTTTAATGTCAGTATAAATGTTAAGATACCTATGAAGTCCTCTCATTAGGTCTCCCCAATGAGAAGGCTTGCCACATTCTCCACGCGTATATTGTACCTTACACACCTATCAATGAACATATTTAGACTTTGGCAATATCTGTCTATAACAACCACAAATTGTAATCCGTTGGATCAATTCACACTGTTTTTACCTTCCCTTTTTAGATAAAATAGACAAATGAATGCCCTTTAAGTTCTTCTTATTTTAATTTTGCAAGTTTTTTTACTTGTCATCATCATTATCATTTCAGACTTTTTTTTTATTATATAAAGTGACGAAACGAACAAAACGGTCACCTGATGGTAAGTGCAACGTCCGCCCACAACAAATGCTGCGTCACCCAGAATATTTCTGTGTGACACCACACTGCGCTCGTCACCCTGAGACATCAGTTCTTAACTCTCAAATGCCCAGTGATTACGCTAGCTCACAATGCCCTTCAAACCGAAACACAGTAATGCTTGCACACTACTGCTTCACGGCAAAATAACTGGCCCAGGGGTGGTACCTACCTAGACGGATTCCAGGATAGAAATCCTACCACCAGTAAAAGCCTATCACTAGTCCACTGCTGAACATAGGCCTCCCCCATAGATTGCCACAAAGGTTTGTCGCTCTCGTTTTGGGAGGGTTTTGCCATAGATGCCACGATTGGCAGGTGGGTTGGCAACCGCATTTTATTCATTCCGATTTTCCAGGAAGATGCTGCTAACTATCTCCTGATTCCTATTTTCCCTCGAATCTTATCTGATTTTCCCTCTTTCGAATCTCACGACACGGGATAACATGGGGTGGTAGATTCTCTAAAGCCACTACCACACGGTAACTCACTCACTCGGCTTACTCACTCACCTTCCCCGCATTAGATAAAATAGACAAATTGAAATGTATCCTCATCAAATTCTTCCTACTTTAAATTTGTAAATGTTTTTTTTAGCTGTAGTCCGACATTATTAGTTCTGAAAGAATCTTAAGAAAGTAAGAACAGTTATTGTTGTAACTCTATAAAGTCAGAGCCTCAAACAGAGTGCAAAAGATTTATGAAGTGAATACAACGTACAGACACAACTATCCGTACATACACAAATTGCGGTGATTCTCGCACAAGTGAAGTGCGGACAGATGTCAGCGCTGTGAATGCACGTATTTGCGGAAGGGACATCTGACACCGTGTGGTGTAGTGTGCGCATACCCTGCGGTCGGGTACAGCCAGGGAAATAATGTCTACGCGAGCTTTCATAAAAATAAAAACGGCCCCGATCCGCTTTTTACGCCCTGCGGTATAGTACGATTGACGTCTGCCTATTATTTTTTTTAAAAGCCTTGTTACTGTAACTCTACTCATGTTCCTTGAGTTTCCAGTTTTTTATACATAGGTTGAAAGTAGACCAAACAAAGTGAATATGATATATCAATTCATGAGTCTAAGCTTCAATTAAAGATCAATAATATCTTAATAGTGTTATTTTGCTGTGGATTTTACTCCATGACACTTGTATTTATGAAACAGTAAATTTGGTTTACAGAATATTTTGGATTATGTTAATTTGTTTGGTTAAGGACTCAATGACACATTATTTTAAAGTGCAGTTACTGCTTTTATTCCCTGACTTTACCCTAATATAACTGACCATTTGTATTTAAACACATTATACTCGTATGACAATGAAAGATACCATTTGCAGACTTGGTTTATGAAGAGTTTTACATAAGCTCACAGACTGAGATGTGTGTTTTAAAAAATCTTACAACGTGTTGACCTGTTCTTGTTGTATAAGGTATTATCATATTGTGGAATATTTGTTTTTCTTTAAATCGTGTATTGGAATAGGTCAATATTGTTTTAAATGTTCCTGTATTTCTTTCACGAATCTGCATAGGAATACTAGAACCTTTTTTTTCTCTTAGATTGATTTTATGACACCCGCGGGCCACCTGCCGATAGACGTAACCGATCGAGCCGTGGTTCGGCCCTCTCGGGCGCCCTCGAGTCAGCTTACTTACGCGCACAGGGTAACACTCCTAGCCGAGGTCCATTCTCGGGGGCCCTTGCGATAGTAACCCATTATAAAGGTCTCTGATAAGCGCCCTCAGCGCTCGGAACAGTATCCGATGAAGCTGTAAAAGCCGAGAAGGCTAACAGCAATTACATCACCGAAAATATATCAGCGCTCGGCCACCTTTCAATACGGCGAATGTGTGAAAGCATACGGGCTAACAGTGACCATAAGTCCTAAACAAAAAAAAACCCGCGGGATGAGAATGAGGTGGTAGGTTTTCTTCCGTCACCATACTTAATACAAGCAAGTTAGCACTTACGATACTACAATAAATCATCCGCATTCCAGAACTTTTGGTGTTAAACGGAAGTTGTCATCTGAGTCGAAATAAAAAAGGATTTTATCGTTTCTATATGCGCCGCTATATTTTTGTAAATTAATGATGTAGTTCAACTAAACAGTTATAGCAATGGAAGTAAAACTGTACTTTACGAAGAATCTGAGTGAAAGCAAACTATTATAATCAACATGAATCTGTTCATTTAATTCAATTGACGCAGGACTGAACTGGTTTTTAATACTAGTACAAATAAAACTTATTTCTCTCTGTCCGTAAGCACGATATAAAAGACTCGTGAACGTCCGATTCGTCTTACGCATTAAGTAAGATCGAATTTCGTGAAACTTTTAAAGAGGTGTTGATGGGTTAAGTTGAATCGGAGTGACGTCCTCCCGCGATATTTCTCACTGGTTCGATGCAGGATATGATACGTCACGCCGTATCAATTGCGTAGAAATAAGATACTGGTGCATGGTATTGAAAATACTGATACAAATCTATTAGGAAGCCGTAGAGATTGTCTGATGATTCTTTAGGTAACTTCTGTGTAGTTAGTAATACTAAAATTAAAATACGTCACGTAAAAGAACTAACGTGACAAAATGTACTGTCTTATGACGTAATGTTTATGCGAAATGAACAGGAAGATAAAACAAATTCATTAATGCTTGACTCGACTTTCAGGTAACCTTATTATGACTTTTCAGTAACAATTATTCAATTCACTTACTTAACAGTTACCTTGAATTTACCGCTGTTTACTATAATTATAGGTCAATTGGCAAAAATGTTTACTTAGAGAAAATTAATTACTTAATAGGTACACATACGTACATATAGTCATCTCTTTTTCCCATATAAGGGGTGGCAGAAGCCACTCGTGTAGCCCACTTTTCGCCCCGATGAGACGTCTCGGGTTGAGAACCACATCGACGTCATTTTGTAGAGGTTTTTTTTTATTATTGTGTAAAGTGACGAAACGAGCAAAACGTTCACCTGATGGTAAGTGCAACGTCCGCCCACAACAAATGCTGTCACCCAGAATATTTCTGTGTGACACCACACTGCGCCCGTCACCCTGAGACATCAGTTCTTAAGTCTCAAATGCCCAGACGCTAGCTCACAGTGCCCTTCAAACCGAAACACAGTAATGCTTGCAGACTACCGCTTCACGGCAGAATAACTGGCCCTGGGATGGTACCTACCTCGACGGATTCCTGCATAGGAATCCTACCATCAGTAAAAAGGTAAAAATTCCTACTCCTCCTTCCGCTCCCACGAGCATATTATGGTGTTATTCTGCACGAATAAAGGCTGTCCATACAATAGCTTAGTCGCCTCTTACGACATCTCGATAGGAAAGAGGTAGGTATTTCTTCTCTGCCGAATACGTATTGGCTAAGTAGGTACACACACACGGATAATACAATAACTTACATTTTTCAAAACATTTCAGATGCTTGGTTTGTGTTTAATATAGAATGGAATTCCATCCTTGGTACAGTGGCTTCAACTCGTCAGCAGAATTACCAAGTAATGAATTTCAAAAAGTGTTGAGACCCACACTGAACCGCTAATTGATGCGAGCCGCTCATTATTATCTAAAATTACATCGGCCGGTAAAAGTTATAAGCGTTGTGATGCAAGCATTTAAATTTTATACTTCAAATTGAGTACATTTGTAACATTACCAATTGATTCAATTCTATAAGGCATGATATTGAGTAAAAGTATAAGTTTGTATGGTTTAAGACTTCATCTTTCTCTAATCTAGTTTCTTGTTCCAAATGAAGTCCAACATAAGCGTACATTACAAGTGATTGCATTTCCAACTTTCAGGTATGCGGTGACTGTTAACATGTCGCTGATACTGCAAATTTGCCTTTCTCAGATAATATCAACTAAATAGTTTAATAGCTTGCAATTTTACGATTCTTATGCAGGAATCCGTCTAGGTAAGTACCGCCCTAGTGCCAGTTATTCTGCTGTGAAGCAGTAGTGTGCAAACATTACTGTTTTTCGGTTTGAAGGGCACTGTGAGCTAGTGTAATCACTGGAGCATACGAGACCTAAGAACTGATGTCTCAGGGTGATGAGTGCTGTGTGGTGCCACACAAAAATGTTCTGGGTGGCACAGAATTTACTATGGGCAGACCTTGACCAAAAAGCTACGGGAATGAAATAGTGATATTATATATTAAGTATGTTTAGGTCTGTATAATACACTGTGTATATCTGTATATTTGTCGTGTGATAGAGATGTAGGCACGACGAAATCTGTCTTATTCAGTAGGTGTTGTGTGTAAATGTCGATTAATGGAAAAGCCTGAAAAATATCATTTCATATTATCTAAAAAATTACACATCAATATTTCAGTCTAAGGATGTGCAGCTACGTCTATGGCACCAGGTGTTTGATACGGCCATCGCCTAATTACCTGCCAAGCGTAGTGATTACTTTGATTGTGTCCTATTTGGAAGATGTCTATGTGAACTACTGGCAGAGTAATGATGATTATGTTATAATTCATGATAAACAAGGTATATGGCGGTTACGATACGGTTTTGTTAATTAATAATAGTTTTATATCAGGCGATTATTTATCTATTTGTGTGTATTTAAAGATTAAAAAAAATATTGGTTTAGTCGCGGCAAGAAACATACACGCTCTGTAAAAATATGATAAACAATTATAACGGCTTTGATTTTCTGAGTTATGAGAATTAATATTTTAAAGATACAATAAGATACGTTAAAGCACATAACTAATTTATAAATCAATTCCCGCTACCGCTTTTAAAATAGCCCAAATTGTTATGATTCGTGTAACAGCCAGTCGTGTGGGAGCGGGACAAACAACTATTGAGATTATGAATGTGTGAGAGTTGGGTAACTATTAAATTGAAATTTAGTTTGACCTTTGAGCCGGCCGCCTTGGCGTCGGGATTCATAAAGATTTTAGAGAGAAAATTGGACATTACGTTTGTAAGTGTAGCTTCGCTGGCAGCTTGCTTGCATGCTTGCTAATAGATGTTCAATAACTTCTGTAGTCATTTTAAGTGTTGTAACACCACGCACACATGTATACCATTTTGTGAGTATTTTTTAAATCACTACAGGGAGAAAATTCATAGAAAGATCTCACACAATGATTATAACTATAGACAACGCATTCATCGACGGGTCCTTATGTGGCAGTACCACTGAAGAGACCTAAACTACTTTGAATCAAAAGACTGCAAAACTAGCGATAGCTATTAAATATTAAATCGCATTACTGGTGGTAGGATTCCTTTGCATGAATTCGTCTACATAAGTATCACCGCAGTGCCAGTTATTTTACTGTGAAGTAGGAGTATGCAAACATTATTGTATTTAGACACAATAATGTTTGCATACTCCTACTACTCGCATACAGTGCACTGTTACCTAGTGTAATTACTGGGCATATGAGACTCAAGAACAGATATCTCAGGACGACAAGCGCAGTGTGGTGCCGCACAGAAATGTTCTGGGTGACACAGCATTTGTTATGGGCAGACGTTGCACTTACCATTAAGTGAACGATTTGCTCGTCTCGTCACGATCTTCAATAAAAAAAAAACTTTACTACACGTCACATTAATTAACACTTCTATCGCCTAAGACAGTGGGTGTTTTAATTTTTCGATCCTCAATCGCAAATATAGCTGACAAGTTCAATGCACTACGCTAATTAGGAATTCGAAATTATTATATAGATTATACAAGTCAACATGGTACATGCTAATCAGGCTTCAAATGTGATATATTTTTTATCTGTATTCAATAAGATTTTAATGGATACAAAATCTATCACACAAAAAAAAATATGTTAGAACTTTAAATGTCGTCGCGTTTATATTCAAGCTATGTGTCCAATCATCGTTAGTACAGGTACGAGGACACCAGCAATTACCAATTCCCGCACTGGACAGACGTCACTCAAAACCCACGCTGAGGCTGATTTTCATAACTGGTCACCGTCGAGTTTTTCTTCGGCACTTTAACTCAGTTACTGTTAACACCATCGTTATAATAAAATCCTGTCAATCATAGTACGCGAGTAACCTGGGTTCGATCCCCGGTGCCAGCACCTTTAAAAATTGTTCTTAAATTTTGAGAGCTGATTTACCACGTGCTCAGCGGTGAAGGAAAACATCGTGAGGAAACCTAACATATCATAGGAACATAGGACATAGGAACACATAGGAAGCATATCCGAGGAATATTTATATTTTCGAGGACATGTGAAGTCCGTCAGCCCTGCATTGGAGCAGCGTGGCGGAATATTCCTCGCTCCAAAACGCTCTCAGAAATGAGAGGAGGCCTGTGGTCAGCAGTGGAACAATTCAGCGTGGACGTGTGTCAGAGTGCTTGTCTCCTACGCAGCGAGTCCCGTGTTCGAGTTTCCTGTCGGAACCAACGTTTTGCAACTACATAGATTATTGGTTTTCTGGTCCTTGTAGTGTTGTAATTGTTCCCATGTCTCTGACACTGCTTCCTAGCCTTCTATCGTATGAGCATTACATCGGGCGCGGCATTGGTTAAACGAGTGAATGCCTTAGCGCAGGGGTGGCTCAAACTTGAACTGCTGGCGTTCTACCACAATATTGTTAGACTACGATCGATCGACTCTGAGAGGCTGCAAGTATGTGTGTTGCAGGATTGTTATCTAGCTAGGGTGTATCGTGGCATAGATATCACATTTATATATATGTATACATAATACATTATGATAAACGCTCGGCCGTTTGAGCTCTTAGTGTTTGCGATTTCCCTTGTGGCACTATTACATCTCCTGCGCAGTTGATAGCTCCCGACAGTATTCGGAAGTTGACGCCGCGGTCGAAAATCGGCCAGGGGAATATTATAATAACAAAATATTTTCAACCCATAACGCGGTACATCATTTTACTATTTGTATTGCCTACAGAAAGTTAATATACACTTCCTAACATGTAAGAAATCCCGATGCCATAAAAAGGTTTATTTTTTACTGGTGGTAGGATTTCTATGCAGGAATGCGTCTAGGTGCAAACATCACTGTGTTTCGGTCTGAAGGGCACTTAAAGCTAGCGCAATTACTGGGCATATGAGACTTAAGAATTAACGTCTCAGGGTTAGGACGTAGTGCGGTGCAGCCCTATTTACAATAACAGGACAAGTCACCTGATGGTAAGTACAACGTCTGCCCTTATAGGATCTATCAAGTGATCGTACTCGATTCGTCACTTTCTCCCATAAAAATAAATAAAATGAAAAAAAATATATCATCACAGAATATACTGCGGTCAATGACGGTACGAACTCTTACTCACGGCTTCACTTTCCTTACTCTATGAAAAATGGGGGCAAGATCATGAATGATCTGAAAAACGGTATACTGTTTAGCACAAAAATTGGCTTAAAATGAAATCGAACTGAGATAAGCTCTGTAACCACATCCACTAACAGCTGAATCACACGTCCATCACAGTATAAGAAGAAAAACGACTTGCCAATCAGTGATCGAAAATAAAAAGTAAATCCTCTTTGGAATAATAGGACAGGTAAGAAAGCGATTGACGAAGATACATTGAGTAGAAACACATTCAAGAGTTTTATTTTTAAACGTATAATAATATGTAAATCGACACCAGTTGTATGTTTATTGAAGGCATGTCTATTTCCAGTTGACGTTTTTGATAAAAGGGCAGAAACAAAACATAATATCAAATACCAATCTTTATTACATGCTATTATTAAACTTGCTTTTGAAGTGTGTATTTTAGGTTCAAATTTTGTAAGTCAAATTGTGTCCTACTTTCTGATGTCCGATTGAGCAAAAATTTGGCATACTGTAGCGTCGGTGACAATGCGATAATACGGTACCATGGAGCAGGTATGATGAGGGAGCCGAAAGTCGGCTATAAGAACTCCTCAATAAGGTAACTTCGTCATGTTCGGGCTCTTTGGACTTGTTTTGACAAGTATTATGGCTCTAGTAACATTTCAAGTCCTCTGCTGGATAAAGGTCACGCAAACAAAAGCTTGTAACCAAAATAGAGATGCTGGCGCCCACAGTAGCCTTCATAAAATGTGTGCTACGTCAGGTTCACTACCCTTCATAAACACGAAAAAAGATAAGCTCGGAAAAATCTAATACATTTACATAATCATGATAATACATTTACATAATCAGTAAAAACAAAACAGGCAATAATTCGACTAATACGAATAGTAAAACTGGCTTCCCGCAAAATTGAATAGGTCGCTCCATTCAGTGGGCCCTACACTGCGTTGACCAGATTGAGTTTTCTAAGAACCTTTCTTCCCCGACAGTTTTTTTATTCCGTGTCACCTAGAACATTTCTGTGTGCACCATACTGCGTCCATCCCCCTGAGACATAAGTTCCCATATGCCCAGTCATTACACTGTTTATCAAGGCCTTTCAGACATAACGCAACAATACGACAAAAGCAGAATAACTGGCCCTGCGATGGTACCTACCTAGACGTATTCTTGCGGAATCTTACTACCAGTAATCGATTCTACGAGCAGTGTGACTAGCACATTGTCACTCCAGTTTGCAATTTCTTTAGAGTGATATATTGCAAATCACAGAATTACCCTCTCTGTAGCTTGCTTTAAGGCCTTCAGTGATGGATCAAATCAAGGTTTCATAGATCTCTTTTCATGCACTGATGATCAGCGTGTTTTATTTTCTGACTTTGAGGTACACTGGACGATAATATGGGACGCAGCTTAACGACTCACTATTGGACGATTGATATACAAACTGATATGTAAAAATGAATATTCATGAAGCAGCTATCAATTAACGTAATAAGGATAAGATAATTTTATTTGGTTATAATTCCATTCAACTTCCTGTAATCGCCCGATTCCCATCGGAAATCGCACTTGTCGGAGATTGAATATATACTATGAGCCATTAGTGCTATCTCATTATTCAGTACTAGGCATAAATCGCGCTAATGCCTCCATATCTTATAAATCTCTGGCTGGCTGCTTAATTAGAATGAGCTGGGTCGCGCTCGCCAGCATCGAACCACCGAATATCTTGTCAGATTTAATGGATGCGGTAACGTGATTTTTTGTCTTACAATTATGGTCAGAATTTTAATTATACCTATCCATAGCTCTGTAATTAGTACATGTCAGGGGATTACATTTCTTTTGTTATAAAAATATAATATTTATTGTACATAAATAATATACTTTTCAGTTTAAAAATTATTATAAAAGTGAACAGCTTATCAATTATTTTATAATCATATTCCTTAGTAATAGTCCTTAATGACCCATTTACAGACGAAAACTTGTCAAAACTAAAACATTATTTATGAAAACAAAACACCTATACGTTTTCTACATAGTATTTTTATATCCTCGTGCTGTTGGGTTGCACGGACAGACATGTAATGCGAATAAATAATGTATGTAGCAAAATTACCACACTCGAACACACGTGGTCTCCGCTTGCATACAATGATGCATTACAGCCCGGATGAGAAATGACGAGCGGCTACCAGCGTATGCGGTAAATTTTATATTACATATGTTCAAGTCAAGCTTGATATGGGGCAGGCAGAGACGCAAGGAGCACGCATTTTCAATTTTTTCATAGGCAATAATAGTGTTTTAAATAAACGTAGTTACATATAAAGGTAGAAAGTTAAAAATAAAATTTATTTTCCTTCCCTCGTTCCACTTACGCTCTTAAGATTTTGTAGTTAACAGCATTCCCCAAAAAAGTACTGCTTTTTTTAACTAATCTTTCACAGTTCAGACCATACTCCTCTGTAAACACCCTACCTGATGTGTAGCGAGCGCCGAACGATCATAGTTTTAAACTGGTTTAGCAATATTATTTGCAGAAAAACAACATCAGACGATTTTTGTATTATATATTCGGTTTGTATTCATGTCAGTATGTATATATCATATGTACTGTTAGCATAAGTAGTTTTTACGTCAGTTTTACACCTACAAATAATTATTTCTCTACTTCTCCCAGTGTTTACTGTCATTACGTGATATATATTTTCGGTGATGTAATTGCTATTAAGCCGTGTGGTAGCGGCTTAAGAGAATCTACCACCCCATCTCATCCCGTGGGTGTCGTAAAAGTCGACAGAGGGAAAACATAAATCAGAAGATGGGCAGCAGCATATCCTGGAACATCTGAATAAATAAACTGCGGTTGCCAACCCGCCTGCCAAGCGTGGCAACTACGGCAAAATCCCCCCAAAACGAGAGCTACAAACTTTTGTAGCAATCTATGGGGGAGGCCTATGTTCAGCAGTGGACTAGTGATAGGCTGAAATGATGATGATGATGGTGATGATGAATTGCTATTAGCGTTCTCGGCTTTTATAGCTTCATCGGATACTTGTCATTACGTGAAGAGAAAACTTGTACCCCTTTTTAAGCGAATTGCAAAGCAAATTGAAGTGTGACAAGTGTCGGAACGAGCAAAACGTTCACCTCATGTTAAACATTGTGCAAACATTACTGTGTTTCGGTTTGAAGGGCACTGCGAGCTAGCGTAATCACTGGGCATATGAGACTAAAGACCTGATGTCTCACGGGTGACGGGCGCAGTGTGGTGTCACACAGAAATATTCTGAGTGACATAGCATTTGTTATGGGCAGACGTTGCACTTACCATCAGGTGAACGTTTCGCTCGTCTCGACACTTTATCCAAAAAAAAAAAATACGTAACATTCTTTGTACACAGTTCTTGCAGCGCATGAAATTCTGCGGCTTATTTGTGTACTATATTTTTTTTAATTCCTAAAGCGATGCCACTAACTACATTTTCCTACATAGTATGCGCGTATTTATAACTAAAAACGCCTAACATCTTAGACGCTGTTGTCTATCACTGGTCTCGATATTTTGAGTCCAGCATATTTGATTAGGGCATATAAGACTTAAGAACTGACGTATCTGGGCGACAGACGCAGTGCGTTGCCAGAAATATAATACAGACGTTACACTTACCATCAGGTGAACGTTTGGCACGTCTAGTCACTTTCTTCTATAAAAATTCACACACCATCCGATTAAAACTACCAAAGTTTTCAGTTTCCTCTAGTTAGGGGAAAGAATGTTATGTCATAAAAGGAACAAGATAAGGTGAAATACATTAAAAGTAATTATTAGTATTAACTTATTTTACCTTTATTGAAATCTGTTACAGGATTTTTGTTTTTAAAAAACGATGATCTACCTACACTAACGATTTCTCCTGTATCGCGAGTGCGTTTTACAGACATACATTTCACATACACAACACAACCTGATCCGGAAACCAACGATTTGTGTAGCTGGTATTCGTACTTTGGCCCCCGTGACGTATAAGTTCAGGCATTCTGACCACTGGGCCACGTGGTACTTTAAAGACAGTTACAAGTGTCTTCAGGTTCTTGTAAATAAACACGAGTAAGAGTCTTTAATAAATATAATCTCATCTTCATTAAAGACCGTGTTTACAATTAACAACAGCCTGTTCACTGACAAGAAAACCACTTAGGTATAATGAAGCTAATTATACACCGCCCACTTAGCAAGAATACTCAAGTCGCCGTTCACAAAGAACTCAAAGGTAAAATCTACATAATTTTTTGCAATACACACAACTTAAAATATATTAAGAGTTTCATAACTCCTTTATGAATCAACATTATAAAGGTTTAAATACACTGCGCGTAAAATATACGAAGATTTTTAGCACATGGTATAATCGAGTAGAAAAGTTTTCAATATTTTTATTTCAACTTATTAAAAAAAAAGTTAAATATTAAAAAATATTTTAGTTCTGAATACGCTCAGCGTTGGCCGCACCCGATATTGCAAGAATAAGATATGGGTTTAGCTTAGTTAGGCATGAGACACAAAAAACTATAACTCAGGCGACGCGGTTGTTAAACAATAAATATAATACAACACATAATATCTAAGTTTGTACAGTTATGACATTCTTAGTTAGTTTTATGAGATATTTACCCAAATAATATTTGAAAGACTAATTATTCTCAAAAAAAACTATGCAGGATACCGTCTAAGTAGGTACCGCCCCAGGGCCAGTTATTCTGCCGTGAAGCAGCAATGTGCAAACATTACTGTGTTTGGGTTTGAAGGGCGTTGAGAGCTAGCGTAATCACATATGAGACTTAAGAACTGTTATCTCAGAGTGACGAACGCAGTGTGGCGTCACACAGAAATGTTCTGGATGACACAGCATTTGTTATGAGCGAACGTTGCACTTGCCATCAGATGAACGTTTTGCTCGTTTCGTAACTTAATCCAATAAAAAAAAAATAATTATTATGTGTGTCGTTACGATATGTTTTTCATTGTATAGTAATTACTTTCGCCGTATAAGTGTTAGGTTTAGCTGCAAGTTTCCTTTCGCAGTAGAACGAGATCGCTAAACAATCAATTACATTGGAACGTTCTATTTCCCCTGGCACTTTCACAGTTGCGTTTCTAACAGTCAACATTAGCAATAACTTTAAATAATGTGCGTAGGGATTTCAAGATTTCAAATCCTAGGAGCGTTTTCTATCGAGAGAAACTGTTATGTGTAGATTAATGGAACGCATATCGCGGCAATGCCTTTATTAATTTATATTTTGAGTTGGTATTTACCGATTTGGAAGACTACCGCTTGACTCTGTAATGAGCTATCTGCTAACTGTGTCATGGGTATGAGGTTCGAGTTTCAGTCGCAGTCATTGTTTGTGCAACACACAGAACGTTTTGTTGTGACCGCATCTGATCGAGCTTCCGATTTATTATGTAATTATTACATTTGATAGGGAATATGGGAATATGAGGTGCTTTTGAGAAAATACTTACAGAATTATGATATCTCTAGCGGAGGTGACTAACACCGGTTATTAACTGAAAGATAGCACTACTAGAAATAAGCCATTATGAAAATTTTTATTACAATTAATAATAATATGTGGTAATAAATGGTAAAGCTGTAATTCGATAGAAATAGCTTTGAAAAACAGAAACGTACATTGTTTGGGTAGTCATTCAAAACTTTAACCATCTTCTAAATCTAGAATCAATTTATTATTAATAGACTGCAATGTTACTACTACTAAAATATTACTACTGCACAAAATTTATTTTATTTCATAGCAAATTTTGTCTGTGACAGTACACTCGACTTCTCACAGACACGCCTCCGGCGACAACTGTTAAGTGCGAATCGGCTACTGTCTGAATGTAGGCCAACATCGGCCACTAAATTATGGACATAGTATTATGAATGCATCTGTGAAAGTCTAGATATATGTTAGACTACACTTTCGTATTAAATAACAAATAAAAATACTAGTATATGCAAAACTACAGTTATAGTTATTATAGCAGTCATTACAGTTTCATATTAACCAGAAATTTTAGTGTAATAATAAATAGGTTCCTGATTCCTATGTAGGTAGGTACCAAAGTAGTGCCAGTTTTGCTGCCATCAATGTGTTGTGTAGTCTCTCAAGAGCACTGATAGCTAGTGTAATTACTGGACATCTAAGACTTAAGATTGTTATCACAGGGTTCTTACTGCTCATATACACGACATTTCAGCGCCCTTCAGAGAAAAATACAGTAATGTTTGCACACGACTGCTCACAGCAGCATAACTGGCATTGCGGTAGTACCCATCCAGGTGGACTGTTGCACAGGAATCCTATGACCAGTAATTAACCATTAGGCTTGTCATTTTTTGAGATAATTCCGCAGCTCAAGAAATATTTCATATGTCCATAATCGCGCCATGAAATATTCTAAGATCCGAACTATATGTATACACCACATCTAAAGATTTACTGGAGGGAGAAGTCCTGTCCAGATCAGACCACCCGATCTGGCGAGTTGCTACCTTTTTCCTTGGCATCTTAATCTCCCAAACCGTTATATGTCTCGGGTCAAAAATATTATTGGATTTTCATTTAGTTACATTTAGGAGTGAAACTGTTACGCTGCTACCACAGAGTTTCTGAACAATTTTTCACTCACGATGCGGCAAAGGACTAACATAACTTTCTAGTTATAGTTAATACAATCAGGCCGTCGAGACAGCTGTTTGTCGTAGAGTCTATGACACTTGATAATCCCTCGTTTTGGGGCGAAACATGTGTCGTGTTCTTGACATCAGTGGTGTAATATTACCTAGTGGTAGTATTGTAGTGGTAGAGGATATCTGGTGGCGGAGTAAGTTTGCTTGTACATGCTGCTCTTCAAAAATAGGTAATGTACAACATTTTATAATTACATGCGAATCTTAGCAAATTAACTTCCTTTATAGTTAAACAATTGCTTATAAAAGAGCACATAGCGGAACTATGAAAGCTTTAGATGTGAATAGGAATACGATCTTACTGTCGGCTAATATCTATCTATCGATGCAATTAATGTTGCATACGGTTTAAATACCCCGTCAGAATGAACGATCTGTCCTACATACGCCCGCACCGTCTTAGAAACCTAAGCAGACCTAGTTCTATACAGTAGTACAGTTAGACTTGTACACTGTCGAAATTCTACAATACGCACATAATTAAGTATACTACGAATAGTACATCACTTTATATAGTTTGCCTTTAAAAATGGTTGTCGAGAAAGGGATATGAACATGTCTTCTTTGTTTTTAAAATATAATTAGATTTTACCTAAATGTAGATAATTCATCAGCAAAAGATAGAGTAAGTAACCATGTTAGAAACCTCACATAGAAAATGAAGTAAAAGGCAGCAGCGAGAGGTCAGGTAGTGTAATCGCCAATACACGTGACGGGTGGCGAACCACGTCGCCGCCATTTTTGTACAAATTAAAACATTCTTGCTCCCCATTGCATTCCCACGAGCAGTATAGTGACAGCCTTGCATATTATGGTTTTATTCTGCACGATTAAAGGACTGTCTGTACTATTGTACCGTTAGTTCGCCCCTTAGACACCTCGGTAGGAAAGAGGTAGGTGCTATTCTACTCTGCCGGACACCTATCGGCATAATTATAATACAATAACTCTTTGTCCCTCTGTCTGTTTGTTATCTTCTCACGGCTCAACCGTTGAACCAATCTCGCCGAATTTCGGCACAGAGATGGCTTGCATCTTGGAGACAGACATAGAATACTTTTTGTCACGGAAAATTAGTGTTCCTAAATCCGCGCGGATGTAGCTGCTATCCTGTAAATATACCACATTTGAACACATGCTTCCTTATTTTAGACTGTTTTGGAGCCGCGACGAATGCTTATAATAGATGGTTGCAGGACGGCAATTCGCCACTGCAGTGCCAGTTATTCTTTATGCAACTGTAGTGTGCAAACATTTTTGTATTTCGGCTTAAAGATAATTAAGCTAGTGTAATTACGTGGCATACGAGACTTGAGAACTGATGTCTCAACATGTGCAGTGCCAAGCCGAACTTTGAAATTAAATTTTATTGATGACGTAGCAACTATTATGGACAACCCATGAGATCACGTAACGCTGTAGGTGGTACACTGTCACTCCACGATATTATTTATATTACTAGCCTAACCGTTGCAAATATTTCGCACAGTATAGTTATAATGAACAGATGCCGCAATCTACCTTCTTTAAAGAATGCAAACAACTCCAACCGACAGCTGTGGTTAGTTGAACCAAATTGTCAACAGATGGCGCTTTCTCCAATCAGCAGTAAATCAATTTTTTAACCAAAACATTACTTTTAAGAAATTCACTAATTTTTCGTCGTTAGAGAGAAAAATAATCTTCAAAATGGCGTATCAAATATGAATTTTGAACCAGTATTAAGGGAAATTTTTCATACCGACAAAAACACCTCTGAGAAATAATGTATATAAATAAATAGTATAAACGAAAAATTTGTATTGAAGTATGAATATTTACTTTGCATCTTCCAGTCCGTCTATTTCTGCGGTAACAAGGAACCGTAGGTTGGTTACTCGGGTACCAAGTGTAGGTCATTCTGTGAGCTATAATGATTAATGCACTGAACCTACGCGGTTGTTTAATTGAAATCTGAAAGGCTTTTGATTTAGAGCCGATGGTCTAATTGGAATACTTGCTATATTGATTGTTAATAATTATTGTAGTGTGTCTATACACCGTTATAAATTACCAATTCGCGTTGAGGCGTTCTGATTTCTTATTATCTGCTGCTACCGAATTCACTTCATCAAAAACATATTATAATGATACTGGCAAGGATTTTAAATTTTGTCTTTTCTATTGTTTTGTTTATAGGAAATTTAACTCACATAGTTTTATAATTATTATTTGTGATATTATTTTGAGTACTGCAACATTTAATGTCTTTTATTTCTCTATGATCATAGTACATTGTTTATGTCCGGTTGTTCGTGGGTTCAATAAACGTCGGAAAACCAGTGTTGTGTTAACCCCTACGTATTTCTCTCTTTTATGTTATCTTTCTTAATGATGCGTCTATGTCAAATATATGTTTATTTATATCTAAGGTTGCTGTGTATGAAGGATGATATGGCTGCCATCTATGACGTAAATTGGAAAACACTACTGTTAATTGACTATCGGACTTACATAGATCGTCCACGTATTGTATTGTATATAGGTGAAGTTTTGGCTGTTTTTTATGTAGCGCAGTGTGATGGTTATTTTTCAGCCCGAAGGCTTTCACAGCTTCCGCCGGATTGAAAGGTGGCAGAGCGCTAAGAGCGCTTAGCCTGAAACCTTTATTTATGGATGATCAGCGCAAGGGCCCCCGAGAGGAGACCTCAGCTTGGATCGTCATCCTGTGCTCGACAGAAACTGACTCGAGGGTGCCCAAGGGGTCGGACCCTCTCGGTTCAGTCAGTTACTTCAGTCGGAAAGGAGTTTTCGGTGTTAGCCTTCTTGGCTTTTGTAGCTTCTATGGAGAGCCTGCTTTTGAATACGATTGTTGAATCTCTAATAAATAATATTTATTCTTCACTTATTTTAACACCCTGTCTAAACAAATCATTAAGTCGAAAAACGAAGTCGCGAGTAAAGACTAAATAAATGCATACTTTATACCCGCACTTAACATTATATGTAGTATATCTCTGTATCACTTGAAGCACTACACATTTCTCGTATAAATCGAAGTCTTCTAAGACCAAGATCGAAGAATATCGACATCGAAGTAAAACGAAGTCGCGAGTAAAGACTGTAAATAAATGCATTCTTTATACCAGCACCTAACATTATATGTAGTATATCTCAGTATCGCTTGAAGCACTACACATTTCTCGTATAAATTTGACTTACTAACCAAGCAACCAGTTCGCTGACGACTTCATTTTGAACCTTCTTACGAAGTCAAATACTTTACATAGAGACAAGGTGAAATTGAAAATTTAAAGCAAACCCGATATGGCGGCGATACCTCGTGTAATGGTAAGCAGTTGAAGATCTGGATTATTTAGAATATGTTTTGAAGAATGTATAAAAACGTTCTTTTATCCGATAATATAATAGTTTTAAATGTTGCCCTCACATTGGAATTTCTACTGTATCGGTTACATTTACAGACATGGAATCTACTGTAGGTCATAGATATTCGTTCCGTGCAGGAATCAAACCCGTCGAAGCGCAAGAGCTAATTAGCCACTACCCCAATCGAGCCCTAAACTATATGCAATAGTTTACTGCATAGCCAAGTGGTACCTGATTTCTAGATCTTAGTTCAAATAACGAACAAAGCAAAGATTCTTCAAGATCTTATCGCATACTGGTAGTAGGATTCCTATGCAGGAATCCGTCTAGGTAGGTACCACCCCAGGGCCAGTTAATTTGCCGTGAAGCAGTAGTGTGCAAACATTACTGTGTTTCGGTTTGAAAGGCACTGTGAGCTAGCGTAATCACTGGGCATATGAGACTTAAGAACTTATGTTTCAGGGTGATGGGCACTGTGTGGTGTCGCACAAAAATTTTCTGGTTGACACAGCATTTGTTATGGGCAGACGTTGCACTTACCATCGGGTGAACGTTTTGATCGTTTCATCACTTTTTCCAATAAAAAAAAATCGGATTCCGGTACGCTAAAGAAGAGTAGGATCTGCCTGTGGGTGTACGTGGATTTATGGCACTATAATATCTCCTGCGCAGCTGACAGCTACCGACAGATTTCTAAAATAGTCACTCCAATCGAAAATAGGCCGGTAGGACAAAATCGTAATACTAGTTAACCAATAACTGTTTTGTGTGTTTTCCTTATTATTAATCTGACAGTACATTACTGCGTCATTTAATATAATGCAATTTATTCAAGATTTGTTATATGTGACGTATATGTATGTATGAAACAAATATCGCCGGCTCTAACGAGCATTGGAGCCATTCAATTTCCTAAGTGACGTTTCGGAAGTCGAAATAAATCCGCTCGTCCCGAACGTGCGCCGCGCCCTTCAAAACGTACCGACGACAAGCTAACCCGTACACAAACTTGCAGAATTATATATCCAGCTCACGTTCACATTATTTAGTTAGACACGGCAAAAAAGGCACTGCCGCAGATCATTAGTGACCGAAACCAGTATAGGGTGGATAGATACGTCTTATTCAACAGCGAACGCATAAACAAGATGCGCTGGGCTAGTGAAATATTAGATGCAAACGAACCGAGGGAAAAATGTCGCACCGCATTTACATTTAAATATGGTCGTGCCAGTTGCATGTGCCACTTAAAGCGCGGAGAGGAGACCTTGCCACGAAATTATCCGTAGCCGAGCGAAATAGAGTATTGCATAGTATTTTTACATTCGATGTGTTTGTTATTTGTTATTCGTAAAAATATTTCTTGCTAATGGACGATATTTCTTTTTGCTTACTGAACGGAATGCAAATTAACTGCACAACATGAACAATATGTTCAACATTTGTAACGATTCCGAGTTGCCATATTATACGATACGAATTAATTGTTTGAGTCCTTTCATAATTTATTGAATAAAGTGATGTAACTTGCAAAACGTTCACCTGATGGTAAGTGCAACATCTGCCCACAGCAGGAGCTGTATGAACCTCAACATTTCTGTGTGGCATATCACACTGAGCCCCTCGCCATGTGACAACAGTTCTTGAGTTCATATGCAGTGATTACACTAGCTCTCAGTGCCCTTAAGACAGAAACACAGTAATGTTTGCATACCGATTTACGGCAGAATAACTGGCCGGAGGGTGGTACCTAGACGGATTCCTGCCTAGGAATCCTACCACTATTCTGCGTCAGTTTTTGTTACACATTTTGCGAATGTGGTTTAGGATATTATTAGTTGTATTTTCTTTTAAAGAAACACCTAAATACACACAGCCTAAATAATTCTAGCAAATAATACTATATTGAATAATGAATAGGCCAAAAAAGCCAATATTAATATTACGAAGATACATCCATACTAATATTATAAATGCGAAACTTACTCTCTCTGTCCCTCTGTCTGTTTGTTACCTTTTCACGGCTCAACCGCTAAACCGATCTTGACGAAATTTGGAACAGAGATAGCTTTCATCCTGTGTACGGACACTTTTATCCTTTGCTTTTTATACATAGGATACTTTTTATCCCGGACCCCACGCGATACTTAAAAAAACCTATATCCACGCGGACGAAGTCGCGGGCAACAGGTCGTATGAATATATATTCTTTTTAAACTATGCCACACAGTAGGATTACACCTGTATCGATGGTTTTACAGACAATTTCACGTGCACAACACAACGAGACCCGAAAACGTTTTCGCAAAAGTTGGCTCCGGCTGGGATTCGAATCCAGGACACGCGGCGTAAAAGTCAGATACTCAGACCCCGCGGTCGCCGTATCCACACTAATATCATAAATGCGAAAGTAACTCTCTCTATTCTGTTTGTTACCTTTTCACGGATAAACCACTGAACCGATCTTGACGAAATTTGGCAAAAAGATAGCTCGCATCTCCAAGACGGACGTAGAATACTTTTTATCCCGGAAAACCAAATAGTTCCCACGGGATATTTAAAAAACCTATATCCACGTGGACGAAGTCGGACACAGCATCAGAGTTAAGCTCGCCTTTGTACATTAATTACTTATAATTAGATTTAATGTTAATAACACAGTGTACATAAAGAATAAATAAATAAAAAAACAACTGACACTGTAAAGTTTCGCAAAAAAAAACTACCGAGTGCCCAGATAAACATACATACATACATACGTAAGATCACGACTGTATCCCATAAGGGGTAGTCAGAGACTGGGCACTCACTGCAAAAACAGATGACTGCCACAATTCACGTTTCACCCAAACAATATAATGCACTTGGTGTGATAGGTGGTGAGCCCATCGCCACCATGCGCTGTTGGTTGCACAGTGCAGTTTAATTCCTTACTCGCTTTTTACGAGATCCAATGGATAGATAAACAGCGCCCAGATAAACATACATACATACATACAGTCACGCCTCTTTCCCATAGGGGTAGGCAGAGACCACATCTTTCCACCTGCTACGATCCTGACACACATCTTTAGCTTCTTCTACTTTCATTAGCAGTTTTCACACACGCTCGTCGGTTGCGGGTACTTTTAACGTGACCTTTCCTCAAAAGTTCACCGATCTGATTGTGATACGTACGCCTAGTTCGACCCTTACCGGCCAGATAAACAGAGCCTAAGAATTCGATTTGCAATGTTTCTTTATATATATGCAGAAAAACATTCATCGTGGCATACTTCGTGATGGACAAGACCTAATAAATTGTTATAAATACAAATGTAAACTGTGTACCTATTAGTGAATAAACGGCCACCAGGGACGGTGTACTTCCTGGTGGAAATCATAAAAAAAAAAAAAAAAAAATAGTGTCGAGGGATTCTATCTTCGAATGCCTTTACTACGCCGAGTCTGAAACTGGAATGTTTTACATATAAAGGACAATTTCGATGTCCGCAAATCGTAAGCAGAAAGGGGCCCAGAGTATTTCGTTGCTTTGTGAAACGCTTTTATCGCCGTCGCGTGGATTTTTTGCACGATTTGCACTTCACGGGTTTATGTATTTATTCGTATTCTAGGTATTCTAATAGAATTCCATAACATACATACACACATATATAAGATCACGACAGTATTCCATAAGGGGTAGTCAGAGACTGGGCACTCACTGCAAAAAACAGATGACTGCCTCAATCCACGTTTCACCAAAACAATATAATGCACTTGGTGTGATAGATGGTGAGCCCATCGCCACCATGCGCTGTAGGGTGCACAGTGCAGTTTAATTCCTTACTCGCCTTTTACGAGATCCATTGGATGAGATGGAGTGGTAGTATTGTTTTGACGAGCCCGCCACCATAGTGTATATTTTTTTTTAACTTCGCTTATTTTATTTATTAAAAACGATGTCTCATACTAAGATTTCTCTTGTATTGTGAGTGCGTTTTAAAACATGCGTAACCGAACAAAAACTGAAAACCAAAAATTTGCGTTTTCGCACAAAAGTTGACTCCGGCTGGGATCCGGACCCAGGACCTGCGGCGTTTAAATAAACGATGCGATCGTTAACAATGTTTCGTGTGCGATGGACTAGCTCAGTGTATTTTTATAGAAGAAGGACGCGATGAGCGAATCCTTCACCACCAAGCGCAACGGAAGCCCGAAGCGTTGCGAACAAAATTAAAGCGGCAGCCTATAAATGTCCCACTGGTTAGCACAGACCTCCTCTCATTTCTGAGAGAGTTTTTGGAGCTGAGAAAAGTCACGCTACTCCAGTGCGGGTTGTCGGACATACCATGTCGTCGAAATATTTTTATTCCTCAGACTTGCAGGTTTCCTTCACCGCTGAGCACATGGCGAATCAGTATATAAAACTGCACAACAATTTTGGAGGTGCCGGCACCTGGGATTGAACGCCTGAGCTACCACGGCACATTCACATACTCATAACACAGCAAATAAGACTTCTATTTCGAAATTACACTCTGTATTTTATATAGCCATTAAGGAACTGTTATTAAACTGTCGTATAATGATTTTACGTTCAAACTCGCAAACACAACAATAAAATATTATTTCCTAATGTCGAGACAGCGTTCGTTCTCGAAATCGCACCTAAGTCTATCGAACGTTAGGTCATCTCATAGCCTTTGCGTGTCTCGACTTAGCGGACTTGCTAATCTAGCCGTAAAATCGCAATTGTACAAACGAACCCTAAGCGTGCTTCCATCAAATAAATCAATGCTTGCCATAAACTTACCATATTCCAAGCTACGTGTACTAATGTTAGTGGAAACGTACGATCTCGACTTCTTAGGTGAGAGGTTTGCGAGTGTAATGGGCTTCCAACCTAAATCAGACTGCACTTGTAGGTACTTTATAAGCCATGCCCCATTTGTCGCCGGCAACTTGGTTGTTTCGCGAATTCTCGTGTTTAATGTAAATCTATTTACACATATTACTCTAAATAAATTTAAAGACTGTATTGATTAGTTCGAGTATTTTTGTATGGCTTTTGCGTTTGTATTCGTGTAGTTTATACGTCACTGAGACTGAGACTATTGAGAGCTAGCGTAATGCTAGCTCTCAGTGCTATGCATATGAGACTTAAGAAGTTATGTCTCAGGGTGACGGGCGCAGTGTGGTGTCACGCAAATGTTCTGAGTGACATCGCATTTGTTATGGGCAGACTGTTTCAATTACCTATCAGGTGAACGTTTTGCTAGTTTCTTCACAGTTTTCAGAAAAGATAAATTAAAAAATTCAAGTATTCTGTCTCTAGTTCATCCCATAAAAACGGACAGAATCAAGTCACCGAGAACAGAAGTTATTATGATGGCATTCTTGAAATTTCCTTTTGTTAATGTAATGAGAAAATATAAATTACTCAAACTGAAGCTGCCTCGCTCCCAACGTTCCGATCGTTTTGTTCACTCACCCTAATAAAAGTCATAATCAATGCGGACAGTAATAACTGAACATTGTGAAGGCGAATGAAATTAATAGCGGCATTTATAGGGTATCTATTTGTTTGCTGGCGAACAGGACAAAAGCATACATTTACTTGTGTAGCTGTCCACTGAGTGGCTCTTAGATCTGAACTCAGTCAATATTTTAACTGAGAAAACATTGCTTTTCAAGATTAAGATATATTATAATTGTATCCTACCTCCAATGGAGCGTACAGTTTTAGATCGGATAGAGATTGTGAGTACAATACGAGCAATTATAATATATTTAATATGAGCCTGGCCTATAAAATATCCTGCGCTGATGGCAGCGCCGGCGCCCGTATCGAATTCGCGCCTAAGAAACAACATTTGTATAATTATGTTGAAAAAAGTGTTACTTTATATAAAGTTTAAGTTTATGGATACTTAAATGAAAACAACTTAATTTTTATAAACAATACCAGCAGTGCTATACCTGTTAACAACTCCAACTAAGTTTAAAGGCTTGTGGTAGGAGATGGTTCACGACAAGTCGTATGACGGGCTTCATCCTGCGACGTTTTACTAGTGGAAGGATTTCTATGCAGGAATCCATCTAGGTAGCTACCACCGCAGTGCCAGTTATTCTCGCATAAAGCTGTAATATGTGTTTCGGTCTGAATGGCACTGATAGCTGTGATACTGATAGTGTGGTGTCACACAGAAATCTTCTAGGTGACATCAGCAATTGTTGTGAGCAGACGTTGCATTACCATCAGGTGAACGATTTGCTCGTCTCGGCACTATCTTCCTTAAAAAAAAACGTCGTGTTTCGGAGCCTGTACTCTTAACCATTATGCTATTGGCGTTTAAAGAATCTAACTAGAAAGGAAAATGGTTAGGTATCACCTCTTGTTTTAAGACGTAATCATGATATTACGTAACATCACTCTAAATAAACATGTTTCTGTATCACTTCCCGTCAAAAATCAAAGTTCGTTTACGCTTTATCTACAAGTTGAAAATTTACTTACTCCGCATACCATTGTAATTATCTCGGACCATGGACCAGCCACGTTGTTAATGGGAGGGCAGCTGACTACCGCCATTTGAGAGCCGCTTTCTACGCCATGAAATAATGGCCACCGATTAATATTATTACACAATGTCTATTTAAAACGCAACGCAAGGAAACTGTTTATAGTTAAGCTTGTTCCCGTACGAAACTAAATGAGTATTAATTGCTTCACCTCCGGGCCATCTAACATCTTGACTGCGGTCACTTCATCACGATCTGTCTGAAAGCGAACGATCTGTGATTTCTGCTTGAAATTCTTGTACATAATATTATTTTTACATAATATATACATTTTTTTCCATTTTAGTGATTAATGAAGTGAACCCTCCTACGAATTGTAAGTTTATACTATAAGAATATGTATGTTATAACTTACATATATTATATGTAAGTTATAACATACATATATCGCCAGCGGCTTGAATGAATCTAAAATCTATTTGACTGGGGGCATAGTAAAGCTTTTCGTATTATAGTGTTTACAAAGTACTGCTTTAGATTTTAAAATGTCATCATGAATAAAATATTCACTTAAAACCTTTATGTTGATTAAGAAATATTTAGCCAATTACATTGAGGTCTACAACACCAATGGAACACATTTATTTATTTATTGTAGGACAACGCGACGTATGTTGGTCATAATAAGTCAAGACTGGGGCTACAGGAAGACTTGTGAGCTCACTATCTTAGATCTACGTGCATATTCGGCCGGTAGAATTTAGTGAAAGGTTTTTTTATTGCATAAAGTAATGAAACGAGCAAAACGTTCACCTGATGGTAAGTGCAACGTCTGCCCATAACAAATGCTGTGTCACCCAGAACATTTCTGTGTAACACTATACTGTGCCCATCACCCTGAGACATAGGTTCTTAAGTCTCATCTGCCCAGTGATTACGCTAGCCCACAGTGCCCTTCAAACCGAAACACAGTAATGTTTGCACACTACTGCTTCACGGTAGAATAACTGGCCCTGGGGTGGTACCTACCTAGACGGACTCCTGCATAGGAATCCTACCACCAGTGAGGTTGTTCTATTCTCAAATATCAATCACAAAAGAAAATCTATATGTTCAAAATACCATAGTTCGTCTTCAATAACGTGAATGAATTTTTTTTTCTGATCAGTACTTTACGTCATTCCCTGAGGAATCGAAAGGTCGGGGCAAATGTGGATGGTAAATAATAACATTTGAATGCATTATGACTGCTATGTTCACCATTTGGCTTATCGAAACAATTTCGAAGCGAAAACCGGTGTGGATCCCATTACTTCCACATGAACGCTGATGCTCAACATTAGTCAAGAGAGAAATTTCTCAAAACTCATCGAGGTTATCAGAATTACGTTTCGTCGGCTCTCACCTCAATTTACAATTATAAGCCTGTCCATTCTAGTTACAACTCCGTAGGGTAGACATCTCGACGGCCCTATATAAATTGTACTTTTACCGACTACTGTTATTCGATTAAAGCTAATCAAATTTACATCCGTGAGCAACTCGGATTAATCTACCTGTTTCGGATCGAAGTATTTCTCTAAGCGGAATGATTATTCGATCATCGAATCTATTATTTCGAAATGAAAAGCGTATGTTTTGTGACTAAATCTGTTTAAATTGTTTAAAAATTAGACTAAACGCTCATTGGGCGTCTAGTGATTATTCAGACTGGAAAGTTTATTGTTCCAAAGTGGAAACTAAGTTACGAGTATTAACAATCAAAAATTAAAAAAGTAACATTAGAATTAAAGAGATGTATTTGTTACACCTCGAAATTATCACATTATTATATAGAAATTATACATTTTTAAAGGCCTCCAGTAATAATATGTAATTACTTGTAATGTCTTTATATTTAACAATGTGACAAACAAGGCCTACGGTTATGGTGGTTAACCATATACATCTATCAACGGAGTATTAAGACGACAGAGCCTTGTAAGCCTTGAAGACTGTTGGACGTCTCTTTGCCAGTTATTAGGTCTCCGGATTTCTTAATCCACCATACGAAAAATAGCAGCATTAGTTTTCGTATGATGATGATGTTCTCCTAGCCGATTTCGAACACGGCGACAACTTCCGACTACTGTCGAGAGCCATCAACTGCGCAGGAGATATTATAGTGCCACAAGTGTACGCGCAAACACAGAGGCACTCACTCATCCGAACCTACACGCGCCCGATGTAACGCTGATGCGATAAGATCGGAGGTAGGCTAGGATGCAGTGTCAGAAATAAAGAAAAACGGGGACAAAGACAACACAACCAGACCCGAAAACCAACAATTTATGTTTTAGCACAAATGTTGGCTCCGGCTGGGATTCGAACCTAGGACCCGCGACTTAGAAGTCAGGTACTCTGACCACTAGGCCACGCGGTCGTCACGCGGTTGTTTTCGTATAATGAATTAATGAATACGTTACGTAGACATTCTCTGAAAGCGCGGTACTTTTCAGGTAGAGCTCATAGCGTGACTTTACCGCAACCAAAAGTTAACTTGCTCTAACCATTATGCTTCATTTTACCAATTACATTTATTTCAGTTTCATCAACTTCATTTATTACTGTTTTATAATCAATAAACATTTTCGTTCATTTCCTTACTATTGCTCCTCTAATGAAACACGTTTTATCCGATATCTAAAAGCGAGGTTAATTCGATTTGTTGACCTCTAGGCTCTAACCGCCCCATACCTGTACTACGATTATTGGGAAGATAAATCAAAATCTAACATGGCCGATGACATTTTATCTACAAAATAGGCTTTGAGCGTTTATTCCGTGTTAGTTGTTTCCTTAACTGTGTATTGATTTTTCTTAGTTGACGTTATTTAATATTATATATATTTAATTAGCATTGTCGTAGAAAATGTAACGTATGTTTTTTTTTATTGGATAGAGCGACGAAACGAGCAAAACCGTCACCTGATGTAAAGTGTAACGTCTACCCATAACAAATGTTATGTCACCTAAAACATTTCTGTGTGACACTACACTGCGCCCTTCACCCTGAGACATCAGTTCTTAAATCTCATATGCCCAGTGATTACGCTAGCTCACAGTGCCCTTCAAACCGAAACACAGTAATGTTTGCACACTACTGCTTCACGGCAGAATAACTGGCCCTGGGGTGGTACCTACCTAGACGGATTCCTGCATAGGAATCCTACCAACCGTTTATTCTTTATTTCATAGAGTTATTCCTTAAGCATTACCTACAGATTTTTAATAATTACGTTAATGGCGTTTCCGTGAGTATTCTTATTAAAGAAAATATATTTCTTTCGCCGTTTCTTCTCGTACATATCGTAAGAAGAACTAAGGGAGAAGCCGGAAAAATCTCAAGGCTTATCATTTTCCTTCTCAATATTTTTTGAAAGCAAACCACAGCAAATCTTGACGAAATTCAAAACAATTTAAAATTGAGACTTTACGTACATAACTTCAGCGTCAGTTGGAGTACCTAAAAGATAATCGCATTTTTTTTTCCCCAGTAGTAATCATGTCTCAAATCAACATGTTTCTCCGGTTGCAGCGAACAACAACGATAAAGCTCTTAGTGCATAAAACTATTATCTTTTGAATTATGAATGTTAAGGAATTCTCGCAAAGATCAACGTACAACAGAAGCGTATCTGAGCGAAGGCAGTAGTTAGCCGCATGAGATTATATCCATGATAGACGCCGGCGGCCACGCCCGCGCATTCTGCATGATGTACCTACCTACTCGGTGTAACCAGCGTCCCGGTAACGTTGATAAGGATAATTTGGTAAGCAAATGAAGAAGCATTTCCCATGGACTGTAAAATTATAATAAAATATTTTATCTCACCATGTAAGTACAGTTTCGTGATATGTATTTATATGCAGTAGCTTTTAAAGCACTAAAAATTTTGACAACGCTATTTTTTTAATTCCTCCTGAATCACGGGTAGATGAACAACGATCTGTAATTCACATCGATATTTGTTCCGTGTCGGAATCGAACCCTCGACCTATAACGGAAAAGTCACGACTGTCAACGAAGCCTTAAAAAGTTAATTAATTTTAACTAGTGGTCGTCCATTGGTCGAAATTCGACGGTATTTCATATTTTTTTTTTAATTTAATATATTTGTAACTTTATTACACTATTTTTTAGTACACTTATTACATATAAATTTTAGCTTTCTGCACTCCTTCTCCATATAAACTTGAACTTTGCCAAATCTCACACTTTTCCGTGTGCAGCAATATGCTTAGAAAGGTGTACAAAGTTATTAATACTCGTATATAGATTTTTAAATAAGTATTACTTTTATTTTATAAAGTTATATATATAATTATAGTAGATATTTATGTACATAATAATGATTATTAAAATACGTACCTTATTATTTTTATTCCTTTAAAAGTTATTTATATGGCTAAAATTTATTTACTCGTATTTTGGCTCAATAGTTACTTAATATTATTTAAAAAAAAAAAACGGTTATTGGATATAAGGCCTTAGGGCATCGTCGGGCAGTTAACCACGCGTTTTGATAAATAATATCTCTTATAGTTATAATCAATGTTAAGTCCTATTCGAATTAATTAGTAGTCAAATATTAATCAATTAATAAAAATATGCAATAAATCTACCCGAACTGTTAATTACAATCTATTAATATTCTATTAACAGAAACTAATTTGTCTCAGCATCGATAAATTTTCTTTTTTGCTTCACGCGAACTTAGAAATATGTTATAGGACTACCAAAAACATGCTTATGATCTATGTGTTATTGGTATGGAGAGGCAATTACATAAGAAACTTAAATCTTACCAACCAACCAACGACGTCGTTTAAAAAACTAAAAACTTGAAGTAACCGATTTTGTAAGAGAAAGAGAATTACTTAAGCTAAACGTGGTTTCGATCATCCATTCATTGGTTTTATGAAATCATTAATTTACTTTAATAAGTAAATTTAATAACAGTAAAGTGTACAATGATACTGTTTAATAACAGTATCATTGTACAACTTTTTTTTATCTGATAAAGTGACGAAACTAGCCAAAACGTTCACCCGATGATAAGTCAAGTCGCCCAGAACATTTCTGTGTGACACCAGACTGTACTCATCGCCCTGAGACATCAGTTCTTAAGTGTCATATGCCCAGTGATTACACTAGCTCACGGTGCTCTTCAAGCCGAACCACTGCAATGTTTGCACACTACTGCTTCACGGCGGAATAACTGGCCCTGGGATGGTACCTACATGGATCCCTGCATAGGAATCCTACCGCCAGTAAACTAATGTTATGTTAACATATTTAGAATAGAATATATGTTATACAGTTTTTTTAATTCCAGTTATACAACATTGTGCCTTGATAATAGTTTTGCATTTTCAATAGTAAAGTTTTATAACGTGTGTTACATGTTAGTATAACGTGATAACTTTTACTACTAAATGTATGTGCAGTCAAAGCGAGGGATTTCTAAAAATAATTGTTAAAATATTTAATCTCCATCGTTTTATTAAAAGGCTGTATTTGTATTGTATTATTCTATTCCTTTTATTGTAATTTCACAAGGAAATACCATAACATTGAATAACGCGTTTAATTTATTCCTTTTAATGATTCACCAAACAACATACACCTCTGATATTTACAAAACTCTATAGACTAAAGAACTCATTTGCACCTGTAAAGATTTTATCAACCCTCATCTACATAAATAACAATATCTAATACATTCCATCACTACACCCCTTTGTATCGAGTGCATTTGCAGGTGGTGGACGAAATGTTTGAATCAATTTTCAACCTTTTACCTGATGCAAATATGACACAGTTTTCAAATTTTAGAAGTCAAAGAACAGTAACATAAGCATTGTGTTTAAGTCTTGTAAGAAGTATAACCATAATAACAGCGATGACAGGCAGTCCGCAGCGTAACGAAGTTATGACCCACAGCGCGGTCGCTTTCAATTAAACATCGGGGAGGGAAGAGGTTGTTAGGCACTAAATTATAAGGTTGCCTGGATACACCGCGTCTATGTAATGTTGTTTATTCTCTACCGCTCCTTCTAATGATACGTGGAGACTAAATAATTACAAATTGTTTTCCTGCCTACAGAAATAATCCTGTAATGTACATTTGTTTGTAATGCATATATATGAATTAGTTTTATGAGTATCGTTGAGCTCGCTACAACTTTTACTTAACACGGACCTCTATATGTGATATAGAGATCTCTATATAAGTTCACAATAGCCTACCCCGAAACCGCGAATGAGTGGATAACATGAATATGAGTGGAAACACATGATAAGAAAGCAAGTTAAATTTAAGCTTGTAAAAATAACGTCTAATAATAATTTATTTCTATGTAATTGCTGTACATACCTTATTTAGTTGCGTGGGTTTCACTAAAGTAGACGTAGTCGCCGTAAAAATCTCATAGCCTGCGATAACTGACAGAATAACCGGCTTCAACATAGCCGTTCCGAAACGTCCCCAACCCGAGGATAGGGGAGAACTATGTCCAGCGGTGAAGTTCTAAGAGGCTGGTGACGTTTATATGTAGCTAGCTGCGCCCCGAGGTTTCACCCGCGTAAAGTAAGTCCGACCGTACTACACCGTACGTAATGACTTTTTGGGTAATGTTTGCTTCTCTTAGAGCCGTAGCAAGAAATTTTACAGCCTATCATCATCATTTCAGCCACCGTCATAGATTGCCACAAATGTTTGTAGTTCTCGTTATAGGGGGGATTTATAGTTGCCACGCTTGGCAGGCGGGTTGGCAACCGCAGTTAACTTGTTCAGATATTCCAAGAAGATGCTGCTGCCCGTATCCTGGTTTATATTTTTCCTGTGTCGTCTTTTACGACCTACTGGATGAGATAGGGTGGTAGATTCTCTTAAGCCTATAACCCTTCTTAATATTTTGGTTAAAGAGTAATATCTCCTGTGATAATCGCGTTCAAACTTACAGATACTTCAGCTTTATCATAATAGTAAGATTTATATTTCTTCTATATGCTTGTATACACAAATGTTTAAACATAGTTACGTAATAATATATGACATAGTTATAGATTCATGTTTTCCATTATTCGCGAAACAGATACTTATCGTATTTGTTTTTGGCTTAGAGCCATCTAGGAGATCCCTTTCCTCAGCCTTTACTAATGGAAACTAGTCTGAAATTGTTAATTGCTTGTTTATCTTCATGCAAAAGCAGTAACGATATTTTAAATAGCAACATTATTGGTTACAAATTCAAAATAGATAATTTCTGTATCTGAAACGATTAAAAACCGCTGTTTAACAAATTGAATCGTTCGGTAAAGTATATTAAGCTGAGAATAAACCAGAGTAATTCACTGTAGAGAATATATTGCTAAAATCAGTTGCCCTTTTCCACTATCATGCTACTTATAATTCAGGTTCGTGGACAAGTAATAGAAAATACATACTTTATGTTACTGATAATTTCAACGTGTTTGTTCGTCTCGTAGGTGTTAGTCTTGATGAGAAAATAAATTTAATTATAACGGCTATATATCCTAGGCGGATATTGTATGGACAGCCGTTATCCGTGCAGAATATTCGTTTTTTGAAAAAATATCACCGAGTCATTAACATTGCTGTTTAATATCGTTATTTCTTAATTTTTAAGTTCGAAAGGCAAAGTAATTTAATATTTTACCTTCAAACCATTGAAGTTTGTATGTGAGCTGTGAACACTAAGTATGCGCTGTTTACCTATTTTAAGTGTAACATATTTGCTGGTAAACCAACCAAACCAAAAAGGTAAAAAAAAATATTATCATTAAATAAATCTTAAATTAAAATGACATACATATAGTTACGCCTTTTTCCCATATAATGGGTAAGCAGAGGCCACACACATAGCCCACTTTTCACCCATGCGGAGAACGAGACTTTACGAGTGGCGAACATAGTCGCTTCCATTTTGATACGAATAATAGAAAACCGTTCTCTCCATTACGATGCGTTCCCACGAGCGGTATAGTGCCAGCATTGCATATTATGGTGTTATTCTGCACAAAAAAAGGCTGTCTGTACAATACCTTAGTCCCAGTCCCAGTAGAGGTTCTTACGACACCTTGATAGGAAAGAAGTAGGTGCTATTCTACTGTACCGGACACCTTATCAGCGAAAATTGCCATGAAATAACTGCCTTATTATGTCACCCTGCTGATTACTTCTCATTTTGAGAGGGTTTTGGAGTTGGGAAGATTTGACTAGGCTAAGTGTGGGGTGGCGGACTTTTCATTCTCGTCGTTTCAGCCTATCAATAGTCCACTGCTGAACATAGGCCTCCCCCATAGATTGCCACAAAAGTTTGCAGCTCTCGTTTTGGGGGGATTTTGCCGTAGTTGCCACGTTTGGCAGACGGGTTGGCAACCGCAGTTTATTTATTCAGTTGTTCCAGCAAGATGCTGCTGCCCATCTCCTGGTTTTCATTTTCCCTCTGTCGACTTTTACGACACCCACGGGATGAGATGGGGAGGTAGATTCTCTCAGTAATGTGGATTTTCTCACGATGTTTTTCACCGAGAACGTCGCAAATCAGTATTAGTAATTGAAATTATCAATTTTAGTGGGCTGTATCAACCCTAACCCGCGCATTGTAAAATTGTAATTCGAACACAGGAGTTAAATTATATATTACATTCACTAACATCCAATTCTCATTTGCCATTGATATTTCATCATCATCATTTCAGCCCATCTTAGTGCACTGTTAAACATAGGCCTCACCCATAGGTTGCCACAAAACACGGCACCGTGCCACCTGCATCCATCAACTTCCCGCAAAGCCATGCAGGTCGTCGTCGTCTTTTATATTTAATTCTATATTCATACCATTTTCCTCATTTCAAAGAGAGTCGAGTGTCGCGAGTCGCGAAGCGCTACGAGAACTATTCAAGGATAATAATATTTTGACACTTCCGACGTTCTATATTTATTAAAATGTAATGTACATACGGGAACGCATGTATTTATTTTTTAAAGAGACTGTATCACGTACAATGATAATGTGATCACATTTTGATTCGGCTTTGTGCATCAGTTGTTGTACGAGTATCTTGGTTTTTGTAGCATTTTTTTTTCAGTAACATTTTACGAATTTATTTTTTTACCCTTTTGTATAAAAAGATAATACCACCACTAGATAATATACACCACCGAAGCCGAGAACACCTGGCTCGGCTCCTTAATGTATTTTGACATCCGTAACTGAATGCGACATTGTTTCTTGGGATCCACGTTGGTTTGCACACCACAACCAATATTAATTAAGAAAAGTAAGTTACTTTGCTAAGATCCGCATGCAAAATATAAAAATGGTGTATATTACCTAGTTTTTTGAAGTGCACCACCCGCCCTCCCTCAGTAGCGTGCACAAGCAAACTAACACCGCCACCAGGAACCGCCACCAGGAACCGCCACCAGGAACCGCCACCAGGAACCGCCACCAGGTACCCTCCACCAACCACTACAATACCACCACTAGATAATATACACCACCGAAGCCGAGAACACGACACGTGTTTTGCCCCAAAACGAGGCATTATCAAGCGTAATAGACTCTACGACAGACGGCCGCCGAGTGAGCGGCGCGGTCAAAGAGCTGCCTATTTATACTACAGTTGACGCAAACGGCCCCCACCTACGACATTGCGATTACAATATCGCGATAGCTACCGCTTGCTCACACAATCCACCACCCGAAATACATAAGCAGCCGTTTGCGACCGAATCGATAGCAAACGACTACTTCGAGTATATTTAAACTTTAAGTACTGGATTTAAAGATATTTAAAAGTGGTGAATTCGAGACGATTACTGTTTAGCTAAAATATTTTTATTATTATTATTTGTTTTTAGAAGACATTAAGTGGCATTATCGAATGTGGTTTACATCTCTTTCTGAAACTATACCTTTCCTCTAAGCATCATAGTCGTAATGGGATGAAAATCTAGATAGCTACCGCTTGCTCACACAATCCACCACCCGAAATACATAAGCAGCCGTTTGCGACCGAATCGATAGCAAACGACTACTTCGAGTATATTTAAACTTTAAGTACTGGATTTAAAGATATTTAAAAGTGGTGAATTCGAGACGTTTGTTTGTTCATTCAGCAGTGCAATGTTATAATAATTATTATTGAATGGCGGCAGATTTTTACTGGAGGACCAATTATTCTACCGTCAAACAGTAGTGTACAAACATTGTGTAATTAACAATCACTGGGCATATGGGCCTTAACAACTGAGGACTCAGGGCGACGAGCGCAGTGTGATGCCAAGCAGAACTTGCTGGGTGACACGACATTCGTTATGGGCAGACGTTTAGTTACCATTAGGTAAACGATGGGCACGTTCACGTCATTTTGTTCCATAAAAAATGAAACACCCTCATTTCCTAATCTTCTTTCAATTAATCGTAGTCTTATGTATGTCTCCCTCTATTTTCATGCGAAACCTTTTTTGTATTTCCATAAAAGCACTGTTGAACTGGTAACAAATGGCAACAACGTACGGTTCCGAACATAATAATACGTTGAAAACAATTTTCTAGAGATAAACCGCCCTTAAGACTTATAAATGAATAATACCTCGGTTTATACCCAGCTTTATGTAACCGTGACAAATGATTCGGATCGATGCACTATCGGCGGTCACTTATTATTATTAATCAAAGCGGGACTCCTTGACTTAAACAGGCATTTAAAGTGGAAAGAAATATTACACGGGAGGAGCTTCGCCATTACCAGTTTGTCGGGATTTTTGTTTATTTTCAACTATGCAGATGATTTATGAATATACGCTTGTAATCGTAAACGATACTGTACGAAATGTGTTTTAAATTGTTTAAATGGTTATATATACGGGTTTGACGATCGCGCGGTTTAGCTGTGGGCGTGTTTTACTTGTATTTTAAAAAGTAAAGTAGCAATCAATATGCCCCTACTGCTGGGCATAAGGCCACCTGTCGTTTTTGAAAGAGGTTTGGAGCCGAGAAGAGTTCTTCACGCTTCTCCAGTGCGAGTTACGGACAATGTGCCCGTTAGAGGATTACTATTAAACAAAATGTTTCACATAGTTACTGTTTAGCTATAATATTTTTATTATTATTATTTGATTTTAGAAGAGATTAAATTGCATTATCGAATGTGGTTTACATCTCTTTCTGAAACTATGCCTTTCCTCTAAGCATCATAGTCGTAATGGCATGAAAATCTAGAAATTAAAATAAATCTTAATCGTATAATAAGGTTGAATATATGCTTCTATTTTGTTATCTATAATATATGTATATGTTATATGTCAAAAGATAAAGAACTAGAGCTAGACAGATTCGTTCAAACCAAACTGGCAGAGAATACGCATATCGACGTCGCAAAATTGCAAAAACATAATAAAAAGAATGTTTCTCCTCAGTGATTAAGTAATTAGTCATAATGGATGATGGAACCTTGGATGTACTGTAGGGTTGCCAATTGGAAACGCTTAAACATTTGGACATGAATTAAAAAATAAGTCTTAATAAAATTTAATCAAATCATGAACTTTTTTTTATTGAAAACCTAAAAACCAAATTATTTTAACTGTTAAGTTTAAAGTTAAAGTATGTAAAAATATCATAATTAAAATCGGAAATACAACATCTCACGAACAAGACGAATTATTTTTCAGTAATTTCACTGGTATATTAAATATGGAATCCCTCTAGGTAGGTAGCATCACAGGGCCAGTTATTCTGCCGTGAAGCAGTAGTGTGCGAACATTACTGTGTTTCGGATTGAAGGGCACTGATATCTAGTGTAATTAATGGATATATGAGACTTAAGAACTGACGTGATGAGCGCAGTGTGTTGCCACACAGAGGGGTTCTGGGTGACAAGGCATTTGTTACAGTTGCACGTACTATTAGATAACATTTCGCCCGTCTCGTAATGTTCTTATATATAAAAAAATCTCTGGTAGCAGCCCTAGATTGGGCTCTTATGGCTGGATGTTTTCGGTGTGAGTATTTTTTTGCGATACTTGACGCTGTCACACGTAATTTTTAATTGCGACTTTAGCGCTTCATTTCACAACGCATTCAAAAAACGGTGACGGAATTTGGCGTTTGTTGGTTTTTATCGGTTAGCGAATGCGATAAGCTGTACACACATACATACATAAGATCACGACTGTATCCCATAAGTGGTAGTCAAAGACTGGGCACTCACTGCAAAAACAGATGACTGCCACAATTCAAGTTTCACAAAAACAATACAATGCACTTGGTGCGATAGGTGGTGAACCCGTCGCCACCATGCGCTGCTGGGTGCACAGTGCAGTTTAATTCCTTACTTCGCCTTTTGCGAGATCCATTGGATGAGATGGAGTTGAGCAACTGGGCACGGACGTTCACTCAGACTGTACTGTGTGTACGCCACGCTCCTCATTTCCTTTCCTTGCCTCCAACGATGTTTTACTTTATCCCTGAGATACCACGTACTTGTTTTACGTGGTAACTCAGGCTATTAAATAAACTGTGGCTAGTTAAATAAATAGTAAAGCAGTTTTAAGTACCGATTTACAACATGCTCGGCGGTGAAGGAAAACATCGTGAGGAAACCTGCATGTCTGAGAAATGAAAAAAGTGGCGTGGCAGACTCTTCCTGGCTCCAAAACCCTCTCAGAAATAAGAGGAGGCCTGTGCCTCAGCAGTAGGATAGTTATAATCTATATTACTTAACTTTTTTTACTTTTACGTAAATTTGAAATTTTTTTTTAAATATTAGTCTTACGGCCCATTATCTGATTTTCTCGTTCCTTTAATTGTCTATAAGCAATTGGACAATTGGTGCAGCGCATTTTTGTCCACCGCGAAAAACATACGGCCTGAAGAGTGACTGATAAAAATGGTCCCGTTTTAAAGCGGTATGTAGCCTGGACCACGCAGCATCAGGCACATTGCCAATGAGATTAAAAAAAATAATAATCGTACCTTACATATTGCCTCGTTAATGAGTTTTAGTTGAATTATACGTAAATATAACTCGAGAAAAGAACTAAAAAAATATCTAGAGATCCTGTCATATCGTTTTATCGGATATTAACATTTAATATGTGATCCGAACCTTTGTTTTAAAAATATAAGGCGTATGTCGGACTGAGCGGTCAGGACAGCGGTCAACGCTTATTGTTTCAATTTTTAATTTCCAAACGTAGCGTTGATTGATCGCCGTTCATAACTAAGATAACGCGACACGGCCCAGCCGACACCTCCACTTGTTTTTTAAATATACATTTTTAGGGTTCCGCGAACGAAATTCCAGTTAGCATAATTATGTCAACGGCTCGATTGGCTCAATGGCTGAACGTTTGGCTTTTGCTTCACGCATCGCGGATAACTAATATTTAAATGGCTTACAGATAGTTCCTCCGTGTCTGGGTCTTTGTGTATATTTATGTAAACAAATTACTCTTAATATACGAGAATAGCTACCTTTTTGTACATACATATAGTCACGCCTTTTTCCCATGTAAGGGATAGGCAGAGGCAACTCATGTAGTCCACTTTTCGTAAAAAAATCTTACTCTCTATTGCGTTCCAACGAGCGGTATCGTGACATCATTGCGTATTATGGTGTTTTTCTAAACGAATAAAGGTAACATTAGTCGCCCCCTGACGACACCTCGGAAATAAAGAGATAGAGAAAGAGTGCTATTCTACTCAACCGGACACCTATCCACATTTTTGTAGGACGATGGTAAATTATAAAAATGTCACTTAGCAAAGTAACCTATAAAAAATAACATCTATAAATAGTTTATTGTATACATAAAACTGTACATCATCGTCGTCATACACTTCATCGCTTGGCATAAATACCACGTAAATGTAACCGCTACACTGAGCAGGCGATCGCAGCATCAGACACACTTTAGATATTTAGCTGCCCATCACCGGTCTGTATAACTTGAGATAGTTATTCCGCACACGGTTGTCATAATTTTTTTATGAAATTTCTTATAAACCGAACGCCTAAGAACATTACCAAACAATTTTTTTAATAATTATTAATTCAAAAAATTGTCTCCGTCGCAGCAGCTCCAAACATGCTTTCGCGATTTAAAGAATTTGATTATTTTCTCTCGGATCCCGACTAAAATTATCTGGGACCAGCGGTAACGAAGAACGAAAAAGTTATGCGCGAACATATATATATATATATATATATATATATATATATATATACTCGTATATATACAGACGAATTGAGAAAAAAAAGTCTCAGCCTATAAATGTCCCACTACTGAGCACAGGCCTCCTCTCGTTTCTGAGAGAGTTTTGGAGCTAGGAAGAATCCGCCACGCTGCTCCAATGCGGGTTGGCGGACTGCACACGTCTTCGAAATATTTTTTATTCCTCAGACATGCAGGTTTTCTTCACGATGTTTTCCTTCACCGCCGAGCACGTGGTAAGTCAGCACTTAAAATTGCAATTAACAATTTTAGTGGTGCCGTCACCGGGAATCGAACCCAGGTCACTAGCGTACTATGAAATTTATAGCGAGCGCCTAGCTCCCTGAGCTACCACGGCTTAGAACGAACTGAGAGCCTCTTCCTTTTTGCAGTCGTTTAAAATTAATCTTAAAACACATTTTCATGCTTTATTCCTTCAAAATAAATTATAACAAATTTATAATATCTGAATTATAAGTTTTACTAAAGATTTCATGTTTATATTACTAATTTAACTATTTTTAAATGACTATTTAATTTTGTATACCATTATTGGCATTGAAATTTTTTTATTGAAAAATGCAATTACAGTAAATTACAGAACCCACTAGACGTGGGTCAGTTTCACTCTTTCCGGGCGTTTTTGATTCGTATTTACCTTTTTTATTTGTTTACGCAACGATGTCGCCGCCCCACGCAGCTTTTTATCAAGATTTTCGAGACAGTTTTTTTTACACTCCGATCGGACCTTTCGGTTTAGATATAATGTCGGCGAAGACGTTTATGCGAAGTAATTGCTTTGAGGTATTTAAAATGGAATACGGAAGACGTCATTCGAGAATACACCTTAGTTTGATGAAATCAAAATATAAATTACAACGGTAGAGACTTGAAATATACTTCAATATATTTTATAAGTATGCTTAATGTCATGTGTTCATTAAATTTGTCACCAGTTTTTGCACGAGATGCTTCAAAATTATTTATAGCCCATTCATCTATAAAAGATGACAAAGCTTTTTTATTACAAGCTATTTTTATTAACGTCTGTATCTTTTATCTTTTGTCTTCATAACTGTTTCACTTATCTTTGATATTTCTATATTGTAATCGCGCTTCGTTACAAACTGTTGGTGCTGTGTATTCCATTGCAATTATTCGTTACATAATAAGTTTAAGACTCGGTGGGTACAGTAGCGACGCTATTGGATTCGACGTGACGGGTCGCGGATGCGATTCTCACACGAAACAAACATTTGCATTGCAAATACATATATTATTGGATAAAGTGACGAAATGAGCAAAACGTTCACCTGGCAGTGAGTGCAACGCTGTATCTGCTTATAACAAATTCTGTGTCACCCAGAACATTTATGTGTGACGCACCTTGGACCCTTTGCCCTGATCGTAAGTCTCATATGCCCTGTGATTACGCTAGCTCTCAGAGCCCTTCAAACTGAAAGACAGTAATGTTTGCACACTACTGTTTCACGGCAGAATAACTGGCCCTGGGGTGGTATCTATCTAGACGGATCCCATGTTGAGGAATCCTACCAACAGTAAAATCTTAGCGCGGTGCATAGTTTTTTTAAGAATATTACATTTACTACGCCTTTAATTTAAAACAAAATAGCTCTTAAAGTCTTTGAGTGTACATATAAGGTGTGTGTAAGTCATATGTGATTCATGGATCATTAAATCAGATAACACCGCGGGTGAAAACAATCTATTAATACAAATTCAGTGATAGAGGGTCCAATTGTAGAAGCCCATAAGTTCGAAACTCGCGAAACAGGTTTGTTAGGCGTAAATTAGGATTTACGACTTGTTCGCTTTAACGTCCGCTAATTATTTTTATAGGACTTATAATACATAAAACTCATTTATCACGATATGGTAGATCAATTAGTATCTTCTCCTATGAACGATTTATGGGGCTCATCATTTACTTGAATTACACCAGCTTATGTTTTCTTTCTTTTAAATATGATCAAAAAGGTATTTTACTACTCTATTACAAAGCATAAACTTACACAAGAAACGTATGCATTACACTCTATTTGACAAATTTGTCGCACCATACGTGCCACTGTCATTGTGTAAATCGTAACATATTAGCTGAAAACTGCTACTACGTCCGCGTGGATTAAGGTTTTTTAAACAAATCGTGGGAACTCTGATCGTTCGGGATTTAATGTATCCTATATTCCGTCTTAGGGATGCCAGCTATCTCCGTGCCAATTTTTTATTCTCCCTCTCTTCAGCCTGTAAAAGTTCCACTGCTGAACGCAGGCCAAATGTGAGGAGTTATTTTTGTGAAGATATGGAACAGGATAGAGTGCTGCTCCAATGCGGCTTGGCAGACTTTCCTACATCATCGAAATGTTATTGTTTCCGCAGGATGTTTTACTTCACCACTGGGCTATTGTAAAACAGTACTTAAGATTGACATATACACATAAGACAGACAGAAGAACGCCGGAGATCGAACCCACTGGTGAAGTATGAAATTATTGGCGAACGCCCAACCACTGAACTAGAGCACAGGTCTCCTCACATTTCTGAGAGCGTTTTGGAGGTAGGAAGAATCCGCCACGCTGCTCCAATGCGGGTTGGTGGACTGCACATGCCTTCGAAATATTTTTTATTTCTCAAACATGCAGGTTTCCTCACGATGTTTTCCTTCACCTGCCGAGCACGTGGTAAATCAGCACTTAAAATGTCAATTAACAATTTTTGTGGTGGCGCACTGGGAATCGAACCCAGGTCACTCGCGTACTATGAAATTTAAAGCGAGTGCCTAGCCCCTGAGCTATCACGGCTCCGGCGTTTGTACAACTTCATTATCGTTATCATCACCGACCTTCTTTAAGCAGGTAAATGTAGACCTAGGTTGAAATCCTAGCTAGAGCCAAAATTTGTGACAAAACGCTGGTTGTCTTGTGATTGCCCTTGTATCTGATATTGCATCCTAGTCTACTTCCGATCTTATCGCATGAGCATTACATCGACCGCGGATAGGTTGGGGCGAATGAGTGCCTCTGTGTTTGCGCGTACACTTGCAGCACTATAATATCTCCTGCGCAGTTCTGACAGTATTCGGAAGTTCTAATCGGGTATATATAATAAAAGGAAAATCAAAGAGGACATCAACTGTTCCCTCGCAAATTTGTGGTTTCACCGTATTCACCACTCGCGTGTCGTGTCGCGTGTCAGGTGAATTCGTGACCCCAGTACCACTTCTTTCTCCCTCTTCTTTATCATCCTGTTAAAAGTCAACTACTTTACATAAGCCTCTTCCAACTCTGCCCAAGAAGAATTTGCCGTTGGCTTGATATACTGATTGGCTTAGAATTGGCTGTATAATTATGCTTTTATATAACTGAGTTACTCCGTCATCCGAGGTCATGAGATGTTTCTAACAAATCCCTTAACCAATTTTCATGACACCCACGGGACTGAATGGCTTGGCAGATTCTAAGGTTTACAATATTTGATACGATTGTTCATCCATTTGGTGGCCACGAGATTTTGCCGGATAAGGAATGCATACGGCACTGGCGAATTCTTTTAATTGCAATAAGTCGACAAAAATCCTTTGAAGAACAGAATGTGTGTATGTATGCACACAAGTTGTACGTGACCTGATTAAAAATTACTCATTAATTAAGACTTACCGAAGTCCAGATCCCGAAATTGTAATGAACTGATGCAACATTGTAACGAACTTGTTGTGGAGTTCCCCTTTAATATTTCAGGGTGTCCAATACACGTGCAATGTTGTTGGTAGGAGAAAAAGCAAAAACATATGGTTAAATCATAAGCTTAAGACTGAATATCCTTTAAAAAAAATTTACTGCGTAGTAAACGTCCCCCTCATCTCAACCATATTTTATAATACATCTAGGTAGGGCCTTACTAGATAATTATGTTACACACACAAGATAAGAACGGAGAAATGTTTTTTTTTTATAGAGAGTAAACTAATTAATTTCTGTAACTGTTCTCCAAAATGTAAGACCTAAATTTCGTGTATAATTGCCTTAGTTATACTAAGAATACAGCATGCAAATGTCAGTAAAATCAATTTTATTGTGATATAGGAAAAAAGGCGTGTTAGTTCCGGAGTAGGGCGTTTTTTTTATTTTATATAACGCGAGTGCGCGGACACTCAGCACGGGGACATTAAAAATAAAGTCATCATCATCGTCATTATCATCATCTTCATCATCATTTCAGCCTATCACACACACACACAGACACATATGCTGAACATAGGCCTCCCCCATAGATGGCTACAAAAGTTTGTAGCTCTCATTTTGGAGGAAATTTTGCCATAGTTGCCCTCGCTTGGCAGGCGGGTTGGCAACCACAGTTTATTTATTCTGATGTTCCAGGAGATGCTGCTGCCCATCTTCTGGTTTTAATTTTCCCTTTGTCGACTTATACGACACCCACGGGATGAGATGGGGTGGTAGATTCTCTTATGCCGCTACCACATGGCAATAATGTAGGATTATAAATTAAATAATTATTCCAAACCACATATTGGCAAACTAGGAAATTTAATTTTATGGTCCAGGGTCTTCTGTGTAACACTGTTTAGTTTTGTAATCGGTTTCATTTTAACCAGAGTTACAAAATAGACCACCAGGTTAGATATACACCATCAATAATTTTATTGCAGTAGTGGGTCCTAGGCAAGATGTAACCTACAATTGTCAACGACAAAAGAAAGATATAGAAGCGAAGAGAATATATTGAGAGTAAGATTTTAGTTTTGATTTTACATAAAATTTTCAAGAGAATACATACTCGTTAGCTTTCGACAAGTAATAGATTATCGTAAAAGTAATTTCTACACTTTGAAACTTTACTCATCGCTATGAATATATAATATTGAATATATAATATGAAATATTGAATGAAAAGCTTACGACGGAAACTCCTTGTTCAACGATACTATTAATCAAAAGCATGTGAATGTGGAAACTGACGAATGGGTGACGTGTGGCTAACAGTGAGTAAACGTGGTGAACCGCGCTCCAATACTCTCATAATGATTAGTCGCCTGGGTGGAATATATAAGGAAAAATATATTTTATATTATCAACATAATCAACACATTTCAGATCGAGTGACGGTATCAGCGTGCTGAATCATAGGATTTGAATCGCAGTCACTATATTTTAATATAGTTGGATGTATTCTTAATAATGTATTTGTAAAATATTGTTAAGTTCGAATTTGGACATCATGTGCTCGGCCGTAACGTAAATAACTGTAAGGAAAATAGAGTGTGTACCAAAAAAATTCAACGACGTGCGAAATTCGTCAACCCACGGTGTAGCAGCGCGTGTGGACTCTAACTTGACTCCAAAACCTTCTATAAAATGAACGGAAACGTTTTACCCAGCAGAGATATATTTACAGTGTACTTTACTTGTTTTGGTTGTACTGTGTTTTGTGTCTGGCGAAAGACGTTATTCTGCCAGTTATTCTGCCGTGAAACAGCAGTGTGCAAACGTTACTGTGTTTCGGTTTGAAGGGCACTGAGAGCTAGCGTAATCACTGGGCATATGAGACCTAAGAACTGATGTCTCAGGGTGACGGGCGCAATGTGGTGTCACACTGTTCTAGGTGACACAGCATTTGTTATGGACAGGCGTTGTACTTAACTTATCAGGTGAACGTTTTGCTCGTTCCGTCACTTTTATCTAATAAAAAAAAGATTTAATGAAACTAGATTTACGGATTTGATCGCGTTTTATTTTACTATTTATAACCCGAAGTTTGTAACGCTTTACAACACCCATGGTCATGGGAGGACTGTGGTGACAGAAGTCGTGATGTTATAGTTAACTCCGTATACACTTTAACTGTGCGAAATCGTCCACTCCTCCGTGGGCGCATAAAGATTAAAAAATGTTATCTCTTCACATAATATATAGATTTATGGTCCAATCTACGAATTCTATAGTTTTATTAAATATGTACTGTTCGCGTAAATATAAGAAATCATTACCGAATCAGGTCCATGTATGCAATATCAATTCTGCCAATACATTGCCTAATCACCAAAGTCAAATAACCAAATCGTAACCCAGTCATCAATATCTGTCACATTAAAGCGTTTGTTTCGACTATTCGAATTAATTTCAATACCATTGCGTAGCTCAAGGCATAAATCAAAAGTTCATAGACGTTTAACTATTAACGTACTACAATCGGGTCTAAACATTCACTTAAAGCTACTCGAGATCCTAATTGAATATTTTGTATTTAGAAAAAACTGTTCGCGAGAGCGGCAAAAACACGCTAAGTTACGTTTAAATCGCCATATTTCACTCCCGCGTATGTGAGAATGGGTGGAGAGGGTATAAAAAAAGACGGCGTCCGCAAATCTATATTTGCCTTGTAAATGCAGGTTTTTATGAGCGCCGTTGCCTCGCTACTGCTTCGGCTGATGCGTTATTCATAAGAGGAGCGTTAGCGGTTTAAATACTAATAATAATTTTGTGGATTTTTTTTTAGTACAATCAAAATTAGATGTTATTATTTGCACTGGCTGTGCCTCGCGGTTTACGCTTGTTTACATTACACGAATGTGCCCTACGGCATGGTACCTCCTTCATATGAGCATTAACAGTTTGGTCCTTCTCGGCAATATTCGGTTCGCTGCGTGCGCATCATTTTATTGCGCGGAACCCTAATTTTTTTTCTAAAATAAAAGTAGCCTATATTACTTGTTATAACTTCAGCTATCTGCCAGTGAAAGACTCGACAAAATCAGTCCAGCCGTTTCGGAGATTAGCCGGAATAAACAGACAGACAGACAAAAATTTTAAAAACTGTTTTTTTTAGTATCGTATACAAATGGTGGTAGGATTCCTATGCAGGAGTCCGAATTCTAGGTAGGTACCACCCCAGGGCCAGTTATTCTGCCGTGAAGCAGTAGTGTGCAAACATTACTGTGTTTCGGTTTGAAGGGCACTGTAAGCCTAGCGTAATCACTGGGCATATGAGACTTAATAACTATGTCTCAGGGTGATGGGCACAGTGTGGTGTCACACCGAAATTTTCTGGGTGACACAGCATTTGTTATGAGCAGACGTTGCACTTACAATCAAGTGGACGTGTTGCTCGTTTCATCACTTAATGAAATAAAAAAAAATACTTTTCATAGGAATTCTTAACACATGCGCAGTTAATAGCTAATGGCAGTATTCGTAAGTTTCCCAGTGGTCAAAAAGCGTTATGCTATCCGCCTGCGTCTATAATGAAATGAAAAATGAAATTATTATTTCGCTTTTAAATTTAAAATGCCACTATAACCTCAATAGGAGCGTTAGTCGCACGAAACTGCAAACTGTTCCTTTGAAAGCTTTATTCAAGCAGCTCGCACCGAGTTTAAGTATGTTCTCTTTTACATATGTATATGTATATACGTTCGTACGTCTGTCCGTCTTTCTGCAATGGTATGTATTTACTACAATGTTAGCATGGTTGCTGGCGTTCTCTGTTTGACATTTAAAGGAACTTTTTACTTTTTAATGTGGTTAAACTTTGACATGTTAAATATTGGTATTTATGTGTAATTGTCTGTACAATTCGAAATATATATAAACGACAGACAACAAATGTAAGTATGAAGGCCAGAATGTAATAACAATTAACCAATTAAAAGTTAAAACATTTCAAAGTATTAGGAAAAACTGTACACAATTTACGACTTATAAAATTAAAAGTAAATTGACGAAATTAAACGAAATTCAAAAATTCGGAAGGCAACACACTGCGCACATTACCCTGAGACATCACTTCCTAAGTCTCATATGCAAGTACACTAGCTATCAGTGCCCTTCACATCGAAACAGTAACTGAACTTCACGGCAGAATAAATGGGTGGTCACTACCTGGCTCGACGGATCTTCTCATTTTATTATTTAATAATCATGATTATTTTTATATATATCGAGATCTGTGAACTAAACGTACGGTTGACTAAAGTATGTGAAAAGTCGTCTAACAATGCACTAATAATAAAATTAAAAAAAAAAACACCAATATAACTTGAACTTGTTAAAACGTCTCAATTTGTGCACTGGCCGATAATTCCGTTTATCTTCAATCCACCAGGTTTTTACGCGTCTCATGTACGAGCTCGTTTGAGAAATAACTTTTAACGCCATTAAAAAGCTGCTGTCAAAGAAAAGTAAGCGAGCGTCATTGCACACGTGGAACTAATTACTTACCGGCCCAAGACTAACATTTCAGCACCTATTTTAGAGGCGATAAAATCCATCATTTCGCTGTGTTTCCAATTAAAATCTCTTCTTATCTCTATAATTATGTAAGAGCGACCAATGAGAATTCTTCCTTAACCCAAGTCATTCCGTGGAATGCAAAAAAGCTTTGCATGTTAACTTTGTCCTTAGTGAGCGGAATTCACAAAGTGATCAATTAGCATTTCTCTGTTAGAAGAGCCATTTACAACCGGCGAGAGAACGAATTCAGCTATACGACGTACAATAAATGTACCGTTAAAAACCTTTTAAAATTATTGTGAATTTTTTTCATTTCGTATCTCCTGCAGAAGCTATACAAAGTGAATTGGCTAGATAAGATGTTTGTATGTAAAAAGTTAAATGGCCGTTCGAAAAATCACACATCGTTCCACACAAATTGTACGATAAGGTAAATTGGATATTTCGTACGAAACACCATATGTATACACCGTCGGTTAAACACGAGGCAGTTAATGTAAACTAAGAAAAAAGGGCGTAAAATCTCATCAATTTCCCATTATGTCTAGCAACAGTGTAAGATTGCGCGCATTATTTATACTTAGCGGCGACTTTTGCTTTATTATTCGACATAAGCCTTTATGAGCGTTATTTTATATCGACTTGTGGAATTATCTCATCATTAAAATAAGATTTAAAATGTGCTGTGCTATTTCGGAATTAATTTTAGAATTACTCATATTTATACTAATTTTATATGGATGCGTCTGCACTGCAGTCTTACGACAGATTTGCGATGCGATCTGCCAATGGGTGAATGATCCCATGAATCAGCTCATGGGTTTCATCTGGGATTCATCCCAGCCACTGGCTTGGTAGTATGATGAACAAGTAATATTCTTGGACTTGGACTAATGTGAGTGTTAGTACATTTTCCCTTAAGGAATTACGTAAATATTATTATTTATGAGACTTTAAAAAATTCTGCAAATATTACAGTTTCTGACTTATAAACTGAAGGTCCGATTAGGCTAGGAGGACAAAAATATAACACCATAATTATTATTTCAATATTCCTCATCCATACTAATATTATAAATGCGAAAGTACGAGTAACTCTCTCTGTCCCTCTCTATGTTTGTTACCTTTTCACGACTCAACCGCTGAACCGATCTCGACCGAATTCGGCACAGAGATAGCTTGCATCCTGGAGACGGAAATAGAATACTTTTTATCGCGGCCAATTAAAAGAGTTTTATTTTATTTATTTATTATGACACACCAACAGCATTACATACAAAACATTGCCTTAAAGCAATAAACATAATCCAGGTATATTCTTATATGAATGCCAATAATAGGCGTGTACAACATTCGTTTTATAATGAAGACATGTTATTAATTGTTATTTACGATTTCATTAAGATAGCGCTATACTTCCACTACACTACTACTATATTAACTAAGACCTATGATGATTTTATTTTTTAAACTAAGACAATCATCGTGACAAATGTCAAAGTTTTTGATATTCCCTCGGGATATTTAAAAAACCTATATCCACGCGGTCAAAATCGCGGGCATCAGCTTGTATTCTCTATTAGCATGTATGCTACCCGCTCGTGGTCTTACAACGATACCTGCGTACGATTGCAGGACGTATGAAGAATCTCGAAAGACGCTGAACGAGCTATGGAAGGGGCCCATACAAATGCTGTGTCACCCAGAACATTTCTGTGCGGCACCACACTGCGCTCGCCCCTGAGTCACTAGTTCCTAAGTCTCAATTGCCCAGTAACGACACTAGCTTTCAGTGCCCTTCAGACCGAAACATAGAAATGTTTGCACAGTAATGCTTCAAGACAGAAGAGGGGGCAAACGAGCAAGCTCATCTGATGGTAAGTGATCACCGCCGCCCGTGAACATCCGCAACAACACAGGAATTCCAGATGCGTTGCCGTGGCCCCGCGGTGTTGGTACTAGACGGATCCCTACATAGGTATCCTACCAATAGTACATTGTCATTAACAAATTATGCCGACAATTCTTAATGCGGCTTTGGTAGCAGTTCCCGCTATTCCAATCACAATTAAACTTTCCAATAAACACAAAGATTAGAGAAAGGTTATCTAGTGACATTCGTTTGAATGTATTCTCTGATTTCCCTTTGAAATATCGCGAGATGTAAAAGCACCCAAGTCCGCTGCTACTTCGTGTTTGTGCCGTCTGAATAGGAAATTTCTTTTTTTTTTTGTTGATTTTAAACCGTGACAGAGAGCAACCTTCGGAGTTTTCACGTTGAGTCGACAAACATTTAATGTAATGTAGGAGACATACGAATACATTATGTTAATGTACCTCTCCGAGCCCGAGACTTATTTTGTTTGCTTGCAGTTTTGCAATAACCGTGTATCTACATATAGTTATGAAAGACTCGTCGTCCTTTCAGCCTAACACTAGTCCACTGCTGAAGATAGGCCTCCCCCATAGATTGCCACAAAAGTTAGTAGCTCTCGTTTTGGGGGGATTTTGACATACTCGTAGTTGCCACGCTTTGCAGGCGGGTTGGCAACCGCAGTTTATTTATTCGGATGTTCCAGGATGATACTGCTGCACATCTTCTGGTCGAAATCTGGATGAAAGACTATTCGGTATGAAATATGTGTATTACAGTCAGAGCGGAGACCATCCATACTTGTATTATAAATGGGAAAGTAACTCTCTCTGTCCCTCTGTGTGTTTGTTACCTTTTCTCGGCTCAACCGCTGAACCGATCTTGACGAAATTTGGCACAGAGAGAGCTTGCACCTTGGAGACGGACATAGGATGACATTAGGATTTATCTCAGAAAATCAAACGGTTCTCATGGGATATTTAAAAAACCTACATCCACGCGAACGTAGACGCAGGCATCAGCTAGTTAACAATATTTCTATCATAGTAATTCTTTTTCCATGTAAAAAAAATAACGTTGAATAAAGCTAAGATTTCTTATATAATTTTTTTTTTGCCTGCCGCGGTTGTATTACAGAGATAAATAGCATAACGTGGCGGGTCTTAGGTTCGAATCAAAGTTTGGCAGATGATATTGCCAAGAAAAAGGGTAGCTACCCGCCAGATCGGGTGATATGGTCTGGGGAGGACGTTTCCTCTTACTAGTAATATATAGTTCGCTTCTCAGAAACTACCAAAGCTTGATTATGGAATGTATGCGATATTTAACGAGCTTCTCATGTGGCGACATAGATGTCGCTACACCAGCTTAAGCCAACATTTGTGCAGATTCATCAAATGGTTTTCGGACCTGGTTGTGTTGAGCAAGTGAAATTTGTCAGTAAAACGCACTTACGATACAGGAAATCATTTTTTTTGATAAAAGATAAGAAAAGAGATCCAAAAAATCTAGACCTGGTTCATCTAAATAGATCATACAAATTTTAGGTTCCGGGCGTCACTGTATTGACAGCGAGTATAAGAAAATTCATTCGCTTAGCCGTATTCTAGTGTACATTTTACAATCACTTCATGTACACTTGTGACGTCAGACTTAGAAGAACTCATACGTCCTGACCTACTCGCGCCCGATGAAAATTTCATGTGGTAAGGTCGGTGGTAGGCTAGGATGCTATGTCAGAGACACAGGGACTGCTGGTGGTCGGATTCCTATTCAGGAGGCCGTCTAGGTAGGTACCACCCCAGGGCAAGTTATTCTGCCGTAAAGCAGTAGTGTGCAAGCATTACTGTGTTTCGGTTTGAAGGGCACTGTGAGCTAGCGTAATCACTGGGCATTTGAGACTTGAGAACTGATGTCTCGGGGTGACGGGCGCAGTGTGGTGTCACACAGGGGTATTCTGGGTGACACAGCATTTGTTGTGGGCGAACGTTGCACTTACCATCAGGTGAACGTTTTGCTCGTTTCGTCACTTGAAACAATAAAAAAAAATACGGATGGTAGAATTAATATGTAGGAGTCCGTCTAGGCAGGTACCGCAGTGCCAATTATTCCACTATCAAGCAGTCGTGTGCAAACATTACTGTTTCGGTTTGAAAGATAGTGTTAGCTAGTGTAATCACTGGACAAGATATGACACGTAAGAACTAATGTCTCAGGTTGACGAGCCTGGTGTTGTGGTACACATAAATGTTATGGGTTGTACAGCATTTCATTTGCCATAACAGTCAACTATTTCAAATCTGCTCCTCCTTTGATCGAAGCTAGAAAGTTCCATTGAAAAATACTCTTATTTCTGTTGTCAAAACAATAATAGTGCCCCCTGGCCAGCTATTCAACCAAATTGAATAAGGCAAGACGTCATGAATGAATTTATCATAAACAAGACCATTATTATTTATTACCGCTGAGCCCAAAAAAAATTGGTTAATTGGTTATTAATAAGTTCGTTTTTACACGCTTCAAACAGTTAATTAATATTCAAAGAGGGAATAAACATGGAACGGAAATATTCAAAAATTTACCGCGAATATGTTTTATCTGATTTTGAGCCATTTTATTCGCGTGTTTTTGAAGTTGTTTTTTTTGGGCGGTGACGACATTTAAAATAAAATAATTAATCAAGGTGTTAAGGGAATGTTGCTCCGTTGGCGCAATGGCTAAGCGACTGGCTTCTGCGTCTTGGGTCTTTGGTTCGATTCCCGCGTGATAAATATTTGCATAATCTGCAGATAGTTGTTCCGGGACTGGATGTTGGTAGGGTTGGTAAATGAAATTTATGTCTGTAAAATTCACCTATCATAAAGGAAAATCCTTTTCCGGCATGCAAGTTTACTCACAATGTTTTCTTTTTCTACCGAGCACGTGCTAAAACAGCTCTTCAATTTTAACTCTCGGAAACCGATATAACCGAAGAACTGATGTCTCGTGTGTCGCGCACTCAGAGTGGCATCACACTACACCCGTCACCGGAACACAGAAATCTTCTGGATGATACAGCATTTGTTACGGTCAGACGTAGCGAATGCCATCAGTTTCACCATAAAAAAAATATTTTTGTTGTGAAGCTTGATCAATACATTTCTGTATTTTAATTTTTTAAGCTATGGTTTAAATACCGCAGGCAATAGTTCCTTATTTTCATTTTTGTACAATTGAATAATCATAAGTGAGCGATCCCGAAGCTCGCGCAGATAACATCCCAGTAACACAAATAAATTGGGCACAGGGGAGAGGAAGGAACTAGGAGAGCGAGCGGAACTGCTTTTCGTCAACGTGGGCAGTTCATTGTAATGGTTGAACTGTTTCGCATCAATATTACTTAGTATTATTGAATGGACCTGCACCTACCCACATGCAAATTTACTCAGCCGTTTACCTATGATTATTGTATTGTACCCCGTTCAACATGCGAGTGTAAGCACAAGAGTCCAATAATATAAACTGTAATATTACATTCCTAGTTTCGTTTTATACTATAATAGAATATTCTAGACTAGACGAACATTGTTAACACGCGAATTTTAATATCAGAAAGAGCAAACCTGATGTCCTTTAAATAAACCTCTGCTTCATGACGAGGGCTGGTGCATACCTGAAACAAAAAACATATTACTTTAATACATGACCGTAAAGAATAGATTTTTTTGCTTCGATAAAATATTTTTAGCATTTTTTAAATCCACTAGTCTTTGGAAAGTTTTGACCTGTTTTTATTAGGATTGTTATAATTACACTAGCTGTATCCCGCAGTTTCACCTGCGGAAAAGAAGCCGACCAAATATGATTACGTCGTATGGCGTGGTACTTCGCTGGTCTGAGAATTCACAGTTCGGCCTTCTTCGCTAACCTTCAGTTCTCAGAGTGCGGCTCCTACGGCTCCGAGGCCGTAGCATGAAGTTTTATAGCCTACTAGCTGATACCCGCGACTTCGTCCGCGGATACATAGGTGTTTTTTATATCTTGAGGGAACTTTTTGATTCTCCGGGACAAAAAGCATCCTATGTCCGTCTAAAAACTATTTCTGTGTCAAATTTCGTCAAGATATGCTCCGCGGTTAATCCGTAATAAGGTTACAAACAGGCAGAAGGACAGAGAAAGATAATTTCGCATTTATAATATGGGTATGGATAACCTTGATGGTGGTAGAATTCCTATACAGGAATCCGCCTAGTATATACGAGTATATATGATTGCTATCATCATTGCTAATCTCAATCCGCCAACTAAGAGTGATAATTATGACCAATCCTCCTAAATAGGTGGTTACACCCCAGGGCCAGTTTTTCTGCCGTAAAGCAGTATTGTGCAAACATTACTGTTTCATTTTAAGGGCACTGAGAGCTAGTGTAATCACTGAGCTTATGAGGCTTAAAAACTGACGTCTCAGGGTGTCGGGCGCAGTGTGGTGTCATACATAATTGTTCTGGGTGACAAAGTATTTGTTATGGGCAGACGTTGCACTTGCCACCAGGTGAACGTTTTGCTCGTTTCGACACTATCTTCAATAAAAAAAAAAACCGCCTAGTAGCGCGCCCAAACAGAAAAACAAACAAACTCTTCAGCTTTATTATTTGTATTATTATAGTATAGATATAGTATAGGTATAGATATAGATTAGCAGCTAAAAATTACAGTCGACTGATTCAAAAATATTGTTTTGAAGCAGTAAATTAAATCATATATTATTAAAATGGAAGCATTAAACACATTTTTACATAATATTCAAAATTTATAGACAGTGATATATTTTTAAAATGTTTGTAGTGTAGTTAATATGTATACAAATTTTAGGGCTTTGTGCGAATTTGCGGACTTCAGGTGATTTTTTTATTTCTTGGTCACGCAGGATTCCTCGCGAATTTTTAAATCACCACTTATTAAATTAATAATTTTAGTGTCCTGCTTAGGGGATCAAACTTATGTTATATTTCATACCTTCTACCTGTGCGGTGCAATGAGATAGCTTAATGCTATTATTACTGCATTATATTATTATTAGTCGTTCAATGCAAATGGTTGTAGGGAAATAACTGACGTAATTAAACTCTCAAGTATTTTATATTATTTAAATAATAAATTCTAAGTAAAACAACTGCAAAAACCTAGTACACATAATTCCATAGATAATTATCATTTGTAGTACGTTTATGTCTGATAGTAGTTAAGATACGAGGTTTCTCAGGATTATGAAGTCGTCAAGTTAGCATGCATGCCGTCGCATGAGCGCTGTGATAAACGAACGACAAACCGCGATAAAAGTCTCTGTCACGACTTCGACTGTCGACAAAATTTTCTTTTTTTTAATCCTATACAGGTGGCCAAGGAAAGTGTCTACATGAGAACTCTGTTACACATGTAACAAAAGAGATAGAAAATTTAAAATAATACGTTGATGAAATGAAACTTGATGAACTTGAAGGCGATGAGAGTAAAATGTTACGGTCGAATTTGTGTGCAACGCGTCTGTACCTTTATTCCTAATGATATTAATAGATTATGTGATAACAATTGTAACAATTGTACACCCGTGGTAGCTCAGGGGCTAGGCGCTCACTTAAAATTTCATAGTACGCGAGTGACCTGGGTTCGATTCCCGGTGCCGGCACTACTAAAATTGTTAATTGCAATTTTAAGTGGTAATTTACCACGTGCTCAGCAGTGAAGGAAAACATCGCGAGGAAACCTGCATGTCTGAGAAATAAAAAATATAAAATTCGAAGACATGTGCAGACCGCCAACCCGCATTGGAGCAGAGTGGCGGATTCTTCTTAGCTCCTATACCCTCTCAGAAAGGAGAGGAGGCCTGTGCTCAGCAGTGGGACATTTATGGCTTAAACTTTACTTTTTTTTTTAATTGTTTATATACTTAACAGTTACTTTACAGTGAGTAATTATATTAATTCATCATTTCAGCCTATCTATTCCACTGCTAAACATAGGCCTCCCCCAATGATCGCCACAGTTTGTAGCTCCCATTTTGGGGGATTTTGCCCTAGTTGCCATGCTCGGCAGGCTGGTTGGCAACCGCAATTTATTTATTCAAATGTTTCAGGAAGATGCTGCTGCCCATCTTCTGGTTTTTATTTTCCCTCTGTCGACTTTTACGACACTCACGGGATGAGATGGGATGGTAGATTCTCTAAAGCCACCACACGGAAATATATAGTTAATTAATGTCTATTTATTTGAATTTATTTAAATTTATTAAAAATATAAGTTTTACTTTTTTTATTTATTATTTATTGTATTTGCCTTATTTAAAATAAATGATGACAAAGGGCGGATTTAAGGCCTTTTGGCATTTCCTCCCAGTCAAACCAAGGCATGGAGAAATATTGTTATAGATGTTTTAAAATGTTTAAATTCATAATTTTAAATACTTACTAACTAAAACACTAATAGTGCACTAATAGTACTAAAATATATCTAATCAATAATAATTATATTTCAAATCATATTATATTATTACAGATACAGTTAAATATACATACACGTAAAACTGATACATACATATATATACATATTACGCAATGACCGATGATAGCAATGTTGATATCAACTTACAAAGATGATTTTCACTTCTGCCATGTGTGCTTAGTTACACGCGCCCTTTTTTTATTTTATCGCTTAAAGCACCTACAGCAAGTGGAATATATTAAAGATTCGTTAATAAGTTTGACATTTTATTAAAAAAAAACCGATGATAACATGTGCAATAATAGTGCCATGTCATTGCACTAATGTTTCATTTTAATTGCACTAACCTGTAAATAACGGTTTTTTGTTTTTTTTTTAATTACTTAAGGCAAAATAATTAATAACACTATTATAAATGTTGCAATGTTGAAAGAAGTTAACCAATACAGCAAGTGTCATTTACTATTCTTTAGTTTGGAGTTTAACTAAAACTAAATAACATGTTTTGTGATAAATGTAAGCTGCATCTTACTTCAGAGATGCTCGGTATATCTCTCGCTCTAAATTAAGGAATTTCAATGACCTACCCACGTCCACGGTTGGACATTAAAGAGACCAATGTATTTTTGGCACGTCCGAGAGATAAGAGCGGCCTGCATCAAACGAAACGCCTCTGAAATGTCTTTGAAAAAAAATTTAGTATTGATTATTATTTATTTATGCTAGTAGCACCCCGTCGATAAATCAATACTTATAATATATCTAAAATATATTTTGGATTTCGTTATTATTTTTAGAGACGTGTTTTTTTTTATTGTATAAAGTGACGAAACGAGCAAACCGTTCACCTGATGGTAAGTGCAACGTCCGCCCACAACAAATGCTGTGTCACCCAGAATATTTCTGTGTGACACCACACTGCGCCTGTCACCCTGAGACATCTGTTCTTAAGTCTCAATTGCTCACAGTGCCCTTCAAACCGAAACACAGTAATGCTTGCACACTACTGCTTCACGGCAGAATAAATGGCCCTGGGGTGGTACCTACCTAGACGGATTCCTGCATAAGAATCCTACCACCATGCATACACACATGAGCTTGGCGCTCGCTTTAAATTTAATAGTACGCGAGTGGCCTGGGTTCGATTCCCGACGCCGGCACCACTACAATTGTTAATTGCAATTGAGTAATGATTTATCATATGCTCGGCACTTAAGGAAAACATCGCGAGGAAATTCGATGTCTGAGAAATGAAAAAATTGTGAAGTCCGCCAACCCACATTGGAGCAGCTTGGCGTATTCTCCATAACCCTCTCGGAAATGAGAGTGTGTTCAGAAGTGGGACATTTATAGGCCGTTGCTTTACTTTTTTATTTATTTTCTTTTACTTTCAGACGTTTACTAATATCGACAACTTTTGATTACTATATGAGGAAATACGAATATTTACTGAGGTTTCACAGACTCACTCATACTTTATTTTCCATTCTGGAGGAAGGTTCATATGCAGTGTTAGAAAGAAGAAACATATTAAAATATATAATGATTTCTTATATTTACGCGAACACTACTCATTTAAATGAAACTAATTTTTACGGATTTTATCGCGTTTAATGTTTTACTATTTATAACCCGACGTTTCGGGCGCTTTACAGCTCCCATGGTCACGGGGGGACTGAGGTGACAATTGTCCCGATGTCATAGTTAATCCGGAGTACCTTCAGCTTTTTGAAAAGCTGAAGGTACTCCGGGTTAGGTAAATCCGTAAAAATTTGTTTCATTTAAATATTAAAATATATTTAAATCTGAAAATATATTTCCCTGCAGCTTATGCATGCATAATGCATAGTGGCATGAATAAAAAAAATTTTGTTATTTCACACTTCCACGGCCAATAAAGAGTTAAAATAACTCGAAATATAACCCAATAACCAGCATTCACACGATCGTTCTATACAAAAGGGTCAAAGTTGACGATTACGTTTTAAAACGCTCCCTATTGTGCAGTTGGGTGCTCCAATACGCCATCAGATTTCACGCCAATACGAATCCAGAGTAAATATTACATTTTTTCTTACTCCTACCCTGGTAAAAGAATTCCATATAGGAATTTAAATTTAAAACAAAATAAAAACTAAATCAACGACATTTGCATCTTTGTGGCTGTCAGCAATAAAAAAAAAGACCGTGAGTGTATTGGATACAGTTTAATGGGTTCCGTAGTCCCGCAAGAACACATTATAAAAGCTAATTTAATAGCCAAAGTATTTTAGTAAGCTCACATATATACCTTTCTATGGAGTTGGTGTCTTAAAACTTAAATTTAGTAGCAAATGTTTAAACAACATTGTATATTCAACAACTTAAACTTTCGTAATCCTTAAGAAATTTTGATGGGCTTAGTAAATAATAAAGTGTTGATAAAACAAAATCACGTCTTAGAAAGTCTTGACTTTTTTTTCTTTTTTTTTTTCATAGATAAAGTGACGAGACGAGCAAAATATTCACCTGGTGGTAAATGCAACGTCTGCCCATAACAGATGCTGTGTTACTCAAAATATTTCTGTGTAGCACCACACTGCGCCTGTCACTCAATAAGCATATGGTGACTAATAGACAGAGCTATTCTAGAATGATAATTGAATGATTGATTGATTCTGATCATAACTTCCTGAAAGATTCGTTCATGTTCTCACCGACAGGAACCAAGGAATAAATTCAAATCAACAGAAGGTCAAATATGCTTTGATGAAAAACGGATAACCTCTATTTTCCTAAAGCATAGACGAACTCACAATTGTTGCAATTTATAGCGACGTCATAGTTTAGCTATGAGATATTGTGGTAACGGCGTAAGAGAATTTACCACCCAGACAGAGAGGAACTAAAAACCAGGAGATAGGCAGCAACATCTTCCTGTAACATCTGAATATATGAACTGCGGTTGCCAACCCGCCTGCCAAGTGTAGCAACTATGACAGAATCCCTCCAAAATAAGAACTACAAACTTTTGTGGTAATCTATGGGGGAGGCCTGTGATCAGTAGTAGTGATAGGCTTAAATTATGATGATAGCTTAGTTTATTGTATAAAGTGACGAAACGAGCAACACTTTCACTTGACGGTAAGTGCAACGTCCACCCACAACAAATGGTGTGTCACCCATAATATTTCTGTGTGATATCACACTGCGCCCGTCACCTTGAGACATCAGTTCTTAAGTCTCAAATGCCCAAGTGATTACGCTAGCTCACAGTGCCCTTCAAACCGAAACACAGTAATGCTTGCACACAACTGGCAGAAATAACTGGCCCTGGGGTGGTACCTACCTAGACGGATTGCTGCATAGGAATCCTACCACCAGTGAAGCTTTTACATTCGCAGCATGCAAAAATTCAAAAATATTTTTTATATATAATACCTCTGTGTTTGTTTAGTAAACTCCAATTTATGATGCGGACGCGGAATAACAAAGGTTCCGTTGACTTCTGATTTAAGTGACAATAAAAATTACAAATAAATGTATTCAGTTACAAATCTAGACAATATTACTAATCTAGACAACAACACGAATGTAATAAAGCTGAAGAGCTTATTTGAACGCGAAAAAATACGAGTAGAAGTAGGATTTGAAAAATTATTTTTGCATTGTCCAATTCTTCAGGAAAATAATAGGCTAATTTTACGGATTTTATCGCGTTTAATTTTACTATCAATAACCCGACGTTTCGAGTGCTTTATAGCACCCATGGTCACGGGAGGACTGAGGTGACAGATGTCCTGATGTCATTGTTAACCCGGATTACCTTCTGCTTTTAATTTTTACTTTAGTTTTTTACTGATGGTAAAAACCCGCGTAAAAGAACATATAGCTGACGTGAAGCATCGTCGCTCCAGGAAGTCTGTGATCACGTTCTGGATCATCCCAACCATTACATCAGATTTGATAAACCACAAATTCTCGCAAAAGAACACCGATTCCCACCAAGGATCTCGAGTCTATTGAAATAAAAAAAACATATAAAATTAAACGCGATAAAATCCGTAAAATTAGTTTTATTTAAATGTATAGTGTTCGCGTAAATATAAGAAATAATTAATTATAGGGTGTGTGTTTAGTCCAAATGTAAGTCAACATTTGCGTCAACCGTAATTATTTCAATTCATACAAAGCCAATTCATAGCAATGCTATTTAGATATATCTTATCACAAACTGGACTAATTCGTATATTTCCGGAAATTTTATTGGTCCAAGCCATTACGGCTAAAATTCCTATACTACAAGAATTAAATTTGTTTGTCACTTATCCTATTTTTTATAAATTCTTGCATCACTCTCTTTCTGCATTTTTTTTAAATGGAATTCACCTTGAAGTTTACATGCACAACCTTCCAGACCTGAAGCACCTAAAATTAGGTCAAGAAAAAAATAGTTGCATGCGTGAACCAAGCCTGCGATCCGTAGCTCAAAATGAAATTGTTTAGACGTTATTACCTAATTTATTTAATAAATAAATTACAGACATCTTCACAAGAACTTTTTACAAGTGTCATAAACATTTGTTGGGAGAGCCATTCGGAATGTAAACAATAGTGCAGTTATAACTTACAGTAGACACACAAAAATGAACAAAACTATGACTCAATAAAAACGAATTGTCTATTAATTTAAATAAAGGCAATAAACACGATTTCACGAGGCTCTTACGCCAATTATTACGCGCATCTCGGTAAAACGTCCCAGTTTACTTCAAGCCGCATAAACGTTGTTAGTATTGGTGTAAGTGGTAAGAGGTGGATGAGAGTGGTAAATTTTTGTTTAGGCGAAGAAACTTCGAGAAATTGAGCTTACTTTTTTTGGAAAGAGTAAATTAAATACTGAGCAATATACGTCCCAGACAACCTGTTACTCTGAGAGGATTTTCGAAACCGAAAAGAGTATCACCATTCAACTGCGGGTTACCATATATACGAGTACCATGTTTTCATTTACTGCCGGGCAAAGCTTTACAAGTAAATCAACACTTACAATTTTAACAAACAACTGTAACTGTATCGGCGCTGGGGCTGGGACACTGGCTGCTCGCGGAGGTGTTATGAAATTAATTAAAAGCAAACGCCTTAGGCCTAGAATACCACGCCCTACGTTCATAGAAATAATTGTGATTCATTTTGTTAAAAAAAAAAAATGATGCTATACTAAAGAAATGGCAGTGTAATGTGCAGCACAACGCTGCGTCATTTTGTATTTGGAGATCAAATTACTTGTAATAAGTATCTAAATTCTTAACCAACAATGGTTGGTCACACACAGTCATCATAGTTACCGGCTGATAGACCATCAGCCGGTAACTACGATGACTGGGAATGTGACCACCTAACGATTACCTGGACAAAGGGCAGGTATCGGGTGGACTAATCTGGGGAGGACGTCTCCTGCAACTAGTTATCTTTAGATGTTGTATATATGAGATATTTCTTGAGCTTCTCATGTAGCGATAATTTCCTTAGAGAAATTAAATGTTTAGTACATTTTGCATTATAACTCGTATGTTCAACGAAACATGTTTATTCAAAGTTGTATACAAATTTTTATGGTTTTGACAAAAAATGTTTGGAACTCTATCGTCTTCCAAAATCATAAGAATGCCGTTGGAAAGCTATCTGCCTGTGTGACAGTATCAACATCATAATTAACTAGCCCGCTACCGTCCATAACATGACACCGCGGCGATACAGGGTGTTGTACAAACGGAACGCGTTTAATATTTATGACTATGGACAGATTAAATTATTTCCCCGCGGTCCGGCACAACTCGCGCTGACATTTATATAACCGTTTTAAAATAAATCCGGCGAAACTCCGGCTGTTAGGCTCTAGCTATTTGAAGGTTTATTAAGATATGCTATTTTTAAATTGGAAACTCCTTTTTTTGTTTACTGCACCTGTAGTTATATCAACATACAAGGCGCGTTTGTGTTGTCATTGGTATGTATGTATTAATGTACCGTATGGTGATGGAAGAGAATCTACCACCCGATCTCATCATCAACTAAGCGAAATGCTAGAAGATCTTATGGCCTCCGACAGACGGCGGAAGACAATCTGAAAATACGCCTTATTTAAATTATCGAAACTGCAGGGTCTTAGGTAACAATAATGACAATTTATTTCAACTTGAGGAAAGCCTATGTTTACCAGCGGATTTCTTAATAGTTGTTTATAATACTGATAACATTAATTACGTAATAGAGCCTAAACCAATGACAATGATACAACCGTCCAGTATCGTTCTGTAAGTCAATGTGTCCCAGTTAATGATCCTGTACTTTGTCACGGTCATATGCTGACGCTAGTATTTGAGATATTATCAGGTCGATGACAACTTTCTTATATCGACCACCCATCCGTTAGATAGGGATTTCCCTGTTCAGTTCTGTTTTTATTCCTAAGCAGCTGTTGCACGTCTCGTGGTGTGATATACCAAGGTCAAGCGATTCGGCGGTTTTCAAATGCCTTTATCACAATTATATTTTACTCATATGCTAATTTGAATAGACTCATATCAAGAAAACACTTTAATTAATTCATTAAAATTATTTTTAAAAATCATCTAGGATTGCTACTTGGAAAAAAAACCGTCTAGCACTTGTAGTTACATACATACATACATAAGATCACGAATGTATCCCATAAGGGGTAGTTAGAGACTGGGCACTCACTGCAAAAGCAGATGACTGCCATAATCCACGTTTCACCAAAACAAGATAATGCACTTGGTGTGATAGGTAGTGAGACCATCGCCACCATGCGCTATTGGGTGCACAGTGCAGTTTAATTCCTTACTCGCCTTTTACGAGATCCATTGGATGAGATGGAGTGGTAGTATTCTTTTAACGGGAAAAATAATCGTTTAGCACGTCACATTTTTAATTTTTTCTTATTGTTATCACCTGAAATGGAATTTACACGAAATTTTTGAGCCTCAATACGATTTTTTTTCTTAACTGTTGAATGGGCGTCATAAAACGTGCACTTTTGTATTTGCCAAACTTTTGGGGGAATACTTTGGCATACATTAATGCATACTGTCGTAATTGTGGTAGATTGTTAGTATAAATATGAGCGCAATATACAGCGTGAAAGAACGAGGAATTATTATACAAGACCAATATAAAGTTTTAATCAACTATGTTTTTAAAGTATACAAATACACAGTAATCTCAACGTCAAGAATGTCAGCCAAAGCTACTTAAAACTAGGTCTTGTTAATCTACAAGCACTAACTACTCGGCCATGTCCCTCGGCATTGTCTGTTCAATCAGAATTGCATTAAAATAAATTAAATAACAAGGCAAGCGATCAGATTGAGCAAGTGTCCCGCTAGGACGACAGTGTTACGCGAAATACAAGATTCATTCTGCGAAAGAGAATTGCTTTGCTAATGAACTTGAGGACCAGTACCAGTCCACTGGGTCTAGAGTTCTGGATTCAAATTTAAGTCTAATTACATTTGCCAAATAATACCGGTTCTATAGTCAAAAACAAAGTCAACATTTCTTTATTCGATTTCGGCTTGTTTAAAGCTCTTATGAATGCCAAAATCTAAACAAGTTCAAAAAATGACCTCCTCAGAGAAGAACTGGCAAGAAACTCTCTACAGGATATAGTCAATAGCCGTAGTAAGAAAACAAGTAAAGTAACAGCCTATAAATGTCGCACTGCTGAGCACAGGCCTCCTCTCATTTCTGAGAGGGTTTGGAGCTGGGAATAGTCCGCCACGCTGCTCCAATGCGGGTTGGCAGACTTCAAATGTCCTCGAAATATCACTATTCCTCGGAGTAGTAGTGGTCGAGCGATTTGCTTCTGCGCCACGGATTACTAGCTTACAGCTGTTCCGGGTTTTTTTCGGGTCTAAGTTACCCACGATACAGGAAAGTCGAGTGCGAGGCAATGTTTCTTTCAGAAGTAACCGTGTTCTTGTCGACCCGCTAGTACCACAGTGTTATGCGAAATACAAGAATCATTATACGAAAGACAATTGCTTTACTTGGGAGTCAGCTATGAGAACGGCCCATAGGGGTCCTGAGTTATGGGATCAAATTCCAGTTCAACTCAATATTTGTGAAATAATATTTGCCGCTACTATTCCCGATGGGGCTGAGCGACTTGCTTCTGCGCTGCGGACCGCGAATTCGGGTGCCGCAATTACAAGAGAGGATAAGAGTACTAGGGTACTACCTCCGGCCTGGGATCCTATAATTAATAAAATTAAAAAAACTGTAAGACTTCAAGACACTGTGAGCTCATTTTGAGTAGATCGCACCAAAAATAATAATTAAAAAGCTGAAGATATCCCGGATTAACTGTGACATCAGGACATCTGTCACCTCAGTCCCCCGTGACCACGGGTGCTGTAAAGCGCTCGAAACGGTTCGGGTCGTAAGTAGTTAAAAATTAAACGCGATAAAATCCGTTAGATTTGTTTTATTAAATGCCATCCTGGTTAAAATGGGTCGATAGGACGTCATTTAATGTGAGTCAACATTTTAAAAGAGCGACAAAGACATGCGACATTTACCTAGACCTAAAAACATGAAAGTCGTATCTAGTTGCAACAACTTGTATTAATAATGAAGCGATGGCAGATATTGCTCCTTATTAAGTAACGAAATAATGTTGTTTTCGCTCATATCTGGCCTATGTATGGGATGATCTAACACATCTAATGTATTTGCAGGATATTCGAAAGGGCAGACCTCTTTCTTCGTTGATCAAATACAAACACGATTAAGCGTTGTGTGGCTATAGTACGTGCGGGTTATACTACATAGTTTATTAATTCCTATGCAGGGATCCGTCTAGGTAGGTACCACCCCAGGGCCAGTTATTCTGCCGTGAAGCAGCAATGTGCAAACATTACTGTGTTTCGGTTTGAAGGGCACTGTGAGCTAGCGTAATCACTGGGCATACGAGACTTAAGAACTTATGTCCCAGGGTGATGGGCACAGTGTGGTGTCACACAGAAATTTCCTAGGTGACACAGCATTTGTTATGGGCAGACGTTGCACTTACCATCAGATTAAATTATTTCCCCGCGGTCCGGCACAACTCGCGCTGACATTTATATAACCGTTTTAAAATAAATCCGGCGAAACTCCGGCTGTTAGGCTCTAGCTATTTGAAGGTTTATTAAGATATGCTATTTTTAAATTGGAAACTCCTTTTTTTGTTTACTGCACCTGTAGTTATATCAACATACAAGGCGCGTTTGTGTTGTCATTGGTATGTATGTATTAATGTACCGTATGGTGATGGAAGAGAATCTACCACCCGATCTCATCATCAACTAAGCGAAATGCTAGAAGATCTTATGGCCTCCGACAGACGGCGGAAGACAATCTGAAAATACGCCTTATTTAAATTATCGAAACTGCAGGGTCTTAGGTAACAATAATGACAATTTATTTCAACTTGAGGAAAGCCTATGTTTACCAGCGGATTTCTTAATAGTTGTTTATAATACTGATAACATTAATTACGTAATAGAGCCTAAACCAATGACAATGATACAACCGTCCAGTATCGTTCTGTAAGTCAATGTGTCCCAGTTAATGATCCTGTACTTTGTCACGGTCATATGCTGACGCTAGTATTTGAGATATTATCAGGTCGATGACAACTTTCTTATATCGACCACCCATCCGTTAGATAGGGATTTCCCTGTTCAGTTCTGTTTTTATTCCTAAGCAGCTGTTGCACGTCTCGTGGTGTGATATACCAAGGTCAAGCGATTCGGCGGTTTTCAAATGCCTTTATCACAATTATATTTTACTCATATGCTAATTTGAATAGACTCATATCAAGAAAACACTTTAATTAATTCATTAAAATTATTTTTAAAAATCATCTAGGATTGCTACTTGGAAAAAAAACCGTCTAGCACTTGTAGTTACATACATACATACATAAGATCACGAATGTATCCCATAAGGGGTAGTTAGAGACTGGGCACTCACTGCAAAAGCAGATGACTGCCATAATCCACGTTTCACCAAAACAAGATAATGCACTTGGTGTGATAGGTAGTGAGACCATCGCCACCATGCGCTATTGGGTGCACAGTGCAGTTTAATTCCTTACTCGCCTTTTACGAGATCCATTGGATGAGATGGAGTGGTAGTATTCTTTTAACGGGAAAAATAATCGTTTAGCACGTCACATTTTTAATTTTTTCTTATTGTTATCACCTGAAATGGAATTTACACGAAATTTTTGAGCCTCAATACGATTTTTTTTCTTAACTGTTGAATGGGCGTCATAAAACGTGCACTTTTGTATTTGCCAAACTTTTGGGGGAATACTTTGGCATACATTAATGCATACTGTCGTAATTGTGGTAGATTGTTAGTATAAATATGAGCGCAATATACAGCGTGAAAGAACGAGGAATTATTATACAAGACCAATATAAAGTTTTAATCAACTATGTTTTTAAAGTATACAAATACACAGTAATCTCAACGTCAAGAATGTCAGCCAAAGCTACTTAAAACTAGGTCTTGTTAATCTACAAGCACTAACTACTCGGCCATGTCCCTCGGCATTGTCTGTTCAATCAGAATTGCATTAAAATAAATTAAATAACAAGGCAAGCGATCAGATTGAGCAAGTGTCCCGCTAGGACGACAGTGTTACGCGAAATACAAGATTCATTCTGCGAAAGAGAATTGCTTTGCTAATGAACTTGAGGACCAGTACCAGTCCACTGGGTCTAGAGTTCTGGATTCAAATTTAAGTCTAATTACATTTGCCAAATAATACCGGTTCTATAGTCAAAAACAAAGTCAACATTTCTTTATTCGATTTCGGCTTGTTTAAAGCTCTTATGAATGCCAAAATCTAAACAAGTTCAAAAAATGACCTCCTCAGAGAAGAACTGGCAAGAAACTCTCTACAGGATATAGTCAATAGCCGTAGTAAGAAAACAAGTAAAGTAACAGCCTATAAATGTCGCACTGCTGAGCACAGGCCTCCTCTCATTTCTGAGAGGGTTTGGAGCTGGGAATAGTCCGCCACGCTGCTCCAATGCGGGTTGGCAGACTTCAAATGTCCTCGAAATATCACTATTCCTCGGAGTAGTAGTGGTCGAGCGATTTGCTTCTGCGCCACGGATTACTAGCTTACAGCTGTTCCGGGTTTTTTTCGGGTCTAAGTTACCCACGATACAGGAAAGTCGAGTGCGAGGCAATGTTTCTTTCAGAAGTAACCGTGTTCTTGTCGACCCGCTAGTACCACAGTGTTATGCGAAATACAAGAATCATTATACGAAAGACAATTGCTTTACTTGGGAGTCAGCTATGAGAACGGCCCATAGGGGTCCTGAGTTATGGGATCAAATTCCAGTTCAACTCAATATTTGTGAAATAATATTTGCCGCTACTATTCCCGATGGGGCTGAGCGACTTGCTTCTGCGCTGCGGACCGCGAATTCGGGTGCCGCAATTACAAGAGAGGATAAGAGTACTAGGGTACTACCTCCGGCCTGGGATCCTATAATTAATAAAATTAAAAAAACTGTAAGACTTCAAGACACTGTGAGCTCATTTTGAGTAGATCGCACCAAAAATAATAATTAAAAAGCTGAAGATATCCCGGATTAACTGTGACATCAGGACATCTGTCACCTCAGTCCCCCGTGACCACGGGTGCTGTAAAGCGCTCGAAACGGTTCGGGTCGTAAGTAGTTAAAAATTAAACGCGATAAAATCCGTTAGATTTGTTTTATTAAATGCCATCCTGGTTAAAATGGGTCGATAGGACGTCATTTAATGTGAGTCAACATTTTAAAAGAGCGACAAAGACATGCGACATTTACCTAGACCTAAAAACATGAAAGTCGTATCTAGTTGCAACAACTTGTATTAATAATGAAGCGATGGCAGATATTGCTCCTTATTAAGTAACGAAATAATGTTGTTTTCGCTCATATCTGGCCTATGTATGGGATGATCTAACACATCTAATGTATTTGCAGGATATTCGAAAGGGCAGACCTCTTTCTTCGTTGATCAAATACAAACACGATTAAGCGTTGTGTGGCTATAGTACGTGCGGGTTATACTACATAGTTTATTAATTCCTATGCAGGGATCCGTCTAGGTAGGTACCACCCCAGGGCCAGTTATTCTGCCGTGAAGCAGCAATGTGCAAACATTACTGTGTTTCGGTTTGAAGGGCACTGTGAGCTAGCGTAATCACTGGGCATACGAGACTTAAGAACTTATGTCCCAGGGTGATGGGCACAGTGTGGTGTCACACAGAAATTTCCTAGGTGACACAGCATTTGTTATGGGCAGACGTTGCACTTACCATCAGGTGAACGTTTTGCTCGTTTCATGACTTTATCGAATAATAAAAATATGTGGAACATACATAATACGGAATCCGTCTAAAACATTACTGAGTTCCGGTTTGAAGGGCACTGAGAGCTAGAGTAATCACTGGGCATATGAGACTTAAGAACTGATGTCTCAGGGTGACGGGCGCAGTGCCATGCCACAAAGAACTTGCCAATTCAAGTTCTGAGTGAGACCGCTACTGTTATGGGTAGGCTGTGCACTTAGTATCTGGCGAACGATTTCCTCTTCTCTTCACTTACTTCCATTTACAATATGGAAAGGGGGGGGGGGGGGGGGACTCAGTTAGCACAACTTGCCATATACATTGGTAGTACTGGTATTTGCACACCACTGCTTGTCGGCAGAATAACTAGCAGCATGGTGGTACCTTTCGTCTTCCTACATAGCACTCCTATCACCAGTGAAGTTGCTTCGTAATTTTATTTATTTAATAATTTATTGTAAAATACCTTACTCTAAAAGTGACATTGGGCGTACTTAATACATATTGGCATTATTTACCAGTCAACTATGAGACATCTAAATTCATTCTTGAAGGTGGATCTAAATGACCAAAATCTGATAAACTATATGATTGCTATCATCATCATCATTTCAGCCCATCACTATTCCACTGCTGAACATAGTCCTCCCCCATAGATTGCTACAAAGTTTGAAGCTCTCATTTTGGGGGAATTTTGCCATAGTTGCCACGCTTGGAGGGCGTGTTGGCAACCGCAGTTTATTTATTCTGATGTTCCAGGAAAATGCTGCTGCCCATATTCTGGTTTTAATTTTCCCTTTGTCGACTTTTACGACACACACGAGATTAGATGGAGCGGTAGATTCTCTTAAGCCGCTACCACGCGTCAGCTCACCCTTAAATAATATATAAACCGAAGTCTCTTGTCTGAAAAACACACATAACAATATTACGAAAATATCGTTTCTATCTTATCCGCTGACGTTGCGGCCACGCCACCAAAGATACCGAAATACCGCGATCGTGCTTTCCGCAAATGCCGGCGCACTGGGCCAATCGCGATGTGTTAATATTATTTACAGCTGGTACCTCGCTTTCGTAATTGCAACGTGAATATACTGATACGCATACCGTAGGCTGTTTACAATATTACAGCTTTAAATATTATTATTCCGATGCATATTTGGCAAACGTATGTTATACACGATCCATTTCATTATCGAAAACTCAATTAGCATCGCTGGTATATTTGTAATTAAGTTTTAATAAGAGTGGCGAGAGGAGTCTTGAAAAATGTCACCTAGTTTTTAAAGGCTACACGACATTACACAACTTTGTTTACTTAAATTCTGCATTTCAATCATTACTTTTCTTAAAATGAATACACGAACGCATTTGTAAAGGAATCTTATTCGTAATTGTTTTATCAAAAACCGACGTCCTCCCAGTATCTCCGAATTGCGTCATCAGATATTCACTCGTTTTACATGGGAACAAATTAAGCATTTTCGAAAGAAAAAAAATCATCCAAATCGCAGTGCCGGAGATATGAAGCGACGTACACAAAAAAGTACAGTCTAAATGAGAAACTTCTTTTTTAATTTAGTTACTTATAATCTCTATACATAAAGAGAAAACTTTGTTCCCCTTTTAAAACATATTGCTCACACGGGAGAGTGTGAGATTTGGCATATACGGAGGAGTGCAGAAAGCTAAAATTTATAAATGTATAATATGTCTAAGATGTATAGTATGTCGAACATCGACATTGTTCATGTTTATGGAAGAGGGGGAAACGAGCAGGTGGCTTACGAGATAGTTAGTTCTATGAGCTACAAAACCTAATTTTATAGCTAGAACCATAATAATTAAGTCATCGTCATCGTCATTTCAGCCTATCACTAGTCCACTGCTGAACATAGGCCTCCCCCATAGATTGCCACAAAAGTTTGCAACTCTGATTTTGGGGGGATTTATCCATAGTTGCCGTGCTTGGCAGGCGTGTTAACAGCCGCAGATTATTTATTCATATGTTCCAGGAAGATGCTGCTGCCCATCTCCTGGTTTTAATTTTCGCTCTGTCGACTTTTACATAAATAAAATAATAAAAATTGTTTAATAGTCTTTCATTTTTCTTTCACAGAGTAGTATAATGAAATTCATTTTCCTATCTATGAGTATCTTATCTATATATATTAAAGCGATTCACCACTGACTCACCACGATATCTCCGAAACCACAATACCTGAAATTAGACATTCATATATATTCCTTTCCCGACATAGACACTTACTAAAACGGATTTGACGAAGGTTTACTCCAGATGGTTAAAAGGGTGGGTGCCGTTTCTCTATACAGACCAACATGACAAAAACTTCCCTGCTAAGCCGGGCGGGTGGGCTAGTACATTTTTGTATACAAAATCGTAAACTAATTATTAGCTACAAAGTCTAGAAAATGTCGTAAAAGTTAACTAAGTAAATTAACGAGTTTAAACTGTAAATTACATAAAACATAATTTATTTCAAATGGTGTTAGATTAAAGTTACTTAAATTAATTTGTGTGCCTATTATAAATACATTGTTGTATACTTTGGTATCCCTACATTCTTACCAAAGCAGTGTTCAGTGTTCTATACCACCACATGGTTCAGTGCAGATAGAAGGGCATTATTTTACTGGTGGTGGGACTCCTATGCAGGAATCTGTCAAAGTTGACAGTTATTCTGCCGTAAAGTAGTAAAAAAAGTAAAGTTTCAGCCTATAAATGTCCTACTGCTGACCGCAGGCCTCATCTCATTTCTGAGAGGGCTTTGGAGCTATGAAGAATCCGACTGCACATGTCTTCGATTTTTTATTTCTAGACATGCAGGTTTCCTCGCAATGGTTTTCCTTCACCGCCGAGCACGTGGTAAATCAGCACTTGAAATTGCAATTAACAATTTTAGTGGTGCCGGCACCGGGTATCGAACCCAGGTCACTCGCGTACTGTGAAGTTTAAAGCGAGCGCCTAGCAAACATTTGTGCGGTACTGACAGCTAGTAAAATTACTGTGCGTATGAGATGTCTCAGGGGAACGCGCGCATCGTGTCACCACGCAAATACCTCCCGGGTGACACAGCATTTGCTATGGGCAGACGCTGCACTTTGGCGAGCATTTTCCTGGTCTCGTCACTTTTACAATGAAAAAAATAGTTTTCAATACGGCGTCTTCTCGATCAATATAGTTCATAGGAACATAATTCTTCTAACATGACGACCGTGTGGCCCAGAGGGTTACAATACCTGACTTCAGCCGAAGCCAAAATTTGTGCAAAAACACAAATTGTTAATTTTCAAGTCTGGTTGTATTGTGATTGTCCCCGTGTCGCTGACACTGCAGTGTCATGCGTCCTAGACTACCTACGTTCCTATCGGATGAGCGTTACATCGGGCGCAGGTTGAAGGGCACTGAGAGCTAGCGTAATCACTAGACATATGAGACTTAAGAACTGATGTCTCAGGGTGACGGGCGTAGTGTGGTGTCACACAGTAATTTTGTGGGTGACACAGCATTTGTTATGGGCAGACGTTACACTTAACATCAGGTGAACGTTTTGCTCGTTCCGTCACTTTAGTAAAATAAAAAAAAAGGTTGGAACGAGTGAGTGCCTGTGTTTATGCGCACAATTTTGGCACTATAATATCTCCTGCGCAGTTGATATCTGACATTCATTCGGAAGTTGTCGCCGTGGTCAAAAATCGTCCAGGGGTACATTAAGTTGTGTTAACAAAAAACATTTTTTGATTATTAATCATTGGTAATTTATTATTTACTACCTGATGCCCGCAACTTCGTCCGCGTGGATACAGGTTTGTTAAATATCCCGTGGCAACTGTTTACTTTTATGGGATAAACAGTATCCTTTGTCCGTCTCTAGGATGCAAGGTAACTCTGTGCCATATTTAGTCAAGATCGGTTCAGTGAAAAGACCCGTGTGAAGGTAACAAACGGACAGGGGGTTAGAAAGAGTTACATTTGCATTTATAATATTAGTATTTGTTTGATATTGTAACGAAACGAGCAAAACGATAACCTGACGGTAAGTGCAACGTCTGCCCATAACAAATGCTGTGGCACCCAGAACATTTCTGCGTGACACCGCACTGCGCTCGTCACCCTGAGACATCAGTTCTTAAGTTTTGTATGCACAGTGATCGCGCTGGCTCTCAATGCCTTTCAAACCGAAACACAGTAATGTTTGCACACTACTGCTTCTTGGCAGAATAACTGGCCCTGGCATTGGTACCTAGATGGATTCCTGCATTGGAATCCAACCACCAGACACTAATGTGATTTGAAATTTGAAATTACATAGACATTGTTTGTAAGACAGATATTTCGATCGCTGAACCAACCAGCAACAGTAGGCAGAGAATGCTATAGAGTATTGTGGCGCGTCTCTCCAAAGCACCCATACAGCGCAAACGAGACCCACGCAGTAAATCCTTTCGACCTACAACCTTCATAAACCTAACATCGTAGCGTCGCATTTATACTGAACAGACATCATAACAAGCCGTGACATTTGCAGACACGCCGACATTACTCATCGGGCGCTTTGTCCGGCCCGTCCGGACCGTCCGGACCGGCAACAGTTGTCCGATTGTAGATTAAGAAGGAATCCTTAACGGTATAAGCTTAGCTGCCCACACGGGACCTCGGGATCACTGTTAAGCGGGTTGTTGACATTGCGGCTCCATACTATTGCTATAAATTGTTAATAAGCGATAACCGTGCAGCTCAGCGGTTAACGCCTACTTCATCGAGGGTCTTGGGTTAGAATCTCAACTAATACTTATGTTTGTAATAAACAAATTATTGATTTTCAGATGTAGACATTGTACTGCATAAGCGTTTCATATAATATACGAAACGAGAGATAAGAAGAAGAGAGAGAGAAGAAGAGAAGATAAAGACTAGTGACTGACAAGATACTAGATAGATACGTATATATACGTACATATATAATATACGTGCGCAGATGTCAACTTTTAACAGTAGTGAAACGAATATCGTCATTGTAAAAAACCTTTTCCGCTACGATTACAACCAAACTTTAGTATCGTTATACACAATAATAGTTAATACATAACACTTGTATCTGTGTTGTCTTCTACTGTAGAATAAAATAATTTCACGCTGGCACTTTGTAGAGACATAGCGTGATAAGTAAAAAAATAAATAATTTATCCACAAAAAATATCGAACGTGAAGAGCTGCCCTTAACAATGCGTGCGGGCGACAACGTGACGTCTCCGGGCTTTACTCAAATTGAGATACCCTTAAACCATTATAGACTTTAACACCATCCGTCGAAGGGTTATTATAGGATGCTGCATTAAATAAATCGTTTGATTTTGTCTATCGCACGAACAAACGCTCATATTGGGCTATTGCTGACACTTTAACACGGCTGCATGGTAATGTCGCCTTTGCCTTATAAATCTGCGCCTCGTTATGTAAACACGGGGTATTATATTGTGTAGAAGAACATCTGTATATTTTTAGAATACTTTACGACATTATGCAAAATACTATGTAGAAGAAACGCGAAGGCGAAACTAAAAAGTGTACACTGAACAAGTTATTTTTGATGAAATTCGTTTTGTAAATATTTACTTTTAACGTGTGGAAATTTGTAAAAGTTGCAAAATTTATTATCCGTCTAGGTTGGTATTGTGTCACCGTGTTCCGCCGTAGTGTGCAAACATTAATGTGTTTCGTTTCGAAGGCCACTAATAGCTAACGTAATAACTAGACCGCAAATTAGAGTTTAGAACTGATGTCTCATGGTGACGGGCGCAGTGTGGTGCCACGGAGAACTGTTCCAGACGACACAGCATTTGTAGACAGACGTTACCATCACGTGAACGGTTTGCTCGTCTTGTCTCTTCAACTAAATAAAAATGTGTATTAATACATAGTTTTATACTCGTAAGTATTTATTTTAGAGTAATTAGTATACAATGTCTAATATATTTATTGTGTAAAGCAACCAGACGAGCAAAAGGTTTACCTGATGGTAAGTACCTTGGGAAAGCCGCGGTAGCCGTGGTAGCTCAGGGGCCGGGTGCTCGCCTTTAATTTCATAGTACGCGAGTAACCTGGGTTCGATCCCCGGTGCCAGCACCTCTATAATTGTTCTACAATTTTAAGTGCTGATTTACCACGTGTTTAGCGGCGAAGGAAAACATCGCGAGGAAACCTGCATGTCCGAGGAATAGAAATATTACAAGGACATGTGAAGTCCGCCAACCCGCATTGGAGCAGCGTGACGGACTATTCCCAGCTCCAAAACCCTCTGAGAAATGAGAGGAGGCCTGTGCTCAGCGGTGGGACATTTATAGGCTGTTACTTTCCTTTTTTTTTTTGGGGAAAGTCCAAACGTTTCAATATGTACGGAACTTATTGGCTCTTAATTTAACAAATGAAATTCGATAAGTATATTTATTACACTGATCAATTAAAGTCGATAATTGTACGAATAATATCGAAACATTTTTTTATATCAATAAAATCCAACCAACAAACATCTTATTTAAAACAAAGTTAAGCAATATCTCATTCATGTAACTACTTAATGCTGTGAGCACCGTATCAAATGGGACTCCGTATTTCGTCATTCCTTATCAAATAAATTAGTTAATTAACTCGAACCAGCGGAAAGAGTGAGACTTGTATAATTAACTATACCAGTTCCAGTCTCAACGCAATCGGCCGTCTTCAAAGAGCCTCAAATCCTACGTGGCTCGTTTAAGGAGGTCTAACCTGCCGTTAAGTAAGTAAGACTATTACGTTCAATCGTAAAGACGACTTACAGAAAACAAATCAAAGTTCAAACGTAAACTCTACTCGACTCGATACGTCAGTGCCTGACGCCTAGGAAACGTTGTCGACAAATTTACGAATGCGTTCAAAAAGTGCTGTCCGCTAGAGAATAGAACCTTTTGTGTTGGGATTATAACTATAAATAATAGATGTCGGTTGTAAAAAAATAATTTGTTGATGCAAGATTGACACCGCATACCGTTATATGAGGTCGGTGGGGGCAGTGCACTCGCGTTCGAAAGCGAGCGGTATCGATAATGCGCACATCACTCGGCCACGCGGGATCGCTCGGCGTTTGTTTTTAAAAAATGGAATGCGGTTTTGAAATTGGGAAACTTGTTCGATTCGAGCCTAAAAAGTAGATTCAGCCTTTTGTTTTGTTCACGGCCAAACAAAAACGGAGGCGATTTCGCTTTTTGATTAGATATAGTTTTATTACGAATGTTTAGTATATGTGATTTTTATATGTGATTTTATTTTGTTGAATTACTCCAATATCATACTGGGAATACAATTAAATAAACTAACAAAACAAAAATGTTTGTGACGAAATTATATCTGAAAACTAAAGGAATTTCAGTAGTATGGTGATGGAATATACAAGAAGCCAACTTGTAATACGTATACATATACATACAGTTACGCCTCTTTCCTATTGGGGTAGGCAGAGACCACATCTTTCCACTTGCTACAATCCTGACACACATCTTTCGCTTCTTCTACTTTCATTAGCGTTTTCATACAAGCTCGTCAGTTGCTCGATCGGTACTTTTGTATATATATCCAATATAGCAAAATGTTTGTTAAGTTGTGAAGCTGTTATTGTTGACAGTAAAATAAAAAAAAATAAAGTGAATTAAAGAACAGAATGTTAGAAAATCAGTTTCATATTTGTCTTCTTCATCATCAGCTTGTTAATAATCCACTAACGACCACGTGGCTACTAGGGCTAGAGTACCCGACTCCTACACCGCGGTTCCTAGGTTCGAATCCCGGCCTGAGTCAACATTTGTGCTAAAACTGTCCAGGTTTACGGGTCTGGTTGTATTGTGGGTGAGGAATTTATATTTTTTAAAACGTACACAGATGCAAGAGAAATCCCGCTGTGGGGATTTAGAAAAAAAGCATCTCCCAAGAAGTTGCCACTTGCCGTGATCACTTCACTTGGCAGGCAGATCCGTGACAGCAGTACCAGATGCCTTGCACCTTATCCCCTGTCCGTCCTCGGTGTGTATTTTTAGGTATGTTTATTCCACCAACTGTCGGAAGCCATGAGATTATTGAGGAATTTCCCTCAGTGCACTCTTAAAATTCCCACGCGGTGAGATAGCATAGCAGATTTTCTTATGCCACCATACGGCATATATATATAATCTATATATAAAAGTATTTAGTCGTCTTTTATTTTTATTTTATTTTTTACTTTTTGCCCTACAGTTACTCCAATTAACAGCTAATATTTTTAATGTTTTTCAGTTATTCGTTTCCATTTCCAACGTTTTTCGTGTTTGACCCATACTATACCCATGTCACTAAAGTGTTAGATACACCGGCATTCTTCAGGTTTATATTTATCTACGCAAAACGAGCCTCCAGTGTTTTGAAGTCTCGCAGTAGTTGCTTGCCTTTGGAATTTCTTAATTTAGGACACCAACCCGTTTACGGTATCCAGCCATTTCCTCTACTGAAATTAGGGTGTCTTTTTCTGGTGGTAGGAATTCTATGCAGGATTCCGTCTAGGTAGGTAACACCCTGGTCCAGTTATTCTGCCGTGAAGCAGCAGTGCAAACATTACTTTGTTTCGGTTTGAAAGGCACTGTCAGCTAGTGTAATAACTGGGCATATGAGACTTAAGAACTGTTATCTCAGGGTGAAGGGCGCAGTGTGGTGTCACAGGGAAATGTTCAGGGTGACACAGCATTTGTTATGGGCAAACGGTGAACGTTTTGCTCGAATCGTCACTTAATACAATAATAAAAAAAATGATCGCCATGTTTTTCTGCAAGGATCTGTGGTGCGTCAAATCCGACGTAATGTTGTTGACGATCCCGAATACGGTCACAGACTGCAAAATTCTCAGAGCCTCGATGGTTAACGACAGCTATCTGTTCCTTTTAACAGGTTTTAATTGATCTTTACTTGATTGATCTTATGTTTCGTATGCATGTATGCTTTACAGTATACAGACACAAAATTTTTTACTTTTTAATAAAAATCTACAATAAATGGGAATTATTGAAATTGTCATTAGTAGTCAGCATAATCGAAATATAATAACTATTTTAGCTACACGCATCTCATACTCACGTCTTATACATACATACATACAAAGGATCACGACTGTATCCCATAAGGGGTAGTCAGAGACTGGGCACTCACTGCAAAAACAGATGACTGCCACAATCAACGTTTCACCAAAACAATATAATGCACTTGGTGTGATAGGTGGTGAGCCTATCGCCACCATGCGCTGCTGGGTGCACAGTGCAGTTTAATTCCTTACTCGCCTTTTACGAGATCCATTGGATGAGATGTAGTGGTAGTATTCTTTTAACGAGCCGCCACGACACGTCTTATAAGAAACTCTATTTTAGATTGCATAGACAATAAATCTCAAAACCGGTATTCGGCCCTCTCATATGAATTCCACACTACTAAAATCTTTTTTATCTGTTACGCAACCGTTGCGTTCAAATTAACATTAAATTTAAGTGTCAATAAAAGTTTCAAGATGTTTTTAGCCAATAAAGTTTTGATAACAATTCGAAAATAACATCCAATTTATGCAACGCCAGATATAAAACGATTCGGTATTATATAAATATACGAAATTTCAATCGGTACAAATCAGAAAAAATCGACATTCATGTCTAAAAATCGACATCAGTCGTGTAAAATCTCAGACACAAATATTCCTTTTGGGGTGAAGACAAGTTTTTATTATGCTACACATTTTTATTCCAATAACTCTTGCTTTTATTATGTGCATACATAAAAAGTTTAAAATTCAAGGTATAACTTACGATAGGACCGAACGAAAAATGGATTGAAATGAATTCGGAAACTTTCATATTTATTTGGAGCTTTTTGTTGTTCATCCAAGAACACAAAATGTTCGGAAAATAAGTCTAATATTTATACATTACAGTCTAATATTGATGCGTGCCGTCTGGTGGCGGCTTAAGAGAATGTGTAGTACATTCTCTTAAGCCGCCCGCATCCTGTGGGTGTCGAAAAAGTCGACATAGGGAGATGGCAGATGGGCAGCAGCATCTTCCTGGAACATCTGAATAAATAAACTGCGGTTGCCATCCCGCCTGCCAAGTATGGCAACTATGGCAAAATTCCCCTAAAATTAGAGTTTCAAACTTTTGTAGCAATCTATGAGGAGGTCTATGTTCTGCACAAGACAAGAACCAACAGACACAAAAACCAACTATTTGTGTTTTTACTCAAACGTTGACTCCAGCTGGGATTCAAACATACCTACAGCGTAGAAGTCAAATACTTTGACTACTAGGCCACGCGATCATCAAGTAATTTTGTACACCAATAAAAAAAACCGGGATCCAATTACTGGTAACAAGGCATGCGATTGTAGTTACGTAGTAGCAGTGACAAAGCACTTAACATCTTGAGTCAACAATTATGAAGATTTCTGCGATCTTATCGCACATTGGAAATGGTAAGGTGAAGACGAGCAAGTGCCATTTAGTTTAATCTTATATCTTGCTTGATAAGGGAAGATGTTGCTATGTTCATGTTCGGTCAAGAAGACATTATTAAAGTAAAGTAGCAGCCTATTAACGGCTTTTCTCAAATCTGTGAGGGGTTTGGAGCCTGCCACACTGCTCCAATGCGGATTGGCGGATTTCATGTCCTCGACATATCCTCGAAATATTTTTAATCCTTAGACGATTTTTAATCTTCACGATGTTTTCTATCCCCGGTGAGCACGTGGTAAATTATTAATTTAAATTGCAGAATAATTTTAGAAGTACTGGCACCGGGGATCGAACTTAGGTCACTCGCGTACTATGAAATTCAAGTCGAGCGGTCGGCCCCTCAGTTACCACGGTTCGTCATCAGACATCATTATAGTTATTACTATCACATACATAAACGGTCATCGTCTTCGCCACAGTCAGGTCTGTTAATTCATTTTTTTATTTGTCGATTTTCGTAGACGTAAGAGTATCCATTACCCCCCGAAAATCACGAAATCAAAAAATTGGGTTAAGTTGGACTTCAAATACTTGGATTAGTGACGAAGTGCAGCGTCCAAGTTGCGAGATTTCTGGTACTGGTGCCGCCAGGTGTGACTTTTTTTTAATAGAAGAGGGGACAAACGATCAAGCGACTGTTACAGTAATTTTAATGGAAAGAGATCTATGTCTAGACATGGATCTCTTTTCTCTCGATTGTAAGTGTCCCCAAATCCGCATAAAACACAAGAAATCCTTTCTAGAATCAAAACATTAAATACAATTATTTGGTTACATTCACGTTGAATAAACCTTTGATTAGCTCCAGTGACCATTCATTATCCTTTCTTACAATTTTTAAAAACATTTCAACACTCCACGGTTTACTGTCAACCAATGTACAAGCCAAAGATATGCCTAATAGTTTATGTTGGGTGAAAGCAAATGCTTTAACGGTAACAATGGGAGCATTCCGAAGCGGAATAGACAAGGGGAGGGCATTATAAGCCCGCAAGACTTTTCAATTATCTGTGGCGACGGAGGTAAATTAAACGGAAACATTTTTTATTACCAAAAGGTCAATGGTATCAACATGCTTCTGTGTTACGGTAATTGTTGTTTATATCACGTAAAATATACTTTTTGTGTTAGACGAAGATACAAAAGACATTGCATTCATTTCATTATAGATAAAAGTAACTAAAAAACTCTGTAATATAAATAACTTACCGGAGCAACACACAAACCATATGTTACGGAAAAAAGTTACAATAATTACAAATTTCCTTCAAAATAGCTCCTAATTTTGAGTCAGTTCGTGTTAATTGTAGGCAAACTTATGTTTATTATAGCGTTAAAAGCGTAAATGTTTATGTATGACTCGTAGAAAACGTTATAATAACTTCGTATAAAATCTTCATGCTTAACTGACGTTACTCGAGTTGGTGAAAAGGAATAAACGTAAAAGCCATTTGGTTGCTGGAATCACATATAAGAAATAAATAACAATAATGAGCATACAGATTTTATTAACTTTTCTTTCAACGTATCTTTTTATCATCACTGTGTTAATAATAGCATACAATTGCAGAGAAAATGTCAAAATAATTACGATCCAGAGCGGAATCCGAGACGCTCTCGAACAATAAATTCACAAATGAAAACGGGACAATATTAAACCAAAAATAATGACTGTGCGGTTATGCGTTGTAATATATTAATAATAGTTTTACAGTGGACCCCAAAATGACCCATAATCATATGGGATAGAAAATTGTTTTCAAAATGATGCCCGAGGAGGAAAAAATTGATGGCCGTTCGCATTACGCGCGCTTTGATGAGACGAAAAAGTGGCGCGAAACGAAATTTGGTTTGCGCGCGAAAGGGATGAGAGAATAATGCGTTGTGTTTCTTTGATTAGTGCGTTGATCAATCAAGGAAGAGGTCGTTGACCGGTTTGCAAGAAATATTTAAATTCATACCTTCTTACATAAAATAAATTGGAAGGTGAAATACATTATACTGCAACTCTGGTTCCAATATTAATATTCTGACATGTAATATTAACAATATCATATTATATATTTATTATATTCTTATGTATTTTAAATTTCATATCATTTTTCAAAATTACAACAACTTACTTTAAATACTTTTAAAATTGCATGCGTTAGACTTTATCTTAACTTAATAAAGCGACTGACAAGTGTAGACTAGGAAAATGCGGAATATTCATTAACATGATCTAATAAAAATGTAATTATCTTATATTAAATTGAAAATGTGATGGTCTCATTATGGAGAAAATTAAAATTCTAATGTTTCAAATAGAAATTGTCATCTTTAAATGGTATGAATATATTATGAGCAGAGCAATGATTCATTTTTCCGATCCGACTCAATCCAAAGTATTAATTATAACATTGTAACCCAAATGTAATAATAGAATAGAATCCTGTAAAACCTGTACTTTCTGGAGCATCTTAATAAATAAACTGCGCTTGCCAACCCGCCTGTCGATCGTGGCAACTATAGCAAAATCCCCCAAAATAAGAGCTACAAACTTTTGTGGCAACCTATGGGGGAGTCAGCAGTGGACTAGTGATAGGTTGAAATGATGATAAAGGATGATACATGAGCTAAATGTGCATTTCAGACAGCTCACTCGCTAAATAACAATTTTATACATTGTTTTAAATAATGATCTTACAATTGATAGACATAACAATCGATACGCGACAGGTTAAATTAGACACGATTACATATTTGTTACCTTGAGCCACCATAACTCGCAAATTGATTAACTTAGCTGGGCACCCTTTATAAAGGTCAAGTCGAAAATCTGGTAACTCCGAGATTAATTGTTTCGATGAGGACTGGTCGTTTTGGCGGGCAAAGGATTGCGTGGTTGAAAAAAATGACACTGATTGTCGATAGAATAAGTTTATTATCAAAGACAACACAATAAATTAAGGATGTTTCGGATTTAACGAATTTGATTCCGGCATTTAAAAGATACAAATTAAATAATTATGATTTTCATTAATTAAAATTTCGAATCCCACTATTTAGAAAATATCATTGTGTGGTGGAGAGGGTTGAGGTTGTAAAGGACTTAGGAGTTATGCTGGACTCCAGGATGCTTCTTTCTTGCCATTTGGATATGATTGTTAATAAAGCATACCGCAACTTAGGCTTTGTACTAAGAACCAACAAGCCTGTCAAAAACACTATTTGTTTAAAAATAGTTTACTATGCATACGTCAGAAGCGTTCTGGAATATGCTAGCAGCATTTGGAATCCCTGTTACCAGGTTTATATTGATAAAATTGAGCGTATTCAAAAATTATTTATAAAACATCTTGACTACAAAAATCACAATACACCACTAATTGACATGAACTTACTGTACGATTTTCTGCGAAACAACATCGATTGTCCAGATCTCCTAGCTGGGTTAAGTCTATGTACTCCCTCACGGCGTACAAGACTCACCCGTTTGTTTCATGTGCCATATCATTTTACTAATTACGTTCAAAATGCTGTTCTTCCACGATTACCTAACACCTATAACAAACTTTTTAATGTCGTGGATATCTTTTTTGTCCCTAAGTCCCTTTAATGAGGAAGTCATTTCCATTTTACTTAGCGAAGGATAAGATAAGATTACTGGATTGACTTGGCTTGAGCTTAAATATATTTTTTTTATTGCTGTTGGTTAAAATGTTACAGTTTCACTTTATTTATTTGATTTTTCGGCGTCCTCTTGCAGCTATATAGACTGATGTAGAAATCTGTTAATCGCAATGTTGTAATACTAAGCACTTTAGACTAAGACAAAATTGTAAGCAGTCGATTTTTCGAATAAAATAAAAATAATGTAAAAGTGTCTATTTGTTGAATATTTAAATATAATTTGATTTCAGAAGCTAAAACATTATTATAATTTGCTTAAGTCTGTTCATAATATTCTAAAAAATATCGACATCGATAAGTAGATCCTGTTAGGACATCCCAAGCGCCTCTGCGCATGATAAATGAACGTCCGAAAATTGCATGTCAAGAGGTAACCGGCTGTCCGGTCCGCTTTTACATTTTAATACGTTACGTCAACGGGGAGCCGGGAGGGGGCCGTTTAGCCCATCACCGACGGCCATTTTTGTAAAGACGCGCCTTACCCGCTTCAGCTGTTTGTTTATAAAATGAATTTCAATTGAGTAACTCGATAGAATACTGTAGTGGAATTTTTTAATTGCAAGTTTCTGTCTTATTTTCGACATATTTATATTACAAGTTTATTTACGATAATAAACTGAATAAGAAACAATTTTAAATTAAAAAGAACAAGACATTAATCAAATAAACATTGGCAACATTTCTTTAACAAAATACAAACTTTAGAAACCCGCAAACTCACCGACACTCACTTTTCACATCCTACCCGCGCCAGCTGAAACGCTATTCGACCGGGGGGATGCTTTTCCACACACTGGGACAATCACAACATTGTTGTTTTACACAAATGTTGGTTCCGGCTGGGATTCGAACCCAGGAACCGTGTCGTCGATCAAATACGAATAATTTATACGTTACATTAGACCACCAATTAGTTTACATGCTGTTGGACATAGGTAGTCTTCAAGCTGCGAGGATTTACCATAACTGCCACGATTTGTGCCCATATACATACCTCATCAGATATCATCATCATTTCAGCCCATCTTTACTTCACTGCTGAACCAATGCCTACCCCACAGATTGCCACAAAAATGTGTAGCTCTCATTTAGCGGAGATTTTGCTATACTTGTCACGCTTGGCAGGCGGGTTGGCAACCGCAGTTTATTTATACAGTTGTTCCAGAAAGATGCTCCTGCCCATCTCTTGGTTTTTCTTTTCATCAGATATTATGAACATTAAACGCCCTATTACCGATGTTATAAACCGTGCTTGTCTGAAGTCCGCTAACCCGCATTGGAGCAGCGTGGCGTACTCTTCCCGGCCTCAAATCCCTCCCAGAAATAGGCGCAGGTCTGCGCTCGGCAGTGCTATATTAATAGACTATTTTCTTTGCTTTTTACATTATCTGTGCGGGCTATTCCATGATCTGAGAGGTCACGAGCAGTGCTTATTATCTCTTAGAAATAGAAAAAGGAAAAAGGAAAATTGTTTATTTATCTTTCAACCTCTCTTATGTATGTTGTGTTGTAGTATTGAATAAAGTGTTTCTTTCTTTCTTACGACTCTAGCTCTCGGCATTAAAAATATAATTTGTTTAATTTGAGCCTATCACTAGACCACTATTGGACATAGACCTCCCCACACACAAGCCACAAAACTCGTACTTTTGTGACTAATATAATATACGTGGCTTAAAAATATAAATATATTAAAAATACCATGTAGACTTTTGGTTATTTAATTTTTTATATCTTTAAGCGATAAGCCATTCCATATTTTCTAAAATATCGCGAGAACAATCTAAAATGTAATATTTAAAACGTATTATTTTAGTCGAGTTTCTGAGAATGATCTCGAGGAGGAAGCGCGTCTGCAATTTTCTCCCGCCTTCTTAGAGCTTAATACTTTCTGACGCGCATGAGCATGCGCTCCTGCCGTTAATTAAAAACGGTATTCTGAATTCCGAGTTACGTTATACGAGTAAGGTTGTATCGTTGATTTTATAAATTTGTTTCGGTATATCGATACATGGTACAACACTATAGGCGCGTTTTTGCGGTACATTTATAGCAAAAAGTGGAAATGACTTTATAATCAAACACGCTAGGAGAATGTGCTTGTCTTAAGATGTAAGTACGTACGAGTGAAAGTTAAAACCCGTAATCTTATGGGGAGGAGAGGTCTATAAAGTACCCTATACAGATAAATGACAGCTAATGGTAAACCATAAAGCTTGTATTTGTGTAATTCGTTGCGACAAGTGCAACTATCGTCATTTACAACATAACAGTGAAATAACATATATTTTTGTTACAATGGGTACAACAACCGCGTAGCTGACTAATGTGCCGCGGGCCATGGGTTCGAATTCCACCCGAAACCAACATTCGCGAAAATACGAATTACCGTTTTTTGGGTCTGGTGGTGATGTCATTTTCGACGTGACATTGATGTAAACCTGTGCGACAGTGATGTAAACCTTACTGCACATGTTGCACCGTACTGATTGTTGGACGACGACGCTCTGACGATCGACAGATGGTGGAAATACTTCCGAATATGCCGTTCCCGAAATCATGCAGTATTGGCCGAGCGATTTTTGACTTGTTTGACCAACGTGAGGAGTATGGGCAAACCTTTCAAGAAATGGGTGCCAAATTTATTGACGTATTCTTAAACATTAATCTACGTCAAGCAATGGACATGGAAAGGCTGATGAAAACTGATATCCAACCCTCGCTAGTTGAGAGGTACCTTACAAAAAGATAGAGAAGTATGTTAAAAGATGTAGTGACAGAGATACAGAAAGGGATGCTTAAGTAATTTGGACACGTAGAGCGGATGGAAGAAAGAAGAATGACGAACGCATGCCAGCAAGGAACGACGTAGGCAAACGTATTACAATTAGACGTTTTAAGGAAAGGCCACGTCAAAAGTACCCGCAAACGAAGAGCTTGTATAATAACGCTAACGAAAGTAGAAGAAACGAATGATGTATGTCGGATCGTAGCAGTGGAAAGATGTGGTCTCTGCCTGCCCCAATAGGATTGATACGTGACTGTATGTATATATAATACCATAACTCTTCTAGTGTACCTTCTCAGGCCCACGCTCAGCAGTGGGAACTTTGTAGGCTGTAGCTTAACGCATATATATTATACGAACGATAACGAAGATTCGTTATATGAAATGTAACCTATTCTATTTTAGATATAAAATTACAAAAAATTCAACATCAAAAACATTTTAATAACATTTAAAACAACGATAATATAAGACACTAATGCAAAGTACTAAACAATACTAAAAATGATTATCATAAGACATTGTAAAGTTGAAAGAGTATACATGGAATTATAAATATCATTTTAGAATATCATCACGAAATGTAAAATCTGCATTCCTATGTTGCACTTGGCCCTATCGGCCATAGACCATCTCGGAAAGAGGCTCAGTAATATTTATTATTCCACGATATTGTGGAAGTGTATAGAAATTTTACAACACGCCTTTTATAACTTTTAATAAATAATTAGAGTCTGGGTAAGAATGGATAGAATTGTTTAATTTGTTTTTGATAAAATTCGATATGCCCGAGTTTACTTGTCTATACAGTGTACGAAAAATTTGTGAATGTTTTAGTTTTATGCAATCAATCTTCAACTTTATTCAATAAAAAAATAAAAAAATATTTGAATTGTTAGATTGTTATCTCGGGATTTTCATTTTTATTTTAATTTGTTTAACTCAATTCCTATTTACGTTTCTAATTGTCATTTAGTAATTATGTGAAGTTTAGTTAAATTAGAATTTAATTGTAAGGAAATGTTGTATATTCCTTTGAAGAAAATATTCTGCTATGTAGGCAGAATATTTTCTATAATCTCTCAAAACTATGTAAATATGCTGTTGGTGCATCTTTAATAAATAAATAAAAAGCATTTAACAGTATAGGCACATCGTTTAGTATATAAACGCCACATTATTACATTTATAACATGAAGTATTTATTTGAAGCATTGTAACGTTTGCCTGTGGCCCTATATTCAAATTCCAATAAAAATTACATATTGTAAATTATTGCATTTAATTTTATTTACAGATTAAGGGATAAATATTATACATCCAATACTGTGTATCTGGGTCTCGGACAATGCATTCCAACTCTTTCAAGACCGAACAATTATTTAATCGAATTTCTTTCTCTTTCTTCTCTTTCGTGGTATAGCATAATTTAGGGGACGCATATGTCCAACAGTGGACTTTCTACAGGCTGATAAAGAACAAGAAGAATTAAGAGGTGCTAGCTTCATAAATTGTCCAAAATCAAAAATATCTTCGAAATATGATAAGTGGTAATAAACATGAACTCAATATACTCAAATATTATACTTAAAAACGATGCCCCACAAACATTTCTCCTGTGTTATAGTTGCGTTTTACATACATAAATTCCCCATGCACAAACACCCAGACCCGGAACAACCATCTGTAGGTCATACGAATATTCCTCCCGTGCGGGAAACGAACCCGCGACCCGCGGCGCAGAAATCAAGGGCTTAACCACTGCGCCAACCGAGCCGACGAACTGTATCTACTTGTTTTTATGCTGCACAGACAAAACCTTAGTCTTAAAACAACTAAGGAACAAAAAAACATAAGAGCTTGTGTTTTCCATGATCGTATAGAAATGAGATATTTTATGCTAGGTGAACTGTCACCGGTGAAACGTTTGCATTTGATCTCCTGTGACCCTGTACAGTGAGTGGCGGGAACAGAATATATTTTATCTTTTTTTTTTTCCAGGCCGCCGCCGTTTGGGTCTTTTTTCGTCACGACAGGAGACTTTGTATGCTAATATTTGATAACGGCGCATCCACGCCTTTCCTTTTTGCAAAAGGGGTCCATTCTCTGTTGTTTTATTGACAGGCAGATGGAAAATCTGACGTTTGTATTCAACTCTGAATACTGGCCGTACACAGATTTTTTTTCATTCAAAATTAAATGTATAAGTATGTTTATATTTTTGTGCACAATGGAGGAAAATTTCGAGTGAATGAGCATCGCTTTTACATACGAGTAAGAATGAAAGAAGTTTGATGATGAGAACGAAATGTTTATTCGCTTATGAAGAAAAAAAATACAATAAAAATATTTTAGTCAGTGTATCATCATCATCATTCCTATCACTGGAATTCAGCCTGTCCACTGCTGAACATAGGTTTCCCCTATAGATTGCCACAAAAGTTTGCAGCTCTCATTTTGGAAGGATTTTGCCATAGTTGCCACGCTTGGCAGGCGAGTTTTCAACCGCAGTTTATTTATTCAGATGTTCCAGGACGATGCTGCTGCCAATCTCTTGGTTTTCATTTTCCCTCTATCGACTTTTACCTACGGGATGAAATGGGATGAGATTCTCTTAGGCCGCACATACGCACATGCAGTGTATAAGTGAAAATACATTGGAAAAGCATTAACAATTAGTAAGATAAACCTTCGTTAAATAAATGCATATACTCACTGCAAATCTACGTACAACGTAAGCAATAACGGTTTCCTTCGCCCGTTATCTGTCGAGTTCAGGGCACTCTATCTCAAAATTGTAAATTAACCTATTATAATTTATCGGGTAATGTTAATCTGTACAAATTAGCAACATGATAAAATGGCCGTGGTTGTAAGTGTTATGTTCCTTTGACAACAAACATTTTACTACAGGTTCATATGCAGGAATCCATGTTAATAGGTGGCGGTAAGAGTACCCGACTTCTACACCGCGGGTCCTGGGTTCGAACCCAGCTGGAGCGAACATCTGTGCAAAAACAAAAATTTTCGGTTTTCGCGTCTGGTTGTAATGTGCATGTGAAATTCGTCTGTAAAACGCACCCGCGATACAGAACGTACAGCATTACGTGAGCGTTAGAGCAGTGTAGTGAAAGCATTGGATATAATGGTATTATTCTGCGCGAATAAAGGCTGTCCGTACAATACCTTAGTCGCCTCTTACGAGACACCTCGGTAGGAAAGCGGTAGGTGCTTTTCTACTCTGCCGGACTATATACCGTCGGCTATAGACAATTTTTGACGTTAAAAGACTACGCATTTACCGGAGTAACAATTAAAAAAATAAAAAAATGTTGACAGTCTACGATAAAGGAAACTGATATCTAATAAAAGATTTCTTGTGCACGCTGTTGAGGGAGGGCGGGCGGTGCTCTTCAAAACTAGGTAATACACACCATTTTACATTTTGCATGCGGATCTTAGCAAATTAACTTTCTCTCCTTTACTATAATGAATTTCCGCAATGTAACGCCTGATTCTATTAAGTATATTATTAAGAATACAAGACATTATTGTATAAATATTTTATATTATTTTAACTGGATTATTTAAAAGACTATTTAGTTAATGCTTAAGAATAAATAAAAATGTATAAAGTCGTCTTTCGCGACTTTCACTATATACGTTAGGCTCGAAAAATAAAAATCTCTGGATGCAGGAAAGCGGACAGATAAATACGTAACATGTCATCGAGCGAGAGCTTCATTCTTATTTATTCGTAAACTGGCTCAAGTCGCTGCCGTGCGTTGAATACTAAATATGACATTTCATAGAAATAGGCAAATCTTCAGCCCTATAAATCCAGTTACACATTCAATAACGGCGACGACTTATTGATGTTTCGCGGGTTCTAGTTTTTTTTTTCTGTATAACAACAGCTTAATTATAAGTTTCTTGTGTAATTATAAGTGGCCAATAATGGTTATTCATAACTTAGAAAAAAAACCGCTTTGGTAAAATTCATTGTGCGTGGGTGCGTGAGTGTGTGTGTGTGTTTTCGATTTCCGGTCCGAGTCAACATGCAAAAACGCAAATGTTTTTGGGTTTGGTTATGTTCTGGATATCTCCGACGGTAAAACCTAGCCTACCTCGGATTATTATCATTTTTATCACGCGTTACGGTGTTAAGTTAGTGCGAGTGAATGTCGTGTGGTGGCGGCTTATGAGAATCTACCACACCATCTCATCCCGTGGGTATCTTAAAAGTCGACAGAGGGAAAATGAATTATGAAGATGGGCAGCAGCATCTACTTGAAACATTTGAATAAATAAACTGCGGTGGCGAACTCGCCTGCCAAGCGTGGCAGCAAAATTCCCCCAAAAACGTTTTTGGCAATCTATTGGGAGGCCTATGTTCAGCAGTGGACTGGTGAGAGCTGTGGTGTTTGAGCGCCGTTGATTGCTTGCGACAGTATTCGGAAGTTGTCACCCTGGTTGAATATTGTCAAGAAGGAGGGAGTGGGACATTCCTGTATCATAATTTAACTGACAGGTTAATCTGCGAGTAATTCTGATTTCGCGTTAAATATTTACGATGGAGTCATTTCATAGTTGAACAGCATGTTTACGTGAATATGATGACTGATTATTTTGAGGTAATTACCTGACGCGGTTCCGCGTTCATCTGACATTTGCCTGTTGTTTTTTTTATTTTATGATATTCCGTAAATTAAAGGTTCTGCGGACATGTAATTGACAGGTGCAGTAGCTTGTGGAATGATCCATTTTTAAATATATGTATTGACCTATTCAGTAATTACTTAATTATGTCTGGATAGTGACGTGCTCGGATATGTACTATAAAGTATCGATATCCATATATATATACGAGTATATAATTTATTAAATGAACATCACAAGTTGTTTTTGAAGACTACTTTGAATCATGATATTTCGAAAACGAATTATTGTTAAAAGTAGTTTGTGGAATCTCGTTTTCAAGTACCTGTTTCGTTGAATCCTTGATATGGAAAATTGAAAATAATTTCCATCGCGTATGAATATTATTTAATAGGGGAATTATATAATATTTATTTATTTAATTATATTTTATTTCTAAATGTTTAATCTAATTTGCTGAAAAACTCTAGAAATCATGATGCTGTGACACATTTGGGCACGCAATCGGAACGAAATTACAGTATTCTATTCGTTGTATGACAGCGGAACCCTAAAAATGTGTTACGATTAGTAATAACACGCATGTTTTGTGGGTTTTAAGTGAAACTATATCGAGTGTCGAATGTTTTTTTCTTTCGAATTATGCCTGCCATTTTATCTCTGGTGATGGCAAACATTATCTAACTAACATTAACGGATAAGCGTAACGTCTAATATGGGGGGGGGGGGGGGGCATTGAGCTCCTCTGAGTGGAGGATATTTCGCAGTCATTGCAAACGACCAGAAGAATACCGACGATGGTAATGGTAAGGGCAACGTCTGCCCATAACAAATGCTGCATCACCCAGAACAATTCCGTGTGACACTACACTGCGCCCGTCACCCTGAGACATCAGTTCTTGAGTCTCACCCGCCCAGTGATTACGCTAGCTCTCAGTGCCCTTCAAACCAAAACACAGTAATGCTTGCACACTACTGCTTCACGGCAGAATAACTGGCCCTGGGTTGGTACCTACCTAGATGGATTCCTGCATAGGAATCCTACCACCGGTAAGATAGTATCAATCATAATTGCATTAAAAATATCTTATACTACATTATATATTATAGTAAAAATAAAGACCGTTTATCTGTCCGCTTATATGTCATAAGGATTACCAACTAAGCAATCTGGCAGAGTTGTCTAAACGAGGAAATGAAATTTGTTATTCATTTGTTAATGGAAATACATTCAATTTGCGTGGAGATTTTAATGAGATTTTAATGAGATATCGGTCTCTTAAATTTGAAATTCAATGCGTGCCGCTTACACAATCAATATGAAACGTTTACAATACAGTTTGTCAGTCAGTTGTGAAGCCGAAGTATATTTCCAACTGCTGATTACAATAATGAACTTATGTTATACTAAATTAGCCGAGATAGCTCAGGGGCCGGGTGCTAGCCTTAAATATCATGGTACGCAAGTTTTAAGCTTATGGTGAAGCTCAGAGACCTCGTGCTCGGTTGTGAAGGCAAAAACATCGCGAGGAAACCTGTATGTCTGAGGAAATAATAATTCCTGGGGAGTTTCTTTCGCCTGTTTCTTCTCCGTCAGGGTACCTTATAACGAAACGGTGGTAGATTGTAAAGAAATGATATTTAAATTTCTTATTTCAAATTTTTTTTTTTAAATCAATTACAAAAAATCGAGGCCATATAAAGTCCGCCAACTCGCACTAGCTACATGGCGGACTCAATTTGGACTCAAAAACCTTTAAAGAAATGAGTAGAGACTTGTGTCCAAAAGAAGGTAGTTCGTACAATTTTCTTTTAAATTTTGCCAGACAGTAGTTGGTCAACCAATCTCTTTGTTCGGATCCCAGCTAAATTCGTACAACAAAAATTAAATAAACAGTTTTTTTTTTTCAATTAACATGACTGAGGACTGAGGTATTTATCTTTCTAACTAGTGCTAAAATAATTTAAAAATGGAATTCAATTCAAAGTGTTACGAAAATAATATATATTGAATAAAAAATATTATATTGTTCCACCTACTTTGTTCCTCATTCTGCATTCGATTCTTTATTGGATTTCATTACCGTCACGTTATATGGCATAAGGTAAAGTCATGTATAAATATATTTTTATTCATACTACTATCACAATGAATGTGATGATTGGGTTCAGTTGTTGACCAACCTGCCTGCTAAGTCGTCGGACCTGGGTTCGAAACCAAAATTATTACAACACACAAATTATTAGTTTACGGGTATGGTGGTATTGCAAATGCCCGTGTTTCTAACATCGCTACTAACCACGCGACTATGTACTTATACGGCTATATATCATATTCTGCGCATTAGAAATATTCTGGTTGTATTGACCCAAATGACATCAATGTAGATATGATGTCGCTTTTAATGTTGGCAGATGAAAATGGAAAAGGGAAAGGGCCTGGGGACGACGTGTCCAGTAGCCTTTAGAACTTCCGTATGTATTTTAGCATCAAAGAAACTTTGATAGTGTGTTGTATGACTTAAGTTACTAAAACTTCGTAAATATCTTTTAAGTTGAGAACATCGGAGGTACCTTCAAAATATATTACAATTTAACCATGCTTCCTTCTTAACTCTATTTATGGCTTGTTAAACAAAGTTGGAAGAGGAACTAAATCTTATCTCCTCGTTCAAGTTGGAGAGGGATCCAAGCTCTTATCAAATAAACGCGAATTCCCAGTGCTCGAATTAAATCCGATTACACATTGATCTGTATCGAAAGATCGAGATTCTGCGTCCATTACTAGATAACAGACTGCGGTTCCACAACACCTGCTAGGGGAACTTTATTGCATTCAGTCGGCTTAATTGTCGGATAGGAGCTAACAGGGATTAATGGGACCGTATTCAAAATTGTAATCGTCTCGATCCTTTCCTCTTTTCCTGTGAGAAGATAAGTGGGATAAATTACATGTCCGAACGTGTTGTATGGCGGATAAAGTTATTGGTATCTCTTATTTGAAAAGTTGTATTCTCTTAACTTGCCCACCCAAATCGAAAGTTCTGTGTTTCATAGCGCTGTGCTCATCACCGTCAGATACATAAGTCCCATTTGCTATGTAATTAAATCAAAATGCTATTATAGCGACATCTATGTCGCCACATAGGTAGGATGGTAGGATTTCTGTGCAGGAATCCGTCTATCCGTAGTGTAAAACGCAGTAATGTTTGAACACTACATGACAAAATAACTGCTCAAACATTACTGTTTTTTGGTCTGAAGGGCACTAAGAGCTAGTGTAATCACTGGGCATATGAGACATAAGAACGGCCTAGACGGATCCCTGCGTAGAAATCCTACCACCAGCCGGAGGAAATGTCCTCCCCAGATAAGACCACCCGATCCGACAGCGAGCTACCTTTTTCCTAGGCAAAAATACGAGTATCTGCCAAATCTATGTAATACACGTACAATAAAAGATAAATGCTAGTATACTGTTACAATTTTAATAAATAAGAAATAAAGGAGACAGACAACCCAACCCTCACTGGAACACTCAGTATTCCTTGACTCGTTATTTTTAACATGAAAGAAAGTGTGTTTTTCATTTTCCAAACAAATAACTATATTTCAAAGTTTGAATATGTTACATGAATATCGTAAAAATATTTCAGCTTATGTAGACAACCAATTCGTACTCGAGCACCTTAGGCATGATAGGACACGTCTTTCTGCAACAGAATGGCGTTCATAGACTGTTACTTTCAAGACTAACACTTGTTGTATCTATGCTATCTAATGACTATAATCTATCCACCTCTACTTATGACAAAATATAAACAAAGGAAACAATGTTTCTCAAACTTTTATTTCACTTAAACGTTAAAACAACAAAAAATAAACAATGAACAGACACCTAATAACACAAGACAACAAGAATCTTAATAAAAATAACAACAATGGAATGACGAAAGTTAAACAAAATTATCGAAAATATAAAACCAAACTCGTATCGACAAGGTGATCGATAGTAAAGATGGCTAATTTTACCCGACCTATGACAACACTTCACATTTCAAAGTAAAATGTTCGTTCTAACTGTACTCTACGAGTATAACTTGGTAGTATTAAAATGCGTTCCAAATTTGAGAATGCCATCTTCTTTTGTGGTTGTTTACCTTTTGTCTCACGGCGCCCTAAATAGACTAAAAATATAATTTGCGCATAGAGTAGCTGGTGACAAAATCTTGTCTCTGACACTTTACCCGAAACTTTTGCTTTATTGTAGCAATAAATCAAATATAAGAAATTGTTCTTCCGTTTGCTTCATCGTCTCAACACATCACAAGTCCACAGCTGAATGTAGGCCTCCTCTATAGATAGTCACAAAAGTTTGTAGCACTATTTTTGGAGGGATATTGCCATAGTTGCCACGCTTGGCGGGTTGACAACCGCAGTTGGTTTATTCAGATGTTCCTGGAAGATGCTGCTGCCCATCTCCTAATTTTCATTTCCCTATGTCGACTTTTGCGACACCCACGGGATGAGATAGGGTGGTAAATAGAGGCTAGGTTCCTAATTAAAAATCCTATATGCTAATAACAGTTAGCATTTCTTTAGAATGAACCAACAAATTTAAATTTATTGCACAACGAAATTAAAGTTTCAAAAGCGATCTGTATATATCACCTCTCAACCGGTGAATGTGAGGTAACCGCCAATCTATTAAGCACTATCTAAATGTTCAACATCACTATCCATTTAGATATGTAGTGGAAATGCGTGTCCACCTACACGACACACGATGTAATGCGTTTTAAAATAGAATTACGTGCGTAACAAATCAGAATAAAAACTCATTAATAAGCATTTCCACGCTACCGTTTTATAAGAGCATGATTTGAAATACCCATAAATAAATGGGATCCGTCTTTGCAGGAATCCGTCTAGGTAGGTACCACCCCAGGGCCAGTTATTCTGCCGTGAAACAGTAGTGTGCAAGCATTACTGTGTTTCGGTTTTAAGGGCACTGTGAGCTAGCGTAATCACTGGGCATTTGAGACTTAAGAACTGATGTCTCAGGGTGACGAGCGCAGTGTGGTGTCACGCAGAAATATTCTGGATAACACAGCATTTGTTGTGGGCAGACGTTGCACTTACCATCCGGTGAACGTTTTGCTCGTTTCGTAACTTTCTATGATAAAAAAGGTGGAGGTCGGTGGAGTGCTATTTATTAACTTACTGTGATTGAATGATTAATTATGTAAAACTTGAACCGCGTGGCACGCTGGCCGTTGTATCTGATAAATCGTGGGTTCGAATTCCAGCTGAAGTATTTTTGAGAAATTTTTTTTCGGCTCGGATTTTACTGTGTTTATCTTGTGTACCTAACACTGCATCTAATTCTTCCTCCGATGTCATCACATAAATGTTACATCTGATATATGAAGGTGAAAGCGGTCGAGTGCATCTGTGTTCGCGCTGTGATAAATCGTCGGCTCCGTTGGCGCAACAGCTATGTAATTGGCTTTCGCGATAAGGGTCGCGGGTTCGATTCTCGAATGCGACAAGTTGTATGGCGTGCTAGTTATTTTTTGTGCTTAACTGCGACCCCATCTGATGGTAAGTGGAGATGCAGTTCTGGTTGGTAAACGCACTTTTTGATAAGAAGTCTATTCAATATTTTCTTCTTTTATTTTCTATTCTTTTCTCGTTATTTAGTCTGGGTGTTTGTGTATGTTAAGTTTACTGCAATATTTTGCTACGCCTAAAGTTCTTGTCTAAAAGTTTTTTCTATCAAAGTAATCTTTTTAATATACTTTCAATATATCATTAAACACGTATTTTACGTGAATATTCTCGAAAAGTGTCGCTTAAATACAACTTTGCGTTTTGTTCAAAATCTGTCAGCTTGTTAAACGCTTACAACGATCACAACTGCCAACAAACAAATGAAAACGGAACGTTAAAACACGGCGAACACAACAGTTCGTTCCCAGGTTCAAATCAGACGGCCGGTACACGCGATCGCGCAGGTGATGTGATTTATGTAAACTTCCATTCATCCACGCTGGAGGCGAGACGATTACACAGCATTTACAATGTTTTGAACAATCCTTTATGGTTGCATCACACAGCTAAAGCCTGCTTCACACCGAAGCAATTTTAAAAAGTATGGATTAGTAAAATAAACAACATTAAATCGATAATATTTACTTCACAATTTTTCTGCTTTAGTTTTTGGAATAACTATAATATTTTTTTGTACTAATATGTATTATAACTATTTTCCGTACGGAATTAATTATATACTCGTATATGCATTATTATTATTATATTTAGAAGAATTTGTCACCGCGTTTGAAATTGCGCGAAGCTAGAAACTTGATCGCTAGCGTGTAAAAATAATAAAGTAAAAGTAACAACCTATAAAAGTCCTATTACTGAGCGCAGGTCTCCTCTCATTTATGAGAGGACTTTGGAAGTCCGCCGCGCTGTTCCGCTGCGGGTTGGCTGACTTCACATGTCCTCTAAATATTTTCATTCCTCAGACCCGCAGCTTTCCTAACTATGATTTCCTTCACCGCTGAGCATTACCACGTGCTCAGCACTTATCAATGTCAAAGACATATTTTGTATTGATTTTGGGCTTACTCAAAGCTCTTATGAATGTAACAGTATGAGTGGAACTGTTAATTGCAAAACAATTTTAGAGGTGCCGCCACCTCATGTCACTCGCGTACTACGAAATAGAAGGCGAGCGCCCGGCCCCTGAGCTACCAAAGCTAGAACTACCATTTTTATATTTTTCATAAATATGAAGTCAGCAGTATGTAATCTGTCGCTTCATGACATTCCGTTGTTGCCGCATAAGTCAACTGAGGAAAATTAAAGAAATACCTCGTCGCTATCGACAAATGAATATGTCAGATACGCAAGAATTAAATAATCCAGACCGGTCAGGTAGGCGGTAATGTGTAAGGTGTCTCACTGCCAAACATGACGATTACGTCAAATCCGGTGTAATAAATATTATATTTGCCAAAAAATATGATTTCAGCAGTCCTAGACTACATAAATTACAAAACAGTAAGACGGTATAGTTATGTGTTATGTATATATAGACTACTGTTTCTGATAGTTGGATTACTATGCAGGAATCCATCTAGGTAGGTGTTTTATTAATTGCATAAAGTGATGAAACAAGCGAAACGTTCACCTGATGGTAAGTGCAACGTCTGCCCATAACAAATGCTGTGCCACCCAGAATATTTCTGTGTGACACTACACTGTGTCCATCACCCTGAGACATAGTTTCCTAAGTCTCAAATGCCCAATAATTACACTAGCTGCTAGTGCCCTTCAAACCGTAATACAGTAATGTTAGCACATTAGTGCTTCACGGCAGAATAACTGGCACTGCGGTGTGGTAGGATTCCTATGCAGGAGTCCGTCTAGGTAGGTACCACCCCAGGAATGGCGAAGCAGTATGGTGCCACAACGAAATGTTCTGGGTGACATCGTATTTGTTGCCATCAGGAGAACCATTTGCACGTCACCTCACTTTCTTCCATAAAGAGGAATAAAATATATTAATACTGTATAAATATGACAAATGAAAAGCAAATTGGTATGGATTGAACAGCGTGATTTATGTCCATTTACACGACAGTGTTCTTGCCAATCAAGCTGTCGTACCTCAAATATGGCAGCGGTACAGTAATTTGTGGTATCTGATAGCACTTTATATCCTTTGTTTCTGCTAATAAATAAACATTAGTGCATTATTTATTGCTGCTAGTAAGCAAGTCGCAACAGCTGCTTCGAAATTTGTAGCAAATTAGAAACAAGACGAACTGTTGTGTCTACGTTCGTTCCAATTATAATTATGAAAAAAATATTGAATTTTAGCAAGCAACGAATTCACCTGGTAACCTGGTAAATGCCACACCAGTCCATAAAATTTACAGTCACCCAGAACTTTAAATTGCAATACCCTGACAACCTTGAGACATAAGTTATTAAGAATCATTTGCCCAGCAATTGCACTAGCTAGTGTCCTCCAAATAAAAACACAGTAATGCTTGCTTGGCGATAGATTAACTGGCACTGCATGGAAGTCCTATAGTCAGTAAATATTACCTACAACTTTTAAAATAACAACGATACAAATCATACGATGCTTGAGATAATGCCTTAAAACACGCTTTCGGAGATTTTTTTTCGGAGGCTAATCATATCATAAATATAGAATGTAGAAAGTATTCCAATTACAAAAACACAAAAATAAAAATGAATAAAGTTTAAAAGTGCATAAAACTTTTAAAACAGTATAAAACATTTACAATAAACTTCAATTCAAGGAACACGAAAAAAAGGCTGCTTGTAGCAACATAAGCGGTCATGCGATATCAATAAGATTAAATTAACATGGCAGAGCTGTTAAAACAACAAATTCGCATGCACTTCAATACAGAACCGTAAGCGGTGTCGGACGTTAATCGACCGATCTAGTTTCCAAGCAAATAAATCGAATTAGCGCTTACACTGACGATTTAGCCGGCAACGATCATTTTATTAACAGGCCGATGCATACAAGGAAAACTGATAACTGTAATAGATGTATCTTTGTACACTTAGCGTTTATTGATTAAACACTATCCATCAAAGCAGAGCCGACATTGTGCAGCGTCGATAAAGTTGGATTATGAATAAATTTTGTTTGCTTAATTAACGTCTAATGCGTTTCGAGGGAAATTCCAATGCTATGTGTCCCACATAGCATTGGAATTTCCAACTTCGAATTTCCAACTCTCGAAATTCGAATTTACAACTCTAACCAGAGCGAAGGCAGATCAGATGTGAATACGTTAACTTTTAAGTATGCGTCTTGTTCGCACCCATCCCTTTTTGCCTTCGAATTTACAACGTGTTCTGCGATGATGGAAACCGTCGTGAGGGAATCAAGAACTATGTCACTGAAAGGAATGTTATCAGCTCGGTTGACGTAGTGGCTGAGCGATTGGTTTTTGTGCTACGAACGGCGGGTGTGTTTCTCTTACGGAATAAATTTTTGTAGTAACTACAGACAGTTTTTCTGACGGTGGGTGCGTGTGTTTGAACGATTTGTCTGTAAAATGCTCGCACCATACAGGAGAAATCATAGTGTCGTATGTTTTTAAGAAAATTGAAACAGTGCTTTATTGAAACAAATTTCTTTTTATATTTACTTTATTCTTATATTTACGCGAATTTATTACATTTAATGAAATTAATGATACGGATTTTATCGCGCTATATATTTTTAGCGCTTTACAGCACCCATGGCCACGGGAGGACTGAGCTGTGCGACGTCCTGATGTCGTAGTCTATCGAATCATCCTTGGCTATTAAAATTTATTTAAAAAGAACTTAACGATTTAAACTATTTATTTTCCTACTCTTCTTAATAACCCAAAGTACTTTTATCATCATTTTCTGAGGTGGTGGCGGCCAGAGAAACTACCACTCCATCTCATACCGTGGGGTCTCGTAAAAGTCGACAGGGGGATAATCAAATCCGGAACATCTGAATAAATACATTGCGGTGGCCAACGCGCCTGCCAAGCGTGGCAACTACGGAAAAATCCCTCCAAAATGAGAGCTACAAACTTTTGTGACAAATCTATGAGGGAGGCCTATGTTCAACAGTGGACTAGTGATGGGCTGAAGTGATGACATCATCATGCAGGAAAAATTGTGAAATCGACAACACGCTAGAGATTTTTTTTCTATAAGCTTTAAATAAAGAAAAAAGTCCAAATAATCTGTATGTTCAAATCGTAACTGGTATTTTAGTATATTCATTCTTTTTTATTCATTAAGAAGAAAATGGTCACGCGAAACGTACGAACACGCAAGAAGCACACGATTCGTTAATTAATATGGAAATATAATGAACTACAGAGGACGACCCGACAAGCCGACGGGATTAAGTATAACTTCTGCTGATGATAAAAGTAAGGCGTAACTTGAAAGGGACGCCGAAGATATTATGCAAAAGATCTTTATTTTACAGAAATGAAGTTAGGGCTACTTTACAAAGTAGTCAGTACACGACATTGACGCCGCGGATCCGTGAGTTGGCGGCTATGCAGTGTGGTGGCAGCTCCTTAGAAGAATACTACCACTCCATCTCATCCAATGGATCTCGTAAAAGGCGAGTAAGGAATAAAACTGCATTGTACACCCAACACCGCATGGTGGCGATGGGCTCACTACCTATCACACCAAGTGCATTATATTGTTTTGGTGAAACGTGAATTGTGGCAGACATCTGCTTTTGCGGTGAGTGCCCAGTCTCTGAGTACCCCTTATGGGACACAGTCGTGATCTTATGTATGTATGTATGTATCCAGGGTTCGAATTCCAGCCGGAGCCAACATTTGTGCACAAACTCGAATTGTTGGTTTTCGTGTTGTGTTGTGCATTTACAATTTATGACTGGGAAACGCACCCACGATACTGGAGAACTCTTAGAGTGGGACGCCCTTTTTTATAGAGAAAGTAAATAACGAGCCGTGGCAGCTGATCTAATTTCATTGCACGCTAATAACCAGGGTTCGAATTCTGTTGCCGTCACCACTAACATTGTTAATTGCAATTTTGTGAAAAGTGCTCGGCGGTGAAGAAAAATATCTTAAGAAAACCAGCATTTATTTTTAATGGAATAAAGTAACGAGACGAGCAGGGCGTTCACCTGATGGTAAGTGCAACGTCTACTCATAAAAATGCTGTGTCATCCAGATCATTTCTGTATGTCACCATATTGCGCTCGTCAAGACTCAGAACTAAAAAACATTTCGGGGATTTGCACATGTCACATCGTGCGCTTAAATTTTCTCCACCCCCGTTAATTTGGACCTACATTTGAATCTACATATACCACGTTGAAAATCTACGAAACACATAATGAAAGATTAGGTCCAAGAGATTTTGCAATTAATACAAGTTATTATATGTTACGAAACAAAATCAAACATCAACATTAAGAAATTCTGTATTGCGCTAAGTTGGCTATAAAACATCGACAATGCACTAAACGCATAAAATCTACGCACGCCTCTAGCCGCGCGAGCGAGCAATAAATTTGAAGGGAATGTGGGTCAGACTCGTCAGGTGGTTGCGGGATAGATGCCAGGCTAATTGTGAGAGGCAGCGTTCGTGCAAACTCGCTTTTTCTGTTAGCTATAGAAGGGGTTTTTGTTATTTATGTGTGTTTATTTTCTCATTCACACTTTGTACGACGCCTTGAAATGTTGGCTAAGATTACACTTTTTTTTGTTGGAAGAAAGTGACGATACGAGGAATTCGTTCATGGTCGTAACGCCTGCTTCATATCTATTGTGATGACATTCAGAACTAATCGTTCGAAAGTTCTGTGTACCACCGCATAGCGTTCATCACCATGAGATATTGTTCTTTAAGTATCATGTGCCTTGTAATTAGACTGGATTTAGTGCGATTCAATAACTATTACTGGAACTGCAACGGTACCTACCTGGGTGATTCCTGGATAAATAACCTAGTACGAGTAAAAGTTTTCTCGTTCTTACTTATTATCTCATTACTGTGTTTCGGTTTGAAGGGCACTGTGAGCTAGTGTTATCACTGGACATATGAGACTTAAGAACTTATGTCTCAGTGTGGTGTCACCAAAATGTGCCCAACGTTTTGCTAGTTTCATGATTTTATCCAATAAAAAAAAAACTTATATTGATGGTGTAACAGTCGGTGCTAATGTGATTTCAACATATTTTGATTTCACTGGCTGACCTGCCCAGGCTTTGCACGTAAGTTATTGTTATATTAAATTCGAGAAAAATAGCACCAGCCCGTTTAGGAGTAAATTTTCGTAAAATCCGTTCTGAGTGGTTCTGTCTGTGTCGGGAAGGAATACGTATGCCAAATTTCCAGTCAATAGGTCTTGTAGTTTCGGAGACATCGTGATGAGTCCCTGGTCAATCGCTTTTACATATTTTGATTGACAAGCTCATGTATTTATAAAGAGTTTGATTTATTTCGGGATCCGATTTTTATCTCTGACCTTCGTTGTAGAAAAGCATATCTATAGGTGAATTAAAAGATAAATTATTAAGTAAAACTGTAGTAACGTTATTAAGTTGTCACTATATCTGTGCAATGGTATATTATTACCACTAGCTGTTGAATAAGCACCAAATTAAATCTGGCAATAAATTTCCTTGATCCTGTACAATACGTATCTCGTGTTCTAGATTAGTGTAAACATCAAACTTTAGGAGATTACGAGGATGGAACCAAGGCTTTGGTCTTTTTACATACATAACATACATAAGATCACGACTGTATCCCATAAGGGGTAGTCAGAGACTGGGCACTCACTGCACAAACAGATGACTGCCACAATCCACGTTTCACCAAAACAATATAATGCACTTGGTGTGATAGGTGGTGAGCCCATCGCCACCATGCGCTGTTGGGTGCACAGTGCAATTTAATTCCTTACTCGCCTTTTACGAGATCCATTGGATGAGATGGAGTGGTAGTATTCTTTTAACAAGCCGCCACCACACGGCTATGGTCTTTTTATTATACATTTAATGCAAATATGACTAAAACTTTTATATTGTAAATATAGTCACGTCTTTTTCCCATATAATGGGTTGGCGGAGACAACATCCGTAGCCAATTTTTCACCCCCACAGGAAACGACCAGCGACGGCTGGCGAACATCGTCGCCGCCATTTTGGTATGAGTCTAAAAATTCTTACTCCATTGCGTTGCCAAGAGCAGTATAGTGACAGCATTCAATATTTTGGTATTATTCTGCAGGAATAAAGGCTGTCCCTACCAATACCTTGGCCGCCTCTTACGACACGTCAGTAGGAAAGAGATAGGTGATATTCTACTCTGCCGGACACCAATTGGCTGAAATGAATATCATTAAATAAATAGTAAATTTGATCTCACATAAGGTGGTATAAAAATTGTGTAGCGAACAGATTGTAATAAGAAAGAAAAAAAAACAACTGATCGCATTTGTTGCATGCGAGTACAAACATCGATTAATCAATGGCGAGTCGTGTTCGTATTTATGCAATTGAAACAAAGATCGAATTGAACAGTAGCCAAGAACAGGTTAACTAGGTCAGTGACTTAGCTGTGGGCTTTTGTCGGCCAGGACTTTCATGAGACTGACGAATCAAAGTATAAGGTAGGTGATGAAATTATAGAGACATCCACGGCGTTATATTTGGATTTGGAACGGTTACAATCTACAATTCTACTTCCATTCACGATATCTGCTGAAATAATTATCTTAAAGCGTATATCGTATACAGCACATAAATCTATTGAAGATTCGTAATCAATAAAAAATTATAATGGTGGTAGGATTCCTATGCAGGAATCCGTCTAGGTAGGTACCACCCCAGTGCCAGTTATTCTGCCGTGAAGCAGTAGTGTGCAAACATTACTGTGTTTCGGTTTGAAGGGCACTGTGAGCTAGCGTAATCACTGGGCATACGAGACTTAAGAACTGATGTCTTAGGGTGACGGGCGCATTGTGGTGTCACACTGTTCTGGGTGACATAGCATTTGTTATGGACAGACGTTGCACTTACCATCAGGTGAACGCTTTGCTCGTTCCGTCACTTTTATTAAATTAAAAAAAAATATAATGATGATGATGATGTTGATGTTCTCCTAGCCAAAACCCGCGGCATAGAAGTCAGGTACTCTGACCACTAGGCCACGCGGTCGTCTACATTGACTGAAGGTAGTTTATTCTCGCATGGTGCTAATACCACGCAGGTCGTAGTCAAATCGCCAAAAAGCGCCGCTATGTACTGTGAAGGTAAGAATAGTCAGTTACAGCTTTTAACTGGAGACCAACTTTACGACCTTAAAATTCGTCAATTAATATGTAAGTAACGTATCACTTACCAAACTACTTGCTCGTCATATCACTCTCCACAAAGTATGGTAGTTTTATATTAAAATAAATGGTGGCATTTGTATAGTAAACATGTTTTAGTTTCTGAACGTAGCTGTTAACAGTGAGATGCAGGAAATTGGTCTGATTTATGAGCAATACTGTCGCAAGATAGATCCTAGGCACTGACGGTGTATATAGGGATAGGTTTGTGACAAAATACGGTTTAATTTAAGTTAATGCAGTTATTCACTCGTATTTACAGTTTCTTAGATTTATTTATGTCCACAGATTGAATGCTACATTGGAATCTGTTAAATACTAAGGTTTTGCATTACGGTTTAACGTGGTTTCAACTTTCTATTAAGCGTCTAGATTCTGTCAGTTAGCGGTGACAAGCTGCCTCAAGAATGCCTTAATGAATGGCTAAGTACTTGGGTTGGTACACAAGAATGTTTCGAAATTTTTTTTGTTATTTACCGTTTTGTTTCATTGTTTCAATAAAAATACATAGATACATACATAAGATCACGACTGTATACCATAAGGGGTAGTCAGAGACTGGGCACTCACTGCCATAACAGATGACTGCCACAATCCACGTTTCACCAAAACAATACAATGCACTTGGTGTGATAGGTGGTGAGCCCATCGCCACCATGCGCTGTTGGGTGCACAGTGCAGTTTAATTGGCCGTGTGGTGGCGGCTCGTTAAAAGAATACTACCACTCCATCTCATCTAATGGATCTCGTAAAAGGCGAGTAAGGAATTAAACTGTAAAAATACAAAGCAGGAAAATTGTTTTTTTTTGTAGAAGATAGTGACGAGAGGATCGAAAAGTTCAACTGATGGTAAGTGCAAAGTCCATAGCCGGTAATTAGAACTTGAAATTGTAGCTCATAATTACTTGATTCTTAATTAACACTTCATAACTACAACACTAATACTTATCAATATACACTACCAAATTCGAAAACAAGACACATCCTTCACTCCTCAAAACATCATTGTCACCTGTCATATAGACTCTACAGCGGACAGCCGCTTAAATATTTTGGGTATTTGGAGGCGGTTCTCATTGACAGTAGTATAGAACTAAGTTCAACTTAACTTCTTACCTATACCGTAATAGATTTCGAAAAAGTCATGCCTGACTGTATTTACTAAATAAAATATATATACTGCGGCAGTTTATCCATTTAAGACTAAATAATAACTAAAAAGAAGATATTTTGACCTAAGTAAAGTCATGTGAGAAAAAAAAAAGTTTCAGCCTATAATGTCCCACTGCTGAGCGCAGGCCTCGACTCATTTCTGAGAGTGTTTTTGGAGCTAGGAAGAATCCGCCACGCTGCTCCAACGCGGGTTGGCGGACTGCACATGTCTTCGATTTTTTTTTTATTTCTCATACATGCAGGTTTCCTTACGATGTTTTCCTTCACCGCCGTGCACGTGGTAAAAAAGCACTTAAAATTGCAATTAACAATTTCTAGTGGTGCCGGCACCGGGAATCGAACCCAGGTCACTCGCGTACTATGAAATTTAAAGCGAGCGCCTGGCCTCTGAGCTAGCACGGCTCACCAATCTGAGAATTGCAAGATAAATGAAAGAATAATTTTAATAAGAAAATTTCAATCTTTTTCTAGCGAACTTGAGGTGGAGCTTTTGGACTTCTTTTAACTTTCTCCCACATATTGACACTTTAAAAGTTTAGTTTCGCAATCATGGCTTTTAATGATCAAAACTAAAGTATGAGCATGAAAATGTTAATAGAGAACATTATTATGCTACTATCAGATCTGACCCAATAGAATCCAATCAATCACTCCATTGCCCCAGTTATTACCATCCGGTCCTACGCGTTTGCGATTAAACGCGCATTGATACGATATTCAGACGCTTATCAATAAGTGACTGATTTATTTGAATCTCATAGATAAGCGGCGACTAGTGTTTCAGATATGAGCTTTCAATTGAACGAGGTTGCGTTATTGATGGCATCGAAAACAGTGAAAGTTGGTTGTTTTGCAGGTTTCTTTTGTATGCTTAAGGAATTCGTTGACGATTTGGTTGTACAGAGATTTTGTTTATACGAGTATGTACTTGTACGTTACTTTCTAAAAACAATGCCTGCTTCCTTAGTACAGCAGTAGCTACATTCTTTATACTTTTCATTTAAGAAAAGTAGTTTCCTAATATATGTTTTTTTCTCTGGCAGTTATTTTAGCGTTATATGACAATCTGCTAATAAAAATTTATTGTTTACTTAACATAAACAATGAACCAGTTATGTTAAGATCTATTATTTACATTATACAAAGTGTCTAACTTGTCTTAACGTCTATTAGTTAAATATTGTACCAAATCTTTAAACTGTGCGCTTTAGCAACCCATAACTTTTTTTTTACTGGTGGTAGGATTCCTATGCAGGAGTCCGTCTAGGTAGGTACCACCCCAGGACCAGTTATTCTGCCGTGAAGCAGTATTGTGCAAATATTACTGTGTTTCGGTTTGAAGGGCACTGTGAGCTAACGTAATCACTGGGCATATGAGACTTATAAACCTATGTCTCAGGGTGATGGGCACAGTGTGGCGACACATAGAAATTTTCAGGGTGACACAGCATTTGTTATGGGCAGACGTTGCACTTACCGTCAGGTTCGTTTCATCACTTTATGCAATAAAAAAATACTTGTTTATATCGAAAATTATTAATGTAAAACGAATTTAGACTTTTTAAATTTACTTAAAGAAACACACACAGAATAACACACATTTAATATTTCCTAGAGCTGACAAATCAAAATAAAACGAAATCAATTTGCAAGTAAAATATTGGTCACAGTGAACATCGACAACTCTATGGAATTTGAAACTAGCCACCATGACGTACCTGACGTTAAAATCAAACAGTCACATTTCGAGACTCCCCTTTAACAATCTTGCAATGGCCCTCGCCAATTAAGCGTCTCTACTCCTATAAATCGTTCTTTGTTAATTGTGATTACTTTGTTTCGTTCGCGATGTGCAGAGGGATATTGGACAATTATTTTCTAAGTAGCTTAATGCGAACAAGATATCACGACATGCTCCGTATTGAATGTAGAGTTCTGTTTACGTTTTATTGTAGTTTGTTGACAAATTGACAATTTATTTTATATAAAAATGCTATAAAATATTTATATAACAGTCACTCATCATCATCGTTTCAGCCTATCAGTAGTCTGGTGAATACAGGCAGGTTTGTAGCTCCAATTTTGGGGGATTTTGCCACGCTTGCCGGCCGTGTTGGCAGCTGCAGTTTATTTATTTAGATGTTCCAGGAAAATGCTGCTTATTCATAACTTATGCATAACTCCCAGTTTTTATTTTTCCTCTGTCGACTTCTACGACACCGACAGGGTGAGATGCGGTGGTAGATTCTCTTAAGCCGCTACCACACTAAGAAATATTTAATAAATATTAAATTATTTGATTGTTAACACTTTCTGCTTGTCATTAAAGGGATTAAAGGGATGATGAAAAACATGTTCTTGTCGCGATACTTAATCTCTCCGTTAAATGCATCTTAAATTCGAACACTTACAACAAGTGCTTCTGCCCTTAAATAACTTGATAGTAATGAAGCTACTTAATTACTACATAAATAGCCACTCCGTGTGGTCGGATAGAAAAAAAAAGAGCTATCCGAAAAGTATTTATTGCCACATTTGTAGATACACAGGCGTAATGAGAAAATTATCGCGAAACATTCGAAGAGTAAAGTCGCGTTGGTAAACAATTTACTCTCAATTAGAAGTTGTCTTAATGTAGTTACATCGACTTTCTGCTAACCAATAACGATGGAGGCGTAATGTACTAGGACACACCTGTTGTTCTTACTGTACCAGTTGATCGATGTTTGTATTAGAATATATGCTAATAAGACAGCTGTTTTGAATTTCATTACTGCTGCATGCTGCAATGTTGTTTCTTTGTTAATATGTAGTTATATTTAATTATAAACGAAGTACTGGATAGCTTAGGGACTATGCGCTCTTCCCTTTCTCCAATAAAAAAAAACAATATTCCGTTTGGTGAGTGCAGTGAAACGGATATTAAATTACTTGCAAAGAGGCATTCTATCTTATTTTTCAGGAGTGTCAACGCGTCGTATATAAATTACAAGGTTGTTATTTTACTTTATTAAGATAAACATGTTATAGCTTTCTACAAATCAGTATGAAGTCACATGGCCTGTTGTTCCAGAACATTTCTGTGTGACACTTCACTGTGCCCATCAACCTGAGACATCAGTTCTTAAGTCTCATATGCCCTGTGATTACGCTACCTCACCGTGGCCTTTAATACCGAAACACAGTAATGTTTACACACTACTGCTTCACTGCAGAATAACTGACCCTGAGGTGGTACCTACCAAGACAGATTCCTGCATAGGAAACCTACCACCAGTAAAACCCACCAGTAAAAAAAGTCTTCAAACACAAAGTTTGACTGACATGTGTTCCGGAGTATTTTTGTACATAAATTCCTTTCTGGTATTTTATGATATCCATTAATATTTATGTATAAAAATTTCCAATTTACGTCCATGTAATTCTTCCGATTGGCAGAATACGCCAATCGGTAAAATTTATAACAGCCAAAATTAAACCACCTGCTTGTAAATAATTTCTATAGAGGTACATAACGAGGAAAGTTTTTTTATTTAAATGTTAACGTAAAGGAATAAATTAATTATTTTTATTTTAATTCAAGAACAGATCGTCGATAAAAAAAAACTCCGTGTATATAAATGCTTCTCAGAGGATTGAGTCAAAATGTTTACTTTGAGATTATCGAGGAAAGTATTTGAACCGACAATCAGCGGATCTTAAAAATTCGCAAATGCTCAAATCGCAAGCGGTATCTCTTCTTAATGTGGCTCTCAGCTTACGATTGCATGTACCTCCGTGTCATAACTAGATACACATCTGAATTGCCAGGTATTTGTAAATAGGACCACAAGTATTAAAGATACCCAGTCGACGTATACATCTCCATTTTGCACTAGGACAAAAATTATTTTAGTTGATATTCATTTAAAATATAATTAGTTTGGTACGCAACCAACTACAATATACGATCTCTCTCTATCTTATTAAGGTTACTAATGGAGGCTGTTATGTGTACTTACTTTAGATTACAGTGTTTATAATCCTACAGTAATGGAATTATTTTTATGTTAAGACATTACAATTGTATTCCATCGAGTAATAATATAAAAAGAAACAAATTTACCTTTTAAGGTAGCAGACGATAAAAAAAAATACAGAAGCGTCGACTAATAGAATTGAAACAAAACAGTAAATTACTTTAAAAAAAAAAACTTAAACATGGCGAGGCAACTTTTAATGAGCAACATCATCCTGTGAACAAATACTGTTGCAGTACGACGGACAATATATCAAGCTTTAACGTCCGTTTAAACAACTCTGATTAGGTACTACAAAACTTTTTTCATATCCATCTCCGAAAGGAAAAGCATTCTCGGTATATGTAAGACAGGTCTGAGTCTAGACGTAAACTTTTTGTTACGCTTTTGACTGAGACTTGGTCGTTAAAATGCTTGACATTTTTTTTACTACCGTTAGATTTATTCGTTTTATCTAAAGCTTTGATGACGATAAGTTCCAAGCAACCGCTGCAAAGGATCGATATCAGGTAGTGCAATAGTTACAAACAATGTTGTTTGAATTACCATTGCTGTAAGTTTTTCAATGTGTTACTTAAAACCGCTTTACACTTTAAAATAAATTAATCATATTGTACACTAAAACTTTAAATTTTTATGAATGAAAATTTATGTACTCTCAGTACTATTGCTATTTATTATTGCTAATGCAATTACTGGGCATGTGAGACTTAAGAACTGATGTCTCAACTTGGCGCAATGTGGTGCAACACAGTAATATTCTGGGTGACACAGCATTCGTTATGGGCAGATGTTGCACTTACCATCGGGTGAAAGTTATCCTCGCCTCGTCACATTATCCTATTAAAAATACGTTTTGCCTGTCAATATATGCTAAAAAGTAATTCAGACTCCTATCATTTTTTATGAAATACAGTGAAAAATGAGTTAAAATCGCCTTTTATTATGTTAATTTATTTTATTATGAAATGAAATGCCGTAGCAAGTAATAGTCGTATAAAACCAAATAATGAATCTGAGATAAGAATGACTGAGCAATCGTGGTATAAACTTAAATTCCACTTATTTATAGATCCTTAGTTAAAGTTAGCTGATTTCCACCGCACATCGCACGATTAAAATAAGACCGAGTATACACCCTGCGGCTAACCTACAGTTTCGCAACAAGCAATAACGGGGCTATAGGAAAACACTTTCACAATACTGATTTACAATCCTCGCGCACAGCAAATTAACCGGGGCTATTTACTGCGTTACCGTACCATCGCACGCGCTTCCTACCAGTATTTGACCCTATACGGCTTTCACTAGACCCGTGTGGGAATATTGTACCCATACTTTATAGTGGCTCTTTCGTGTCATATGTCTATGTCTACAGTTGATTATTTACCATGAATTTTTTTATAGCTACAAAAATATCAAATATTAGTACAATGCCACTATTTTGACTTTCATAAATTCACATGCTCTATGATAATGTTCATAATATCCAGTGTTTGACTTAATGGTCGGAATAACGTTTATCTAAATACAATATTTTTAAATTAGATTTATTGTAATTAAATAAAAAGTCACGGCTATGCGGCAGAATATATGTACTTCCTGTATTATTTTTGTTGACTTATATTTCTCATACGAAAGTATTAAATAATTTATTAATTGCTTTAACATAAATGACTGTCAGGTAAGAAACAATTTGTAATTGTAGAAATATAATATCTGGGTGACGGGCGCAGTGTAGTGCCACACAGAAATATTCTGGGTCCCACAGCATTTGTTATTGGCAGACATTGCACACCACAACGTGAACGTTTTGCATGTCTCGTCAACTTATCCAATAAAAAAATTACACCTTGTCATATCATCAAAGTATATTTTGATACACTAAAACAAAATTTTAGTAATCATTTTTCAACATAATATATAGCCAGGTCTTAACGCGGCTAAACATTTTTTTCGTGTGCATTTATTACACCTATAAAATTATTTTCGTGGAGGAATGCTACATTATATGGAATTTTAATGACAAAGTTAATGCTGGAATATTACTATTTCGAACGCATCCACTTTATGGGTTCCGTTTTCTTTGCTTCAGTTCAATTATTGAACCTACGGGCTCAAATTAAATGCTAGTAAGTATTAACTATAAATCTAGTGTTAATGGTGTGCTAACTATTAAAGCAAGAGGGTCGTTTAATATCGACTGCTTCAGTCTTGTTCCAATATGGACCTTATTACTATGACTTTATAAGTTTTATAAGGATAGTGTCCGTCAACAACCAATTCTAGAACTATGATGTAATGATAGTAACGTTTAAAATTTTGTCTGGGTTGCCATAATGTTCTGAAGCTCTCATTGGTCGATCGGCTGTAAAAGATTTTTTAATAGATACCTAATTAATTTTATTGCAAAGTTTAGTGATATTTATTGTTTGATTGAATTTCTGTGAATGGCATTTTCTTAATCGATTGTAATAATATTAAACAGATTTGAATTAAATTTAACACTTATAATATTCGATAGGAAAACTGGTCGCCGATTTTAAAATGGATGAATTAATGCGTTCTATTTTTTTGTTGGCCGTTTTCCATATTTATTCAAATGAAACACAATCTTAATTTTTTTTTTAATAAAAGTGTCGAAACGAGCAAAACGTTCACCTGATGGTAAGTGCAATGTTTGCCCATAACAAATGCTATGTCACCCAGAACATTTCTATGTGACACCACACTGCGCCCGTCACCCTGAGACATCAGTTCTTAAGTCTCATATGCCCTGTGATTGCTTACTAGCTTACAGTGCCCTTCAAACCGAAACACAGTAATGTTTGCACACTACTGCTTCACGGCAGAATAACTGGCCCTAGGTAGCCCTGGTACCTACCTAGACGGATTACTGCATAGAAATCCTACCACCAGTAAAACTAATATTAAAACTAAAGTACAACTTATAACGTCAAAAGGAGGTTATATAGATATTGAAACTTTAAGCTTTAGTTTTTATAGTGTCAAATACGGACAAATTCAAATTTGACATGGCTGTGAACAGAAAATTATTGAAAATTCTTTTATGCACCTCTAGCCATGCATAAACAAGTTCTCATTCGAATCTCTCATTTTTTTATTTTTAATGTCACTACAACTGCGTTAATGTTGTGTGATTTACAAGTAATGCGTGTGCCTCCTCCGGTTTAATGTCTATTCGATGAGACAGGAATCGTGTTTTAATACTATTGGACTTATAGGCCTACTGTTTTCCTATAAAGCATTAAAAGTATCTAACTAACTAGTAATAACATGTTTGGTGTGGGTTTTTGTTGTGTTTCAAATTTATCGCCTCCATGGAATCTTTAATGAAATACGTCCGATTAAAATTTACCAAGGAAAGGAACTGAATTATCTTTAAATTAGCGCTAAGCTGTTTTTCCCTACTTCTGTGTTTCTTTTCTAACTTCCAGGTTGGGCACATAATATTCTTAAGTTTCTTTCCTTTTTCTTTCCTTTTTTTATTAAACAACAACTACTAGCTATTGTCGTGGATCATGGGCACGTATTGCGGACACTAATTCTACGTGCACTAGTACGATTTCAAAAATTTTAGTTCAATTGGTCATACTCGAGGTTGCTGCCATACAAATTTGATCAAGATCCGATCATAGGATCCATGAGAAAATCATGAAATTCTTAAAGTCGCATAAGCATGTTTGGATCTGCTGCGCTCTATTCGGTTTTTTGATTAAATAATTAGGAGGTTTCCAGGAGTTTTCCAAAAATAAAGTAGTTTAATTATTAGTTTATATCACTTCAATCACGCTAAGCAGCCTCTGCCTACCCCGATCCCCTATCATATCAGTTGCATTAAAGTAAGCGTTTCAATTAAAAGCAGATCTAACATTATAACATCGAAAGTGTAAGTCGCACCACTACTGATTGTAAACTGAAATAAAATATGCGCCGCGTCACAGCATATTATGGTAATCCATTCCCCGAGGCCTTTAGAGGCGCGCACGCGATGAGAAACAGCGATAATGCTAAATCGCTAAATAAGCTGTATATTTTGGACTCCTGTTTAAAAGAGCAACCACAAATTACTCCAACACGTGCTGTCGGAGTAATTTGTGGTTGCTTTTTTTAAATGTTTTTTTTTTGACGTCTGTTTCCGTGCAATGGCGGCGAAACAAAACCCGCCACGATGTCTAATCCAGGATAACGTTAGATTAGATCAAGGTAATTGTCTCGTAGATCTCTTAAAGTCAGATAGCGGAAAATGCCAGACGAAAAACTTAAACATTTGAACAATGTTTTTTATATCATGGAACAGGACTCGACTCAGTACAGCGACTTGAGCTCGTCGAAGGTAGTGAAAAAGTACACTATGTAATCATTATCATCATCATCATCATTTCAGCCTACTGAATAGGTCTTCATAGACAGCCACAAAGTTTGTACTCGTAGCTATAATTTTGGGGGCATTTTGCCATAGTTGCCACACTTGGAAGTTGGCTTTCGAAGTTACATTATATACATTAGCTATATTTTATACATTAGCTAACTTTGCTTCGAAGAGTTTCATCATCATCATCATCATTTCAGCTTAATACTAGTCCACTGCTGAAAATATATCCTCCCCCATAGATTTCCAAAAAAGTTAGTAGCTCTTGTTTTGGGGGGATTTTGCCATAATTGTCACGTATGGCAGGCGGGTTGGCAACCCCAGTTTATTTATTCAGTTGTTCCAACAAGATGCTGCTGCTCATTTAATTTTAATCTTACTGGTCCTCTGTCGACTTTTATGACATCCACAGGACGAGATGGGGTTGTATTTTCCTAATATCACTATTATGAAATGACACTAAATAATAATTACATAGCTACTGATGTCCTCCCGTTTTTCGACCTGTCGAGGTGATAGAAATTTTGACTTTGACCTTTAGATATAGGAATAGCATATTAAATACATTTTTATTAATCATATTTTAATTTTAAATATTCCGTCTTATTGTCTGACTTGCAACACTACTTCAGAGCCGATGTACAATTCGCTAGCGCACCTCATAGCGCTATTGTTGCCAATAAAATGGCAAATTATGCAATTCCACGGTCCCTCACAGGATTGAATATGTATTCTCCACTACAACGCCTTAGCATTCATGTAGATGTGTTATAGAACGTGGAGGATCGCAAATTCAAATTCGAGACGAGTAAAAAATCGATTTCCATTGAGACCTACATGAGGCAGTCATTTGTAGGCTATTGGAATAAATGCTAGGTAAACAAACTTTTTAGAATGCCTAGAACCGCATTCTTGCAGATACCGTTACTTTGATTAAACAGAGAACGTCATGAATGGCTCTTTCCCACCATTAATAATGTGTATTTATTAATTTGTTATTAATGTGTATTTATTAATATCTATATGTTATTTATAATGCCTAAAACTTTCACAAATGTAAAATGTTTATTTTAAAATAATCATTACTACTTTTATCGATCTAAGAACTATTAAGTTATGTATGACATATTTTTTGTAGCAAAGTGGTGGGTGGTAAAACACAAACAAATTTACAGTAAATAGTATCATAAGTTCTTAGGAATATCTAATATATAAGAGAAGAACATCCCTATATTTTCAATAAAATTTCGTTAAATAAACTGCTCTTTAGCCGCAGTGACTCCGTGTCCTTTAGCTTTACATTTCATTACACGGTACCAGGGACTGTAAAAAAAAAGTAAAGTTTCAGCCTATAAATGTCCCACTGCTGAGCACAGGCCTCCTCTCATTTCTGAGAGGGTTTTGGAGCTGGGAAGAGTACGCCACGCTGCTCCAATGCGGGTTGGCGGATTTCACACGTCTTCGAAATATTTTTTATTTCTCAGACATGCAGGTTTCCTCACGATGTTTTACTCCACCGCCGAGCACGTGGTAAGTCAGCACTTAAAATTGCAATTAACAATTTTAGTGGTGCCGGCACCGGGAATCGAACCCAGGTCACTCGCCCCTGAGCTACCACGGCTCAGGGACTGAACCACCTGGAATCGTACCACTTTTAGTCATGCTGACTCTAAAGGAGTGTTTGGGAGGAAACCTGCATATTTGAGAAATATTTCGAGGACATAATGAAGTACGCCGATTAGAGTAGCGTGGCGGACTCTTCCTGCCTTTAAAATCCTCTCAAACGCGAGAGGACACCTGTGCCCCGCTGAAAACATTTGTGGACAGTAATTAAAAACGTGAGGATAAAACTAAGAAGCTGCAAAAGAGCAATGGAAACGGATATATATACTAAATGGAAAAAAAAAACTAGACACGATAAATAGTAAAACTAATAGAAAAAACACAAAACTACAGACTATACTATAAGTAGAGACATGTTAACTAAAAATATCAATAAAAATGGAGATGGGCAAGGCAACTATGAATAATGGAGTACAACAACTACTAATTGGTATCCCAGAGATAGCAAAAGAAATTAGGGAAGGCAGGTTAGAAGGTGGGAGCACGAAATTAGATTGACTGCTGGACCTTCTTAAATAGAGCCACTTTAAATGGAAGACACTGAAAGGAATTAGAGGAGAAGGTTTTTTTTTATTATGAAGTACGAGATCTTATATGATACGTAATAGAATATACTCGTATGTTAGAATTAATAAGAGGAACCGTTATTTATGCATTTTACAAATAAATGCTTATTATTATGTGAGAATGACTTAACTTATTAAATGTTGGGCCGTTATCAGTTTACACTGCGATTGTTTTCGTATTTGTTTCATTCTACTAATTCTTGAGGCAGTCTTTATGTAGTAGGTAAAGGCAACGGAAAAGATACCATTTGAAAAATTTACACACAAATATAATCACACTGCTTTAAAGCGCACAAATGGACATTATATATGCTGATTACCATTTTGAGTGCGCTTGCACGGCAGCCATTGTTATACCCGCGTGAACAATTGAATTATTATTTATTAAAAAGCATTAGCGCGCCGCGCAACTTTGCCCTTTTTTACCGCCTAGGGCTTTTCCGCGGCAATGAATATGCTTGTAACTCGTTTTTATGTTTACATTTAAATAAAAACGACAATATAATGGAAGATACGCAGCTTATACTTTTTAGTTAAGATTCAAAAAAACGCAGATTGTTAGCTAAAGATATCTGAACATGTCTGATGATGCTCATGATTCATTACTCGCACCTCACTTCCTTTTAACTTTGTCAACATCATTATCATCTTTTCAGTCTACCATTAGTGATAGGCTGAAATAATGATGATGATGCTCCACTGCTGAGAATAGGCCTCTCCCATAGATTGCCACAAATGTTTGTAGCTCTCATTTTGGGGGGATTTAACCATAGTTACCATGCTCGGCAGGCGGGTTGTCAACCTTTTTTAATTCGGTATTTTCATAAAGATGCTGCTGCCCATCTTCAGGTTTTAATTTTCACTGTGTCTAATTTTAAGATAACCCCCGGAATGAGACGGGTTGGTAGATTCTATTAAGCCGCCATCACAATGTGATATGCCTAGTAGTCTTACTACTGCAGTACCTTCCGGATCAGAAAATACTAATACTACGTAGCGTCAGAATAACTGACATTGTACAGGAGTCCTTTGTCAAGCAATGGGACATGTATAGGCTCTTACATTGCATTTTTACTATATCCTGCTCTAAGGACCAGGTCTGTCAATAAATACCCAAATTTAACCAAAACGAAAATCGTATGATGCCTTTACTTATTATAGTTTCACAACAGTACAAACAGACAATATTTTACCAATACTAATTTTATTTACCTTTTATATTCCATATATAGATAAAGTACGGTTATTTGTATGCGTAACATAAATGTTTAGTCATTTGCGGATTTAGCTTCTTTACTGTGCGGTGTCGATATACCTTTAGGAATTTTTGTATGGCAGGGTCACCTATTCATGTATGAGACAATGACAAATTATCATGCTTTGTGAATATATATGAAGAATTGTATTTTTAAAGTACATTAAATTTAAAGGAGTACACAATATTTATTGAAAGTTAAAGTTTTCCTTTAAATAACCACGAACATTCCTGTGATGTCGTTACTTGGCCCAGCCCAATGAAATCTCATGACGACCGATCGATTGCGGAATAACCATCTAAATTATGCCAGACTGAAAGTATCCAGACTGGTGACGGACAGTAGCGTCTTTGGTGCAAAGTGTTAAAGAGTACCTGACTTCTCCGACGCCGGTCCTGGGTTCGAATCGCAGCCGAAGCTAACAATTTTGCAAAACACAAATTAATGGTTTTCGTGTCTCGTTGTGTTACGATTGTCCCCGTGTCTCTGACACTACACCCTAGCCTAGCCTTGATCTTATCGCGTGAGCGTAACGTCAGTCACGGGTGGGTTGGGACGAGTGAGTGCCCTTGTGTTTGCGCGTACACCTGTGATACTATAATATCTCCTGTGCAGTTGATAACTTGCGACAGTATTCGGTAGGTAGCGATTTCAAATCTGTCTGCCAAGCGTGACGATTAAAGAAAATAATTGATGAGGAAACTTGGGACACATCTTTGTCCAGCAGTTAAACTTTTAAAGTCCAGTGAAACAGAAGATAAAAAAGCAAACATATGGATTCCGCTCACACCTATCTTCCCTAAAAACTTACAACGACCAAATTCAGAGCCCGACTCATTCAGAGGATACAGCGTTAAATGAAATATAACATTCATTACTTTAAAGTAACACCGGGGAGGAATACTGTATTCACTGGCAGTAACAGTGTAAGGTTTGTAGGACCATCGCAAGTTATATTGTAAGATTCAAACTCAAAAGACCACCGACATCGAATGGAGAATTATTCCACTAGTATCAAAACCTTTAAATCATATCCAGGTGAAGATTTTATAAAAAAAAAAAAATCTGCGCCTGTGGTGTTGCTCACAACTCTCATCTTGCTCTACTACACGCGGAGAGCAAGAATGTGAGAAAACCATTGGACTATTGCAAACTCTAGTCCAATAAATCAGAAAAACCTCAAGCATTTGACATGAGATATGTTCCGAATAGGAAAACGTACAAGTGCATAATAATTCTACGATGTAATTGTATTACAAGAGAGATTGATGCGTCCTCTTTAGTGAGTTATAACTTCTGCAAATCGTATTCAATGCCAAGCAAGAACGTATGATATGCAAATGACGTACCGTAAGATATGTAGTATATGGAAAATGCATGTGTACTCAGATTTAAAATTTATTCAACCTCCTTAACAAATATAAAACAAGTTTATAAGGAAGCTCTCAATGTTCCTCCGCCGTATTATACAAAACATCATGACATTGTTAGCTTTATTGCAAGAGAACAACGCGGAATCAAAAGAAGACAAGCGGTTTTAGCGACTATCGTAATGCAATTCATTTCACCTAGCAACGATATGTAAAGGAACTATGAAATACTTTCTGCTGACAATATTATACATACATACATATAAGATCACGACTGTATCCCATAAGGGGTAGTCAGAGACTGGGCACTCACTGCAAAACATATGACTGCCACAATCCACCTTTCACCAAAACAATATAATGCACTTGGTGTGATAGGTGGTGAGCCCATCGCCACCATGCGCTGCTGGCTGCACAGTGCAGTTTAATTCCTTACTCGCCTTTTACGAGATCCATTGGATGAGATGGAGTGAAAGCATTCTTTTAACGAACCGCCACCACACGGTTCGACAATATTATATCTTAAATAAAATAAGCAAAAATGGAGCTTAATGATATTAGACAGATAATCGAATTTGTTTAGCTTCACAATTAGGGTGAGACCAAATTTAGTGATTTGTCGGTCGCGTTCTTTGTGTTGATTATTTCGTTTCGCATCATCGTGTGACACTATCCGAGTGTTTATATTATTTATTAAAATCTTTATTACTTCCTTTACAATAAAAGGATACAAATTTTCTCCAAGTCAACCCATGGAGTGCTGAGATTTTGATGAAGTGTAGGAATAAAGACAAGCAGGAGAAGAAAAAAATAGTAACTCATACATAAATACAATATATTGACGCAGAAACGCGACGGACAACTAACAAAATTACGTTCGTATGACCTCACCCTTTAATAGGCGCATTATATAATAAAAAAATTCTACTCAAGTGATCCATTGACTTGTATACTTTAAACATAACTTATTGAATACTGTAAACTTGGTACCAAGTGGTGATGTAACTGCATAAATAGATTATATCCAACTTTTGCTCAATTCAGTGCGTGCGTAACGTTACAACTTACAATATATAAGATACCCTTCTCGTATCTTAATCGGAACCGAAAGATTTTCTCATCATTTAAATGGTGATTGATTTTTTTTCCCGACTATACTTATATGTGGGGCAATGTGTAATTAATCTAAAGAGATTAACGACTGAAACGAGCGCTTTAACTTGACAGGTATGCTTTAACTTGCTCGGTTTGAAATGTTGCTGTAACTAAGCTGATTGAAAAAATGCAATTTATGAAAGGCGTGTACTTTTATAGAAATATAAATGACGGGAAAGGAAAACTCTGTCTATTCAATTTTGCTATTGCATAAACGACTTAGGCATAGCGCTTATTAGCAACTGGATTTGTTAAATTAGGTTAAATTTTATGTTAGTCTGTATTTAATACTATTCGTGGGAACGTAATGGTGATTAGGAAATTAAATCTTTCGTCATGGCGGCGAAGTTCGCCACCCGTCACGTATCGTTTTCCGAGAGCTCGAAAAGAGGGCTACGAATGTGGTGTCTGCCTACCCCAATTGGGAAAAAGGCGTGAATGTATGTATGTATTCTATACGTACAACTGAGGGGAATGCCGATTTTGAACAGACGGCAGAATAACTATCAAGATTGGTAGGGTTCCATTGCTGTCCTAGTACGTTTAGGTAGGTACCACCACAGGGCTAGTTATTCTGACTCCAAGCAATAGTGTACAAACATTACTGTGTTTCGGTCTGACGGGCACTGAAAGCTAGTGTAATACATGGGTATATAAGACTTAACGGCTGATATCTCTAGGGAACGAGCGCAGTGTGGTGCCACATAGAAATGTTCTGGGTGACACATCTGTTATCGTCACTCTTTTGCATAAACAATCACGAAAAACACCTATTTTCGCCTCCAGAATGCAAGCTAAATCTATGCAAAACTTCGTCAATATTGGTTCAGCGGTTAAACCATAAAAAGGTAACGGACAGACATAGGAACAGAGAGAGTCGCATTTGCATTTGGAATATATACGGATTCTTAAATGTACGCGAAGAAAATCGTAATTGTAGCTTGTAATAAAAGAGGCCTAGAAACTAAACACCGTTACAGGTTATCAGTAGTAATTAGTAACTATAAAATCTAGGCTCCAATAACAGCGCTAGTTATACACCGCGGGTTCGAAGTGAGGTCATTTCGGTGTCAAACACCCGAGACATCGATAGAATCGATGTTTCGCTACGAGTAAATGTTGAATGCAACGTTCTTGTTAACGAATGTAAATCGAATTAATTAGTCAAATCAGTTCTTATCTGAAACTGTTACTAGAGCTCGGACTAGAAAATGGTCATTTAGTGCTAAAGCTTTGTAAAATTATATAAATTTACGTAAAGTCTTTCGGTATTCTACAGATTACATTTCTAAGAACGTGGTCATGAACTTCATTATTATTTTCTTACATCCTTTCCATTTCATTTCTGCCATGGGACGGCTAGACGCGTAGATGCATTCCACCTATATGCACTTGAAGTGCTAAGGATGTGTACGCGTACGTTTTGCTGTTGTTTGCTCGTACACAAATAGAAATGTAAATTCTTTGCAGTGCTGTCTATCCAGACGATATTAACGTATTCAAAGCAATAGTCACTAGTCATCTTTAAGACTATACTATTCATGTAAGACCTTATCACTTCTCATCATTGTTGTAAATTATAGTAGGTACTACTCGAGTTGTGGAAATAAGACAACCAAGAGTTTAGTTTTGGGTCTGAATGCGCTGTGACTTGTCTCTGATACTGTGTCCGTCACTTACTTAGAAGTGCAAGAAGGAAGAGGACAAAAAAAGGAGTGAATAGCACTATCTCCACTTCAATATACGCTACGAAATGAACATCTGATAATGATTTCTTATGTTTACGCGAACACTACTCAGTTAAATGAAAATAATTTTACGGATTTTATCGCGTTTAATTTTTTTTTTTACTATTTATAACTCGACGTTTCGAGTGCTTTAGCACCCATACTATGACATCAGGACATCTGTGACCTCAGACCTCCCGTGACCGTGACCGTGTAAAGCACTCGAAACGTCGGGTTTAAATAGTAAAAAAAAAATAATAATTAAACGCGATAAAATCCGTAAAATTATTTTCATTTAAATGAACATCTGATTACAAATACTGCAAAGATGCCTTCATGATATTTCTGAGCGGAAAAGAATATTCTGGGCGAGTGACCATATACTTTCAATTGGAGTATTTACTCGTTTATCTTCTGTGCTAAATTAACAAAAAAATAAAAAGATCGTCATACTTAAATTTATCCGATATGATTAGGAAAGATTTTTTTTTAATATTACCTTCTAATTTTTTTTTCTTATTATTATAAACGGGAACACGGCTTACCTGAAACAAAATTGCACAACTTAGTTTTGGATGTTCATCTTACTAAAATAACATACACAACTCTACATAACATAGATAGGATCCCTGTGCAGGTATCCGTCTAGGTATAGGCTGCCGTGACGCAGTAGTGTGCAAATATTATTGTGTTTCGGTCTGAAGAGAACTGAGATCTAGAGTAATCACTGGGCATATGAGACTTAAGACATCAGGTGAACGCATTACCCGTCTCGTCACCTTATCTTATATAAAAGTGCTCAACTTTTTTTTTAACATTGTCGTCATCATCGTCACTAGAGTCTCGTCCATTGCTGGGCCCCAAGTCCTCCAAAGTTTGCACTGCCGTTATTACCGCGTACGTGAGGCGGATTGGCGATTACAGTAACACGTATCTAGATAACATATTGGAGCTACGTGGCGGACTCTTCCCGGCTTCAAAGCGTTCCCAGAAATGAGGGGAGGCCTGTAAAAAAAGTAAAGTAAAGTTTCAGCCTATAAATGTCCCACTGCTGAGCACAGGCCTCCTCTCATTTCTGAGAGGGTTAGGAGCTAGGAAGAATCCGTCACGCTGCTCCAATGCGGGTTGGCGCACTACACATGTCTTCGAAATATTTTTCATTTCTCAACATGCAGGTTTCCTCACGATGTTTTCCTTCACCGCCGAGCACGTGGTAAATAAGCACTTAAAATTGCGATTAACAATTTTATTGGTGCCGGCACCGGGAATCGAACCCAGGTCACTCGCGTACTATGACATTTAAAGCGAGCTCCTAGCCCCTGAGCTACCACGGCTGGCAGAGGCCTGTAGCTGTGGTATATTTATAGGCTGTTATTTTAATATATAATTGAGATGGTTACTTGGCCATCTGTAGGACGAAATTTCCTTAGACGCCTTTTACAATAACCACATGAAGATGATAGAAAACCGCATTCATAGTGGTTATTTAGACACATAAACACATCGTTCTAACATAATATTTACGTTCAATATTAAGCAGAAATTAGTGCCTTCTGTAACAGGCATTATGTTCAACTCCTCAAAAATAACGAGTGTTAGCATATACATTTATTTCGAATCGCCATATATTCAGATTTGGTAATATAAATGCATGTGATCATAAACAAATCAAGGGTGCATTGCGATATTTACAATTCATGAAGTTAATTAATCTTTTTGGGGGCGTACACTGCGAAATATGCCTTTGTGTTTAGCGTTTGGTGCAAGTTACAAGTTCACCGCTAATGGAATATAATTTTTATTTTGAATAGGTGGTACTCGTACCATTAATTTGTTAAATAGCAAATATTTAAATTATCTCTATTTATAAATGAGTGATATCTATTATAGAAAAAAATATAAACGGAAAAAAATCGATAATCCCGAAGACTATTTGCTATTTTTTATATAGGCGTACCAAAAAGTGAATTGGTATCAAATAATCGCATAGTTATTACTGTGCAATTATTTGTCGAGATAAGCTTATGTATTTAATAGAAGGATAGACCAGATAATCAAAAACAGAGGATTTTTTTAATAAATATTAATTCTGGATTAGGAGTAAGCTGCTGTGATATTGATATAAATATAAGTACTATACTGAGTTAACGAAGATAGATAGAGAGAAGGGGAGAGGGGAGTTCTCTCTATCTATCTACTCTTTTGTGTAAACGAGATGAAATTATTAATTTTCCGAAGGAACAAAGTGTAAGTATAAATTAATAAATAAATTATTAAAACGCTGAAGTCTGCGACTTTTACCATTCTCTGGAGTCGTAAGTTCATCTGCAAATCAAATCGACGACCACGCACGCAAGCGGCGCAGCACAGCCGGGCCGGATGTTTGGGTTAGCACTATTAAGCGCGTCTGACAACAAGTCGTCGGTCCTGGGTTACGGATTTCAATAGCCGGCCAACGTTTGACCACCACACAAATTTATTTAAAAAAATACAATTAAATCATTGCCGTGTCGTGGCGGCATAAGAGAGTCCACCACCGCATCTCATTCCGTGGTTACCGTAAAAGTCGTCAGATATAATTTTCCTCAGTCGACTTTTACGGTGATGGGCAGTAGTATCTTACTGGAACATCTGTATAAATAAACTGCGGTTACCATAGTTATATATATATATATATATATATATATATAACTATGGCGAAATCCCCCCATAATGAGAACTACAAATATTTGTGGTAATCTATGGGGGAGGTTTTGTTCGTCAGTGGACTAGTGCTGGGCTGAAATTATGATGACGACACAAATTATAAGTCGCTTGTGATGTATATTATCGCTCAAACTTTTTAATAATTTAATTAGAAACACTCAAAAAGCAACCGTTAGTATTGCAAAAAGCATTGACTTTGGTTGATGTTTGTATCCAGGAGTAAAAAGGCAATTTGGCTGCTGACCCACGCGTTAATGATTTTTACCTAACGTACAAATGGGCACCGGATAACACGCGCAAAAAGCGACGACGACAGTCACGACCGTCAGCCGAGGTGTGTTACAGGCACCGTGTTGCCGCAATCAATACATATTTATGTAGAATCCTTCTAGTGATGGGCAAAATAGCAGGCCTTAGTCTCCACAGTCGTTTTAAACTAAGACTTAAATTGTATAACTACAGATACCGGTATTACTACAGGCGATCAGTCATATTTGCATTGCAACGTTTGGCCGGCTGCTTATCAAGCAGAGTTATGGATGATTGACTTAAACATTGTCCTTGACTGACTCACTTTTAAAATCAAACCATTTAATTTGTTTTATATTGTATTATTTATTTTGTATCATTGAATTGATAATCATCTCTTTCACAATATCATTATGACCTGTAATTAGTATTAACGTTGTTTTTTTTTTTTCAATTATGATTAAATTTGTTACATTTTGTATGCATAAGCAGTTGATGTAAGGAAACAGTAATTGTGCACGTCGTGATAACCTGTAATTAGATGTACAATTAACCATTTCGCATGCTTTATTGTAACTCCTGTTGGTTATCCTTAATAAATAAATAAACCTGCCTACGACACCCACTTTTTTTTGGATTTCCTTACACCTCAAATCACATTCAATTGATTTCAATATCTTACAAAACATTCATAAATATTATACACAATTTTTTGTGTCATTATTTAGTAAAAATCCTAAACTTTCTCATCACTAAACCTACTGCAATCCGCACCACGTAGACACTGGCTCGTTACCAGCCAATAATCGAGACGCGTCACGAGCCAACAATAATAACAATAATATCCATATTTCGTATCCAATAAGGGATTTCGCATCCAATAATTCGGATCGAGCAAAGAATTAGGAATGGGCCAGGAAATTCAAATACAATATATTGTCGCCTACAGAAAAAGTTATTTGAATTATGTAAAAGCACAATAATAACAAACGTAAAGTCTTTCGCCATATAATGCGCTTCAACGTTAAGATATAAAAATATCGAGAAATAAAATAAAAATATCATTTTTAATGGTACTGTAACAGAACTGTGTGATGTAAAGCTATCTCAAGAACTAAGGTTTATTTCGCCTTCTTGCATTTAACAACAGAAATAATTAATGAAACACAACATGGCGCAAAAGAAAGTGTCTTAACCTGACATGTGTCAATTAAATGTTACTGGAAAAATGTAGTTCAAGCTTAACCCACGTACACCTAACAACGTTTGTCGTCGCCCGCTTGTTTGAGAGCGTCAACGTTAAAACTTTGTCGGTGCCTTGCGATTATCATACAATGCCCACTTGCGATGCGGCCATGGTGACAGATACGCGTTTCCTGTAAGCCGAAATGGTCGGCAGCCATTTTGTTATGCGTTTTCGCGTGTACGCGAAATGGCGGCGGAAAGGTGCCCACTATTAATGCGGGCGACAGCGCTTCATAACTGTTTTTTACCATTTTCTCAAACGTATTCTATCAGTTGTTATTAAGTAAGATTTTAATAATTGCTGATTATCTTAAGACAATGATTAAAACGCGTTTACTGTCTCAGGCTGCCCCAATCAATCGAGATAAATAAAAGAGGCTATACAGACTGCGTTCTAATTTTAAATTGTAATGGAATTGTATGAATTATGCGTTTGAGAATTATGTATATTTTTTATTTGTTTTTTATAATTAAAGAATACATCTCGACGACTTTTTTTAATTAAAGAAAAAAAATACGCTCCTTACTTGACAGTTTGCGTTCAGCTGTGACACGTTTAGAAATAAATTAAAGATAACACAGTATTTTAACGAAACTAGCTTAGGCAATAAATGCGAGATTCTCTCTCATTTGCTGAGAGGAGAATTTCGCCATATTTGCCATGTTTGGCGGTTGGCAAACGCAGTCTATTTATCCAGATGTTCCAGCGAGATGCTACTCCCCATCTTCTGGTCATAATATTATCTATGTCGACTTTTACGGGCACCGACCATCTCGTCGGTGTCGAAAAGATGGGGTGGTAGATTCTCTTAAGTTGCCACCGAAAAGCCAGTAAGTTAGCAGCCCAATTATGCATTTTTATGGCAAAAGTCCATATTTATGCAATCGTCAAAGTCATAGGTTTTCGGGTCTAGATATAATATTGATGTCTTGTCTCGTCGGTACTGTATTGGACACTTCTTTCTATCTTACTGCATAAGCTATAGATACTTTATTCTTCGCAGATGACAGTTTATGACGAGACGATTAAAAGACTGTTGCCATGGTCGCAGTCGACCAGGAAAACAGCATCATCAACGTATTTGTAAATGATCAAAAAAATTGAAAAAATTGCCTGTAGCCGTGTCCCGCTGCTAAGCACAAGCCTCCTCTCCCTCTTCCCGGTTGCTTAAGGGACTTAGGAACCGGGAAGAGTCCAACACGTTGCTTCAGTACGAGATCCCGACTTCGAAATGTCATCGAAATATTATTTATTACTTGCAGGTTTCCTAGCTATGTTTTCCTTAGCTACCGTAAGGACTAGTCCTTGGTAAATTACGAGTATTAAGAAAACTTACAGCATACTTATCACATAAACAAAACATGCATTTTGTACAGAATCGTTTTGTATTTACGGGGCTCAAAATACTTGCATCCTTCTTTAAGCATAACACTAAAGGTGATTTGTGTGCCGTCTAATTTATACGACATTTAAGTTGTCGTCGCCTAGAATAAGATGTAATTTTACAAAATCACCAACTACAAGCGCATTGATTACAGTACCGTGTCTTCTCAGACGAGGCGAGATATGGTTATGACATTATGATTCGGATCTACAAGCCGCGACTGACATTTGATAGTAGTAATTACAAATAAAAATGTCTTTTTAAATATAATATGAACGTGTGAATTCTAAGAATGAGCCAGGTGTGGTTTTCAAAATCAATATTTTATTTTCAACTTGATGCACTGAGGGACGAATATAATGTAAATTAATATACAATGTTATTAAAAAGTGCGGCACGTGCACACGTACGAATAACGCGTAAATTTTTCCGAATAATCAATATTTTTTTGGTGATGGCAAAAGGGATATTTTTTTTCTGTGTCACCACACTGCGCTCGTCACTCAGAGACATAAGTTCTTAAGTCTCATTTGCCCAGTGATTACGCTAGCTCTCAGTGCCCTTAAAACCGAAACACAGTAATATTTGCACAGTACTACTTCACGATAGAATAACTGGCATTGGGGTGGTACCTACGTAGACGGATTCCTGCATAGAAATCCTACCAGTCACCCAAGTAAGGTTGTAATTGAGGCAAACTCCCGATCACTGAGTATCGATATATATAATATATACAAATATAAATAAGCCGTGTGGTGGCGGCTCGTTAAAAGAATACTACCACTCCATCTCATCCAATGGATCTCGTAAAAGGCGAGTAAGGAGTTAAACTGCACTGTGCACCCAACAGCGCATGGTGGCGATGGGCTCACCACCTATCACACCAAGTGCATTATATTGTTTTGGTGAAATGTGGATTGTGGCAGTCATCTGTTTTTGCAGTGAGTGCCCAGTCTCTGACTACCCCTTATGGGATACAGTCGTGATCTTATGTATGTATGTATGTATGTACAAATATGTATAACATTTGCTACTTTGTATATTTCTACATTGATAAATACCTTGATAAATTAAATAATTGCTAAGGTCAATTTATTTCGACAGGAGGTTGATATAATGATGTTCTTCACACAACATAAATCGCGACTTGAATTATGGCATGTTGCGGATAGCCTTTCATCATCATCATTTCAACCTATCTTAGTCCACTGTTGATCATATTCCACAGATTGCCACAAAACACGGTCCTGAGCAACCTGAATTTACATTGTTAATATCTGGAAAGAAATTTATTTTTTATTTCTCAAATATAATTGAATTATTATATAATTGACCGGTAGAAGCTGTTCAAACAAAAGTAGCGTTCAATAATAAATTCAACTAACAGTTCTTTGGTATCTACGTCGGTATTTTCTTTATAGAGCGTCAGTACTTCACAACCAGTATTATCTGAATGACACAACTGATTTTAAAGATAGCGACTTAAACGACTAAGATCCAATAGACTGTCAATAGAATTGCATTACCAGGAAGTCTGACGATCGATCTCTTTAATTTGTTATGGTAGTAAATGATTCATCAGTGACTGTGTGGTCGTCTACCGTTTAAACTTTATCTAAGAAGTGTTAACTAAGTGACTAAAATTCAGGATTTTATGCTTCTGATACTACCCCGGTCTTATAAATTACACTTAGATTAATGTTTAATGAAAATTGACAAACTAATAATACTACTTTTTGAAAATATTCATTATACCATCAAACCCACTCAGTTTTTGTAGTGTATTAGTTGATTGTTGTGTATGAGCTTATTATCGTTTTTGCATAAAGGTATATATAAACTCTAAATCAATCTTCTAAATCGGATTTGTGATGGTTCTGAAGCACCTATTTGTTAAACAAAGACTTTTTAAGAAGGGTTATTATAATATTAAGGAATACATGGATGCTGATAACCCCTGGGAATGAGGTGATCGCTGCCAAGCTATTTCTTCATCTTTATAAAACTGCTGTATTTGTATATTTAAAATGGATGAAAAAAAAATCCCGCGGGGTTTCTTACTGGTTCTTCCCAGGACAGAGGAATTTCATTGCGAACCCGTGTAGCTTAAAAAAATGACGTTCAATAAGTATTATGTAAATGATCCACATTGAATAAAAAATATACTATTCTTTCCTATTCTAAAAATGAGCTGTCTAGTACAGCGACTATATAGATTGAAGCTAACAAATTTTTGTTCAAATTAAAAAAAAAAACTACAACAATAATCATTACGACTGTATGCATGTAAACTGCCTACAGTTACGTAGTCAAGCGAATATCAGCGATGACATGCCTAGTGGTCTCGGTATGATCTTGCACCTAGAACCCTCAATTTACAAGGAAAGTGTGTCGACGACGGAAACGAGCAGCCATTTTCTAGTAGGTACATAGTTATGAAACGCTGAGCTGAGAGCATTTCTCACGTTGCACTACGAAGATAATGCCGCACGTGACGTAGCGGCATGTTGCGACAGGTGAGTCTGTTCTAGCTGCGATTCGACGCGCCTTATTAGCCCGACTATGCACGAATATGGCACTTGGCATCCTTCTGAAATGGTACAGTGGGTTGCTGCTAACTATACCTATCAATTGTTAATTGATAGGTATAGTTATATATTATATAATAACACTATTTAGAAGACAAAATGTTCGACTTTCAATCGACCTATAATAATTGAAAAGTAAAGCAGTCGCCAGATTTTGAATTTTCATTGTGGAAAAACAATTCGTCAACCAAACAATAACGTAATTTCACTTACATTACCACCACCCGATGATGGATAGATCATACTTAAAATCTCCATCTGAATCAGATGCCATTAGCGTGATTTGAAGTCACCACAATGTTTACCACACGACAAAAAAAACGTAACAGTCATTACCACGGAACGGATGTCTCGGGGAAAAAAAATAATTTGGGAACAAAACCATTGATACTCCATTTGGCTTCTACAGTCGACCATTATAATGTCATTACACAACCTCGAAATGCATCCGTAATCACACGCTGCAAAATTAAAATGTAGTAAAGAATTACTAATACATGCTTCTGTTGTATGTCTTACTACATAGTAAATGTATGCGTGTTGAATTCAATGACATAACTTACTTATGAAGTTCATAAGTTGGAACAAAGATATATTATTACTCAATACATCTAAATTGTAATTCGATACCCGTAGAAGTCTTTGTACATAACGTGGTGTCACTTACAGTATAGAGCGTATATTTTGGCGATACCTCAATAAATTTATTTTATGCTTTCCGAACTTGAGATTTTAATCTTTAATTTCGTTCTATTTATATTTATAATAACCTCATTACAATTCTGATTTTTGTCTCACCATTGATTGTCATAGTAAAATTCTACTATAACCAAATTTCGATACCTCCCCTGAAATGCCCTTGTACTACCCGTTAAGGGTAAACTAACAGCCTATGAATGCCCTGCTACTATACTCCTCTTTGAGGGTAGTTTGAGAGCATGAAGATTACTTCTGTGCGAATGAATATAGCTCCAGTGCGAGTTGGCATTACATGTCACTGAAATATTTTTAGTATTAAGATATACAGGTTTCGTCACCATGTTTTCCTCCAAGCCAAAAATTGCGAGTAACCATTGTAGTGGTACCGGCACCGGAGCACACCAGGCCACAGTATTTTCTTTTATTGGATTAAGTGACGAGACGTGCAAAACGTTTACTTGATGTAAAGGCGAGTCTGCCCAACAGCTGCAGTGTCACCCGCAATATTTCTTTGTGAGACCACACTACGCCCGTCACCCTTAGATGTCAGTTCCTAAGTCTCATATAGCGATGACCTGCATGGTTTTGCGGGAAGTCGATTGATGCTGGTGACTCAGGGCCGTGTTTTGTGGCAATCTATGGGGGAGGCCTATGTTCAACAGTGGACTAATATAGGCTGAAATGATGATGCTAATATGATCTCACTTATACCTTAGGTTTATATAAGAAGCTCATGAAAGTAAAATATGTAATTGTTATATTTTAATCTTTATCTTCAGTCTAAGGTTTCCGAATTCAATTGTAAATCAGATACTAGGCACCATATCTTGATCCCTGTCATCGCACGACGTAATAGGTCGTTGTATTAGTTCTGTAACTTCGCCCTAAGTCCGAACATAGATGTTCTAAATCCACCATGACAGGTATAAGTAAAATATTCGATACGTGCCGCCATTACCTCGGTTCATAAATAAGCCCTCCCCATGGGAACACCGTGCATATCTTAGGGAATCGTGACCAATGATAGATGGGCCATATATTGATATATATTTAGAGCTGGTAAATATATCTCTGCTTAGTTTCATATTCGTTTGATGTAATATTTACTTTAGAAACCTAATAGACTATTTTGTTGATTTTAGGCAGACGTTCCATTGATGTTCATATTGGTGTTTCAGTAACTATTCATAAAATAAAAGTAGATTTCATCATCAGCCATTAAAGATCGACTTTTTTATGGAAGAAAAGAACGGGACGAGCTAATTGTCCACCTGATGGTAAGTGCATCGTCTGCCTAGTATAGATATTATATACTAGGCAGACGTTATACATTAATATACATTTTCGGTGATGTAATTGCTGTTAGCCTTCTCGGCTTTTACAGCTTCATCGGATACTGTGCCCGCGGGCCAGTGTCTGCCTAGTAAAAAACCTGTGTAGCGCCGTGTAGGGTGGCGAGCCAAATCGCCGCCGTTTTGGTACGAGTTAAAATTTTTACTCCTCATTGCGTTCTCATGAGTAGCTAGCCAATGGCACGGCAACCACAACAACACGGAGAAGAAAGGAAAAGGAGGTTCGAAAAAGACTTGCGTATGGAATGGTAAAATTAGGAAAGGCACTAAAAATTATACTTCTATCTGTGCTCGAGGAGAACGCAGTATCTAGGGCGGTCGATGTCGCTTACCCGGTACTCTACCGTATTTGCCGGACAAGTCAACTAGATCAAGTATCCCTGGCCTCGAAATTCTACCACCAGTAAAACAGTAAAACTGATCAGTTTTAAGAGGTTAGTACGGGAGCATTATTTTAAAGATTTAATTTAAAATTGTTTGTGGACTGTTTTTTTTTTTCAAATTTATGTCGAACCCCCACGTATATTTATGTATATGTATGTGTGTATGTATGTTAGTTTATATGTATGTACATAGTTATGTATTATTGTTTATTTATCATAATTATATTTATTGATATGTATTTATTTATATGTATTTTATATTGTATTTAATATTTATCATATTCATCAGTAGTCTTTAAAATGTAATTATTAGTTTTTTTAAGTTTTACACCTGCCACATTGTTTCGCTACGCCTTGGGTTGACTGGCAGAGAATGCCAACTGGCATTAAGTCCGCCCATTGTATCCTTTAAGGGGAAACAATAAAGTGTAAATAAATAAATAAATAAATAAACAGTGTATTCCTAAAAATAAACCGCAAAAAAAGGCAAATAGACCATTGTAGTATTAGACACCTCGCGCCATAGACACCGCTGCTTTTAACCAATCTAGGTAATCTAGATCTAGAATATTTGAATTAGTCATTGCGCCATCTGACAGAGCAAATGGGATTTTCTTTGACATTAGTCGACTTTTATGACAGAAGTGGATTTTTGATGCAGGAGCAAAACTGCAGAAGCTAAAAAGAAAAGGTATAAATATATTCTATTCAATGATCAATATAGAAACACATAGTAGATTTCGTTTCAAATTAACACACATGCAAGCTAGTGTAATCACTGGACATATGTGGTTTGAGGACTGATATCTCAGGGTGACGGGCGCAGTGTTGTGTCACACTGAAATGTACTAAGTAGTACCGCATTTGTTATGGGCAGACGTTGCACTTACTATCATGTGAACGTTTTGCTCGTCTCGTCATTTTATCCAATATAAACAAGTCCACAAAACTCTTCTAATCTTTCTTCAACCAAACTCGGATGGGAGAAGTTTGGTTGACCGCGCGAACACAAAACATCAGCAGATTATAATTCATCTTAGAACCACAAATATACCCTTAAAAATACTGCCATAAAAGTAAAGTAAAGTTTCAGCCTATAAATGTCCCACTACTGAGCACAGGCCTCCTCTCATTTCTGAGAGGGTTTTGGAGCTAGGAAGAATCCGCCACGCTGCTCCAATGCGGGTTGGCGGACTTCACATGTCTTCGAAATATTTTTTATTCCTCAGACATGCAGGTTTCCTCACGATGTTTTCCTTCACCGCCGAGCACGTGGTAAATCAGCACTTAAAATTGCAATTAACAATCTTAGTGGTGCCGGCACCGGGAATCGAACCCAGGTCACTCGCGTACTATGAAATTTAAAGCGAGCGCCTAGCCCCTGAGCTACCACGGCTTAAAAATACTGCCATATGGGAAGTAAAATGCGAAATGAGCGATACCCTCGGCCCGCCATATATTGCATCGGCGACAGACCTCACGGCCTGCCGTGATCACGACCGCACTTACTTATGAATACAAATACTATATGAATACGTCCAAGTTCATACGAGAATGGATTCTTTGGAATTCAATTTCATAGAAAATAAATAATACAAAATTAAAACCTTTTACTGTGTTATCTTCCTATGATATTATCGATTGACGTGCATTGTACACAAGTCGTCGAGTTATTGCGTTGATAGTAAGTAACGTTTGATATATCCTGCGAAGATTAAAGCATCCGTAAAACTTTGCTTTCACACCGTCATAGCCGATTCATGGGTCATCTGATCGTTTCGCTGTTGAACTTTTCCACCACTTATCGTTTGCTTGTATACTCAACGGGAGTCAACGGTAGGCGAAAGATCTTAATTATCAGAGCAGTGGCGTAACGTTGGTTTCTGACGCGCGAAGCTAGGCAAAAATATACTGCCTCCTGTTTTCGCTACTTGGTATAAAATATTTCGTGTTCGAGATCAATATGTAATTTTTAAATAATCGCTTTACTTTTTACTATTAACCTATTTGAAAACAAAGCAAAACAGTATACAGGAAGAGGAGGGCCGTAGTTTTGGATGCATAGACTTCTAATTCTATGAGAATTCGTTAATTATGATGACGATAGTGATGGCGATGATGATCCGACACTGCTAACGCTGCTCTACTGCGGAATGCCTTCATATGCATTTAAGTTATATTATAATAAAGTGGTTGTTTAAATGGATCTGTACTTAAAATTTAAATCCCGCAAATTTTCTTCGTTCGTACTGAATGACAACGAACTCGGCACACCTAGTATCATAAACAGAAGCGTCACTAGAGTTTCTTGCGCCATTTCTTCTCCAGCGGAAACGCATTCCGAATTGGTGGTAAACTTATATATCTAATAATAATCATGATAATAATAATAATAGTAGTAGTAATATTGCCCTCCCGATTGCAGTAACTGACCGAGCCGAGGCCGGCCCCCTTGGGCACCCTCGAGTCAGTTACTCACGCGAACAGGATGACGGTCCAAGCCGAGGTCCCCTCTTGGGGGCCCTTGCGCCAGTCATCCATAAATAAAGGTTTCGGCTAAGCGCCCTCAGCGCTATGCCACCTTTCAATCCGGCGAAGCTGTAAAAGCCTTCGTGTTAACAGTGACCATCAGTCCTAAAAAAAATACTCGGCACACCTGCAGTCGCATACCAAAAAAGTGAACCCGTTCGTCATTAAACTATTACGGTCATATATAGATTTTTCAATGAGTAATCTATCGATATGTCAATTAATGGTTGCGAAATTGTTTAGATTTTACAGAAAATTCCTAGATATGGGTTTTCAATTTCGACAATATCAGTACAGATAGGATATAACGGGATTATCAGCACTTAATATTAATTGCAATATATCACGTCATCATCATCATCATCATCATCATCATTTCAGCCTACCATAGTCCACTGTTGAACATAGGCCTACCCCATAGATTGCCACAAAACACGGTCCTGAGTCCATATATCATGTGTTCGGCGGTAAAGGATAACTTCGTGAAGAAACCTCCAAATATATATATATAATATTTCATAGAATTATTGGTCTGTACTGTATCAGCTAAAAGAACTTGTTCCGATTCTTAAACCCTCTCAAAAATGTGCGAGGCCTGTGCTCAACTGTAGGACATTCGTATGCTGTAACTTTACGAGCACAATAAAACTTATAAAAAAATAAGAATGGACGTTTTTTTTTCTGTTTCCGCGTAAATCGATCTAATTCTCATTTGTCATATCATGCGTTGATAAAATTAGTATTTATAACCGTCATTTACATCAAATTACTCTTAATAACCAACCGACCCACAGCAATCGTTCCAAGATTCTTTCGTAAAACATATAAAAACCAATTTAACTTCGACGCAACGCAAAAAACAACGAAAAATTCATTTATTTCTTACGATTCTCGGTCGCGATGATTACAGCGCCTACCACGACTGCCTACCTCACTTTCCGCCGCGGCTTTCCAACAACGAACACTGTGTCGGAATTTAACACAGTGCCCAGACTTAGTTGGTGCATTTCAATTGACAACTGTCGATTCGAACTCCGTGTTATTGTTATTCTCAGAGCTGAAACACCGCCTAATGATAGTCTGCGTTGTGGTTACCCCATTATTAAATCCATCTCTCTCGCACTTGTAGTGGAATTGTGAATTAAAGCGAGAGATGCGTACTTATCAGGGATCGGATGATGCGGCTACGTGATCTCCATTACTGGCCGCTGGTGCGTTTGAAGCTTTTGTTTTTATTCCATCTTTTTTGGTTAGCCTTGCGGTCTGGGCGTGCAATTTCGTTTATGAAAGCTAGACAATGAAATGGAACTGGTTGCATATTTCGATATTAATTCTCTTTATGAACGTGGCGGGTTGCCGCTTATGCGCTGTGCTACAGATGTTAGGGACGTGGTGCGCACCTGCTTAATTGGTGTAAAGATTGTGCTTTTCACAAATTTAATTTTGCGGATGAATTATAAATATATTAATCAGTTCCAAAAATTATCTACTACAATCCAAAATGGAATCCAGTAAATTTAGAGTTATGAAATGGACAGAACTATTCGACCTTGAAATCCTGTCATCGTTGTTTATAAACCATCAAAAACAATTTTTTTCAAAGTATCACTGTGGTTCATTTTTGGAAAAACCCCAATTGTACTTAAGTCATTATAATTCTGCGCCGTCCGGATTCCAAGAATACGAGGAAGGAATGATAATTCGCAAAAACTCTTTAGGTTGTTGGTGTTAACGTGCCTTCTAAAAATGTATTGTTCACATTTCACAACACAATTCTTTAGCATAACTGACGTATTCAAATATTGCTTGACTATGGTTTTAATGCCGCTAAACCAAATAAAGAAACTGGAACACTTCTGGCGTAGGTTTTTCCAGTCCAGAAAATGGAACTCTTCAAGATAAGGCTGTATAGGCTGATAAGCTAATGTGAATACTATCTTAGCCTTTATCAACACTTTATTAATAAAACGTAAGCGTTTTTGGCAACTCCTGCGTTCTTGGCGAACTCGCGGGCCTTCCACTCGCGTGTCTCTTCTGACGAAACTATCAAAGTCGTTGGTCTTACAGCTTCACATATAAATTGACAGATTCAAGAAGAGAAGAAGCGTTGCATCGACTGCTAGGGACAGTAAAAGTCACCAGTTTACTGTAACATCATTATCATGTCTACGGTCACAATCCGCTTCACAGGGAGATTGACAATTACAGTTCCAAACACTTCGCACCATAGATGCTACTTTCCTTCACCAGTCTATGTGATAATATTTAAACTATAAATACATTTTCCCAAATTTAAAATACTCCAAAATATTATTTTCTTTAAATATATATTCCCTACTATAATATTCGTACAGAAGGACACCATTGCTGTAAATTATTTAGAAATATGAAAATGTCATTGTGGCGGCATTGCTTATTAAAATCTTAGCAAATTTCCCGTAAAGTAATGCCTGATTTTATTAACCATTTGAAATATAAAAGCTTTTTACCGACGTTTATACGAACATTTATAGAACTTAGTTAATATCTTAAATTTGTATGTTTGAACGAGCTAATCTAAGCAAATACTAATTCGGTTTTAATAATTATTTTTGCATTAGATAGCCCGTTTATTGGGAAAAGTTATAAGTTACAAAACTTTATACTAAGCTTAACATTTTACGCGGATGAAACCGCGGAGCAAGCTATTTATATTATTCCACCTTTTCCTATTAACTTCATTGTACATTAGCTTCGATTTGTTTTAATTAACAAAGCATAGTGAAGTGTGCACGATTATTAACCTCTAACAGTTGTTCTGAAAGATCAGACATCTAGGCAAAAAGGGTCAACACACTGACTTAATGGAATGCCATAGAAAGCCCCACCCAAATCAGATACCGCGTTCGATAGATTGCGAAGCGCAGGTGGGTTAGGAGTCATATACACTTGCGAATTAATGATAAAGCTTAATTAAAATTACCCCTTCATTAAATTAGGTTCTCCACATACCGTAAAATTAAATGCTTATACACTTTACTGATAGACTGTTGTCTACGTCACTTCGTTGATTATAATATAAATTAATTTACATTTAAAAAAAAGAAGACGATAAAAACTAACATATACTAAAAGAAGCTAAACCATTTGATACTGTTTTTAAATAATACCACATTACATTTACAAGAAGTAGACTAAATATAACAATGAAATACATACATAATACATACATAAGATCACGACTGTATCCCATAAGGGGTAGTCAGAGACTGGGCACTCACTGCAAAAGCAGATGACTGCCACTATCCACGTTTCACCAAAACAATTGCACTTGGTGTGATAGGTGGTGAGCCCATCGCCACCATGCGCTGTTGGGTGCACAGTGCAGTTTTATTCCTTACTCGCCTTTTACGAGATCGATTGGATGAGATGGAGTGGTAGTGTTCTTTTAACGAGCCGCCACCACACGGCTAATAATGAAATAACATCATTAAAAATCTACCCCAGGTCAATTTACTGAAGATAATGATTTAATAGTGATCCTGAACTGTAAAATATTTATAAGTTATATAGAAATATTAGGTAAGTGGTTAATTTTCATTGAAAAGTCATAAAATTCTAGTACTTAAAATACTTAAACACTCTTAGCTCTTATAATTTCCCCTACTAGCCAACAATCACATATGCATAAAATTTTCACACGGGTCTAAAAATGACAGTGCGCAGCGTCAAACGTATCACATCATATCGCATTTCCCTTCATGTGCAATGAGCTTTAATTAAAAAAGGGTGGGGTGGAGTTATTAAAATAATTACGCACCGCCTCCCGTCCAATAAGGAGGCGATCCGACTGCGGCACCCAATTAGCAGGCGGACAAGTCAGGAACCCGACATTCGACATGCTTTTTACCTGCCGCGTCATGACGAACGCGATGGCGTCACGTGGAAACTCGCTGCGGGCATTCTGCGGAAACACATCGTCTACTTTTGCTAATGATTTAAATGACTTTTGATACGTTGTAAACTATTTAAAAGCTATTCTCAATTTTTTCTGGAATTGACAATTCCATTGAGCGAGCTAATAATTAAAATATAAACAGAAATTTTCCGCCATCTAAAAGCTAAGCACAAAAACTTTGTAAAAGTACTCATCCTAACAATTTTTTTAAAAAATAACCAATATTTTTGTATATGTATATGTAATGTAAAATCATAGCTTAAACCTTTATAATGACGGAACCAAAAAGAAAAACTTCTACCTAACTTTTTTCCCTGTGTGACGTAATGAAGTAACTAACGTTAGCATAGCTATGAACATTTATAATAATGGTAATAAAAAGAAGAATTTCATTCTAGCTTTTATACTGGTCGTAGGATTCTTATGCAGGAATCCGTACAGGCCAGTTATTCTCCCGTGAAGCAGTAGTAATGCAAGCTTTATTGTGTTTCGGTCTTATGGGCACTGAGAGCTAGTGTAATCACTGGACATATGCGACTTAAGAACTGATGTCTCAGGATGACGGGCGCAGTGTGGTGTCCCACAGAAATGTTCTGGGTGACACAGCATTTGTTATGGGCAGACGTTGCACTTACCACCAGGTCAACGTTTTGCTCGTCTCGTCACTTTATCCAAAGAAAAAAAAACTCTGATAGAGAGTCAACAACTACGCCTATGAATGATTATTTTATTATTCATATTATTTTTTAGCTTTTATCGATGTCGGAAAAAAATTGCGACACTGTCTAAATTTTTTACTCCTACTCCTTACATGGCTTAACAAATATGTAACTGGCAAAAGTAAAATTGATTACTCAACACTACCCCCAATCTTTAACACTTGAACAGCGCTCCAAGTTTTATTATTTTTAAAGATGGAAAGAGATAACTATATACGAGAATATTAATCTCATTCGTCGTTTCTTTAGTTATCGAAACGCACACGATATCCTGAAAACTGATTAATGCGCCATTAATATTAATAAGGCTTTCAAACCCGGAACCATTAACTCAACAGCCTAGGACAGATCACATGTCAATGAAACTGTTAGCGTGCTTTTGACTACTAACTCATTACTAGAGCTTATTTAGAATTAATGAATATTGGCCGAAGGCATGTACTTGTTTATGTTCGTAAGTATCTGAATGTTCAGTGATCCCTAAATCGTCGCGACTTGACATGCAAAGATGCTATTATGTGCTTCAAGAGTTAGAAAATACGAGCCATTATCGTATGGCGGCACATTCAGTCAGAGAGCCTTCTGCACCTCGATCCCATGCAGCAACACAGCATCGGGTTTCAGTGGTTTTCCTCACAAATATCGACTTACGTGTGTAAAATTAACAATGAGCAGTTATACCGTACTGATAGCGGCTATAATCGAATGTATTTTCGGCATACGACGGTAAAACATAAATATGTATTTTAGTGTCAAAGCTAAAAGTTACCTTCGTGATGAGAACACGTATTGACAGCCAGTATTGTTTACTTTAAGGTCAGAGTAACTGATGGAAAACGAAAAGTCGTTGAACACTTGTTAGGGCTTTTGTGAGTGGAAAGAATATAATATGGAAATAAGTAATATTATTACATGTAATTATTGATACAAAGCAAATTAAACAATTTTATTCCGCAGTGGACATTTGATTTTCTGAACCGATGATGTAGTTAATAGAAGCAGGCGTTGCTTTGCATGAAATCTATTACAGTAAAGGAGAGAAAGTGCCGAGTCAGCCGTCCAGTCTAATACTTTAATAATGCTTCGTTTTGAGGTGAAACACGTGTCGTGTTCTCGACTTCAGTGGTGTGTATTGCCTAGTGGTAGTGTTGTAATAGTGGAGGGTATTTTTTTTTTATTGGATATGGTGATGGAACGAGCAAAACGTTCACCTGATGGTAAGTGCAACGTCTGCCCACAACAAATGCTGTGTCACCCAGAAAATTTCTGTGTGACACCACACTGTGCCCATCACCCTGAGACAAAAATCCTTAAGTCTCATATGCCCAGTGACAACTCTAGCTCTCAGTGCCTTTCGAACCGAAACACAGTGATGTTTGCACACTACTGCTTCACAGCAGAATAACTGGCCCTGGGGTGGTACCTACCTAGACGGATTCCTGCATAGGAATCCTACCACCAGATAAATCAGTATCCGGCGGCGGCTCCCGGTGGCGGCATTGGTTTTTGTGCACGCTGTTGAGGGAGGGAGGGCGGTTCTCTTCAAAACTAGGTAATACACAGCATTTTACATTTTGCATGCGGATCTTAGCAAATTAACTTCTGTCCTTTACTGAAATGATTACGATGATGAAGTGAAACCCTGCCGCGTGGGGCGTGAGAGTGATCACTTGTGTGTCTAAAGAAAATGCCGAGTAGAGATAGTAGAATAAGCATGTCAAATATACCTAATCTATATTACGAAGACCGGCAACGGCAACGTATTGGTTACCGCTTGCCAAGTATGGCAATTTTTTAAATATTTTTTTTAGAAAACGATGTCGTGTTTTACGGACATAAATTTCACATGCATAACTCACAACCAGACGCGAAGATCAATGGTTCGAACTTTTGCACGAATGTTGGCTCCGGCTGGAATCGAACCCGGGACCCGTGGCGTAAAGTCAGGTACTGTGACCACTAGGCGACGCCGTTGTCGATAACTTCTATCAACGTAGATATATCAGCCTTACTTAAATTTAAACAGCGTAAATAAAAACAGTATTGAATTTTTTTCATATTCGATATTCAGATTACTAAAAGACGCCCACAATTTTTCTATTGACATGTGACCATTGTTTTAAGTTGAGGTATTAATGCATCACAAAAGAGTTGTGGTGGTAGGATTCCTATGCAGGAATCCGTCTAGGTAGGTACCAACCAAAGGCCAGTTACTCTGCCGTGAAGCAGTAGCGTGCAAACATTACTGTGTTTCGGTTTTAAGGGCACGGTGAGCTAGCGTAATCACAGGGCATAGGAGACTTAAGAACTTATGTCTCTGGGTGATGGGCACAGTGTGGTGTCACACAAATTTTCTGGGTGATACAGCATTTGTTATACGTTGCACTTACCACCAGGTGAAGGTTTTGCTAGTTTTATCTCTTTATCCAATAAAAAAAAATTTAACATTTTTTTACCATCATTCATCACACGGATATCACTACTCCTTTCTCCTTCTTAGATAACATTCTAATCCCATAAAAATTAGGAAGAATTTAATTGAAATTGGTAGTTTTTATTTTACTTATTTTACTAGTAATATTGAAAAACTATTTTTTTAGTACCTACAATAACCAAAAATTTGCTCATGTCCTTTACTTTTTATATTCCATGTTAAGTTATTTATCTATTGATATAAGCGATTTACCACTGACTCATCACGATATCTTCAAAACCACAATACCTATAGACTTAAAATTTGGCACACTTATTCCTTTTCCGACATGGGTATAGTGTATGTCTAGGAACTAATTTTACGAACCTTTAATAAATACACGTACCAGTGCTTTTTTTCTCTATAAAGACTTTACTTAACATTACAATAACTTCCGTGCGAAGCCGGGGCAGCTCTGCTAGTATTAATATATTAATACATCAATTGATATGAAATGATCAGGCAACTGAATTTGATTTTAACTATTTTCTACTCAGGAGAGTGTCACTGTTCTACGGACGAGGGTAAATGGGACATAGAAATTTTGCGCAAATGGATCCAGATCTTATCTCTATAATTACTGTCCGAAATAACGAGATGTGGCCTTTCAATCGTTCCCTTTTCGATTTCGATCTCTTATCGAGGACTCTCCGATCGGATCGCTCAATCGGTGGTCATTGTCGACGACGTATTGATGTGACATCTCTTAAAATAACCTGACGTTCCAATCACGACTTTAATGCAACGACTCTTGGTCGCTTACAGTAGCCACGAATTAAGCATAGGCACGACAAAACTATTTAAAAAACTAGTTCAGGGCATTGTAAGCTTTATGACACTGCCAATAAAATTCGCTCGCGCCGCTTAACGAATTTGTCGATAAAAAGCTTCTCCATTAACGTCATGCTCTTGTCACATCAACGCCTTGGCAAGTTGTTTAAAACAAAAAAACGAGTATTGATTTGAAAGTCGATAAAATAATTTGCAATAAGTCATTTCAGCATTAATAAATTTCTTAAAGCTGATATCAGCTATGCTGTCATATCGCCTATAATTCGATATTTGTTTAATTAATAATCCCTTGAACGATAAAATATCTTGTTAAAAATATTTTAACGCGATCTTTAAGCAAGTCATGTGCGAGAGATATATTATTAAGTTTAAAACCTATAACAAGGACTATTTTATTTTTTATCATAAATTTAAATTAATGAAAGATATTTTTAATAAGTAGTTCTAGGTGTGGTTGATATTTTTACATTTCTAGTAAATGAATGAGTATTACTTGTAGAAAAGTACGTTAGCATATTTATAAAAATATTTTAACTCAAAGAGCATGATCAAATGCATGTCATTATCGTAGAGTGTAAATTTGCTTGCTAGCTACAAGCTAAGGGTTACATCAAATCAAATCAAATTATTTATTTGTACTACATATAAATATTTCAATATTAGACACTGTAGTCAGTCTGCAAGCAGACATGTAAATATTTTATTTACTAATTTATTTATATTCCTTATTAGTAAATATTGCTATACACTTTCATAAGTTCCTCAGCACTATAACAACACATTTGCCGTGTGGTGGTAGCCTAATGGAATCTACCATCCCATTTCATCCCGTGGGTCTCGTAAAAGAGGCAAAATGAAAACCAGAAGTTGGGCAGCAGCATCTTCCTGGAAGAGATGAATAAATAAACTGCGGTTGCCAACCCGCCTGCCAAGTGTGGCAACTATGGCAAAATCCCTCCAAAATGAGAGCTACATACTTTTGTGGCTATCTATGGGGGAGGCCTATTTTCAACAGTGGACTTGTGATAGGCTGTAACGAACGAACGAACGAATAAAAGCACTTGGTAAGAAGCCAATCAGTCAAGGGTTTATTTTTAAATTAGTTACCGTCGAAATGTCATCTGGAATGTTGTTATACATATTTATAAATTTTGATAAGTATTCTATATATACGTCATAAATGCTTAAACATATAAAAGAAGTTTTCAAGTTTTATGAAAAATAAACTTTGTAAATACTGTACAATGATAAATTCATATTTTTTTTTTACTTTACGCTTTAACCTGGGATCAGGCAATCTGTTATTTGAAATATTTACAAAGGTTACTTGTAAATATCTTTATACACTGTTTCTAAGCTGATGATAGCAAACGCCTTATAAAATTCATATTTAAATAAGTCAATAGTTTTATGACCAGGCGAATACTTGTTGAAAAACGTCGTGATATTCCTTTAACTTTAATTTATACACTACACGTTTACAGATGCCCCTCTCCATCCATATGTCACATTAACTTATAAATGAACATTAAATATTGAAAGGGCATTATCATATCATAACAAACGGTTAACACGTTTTGTAACTTAAGTTTGTTGAAGTGTTTAGTGAGGGAAGTGATGGAACTTTAGCCGTCGCTGCATCGTCTGATAGCGTACCGAATGGCGATTTGTGATTGCTCATAACAGACGTTACGGGAGAAATTTGTCAAAAAGATAACTTCGAAAATATTCTAGACATGCAATGAACGATGCGTGGTTGCGTTGTCTACAAAAATATTAAAGCTAAGTAATTCTGTAAGAGACGCTACTTGACAAACAGAGATAAAAGTTTGATTAACGTAGTAACATTGAATTGTGAAATGTGTATGAGAAATGGGCTTAATAGTTTTGAGCTTTTCAATTTTTGTAAAGAGATTGTTGTGATAATCTAAATAACGTAAAGAACTGTAGAAAGAAAAAACAAAACTATAAAAGAAGGTACACATTCACATACACATAATACTGGTGGAATCCTTCCTATGGATTAATCCGTCTACCTAGACAACGCCAACATAGTGTTAGTTATTCTACCGGCAAGCAGTAGTTTACAGATATGGTGTTTAGGCCTTTTTTTCGGCTTGTAAGATTTAAGTACCAACAGACAGTCCACCGGGACAAATGTAAAAAGATCTGGTTTTTAATGAAATTACCATAATTTAATGATACCAAAAAAGTTTTATTTCTTTATCGACTAAATTATATCCAACTTTTTCGTTCAACCACTTTTCAAAACACCGTCTATTAAATCTCAGAATCTGTAGAGACTTTCGATTTTCACTTTATGTAAACTACCTACACAGTATTACGCACGCATACAACTTCACACATGTACACACCTGCAAACACATTCACACATGTAAACCTACACTTACATAGTTATATACACAAATGACTTGTAATTTCGATTTTATTAGTTAAGTTAAGCAAGTCTGTCTTATAGATATAACAGTTGATTATTGTAGTATTTTGTAAATTGTTAATACCAACCAGTTTAGAATACAATAGAATTATGTTTATTCAATATAGAATACACACACATTACTCATTGAACGTCATTTTATTTAAACTACATTGGTTCGCAAAAAAAGCCTCTGTTCTGAGAAGAACAGAGGCTTTTTTTGCGAACTTCTTTACAGTGGTAGAGCCACGCATCAGCTTTTGTTGTTGCATGAATGGGCCGGCTCGACCGGGGAAGTACCACGACCTCACAGAATACCGACGTGAAGTAGATGTTTAACAAACTTCTGCGTTTCGTCTGGTGAGTGCAGGTAACCGGAGGCCCACCCACCCCCTCCCCCAAAACTTGGTAGCGGAAACAAAAAATCTACCCCAGGGGGGTACCAGCACCACCGGTGCTGGAGAATCCCCCTCTGGGCACCCGCGCTCGGGCTACCAGTCGCTACCTGAGCGTGGGTGCTCAGGCTGCCCCTCGTATTCTGGGGGGGGCAAAGTTCCGCTCTATTCCCCAACTGTTCGAGGCAAACGTAGCAAAAAAACTACGGCACCCCTTACCACGCTTGCCGTGGATTTCTGCAATATCAGGGGACTACATTCCAATCTTGATGCCGTCCACTACCATCTGGAGACGGCAAAGCCGGCCTTGCTTTTTCTTACCGAGACGCAGATATCCTCTCCGGCGGATATCTCTTATCTTTCCTACCCGGGGTACAAGCTGGAACATTCCTTTGTGCCCCGGGCCGGGGTTTGTGTGTACGTCAGAGAGGATATATGTTCTCAACGCCTCGGCAGCCTTGAAGGTAGGGACCTGTCCACCCTTTGGCTACGCATAGACAGCGACGACCACCCTCGTGTCTATGGGTGCCTCTATAGGTCCCACAGCGGTAATACCGAAACTGACCGACTCATCGACCACATCCAAATGGCTGCAGATTCTGTGGTACAGCAGATTCCACCCGCAGAGATCGTGATACTCGGTGACTTCAACGCCCACCACGCCGAATGGCTTGGATCGCGAACCACCGATCATGCGGGGAGATCTGTCTGTGACTTTGCCCTGGCATATGATCTGACACAACTGGTTACTTCGCCGACGCGGGTACCAGATGTGGAGGATCATACACCTTCCCTGCTGGATCTTCTGCTGACCTCTCATCCGGACGGCTATGTGATCTCCGTCGATGCCCCTCTGGGATCTTCGGACCACTGTCTGATCCGGAGTACAGTGCCTATCTTGTGCCCAATGCGATCGCGATCTGCAGGTTCGCGCCGTGTATGGCACTATAGGTCGGCGGATTGGGATGGGATGCGGTCTTTCTTTGCATCCTACCCATGGGGGCGGGTTTGCTTCTCGCTGGATGATCCCGACGTCGTTGCCGGGTCTGTCGCCGATGTGGTGCTTCAGGGAATGGAACTCTTCGTTCCATCCTCTGTGGTACCCGTCGGCGGTAGGTCCCAACCTTGGTTTGGTGGCACCTGCAGAATGGCATCTCGCCAAAAGCAGCAGTGTTACCGGGCCTGGGCTTATGCATCGGCGTCTCGGGATTTAAAAACCAGCGACTTTAAAAAGAAGTACAACTCTGCTTCCAGGTCCTTCAAAAGAGTAATTGCTAAAGCAAAGTCGGAGCACATTGGCAGAATTGGCGAGAGACTAGGTCGCCTTCCTTCGGGAACCCGTGCGTTCTGGTCTCTCGCCAAGGCTGTCCAAGGGAATTTCTGTCAGCCATCACTACCATCTCTGCACAGGGAGGACGATTCACTGGCCCATGACGCAAAGGAGAAAGCCGATCTTCTGGGCTCTCTTTTTGCGTCCAACTCGACTCTTGACGACAGGGGGAGCTCACCGCCGACCATCGCGCGGTGTGGGTGCTCTATGCCCGACATCAGGTTCTGGCAAAGCTCAGTGCGCAAAGCACTACTCTCCCTAGATATCAACAAGTCGAGTGGGCCTGATGGCATCCCACCTATTGTGCTGAGGATGTGTGCTCCAGAGTTGGCACCGGTTTTAACGCGTCTTTTCCGGTACTCCTACTCTGTAGGCGTCGTCCCGAAGTCATGGAAGACAGCTTTGGTGCACCCGATCCCTAAAAAAGGCGACCGCTCAGATCCGTCCAACTACAGACCGATTGCCATCACCTCCTTGCTCTCCAAAATTATGGAGTCCATTATGAACTGCCAGCTCTTGAGGTACTTAGAGGAGCACCAGCTGATTAGCGACCGCCAGTACGGTTTCCGTCGGGGTCGCTCGGCTGGTGATCTTCTAGTGTACCTCACTCATCGATGGGCGGAGGCAGTCGAGAGTAAGGGGGAGGCCCTGGCAGTTAGCTTGGACATAGCGAAGGCCTTTGATCGGGTCTGGCACAAAGCGCTTCTTTCGAAGCTGCCTTCTTACGGGCTTCCCGAGAAATTTTGTAATTGGGTCACCAGTTTTCTCACAGACCGGAGCATCAAGGTCGTAGTTGACGGTGCATGCTCGGACTCTAAGTCTGTGAATGCTGGTGTCCCACAAGGCTGTGTGCTATCACCAACCCTGTTTCTTCTGCATATCAATGATATGTTGCAAATTAGTAACATTCATTGCTATGCGGATGACAGCACTGGTGATGCCGTATACACCGGCCGTGCTAATATTTCTCGGGAACACGTTGACGAGTACCGGAACAAACTTGTGTCGGAAGTCGAGTTTTTGTTAGACAAAATCTCGAATTGGGGCCGACTAAATCTAGTCCAGTTCAACCCCAAGAAGACACAGGTTTGCGCTTTTACCGCTAAAAAGAAACCCTTCGTCGTATCACCTAATTTTGAGAGCACTCCCCTCGTTGCCGCAGCCAGTATCGGTATTCTTGGCGTCGACATATCGAGTGACGTTCAGTTTCGCGGTCACCTGGAAGGGAAGGCCAAATTGGCTTCCAAAAAGCTTGGCGTCCTCAGTAGAGCGCGACAATACTTCATGCCGACCCAACGCTTGCAACTTTATAAGGCGCAGGTTCGGCCGCACATGGAGTACTGTTCTCATCTCTGGGCGGGGGCGCCCCAGTGTCAGCTACTTCCATTTGACCGCATTCAACGGAGAGCGGCTCGAATCGTCGACGACCATGTTCTATCAGATCGGCTTGATCCACTGGCTTTGCGAAGAGATGTTGCATCCCTTTGCATTTTTTATAAGATCTACCATGGGCCGCTGATTCACACGACCATGCAGTGTAACCACTGTGGTTATCCAGACAGATTTTTTTCGCGACATTCGGACGATAACAGGATTAGGAAAATCCTTCCTACGGCACCAGTTATGTGTTTATTCCCTCTCACCGCTTTCTTTGCCTCCTTGCTAAAAAAAAAAAAAAAAAAAGAACCTGCAAGGAACCCAGCAGGCAATTTTTGGAACGAAGTTCTTTTACGCGGCTTACAGTAGAGTGAACTAGCAGAAATCGTCACGTAAGGAAAAAGCGTTATGTCCTCCTCCAGTCTATTTGTCTTTCTCTCTGTCTCTTTCTACAATATACGGTTGTGTGTGCGTGTGCGTATCGAGATTCGGACAGCAAGCATTGTCCGCGGTCAGCTGTATAACCTCAATTCTAAACACTCGTAAATATTATTTATACTATATAATTTATAATTCACTATTTTATATTTAATTTTTTAAAAAAGACATTTTTTCCTAAATATTAAATGAAAATTTCATTTATTTGTTATTTTCAATTATCGATTTAAATTTTCACTTTACATTTTTGCTTTGAAAAAAATAAAAAAATAAAATAAACTATACAAATAGAGAGAACACACAGTTGAATAAAAGAGGGCTGTGCTTTTTTGACATGTTAAATATACACTAATATGATCAATAGAATTCTACATATTTTTTCATCCTAGTTTCAAAATAATGCACAATTACAGCAGTATTATAAATATGAAGAAATAGTTTGGCTAGTCTTTAATATTAAAATAACCATTTTTATTAAGTGTCTGTATTTGTAAAATAATATTTTTTAGCTATGGAAGAGCGGGAACCCCTGGCACAAGAATATATTTACTTAAAATGAAGCAACCCCAGCAACTACATATATATTATATATATATATTAATATATAAGTAATTACACAAATAAACTATTTCAATTTCTCTTTAATATTATACACGAAAATTTCTTCTTCAGTTCTTATATCTAGATATCATACTACCCACAGACATACTATGCTGATGTCTGTCCAGACCAAAAAGTATACAGTACAATAAACATGGCATATGAATCGTGGCCTTGCTTGCGCGTCGTAACTCTTCACTACGGCCGTCATAAAGCGGGCCAAGCGGGGGGTTTGATAAGCTGGTCATTTGCATAGTTCGCTGCACTGTAATGTGGCACTAGATGGCGAGAGGGTTTAAGACACATGTAAACTACATGTTAATGACGTAAAATAACCACATGAACATAATAATTATTTCTGAGGCCTGCATAGTTTCTTACAAAAAATTATAAGAAAAACATTTTTATATTACAAGCAACGAGGCGAGCAAGTCACCTGATGGTAAATGCTATATTTTCCCATACCAGTAGCAATGGCACCCAAAATTTATAATTAAAAAGTCGTGTGTGCAAGCACTACGCTCGTCGCCTTGAGACGTCAGTTATTTAGTCTCATAAGCCCTGTAATTTCACTAGCTCTTCAAACAGGATTGCACACCGCTGCTTGGCAAAATAACTGGCGCTGCGGTGGTACCTAGGCAGACTCCTGCACAGACGACTAAAATACGCAATAATATAAATATATAATTGAATATAGTGTTTCGTCAACATTCACATGCCTGTACGTGAAATTTAATCACGTGGTGTGTTTTAGTTATTGAACTGAAACTTCTTTGGGTGCGAGAGAGATGAGAATAAAATTTCGAGATCGAATTTCAGTGGAATGTTTTCGTGTCTTTCTTTTATTATTAATTAATATTTATCGATTAATTACTAATTGTAAACTGAAAATTGATATTGAAGTTAGTTTTATTTTTGTAATTCATGTTTATTTATTTTGCTTTTTAATCAAATCTTATCTATCTATATAAACAAAAATCTATTTCCGCACGTATGAAAGTTCATCTTGAGAACGGCTCGACCGATTTGGCTGTTTTTTTGGTGTATACGTAATTGTCGGGGCAAGGTTTGTAACAAAGAAATGTTTGGAAAGTCCACCGGAAAAGTCGAAAATTTTGATGGTATTTTTGGCTTCAATTCTCAATAAAAGAGTGACGTTAAGTTTGATAGAGGCGGAGATAGAGACGTGGTATAAAATAAACATATTTTTTTTTCTAATCGCACTTCTCATTTTCTTCATTAGCAAATTCCACCCGTGCCGGTGAAGCCGGGTCGGGTCAATAATTTCTAATACTAAAGTTTCACTTCCCTCACATGTACTGACTTGCAGGCGGTAATTTTTAATTTTTAATATATACTTTTATTTTAAAATAAACTCATGTACCAATAAATGGCAACGTCATTGAACGATCTTGTTAAATCTAGAAATCTCAATATCGAATTGCAAACAGGACATACATTTAAAGTCGACGTTATAAATAACTAAATAGAGCTGGTAGGAAACATAGCGCACTGAACTGTCAAAGTGGTCTGAGATTATCCCCGGACCACCATTACTCACAAATATGTGGGCAGCCCGCTGCATATAGGTTCGCTTTTTAATGCTAATCTTTTATAACAGATAGCAGCTTTCGTCTGCAATACATTACGCTTTATCAACGCTTCTGGGAATGGCAGGGTCTATAATTTTCAACGCATTTCTCTGAATTAATTTTCACATACGATACGAGTACGATCTGATCTACCATAAACATAGAAAACTTATTTAATGAATATTACAATCATCTGACAAGTTTCTGAAGCCCAAAATACGAAAAATAGCATTTGAATAAATTTCTTAGGAAATATATATATTCTATTCTACGTCACAAACTAGGACGATAAATTACAGAGAACGCGGACTATGTGATTATCTGTGATAAAATATGATAAAGACCACTTAACCCGCTTTCTAAGGATCTCGATGTCAAGTGTTCGCATAAAACGGGAACCTTCACTTGCATCGTTTAAAGTTACGTGCAGGTATTACAGATAATATAACAGATATATGAGGAAATGTTAGTAAATGTTGCGAAATATTTCAAGCTCTACAGCGTTAGTAATTGAAACCCCTTAATGCGTTTATTGTAGACTCAGTGAGACCAGTAATTGAGTCTAAGGTACTTTTCACACAATTACTATGATTAAACGTCGTATACATTTTCAAATAAAATATCTGTCTTCCTTATAATATAATAAAGATAAGTAGTATAGGTATTGTAGTAATTTAGCAGCAGCAGGCCAGAAAGAAGCGAACTATATAGAGTCTTTATCGTGAAGGGAAAACTGTACCTCCTTTTAAGCATATTGGGCTCACAGAGGAGTGTGTGATTTGGCACAGATAAAGATCATATGGAGAACGAGTGCAGAAAGCTAGAATGTATATATATTTTTTTTATTGTAGAAAGGGACGAGACGAGCAAAACGTTCACCTGATGTTAAGTGCAACGTCCGCCCATAGCAAAGTTGTCACCCAGAATATTTCTGTGTGGCACCACACTGCGCCCGTCCCCTCCATGACGTCAGTTCTTAAGTCTTATATGCCCAGTGATTACGCCAGCTCTCAGTGCCCTTCAAACCGAAGCACATAATAACTGGCCCTGGGGTGGTACCTACCTAGACGGTTTCCTGTATAGGAATCCTACCACCAATAAATCTAAATGTGCTACAAATTCATTAAATGCAAAAAAAAGAAAAGCAGCTTACAAATTACCCACGGTTGAGCACAGGCCTCCTCTATATTAATTATTTTTTTGAAAGGACATTGGGACTAGAAAGATGTCGTCACGCTGCTCTAGTGCGGGTTAGCGGACTTTACATGTCCTCGAATTATTTTAATTCCTCACAAATTCACTTTTTTAGTTCGCCTATATAGGTAGATGTTGCTCTTACCTTCATGTGAACGTTTTACATGTCTCGTCACTTTCTACTATAAAATTAAAAAAAAATACTTTCAATCACAAACCTTTGTACTTCGCAGTTCTAAATTGACCGGATCGTATGCTTACCTGAAACATAATTAATTAGACGATAAAAATACAATTTTAAATTCACGATAAACTTTATCTTATAAGTATTTACGCATTTCACACATTGAAAACACAATTGTAAAATACTTTACATAATTTTTTTTCAATATTTTAGTTTTGTATATAAAAATGAGTATAATTACGGATTTATAATCACCATCAGCGATTTTTCTAATTCCACTGCTGAACATAGGCATTTTCCAGGAAAGTGCCATAAAATGCCATTCATTCAACGGACTGTTTCCGCATCTCGACAGGCGGGTAGGCATTTAGAGAAAAAACGCTTGTGTTCACCACCTCATATGCCAATTACAATCAAGTCAATTAAAAAAAAAACATCTAAATGATCTTTATAGAATAATAAAACGAAAATAATATTTATTTTATCTTAAAAAACGAAGCCCAACACTTTCCCATTCTTCCCCACACTGTTTGGAGCTGGGAAGAGTCGGAATTCACATATCCTCGAAATATTTTTATTCCTCGGACACGCAGGTTTCCTCGCGACATTTTTTTTTCACCGCTGAGCGCGTAGTAAATCAGCAGTTAAAATTGCAGAACAATCTTCAATTGGAACTCAAGTCACTCGCGTACTATTAAAAATAAGTGCGCCCGGCTCCTTACTACCACAGCTCAAATATTGTATCTTGACTATTTATTTAGCAGTCTATCCCAAAAAATCATACATTTTATACTGTCCCAATGATTTAACTGCCGTGAGGTGACGGCCTAAGAGAAACTACCACCCCATCTCATCCCGGGGATGTCGTAAAAGTCGACAGAGGGTAAATGAAAACCAGACTATGGGCAGTAGCATCTTCCTGGAACATCTCAATAAATAAAGTGTGGTTTAACCTGCCTAAGCGTGGCGCTTGGCGGCGGGTTGCTATGGCAAAATCCCTCCAAAATGAGAGCTACAAACTTTTATGACTTTCTATAGAGGAGGCCTATGTTCCGCAGTGGACTTGTGATAGGCTGCAATGATGGTGATGATGATGAATGACTTAACAGAAATTGCTTCTTGATTACCAATTATATCAATAGTGAATCATATAATTACTTTAACTTAATAAAGGTATTACGAGTATAACAAACTTTGCATCCAGGAGAAATTTTATACCTTTAGTTGAGAAAATATGTTTTAAAACAAGACTGCGGAGGTTTTCACGACTACATTTACGCGGTATATGGTCATATACGCCGTTCTCTCTTCATTCATAACTTAACGAGATCATTAAACTAGCCAAGATCTTGAGCTCGTCACAGCATCGTTTTTATCTTTTGCTCGGCGGTTCTGACTAGTGCGAGATTATCTTCATACCTTTTCCATCTTATAATTACTTTTTCTTTGACTCAAATGGAGTACACTTCATAACAGAAGTGCTTAAATTAAAAAAAACTGAGAACTGAATGTATTCGCGCTATAACTGAGCCATCGATCACCTTTTTCAATGCATTCTTTGTTATATGATGTTATGTTTTCTAACTGTCTTCAAAGCGATAGTAAAGTTCTAAAGCTAATCCCGTGTCAACTAATATTTACAGCGTTAAGACCTTTATTATTTTTTCGGTTTCGTAAAAGTTGAGCGTTTTCCAAAAAAGGCTCAAATATGCATTAACCATGTTCGTGGTTGACTGGAAGAGAAGTAGTAATCCTTTTCGTAGCTTTTTTTATTGGATAAAACGACGAAACGAGACAAAACGTTGACCTGACGATAAGTGCAATGTGGCAGACGTTATACAATTGCTGTGTCACTCAAAATATTTAAAGACATCGGTTCTTAAATCTCGTCTACACAGTGATTACACTAGTAATTACACTTCTCAGTGCCCTTCAGACTGAAACACAGTAATTTGCACACTACTGCTTAACGCAGAACAAGGAGCTGCGGTGATATCTACCTAAACGGATTCTTGCATAGGAATCCTACCACCAATAAAATATTACTTTTAAGGGTAAATCTCTTCGCCAGTGCCATCCGTCTGGTACTATAATTGCCAAACTACTTGCTTAATAAGGTTGATTACGGCAAATCCTTCCATATGGTTAGAAAAACCTTTGTGAGGGCATTTGAGAGAAGAGATAATTTTTAGCCATATTGTCATCGCTTGATTTAGATTCGCATAAAATTCCAAATGCGCTCTTTATGACCTCTTAAAAACGAAGCTTCAGACAAGGATTTCTCCTGTAGCGTCAGTTTTACAAACACAAATTTAAAATGCACAATGCAACCTTTTCCGAATACCAACAATTTGTGATTTTACACAAATGATGTTTCTGGCTGAGAGACGAACCCAGGATCCGCGATGTTAGGTACTTTGACGACTAAGTACGCGATCGCCAAATTGTCACGGTCGTTCAATGTTATGCATAATTTGGGAAGAAATAGTCATAAACTGAACAGTCATACTGAAGCTTTTCTACTTTAGTTTTAAATTATTTATTATACTTTCATATGGTGTAATGATGATATCCGCAGCAGAACTAAAGTAACCGACATAGCTCTAAGGATAAGCAAGCTGAAGTGGCAATGGGCCGGTCATATAGCCGTAGAAATAATATCGTAGAATCGATAATCGTTGGGGAAGAAAGATACTCGAGTGGCAACCTCGTACCGGCAAACGCAGTGTAGGGCGCCCCAACTTGATGGAGCGACGACCTGCACGGTTTTATGGGAACTCGATGAATGCAGGTCCGTGTCTCTTGACCGTGTTTTGTAGCAATCTATGGTGGAGGCCTATGTTCGACAGTGGACTAAAATAGGCTGAAATGATGATGATGATATGTAACTAGATAATCCGTGCGAATATTTCGCACAGTATCGTGATCATGAACATATGGCACTATCTACCTTCTTTAAAGAATGTAAACAACTCCAACCGCTAACTGTTGTGCATGTTAGTTGAAAAGATTGTCAACAGATGGCAGCTTGTATAATGAAATTAATTCATTAAATCTTTTTAATAAATTTTTTAACGGAAATTAATTAATTTTAAGACATTTACTTATTTTTTGTCATTACAGTGAAAAATAATCTTCACAAAGGCGTATAAAACATCAATTTTAATAAAGTATTAAAGAGAGATATTTCATACCGACAAAAACCACCTTTGATAAATAATATAGAAAAGATACAGGTGGATTATTCCATCAATAGAAAACAATATAGTGCATGTTCATAGTAGAATTTTCATCATATAAATATAAGTACGTTAGTTTGCCGACATCGCAAGAAAGCTTAATATATTGTTCCCGGTTAAAAATCACCATTATGGTCAAGTTCCATAGCTATGAATCTTTAATAATGACATCAGTAGAGAGAGACAGAGAATGAATATTAAAATTATTGTCACGTAAACGGATTCTGATAGCAACTGTACCCCGTGTAGCTAGAACACGCAGAGCGTATCTAATTAATTTCTAAGTCAGCAACACTACAGGCTTCGTAGTGTCCGTGCGTCCATTACTGGAAATGCAATCCTCTGTTATTAATGAACGGTATGCCTGCCATACTTGTGTACTAGGGCGGATTGTAGGCAAGAAGCATGCGTATAAGGATACAAGTGTATAAATTAATTTTGGTATTTATCTCCGATGCGAAATGGTTGAACAGAAATATTACGAAATATGAACCATTCAATTTTCTAAATTCGTGCAATTTTAACATTGTGTATTGTAATACGCCATATTTACTTTCATCGTACATTTAAAAAAATGTATGTGCATTGAATATTATATGATATTCATAGGCAACGAATTCTAGGAAGTAAAAATTCTTCCTTTAGCCTTTTTAACGTTTAAAAAAAACTTAAAAAACGTCAATTACCTTTCATAAATGACAGGAACAAATTAAAAAAAAACGAAATAGTTTATCTTAAAACATCAGAAGCTCCTGTTTTCCAACTATCTAGTTAATTCTAAATTGACTTCGATATTTAACCTCATCCAGAACACGATGCTGCACAGAGTCATCTGTGCTCGAGATAGAGTAACTTTATTACAGAGACGTCTGTTTTCCAAAAGCGGTCTCGGGAGGTACTTTGCTTCGGATAAATATGGCGGATTAAACACAGTGTTCAACACCAGTTGGGTTGAGCTCACGATGAGAAAGCTACGGCTTCTATAGACCGTGATTATATGAATTAACTAGATTACCGCCAGAGACTTGATGTGGTGTGGCAGGAAACAAAAAGGAGCGTCCTTATTACACATCGTACCTAGCTTGTATTATAGTGTACCGGAGGTTATATTGGTAACACTGCTCAGCCAAACAGGTTTTTATAGTTTTTTTTACCACTTATCCTTATTTAATCTGTGTCATGAACCGTAACGGTTATTAGTAATTCGATCTACTTTTGCATTTGTTTCCCCGCGGAGTCAAATTGAAAACTATTTGGCAGTTTTCAAATATCAGATTAGTAATTGAAAACGTAGCTAGACAGCTTTTATGTTCTTCGGCCATCAGATTAATAAGTACCAGTGATTATTTCGATGTTATGCCTCGGTAATAAGGTTCAGTTTGGAAGCAACTAGTGAGAAAAAAATGTGTTATATTAATTTAATGGTGTTTTTATCAGTACGATCGTCTATTCGTGAATCGATGAAGCATCCAGCTGGCTTTTAAGGGTAAGACTTAATGCATAAGTATTGTTAACAAGCTATTCTCTGACAATTTTTGGTACTTTACCACGATCTCTGTGGATTACAGTGAAACAAAGATTAAGTAAGCCTATGGTTAGAATTTATGATAATAGCTGTAGTATTTACAAAGTTACATCATTATCTCTTTTTCATTTATATGTATTAATGACAAAAAACTTGCCGTAAGGTACGTAAGAAAATCAGCGACCCCGTCTCGTGAGTGTCATAAGAGTTATTAATATACATACAGACACATGGATGCACGCCAGAAAGATCAGTATCTAGTCTCTAGGTCTTTCTCAAAGCACTATTTATGTATTGTTATTAGAAAAAAAAATTCGCAAAAAATATTGATAAATATTATAATTTACGATATTCTGTATAGAAAATATCCATCGACTTCCCGCAGAACTAGACAAGTCGTCACTTCAACGATTGTTGGTTTTGTACTTTGTATTTTTGGGTACCATCCAAGAACCTTTTTTTTTCGACAGCACGTTTTTCCATTCTTTATGTTACAAGCAAATTAAGTTATATCATTATTTAATCATCGACTGAAGTCGTAGTAGTACGTAGCACCTCCAAACAGAGTTTTGTGATCTCATAGGTCCCATCATTACAACTAGACCAAGATAATATTGGACCGACTTTCGATTTCTCCTTTCTAAAAAAAAATAGAATCATTAAAATTGCTTCATGAATATGCTCGAAATATATAAAAAAAAATATATTCAGACGAATTCAGAACTTTCTCTTTTTTTTGAATTGAGTACATGTTTGTTAAAATTGGGTCAAATTGACAAAATTAATATTTATATTACTGTTAAATCAAAGCAACATTTTTATCCGATTTTGTCCAATTCACGTAAGAAACGAGAGCCGTCGTCGCCTTAACTGATAAATAGTAGTTCCTATTGTGTTGCTGTTAGGAAGCATTTTGATTAGCATAAAAAGTTTTGCGGTACAGTCAAGGTCAGTATCATGCAGGATGACGTTGATCGATGACAGTGCTTTATTATATGGAAAACGGGATCCTCATTGGCTCGGTGCCATTGGTCTATCACCACTTTTTTACCACACTTTAATATTGTTGCATCTAAAAAAATACATTTCAATAGATCGGCTTTGGTGTAATTGTTTTATAATTTCCTTTCTAAAAGGAAAAAGTGTACAAGGTGATTTAGGGGTAAAAAAATAATGAATTTTTAATCCGCCGTCCAAACATGAAATTATTCGACGTTTTTATCGATTCGGATAGATTATCTAAACTAGTTTCTTAATGTTTAGAATTGCGTTGTATTTGTAATTTGCCCAAAAAAACTGCAAGTTAATAATTTTTTTTTTTCAGATTATCAATTTATAATTATAGATAGATGGTCTGATATCTCATAATTTTATTACGCCACATATGATTAATTACACAAGAAATTCCGGTTTGTTACTTAGAAATGTATACCAATCAACGTATAATTATAAATATGCTTAGCAAAAGCGCAAATTATGATGATGTCCTCATGGCTGATTTTGATCAGAAATGTGTTTGGGTTAATAAAAGGAGATACTATATCGTCCCAATCACTTCTTCCCGTATCCGTTGTTTCTTTTTTTATAGGAGAGGGGGCAAACGATCAATCGTTGTAACTCTTATGTGATAAAATCGCAAGATTATAGAGTGTCAAAGAAAAGGGAAGTATAACGAAGCCCGAAAATTAGGTAATTTTTTTACAATTTTTTTGTTCGGCTAAAATCGATTACTCCAACAGTGTATTTTGTGATATGCATTTTCGAACACGGTAGCGAATTATTAATATTTATAAAAACTAATTCTAAGGTTATCCACATACAAAAAGGTAGGATTCTTATGCAGGAATCCGTCTAGGTAGGTACCACCCCAGGGCCAGTTATTCTGCCGTGAAGCAGTAGTGTGCAAACATACCTGTGTTTCGGTCTGAATGGCTCTGTGAGCTACTGTAATCGCTGGACATTTGAGACTTCAGAACTGATGTCTTTGGATGACGGGCGCAGTGTAGTGCCACGCAGAAATATTCTGGGTGACGCAGCATTTATTATAGGCAGACGTTGCACTTACCATCAGGTGAACGTTCTGCTCGTCTCGTCACTTTATCCAATAAACAAAATACATTACTATCAGGTGAACGTTTTGTTCGTTTCGTCACTTTATCTAATAAAAAAGAGTAGTTTAGAATGAAAAAACGCCTTAAATACTGAAGAGATTTACTTTATGTTTAAAAGCAATGTTGACTAGTTTCATATAGATATTTTTTTCTATTCTTAAGCAGAATGAGTACGACCATCTTATGAGTCGGCTTGACCGGGAAAGGACCAGAATATCACAGAATAATAGCTTAATATAACAGCCGTAATACTCTAGATCTCCATACAGTGCTTTTGGGAATCGGAAACCTAATTACTGGCAATGAAGCTTTCATTATAATCCTTAGAGATGCCAACATATTTCTACATTTGAACAAGGGCTACAATGACCATTTACTATCAGGTAACTGCATACTAGGTGCATCCTAACTTTCATAATTTTTTTATCAGAGCTGAGATCCAATAGTAACTTAATTTACTAGTGTGTTTCTTAAGTACCAACTTTTGAACCGCTACTAATTAGTGTGAGTTACATAATCAGCCGTGTGATGGCGGCTTAAGAGTACCTACTACCTCATCTCATCCCGTGGATGTCGTAAAAGTCGACAGAGGGAAAATAAAAACCAGGAGATGGGCAGTAGCATCTTCCTGGAACATCTGAATAAATAAACTGCGGTTGCCGACCTGCCTGTCAGGCGTGGCAACTACGGCGAAATCACCCCAAAATTAGAGCTAGAAACTGTTGTGGACAATCTGTGGGGGAGGCCTATGTTCAGCAGTGGACTAATGATAGGCTGAAGTGATGATGATGATGATAAAATAACCAGCTTCTATATGTAATCGATAAAAAAATATTCTACAAATTAATCTACGAATTTTTGGATGACACTGAAAACGGCTACTTGGGAAATTTTCTACTTACAGTAGGCATGAGAATACCATTACCAGCAACTGGCATCTACCGACGACCGTTTCTATTATCTATCAACGATTCGCATCTCAAAATTTTCTTACTTTCAAGTATAATGCCCGGCTGAGAATAATGATATATTTATTCATCTAATTAATTAGCTACCCGATCCTCCTCTGCCACTTAACAAATGATAATGATCTCAATGTACTAAGCTAGCAACCCGAGACAGCCTTAATAGGGAACCCTATAATGAAGCTGGGTGAGATATCTGAGCTTACGTCTTACGAAAGATTACACCTGAATATTTTCTTGGAGCTGTTCACTACACCTCATAATGCTGTGTGGTAACGTCTTAAGATTTCATCCCGTGGATGGCGCAAAAGTAAAATGCCTTCGAGAGGACATTAAGACGTTAAAGAACAGAAGACAAGCAGCTGCTTAGATGCTTCTTTTCGTCACCGGTCCTTTGAAATACAATTCTTTGCAAGTCTAGTACTATGATTGCCAGTCCGGCTGCCTAGAGTAACAAATATTGATGATATTTACTGTTTTTATGATTATGATATTTACTTGCTTTTTATCGATAGTGATAACTGCTGGTAGAATTCCCATGCAGCAGGAATCCATTAATGTGGTTAACACCACAGTTCCAGTTATTGTGTCGTCAAACATTTTTTTTTTCTTTTTGAAGATCTCTAATAACCAGTGTAATTACTGGGCATGTGAGACTTTCGAACTGATGAATCAGGGTGACTCACTGTGGCGTTACACAAAAATGTTCTCGGTGAAAGAAGCATTTGTTACATACAGACGTTGCACTTACCGCCAGGTGAACGATTACCTCGTCCCGTCACTTACTTTAAAAAAAACGACTAAACCTCCGAACTTAGGCGAGGAAGTATGTCCAGCAATGAACGGTTTAGTCTGCTTATATTGATGATGACGGGAGTGGAATTGGCGATTGGGTATATGACAAGTTCTGATTGCTAACTGTAAGATGTCGCCATTACCGAAACCGGTTAAAATGACGTCATCAACGAAAACAAATTACCAAACACAATGTTTATATGTCGCTTAACGTAAGACATATATATAAACTCTCTCTCATAATTGTCTATTAAGATGTGAATATATCGATCGTAACTAATCTATTGAAGGTGGTACTACACCAGCAAACATCCGTTACTTTTAGCGGGTACACAAACTAGATAAGAATAATTTATGACTATATGCATAAGAAGCGACATGTGCAAAAAGTTTAAATGATTTATCGAGCAGAGCATACAATCTATAGTTTTATACATTCATGTTGATATGTGATGAAGATGTCAGAATTTATAAAATTGACGAAAATGATTTATTATTTATTTTGACACACCAATTACGATTATAGGTATATGTTCATGTAAAGCTATAAAAAAAGTATTTAGACTTCAATTTCCGCTTCTCGTTAATCAACATGTAACTAAAACGCAATAACACAGGGTAAATTAATAAAAACATTAATCAAAGAAATAAAATATCTTCCTTAACTGGTAACCCTAGGACTGAATTAGTCTAATGATATCACATAGAGTTCCGGATTTATATCAATACTATTAATAAAACGTTTGATTTCAGTTAGCATTTTGTGAACTTTTTGAAGCCCACAAACAATTTTGTGTTTTATTTCTTTTAGTGCTGATAACGATACAAAAGATTATATCTCTTTCAAATCTTCAATATGTCATCGATCCATTAATTTATGAATTATAGTTATTTCAAAGTTTATTATCCTGCATCTTCTGCCAATCTTTAACAGATATATGGAAAACTCAATCAATAAAATATGGATTTCAACGGTTTAATGTCAGTTTTAAAAGACAATCAATTTGCTAGTCGCCCACGCCATTTTAGCATCAGCGGTGTGGTCTTTTTCTCTCTAAACATTATTTATAAATCAGGCGAGAATGTTCAAAATGAATGGGCTTTAGGATTTTTTTTAAGTAAAGCTACTGTAGCCACAGAATCAGTTAAAGAATAACACCGTCAATATATTCTTCTAGTGTATTTTTTTAAATAAAGCAAGAACATTTTTTTGAAGTCTGTTCTCGAGCTCGATGGGACCTAAAATGATATATTAAACAAGAAAAGTACTTCCCGAATTATAAAATCGACTAAAGAAAGCCTATATTAAAATGTCCCTCATGTAGATGATCCCCTGGGATAAGATATTTTCGAATCTTATATTGATGCTGTACATCATTTACAACCCGCATTGAGTTTGTAATTTGCAGAAAGTTGATTAATGTAAGGGGATCAACATGGAAAAAAGAAAATCTTAACATGTTAAACAAAATAAAATATGCATATATAACAGTTTATTTGAAAGATATTGATGAATACACGAATAAGCATTCTCTGATATTGTTTGATGAAAGTAAATTATTTACAACGTTGATTATACGACTGATTAAGGTTTATAACTTATACTCAGATATAAAAAGCATGATCTTGGTTGTAAAAAAAAGAAAAGCAGACAGCTTACTAATCGGAAAACAAAAAGAGACTCGAATAGTAATTACACTTGAAGATATTTTTTATATGCACTATATGTTGTACTTCAAGGCACTGGGCTTTTATTCTGGTGTTTGATTATTCGTGTTAGCGGCTTAAGAGAATCTACCACTCCATCTCCTCCCGTGGGTGTCTTAAGAGACGACAGAGGGAAAATGAAAACCAGGAGATGGGCTACAATCTTTTGTGGCAATTTATGGAGGATAGTGATAGACTGAAATGATGATGATGATGATTGATCACGAAAAATACTATAATATCGTATAGTCTCCCATCCATGCGAAATACATAGCTTCATCAAGCCAGACAGTTGTTTTAATCTAAGGTTCACACTGAATAAAATAAGGTTATAAATAGTTGAAACTTTAATTCTTGAATATCACAATTTTTTTTGTACAATGTTTTATTTGTTAACTCAAATACATTGCTAACAAATGTCACTTAAGTAGTTATAATACAAAAAGTGATCAAGAAAATACTATGCCAAATCCATGTACTATAACTCTCTACAGAGTTCATCGGCCAAACGGAATGCCACACCCCCCGCGCGCGCCATAGAAACATAATTAGTGTGCTCATCCTATCCTGAAAGCGACGATGCTATCGCGTCTTTCACATCTATTGAATACGGCCTCACTCATTACGCATTCCCCTTATACTAGCACAGCAATGTAATTCTGTGTCTACTATACCTCCAATGAGCTACCTCGTCCGCATTAACAACTGTGAGACACTCAATCATCGAGAGATTCCGTTCGAATGTGGCACCGGCTTTTAATTAATTCATGTTAATTTGATAGATACTATTCTGATCGACAATGTAAATTTAGAGATTAGTGTGCGAACACTCTATTTTAAAAAGTTACTTGTTAATTTTTAGATTCTATGAAAATATGTCAAAAAATTGAACACCAGATAAATGTCAATAGAATCGAAACCCAGAGCATGGTACATGATGTCATTATGATAAGTTTTTATCACGGCATCATTTGCCAGCTACAACATAATGTCGTTCTTTTAATAGGATACATATTAAAGTCTCAAAAATATATTTTCAAAAATACAGAGGAGCTCTCTAGTTTTCATCTGCCAAGCGCTACACCTCTTGTGCTATAATATCGAAGAAAGAATCTTGGAATCGGGACCATCTAAAAAATAGATGTAGATTCGAAAACGAATAATTCCTATTGCAAAAATATTTGCTTCTTCTAAAATCTTCGTAAATGACGCTGATGGCTGACGATCAAGGTCGACGCGAAAATCATAAAGACAGTTACCTTCTACCATACTTTAAAAACATTGTAATATACATACTGGTAGTAGGATTCCTCATTTACAGTAATCCGTCTTGTGCAAACATTACTGGGTTTTAGTTTGAAGATCACTGATAGCTAGTGGAATTACCGGGCATTTGAACCGCCTTTTTTACCGCTTAAGAACTGATGAACTCAGCATATGAAGCTGAAGATCTGATGAACACGAGCTCAATGTGGTACCGCACAAAACTATTATAGGCGATGGTTCATTTATTATGGGCAGACGTTGCACTTCCTATCAATTGAACGAATTGCTCGTCTGATCACTTTCTTCCCTAAAAACATTGACAAAACCTGTTCAATACCCGAAAACCTCTTTAGTCAAGTGTAGTGCGGAGCATCTCTTCTAAGTAGACTACGGCTAAAGAAAAAAGACGAAGGTCGTGCTATAAAGCACTATTAGAGAGACGACAATATCCAGCAATAAACTAATACTCGTATTAATATCAACTTTAAAGATATCCTACAACTCTTTTATATACATGACTTACGAGTATAAGAGATTTGAATATTTTAAGTTTTTTTAAGCACTTTTCTGAATTACACGTAAAAAATATATTTGCAATTAAATAACAGGGTTCTGCTTTATTACCTCTAGATGGCAGATGTCTGCTTAAGATATTCAACTGGTGCGTGATTTAATACCAAATTAGATAAAAACCCAACCTTCAGTTTAGAGATAACGAGAATACGTTGACCCGATGTCGATGGGACTAAAATATAAAAGTATGTAGTATCGTCTTCGTGTCTTGGCAGTACCGATAAGCTGTTTGTACCAGGCATTAGCTACTAGATGGCGTTAGATAACCTAAGAATTCGGAATTGTAGTGGTAATGTGGGACATTAAAACAATGACAGAAAGAAATTGTGTTGTAAATTGTTGGTAAATAGTCATTCCAATGAATTGTTAACGTATTTATTTAATTCGGATAGGTTATTTATTTATGATAACTCATATAAGAATTTACAGTAAAGAAACTTTCATAGAAATACTTTCTTTCTTCATAAATAAACTTTTTTTTAATGCCTTCTTTTTAATAAATCTCGAACTCTGATGATATTGATGACAGTGCTACTTTTTTACTATGGGAATTATTTGATTATCATTTTTAATAAACTCTTTTATAATAAGCCGAGTGAACAACGCATATTATTTCGGATTTATAGTGGTAAAAGTCAAAAGTCTTTCTTCACCAAAAAATGTATCGTAAGCTATATTTAAATCCTGACAAAAATAAACTGTTATAATACATATAATAAAAATATCTACTAGCTATTAATTTTTTTTTTGGACCGATCTGCGGAACAAAAAAAATTAAAGCTTAAGGTACCCCGGATTACCTGCTTATGATATCAGGACGTCTAGTATCTCTGTCCTCCCACGAACATGGGTAATGTAAAAGGCGCGATATCTCTGGTCATAAATAGTTAAAATAAACGCGATAAATTCGTATAAAAAATTCGTTTCATTAAAAAAAATGCGTAAATATATGAAATCATTATTAGTTATGTTATAAAAATTTCAGATATATAATTTTAAAATATACTTTACCAACTAATACCTAACACCACCACCACCACCACCATTTCACGCTTCCATTAGTCCACTGCTGAACATAGGCCTCCCCCGTAGATTGCCACAAAAGTTTGTAGTTTTCATTTTGGGGGGATTTTGCAATAGTTGCCACGCTTGGCGGGCGGGTTGGCAACTGCAGTTTATTTATTATGATGTTCCAGGTAGATGCTGTTGCCAATCTTCTGGCTTTTATTTCCCCTCTGCCGAATTTTACGACACCCACGGGATGAGATGGGGTGGTAGATTCTCTTAAGCCGCTACCACACATACCTAACACGTGCTTATTCAATTGAGAAAATAAAGGAAATTATATTATAAAAGGGGTATTTAAAATAATAATGAATATTTAGTAGACAATGATTAAAAACTACTTACTGTTGAATTTAAGCAGTCCACTGGGACAAAGTTGGGTGAATTTACTGTAATCGCCACTCTTGATGGGCAAATAGACGTTAGCTGTAACATACCTACTGAGTTAAGGTAGTCTAATATGGTCGAGAAGACGATTCCACCATGAGTTGATGGTAATGTGAGTAACCACTCAATTTTATATCGAAGGGATGGGATTTCATTTAATATTAAAATAGTATCAGTGAATTTATAGTCATTGTGCCACTAAATTTTAAAAGAGCATTGCTTTAGCATTTGTCAAATTTGCACTGCACAGCGATAACAAAACATCGTACAATCGCATTTAATCATGGGCTCATACTGGAGCGTACTTCACAATGACCTTTGAGATAATCACATGATAAATAAAATTCTACACGAGTGACCGTCGTAAAATATCCTAAGGAATACATTAATCGAATCATCAATTACATTTGAGACTCGTAAAAAGGGTAAAGAAAAGTGTTAGCACAATGCAACGTCGACGGTATCCATGACTACGCACGAAGTTGCAAATCACAAATCCGTGAAATATACATCCCTGCTCAGCACCATTTGTCATAAGCGTGAATAATCGGTCGACGCGGTGGCCTGATAAATTATTTTTGGCAGGCACTTTAAATTGTGAACTTAAGGAACCACGGGCGGTCGAGTGTAGGACTGAGTTTTTATTTTTCATTAATAACGTTGTAATGATATGGAGCAAATAAATAATAACCTAATCACCTATCGTTTCCATTGAGTATGTTTATAGTACAAGATTTCTTCGCTTTATTGATTTTCATTACTTATGAGGAGTACATTGTTTATTTAGTAGAATTTAACAATCGGATCCGTTTTACGTGAAGACGACTATATCCTTTGAGTCGATTTGTACCATTGTAGACAACTTTCAATTAGTATCTAAAATTGCCCATTCACCTGGACCCATTATAATTAATCAAATGTATCCACTTCGATCTTGAGTCACAGGAGTGTTAATTAATAATTTCAGTGTTAAATGAAGCCACAAAGAATTATTATTATTATTAAATGATGATTTTCCCCTACTTTGGAAATGAAAGAAAAAATCAAGAGTACCTATATTTCTAGGAAATATAAAATCTTTTGACTGTCTTCTTCTGAAGTGATCTTCAAGTATACAGTAATGTGATAATCGAAAATCGACAAAATGATAGTTCAGGAGTCACTGTGGTTCGATCTATGGTTTCAGCACAATGAAAAATGTTAACTCCAAATTTTAAGAGCAGATTGATAAGTTTAAAATATTTGGAGAACATGTCAACCCCGCCATCCCTCGCTTCAAACACCCTATAATATGTGGAATATGAAATGAAAGGAAGCCTCTGACCAGAAATTTGACATTCATAGGACTTTTATATTTTTTTACCATAATCGTAGAATTACTAATAAAATATTTAAAGTAATAAGTGAAAAATGTGATCATTTTTTTTGATAATTAATAAAATGGAAAATGAATCACAGTGCGAACATCATGCGATAAAATATATCAATTAAGGCAGGATTATTAAATATCTTAACATAAAAACAGGATCTAAATGACTAAATTTAAATATTTGAAAAAGAACTGATTTGTAATATGTAATCTGGATTTAAACACGTCTACAACTTCAATATGTTGATTTCTATACCTACAATTATTGAAAATGTTGTTGCAATGTTATAGCATTTCAAGTATTTTTTTTTTTTCAATTTATGTTACCTGCATGGTTCGATAAACAAAAGTATTAACATTTTGGACATGTTACAAAATACTGAGATATCCAAAAAAAATACTAGCAATGCTAGTAACATTACTAATATTCGCGTTAACCACTCTAAGTAATAGAATAAAATAATTTATAGTCAATATAGATTATTTACAAAATACTGATTGAGTCATTTTTTTCTATTTTTTTTTAAACTATGTAAGCTTAAAAGCTTGTGCTAGGAGATAGTTCACGAATAATTGAGGTCGGGCTCGATCCTGAAACGTCATGTTTAGTAGTCCGTCCCAAAACCATTAGGCTATTGCCCTCATAGGTATCATTTCAGCTCATCACAAATCCACTGCTTAGCATGGATTATATTCAGCAGTAGATTTATATGATAGGGTGGGAAATTACAAAGATTGTCACAGAGCACGATACTGAACCACCTGTATCCCTCGACTTCCTGCAAAACCGTGCAGTCGTCATTCCATCTAGATACACCAAATTGCCGGTGTGAGGTTGCAAATTCAGAACTTTTCGTGCCCAAACGGTCTATGATCGATTTTTCACGAATACAAATTTATTTAATCAACCTCATATCTTAAGTAAATTGGAATTGAAATAGTTAAAAATAAATTTTATCTTTCTGCAAAATCAACAAGAAAGCTAATAGGCAAAAAAAGAAAAAAAATGTCACAACAATAATCAACAAATCACTAGCACTGTGAGCGGTCGTTTGTCGCGAACAATGAGCGGAGTAGAATTATGCGCGGGAGTTGCCGAGCACGCGTCTTGGTGTCACTAGCCCGCGGCAATATGGCCGCCGCTGGCGGCCAATGCAACTGTGTTTTCGCTCGTAAGTGTACACACTTAGTGATCGCAATAATACAGTTTCACTATAAAATAAATTTCCGGTTCTTCTTCTTTTTTAACAGCCTATAAAAGTTTAATTCTGCATAAAATAGGCCACATCCGAGTTGGGAGGATTTTCAATAATAGCCACGATAGGCGGATTGGCGATCGCAGCACCAGATGCTTCGCACTTTAAACGCTAGTGCCCGTCACCAGTCTGGATAATTTAGGTTTGGCATAATAGAGATAGGTTATTCCGCCATCAACATGTGGTGCGATTTTAATGACATGTCTCTTAATCGACTTTTACAACACCTGCGGGACGAAATGAGGAGGCAGATTCTCTGACACCGCTTTCGCAAGGTGATAAATATCTATAAATATACAAAATCGATTTTGATTGTGTGCGTGAAACGAAAGTACATTACGCTTAATTGTTTAATGCCATTAAACGATAAAATAATATTATTTATTTGGACGTTTTAGTATACACGTCCACACTAGGCTTTGGCGTCAGTTACATACAGATAATCCAATGAATAAGAACAATGTTTACGTCATATACTATACCTTGTCACACGTGCTCGACTTAACAAACGTTCGCGAATCCCGACATTCATCCAAATTGACTTATTAAAGAACTTTAGGTATATTTTTGAACAGATTGATTGGTATTCCAACATGGTTCGTAAGCACTGGTGACAAAGTATATAACGCTAAAAAGATATACTAGTTTATTGAAAAAATATACATATATGTCTTTTAAGTATAAATTTATTACTTTTTCTCTTGTGTCGTGTTATTTCTAATTTATTTACTTGTATATAAAAGTTTATGTAACGAATCGTCAACTTTGAAATATGATCATGTTAGGACTACAAGATAACAGTTGTGACATACAACATTCAACAGTCTTGCATTAATATTTAAGAATTTGAGGAGCGCTAAGTTGATAAATATACATAAGGGCTATTTAGAATAAATGGTTATTGTTACTTTAGTTTAGTTTACTTTGAAATAATATTGTAGAAGTTTTAGACTTATTAATACTCATTGATTATTCGTAGTAGCTTATGGGCCGGGCGCTAGTCTTAATTTTCATAGTACGCGAGTCAATTCGATCCCCGGAACCAACACCTCTAAGATTTTTCTGTAATTCTATGTGCTGATTTACCACGTGCCACGTTACCATGTCTAAGAAATAAAAATATTTTGAGGACGTGTGAAGTTTGCCAACCTGGATAAGAGTACTCTTCCGACTCCGAAGCTCTCTCAGAAATAAAAAGAGTCATGTGCTCAGCATTAGGACATTTATAGGCTGTTACTATTATCTTTTTAGACTTAATTTAATTTAGGCAATATACATAAACATAGACATTTTCACAGCTATATAGCATAGTATTTAATTTATTGGATTATAGTCTCTCAATGATGAAGCTCGAAATATTCAAAAATATGAACGAGCCACGAATACAAATAAATAAAAAATTTAACGACATGAAAAAAAACATGAGATAAAACTAGTTTTAATTAAAGATAATCACACGCATCAAAAACAAGATAAGGTAACTGGCAAAAGATATAATAGGCTAGTTACTGGTTTTTACCTAAGAGGTACAGCGTAATTAATGCCAAATTAAATCACTGCCACCTCCAAGCACGCGGATAGTTGCATTGGATTCTGATTAGCGCTGTTAACTGCCTTAAAAAGAAATGCTAGAAATTAAGTGCTGCGAAAGACACGTGGTAAATTAAACATTAATATAGCTAAGAAAATTGCTTATTTCTACTCTTATACGAGTCAAATTTTGATTACTTTAAAAACGGGTGATAAAATACATTCCTAAAGCAAAACACAATATAAGCGAGTTCGTGTTTTTGACTTGCAACGATGCATATTTTTTATTTTACAATTTTTATTAAGGTCTTTAATTGATTTTTATTAAATATCTCCAAATAAACCTGTTAGACACACTAGCCAACATACTAACACATACAACTTTCAACTTATTATTCATTAAAAAGACAAAGCATAACGCACACTTACAACCGTTTTTTGTCAGATCAATAACACCGCGATCATATTAACAGTGTTGACTCTCAAAATAATTTACGCTAGAACTTTACTCCACCGACACCTGGTAACGGTAGAGTTCTACACAATTAATCTTGGTACAATCGCCCACTTAGGGTCGATCTCCGACGCGTGACGTCAATTGGTCTGTCAGTCAACATTGACAGGGCAGCCGGCTGGATTAATGAATTTAGCTTAACCGTTAATATACAGCTATCCTAAGTGACTAGGATCATATTTCATATACTTGAAATGTCTATTTGGGTTGGAAAATGCACCACCTGTTTTTCACTATATAATGTTTTCTTACCTTTTCTGTACGGTTCCGTATAACTACATAAAAAAAAGATATTCTATAAATATAACAAGTATATTGTATACTAAAAATAAATCGTAATTCATCGTCATCGTTTCAGTCTATCATCAGTCCACTGCTTAACGTAGGCCTCCCTCATAAATAGCCACAAAAGTTGCCACACCTGGCTGGCGGGTTAGCATCCGCAGTTTATTTATTCAGATGTTCCAGGAAGATGCTGCTGCCCATCTCCTGGTTTTACTTTTTCCCTCTGTCGACTTTTACGAAACCCACGGGATGAGATGGGGTGGTAAGATTCTCTTAGATCGCCATCACACGGCAATCGTAATTATATAATATAAATAGTAAAACTTTATTATAAGAACATCCGAAGGTAAATTATTCAGCATTAGTTGTTTTAGTTACATATTTAAATAATGTTTGCCTCGCACGGCGCATTAATTCAATATATTTCAACTACGTTTACAATGACCAATGACGGCAGTTCTCAAAACTTTGCTTTATGACTACTCAAGCTTATACATATTGAATTGTATTGAATAACTAAATAATAAAAATTCACAATCTGTATTGCCGCGATTACTAAGGGGTCGGGTAAAATCTGGATTTAATTCACGGTACCTGGGTATTGATTTACAAAGTACTGGGTACTTGTAGGAAAACATTTAGTTAGGAATAAAGACATGTATTTTCATTTATATTTCTAGTAAAAATATTTAGGCGACTGTGGAGCTCCAACCTCCAAAAAGTATGTGTGAGTGTCTGCAAAAATCAAATGAAAATGAGGGAAAGGCCTGTAACCAGCAGTGGAATCTTTTCAGGCTATTATTTAACCTTTACTGTTGTTATAAAATATATATTTTTTTTACCTGTGTGCCTACAATAGTTGCTCTACATGATAAAGGATTTCATCTCTTGAAATAATTACAAATTTAATAACTTTACCTGTTCATTATTTATTTTTTTGTATTAACTATTAAATTAAGTCTTGTAAATTTAATAACCATAAAAGTCAGTCAACATAACACATTAATGACCAATTGTTGATAATTTAAAAATATATCAATTTGTGAAGTCAGTGTGACTACGGTATTAAAGAGAATCCGTATATAAAATATATATAATTTACAGCGACAAGAGATTAATGGCCTACTTTTTATTACCTATTCTCAACACGAAATGATTTGTTTACATTTATTATTCAATCGCAGAAACGTACTCGTATTTTACTTGTGTTGGATTCCTATGAAATGATACTTCTAGGTAGGTACAACATTTATTAATAACAATATTTACAGCTTTGTTCTAATTGTAGAAAAAAAATATCTTTTCGAAAATCTATGATACTGGCGACATTTTTTTGAGCAGCGTATATTCTACAACAACGAGTGTCTACTGTGTGAGTGACAAATGCACAGGTACTTACTACTATTGACATTTTCGCACCCAACAAAAAAATAGAACAATGTCTAATCGTTTTGATACTCATAAAAGCTTTAAACAAGCCTAAATTAAATAAAGAAATATTGAATTGACGTTGGAGGCTAGTTGTGCTGTGAGTATCCTTGTTTCTCTGACACCGCATCCTATCTCCGATCTTATAACATAAGCGTTACATCAGGCACGGGTAGGTTGGGACAGGTGAGTGCCCCTATGTTTGTGCGTACCCTTGCGACACTATAATATCTCATGCGCAGTTGATAACTTTTCTAGTCTTCGGTAGTTGTCGAAAACAGGCATCAATATCACATATTGAAATTAAGTAAAAGTAAAAAAGTTTATTCACGGCCTATATCTAGAAAACTGCTCAGCACAGGTCTCCCCTCATTTTTTGAGATGGTCTTGGAGACGGGCAGAGCCCGCCGTACTACTCTAATGCGTGCTTCACATATTATCGAAATAATATATTTATTTTAAGAGTCTAAGGTCATGCAAGTTTCTTTTACGACGGAGCACGTAGTAAATCAGCTCAAAAAATTGTATATTATACCGGCATCGAGAAAGTAAGTGAAGTCACTCGCATACTAAAGAATTTACGGCAAGCAATCCGCTACCACTATTTTTTTATTACTGAAACAAATAAGTTTTAGCTCTAATTAAACTTGGTACCCATAATAAAGCTGCCGGGTTACTACTACTTAATCATTAAGAGATAGAAATACGAGTATGTTTTAGTTAGTGACAGTTTGGAACCGTACAGTAACTTCCCAGACTATTCCTAATTTATAATTCATAACCGTTTTTCTATATACGAGTACGTACAGTACGCCCTGAACCTATCTCCTTTTGCTATCTTGTTTTGTATTTCTTTTGTTTTAAGTAGGTGTTAATCTTTCACCTTCTATTATTTTATACTCTGTATACCTGTTTTGTTTGTTTAGAAGATATTAATAAATGATTATGATTATTATTTTTCAAAGGTATTTCTATAGTTTTCTCGTCTGGTTGGGATATTTAATATTATTATATTAATAACTTCATTCACATGAGAATAAAACCTATTAGAAGTAATGACCTGACGGTATTGGTATGATTAATACCAATGTATTAAAATAAAGGTATCGGTATCGAATTTTAAGAGTTAGGAACACTCTCTGTCCTCCACCTGCCCTTTCTAAATGCTCAATAGTTCATCAACACCAAAACCGACCGCAGCATTAAGGGTAATTTGTAGCAATTAAACTATTGTAAATGAAGGATTGGGCATACGATTCTATTGATTTGTTGAAAGTCTACGGGGATAACGAATTGCTAATAGATAGGCCGGGTTTGATGTGGCCGACGTGGTTAAGAGGAAGACAGTTAATAGAATAAATCTCCAACTCGGTTCAACACACAAGTTTTTTTTTTGTTTTGTTCATAGGCCTGTTGCTTATGTTTTGTATTAAATATAAATTCGACAAAGAAGGTTTTCATGTAATTAAAAGTGACAAATGTCTACGCAGTCATCTGAAGATATATATAATTTGGGTGATGTAATTGCTGTTAGCCTTTTTTGGCTTTTACAGCTTTATCGGATACTAATCTGAAGATAAGTAAGGGCCTATAGACACCTATGTTTATCTCCCAATCTTTATTGGATCTAGACTTAGGTTCTGATCTCCAAGGACTTAGATGGACGTCTATATTGTCAGTAAATGGATCTCCGACTACAAAACGCAACAATATTCTGTTTTTTACGTAGGTGATCTGTCAGAGCGTCGTACTTCTCCGTCCGACTTTAATTTGCAGCACTTATTCAACTGCTTCGTTGCTAAACCATATAAAACTTAAAAGTTACTGTTTTTGATAATAACTGTGGTGCTAATTTAGGCTATTATTTATTCTGTTTGTTTCAGCGCTTCCGAAGTTATTTTTTCGATAATATTCTAATCAACTCCAACTATGGTACTGTCGCAGAATGTTGATATAACCCTTAATAAATGTTTGTATAACCTGTTTAAACATATCCAAAAGATGACGCAAACCAGGTCGTGGGTACAGATAGTAAAAAAAATATATGATCGGGACTGAAAATCGACTTTCAGTTCAATAATATACGTACTACAGACACTATGCGCAATCATAATCAATTTTTCACTATCATATCAGCCTATCACTAGTCCCCTGCTGAACATGTAGATTACCACAAAAGTTTATTTTGGGAGAATTTTCCCATAGTAGCCACGCTTGGCAACCGCAGTTTTTTTTATTCAGATGTTGGAAAATGGAAATTATTCTGGAAGATGCTGCTGCGCATCTCCTGGTTTTCATTTTCCCTCTGACGACTTTTACGACACACACGGAATGACATGGGTTAGTAGATTCTCTTAAGTCTAAAATAAGAGAAGACCTATTCCCAGCAGTGAGACTTAAGATTTTTATTTTTAAAGCAATTTGTTGAGCTGCTAAGCTAGGAAATCGACAAGAATCTGAAATAATTTCGTCTTCTCTTCCAAATGAAAAAAAACTTACTAAACTACGTCTTAAAACAGATTAATATCTTCGCCTTAAGATTTTTTTTAATTGAAATCAATTTGGTTGTAAAAGAAATCAACCGATCCGAGTTACCGTTATAAGTTTGATTGCCAAGCAATTTGGTTATATTCCTATTCCCATGAACAGAGTGCGTACATTCAAAATATTTACGTAAACGCCGGAACGAAATTTTTAATCTGTGTTTGTTGTACACGTACCCATGTAAATATATTTGCTTTAATGAACCAATTAACTTGTGTGTGTGAAACACTCATCATTTCATGATTGAAAAAATATATATTCTTTTGAAATAATGGAAAGACAACAAATTCCAAATCTATCTACAACTCTCAATCACAACTGCGATCCGTGAAGTCCAACGCCGAAAATTCCATTCAAACAACCAAACACTTAATTACCACAGACTAATAATTTGACTCAGCCTCATCAGTAGTACAGTATCAATATTGCAATCATCAAACAGACTGTACAGCGAGGGGAATAGCAGCAAAGCTTTTATGAAGTCCATGTCAAACTTGTTAACACAGTTTAGAAAAGATGTGCAAAGTGATAGACTTAGAAACGCTGGTGATAGTGATGATAAAATCAGACAGTTTATAGTCCTAGATTTCAGACACTGTTTTTACTAAATTGTAGGCCGAGTGAGGGTAATTTTTTTTTTATTGTATAAAGTGACGAAACGAACAAAACGGTCACCTGACGGTAAGTGCAACGTCCGCCCACAACAAATGCTGTGTCACACAGAATATTTCTGTGTGACACCACACTGCGCCCGTCACCTAGAGACATCAGTTCTTAAGTCTCAAATGCCCAGTGATTACGCTAGTTAACAGTGCCCTTCAAACCGAAACACAGTAATGCTTGCACACTACTGCTTCACGGCAGAATAACTGGCCCTGGGGTGCCCTTTCCAATCTCATTTATCAGCTACAAAACCTGAAAAATTATTTGTTTATTAATACTATGAGAGTGGAGTCGCTGACGGACATCGGGCTAGAGAGCTAAGAGATTCTACCACCCTATCTCATCCATTGGTTGTCGTAAAAGTCGACAGATGGAAAATGAAAACCGGGAGATGGGCAGCAGCCTCTTCTTGGAACATCTGAATAAATAAACTGCGGTTGCCAACCCGCCTGCCAAGCGTGGCAACTATGGCAAAATCCCTCCAATATGAGAGTTACAAGCTTTTGTGGCTATCTATGGGGGAGGCCCATGTTCAGTGGACTAGTGATAGGCTGAAATAATAATGATATGACGTGCATTAAATAAAACGAGCATATATATAATAAATGTAACGTAATTTGGAAACCTTAATTCACATTGGAGCAACCATATTCTACATTCTTCACTTCGTGAATCTAATGCTTTAACATACCAAATGGTGGAGTTTTATTAGAAACTATAGCGTAGATGACAAATAGCATACAGTCAATCTGATGGCAAGGTGTCACATATACACACTTTTGAACAAGAACAGATCAAGATAAAAATACGTTGCCATGATTTTCTGTCATACATCAATCTTTGTGCGAACACTCCAATAAACCTTGCCCACTTCATGGCTTGTAGGGGAACTGAACCATGTCCTCCAGACTGAAATCTGCCACGCGAGCATCATTACCAAGAAAAGCAAACCTATCAAAAAAGAGATAACAAGTCTGTACGTTATTCAAAAGCAATTGTTGCAGCTCAATCCCACACTGTGACAGCAAATTATAGCAATTATGTGTTATTTTGAAAGACAAAGAACTTACCGTCACGCAATATTCGAATTAATGTAAAATTACACTAGTACTGGGTTTGTCTTACATGTTTTTTAGACGCTCTAATTGAGGTACTAACGAATGTTTTTATTTCATCAAATTGTGTCCCTTTGAGAATAAACTGAGGTCAGATAATGTCGGTTTACAATGTTACGAACTTCTCGTAAATAATACAATTTAAAATATAACGTAGTGTCTGCGAAGATTAAAAAGAAGTTATTTTGACCGGCTCTTTTTTCATTTTTACGTGCATAAAGCATTGTAATATAGGTAATCAATAACGACCATAAAGCCTTACAGAAATTATAGGAATATTTCCATTCCTTGTATGTAATATAACAGCTGACTCCCTCGACTCCACCCACGTGGACATGGGTTTTTAAATATCCCGTTGGAACTATTTGATTTTCCGGGATACAATGTATCCTATGTCCAGGATGCAAGCTATCTCTGTGCGAAATTTCATCAAGATCGGTTCAGCGGTTGAGCCGTGAAAAGGTAACAAACAGACAGAGAGCCAGGAAGAGTTACTTTCGCTTTTAAAATATTAATGTGGTTGATAACGCCTTCAAATGGCTTCTTAGAGAATATTATTTGAAGACAAACTGATGTTTAATTTCACTTCTTATTTTGTTTATATATGCATTATTTGTGTATTATATTACTTATTTGTATGTTTGTTTCTATGTTAATTTTGTGTATATATATATATGGGTTATTTATATTATTATATTATTATTATCTATTAGTATTTAAATTTTCACACCATACTCCACATTTTCTACATATTTGCACCTGCCATCATTTTTCTAGTCTCCCAGGGTTGACTGGTAGAGAATGCCTCGAAGCATTAAGTCCGCCCATTGTATTCCTTAGATTAAGGTGTTTCTAAAAAGATTAAATAAATATATAAATAAAGTTTCGTGCCTATTCTATATATATATTGTATAATGTTTCTTATATTAAGAAACTACATATAAAAAATTCGAGATTCCTTCTGTCTGCTATCTGAATTCTTAAAAATCAAATACTGGTAAATTTATAAGCACTGAAAACCTTAAGGTCACCTGTCAAGGTAACCCACAAGCCTAATTATTAATATTAGACCTAAATTAGTGAATAATTATATTCACATTACGTTTCCCAGTAACGACCGTTTCGGATATTTTTTGCGATTAAAAAAAAACGACCCGTCCGTCGATACCGTGGGCGTGTTATGTATTTAGATATGAAATTATCTTATATTGAATCTTGTGGTTTAATATCTCTATTATAATTTTTATGGACATTGCCAAGGTGAAGTCGGAGCTTAAAGTCACAATGGAAGCACGATTTGTTAGTTAAAGAATCAAATTTTCAATTACAAACACAACTTTTTTTTTCACTGAACGTCATATTCCTTAAATAAACCTTAGCATAACGGAGGGTCACGGGGGCGCTTCCCGCTAGACTATCGAACTATTCTATCAAGAATAACATTTTAAATAAAACAAAATTTACGGATTTTATCGCGTTTAATATTAATATTTATTTTAAAAAAATAGTTTCATTTAAATGTGTAGTGTTCGCGTAAATATAAGAAATCATTATGAGTAAATAAATGTTTGTAATTTAGCCAAGGTACAAAAAATCCTAGTTTGGGACTGAATGACTTCAGTTAATAAAAACACATATGTAAGAATACTTTACTTCACACGCCTTTTAGATCCTTAGATCCGCATTCAGAAGTTGTGGCCGGGGTCGAAAATTGGCCAAGAGGACATCAGGTCCCAATAATAAAAATATTGTGAAGTAAATAAACTTTGTTTTTCTCGCTAACTTATAGACTCTATAAATGAATTTGCATACAATACCTTGGCGCGATTATTGTTGAACGTAGGCAGGGTCCCTGTTTTAGAGACGACTCTTGTTAATAATGGAGTTATTAACAATGTAAAACTTGACTGGCGGTCTCCGAGAGAGGGTGATAAGGTGATAGGTAGCAGCGCCTTAAGTTCGAGGATCCTGTTACTGCGATTACTAATTCACATATCAAACATCGCGATATGCTTAGTGATTAAAAACTCCCAAAATTCAGGGAGATCTATGTCCAGCAGAGGATAGCTATTTTTATGTGAAACATCTATTGGCGCGCCTTGGGGGTAAGATCAACTTGCTCGAAGTGCTCAGCACAAATTATGACGTTATATACATAAATGATTATAGCCATTATAATTTAAAAGGAATAAAAGAGCTATAATTATAACGCGTTTTATATGTAACATATCATCACCAAGAAAGCGATCAAGCACTTTACATAATTAACGAAGTAACTAACTAGTTCATTCCGAGATCAAGAGATGTCACTGTTAACAATTCATTAATAAACGAAAACAAAAGCCGCGCCTTTTGCTCAGTGGTAAAAATAATGATTCTGTGTTATAATTTGGTAACTGTAGTGGATTTTGTTGAACGTCGCGAGACGCGAAATAGTTTTATATTACCTCCATATTTTTTAATCGGTTTTTATCGTTTTTAAATTTTTCCATGTTTTGCCGGGCGTCCCTTGACGGCGTCATTTTTTTATGGAAGAACCTGACGAGACGTTCAACTCGTTCACCTGATGATAAGTGCAAAGTGTCAGACCATAACGAATGCCGTGTTACCCTCAACATTTCTGTGCGGCATTACTCTGCGCTCGTCACCCTGAGCAATCAGTGTTTATGTTCCATATGCTCTGTTATTACACTACCTATCAGTGCCCTTCAAATAGAAAGACTAATGCTGACACACTACTTCTTTACGGAAGAACATCTGGCACTGCGATTGTGCCTACCTAAACGTATTCTTGCATAGGAATACTACTACCAGTTACTAATCCACATATCAAACGTGGCGATAATGTCAAAACTCAACAAGTTCGGAGGGGTCTTTGCCCATCAGTGGACAGCATGTTTGATACAGAAAAAAGAATCTCAAATGTAATAATAAATAGTAATTTAAAAGAATTTTAATATAATTAAAGGAATGTATTATATGATTAACTTTTCGTTTAATTTCAGTTAAATGTTATCACTTCTTCGTAGATAGGTTATGTATCAAGAATAACCTGTATTTAATAATATATTAAGCATATATTGCAAATAATATTTGTAACATAGACAAGAATATATCTCATAAGTGACGCGTAAAAACAAAATAAAAAAAAACTTTTTCGAACGCTAGATAAATATAGCATAGGGTTTTTATTTTGCCGTCATAGTGTAAGATATAACAGAGCGTTTTATTTTATATTCTCCAAACCCATTCCGACCACTACTAAGTACGTTTCAACTTTTAGGATAACATAATGTGGTAAGTCGGTGTTGCACAGCATCGACCAACTAAATGTACTACAATATGAAGTGTCAGGAACAGAACAGAACAGAACATACTTTACTAGTTCAGATGATATGCCAACAAGTCAGCCACCAGATCATAAGCTTATCTAAACGTAGAGTCAATACTACAACTTTCGAATATAAATGCTGTCATTTCAGTCTTTCACTTTTTAACAACCGAAAAACCGGTTTGTCAATACATACATATATATACATAAGATCACGACTGTATCCCATAAGGGGTAGTCAGAGACTGGGCACGCACTGCAAAGCAGATGACTGCCACAATCCACGTTTCACCTAAACAATATAATGCACTTGGTGTGATAGGTGGTGAGCCCATCGCCACCATGCGCTGTTGGGTGCACAGTGCAGTTTAATTCCTTACTCGCCTTTTACGAGATCCATTGGATGAGATGGAGTGGTAGTATTCTTTTAACGAGCCACCACCACACGGCTTTTCAATAAAGAAACAAATATAAATACTTATATACACGTCTGTCAATAAAGAAACAAATATAAATACTGAAGGAATCTATCCAGTAACACCCGTTATGTTTATTGGTAACTTGAAGAGCTAGTTTTACCTTGACAACACAGTTCAACGCTTGTCAAGTATTAACTCACGTAGAACTGGAAAGTGCGCACACATGTCGACTAAGCGATCGCGTTTATCATTCGTTGACAAATGGTTTGGATTTCTTGTGACGTATAAATTAACTTTTACTTTAATATTAGCCATTACAAATAAACTATACGTTATATAATCAAATAACATTATAACATTTCTTGATCTTAAAAAGCTTTAATATTTACAGTACTTTACTGTAAATATACTGCTCGTTAATATACATTCTAACATACTCGTATTTCTAAATTAATACGTATGATATTTAACGAATCACATCGAGTCTGAGGGTGATACAAATTAAAAACTTTTTAGTTTCCTACATAAAATAAATATAATTTGTACAATTCATTAAATTATATTATAAAAAAATTAATATAAATAAAAATACTAATCAACCACATGATACTGGATAACACTAAATATGTATGTAATAAAGAACACTCTGCGAGTAACTAGTCTATGCCATTCATCATTATTGTAGAGTTTTTTCATCGCGTCATTATCCATCCGGATCCCCTCAGCTCCGTCCGTAATGATATGAAACCAAATTATAAGGCATCGGATTTTGGAAGCCTATTAACATACCTAGCTGCGTAATTCGTGTATCATTTGGTTGTTTCGTGAAATAATGGAGGTTAGAATGTGGGCTTAGATGCGCCTTTTCGTGATACGTTATTTGTCTTTATTGTACGGTTTGTAGTTAGAACCGTGAAAGAGATAATATCCAGTGTTCACATGGCATTACGTGCTTAAAATTATATTAACATAAATACGTTAACAACTGTGGACAAAAGATGGTACAATCATGAAGTAAGGTCTTTCTATGAACAAAAGTATTCATCGTAGGGTCGACCTTCTCTAAGCCATTTTTATAGATAATATAATTATTATTATACAACGGTGTATATTAGCTTGTTTTTGAAGAGCATCGCCCGCCCTCCCACAATAGCATGCACAAGCAAACTAACACTGCCATCGAGAATTGCCACCAGATACTCTCCACCACAGAGTCTCTAGAGTCAATAATAATTAGTAATGCCACGTTTTGAGGTGTAACACGTGTCGTGTTCTCGTTCTCGACTTCAGTGGTGTATATTGCCTTACGGTAGTGATGTAGTTGTGGAGGGTCCCGGTGGCGGTGATAGTTTGCTTGTGCATGCTGCTGTGGGAGGGCGAGTGGTACTTTTCCAAAACTAGGTAATATACACCATTTTATGTTTTGCATGAGGGTCTTAGCAAATTAACTGTCTTTACCCTACCATTATGCAATACTGTATCAATTGAGTCATCGGCATCAGCAGCCCGTTAATAGTCCACTCTTAATAGTTAATATCCCGTTAATAGTTCAGTCTTAAAACTCATACGGTTTTCGATGCCAACAAGTAAAGCGTATATAAATTCTTCAGTCGAAAATTCTTTTTTCTTTTTTTTTTTGATAAAGTGATGAAACGATGAAAATGTTCACCTGTTGGAAAGTGCAACGTCAGCCCATAACAAATGCTGTGTCACTTAGAACATTTTTATTATGAATTACTGGCCCTTTGATGGTACCTACCTAGACGGATATTGAGACATTGGAGTACATTTTATAAGCCACATTCGATATATTATTATTAATATATCGAATGTGGTAACCCACACAAAACAAAGTGCGCTTTTTATGATAAAAAAAAGTATAATTTAAAAATCAGCTCTGAGCCTAATGCGGGATAAAACCGACCGAAATCACAGCCCAGGATGCGTTTCTACGGCGATACGAATTTTTTTTATTCAATTTCGGTCCCAGAATTAGAAGTGCCTAAGAAACACCGACAATGACACAGGTAGACCTATAATTACCTCCCTCTTCCGTCCCTTCCTCCCCGCCTGTACCCAAATTACTGTACCGTCCATTAACCACTACGCGAGGCTTATAAAAAAGCTTGAAAGAATAAAAAAGTCATATCTCGACCGTACCAATGGCGGACTTTATATTTTAAACAAATGAATTTCAACTTTACAATGTTAAGTTATAGTTTCATTTTTTATCGAACACGGAGTTGCTTCAGACGCATGAAACATTAGATAAGGCATGATGCAACAATTTTAAGATTACGAGTAATTCTTCCTACACTTTTCAACGAACGCTCCACCTTCAGAAATTATTTTAATAATTCTTCTTCAAATAGACAGAAAAAATATCATCTTTCATACTCGTAATACAATAATTATATCATAAGACGATATAAGTTTTGATTTCGATTTGCAATTCGACTCCGTATTCTAAGCACTTCTTGGCCACCTAAGTCGTAAGAAACTACAGACAAAAATTTGGCGTCTCACTTTCTACGTACTGAAATTGTGTAGATCAAGACACATAACAACATTTTTAATATATTATATGATGAACGTACTGTTAACGACTACATTAGTGTACTCTAGAAGTTATTGCAAACAAAACAATGTTTTACAAAATCTAAAATATCCTAATACTCTGCCTTCTGTTTGTACCATTTTCACCAAAATTTATTTTTGCTGCCATTCTTTCTCTACTCTCAAATCAAAGTTTTTTAATTTTCCTAGTCTTGCGTTGATTCATGAATACTGTATGAGTCATCTGATATCCTAATTGCATCTTCATCATCAAGGGGTGTTTCAAGGTCGGCGTATTTATCTGTATGACCTTCATCGAAATCTCCACACTCCCAATCTTGACTAAGAGTCTTCTGGACAATAATTGTTTAATCAAAAAACGGACTTTAACGCAGCAGCTCCAAACATGCTTATGCGAATTTAAGAGTTTCATCATTTCCTCTTACATAATCCGAACTTGACCAAATTGGTATGGGCCCATTCGATAGTGTAAGGGGTACACTATTGGGATTCTAACAAATTAATTAAAGTTTCATTAAAATCGATTCATAAACAAAGAAGCTATAGCTGAACGTACATAAAAAATATACAGACGAATTGAGAGTCCTCTTTTTGGATAACGGTTAATAAAACTGATATCTCCGTTTATAGAGGGATGGAATGGATCGCCGTGACCTCTTCCTGTCTACGGATTTGAGATAATCCTAGAATTACAAAGTAACTTGTTCAACCTTTATTCCAGCGAGACTAGCAAAACGTTCAACTGATGGTAAGTGCAACGGCTGCCCATAACAAATTCTGTGTGACCCACAACATTTCTATGTGGCACCACATCGCGCCCAGTCACCTAGACACATCAGTTCTTAAGTCTCATATGTCCAGTTATTACGCTAGCTCTCAGTGCCCTTCAGACCGTAGTAATGTTTGCACACTACTATTATAATTACAATATACACGGCAGTATAACTGGCGTGGCGTGGTACCTACCTAGAAGGATTCCTGCATAGGAATCCTACCACCAAGTCGAGAGAGGGCTATCTATTGTGCGAGTATTTTGAAGTGCAGCTGTTTCAATTCAATTTACCATTTCAATTTATTAGTAACAAAAAATCATACAACCAATTAAATAAGTAAGGTTGATTTCTGGCTGCAGTTTGTTTATTGTGACTTCCATCAAATTTCTGCTTTCCTTTAGTGTCAACAGGTACGAATAATTTCAATTTAGAAACTATTCAGCCACAGTTATAGGTTTAAGTCGCAAACCTTTTCTTTTGTCTGCATTTTATTAACTTTATTGCGGGATCTTAATCTCATAAAAAACTTTAATGACGGCGTTCAGGACTTTAATTAAGACGGCTCCAAGTATAAGAAATGTTATGTAGTTTATTTTGATAAAAATAACCATAAGAGTCTGCGTAAGTCTATATTTACGAAAATTTCAATACAAAAAACAACCTACAATCATGTTAGAGATACCATACCGAAACTAAAATTAGTAATAATTGCTCTCTAAAAAAATAAATTGAAAACTAAGTCAGAGACTTTATTTGAACTTTTCAATTAAAAATATAAATTTTGCATCTACTTTAGACATTATTAACACCAGACGTGTTTTATAGTCGCCGAGACAGCTCAGGGACCGGACGCTCGCCTTATATTTCATAGGACACGAGTGACCTGAGTTCGATCCTCGATTCTGGTACCTCTAAAATTTACATTTTAAGTGCTGATTTAATACGTGCTCAGCGGTGAAGGACAACATCGTTTTTTTTTATTGGATAAAGTGAGGAGACGAGCAAAACGTTCACCTGGTAGTAAGTGCAACGTCTGCCTATAACAAATGCTGTGTCACCCAGAGCAACGAGTGGCGCCCGTCACCTTGAGTCATCACTTCTTAAGTCTCATATGCATTAGTGATTACACTAGCTCTCAGTGCCCTTCAGACCGAAACACAGTGAGGTCTACACACTGCTACTACTGCTTCACGGCAGAATAACTGGCCCTGGGGTGGTTCCTACCTAGACGGATTCCTTCATAGGAATCCTATCACCAGTAACATACATCGTGAGGGATCCTGCATGTCTGAGGAATAAAAATATTTCGAGTACAAGTGAAGTTCCACCACCCGCATTGGAGCAGCGTGGCGGACTCTTCCTAACTCCAAAGCCTTCTCAGAAAGTAGAGAAGGCCTGTGCACCTATTTACAGGCTATGCATTTTTAAAGTTTTAATACTAATTTTCAACAGAATGTACCACTTCGGGTCATCCCGGGCATTCTGAAATCGAAATGCCCTTCATTACAGTAATCTTTACACACTACTGCTTCACGGCAGAATAACAGACCCTGCGGCGGTATCTGCGAAGACTGATTCCTGTATAGGAATCACACCATATCGTTCGATTCCCGCACGGACCGAATATTGAAATATTTGTATGGCCTATAGATAGAAATCCGCTCTGTTATTTCCTCACCGACTTTCAAGGTGGAACATTAAAACATAAGAGCTATTACAGAATCTTGATGTGAACTAATAATATATATATAACTAAAAATAACTAATAGTCATTTTTTCGGTTCCTCCCTCCCCCCACACTACGGCTGTCACACTGGCGTGGCACAACGAATGTGTCGAACTATAACTACTGTCTACTGTCTGCTTAAAAGCCGACAGCATTAATGATAATGAGCATAGACTATAAATCTGTAATTGAATACAGATATATAGCAAATAACATTTTAAAATCAAATTTCAGATATTCGGATTAAAACATTTAAAATACAGCCACTGTATGCAAACAAAATTAGTTGAATTTATTACCGAAAAAAAAAGGAAGACATTAAATTATACTTTATAAACAGTTTATTAGGCATAATAATCGGCAGGTTTTACGACTTTAGACTATAAGAGAGCCGCAAATTGCTAGATTGTTGTGTGGACTAAATTAATCGTAATGAACATTGCGCTTTTATGAGTGTTCATTAATTATTCTTTTAAAAAGTCGTCAATCTCGCAGTACCTACATTTCGTATGGCCTGCTACAATTTAACATAGTGGTATTTCTACAGTGCTAACAGATATTCGTTTTTATTACACTTGAGTGCAAATAAACTTCGTTAATTAATTCTTTGGACGGATATAGCCAAGGTCGCAATGCGTATGTAAATAAATGTATCCTCTTTTCTGTATTATGGAGTAGTTAGTGTCTTTTATTTGTTTTGTAATTGAAAAATAGTTTAAATAAAACTACTTTTTTACGGATTTTATCGCGTTTAATTTTGAACTATTTTTACCCGACGTTTCGGACGCTTTACAGCACCCATGGTCACGGGGGGACTGAGGTGACAGTTGTCCCGATGTCATAGTTAACCCGGAGTACCTTCAGCTTTTAATTATTATTTTTTTTTTTATTTTATTTTTTTTTTTATTTTTTTTTTTTAGTCCGATCTACGCAGAAAGAGCTTACTGTGTCTTGAAGCCTTGCAGTGGTATGCTTGGTTTTTGATTTAATTTTATTAATAATAGGATCCCAAGCCAATAGATAGCCAGGAAGCTAGCGGAGAACAACATGCCAGCAGAATATGCAGAACTACTTAGACATTGCCTTACATCTGGCTATCTATTGTGGAAGGAACAGTACTACAAGCAAGTAGATGGTGTGGCGATGGGCTCTCCAGTATCTCCCATTGTCGCCGACATTTTCATGGAAGACTTTGAGGAGAAAGCCCTCCGTACTTCTCCTGTAAATCCAAGATTCTACAAGCGGTATGTAGATGATACTTTCACAATTTTACCATCGCATAAAGTAACTGCATTTCTAGACCACCTTAACTCCCTAAACTCTAAAATTCAATTTACAATGGAGTTAGAGGCAAATAACTCTTTAGCTTTTCTGGATGTGTTAGTAATTCGGAATCCTAATAACACCTTGTGTCACACTGTGTATAGAAAAAAGACCCATACAAATAGGTATTTAAATGGTGAATCTCACCACCATCCTTCACAGTTAGCTACCGTGGGTAAATCTTTGTTTCAGAGAGCACAAGGGATCTGTGACAGTAAACACCTGGCCGCCGAGCTTCAGCATGTCAAGCAAGTTTTGCAAGACAACAAGCTTCGGGTTCCGCGCCTTCGTCGCAGTGACCGAGTGAAGCCGGCCACAGTCGAGCGTGTACCTGCTGTTCTTCCATATGTCAGAGGAGTCACGGACAAGATTGGCTATATCTTGAAGCGAGCTTCTATAAGAACATTTTTCAAGCCGCCGAAGAAGATAAGTCAGTTTTTACCATCTGTCAAGTGTAACATCCCTCTACAAGATGCAGGAGTATACAAGCTGGATTGTGAATGTGGTCTCTCTTACATAGGGCAAACTAAAAGATCCATTAAAACCCGCGTTAAAGAACACATAGCTGATGTGAAGCATCGACGCTCTAGGAAGTCTGCAGTCTGTGACCATGTTCTGGATCATCCCAACCATTACATCAGATTTGATAGACCACAAATCCTTGCAAAAGAACACCGATTCCTACCAAGGATGATTCGCGAGGCTATTGAAATTAAAAAACATCCTAATTTCAATAGGGAAGATGGTTGGGTATTACCACCGGCTTGGGATCCTATTATTAATAAAATTAAATCAAAAACCAAGCATACCACTGCAAGGCTTCAAGACACAGTAAGCTCTTTCTGCGTAGATCGGACTAAAAAAATAATAATTAAAAGCTGAAGGTACTCCGGGTTAACTATGACATAACCATGTTTTTTTTATTGGATAAAGTGATGAAAGGAGCAAAACGTTCACCTGATGGTAAGTGTTACGCTGTGTCACTCAGAACATTTCTGTGTGACCACGCACTGCGCCCTGAGTTATCAGTTCTTAAGTCTCATAGGTCCTGTGATTATATTAGCACACAGTGCCCTTTAAACCGAGACGCAGTAATGTTTGCATATTACTTCTTCTCGGCAGAACAACTGGCCCTGGGATGGTGCCTGTCTAGACGGATTCCTGCATAGGAATCCTACCACCAGTAACCACCGGTTCCATCATTGTTTTCTTTTAGCGTCCAGCACCTGGTAAAGCAACACTTGAACTTACAATAGACATATAATAGAGAGATTAGAACGGAATAGAATAGAATAAAATAATATACCGTTATGCCTTCCCGCGTACTACGAAATCTAAGGGCATATCCGTTGTATGTACTTCAATATTCTGATTGAATGCCAACATACGGTAAATCCGCAGTCTCGCGTTTTTAATTTTGCGACATTTAATTTTCAATATGCTTTGCGTATTTTAACGAGGTGTTTCCTTAACTACTCTTAACTTATATTTTTAATTCATCATTTCAGCCTATCACTAGTCCACTGTTGAACATAGGCCTCCCCCATAGATAGCCATAAAAGTTTGTAGCTATCGTTTTGGGGGGATTTTGCCATAGTTGCCATGCTTGGCAGAAGGGATGGCAACCGCAGTGTATTTATTCAGATATTCCAGGAAGATGCTGCTGCCCATCTCCTGGTTTTAATTTTCCCTCTGTCAACTTTTACAACACCCACGGGATGAGATGGGGTGGTAGATTCTCTTAAGCCGCTACCACACGGCTATTACTATTTACGACTATTAACAAAAGTATCCTGACTCTACAGAGTGTATTATAAATTTTAATTGCGCCGCTGCATTAACAAGTCCTAATGACTGCCGTCATAAATGACCGCTGTAAATATAGCCCTTACTATTTTTGTACAATCGAATTTATTGCTAAAAATCGACTTCTTTACATAGTAATCTTATTTATCGATACTTTTAAATATCTAATACGAAAGTAACGAAGCAGTGTAACATGTATTATAATCAAGCAGCAATAATCTTTATTGGATTACCAATATCAAGACTATGTAACTCCTTATTTAACGTAACGAACGTGTAGCAAACTATTATGTAAAAAAATGCTTAAAAGAAAATAGAAGTTTCACTTCGAAACACATTTCATGCGTGATTCTTTATGAATTTCTTATTTTAAACTTTAAATGTATTTAATCATCATCATCATCATTTCAGTCTATCACTAGTCTACTACTACATAAGCCTTCCCAATTGATTGCCACAAATTTTTGTAGCAATCTTTTTGGGGGGATTTTTCCATAGTTGCCACTCGTGGCAGGCGTATTCGCAACCACAGTTCATTTATTAAGATATTTCAGAAAGATGCTACGTCGACTTTTACGACACCTTCCGGATGAGATGGGTTGGTAGATTCTTTTAAGACCCCACCACAACAAACCACCGCCGCCACCTCACGGCAATGTACTTAATAATTTACCTACTACTTAAATAATGCTAAAGAGAGATTTCCAAAAATAGTATCATATGCTCTAAGATGTTTTGATTTTCTTTTTAATTTTCACTTCATAAGCTGACCATGAAAGAAAAATGTTTTCATCCTTACTCTCTTTAAGTATTAAATATTCTATAGCAATAAACTGTATCATCCTCTTTAAGATAATCTTGATCATTACTATTTGAAATAAATTGACTCGAGTTACGCATACAATATTACCACGCAATAAACAAAGTGAAACCGAACATGCTAATAGAGCTCGTGATTCCAGCGAGCCACCTCGGTGGCTTTAATTGTCACTGAGCACTAAATGGGCACCAACTGGCACCAAATATGGTGCTCGCTGAATGGTGAAAGTCACGCCTATGGGGTTAGGGATCCTTCGAAGTGGGAAATATGGTGTTAGGTCGAAAAAGCATGGATGTTTGCACTCACATTGACTTTTTTGTAACGAGAATTATCTTTCAAAGGTATTTTAATCAATTATATATTTTTTAGCGAACAGTATGTTAGCATACAAGTTAAAACGGTAAAGGGTCTAACGTAAAATAATCCCTTTCTGTTATCGTTATCATATCGCATATTAAGTTTTTTTATTTGACAAAAGTGACGGATTCAGCAAAACGTTAACCTGATGGTTAGTGCATCTATCTGCCCATAACAAATGCTGTGTCACACAGAACATTTATGTGTGACACCACACTGCACCCGTCACCCTGAGACATCAGTTCTGACGTCTCTTATGCCCAGTGATTACGCTAGCTCTCAGTGCCCTTCAAACCGAAACACAGTAATATTTGCACACTACTGCTTCACGGCAGAATAACTTCAAAATCAAGTATAACATAAAAAACTTAGTGACTTTTTCTTTTTGGTAGTTATACAATTGTAAGTAAATACGTCTGCCAATAACAGTGCAGTGTTATCCAAAACTTAGAATTGTAGTTCTGTTTGACACAGCTCTATGATTATCGTCCCGAGACGTCAGTTGTTAAGTTTTATATTTTATAGAAGAGAAGGCATACGAGCCAGTTACACGTACATACATACATAAGATCACGACTGTATCCCATAAGGGGTATCAGAGACTGGGCACTCACTGCAAAAACAGATGACTGCCACAATCCACGTTTCACCAAAACAATATAATGCACTTGGTGTGATAGGTGGTGAGCCCATCGCCACCATGCGCTGTTGGGCGCACAGTGCAGTTTAATTCCTTACTCGCCTTTTACGAGATCCATTGGATGAGATGGAGTGGTAGTATTCTTTTAACGAGCCGCCACCACACGGCCAGTTACACACCTAATGTTAAGTGATCACCGCCGCTCATGAACATCCGCAATACGACAGGAAGTCCAGGTTAGTTGCCAGGCTGGTTGACTAGGCGGACCGAAGCACACAAGTCATCCCACCAGTAGATAACGCGATAGTTGTTGAATTTGCTTATGCAAACAGTACATTTAAACCACTTGACCGCATGCTTTAAATTATACAATAAAAACGTACCTACTTCTGTTCAGAAAGTTTAACAATAAATACCGATACAACCAATATTTAATTTGTTAAGAACGCCTACGCAACCCGCTTAATTGATTCTATTTGTGTGTGAGAGCTTCAAATTTCGTTCGCCAATAAAACAGTGCGGATTAGGTAGGTGAGTTATTTAAATGACACTGACCAGCGGGGCTATTACGTATCGAAAGTGACGATCACTTATAAAAGTGTTGAATGAATATCTGTCAAATAATTGTTTTAATACTGGTTATGGTTAACGACAATGACGATTATTTTTCATACGATGTCGTTTTTGTTAATCATAGCCAGTATAGATATTCGTTCAACACTTTTTTAAGTGATATTCACTAAGGATACGCAATAGCCCTGCAGAAGCCGCATGAGGTAGATTCGTAATGCGAGAACGTCTTTTACATTTCACGTAAACAAAGAATCCACAAAACGGCGTGCAAGAGAATGCATTGTGTATCTTAAATTATATTAACGAAGTTCGCTGTAAAAAAATCCACATCTCTAAAACTGTGAAACTCGTAGGTTTTATTCTGCCGTGAAGCAATACTGTGCAAGCATTGCTGTGTTTCGGTTTGAAGGGCACTGTGAGCTAGCGTAATTACTGGGTATTTGAGACTTAAGAACTGATGTCTCAGGGTGACGAGCGCATTGTGGTGTCACACAGAAGTATTCTGGGTGACACAGCATTTGTTGTGGGCGGACGTTGCACTTACCATCAGGTGAACGTTTTGATCGTTTCGTCACTTTCTGCAATAAAAAAAAAACTATCCGTGGCAAGATGAAGCGACGATCTGCGTAAGGCCGCTGGCAGCAACTGGATGCGGGAAGATTAGGCTGAGTAACGCTTCTTGCGAGGGGCCTATGTGGACATAGGCCTCTCGCTGCTGGACTGCTACTGCTGCTACTGCTGGAGCAGTAGACTACCGCAGGCTGATGATGAAAATGATGTGAAACTTACGGTTTACTGTTTACTAAATAGCAATTTATTTATTAAATAAAGTGTTTCCGGCCGATTTACGGCCTCAGCGACAACTTCCGAATATCAATAGCTATCAACTGTGCAAGAGATATTATATTGCCACCAATTTACGAGCAAACACAGAGTTCGCTCCCTAGCCCTACCCGTTCCCGATAAAACGTCCAGGCAATAATTTTGCCAATAAGCAAGGAAGCAGTACTAGAGACACTGGGACACGATTCGAACAGAACCAGACAAATAGTCTGACCTCCAAACTACAGTAGCTTGTCAGTATATTAATGTTAAACAAAAAAAGTTCTTCATTTCAGCCTATCACGAGCCCTCTTCTGAACATAGGCCTCCCCTATACATTGCCACAAAACACATAAGTCTGTAGCTATCATTTTGGGGGATTGTGCCATAATTGGTAAAATATATAATTACACTATATCCCAGTGCTCTTGAGGCTGAAACACAGCAATGTTTGCACGTTACTACTTGACAGCAAATTAAATAGCACTGCGGTGGTATCTACCCTAGACCTAAACGTATTCCTGAATAAGATCATATCATTAGCTCGTGGAATAGCCTTCCACGAGCTAATGATATGATTAATAATACGCTACGCTAAACAGTAACTAAGGTGCTCCGAAATGACATTATCGTGCATTCAATGATTTAGCACATTTATAGTAGTTGAAGCTCGCGACAACGTCCGTGTGAATTTAGGTTTTTTTATAAATAATTCTTTCATTATCCGTCTCCAGGATGCAAGCTATCTCTGTGCCAAAATTCCAGGTTAAACGGTTAAGCCGTGAAATTTAGAGAGTACTTTCACATTTATAATATTAAGTTATAGTAATTTATTTGGTACATTTTAATTTTTAATACTAAATATGATTGTGTTATATATTTAGTACGAAAATTTAAAATATATCAAATCAAATGTTAATGATAAGACCATGATCGTACAGATGCAGTCAGCCTACCATCTAGCTTACCAAGTGCCTGGGCGCCTACAATGGCGACCGCCCAATATGGCAGTAATTGGAAATTCTGCGGAATGCCTGCCATTGCAGAGCGCGCAAGCTTGTACCGTCTGGCTGCAATGCGACAACGACACGGGCAGTCTAGGGCTTGTTTAGGCGGTAAGCCTTATTGCGATGCAGTATTAGGAGGGATTTGAAATAGTCTGAATGGATGCCGTTCGGAATTACACGATATAATTTCTCTGAATGTGACGATCCTAAATATGGATAATTTTTAAGTGAGACGTATTACTTTGATTTTTTCTTGTATTAAGTGACGAAACGAGCAAAACGTTCACCTGATGGTAAGTGCAACGTCCGCCCACAACAAATGCTGTGTCACCCAGAATATATTCTGTGTGACACCACACTGCGCCCGTCACCCTGAGACATCAGTTCTTAAGTCTCAAATGCCCAGTGATTACGCTAGCCTCACAGTGCCCTTCAAACCGAAACACAGTAATGCTTGCACACTACTGCTTCACGGCAGAATAACTGGCCCTGGGGTGGTACCTTACCTAGACGGATTCCTGCATAGGAATCCTACCACCAGTAAAACAAACACACCAGTTTACATTTATCGTAACTGTTATGAGGATCGCCATAGTCGCCACGTCTCTCAAACGAATTAGTGATCGTAGTACCAGATTTTACTGGTGAAAGGATTCATGTACAGAAAGGTACGCTCATATAGGTAGAACCTCAGTGTCATTCATTCAAGGTTATTTTGCCTTAAAGCAGTAGTGTGCAGACATTACCACGTGGAAATGGTCTGGATGACACAGCATTTGTTATGGACAGGCATTGCACTTACCATCTGAACGTTTTGCTCGTCTCATTACTTTCTCCTATAAAAAAACCTCGCACCTTAGAAAGCCGCTAACGTTACTGATCTCAGTGTTTCTCTGGCGTATTTGAAATGGCTACATATATTGAAGCCTACGAGATTTTTCTAGCACTTTCCTTGGTTAGAATAGCCCAGAGGCCCGGCGCTCGTCTTAAAATTTAATTTCCGCTAGTGATTTGAGTTTGATCTCCAGTGTCGCACCACTACAAGTGTTCTAAAATTTTGAGTGCTGATTTACTATATGCTCAGCGGTGAAGGAAACATCGTGAGGAAACCTGCATGCCTGAGGAATAAAAATATTACAACGACATGTGAGGTCCGCCAGCCCGCATTGGAGCAGCGTGGAGGACACTTCCCTGCTCAAAAACCCTCTCGCCTCGCTCAGCAGTGAGACATTTATAGGCTTTTTTAGTTAACCTTTACGACTTTTCTACAATAATTCATTAATTTGATATGATTTTAATATAATATAAACAATTTAGAAGTGAAGTCAGGCTGTCTATTACTGAGTAGTAAATTCTCGAACCGCACATTGTGCATTTATATTGAGGCAACACTGTCGTGCATAAAAACTGTAATATCAGCAGGCACCACTGCAAGTTTCATTTTTCGATCTATTTTTAACGCTCAACAAACAAATTACTTGAAAGAAAATATTTTAAAAGCCGCAATAGTACACCTCGCAACGCTTAGCTGTTTACGATCGCATAAATCCAAAAGCAACCGCAACGAGCCGTTCTGAAACGTAATCCCTTGTAATAAAGGTTATGGGGAGTGAAAGTGTGCGTTAGTGTGGACGTGCTCTCGAAAGGCTTTGTTGACATTTTTCAGTTTATGCTTTTCTATTGTAAGAAATTGTGTTTATTATTTATTACCGCCGGAGGCAGCGGGTGCTAAGTCGGAAACATTGTTGAGGAAACAAACTGTTAGTTACATTTATTATTTGCCACAGTAATTATTTTGTATTGTGTTCTCTTTAATTTGCATTTGTGTTTTAAACCTCTAATATGTCACCGTGCGAAAATGCATGTCACAGCTGTTTACATTGTCGGACTCTAATTCTTTGCTTCTGGTTATTTCTTTGTTCGAAAAACAGGAGCTTGCTCTAGCTTAATAACTCCAAACACTACTGACTAAGAACTGATGAACTGTAGAATCAATAACATACGAAATATTCCCATAAATATACATTGAAAATCTAGGTCAAAAAACACTTAAGATTTAATTAAAAACCACTAAACAAAAGGAATATAATTATTAATGTTTGCGTAAAAACTCATCGGTACACTTTTTATAACTTTATTTTACGGTCAATCATTTTACCCGCCACATAAAAGTCTACTGTTAATAAATTTATATCCAACGATAAAATACAGACGATACGTTGACCTCTCGACGCTGAAATTGTAGTTAATATTAAACAATAATAAGTTATTCACAAATCATAAAGTTCGAAAATTAACCAAAGTTCCTCGAAAAACGTTTAAAAATTTCACTCGTTTAAATGAACAACGATAATAATCTTTTGAGAGGTCTCAGAATAAAGACAACATGGCACTAAGCTAAAAGCAAAAAATGTGACCGGGTTAGCACGACTTGGGTTGAAAAAAATGTCAGAATCGTATAAATTAAATTAGCGACTTCAATGGAAATCTTTTTAATCATTTTTGGGCTAAGAAATAAAGTGTCGCGAATCAATTTGGAGGATTACTCAATTCAAATTAATCGTCAGAATGTTTTGTATTTCTAATTATAGTGCTTCGAAATCTGGATTAAAAATATTGTTCTTTTGTTACAATCCCCAAGTGCCAATAGCAAGGTTTAGGGTACAGATAGCAAAACATGATGCTACAGGTTCGAATCCTAGCATTGCAATCATTCGAAAAAGATACCATTAAACAAATCAAAGGTAATAGTTTTCACAAACAACATTAATAAATTTTGGATCTATTTACTTCACAAGATTGCATAGGATTTTAGTTCCACTCTTTTTAATTTTTTGAAATGAACGGCACACTAGGAGTAGGTTCCTGAATCGTGAATGCATACAAAAATTTTAAATTCATAACACAATCAGATCCAATCCCAAGAATTTGTGTTTTTTCACAAACATTTGCGGTGCAGAAATCTGAAACCCTAATCTCTAGGCCACGAGGGCGTCAATGATTCTCAAAGCCAGGAAAATCTACAATAACTTGTAATCAAAATTTCGAAAAGGCGGGCATAAAAAATACTGCAACAGAAAATCTTTTTCTACTTTTATTACCTTCTAATAAGGTACCTCAGGACTGGAAATTTATTTACTAAATAATAATAAGTAATAATTACACTTAATTAAACATTTAATGCCTTATTAATTTCCCTTAGTAAACTGAAATTAGAAAATTTTCATAGCTTTTAGCCGAACTAATAAACTACTCCATAAATAATGTGCTTGTGTCTTGGGCTTAAGTACCTACTGCAAATTAAAATTGAAATTATGTTTAACTCCTCTATGGGAAATATAAAATCATTGGATTTTATAATACTTTATTAGCACAAATATGTCATATTAGCTACATAAAATACTAAATCCAAGAACACAGAACAGTTACGATTACAATTACAAAGTTCGAAGTGGGTGGAAATAACACATCACAAGATAACAAAGGTTTAAAGCTTTTCCATGTTGATTATTCAAATTTTAAACGAACGACGGAGAACTAATGTCTATACAGGGCCTCGCTGGCACTATATCATCCTTGTACAAGGTACCAGTACAACTAGTAGGCGCGTTAAAAGGATCCACTAATGGCATCATTTCCTTCCCGCTATTCTGGTTTTTGTCGGCCAATCCGAGATGACGCGCCGCCGACGACTGCAATTTGTCAATGTGGTCAGTGGAAAAAACGCGTGGTCATTTTAGAATTGCAGCAACACTTCCACTGTTTTAAGTTTTTTTTCTTAATGCTCGAAGGAAATTGATAACAACTCCTTCATTTCGTAATACTACCTTCTGTCTTGCAGGTGATAGTATATTTAGTTGACTTACTAATATCTAGGGTAACTTTCTTCGTAATACGCATGAATGTCAATAAAAACCCGACGGGGCTTAAATGAATACTGTTGAACGTAACAGATACGTATAGTGGTTGTTACAACTTCTACAATAATTTTAACTTTCAATATGAAACCGCTGTGCTACCTGTAATTTGACTGTCATCATTTGTGTCTATTTCTTCGTTACTTACACTGTATGTGTTGTACGAGTATATAGAGCCCACAAAAGCCATGAAAATAATTGTATTAAGCACTTAATACCAGAGAAGTATCGGCGAAGAGCGTGAAAACCAGTATTTCTGGGTTGGACTTTTAGGGGGTATGAAAAGTGTTTTGGAGACCATTGGTGCTATAAGGATTTAAATTTGTGAACTTTTTACATTGTATATATAAGAAGGAATTTTAATAATTTGATGTACGAGTAGAACATATTTAATTGAGGGTTATAAAATTTTCAAACATGCTCAAGCACTGCAAGTTTATGAGGAATCTATTAAACATCAATCTCATATACAAAAGGTGAATTCAGAAGTAGTTAGCTTCTCACGTAAAAGCAAGATTTATTACGATACTACGATCTAGCCTCTGATCGTTTAGCCACACGATGTAGGGCCATTCTACTTCTTCATTCTTGTGAATTCTTTAAATAGTTAACATCAAATTAGATCCTGGTAACAAAAACACGTTTTGCTTTTTTTATTTCAATCTGGAGGATTGAAATTCTGTTTATGTTATTCTGAATTAATTGATTTTATTACATTCAGCCGTCATGAGCCGTGTTAGCTCAGGTACCGAATGCTTGCCTTATGCGTAACCCGGTACCGGCAGTTACTTATTACAGTACGGGATATCAAAATTAAAATTAATCAACATTAATACTGTATTTGAGCTCTGGATGCAAAGAGGCTGGGCGCTCGCTTTAAATTTCATAAAATGCGAGTAAATTGGTAACTCCCGATGAAAGTACCACTAAAATTGTCAGTGGTAGTTTTCTAAAGATTCCTATTGTATACTTACCAATATTAAAACGATGAGGAGCTCGCTAACCCATGCTACAGCAACGTACTCCGCTCTGATTACAAATCCTTCTTTAAAATGGGAGAGGGGGGGGGCTATACTGAGCAGTGGGACATTTATATGCTGGCAAAAGTAGACTACAATGGCGTAGTAACTCTAAAAATAAACCTTTTGTCTAAGTAAAAAATTGTATTACAATAGAACTGGAAAACAAAGCTCGGGTTTCTGAGCCCAAAAGCAAGTAAACACACGTTGACATTTAGCTCGCAATCTCCTAGCCCATCAGCTGCATACATTAGAGTTAATAAAGCGTACAAGGTGCTTTTCATTAGTGCAACCTGGCCGGCCATCTTGATACGGCCCGAGCCACTCCGTACCCGGAATTGCGCGGGAGCCTGATAGACGTTTTGTCTTTAGATTTTTTCGAGCTAATTAGTTTAATGAGGTGTTTTGCGCGGTTGGTCCACGGGTGAGTGTGTTAGAGATGCGTATGTTTCATCTGCCCTGTTAAGTGGACGCCCTGATTTAAATGTCTTTTAGTGGCTGCGAGGATCTCAATGCAATTTTTTATTGTAAGCGTTTTTATCTGTTTAATTTGATGAATGAAATTATGTAATAAAACTAATATACACTTTCTTCGGTTTTTATGTCATTATGTTCTAGACTTTGTTTACTTGTGTCAGGTTATCACTAAAGCATTTTTTTTTATATTTTTTATCTTTTTACTGTTACTTTAATGTTTCTGTACGTTCACATTCTAATAGTTAATAGGGTCAAACATAATGATAAATTTTATATTGGTTAATATTTTTTTGTTTACATTACTGATTTATTACTAACATTTATAAATAATATTGCTTTGCATTTGGTTCTAAACGAGGTAAATTATTCTCTAGATAATCTTGTTCTGATACAAGATAATCCACTATTTATACCTTTACTAGTGGCCTAACATTTATTGATGTTAATTTTGCTTAGGCGCTCATTACACTAACATTAAATTGCTGCACCATAGCACATTATTACTATTTCTTTCTTTATTTACTTAACGAGTTCTTAAGGTTAACTAGAATTAAAATCGTAGAAAACAGCTTGACAATCGTAAACTTATATCATTAAGAAACAATAACAAGTCTCAAGAGAATCTACCACCCCATTTCATCCCTTGGGTGTCGTAAAAGTCGACAGAGGGAAAACGATAAACAGGAGATGGGCAGCAGCATCTCCCTGGAATATCTGAATAAATAAACTGCGGTTGCCAACCCGGCTGACAAGCGTGGCAACTATGGCAAAATCCCCCCAAAACGAGAGCTACAAACTTTTGTGGCAATCTATGGGGGAGGTCTGTGTTCAGCAGTGGACTGGATGATGAATAAAAAACATTAGTTAAGAGTAGCTAAGGAAACACCTCGTTAAAATACGCAAAGCATATTAATAATAAAATGTCGCCACCGTATGTTGACATTCAATCAGAAAGTTGAATTACATAAAACGGATATGCATTTTAATCAGATACCACAGGCTAAAAATCATGCTAAGTTAGCACGTAAGGTAGGTAAATTCAAGCAACGTATCCAGCATAGTAAGTTGACTTAAAGAAAGGAAGAAGTTAAAGAAAAAGTTCACAACAAACATAAGTAAAAAGAATCAACGTGATAAACTCCTCTCTTCGGGTCCAATAGAAAAATACGTTTAAGAATCCACGACAAACGCTAAGGAGAGGACTGCTGACCAACATAATTGGATCGGCACTCCGTACGGTCTCACACAAGTATAATACAATCGACTTTTTCAACGCGTATTTGGTAGTATCATAATTTCTTGTCCACTGTTCCGTTCCTCTTCGTCCTTTTTTTTCGCATCGACACAGTACGGCCTTTTCGATTCGCTCACTGATAATTCCGAGTCCGCTCGGCATTCGGAATAAATGCTGGCTACATATTGCCATCGCTGACCGTACCAGAATGTCTTATGTAACAGGCGACGCCGATATTTTCGAAACGTTCTTATTTTCGAATTCCATTTATTGTACCATAATGGAGTGTGATCAGGTATTTCTGTAAATTTAACTCACTTGCATATGCGCGTTCTGTTTGTAAATCGATACAAAAGGTATTTGGAGCAACTGCTTGCTCACATTCGATTACCAAAGTGTGTTCGCTAATGAAGTTACCTTGTAAAAAATTAAACTGAATATGTTTATTTAAACTGCCTCTTTGCATTGCTTCGCCCTCGTGCAAGTTTCCAAATGACTTCTGAGTAATTTACCCACCGAAACAACCCAAAATATATAAAAATTATAATATCTAAATTCATTCAGATAGTTAACAGAATCATGTGTTACTTTGAGGAAATCCATTACATTGAAGAAAAGAAACCACTTTAATTTCTTGAGATCTGCATGGAAAGTTAAAAGTACTTCGGCGTCTATCCGTCGTAAAGTCTATATTACTGGATAATGCCGTTGTAAATGAAACTAATTTTTACGGATTTTATCACGGGGGGGGGGGGGCGTGGGAGCTGTAAAGCGCCCGAAATGTCGGGTTATAAATAGTAAAACATTAAACGCGATAAAATCCGTAAAAATTAGTTTCATTTAAATGAGTAGTGTTCGCGTAAATATAAGAAATCATTATGCCGTTGTAAAGTTAAACACGTGCCGTGTTCTCGACTTCGGTGGTGTGTATTGTCCAGTAGTAGTGTTGTAGTGGCGAAGGGTGCTCCCGGTGCTTTTTAACACAGGTAATACACACCATTTTTACTTTGCAGGTCGATCTGTCGAAACGTCTGGTTAGAAATAGTTAAAAATTAAACGCGATAAATTCCGTAAAAAATAGTTTTATTTAAATGTGTAGTATTCGCGTAAATATAAGATATCATTAAATGGACTTTTTTTTTTACTTTTACCGAATTCGTTTAGAAAGAGTACTCGTATTGTTACGCAATTAATTAACATTTAACTAACTTTCTACTTTGTGGAAATCCACTGCTTAATATATTGCAGGCTATAATTCTGATGATCACTATAAGAACCACAGACATAAGTTTATACAATGAACACTCTACACCATTACACTAGTATCCCTCCAAAGTAAATCCGGAGTCATAAAGAATAAAAACATTCTGAAGATATAAGAATTCTCTTATTGATACTTTAATAATTATCAATATACTACGAAACTAAAAGATGAATTTGCTAACGGGAACTGAAAAACTGCTTCCTCGTGTTGTACGACACTCGCGCTCTGTACTAGAAATAGTGAACGCCATTATAACGAAGCTACAAAGTCTCGCTTGTGTGATATAAATTTAACAAGCTCATAACAATAATGAATAAATCGTACGCCCGAGTACCGTGTTTAAATAAACAATACAATTACGTGCGCGCTCCTTAAGATAGTACAAATAATTATTATATTCATTTCGCCGTGTTTCGCCTCGTGAACAATGAACATTCGCATTGGGATCTGGTTGCCCGCCAATAACATAATTCAAGCCTAATATTGGCTCAGCCAATCAGATAACTCGTGTTATCCGTAACGGCTATCACTGGTGTACAGTTGTGTTGTAAAGACTTATGAAATATTAAAATAACAATGCTTGATCACTATACATTCTAATAGAATTTTTATCTTAAGAATATTATTTACAAACATGTAAAGTTAAGAATGTAATGATACCATATAAAAAATAACCCAAAAATCAAAGGTTCGCTACGAAAAAGAAAAGAAAAAAATCATTATTATTTGGATTAACATATAACAATCCAATTGTGATTCCTTAGATGACAAAGTTGTTTTAAAGAACCTTTCAGTATCAGTTATAATATAAACGAATATCTGAAGATAAAAATCTATTATCTATAGGACAGTGTACTATTTTTAAGATTTATTCTTAATGCATTGTCGTGCGTGATTGTACACCAAGAATTTCTGAGTAAAAAGACAGGGTAATAACGAGCCGGTGCCGAAATAAACCTCCTCTTTAAGACTACAAGGAGATTATGCCAACATTAAAATTTAACTTTTTACACTGCCATCGTTTGGACACAAGGTTATATAAATAAAGTAAAGTATCAGCCTATAAATGTCTCACTGCTGGACACAGGGCTCCTATAATTTTTAAAGACTTTTGAAAACAGACCGTGTTGTCCAGAGCGGGTTGGTGGATTTCATGTGTCCTCAAAATACTTTTTATTTCTCAGATGTGCGGGTTTTCGTAGAGGAATGTAGGTGTAGAGTTGCCTCTCTCTCTATTCTCCGGGGCCGAAATGTGGTCGGGGCGGAGACCAGATCCTTTGCCGGCGCCGGGAAGACTGGTGACTGGAGACCCGTGGCCTCAGCGTGGCGGACACTAAGGAGCCGTGTTAGAAGACGTGTCTTACTAGGAAGGAAAGTGGAGCCCGAGGAGCGCCGGTGGAGTCGCGGAGGCGTGCCCGAGCGTTCCCGTGGCCTTACCAATATGCGGCAAAGGCGGAATACCTTGTGGTTTTAATCAGTGCAAGTCCGACATAACCCATCTCCTCACTTTCTTCCATAAAAATTATATTTGAATGCAAGGTTATGCCTAATACGGGTACTAAAGTCTTTAAACCTAACGAACAAAACCCACATTTCACTACAGCTCAATATGAACTATTATATTATATTAAATATTTCAATTTTCATAACGATAATAGTACCTTAGCGGACATCCCGGCTGCCCAAAGGTGATTTTTTTTGGCTGTGGCTTTACTTAGATCAACAAAATGATGAAATATAATGAAAGCATTTTGCCTAACCGATTACATAACTCGACACTAACAGATACAAAATCACATAATTATCAGAATTCAATAGCAACAGTTCCATGGTAGCAGGTCACCATTAAAAAAAAAACTAGTCTAGAAATCCGGTCGCATTTGTCAGTGTCATCCCGCTTACCCCTTGCCATTGCGTCTGCGACCGCCGCGGGATTTCGCGAATTAAATCCCCAAAAGCGGGACTTTTCACTTGTCTCCAAAACGGACGGAGCATTGTCTTCGTTCACTTTATAAGCATAAGACGTAAACGCCAGAACGCTATATCCCAATTTGATTTTTGATTCGAACGTACCAAAGTTCAGTTTCATCTGACATGAGGAAGATTGAAGATGTTTATTAACGGTCGATGGCAATATTTATGCCATGTACGCGGAGTTTCATCCGTCTGAGATTCTATTTATTGCACGTATCGCGGTGTCCTCTCGTATAAATTAATAACATCAACGAGACAGGAATACGGAGAGGATTTTAATTGGATTTTGTCTAATATTTCACAACCGTCTATACGCTACCGTTTATTACTGTCACATACACTTGTCTTCATACATCGTCTTGGGGATCGATCAGTTTTTTACATGGAATTTGAAAGGAAACCGTCCTTTATCATATTGTATGGGGTATCATAATGTATGTAACTCAATTTTTTTGTATGGAAGATGATCACGAGACTAGCAAATCGTTCACCTGCTGGTAAGTGCAAAGTCTGCCTATGAGAAAGGTCTGGGCGGCGACCATTTCTATGTGCGCTTCACACTGCGCTCGTCACCCTGAGACATAATTTCTTAAGTCTCATATGCCCAGTAATTACACTATCTATACGTAACCTTTAAGTCGAAAAACAGTGATGTTTGCACACCACTGTTTAACGCCAGTAGAACTGGCACTGCGGTGGTACCTACCTAGACGCATTTCTGCATAAGAATCCCAACACTATTAAAATATATACTCGAATATTTATTTATATTTTAATAATTATTTAAAGTATTTTGTATTTCTAGGATTCCCACCATCTCTCAAATATATATTTTAATAACAACATCATTTATATTTCTTAAATATTCACCAATTCATTTCTAAGTACGGGTTGTACCACAGCGTCCACGACAGGAGTTTTCTTTAACCACTGAGCTACTATATTCAACATCAGAATTACAACCCGTCGCATCTTTGTAGTGGGATTCCTATGCAGGAATGACTCCAGTGCCAGTTATTCTGCCGTGAAGCAGTAGTGTGCAAACATTACTGTGTTTCGGTCTGAAGGGCACTGTGAGCTAGTGTTATCACTGGGCATATAAGACTTAGGAACTGATGGGCGCAGTGTGGTGTCACACAGAAATGTTCTTGATGACACAGCACTTGTTATGGGCAGACGTTGCTCTTACCATCAAGTGAACGTTTTGCTCGTTTCATCACTTTATCCAATGAAAAATACAAAAAAAATATTGACTTAAAACTCAAATCTCATGTTCCTTCATAGGTATTTGCCACCGTTTCTATGCTTCGTTTGCGGTGAGTTAAACACAATATATTGTAAATAAAAAACGCATATTCTCTGGTATTATTATTCTTTCTGGCGACAGTTATAGAACCTGGTAGGGTTATTATCCTAAACCCGTCTTCACATAATAATAGTCTGATATTTCATTAGTTCTAAATTCAAATATTGTTCCAAATCCGTTTTCACTTCAGGTATTGAACCAAAATGAAAAGCTGCCGGTATGAAAATCTTAGATATTACACTTTAATTTATATAAATATTAGCTGCAGCCCGGGACTTCAGTTCGCGTGGAAATAGGTATTATAAATATTCCGTGGAAACTTTTTGAGTTTCCGGGATAAAAAGTATTCTATGTCCGTTCCAAATACGCTTTGCTTTCTCTGTGCCAAATTTCGTCCAGATCGGTTCAGCGGTTGAAATGTGCTTTCGCATTTATAATATCAGTATGGATTATGGATTATACTTGTCTAATTCTGTAAGAATATACAGTTTTAAAATTAAAAAAGAAATTACAGAAGAATTAGTTCTAAATGACGATGTTGTTAATAAACTACTCGACGTTCACAGAGGAATTAAAAATATTTGAAAAACTTTAATCAATTGCTGGTTTCATGTAAGTGAACCGATCCGACCACGACAATCACATTGTCACTACAATTAGCAGGAACAGGAAACACGAGGCACAGAATATCGGGAGCGAACAAAAACTGTTCAATTAACCCAGCCAAGCAGTGAACGGTCCACGCGATAAATCACGAATGCCGCATTCAGCGAACGGTAGCACGGGATTCGAACCTGCGCCCGATAGCCCCGGGTCACGAGATAGCATCGCATCGCGACATTCCCTTCACGTTAATTGTGCTCGCACGATTTAATTGACGCCATTTTGAAAGGGAGACCCGTGTTATATGGCATTCGGCGACTGTACGTGCTTTCATTCATGAAAAAAATTACAACACAATAAGTGTCAGCAGAAATTTAAAAAAAAATCAAAAAAGTTTGGAAAATCCAAAAGTGCAAATCTCATATAGCCCATTAAACTCTTAAGAAAAATAATCGTATATAGGTTCAAAAATTTCGAGTCGTTTCCATTTCAACGCCATGCAGTACACGAGTTACCTTGGTTTTATTCCTAGTGTCGGCAACACTTGACATGAGGAAAACAACGTGAGGAACCCCACATCTGAGGAATAAAATATAACGACGACACGTGTAGTCTGTCAACCCGCATTGAATCAGGGTAGCGGACTCTTTCTTGCTCCAAAACTTTTTAAAAATTAGGGACATCCAAGCCGCTGGACTTTTGTATAAGTTTGTTTGCATGTGTAAGCTATACTATAGTTTAATGATGTTCTCCTAGCCGATTTCGACCACGGCGACAACTGCCGACTACTGTCGAGAGCGATCAACTGCGCAGGTGATATTATAGTGCCACAAGTGTACGCGCAAACACAGAGGCACTCACTCGTCCCAACCTACCCGCGCCCGATGTAACGCTGATGCGATAAGATCGGAGGTAGGCTAGGATGCAGTGTCAGAAACGCGGGTATAATCACAACACAACCAGACCCGAGAACCAACTATTTGTGTTTCACCACTGATGTACTGGGATTCGAACCCAGGACCCGCGGCATAGAAATCAGGTACTTTGACCACTACGCCTTAATATGTAGTATAAAAAAAATTGTACTTTTCGAAAATATTGACAATAATAATTGTCTCCATATTTTGCGAATCAGTGCAGTTTAAAAATTTAAGTTAAATATTACGTAAATACAATCTAAACGTATTAATATTATGAATTCGAAAGGAAATCTCTCTGTCCCTCTGTTTGTTTGTTACCTTTAAACAGATCAACCCCTGAAGCATCCTAGAGACGGACATAGAATACTTTTTATCCCGGAAAATCAAATAGTTCCCACGGTATATTAAAAAACCTATTTCACGCCGACGAAGTCACGGGCATCAGCTAGTATATAATAGAAGTAATTGTATTCTATGTATATATCAGATCGCGACTTACAATCAGGCGAGACGAGTAAGTCGTTCACCTGATAGTAAGTACCACGCTTGCCCATTGAGGTGTTACACAGTACTTTGCACTGGAACATTCTGAAATAGCATATTCATCGCTGCTTTCAACAACCAAGTGACCTTCAAAGCACTCTTATTTATTACAGACATAACTGAAATATATATCTGTTGAAAACGATTTCATTCGATGCTTTATATTATCGATTTATATCTCCAATTCTGCGAAATACGCTTTACGTATTCGTATTAAGTTATTTTTATCAATAATGATAGACATCAATAACCAGAAAATTCAAATATACAATTTAAATGGAACATTCTCGCAAATAATTTATTATTATCACATCAAATATCAATAATAATTCGATCAACACGGAACTAGTTCGCTTAATGTGAATTCCCAGACTACTGCTAACCGCAGCGTCGATTTATACTCTATGCAGCGAACTATCGGAAACCTTAAATTTTGAAAATCACAGTACTATAGTAAATAACTTATTTACCTGTGTTAGAAATAAAGCCGTCAGTTTTGCAGAAACGAGAAAGCTGAAATGTATTTATACTACGTTTAACAAATATATCAAATTGAATGAAATAAAACATTAATTACTTACGTTCATACTGACAATGTCAATCACGTAATAGTCTATGTTGGACATTCGCACAGAGAGATCGTCACCAAATAATTTTAAAATGTTGCCAACAAATAACTGCTCGCCGCTTGCCTCTTCGATTTAAATTTTTTTTTTTTTTTTAAAACAAATACGATCGCATTTCGACCACTAAGCGATCACTAATAATTATAAATGTATCTAATGTTCAATTTGACCTTTTTGCATTCCGTAAGGAAACATTACATATGCGAACAAAAATGTTCCTACAAAAAATTATACCTGTATTGGACTTGGATTCTTAAATATTCTCAGTTTTAGATTTACATGGCTGTCAATATTTTAATTATTAATACATTACTGTGGACGAAAATGTTTCATCATCAGCCTGCGGCAGTCCACTGCTGGACATAGGCCTCTCCCAATAGGCACTATTTAGCCCGATCTTCGGCTTCACGCATCCAGCTACTGCCAGCCGCCTTGCGCAGATCGTCGCACCATCTAGCCAGGGGACACCCTACACTACCATTCATTGGGAGGATGTGCCCATAATCGCCACGCTGGGCAAGACGGTTGGCGATCGCAGTGTCAGACATTTCGCACCTGTAACGCTGCGTCCCGTTACCGGTCTGGATATTTTAGATCCGACAATATTGAGATGGTTATTCCGCCATCTATCTGTAGCCAGGGATCTTTTATGGCATTTCCCTCTGTCGGTTTCTACGACACCCAAGGGAAGAGAGGGGTGGCAGAATTCTAAGGCCGCTACCACAGGGCAAATGAAAATGAAAATGAAACCTACGGTGCAGAAGAAATCCTAGCATGGTGCAAAGTTTATTTAAAAAAAAAACTAGCTGCGCCCAGCGGTTTCACCTGCCTAAGAAGAGCCGACTACATTACTGAACCGTACATTTGATTCTTCTCGGCAATATTCAGTACTTGCCGTGCGGCTCCTTAATGCATTTTTTTTCTATTTCATAAAAGTGACGGAACGAGCAAAACGTTCACCTGATGGTAAGTGCAACGTCTGCCCATAACTAATGCTGTGTCACCCAGAAAATTATTTTAAATTATTTAATTATATTTCAAATCGAATCACTATTTCCTGAGATTTGCTTTCAAAAAATACCAAATAGTATATTTCTAAGTTATGTCATTCCGAACCAAACATGTTTTTATTTTTTTTATTGTAGTAACGAAACGAGCAAAACGTTCACCTAATGGTAAGTGCAACGTCCGCCCACAACTGCGCACGTCACCCTGAGACATCAGTTCTTAAATCTCAAATGACCAGTGATTACGCTAGCTCACAATGCCGTTCAAACCGAAACACAGTAATGCTTGCACACTACTGCTTCACGGCAGAATAACTGGCCCTGGGGTGGTATATACCTAGACGGATTCCTGCATAGGAATCCTACCACCAGTAAAAAAGTTAGCTAGCTGGCAGACGTAAATGAAAATCTAAAAGGTAAAACTACTAAAACTGATCTTAATATTTAAAACATACAGTAGATAATCAAATAGCAGATCTTTGAAAAATAGGCCGCAGTAAACAATCAAATTTTATAAGCCACAAAGTCCAAGATTAACCAACTTCCATTACAAGGAGGACTGTGAAATAGATTGGGAAACTATATCGGGTCTCATTAGTAACGGATTTAGTGTAGAGTGACTTTCAACAGCAGCGGAGCGAAGTGTCGAAGATGGGGTCCGAACAATGAGAGCTGACAATGGATTGGAGTCGAAAATTAAACTTAGAAAACATTTTCCGAACCGGCCAGTTCGATTTTAAATTAAGTATTGACGGCGACTATTTTTTCGTTCAGTTTGCATGTTATTAAAAAGTTGCCTTCAGAGTTTAAAAACAACTTTCGAAAGCTATTCCTCTGTCTTAATAGAAATCTCAATTACACTTTAACCGAAGATAAGATAACAATTTCAGTTTTATGTTGTAAAGAGTAAGGTTAACATTTTAAAAACGTATAATTTAATAAGGCTTTAACGCACTAGCATGATCTTCTAACGACAATTATAAAAAGCACGTTTTTAGGATAATATGCAAGATTCATACTCGTATTATTATAGGTGTCCGGCAGAGTAGAATAGCATCTATCTCTTTCTTACCGAGGTGTCGTACGAGGCGACTGAGGTATTGAACGGTCAGCATTTATTCGTGTAGAATAACACCATAATATGCAATGCTGTCACTATACTGCTAGTGTGAACGCAATATAGAGTGAGAATTGTTTGACTCGTACCAAAATGGCGGAAACGTGGTGTGCCACCGACGCAACTCGTTATCGCGGCATCGTGGGCTACGTGAGTGGCTTCTGCCTACCCCTTATAAGGCTGTATGTATTTAGGCAAGATTATTATTATTAAACTATTACTACTACTTATTATTGACGACCACGTGACCTAGTGGTCAGAGTACCTGACTTCTAAGCCGCGGGACCTGGGTTCGAATCCCAGCGGGAGCCAACATTTGTGCTAAAACATAAATTGTTGGTTTTCAGGTCTGGTTGAGTTGTGATTGTCCCCGTGTTTCTGACACTGCATCCTAGCCTACCTCCGATCTTATCGCATCAGCGTTACATCGGGCGCGGGTAGGTTGGGACGAGTGAGTGCCTCTGTGTTTGCGCGTACACTTGTGGCACTATAATATCACCGGCGCAGTTGATCGCTCTCGACAGTAGTCGGCAGTTGTCGCCGTGGTCGAAATCGGCTAGGAGAACATCATTAAACTATAGTATAGCTTACACATGCAAACAAACTTATACAAAAGTCCAGCGGCTTGGATGTCCCTAATTTTTAAAAAGTTTTGGAGCAAGAAAGAGTCCGCTACCCTGATTCAATGCGGGTTGACAGACTACACGTGTCGTCGTTATATTTTATTCCTCGGATGTGGGGTTCCTCACGTTGTTTTCCTCATGTCAAGTGTTGCCGACACTAGGAATAAAACCAAGGTAACTCGTGTACTGCATGGCGTTGCATATTAAAGGCAAGCCGCCATGCCACCGAGCTATGGAGCATAAATATTAGAAAAAATCTTCCGGCTCAATTGATACATAGCTGAACGACTGGCTTCCATCGTAGGTTCGATTTCCAAATGAAAATCCCACCTAATGTTCATCAGTTGGCTAGTGATAGGCTGAAATGATGAAAAACTTAAAACTGGTGACGTAATTCATCTTTATTTTGTAATTTTTTTTTTTTTATAAATTTGCCGCCCTGTCTTTTACTATTGTTTATCGTAACAGTGAATTAAGGGAAATACCCTGAAATTAAATCCGAAAGTGACCTTCAGAGACAACATAGTAATTATGGGCAGAATAACCGGCACTGCTTGTAGTGCTTACTTAGACGGGGATACCTTTAAAATAATAAAACCAGTTCCGAAATCATAGCTTTAGCAGCGTCTTTGCAAGGCGCCTTAAGTTTTTATATATTCAATAATATGATATATTTCATAGTCACTACGAATCGATTGAAGTGAAGAAATGAAATGAATAGAAGTGTCTTTAATGCAAAACATATGCGACTCCATTACGCATCAAAGCGGACATAACAAAATGATTTCGTCGATCCTCGAAGATGGTAATTATTTTCATATGAAGCAACTTTTACTGCACCAAATTAAAACTAGTAGCCCGAGGTCATCAACCCGCCGTCCTGCCGGTGCTCAGTTTTATGTTTTTTTTTTAAAAGAACATCAAATTATTATGATTCGTGTTATTCTTTCATCCGTAGCCGATAAGTGCTCGACGGGCCAATTCTAATGAGAACAGAAAACCGAGCGATCGAAAGAAATGTTAATGGCGCAGAAGCGACGAAATCTATTGAAAGCAATGCGGAATATAAATAGAAGTTGGATGATTAGTCATTTTTAGTGTACCGTGCTTCTAAAGTAAAAACGGAACCCTACTAAAACTGGTGTTTAAACTGTCTGTCACACCACATTTTCCCAAAAACCACGAGTCCCTTGTAAATTAGGCATATTAACTGATCTAATTAAAACGTAATTTCGCACTGATAACCCTTCCTACGAATTCACACGAATATTCATTTAAGAATCAAAGAGGAGCACCGCAAACTGCGGCGGGGTAGTGGCTTAAGAGAAACTACCACCCCATCGCACCACCCGCCCTCACGTCGTAAAAGTCGACAGAGAGAGATTAAAACCAGAAAATGGACAGCAGCATCTTCCTGGAAAATCAGAATAAATAAACTGCGGTTGCCAAACTACAAACTTTTGTGGCAATCTATGGGGGAGGCCTATGTTCAGCAGTGGACTAGTGATAGACTAAAATGATGATGACGATGATGAAGGCAAACTGAATAAACATTAAAAAATCAATTTCTCATTTCTTGTAAACATAAACATATTTTTTTTAAAAAGACGTTCTGAAAATTATAGAAAACAGAGATACTCCTATAATTTAAAGACTACTGGTACTAAAATAAAAACGAAGAACATAACGCCTTTCTTGAAGTTAACAATGAAAGTCCTTGATCAAACTTATCATTTGCTGTCGACTACAATAAGAAAATATGATACGGAACCCGTGCAAATCAAACAGGCACTACAAAAAAGTCGTATCTTTTTTTTATCTCTTTTGGTATTAGAACACTTTACTAACAATTACTGCTGCTTATAATATTAATGAGACTTTACTGGTGGTAGGATTCCTATGCAGGAATCCTTCTAGGTAGGTCACTCCCCAAGGCCAGTTATTCTGCCTTCAAGCAGTAGTGTGCATACATTACTGTGTTTTGGTCTGAAGGGCACTGATAGCTAGTGTAACAAATGAGACTTAAGAACTGATGGATCAGGTCAGTATTGTGGTATCACACAGAAATATTCCAGGCGACACAGCATCTGTTATGGGCAGACGTTGCATTTACCATTAGGTGAACGACTTGCTCGTCTCGACACTTTATTCCATAAAATAACCTTTTCCCTGATGTACTCTTTTCCTTTTCATCACACGAAATCTATTGATGGGTTCATCCTTACTTAGTAAGATAGTAATATTTTAATACTATTTAAAGATCATTACAATGGCAGTGCTTTATGTACTACTTTATCAGTCTTTACAAATGCCAAGTTAAACCACAATAAATTCCATGTCTCTCGAACATCACGTCGGTTACTTTATCTCTTGAATTCTAAGTTCTTTCTCCTCGAACCCTGCCCTCTAAACATTCTAGCGATATCGTCCTAATAACATGTAATAACTATAAAATTATTCCAATACAAAACTACTTGGCGAAAGGCAGACGATATCACGTACGCCCTGAATCTTAATAATACTTCGCCGTTTTACGCAAATTCAACTCTAAATTTACTAGATTACAGTCGGTTTTCTTACGGTAGCTAGTGGATAAAATTGAGATTTCTATACACAGCAAATGAAAACTCTAAAGTAGATGCCATTAAGGGGCATATTCCAGACGCGGCGTCTTGATCGAGTATCACATTTCGTTCTCACTTCGTCAGGTGTCGCTAGCGGCGTCGTTCTGTTTTGTTCGCTTTTGTCCTACGGAGTGTGAACTCGATAAAAAACTTAAAAAGGAAGCGAGCGGCGTTCAGAATAGGGGTGTTTATGAACGAAAAAAAAGGGCATATTTATGAAAAGGTACGAATGTTTGCGCTTCAGTTTGTACGTCGCTTTTATTTCAACGCCCTTTGTTAGCCTTTGATGTGTTGCGTCCCGGATTTTATATAGATATACTTATATTCGAGCGGCGAAAGCGTCGATATTGAAATCGGTTTTTGGAGTTCGAGAAAATATTAAAATACCTAAGGTCGTTTACACCTAAAACTTACCAGCTTTCATATCGAACTTTCAACGAATATTCATATCATACTTATTTATTTTATTACGTAGTTTTTTTATTTATTTTGAGGTAAACATTCCTTTTTGTCTGTAGTGGGAATTTTACCCCCTTTTCAAATTATTTTGCAAACAAGGTCTTAAAATCTTAAATTCGATCCCTCGTTATTCACACTGGTAAGTGACATCGTACCCGCTCAAAATGTGAGGTAAACGACCACCGTTCTTAAGAAACCTGCAGTGTAAGTTCTTATGTACTTCCAAACAGACAGCAACGACTGTATCTATACTATGATTTACAGATCGCCATCATGTCGTCTTACTTCAATTACGTGACAAATTTAAAAAAAAAAGAAAATTTCATTAAGACACTTTTATTTCTTACTTGGTTAATAAGTATTTCCGTTTATGTATGTAAGTACTCGTAAAGTTGACAAACGGATTAACAAACCATCTGATGATAACTCGTCGATGTGGGCCACAAACACCTACATCCATTCTCTATAAATAATTAAGACATAAACGCGTTGTCACCCTGCTATGATGGAAGGCATCGTTGCCCGTAGTACCACTTCATTTTGCGACCGAGTCTTGGCAGATTAACTTTGTTAGGTACAATAAATTGATATGATTTTTACTATAATGATAGTGATTCAAGTATCTTACACATCTGCACTTCAATATACTGGCACAATACATAGCCCTCTCTCGACTTGTGGACTCGTCTTACTGATAGTAGGATTCCTATGCAGAAATCCATCTAGGCAGGTACCATCACAGGCCAGTTATTCTGCCGTGAAGCAGTAGTGGGCAAACATTATTGTGTTTTGATCTAAAGGGCACTGAGAGCTAGCGTAATCACTGGGCATACGAGACTTACGAACTGATGTCTCAGGGTGACGCAGTGTGGTGCCACACAGAAATGTTCTGGATGGCAGCGCATTTGTTATGGGCAGACGTCGCACTTTCCATCAGGTGAAGGTTTTGCTCGTCACGTCACTTTACCTAATAAAATAAATAAAAAAACTTAATTTTAACAAAATCCATGAACTTTAAAACTAAAGATGTATTTAACGTTTATGAAAACTTTTTACTTGCAACGCTCTTTCAAAAGCTACAACTAAACTCAGCTGAACTCATTCAACCTTGCAACTAAGTTTCCAAAACAATTACCTCTGTCCAGAAAACAACAATAATATAACCACTAGCTATGTGTATATGTCAATTATGTGTTCTTATTTATAACTAGAACAGGACACCATCGATCATTATAGTTATCAGCGCATAATGTTATCCGATGGCATGGTGATAGTGTGATGTTAAATACAATCCATTGTGACATTTTCCACTTTGGGTATTAGTCTTGGAAAGTAACAGTAGGGTGATCAAAAAAATATAAACTAATTCAACTTATAGTGACAATTTAATACACACTTATAGCGACATACATACATACATACAGTCATGCTTTTTTCTTATATAAGGTAGTAGGCAGAGGCCCAAGCGTAGCCCACTCTTCATCCCCGTGGAAAACGACAGAGACGTCAAAGAAATCTTACTTCCCATTTCATTCCCACGAGCATTATAGTGACAGCTTTGCATATTATGGTGTTATTCTGAACGAATAAAGGCTGTCCGTTCATTACCTTAGTCACCTCTTACGACACGTCGGTAGGAATGAGGTAGGTGCTATTCTACTCTGCCGGACACCTGTGAGATCAAATCAATACAACGTAATATAATGGGAGATTGAATAGAGAATGTCTTATTTCGTGAAAATATTTGATTAGACTATAATTTTAGTGCATTGTTATATATTGTAAATAAGAAAAGAAGAAGAAGAGAAAAAGAGCGTGTGCAGTAAACTTACTGGTGGTAAAAATCCTGTGCAGGAATCCGTCTAGATAGGTACCACCCCAGGTCCAGTTATATAGCGTACAAACATTACTTTGATTTTGTTTGAAAGGCACTGAGAGCTAGTGTAATTAAAAACTGATCTCTAAGGGTGACGGACGCAATGTGGTGTCACACAGAAATGTTCCGGGTGACACGGCATTTGTTGTGGGCAACGTAAACGTGACAGAAGTAAAACTTATTTAATTAAAATAAAATTAATTAAACACGAATTAGCAAAAACATTACTTTGATAATTCAATATTTATTTTTCATTCTTTATACTGGTAAAATATGGCGATGGGCAATAGGTGCCTTAAAACTCGTATTTGTAGGTGCTGCAGCTGGAGCTCGTGGAGCTGCTCTGGATCTGCTCACGTTTGCACTGTATATATGGAATTTATTTTAAGTGTATTTTCATTATAGAACAAGATTTAGTTACCTACTTGGTATAGTTTTTAACCTTTTTAACGAAATTTTATTTTATTGTCATATATAAATAACATAATAAAATCTACCGGAGGAATTTTTTTCGAACATTTCTTATTTTGCTCAGAAGAACCTAATTACGAAAAGGTGGTAGTTTTGTAAAAAAGAAACGATATTAGCCAACAAAATAAATAAAAATTTAAAGGAAAATCATATATTTTTTTGCTGTCCGTACAGCAATCCAGCATGCGAGTTTTAATCCAAATCCCTTGTAAGTATTTCAACATGTTCCTCCGGTCTCGTCAAACGAGTGAGACTTTAGCTTTATCTCTATCTATCATTATCATATCATGCGAGAAAAAAGAGAGACAATGATGACGCTGGTACCGTGTTGAATGGAATAAATGAATTTCTTTTGTGCATCGATCCGACACACAGAAACACACGACGTGGATGTTTTTTTTTCATTATTTGTATCGGTTTCGTGGTTTTCTACGTATTTAATAGAAGTAAGGTGCAACTCATTTTAGTTTCACCTGATAGTGAAGAAAATGTTATATAAAACACTAGCTGATGCCCGCGACTCTGTCCGCGTGAATATAGGTTTTTTAAATGCCCTGTGGAAACTAATTGGTTTCTATAATCCACTCCCATGTCCGTCCCAAGGATGCAAGCTATCTCTGTTCCAAATTTCGTCACGATAAGTTCAGCGGTTGAACCGTCAAAAGGTAACAAACAGACAGAGGGACAGATAGAGTAACTTTCGCACATATAATATAAGTATGAATGTAGAGTTTTTCTCAAATTTCAAATTTAATCTTATCTTACTGGTTCGCTTTTTCAATGACTGCACACCCGACTAGGAGTCAAGGCAATAAGAACGGACTAAATTAATTTCGTGTGGTGGCGGCTTAAAAGAATCTACCACTCTAGTGGTAGATTCTTTTAAGCCTTCTTTTAAGCCTGATGAGATAGATCTCATCCCGTGGGTGTCGTAGAAGTCGACAGAGTGAAAATGAAAACCAGGAGATGGGCAGCAGCATCTTCCTGGAACATCCGAATAAATAAACTGCGGTTGCCAACCCGCCTGCCAGGCGTGGCAACTGTGGCAAAATCCCTCCAAAATGAGAGCTACAAACTGTTGTGGTTGTCTAAGGGAGTAGCCTGTGTTCAGCTGTGGACTTGTGATAAGTTGAAACTAAATTAAATATATTTTATCAACAAATTTTCTCCGAGTTTCCTACGCTTAATGAGTTTCTACCTACCCTGTAGACGGATTTGCTGTGAAGCTGCTTGCTAACTTGGACGCTAGATTTTATTTTAAATACTTGCTTTTGGTAGCTTTCCGCAAACTGGTTCTTACCTGCAAATAAAAAATTGGTATTATTATAATAGTCAACTTGAAAGACATGAAGTTTAATAATATTATTATTTAAAATAAACGAATGACGATATTATCTTATCTTAATTATGACTTATACCATAAATTATCAGGGCGGATTTCACCGTTGTAAATAAACGCGATCATTTCAAGCTAAACGAAATTTAAGCATTTAACACAACTTACGACATTGCATTTCATCAACATGAAATAAAAGCAGTTAAAGCTGAACGCGATTAAAATTCACAACGCCCAATTTTCGACGTTTAACTCTGTAAACGCGTTTAGAGAGCTGTCATCGTCTATTGCACAACTATGTTATGTAATGTAATGTAATGTTTCAGCCTATAAATGTCCCACTACTGAGCACAGGCCTCCTCCCATTTCTGAGAGGGTTTTGGAGCTAGGAAGAATCCGCCACGCTGCTCCAATGCGGGTTGGCGGACTTCACATGTCTTCGAAATATTTTTTATTCCTCAGACATGCAGGTTTCCTCACGATGTTTTCCTTCACCGCCGAGCACGTGGTAAATCAGCACTTAAAATTGCAATTAACAATTTTAGTGGTGCCGGCACCGATTAACCCAAAGATTATTTTTATTTCGCGTTGTTTATTGTTACATTGGTAACCTATGTAGGTATAATTGATTATATTGACGTCGCAAAATGCGGAATAATCTTCGATTTCCAAAACGCGATCAAAATGGAGCTGGTACAATCGGTTAGACGAAAACCGAGATCAAAGTATACTTTTGAACTCAGTTAAGTAAAACTTGGTTTTATTAAACTTGGTTTCCAAAGAGAACGGTGAAATCGGTTCTCAGTCTGTTAAGAATCCTCTGCCTCACATAACCTCCCCCAAGAAGATGTCCGTACCATTGATAACAGTACCAGGTGCTTAGAAAACTAGATTAGAATATAATTTTTTTTTTTTTTTTCAATATAGATTATTTACATAATAAGAGAATCTACCACCCCATCTTACCCCGAGGGAGTCGTAAAAGTCGACAGGCGGAAAATGGAAACCAGGAGATGGGCAGTAGCATCGTTCTGGGACATCAGAATAAACAAACTGCGGTTGCCAATCCTCTTGCCAAGCGTGGCGACAATGGCACTACCCACCAAAACTGAGAGCTACACACTTGTGGCAATCTATGTTGGAGGCTTATGTTCAGCAGTAGACTAGTGATAGGCTGAAATGATGAAGATGATGATTCAACGTCATTTACGAAAAATGCCTCTGTCCTGGGAAGAACCTTCAAAAAATAAAGGTAGCAAATTGTTTTGTCTTTTTAAAAATAATGTACAACAACAGTAGTATTATAAAGAAATAGCTTGGCAGCGATTACCTCATTCCCGGAGGTTATTATCATCTATGTATTCTTCAATATTATATTCATAATTTACTAGTTGGTAGGAGTCCTATGCAGGAATCCGTCTAGGTATGGTAAATTTTACTAATGGGCAAATTTAAAAAATAAATAAAAACACATAATATATTTATATTTGTAGAAATTAAATGAAAATACTTTATTTTTCGACGTAAGAAATATAAATTTCGTTTCATCATCATTATCATTATTCCAGCCCACAACTAGTCCACTGCTGAACATAGTTTTGTCATAGTTGCCACGCTAGGCAGGCGGGTTGGCAACCGCAGTTTATTTATTCAGATATTCCGGGAAGATACTGCTGCCCGTCTCCTGGTTTTTATTTTCCCTCTGTCGACTTTTACGACACCCACGGGATGAGATGGGGTGGTAGATTCTATTAAGCCACCACCACACGGCAGTGTAAATTTCGTTAGTCAAACGTTATTTTCTTACAATCTCCCACCGTTTATTAGTGAGATTCCTCTGACAGCATTTTTTTTAAAAACGATGTCCCATTGTAGGATTTCTCCTTTGTCGTGGGTACGTTTTACATACATAAATTCCACATGCATCAACACCTTGACCCGGAAAGACTAGCTTTAGGTCATACAAATATCTGTTACGTGCGGGAAACGAACCCGCGACGCAGCAATCAAGGTCTTAACCACTGCGCCAACCGAGCCGACGATCATATCCTCATTTTATTCTTCGATCTTATCGCATCAGCGTTACATCGGGCGCGGGTAAGTTGGGACGAGTGAGTGCCTCTGTGTTTGCGCGTACACTCGTGGCACTATAATACTCGTATCTCCTGCGCAGTTGATGGCTCTCAAAAGTAGTCGGCAGTTGTCGCCGTGGTCGAAATCGGTTAAGAGAACATCATCCTCATTTTAGTAAATCCTTTTCTTATCTTATTCAAAAACAGATTATAAATAAATTTACAAAGAATAGTCTCAGAAAATCAAACTAAGCTCCATGCCAAATTTTAGACAAGATCCAATAACAAATATGTATATTGCAGTCGAATAGACCAGCCTCGAACAGCACCTGTTCACAAGTATGACGCATGTGGCAGCCATAGTATCGTTACGTACTGCGTCCATTTTAACTGCAACGGGACCCGAACAACCGCTGTACGTGGATGTAAAGTGAGCGCTCATTGGAAACTAGCCTCCTTAGTTGTTTTATCTCAAACCAGTCTTTGATTGGCCAATAAACGGATTCCGTAATAGTACTAGGAAAGCTTACACACAGGCGAGAGCAGACCTAAGTATGCCCCTATTGAGGCGATTTTCGATAAATCGAAGCACAGAGTGTGCGACAACAGAGGGTAGTCATAGAATAATTATTATAAAAATATACAACAAAAAAAACATAAACTAGTGCAGGGCAGCTGATACGGTCGATCGTTTATCATAATGTATGATATATACAAGTTAACTAGAGCAGGGCTGCTCATACGGTCGATCGTTTATCACAATATATCATATATACATAAATATAATATCTATGCCACGATACATCCTACCAAGATGACAATCCCGCATCACACATAGTTGCAGCCTCTCAGAGTCGATCGATCCTAGTCTAACAATATTGAGGTAGATCGCCAGCAGTTCAAGTTTGAGCACCCCTGAACTAGAGCATTAATAGATTTTATCTTTATTCTAGAAGAAACATTTAACCTTCGGCTATGCGAACATAAACATATAAACACATATTATCGACCGATAGGTCTCCGGCAGTGTAGAACACCATCTACCTCTTTCCTACCGAGGTCGTAAGAAGCGACTAAGGTATTTTACAGAGAGAAGAGGTGTCGAACGCAATGGGGAGTGAGATTTTTTGACTAGTACCAAAGTGGCGGCGACGTGGTTAGCTACCCGTCAGATCTCGTTTCCCACGAAGTCTGCTAACTCCCGTTGGAGGAGCATGGCGGAAAAATAAGGAGCCCAGTAGTGGAAAAATTATAAATATTTTTAGTTATAAATTATCGAAATATTTTTAAAGATACTTATTACCAACATTATAAAAATTTAATGTAATAAATATGTGACTAACTCAAGAACACTGAAGCAATACGTTAAGCATCAGTAGGTACGAGTACTTGTCCTGATTAACGGGTTCTTATAGAAGGGCAGACATACAAACTCATTGAAAATTCTAATGGCTTTTTTGTCTGATACAATTGCTTCATAAGTCACGCTAACAAAACATAGTGTAGCTAAACAATAGAGCTATCAATAGCACGGAAACTAAAGAGTATTTGTATTCCTAACGTATCCCACACTAACTAATCTATCTTTTGCGCATAACTGAGTCTCTAGCATTACTTATCTACGACTTTTGATATAACTAAACTAATACAAAACAATAGTAAAGACGTATAGAATTAATTTGCTGTCGTGTAATATGACATTCTTTTGGATTAAATGCATCATATAATTGTATACGCCAATTCAAATCAATTTAAAACAAACTCTATGTTATTGCACAGAAGTTACAAAATAATAGTGAGTTAAAACGCTATATAAATTACACGCGATCTAAGCTACCTCGAGAATGTAGAAGCCCATCCAGGTTTTTGCGATATACGATAAAGCTATTTAGTGTTCAAGATTTTATTGGTTTTGTTTTATTTTCTAAGAAGTATTTAGAAGTTAAGGTTGCATTTTAATCGGATAACTTAACACACATGAGAAGCTTTATGAGACTAAGTTAGTTAAGCCGGAACATTGAATCTCATTATTTTATTGCGTATATGTAAATATAAAACCAAATTTTAGTTTTTTCTTTTTTTGATAGAACGAAAGTGACCAGAGTTATACCCGGTGTCGGCTACTCTAAAATTGTTCCATAATTTGAAGTGCTGATTTACCACGTGCTCAGCGATGAAAGAAAACATCGTGAAGAAACCTTTGGAAAATTTTTGTAGGACATATGAAGTCCGCCACTCGGCATTGGAGCAGCGTGGCAGACTGCTTGCGCTCTGCCACTCTGTTTCAATGCCGATTTTGTAGGCTGTTATTTTACTTTTATTTTCTTTATTACTTCGATCATATGAAATAACCAAAAAAAAATCATTAACCATAAAAATTGCGGCGATATTATGAATTTAATAAATTGTAATAAAATAGTTATAATGTATTAAGTCGTTAGCTCTTTGAAATATTTATGTTACGTATCGTAATCGTGTCGTTTGAACTAAATGATCGGCATTTCTCTGAAGATGTGTCAGAAAAAACGAAGCTGAACGTGCTTCGCGCGTTCAATATTATGTTATATAAATCGGTCTTATGTTCGGATATCAAGGTGCACATTCGCCCAGCTCACACGAATCGGAGTTATTAGAGTCTTGTAAGAATGCGAGGCGCATTCGGGACGTGCGTTTTTCAATTATTCCAAGTCGCGCGAAATGCGCAGCCGTCGCTTTGGCTCGGCTTTTTGGGCGAGTGGTGTTTGGTAATAATTTTGTAGATTTCCCTTTAATGGGGCGAGTAATTCATACTAGTTGCGTAGTTATCTATCTAATATAAATACGTCATGTTTGTTGACTGATTTTCGTTTTTGATTAAAAGCGTAGAGAAGCCATCAAAACCTTATCAAATAAAGATTACTAAGGCTATTAAATTAGCACACAAATGGCGACAGCGTGGCCTAATGGTTAGGGTACCTGACTTCTACGCCGTTGGTCCTGGGTTCGAAGACCAGCCGGAACCAACATTTGTGAGAAAATACAAATCGTTGGTTTACGGGTCTGGTTGTATTGGGCATATTAAATTTGTCTGTAAAACGCACCCACGATACAAGAGAAATCCTACTGTAGGTGTTGTGTGGTTCATTTAAAAAAAATTATAGTGGAACACAAGTTTTTCTAAGACTCGCTATAAACTTTTTTAATATTCATACATGGGACAAACACCCGGATAAAGGACAAATTTTTCCATGCGGGAATCGAACGCATGAACTACAGCGCAGAAGTAAATCGCTGAGCCACTGACATCGGACGATCGTAAAGTGGCAAATACTTTGGACTTTTACCAATCACAAACGTCCTCGCCAGTAAATAAGCAATAATACATCGCTTCCCATACCTGGTGTTATTAGCGATCGTTTACATTAATTAGATACGAAATTAAAACAAAAAGACCAGGCTCCGCGATACGAAAGGCATACTAAATGTCATTGACCGGCTACCGATCGAAATGGTACATATTCAATCAATATTAAAAAAAAAAAACTAGTTTCAAATCACAGATAGGATCTAAGTCAAGCGATAAATTACAGAATATGCTAAAAACGCAAGCAAGTTTAGTTGGAAGCTTAAATAGTTATTGCGTGCAGCGGAAATTTTATGAAATAAATTATTAATTATATTCTGATCGAATATGTAATGAAGAGTAAAAATATTTTGTATTCATTCATTTGCTCATTGATTTATATAACCAATTAACAGTAATTACAACATCTAACTATCATTATCAAATCACATTCGATGTAATAGTAATATTACGAACTAGCTGTAGCCCGCGACTGCGCGTGGATTAAGGTTTATTTTTAAATACCGCGAGAACTCTGATTTTCCGGAATAAAAAGTATCCTATGTCTCCAGGATGCAAGTTTTTTTTTATCTTGTATAAAGTGACGAAACGAGCAAAACGTTCACCTGATGGTGATGTCACCCTGAGACATAAGTTCTTAGGTCTCATATGCCCAGTGATTACGCTAGCTCACAGTGCCCTCCACCCGAAACACAGTAATGTTTGCACACTACTGCTTCACGGCAGAATAACTAGCCCTGGGGTGGTACCTACGTAGACGGATTCCTGCATAGGAATCCTACCAGAGTTTCGTCAAGATCGGTTAAACGGTTGAGCCGTGAAATCATAATAATAAGAGGGACAGAGAGAGTTAGTTTCGCATTATTTAGTACGGATTTTAATGTGATTGAGCTAATAAAATTCGAAGTAATAGACTAGAAGTATTTAGTCTCGCTTCTCTCTTACGACAAATAATTTTAAAGGCTTTTTGAGGCATTCTAAAACATGCTTCTTTATAGCTTATGTTTGCCAAGTGCTTACCATTAAGACCACAATAGCATTCCCAATTCCAAAAAAAAAAAACATCAAAACTGATGCTTACTAGTGGTAGAATTCCTATGCAGGGGAATAAGTGGTCTGTCGTGGTATCTACCTAGATGGATCTAGGTAGATACCACGACAGACCACTTATGCCGTAAAGCAGCAGTGTGCAATCATTAGTCAATTTCTCAAACATAACTCGTCACTTTCTTCCATTAAAAAAACAATTAGCGCTTTTTTAACTTTAAAATTGGGAAAAAAATTCTCACTAACACTCACTCATTATTGGAAGAACCGGAAATAAGTTTTTTTTTTAATGTCGTATGGCGCGGCTTCGTCTGCGTGGATATATGTTTCGTAATTACTCCATGGGAATCATATGATTTTCCGGGATAAAAAATATCCTATATCAGTTTCCATTATGCAAGGTATCTGTGCCAAATTTTGTCAAGATCCCTTCAGCGATTGAACCGTGAAAAGGTAACAAACAGACAGAGGGACAGAGAAGTTACTTTCGCATTTTTATTAGTTTGGATATGACAATGTCATATATTAGTAGACGGGGACTTGTAAGTGCAGAGTAACAATTCCACGCTAAAATGTAAATGTAATCTATACCAGCGATTCCCAACCTGTGGCACGTGTACCCCTGGGATACGCGGGGTCCCATTGTGAACGTTAAAATTATATTGGTAATGGCGGAAATACTGAAAAGTTAAAACAGTTAACTTATATAAACATTATTATAATCTATTACGTCTACAATATGTAGTTTGTTCTCGAACATGTCTTATTTCAAGGTTCAGATTGACAATAGACTGACCTTAGGAAAAACGAGACACATTTTAGGAGTAGGTACGGAGTTTCATATATGAAAAATTTATATGAAAAGTTATATATGTCCATAAATGAAAAGTTTTATTAAGGGGTACGGGAACGAAAAAAGGTTGGGTAGCACTGATCTATGCGATCGGATCTCATAAGTGCTATAAATATAGGTAAGTGATTTTGTTATATATCTTTTTTAACTTGTTTCTTTTTGATGTCCTCTAATTGCGCTCTCACGAAAACATAGTGATTTACTCATATCCATACATAAAAGTAACAGCCTATAAATACCCCACAGCTGAGCCCAGACCTCCTCTAATTTTTGAGAGGGTTTTGAAGCCGAGAAGACTCTCTAATGAACTCTGCACTTCGTATGTCCTCATGTATGTATTGTTCAGACATAGTGGTTTCCACACGAAGTTTTTTACGGCATGGGCCGGGTCGAACTCGGGTCACTTGCGTACTATGGTATTTAAGGCGAGCACCTAGCCAAACTGATGATGTTCTCCTAGCCGATTTAAGACTACTGTCGAGAGCCATCAACTGCGCAGGAGATATTATAGTGCCACAAGTGTACGCGCAAACACAGAGGCACTCACTCGTCCCAACCTACCCCGCGCCCGTTGTAACGCTGATGCGATAAGATCGGAGGTAGGCTAGGATGCAGTGTCAGAAACACGGGGACAATCACAACACAACCAGACCCGAAAACCAACAATTTATGTTTTAGCACAAATGTTGGTTCCGGCTGGGATTCGAACCCAGGACCCGCGGCATAGAAGTCAGGTACTCTGACCACTAGGCCCCGCGGTCGTCAGTCACTAGCCAAACTACCACGGCTCTCTTATCCAGTCGACCAAGCCAAGACCGAGGTTAATACATTTGATCCACTGTCCGATGTTCGTTAGCGAATCAGCACATATCCATACACACTTTTACATTCCCTAGAGATAGCAAAACATGAGATGTTAAGTGCTTGTGGCCATTTTATGATTGCTCCTAACATATGTATCTATTTAAATGAAAGAAACATTTTTTTATCGCATATTTAAAAAAATATTAGTAGCATAAAAATAATTTACGGCAGTTCTTAATATACACTTGTCAACGAAACGATACAACATTCCTTATTTAAGATGTTAACATGACCCTTGGAGGTGGATTGATTTAGAATTGCTACTGCTGGGCGTGTTTTAAAGGTGACATTACACGCGTGATGTTTGGTATAACACGAGAAAGTTATATACTAGCTGATGCCCGCAACTACGCTTGCATGGATATAGGTTTTATAATTATCCCGTGGAAACTGTTTCATTTTCCTGGATAAAAAGTATCCTATGTTCGTCTCCAGGATGGGAGCTATGTCTGTGCCAAATATCGTCAAAATCGGTTCAGTGCTTGAACTGTGAAAAGGGAACAAACAGAGGGGCAGAGAGAGTTACTTTCGCATTTATAATATTACTACGGACGAAAAGATTAACACATACACTGCGTATACACAAACGCGTAAAAATACCCATCGCTGCATTGGACGGATGCTTCTTCTCATTCTTGGGAGGGTTTTTTTAGGGCGAAAAATCCGTCGACTGCTCCAGTGTGATTTGTCAGGTAAATATACATTTTTTTTTCTTTTCCAATGATCAATGAACTTAGAAGCACTAGCGATCGAACTCGAGTTGACTTTGAGGTACCCTACCACTTTAATGATGTACAAGTTATTAGATATAATACATTCTGTTCCGCCGTTTGGTAGCGGCTTAAGAGAATCTACCACCCCACCTCATCCCGTGGGTGTCGTAAATGTCGACAGAGGGAAAATTTAAACCAGAAGACGGGCAGCAGCATCTTCCTGGAACATCTGAATAAATAAACTGCGGTTGCCAACCCGCCTGCCGAGCGTGGCAACTATGGCTAAGTCTCCCCCCCCCCCCCAAATGAGAACAAGAACTTTTGTGGCAATCTATGGGGGAGGACTATGTTCTGCAGTGGACTAGTGATAGGCACAAAAGATGATGATGATGATTCTGTTCTACAGATTTCTACCGTGACTACCATTACAGATCTCATCACTACTAGGACACAAGTGGGGCCCTGGTCAACCGTACACAACCGTTATTTACGAAAATTACCGCACCTACTCTACAATGAAGAATCTCATTGTAAGAAAACCTAAGCGCCCCAAAAATATTTAAAAGAAAGAGAAACATTCAAATTAAAACTGTGGGCAGCCCTGGTGTTTTAAAACGAAGACAAAAAATATTGGTGAAAGTTAAAAGACGACCAAGACGGTCACCTGATGGTAAGTGCAACGTCGCCTATAACAAATGATGTGTCACCCAGAACATTTCTTTGGGGCACCATACTCCGTTCTTCACCCTGTGACATCTGTTGTTATGTTTCAGTAATTACACTAGCTCTGCCCCTCAGACCGAAACGGAGTAATGATTGCACACTACTTCTTCGGGAGAATAACTTACCGAACCTAACCAGTAAAACATACTAACAAATTTAAATTTTTAAAATATAGAATGATTTCTTGTGATTAAACAAATGTAGAGGCACCTTTACTACAGGAAAACAATACAGACACGGCATTTCCATTGAAAATAATCATTATTAGTTGAGAAGACATAAATTCAAGCCTCCGCACATTAACATATGTTACGAAAAGAGCGTGGAATTTGAAGAAACTTTGTGATAAGAGTACCGTAGGATAGTGTTAACTAATGTGACTTCTTTATACTTTATGTTTTAAATATGTATTTTGTTTTAAATATCACATATATATATTATGTTTTGTAAAACGCACCCACGTTACAAAATTTGTTTGTTGCAAAAATGTTAGCTCGGCTAGGAATCAAACCTCGAACCTGTGACTCAGTAGCATGGTAGTCTGACCACTAATTGTAGATGAAAAATATTTATAGGGTAACATCATTTGGCCACGTTATCTATGTAACATGCTTCCTGATCGTTTGTAAAAGTGGCCCCGCGACCTCTGACATAGTGAGACCTCACCCTTATACTCCTACACCCTTATACGACTACACCGCTTTCACTCAGGTTACATTTTATTTGCATTTACATATTTTATTTTAAAACTTTTTTCTGGTTGTATTACATTTTTATAGTTTGGTTCCGTAACATCATGCATTAATTTATTGTTATATAATGAACTAGCGGATGACACATATCATTTATTAGTACTAAATTCAGTTACAAATGATTTTAGCACATGCTCCGAGGTGAAATAAATAAAGAAAGAACATTTATTGACCGCTTCAAAAAACAAAAATATTTACATAATTAAGTACAATATAATCCAAATCTTAACATATACGATTATACTTACCGAAACCAAGAAAAAGTAAAAATAATATAAATTAATAAATTTATGATATATACAAAAAAACCGGAAAACATCACGAGTACCACTGAAGCTGCGATCCTTTCTAGCTCTTAAGCGGCACTCTAAACATAAGAGAAGGCCTGTTCTCATCGATGGGACATTTATAAAACGTTACTTTACTTTTACTGCTACATGCCTTGAGATGACGGCGTCAGAAAACCAACTCTCGTTCGCATCACGTGGATGTCGTGAGGCGATTGTGCCTGGAAAATCTTGTAGCTTCAAAAGCATGGCAGAATAACCATCTCGAAAAATGCCAAATCGAAAACACTAATACCAGGGACTAGAATGAGGCGTCTAATAAATGTAAAGTAAAAAGCAAATGTCCCACTGCTGAGCACAGGCGTCCTCTCATTTCTGATAGAGTTACTGTAGCCGGAGAGAGTTCGCTTCGAAGTTCACATGTCCACGAAATATTTCATAAATCAGCAGAACAATTTTGAAGGTGCCGGCAGCGGGGATCGAACTATGAAATTTAATGCCAATACTACGATACTATTTGTAACAATAAATGGAGCTACACTAATAGAGGAGGGTTTTCAATATTATCCTCGAGAACCCTAAAATATTACTCCATTCAACACAAATAGCCTTTGTATGTTTCTTTATAATCTCCGTTGACGAGTTGCCCCAACACTATCCATTTAAATCGGACCTGTGTTGTTTATGCTATTGTGCGTGTAAATGTTCGATTCCCGACCGAATGTATGACTTCTCTCACAGCAGTGTTTCGTGTACAGTCACAAACTATTATGTGGTCACAATGAATATCAATACAATCGTACTAATTCGGTACCGTACAATAAATTATGTTTTCTTATCGTGTGGGATATATCATAATCATCGTCGTTTCAGCCTATCATAAGTCACCTGCTGACTGCAATGGAGAGAATCTTCTCACAGATTGCCTAAATCACGGTGCGAAGCCGCCTTCATTCAACAATTTACCGCAGAAAAAGTATTTCTGTTTGACAAATGGAAAATAATTATCTATGATATTACACTGAATAGATTCTATGCAGAAATACGTCTGCGCACTGCCAATCATCAGATATGTTGTCGCTCATTGGACTTGTCTCTGATTGTTCAAGACTTAGGTCATCGGAACCTTCAAGGTTCATAAGCGTGTCCACGTTATCATTGTCATCTTTTCTAAGGAAAGAGTTTTCTTACAAAGTAATCATTAATAAGAAACAGGAAACCCGACTGCTATACCTAATAACATTCAAGTTATATTTATGTATGTTATATTAAATTTTATTATTTGGTTAATGTTCACCATTTCGATTTTTGTTTGATACCTGCAAAAAAAACAAAACGGTAGCATGAAAGTGTATATGTATATTTGGAAGTAGCTAGTTTTCTATTGATAGACATGTTGTTATAAATATGAAAACTTTTTTATTCGTCATCACTTTTTATTTTGCAGGCGTCCTATTTAAATATTGTACCTTATAGCACTCCCACAAATGCGACGAATCTAAAAACACTTCATATGTTACATTCTACCAAGTCGTTTAGGCTACAGGACGTGCCAAGGAAATACACATACAAACACACTTCCATACACTCGAAGAACATTACCCTCCTCCAGGAGCGGATTTACAATTCTTCCAGTCACAAAGACTAATAATTTGAGTATTGCATAAATGTGGGATTCGAACCCTGGACCTGGATGATACAGGAACATGTATTTTAAGAATTATTAGTTAATTTAAATGTTATGGTGAAAGTCTACCGTAAACCTTTTAAATGTTAAAAATAAATTTAAATTAAAGAAAAAAAACCAATAGAATACTTCCCATCTATGACGTAGCAGGCAGCCAGCATGTTATGGCTACGGCTGTATCAATAAAAAGAAAATAGACAGTTTGAAAAGGGTAACATTTGACACAATAACATGGCAACGCGCGCCGCGGTCGGCTGAGTTATACGCGAGTCGCCGATAGCGAGAAATAATGCGCCGACGCCGTGTAACGCGTGCGAACATACCGTGTATGTAAAAGAATCGCGAACTATGAACATACAGAAACGACAAGTATTTGAAAAACATTTTTAAGGACTGTTGATTTCGGTAAAAATTTCATCGCGTTTATTTTGAAAAGTGCTCGAAACGTCGGTTTAAAAATAGTTACAATTAAGCACGAGCCGTGGTTGCTCAGGGGCTAGGCGCTCGCTTTAAATTTCATAGTACGCGAGTGACCTGGGTGCGATTCCTGGTGCCGGCACCACTAAAATTGTTAATTGGAATTTTAAGTGCTGACTTACCACGTGCTCGGCGGTGAAGGAAAACATCGTGAGGAAACCTGCATGTCTGAGTAATTAAAAATATTTCGAAGACCGCCCTGTGAAGTCCGCCAACCCGCATTGAGTCAGCGTGACGGATTCTTCCTAGCTCCAAAACCCTCTCAGAAATGAGAGGAGGCCTGTGCTCAGTAGTGGGACATTTATAGGCTGAAACTTTTTTTTTTAAACGCGATGAAATCCGTAAAATTAGTTTTATTGAATTTGTTATATTCGCGTAAAAATGAGAAATCATAATTTCATATAATATGTGTTTGTTAAGACCCTTTGATTTGCAAAGATAGAACATGCACATGATTACAATCATAGTTTTTATTACAAGATATTCTGAAATTCCTTTTCCAGCAGATCTCATACAACGAATAAAAAATGTGTGCTCACAATTTAACATAATGTACGCTAGTTGCAACATGTTGCGTACATTAGCTCAGAAAAAAATGTAAAAGAGGAACTATCTAATCCATAAAATGTCTTCACAAACATCATTTGGAATAAACTAATCTGAGTTTTAGTCAAAAATTTGGTGGATTGAAAACTAATAACTAAAAACGAAAAAACAGTGAAAAAGAATAACACTAAGTGAAAAATATCCGCCGTGTGGTAGCCACCCCATATCATCCCGTGGATGTCGTAAAAGTCGACAGAGGGACTATGAAAACCAGAAGTTGGGCAGCAGCATCTTTCTGGAACATCTTAATTAATAAACTGCGGCTGCCAGCGCGCCTGCCATGCATGGAAACTGTGGCAAAATCCCTCCAAAACGAGAACTACACACTTTTGTGTGTGTGTAGTAGTGTCTGAAATGATGTTGATAATGAAAAAATATCTAGAATTAAATTAATAAACGCTAAGAGCGGAAGTCCGCCAACCCGCATTGGAGCAGCGTGGCGGATTCTTCCTAGCTCCAAAACCCTCTCAGAAATGAGAGGAGGCCTGTGCTCAGTAGTGGGACATTTATAGGCTGTAACTTTACTTTACTTTTAAGAGCGGAAACGTAGAAACTTAGTATATAACATGCTCATTTACTTTAAGTTACATAATCGGTATAACACACACCACGATATGTCAAGACAAGTGGCTTTCAATATTGCATGTTGAAGCGACACTAATTCAAATGTCAGACACTAGGATCATGTTTTATTGCTGCCCCGATATGGTCAAGTGGAGTTTATTAAGCCTAGAAACATGTGAAGTTGGTGCAGGTGTTATTTATGCGTCTCTAGTGATTCATTTTCAATTCGCGTTTTTACTTTTAATTTATCTCAGCAAGTAATAATTTAATATGATTTAACGACTATTCTATTAAAATCAATATTAACTGATAAATCCATAAGAGAGAGAGTAAAAAGCTAATACAGAACTAAATTTATTTTTATTTTTCAAAAATGCATTTATTTTGATACAGAACTGAATATTTTTTTCAAATTTAGAATTATAAATATAATTCTAGCAATAAATAAGATACATATAGCAATAGTTTTTACACAATTTATTTTTATTATATTTCATTTCGAATACTTTCGCGTTCAGTTTACTCTAGAGTACGTCTATTGTTATTTATTATTGTAATAACTTTGTCTGTCTACAACTTAATAGCTCTGCAGAACCCATCCACACAGTCGTAGCGATGTACAATGTTACTGTGGGCGTCCAAATAACAAGGTTTTGTCCTCTAAACGACAACTATTGTAACTATATCGCAATATCCGATGGGATCTGAGTATTTCTGGATCTGCCAAAGATCTGCCGAGGGTGTTTGCCTTGAGACACACGGACACTGAATTTTATATTCACGTTGATATCACCAAAACCAAGATTAAGCACTTAAAATGTAATGGAATTTGAATCAATTGCAATCAGAAAAAAACAACTATATAAAATAATTTACCACGTCCATCGGCTTAAAAGACAAATGAAGTTACAGTTTAACGCCAAGTTAACATCGTGGCGTCTGATAAATGGGATAACCCTTTCAAGTAAGCCAGACCAAAAATACCTAGCGGCGTCAAAGGTGCAAGACATCTGGGAGTGTTTTTTGGTAGATATTTGCCCCCTTCAAACATACAAGCGGCTCACTTCATGGTACGTGACCACCACCGCCCATGAACATCTACAATACCAGAGGAATAGCAGATTCGTTATCGGCCTTTAAGAAAGTAAAAGGCTCTTTTAGTGAGTATCTTCAAGTAAGTCAGTTTCCATAAAGTGGTGCGTGTTAGAAGTTTCCCCGAAATATGCACTGTGGTGGAATGCCAACCAATCAAGGTGAAATTCAGCGGCTAGAATTAATCCGAACAATTCCTTGGAACACTCCCCGTGGTGTCCTGATCTGGTCCTGTAAAAAATTCAAAGAAACGCAACATCTCTTCGCAAGGCCAGTGTATTAATCCAATCGGAAAGAACATGGTCAAAGCGTTTCGGTTTTAGAAAATCGTCTCAATTTTGGAGTCTTATATCCATATCTAATATGGACTGTCTACAAACAGATGATGAATATGATGTCAAACAACAATAAATCCAGCAAAGTGTCGAACTACAGATCACACACAAGTGGAGTCAATAGGTATTTTTCAAAACAGTTACGAGTAAAAGAAACATTACAGCACACTGCAGCACATTACAGCATACTGAATATAACAATATCCCTTGTACAATGTTGTAGGCAGTTAACGTCCGTATGTCACTGATTATAAAACGTAGGGATGCGGGGTAACAAGGCACCTCGGCACATGTATCGTATTTAAATCCTTATTTAATGTGTTTCTGTTCATCCAGTGCTTTCGCCTCGTCGGTATTTGCTATTATAGCGAAAAGTCCTTTTAGATTTTATCTACGTAGTGGAAAATAAACAAAGAACACTTTGAGGTCCAAAACATAACACAATGGGAGACAATACTATGAGTTAAATATTCTGCAGGGTATTACAGTTTCATTTTTTTAATGTTTGGTGTTTTTAGGATGTATTTATACTTAACCTTCCCCAATACTGAGCACGTGTTTATCTTTTTTGGAAGATTTTCGGAACCACCAACAGCTCTTTGCGTGTTGTCGGACTTCACATTTTGTCGATTTTTTTTTTAATTACTCAGATGCAGATTGACTCATGAAGAACTTGCATCCCGCAATGGATTTTTTATTACCTATTACACTACATGTCTACGGCACTTAGCAAAGCGTCACTATAATATTAACTGCAATTTACAAAATACATATATTTCAACTTCTGACCCAAGCCAATCCAGTTCATTAACGAAAAAAATTTGTAACGAAAAATGGCGAGACCAGTGCCTGTCAATTTCGCGATCACCCGATCACTGAAACGTATCAGGGATCGTGGGAACCGTGGTCATTGGTTGGAATGCTCGGGATCGCGTTCGTCAAATAACAAGTAACTGGTCCGGTCCAATCACAAGCAAGGTGTCGACGAAGGCGCACGCGCCGCACTTCTTCCTCGACTCCCCCTTTGCCCTTCAACCCGTTGTATAAATCTCACACTGCCACCATTACTGTCCCATTTTGAATTATGCGTAGCCACGGGGAACTAACAAGGTGATTTCTTAGATACAGTGATGTTAGATATAAATCAACATTTCAAAACTAACCTTATATCCTTAGCGCTTTGATAAACAAGTAAGATAACATTTCTTATATCAATTTTGAGAATTATTCGACTTTAATAGTTTATTCAAACTATACGCAAAACTATCTGTTCGATTCTGTTACAAAAGTTAAATGTACCGTAGAAGCTTCTAACTTATTTAAAAATGTAGACTCAATAGTATCATATAAAAAACTAAGTTATCGCATTTCTTCACAAAGTGCTCAAATATTCGCTGCAAATTGCAAACAGACAGAAATATCGGTGGTCCCCGTTATAAGCCCTCTACAATAAAAAGTTCAACGGAAACCATGAAGTAAGTAGTTCCAATACTACACCGGTACCGCCACGACTCTTAACACAAATTTCACAAAAAATGCTCGGTTTACTGTAAGTTTTAAAACACAGACAATAAATTGTACGAAGGCTTTTCATGCCCGATTTCTGGTTGCTTTAATTAAAACCAAAAAGATGTGAACTCCTATACCGTATTGCCTCGTCCAATGCGCGGCACGTTTGAAGTGACTACATTATTTTTAATACATAAATAACTCTTTACTGTAAATCCGCAATAATTGCAACTCTAAATGCATCAGACTCGCCGTGAGACTTGTCAACCACTGAAACATAATCGTCAATTAGGATCGATAAAATAAAATGTTATCTTTATTGATTTAACCAATTTGATCCGGGCTTTGTGGAAGTCACATAATGAGACGGACCTCATTTCTAAATAACCGCATATATTAATAATCTTAATGACAGTGTAAAACCGCCGTTAAAATTGATTAAAACAAAAATTTTATAATTCATAAAGATCTTTTATGAATTACGAAAAACTCACAAAAATCTGATTACATTTTTAAATACATGTCATTGACATATTGGAAAAATATAGTGAATTGAATCAGGCATCAATTTATCACTAAGATCGGCGTGCAAAATTTAAAATGGTTTATATTACCCAGTTTTTTAAGATCACTGTCCGTGATCCCTCAATAGAGTGCACAAGCAAAATAAAGCTGCTGGAATCTTCGACAGCAGACTCGTCGATTTCACTTGATAATGTCTCGTCGTGGTATGTATTACCTGGTATGGTATGGTTCCTGGTGGCAATATATTGGAAAGGAATGCCACTTGTAATACTATCAAGCAGTGATGTTGAAAGAACACCCGGTCGGGACTTAAGTACTGCCTTTAAATCTCTATTGACATAGAAACAGGCAAATTTATTTTGCAAGGTTATCTATCTATTTCTACAAACTCTGATCCATTTCGTGGGCTAATGCTGCAGCACAGATTTAACATTTGGTCACATTAGTTTTAATTATTTATTTAAGGTTAGTAATAGTTTCTTTTTTTTTCTTTATATACCTTTTGTAGACCTAAATTATCGTGCTGTAGTGCCTGCCTTCGAATAAACAAGTTTCTTTCTTTCTTTCTTATTATTTAGTAACTCGCGCTTTCTTCGTATGTCTATCCGGTTCAAATCATGTAAGTCAATTTTGACCTACTTTCCGGTGTCCGATTGAGCTAAATTTTGGCCAAGCTTCGGTGACTTTGCAACAATATGGTACCATGGAGCTGGTATGATAATGAAGCCAAAAGTTGGTCATAAGAATGACTCAACTAAACGAGATAGCTTCGCTATATTTGGGCTCGTTGAATTTGTTTTGACAAGTACCATTGGTAAATTTGAAGCTGGATATAGGCCTCACAAGCTTTTATTTAAGCTCGTAACAAAAATATGATTTTTTTAAAACCTTATCAACTTTAAAATAATAATATATTTTATTACTTTTAGTATAAAAATAATAAAATTTATTAAATACCTAATTACTTTTGATTTGATGGCGTTACCAATTCAGTTAGTATCGGAATTTACAGTAAGAACAAACAGCCGGAGTAGAATAGCACCTACCTACCTCTTGCCTACCAAGATGTCGTAAGAGGTAACTAAGGTATTGTGCGGACCGACATTATTCTTGCAGTATTATACCATAATATGCAATTATGTCACTATACTGCTCGTGGGAACGCAATAGGGAGTAAAGTAAGAATTTCTTGACCCGTACCAAAGGTGGCGATGTGGTTCGCCATCACGTCTCGTTTCCCGCGGGGGTGAACATTGGACTGCGGATGTGGTCTCTGCCTACCTCTTATATGGGAAAAAGGCGTAATTGTATGTATATACAAACACTAAAGCAAGCTCATCGTCAACGTTTCCGATGTAACGATTATAGTATAGTATAGGTAGTAGATACAGTAAGACCATTTTGCAGAGGGGTTTTGGAGCCGGAAAGTGTCGCTCACGCTGTTAATGTTCGGGTTAGCCGACTTCGACTATCGTCGGCTATTTTGAACAGCTTAATCGCGAAATGCGTAGAGCACACTCAACGCCGCCGTGACACGATTTTTTCTCATTTAATTGTGTCTACGAACTATATGCCTGGCACTATGTGCCGGCACCACTAAAATTGTTGATTGCAATTTTAAGTGCTGAATTACTCGGCGGTGAAGGGAAACAGCGTGAGGAAACCTGCATGTCTGAGAAATTAAAAAAATATATTTCGAAGACATGTGCAGTCCGCCAACCCGCATTGGAGCAGCGTGTCGGATTCTTCCTAGGTCCAAAACCCTCTCAGAAATGAGAGGAGGTCTGTGCTCAGCAGTGGGACATTTATAGACTGAAACTTTACTTTACTTTACTAGTTTCGTTTGTAAGATTTTCTTATTAGGAGAAGGCGTCTTCCAAACAGTGACATTTACAGAATGCAACTTTGCTTTCTTTACTCTCATCCATATATTTTTTCTCTAAGGTGTTTTTTGTTGGTATGAAATATCTCCCTTAATACTGTATTAAAATAAATGTTTGATAAGCCATTTTGAAGATTATTTTTCTCTCTAATGACGAAAAATAAGCAAATATCTAAAAATTAATATTTTAGTTAAAAAGTTGATTAGAAAATTGAATCAATTTATTTAATTGTAGAAAGTGGCTTTTGGATATGTGTCATATTTCTAGGTTTTAATAGCAGGGAGCTTTAGCCTCTGAAGACAGGAAGCATACTTTTAGAATCAGCTCGTTTATTTTAACTCAACGTCGTCCTTTAGCAACGCCGGCTGACTAACAATGACCTCTAACTCACTCCTCACTCGTGTAGTTAGTAATAAAGTTTTACCATCGTTTTAACTGCGAAGGGTATAGCAAAGTTAAAATTTCCTATTTCAGTGTCCCTACTGAGAGTTGCAACACCATAATACAATGCTTTGTCTCGCCAACAAAGGTGATACTTACAAATGAAATAACGTTCGCGTTTACTCGTTTCTATGAAACAGAAAATTGATTATCTGCGAAAAAGAATTACACTTTAACGTTCATACGAAATGGGCACATTGAATTTTTACCTACAATGTCGCATTTAAATTGCACTAGGCGTTCGCGTCCTTTGTCCGTGTCATTACATGTGACGGTTTATGGCGAGCGTCTACACATATTGAATGGTACAAATAAATAACAAATAACCTACAAATTCACAGACACCTTCACGACAACATCTACAACATTATGTAATGAATTTAAAGAATCATTAAAAAAATATATAATTCATAAAAAAAGGGATACGTTATTTTTAAACGTTCAAAACGTTCAGCTGATGGCGAGTGCAATGATGCTGTGTCACCAAGAACATTTCTGTGTGCCAGCACACTGTGCTCGTCCCCCTGACAAATCAGTTCTTAAATCTAAAATGCCCAATAATTACACTAGCTCTCAGTGCCCTTCAGACCGAAATAGTTTGTTTGCACACAACTGCTTAATAAGCAGAATAACTGGCAGTGCGGTAGTCGTGCGTCGTAGGTAGGTAGGCACCTTTGGACGGATTCCTTTAAAATATTTGAGGGTACAATGATCAATGAAATGTAATGATGAAAATGTTTTGCTTCCATCCTTAGATTGTCATAAGCTGCCGACTATAAGTAGTCCACTGCTGGACCAAGACCTCTTCTAAATCGAGAGGACTTGCCGTAATCGCTTAGTAGATTGGATTAGATCTGAAGTATTCGAAATGGTATACCACTATCTTTCGGAGGTCTGTGACATTCTCTGGTATTTCCCTTAGTCGACTCTTACGACAACCACCTTTATAAGGCTGGTAGATTACCTTACACCGCCGCCATACGTTCCACACTGCATTCTTTTCTCAATCATCACCTGAAGCATCACACTTATGTATATTAGCCCAAAAACAAAATCACGTCCTTGCTATATTTTATTATCAGATGATATTAGAATTTATTTTTTAAATATTATCCAACGCAGAAATCAATAAGAATTTTACGATCATTATTGCGTTCGTCATCATCATCATTTTAGTCTATACACTAGTCCACTGTTGAACATAGGCCTTCCCCATAGATAGCCACAAAAGTGTGTAGCTCTCATTTTGGGGGGATTTTGCCATAGTTGCCTCACTTGGCAGGCGGGCAACCGCAGTTTATTTATTTAAATGTTTCAGGGAGATGCTGCTGCCCATCTCCTGGTTTTAATTTCCCTCTGTCGACTTTTACGACACCCACGGGATGAGATGGGGTGGTAGATTCTCTTAATCCGCCACCACACGGCTGTGTTGTTTCGTATCGTAATCGTAAATGTCTATTCAAACACTGTCTTTACTGAATAACGCATAGAAGTTGTAATGTAAGTTCCCTCTTAAATATCATTTGAATCTTTCTACATTCAGCTCGGTACAATGCTTATTTTATCGACGTAAAATTCATTATAAGTCGAAAACCTTCCGCAAGGCCTGCAGGGTTTAATGCTTACGTATTTCCACGTTTATTTGGTATTGCCAATTAGTATGATCATAAAACCGACTGCCCCATTACGGGAGGTCCTTTTTATTGTGTAACATACGGCGACAGATCACGTGGTGCTTATGTACACGACTCTAATGAAATAGCTATGTAAATATTTTTTTTATTGTATGAAGTGATGAAACGAGCAAAACGTTCACTTGATGGTAAGTGCAACGTCTGCCCATAACAAATGCTGTGTCACCCAGAACATTTCTGTGTGACACCTCACTGTGCCCATCACCCCTCACACTTCAGTTCTTAAATCTCATGTGCCCTGTGATTACGCTAGCTCACAGTGCCCTTCAAACCGAAAGACAGTAATATTTGCACACTACTGCTTCACGGCAGAATAACTGGCCCTGGGGAGGTAACCTACCTAGACGGATTCCTGCATAGGAATCCTACCACCCTGTGGTGTCACACAGTACACAGTTTCTGGGTGACACAGCATTTGTTATGGGCAGACGTTACAATTACCATCAGGTGAACGTTTTGCTCGTTCCGTCACTTTTATGAAATAAAAAAAAAATCAATTAATGTGTTGTCTTTGCAAGTGGTGCGTGCGACCTCATTGGCTTGGGGTTACGAATATTTCATATTCCAAAACTACTTAAGGTATTACGTTGACAAAAAAACTTTTTTGATCCCAGAGCTAATAACCATAATGTGTATAAGTAGTTTTAAGTTATATATAGTTAGACAGTGAACTAGACTTATTTAAGGTCCCAGCTTATAATCGGAGTGAATATACAAGAGAAACATATAAAAAAAAAACATTTAAATCACAGACAGACAGCTTTACATCTTTATGTCTTTGATGATTTAAACAGTTTTCATTATTTTTTGATGAAATTAAAATAGATTTATGAAAGTAATTTATTTTATAATATGCATTGATGAAAAGTTACATCAAAAGTAAATTAATCTCATCTTTCTCTCAAATTCAGCTCATGATCGTCACTTCAGCTCATCACATGTCCACCGTTGAACGTAGGTCTCCCCCATAGATTGCAAAGACGGTCGTAAGCTGCATTTGCTGATTTCCGCAAAATAGTGATGTTCGTCCTTCCATCTAGTGGGAGTCGCCCTATACTACGTTTGCTAGTACGAGGTTATTACTTACTAGAGAACAACACCAACGAAATATCGTATAATATTATATGGAACAAAATGCAAACAAATTTGTTTAAACGTTGTGTGTTGTTAAAAGTTGTGTGAGTTAAGTCCGCTAGCTTTTAGAGCTTCGTCGGAAAACTCACGAGCAAGATACTTATGAGTAGAAAGGCCTGCGAGTGTCTTAAAAAAGTGTTTGTTAGCTCGCTGAAATACTAATCCGTGTTCCCTCTCACTGGCGTCACGAATCTCTCGACGTTATTTAACGACATTACCCCGAAATATTCGATGTATTGTTAATTTTGAACAGCTTTGATGCGCAACAAGTACAGTTCATTTTTAATTATTTATTTGAAAGGTTTATTACAGACCTTATTTAAGTAGTCACGACGAATAAATCGAAAAAATAATATGAGATGTGACACTATAATTAACATTCTTATAATTTACATTCTCTAGTGAAAAAATGTTTACTAATCTACGAGTAATATCTGTGGTTAATAAAAATATACTGAAAAATAATATATTTTTTGTTTGACGTAGATTATGTGTATTTGATTGTTATGATAATGTGTAATACTTATTGAAAATAATTCTTTAAACTTTAATCTTGTTTTCGCAATCAGTTTTCTTGTTTCTTATCAATCAATTACAAATAATATTATAAGTATTACGATAAACCCTATGATAAAGTACAAAGTCTACTTATCAAAGAAAACTTGGAAATCTTTATGAGATTTTGTTATAAGAATGTATACAATGCCTAATGGATGAATTGGGAGTCGCGTTACTGAACTAAAACAGCATAGCAGATGGTCACTACGCAGCTTTCCGTGGTAGCTTCAGATATTCAGCAGCCAAGTGTTGGAACAATATTCTCTCGCGCGTTAGAGTCTTGCGAGTCAAATGCGCATTTAAAAGTAAATGAAATTATTTTTAATGAAAACGCAAACAAATTTATTTATTTCTTACAACAAATTATAACACCATAACAGTTAAAAAAACCAAATCGATGCTATAAGACAAACAAAAAAAAAGCTTCAAACATAAATATAAAAAAAATATAAAATGTTCAGCCAACTCCGTTTTCTATGCATTTGTATGCTGCTATTGAGAATTTCGACTGTCTATAAGAAAAAATATCTTGTATAGCGTCTTGTCATAGTATTTAATTTTATTCGTTGCTTTCTAACGCATAAGCAGTACGTATTATTTATTTTCTTGTTATATTCTTTCGATAGTTATGAACTGCATAGTAAATTCTGCCATCGACACACCTACTAGAGGTGTCAGCAGAATACCAGCGTTCGCTTTCTTGCCAACATAATGCTGAGCTGAAACCATATCGATTTTCATTTTAAATTTACTGTAGGTTTAAGGTAATCATTTTTCTATTGTGTTACATTTTTCTTTTGTGTCGTATGTACATTTTGCTGGATTGATTAAATGAGTTATTATTATTAATTGCAGTCGTTCAAACTCTAAATTTACCACACCATGATGCGGTGTTACTAAAGCTTAGTTTAGATGTGTGGTGATTTTTTTTAAGAAATCATAATCATGTTCTTTAGAGCTATAGAATAAAATGCGTACTGAGCAAATTACTGAAACATCAGCGAAAAGTTTTAAAAGTTTAACTTTGCATCATTACGAGGGGTGATCCAAAAGTAATGATAATCAGTTATTTCTAGTGCACACAAAAATACAAAAAAATTTCAGTCACTTACTCAGTTAACCACTAGTTCAGGGAAAAAAAATCATATAAATAGGCCACGATTCCCGGGAGCTACATTCATTTGAATACGGACTGTCAAGGAGTGAACATCAAAATGGAAAAACACGAAATCAGAGCTGTCATTAAATACCTCTGCTTGAAAAAAATGTCTACCAAAGACATACACAGCGACTTGGTGGAAACATTAGGGGACTCTTCTCCTCCATATTCCACAGTTGCACGCTGGGCTAAGGAGTTTAAGTTGGGAAGAACATCGACGGAAGACGAACACCGCGAAGGACGCCCATCGACGTCCCTCACTGAAGAAAATGTGAAAAAAGTTGAAGAAGTTGTATTGGAAGATCGAAGAGTGACTATCAGGCATGTAGCTGAGGTCACAGGGATCTCATATGGCAGCATTCAAAGAATCCTTGCGAACGAATTGCATATGAGAAAGGTCTCCGCGCGTTGGGTACCGAAAATGTTAAACGACGAGCAAAAGAAGAAACGAGTCGACATGTCAAGAGCAAATCTCGAAAAGTTCCAGGCAGACAAGGATAATTTTTTGTCACGTTTTGTGACCATGGACGAGACCTGGATCCACCATTTTGATCCTGAAACAAAACAACAATCGATGACATGGAAACGATCCGATGAACCGACGCCGAAGAAATTCAAAGTGTCAAGCTCAGCAGGGAAGGTTATGGCGTCTGTTTTTTGGGACGCTGAAGGAATAATCATGGTGGACTACTTGGAAAAGGGGGCCACTATTACAGGCTCCTACTATGCAGAACAAATAAGAAGATTGCGGGAGGCTATTAAGGAGAAAAGGCGAGGCAAACTGCGGGCTGGAGTGCTGTTCCATCAAGACAACGCACCGGTTCACAAAGCTGCAATTGCCATGGCTGCCATTCAGGAAGCGGGCTTTGAGCTGGTGGAACACCCCCCCTATTCACCAGATCTAGCCCCCAGCGACTTCTATCTCTTTCCACGACTCAAGGAACACCTCCGAGGCAAGAAATTTGACGATGATAGCGACGTGATGGCCGCGGTTGAGGACTTTTTTGAGAGTCAAGATAAAGATTTTTTTTCTAAGGGAATTTTAGGATTAGAAAAGAGATGGACTAAATGTATAGACTTGCTAGGAGACTATGTTGAGAAATAAATTTATTTATTTATTTTATTCATTGTGTTTATTATTGATTATCATTACTTTTGGATCACCCCTCGTATGTATAAACGATTTTTGTATGGGGTAATATCTTAAAATCGAATTTTTAACTTTCGACAATTAGGAAATATACAACAAAGGTACGTTTACGTTAAGCGACGCCAAGAAAATTTTATGTCTAAAGTGAAATAGTGGAAAAAGCTGTAAGACAATGGACAATTTTAAATTCTGTGGCATACTACATTTTTATTCCGTGCCGTTACAGAATAAAAAAATCAGGCAAAGGAATAACCGCTATGATATATTTGTACTATAAATACTTTTGAAAATAACCTATTCATGAGTTATTGTTGCAACATTGCTGTGTTTCGGTTTGGATGGACAGATAGATAGTGTAATTACTGGGCATATGAGCCTTAATAATTGATGTCTCAGGGTGACGGGGGTAGTGTGGTGGCACACAGAATCGTTTTGGGTGACATTTGTGCACGCAGTTGCACTTACCATCAGTGAACGAGTTCCACGACATGTCACTGTCTTCCATAAAAAATAATATTAAGTTGTTCCAAGCTTTCAATAACACTGAACGTCACACCCAAAAAGCGCAGTTTGACTTCGTGATATTAGAATGAGAGCCAATGAATTCATCATCAAAGAGACTAGGAGCCCGAATAAGCAGAGATGTACAAATCGGCAAGGGTCGACCTAGGCGTACGTATCACAATCAGATCGGTGAACTTTTGAGGAAAGGTCACGTTAAAAATACCCGCAATCGACGAGCGTGTGTGAAAACGCTAATGAAAGTAGAAGAAGCTATGCTATAATGTGATAATGTGTGTCAGGATCGTAGCAAGTGGAAAGATGTGGTCTCTGCCTGCCCCATTGGTAAAAAGGCGTCACTGTATGTATGTATTTTTAGCAATAAATCTTTTCAAGAGACTGAAGAGCTAGTGTCTAATAAACATTTACAGTCAGTCAGTTATAATTCAATGTGTAAATTACAGGTAAAGGTAGGATATTATCATCTATTACGAGGAATGAGAATACAGTACATTTAAAAAGTGACGCATCGGCTTTATAATTAAACCTACCCCAATCTCTCCAAGCTCTACCCCAATGGGAAAGAGGCGTGACGTTATCGTATACGTATGTATACTGGTGGTAGGATTTCTATGCAGGAATCCGTCTAGGTAGGTACCACTCCAAGGCCAGTTATTCTGCCGTGAAGTATCAGTGTGCAAACATTACTGTGTTTCGGTTTGAAGGGCACTGTGAGCTAGCGTAATCACTGGGCATATGAGACTTAAGAACTTATGACTCGGGGTGATGGGCACAGTGTGGTGTCATACAGAAATTTTCTGGGTGATACGGCATTTGTTATGGGCAGACGTTGCACTTACCAACAGGTGAACGTTTTGCTCGTTTCATCAATTTTTTACAATAAAAAAAAGTCTGTATGTACGATATAAAAAGAAATGAGAACTACGTCAGTTTACAACGTCAAGCGTCCTTAGAAACTCGAAAACTCTTATTTTAAAGTACTCTCATGGAAACTAACGACTGTATGATTTATTTCGCGCAAACCGTAAGTTCGATAATACAGAAAAGAATATCATCTCTAGAAGACATGGATGAATAGAACAAACATCCTCGGCACAGATAAATTATGTTAATAATTTTAATTAATCATTGACTCTGCTATTACAGCGACTGGGCAACATAACCAGCGACCTCACGTGCGTAGGTTAACAGCTAACAATAAAGCACACATATGAGTATTAGATACACAACAATAAACGTGTATCGCAGTCCGCTATGAAACCTAATGCTTAATTTATGGTCGCCTAGTACCTAATAAGGAGTCTTGAGTTATCGCTTAATTTCTTACGACATTACAGAACCATTATGTTATACAATTGCAAAATATAGAAACTTAAGAAAAAAATATTAATGTGGGGAGTTATTTAATGAAAAACAGTTTTGGACAGCAAAGACTGACAAGTCACGAAGTTGACTGCTGATTGTACGTTACGAATATAAACAATATTAAAGCGAGACAAAGCGTAGTCATGTTATTATTTTTTAAGTAATATTAAATAACCACACATAATTTTCAAGCCGTGTGGTGGCGGCTCGTTAAAAGAATACTACCACTCCATCTCATCCAATGGATCTCGTAAAAGGCGAGTAAGGAATTAAACTGCACTGTGCACCCAACAGCGCATGGTGGCGATGGGCTCACCACCTATCACACCAAGTGCATTATATTGTTTTGGTGAAACGTGGATTGTGGCAGTCATCTGTTTTTGCAGTGAGTGCCCAGTCTCTGACTACCTCTTATGGGATACAGTCGTGATCTTTTGTATGTATGTATGTAATTTTTAATTATGAGTAATTTAGGATTTAGTCATCTAACGGATCATCATGGCGAAGTTGGAAAGATGGCGTGGATAGGTGGATGAATAGACAGAAGAAACGACAACGAATTCACAAAAAAAAAAGAAGACCTATTTCTATCAAATTCCGCATTTGTTAAATCGCAATCTTATACTGTAACGTACTTTATTTGTAAATTAGTGGCTACGTAAGAAAACCTGCCACCCCACTTCATCACATCCCATGGGTTTTGTAAGACTGAGACTTTTTTTTAAAATCTCATGATTTCTTACAGATGATAGAGTAACCATTTCGATGAATGCCAAACCAAAAAAACAAGGATCTGTGATGAACAGCGGCAAAGCGGGACATTTCGTTTTCAGCCGACCTATTGAGCCATTGACAGACTGCTGTTGACTATCATGTACAAAACTGTACTGGTGGTAGGATTCCTATGCAGGAATCCGTCTATGTAGGTACTACCCCAGGGCCAGTTATTCTACCGTGAAGCAGTAGTGTGGAAGCATTACTGTGTTTCGGTTTGAAGGGCACTGTGAGCTAGCTTAATCACTGGGCATATCGTCGTTCGTCGTTTCAGCCTATCAATAGTCCACTGCTGAACATAGGCCTCCCCCATAGATTGCCAGAAAAGTTTGTAGCTCTCGTTTTGGGGGGATTTTGCCATAGTTGCCACGCTTGGCAGACGGGTTGGCAACCGCATTTTATTTATTTAGATGTTCGAGCAAGATGCTGCTGCCCATCTCCTGGTTTTCATTGTCCCTCTGTCGACTTTTACGACACCCACGGGATGAGATGGGGTAGTAGATTCTCTTAGGCCGCTACCACACGGCCACTGGGCATATGAGACTTAAGAACTGTTGCGCATTGTGTTGTCTCACAGAAAAATTCTGGGCGACACAGCATTTGTTGTGGGCGGACGTTGCACTTACCATGACGTGAATTTGTCGAACTGCTCGTTGTTCCTTTTTTAGAGATTTGTTAACAACCCTGGATCAAGCAACGGGGTATACCTAGTGATAATATTCTAATACGATAGCGCGACATCACCAGCCGGCGGCTGTCAACTGCTTGATATATATATGTATATAAGCAATTTACTACCGACTACTGATATTTCTGAAACTACGAAATCTAAAAGAAACTAAAATAATTCGTGAATTCATTTTTTAAAAATGATTATTTTTAAATGCTGTAATTGAGAACCCAAATTATTTGTATATTACAAAGCAGTGATATACATATATAAAAGCGATTTACCACTCATCACGATATCTCCGACACTACAAGACCCATTGACTTGAAATTTGACACACGTGTTCTTTTCCCTTTCCTTTACGGATTTTACTAACATTTACTCCTAAATGTGAGAGCATTTTACGAACATTTACTCGTAAATGTGTAAACGGGGTGATGATGTTTTTCTCTATGCAGACTTTAACATAACTATAACCTCCATGTGGAGTCAGGGCAGGACCACTATTATATACAGTGTGATTGTGCTCTCCTTCCCAGAAAAGTTAGGGTGTGATAGGTGGGTGGAATAAAAACTGTACACGGTATTATTAATTGACTGTCTTTCACTTTACTAGAATCCAGTACATACAACAAACTACATAATTCTAAAACATATTATATACTGCCGCGGCAATCAATAAAACTCAAATATAAGTAAAATAAACATGCCACGGGCTTCTATGTCACCTACCTATCACACCCTACTTTTTCTGAGAAGGCGTGAACGAAAACCCTGTACATAAGAGTTTCCCAAGAAGCAGCACTTAGCCGGATCTATTAAGATAATATTTTCTCATCCGATAGTGGTGCTTCCTGGTCTTGGCAATAAAAATTGATTACATATCTTGATACCTATACAAAACATGTGCCCGTACGCGTAATTTTAGGGTTTCCGAATGTAAGTGTAATTCATCACGAACTCGAGCCAGATTAATTACCGGTGTGAGAAGAAATTTACAGACGCTTCCTACGTGCTTCCATGCAACATAGTACGTAATGATGTATAAGTATTAAGATTTTTGTTGATACTTAAAAAACTAATGGAAATAATTGGAACGAATAATAATTTCAATGTTGTATTAAGCAATGAAAGAAAGTACGATCGCGTTTGACGACTGCGTGGCCCAGTAGTTAGCGTACCTAACTTCTACGCCGCGGCTACTGGGTTCAAATTCCAGCCGGAGCCAACGTTTGTGCAAAACACATATTGTTGGTTTTCCGGTCTGGTTGTGTTGTGCATGAGAAATATGTCTGTAAAACGTAATCCACGGTACAGGAGAAATCCTATTGTGGAGTTGTCCACAGTTTTCATTTAAAAAAAAAACAGAAGAACGAAACAATTTGTTGCAACATTGTCAATAGATACAGTCTACCTACATACATCATTTAAAAACAAAATAAAATGTATAATTAAATACCTTTTTTAGCTGCTTTGGTTTATTTCGGCGTGTGGTTTCGAATGTTTTCGCTGCTGAATCTGATAAAATCGGTATACAAAGTCAGGAGAAAATATGGTAATACGGTATGATTGCTTACTGCCCGTCACGCTATTGTCGAAATAATGTCAAATCTAAATCGCTTTTTTTTATAAAGTGTCGAGACGAGCAAAACGTTCACCTGATGGTAAGTGCAACGTTTGCCGATAACAGATGCTGTGTTACTCAGAATATTTCTGTGTAGCACCACACTGCGCCCGTCACCCTGAGACATAAGTTCTTAAGTCTCATATGCCCAGTGATTACGCTGGCTCTCAGTGCCCTTCAGACCGAAACACAGTAATGTTTGCACACTACTGCTTTGTTATGAACGGAACATAGACACCTATGCAAGTGCCTATACTCAATGAAGAATCAAGATGAAGTGACATTGTCTCTGGTGTGTGCTGAGAAGGAATGCCCCTTTGCCATTGGGTCTCCAGTTCTTTTCATTGGCCGTACACAACGCATCACCTATAGACTATTTTAAACTAGATTTCTAAGAGCGCGGTCCTTCCCTGGTCGCCGACCCACACCATATCTAGCGCACTGTTTCATGTTATAAATTGTCTCCACTATCTCTTCTGCTGGTATTCTGAGGGAGCATGAGCTCATGCACTGCCGTGTGTTGGCGGCTTAAGAGAATCTACCACCCCATCACATCGCGTGGTCGTCGTAAAAGTCGACAGAAAGAAAAGTAAAACCAAAAGATTGGCAGAAGCATCTTCCTGGAACATCTGAATAAATAAAGTGCGGTCGCCAAACCGCCTGGCAATCGGGCAACTATGGCAAAATACCCTAAAATGAGATCTACAAACATTTGTAATGATCTATCTATACAGGAGGCATATGTTCGGCAGTGGTCTATTGATAGGCTGAAGTGATGACCTCATTCTTCCACGTACTTCCTTCACATTACACCACTATTAAAACCGAAACGTATATTCAACCGACACCATAAAAGATAATTCAATATAATTAAGATTTACGGGTCATCAACTTGGCAGACTTTATAATACATTGTATGTGGTTTTCATGATCGTAATGACCTTTGCTTAATTTGTTATTTCCTAACGCGAATTGTATTTTACAGACACGGTTCGGGAATTATATAAGGCAAATATATGCTGTAAGATTATGGTTATGGGCTAATTTATATTTTTTTTTATTGGGAAAGTGACGAAACGACCAAAACGTTCACCTGATGGTAAGTACAACCTCTGTACATAACAAACGTTGTGTCACCTAGAACATTTCTGTGTAACACCACACTGCGTCCGTCACCCTAAGACATTAGTTCTTAAGTCTTATATGCCCAGTGATTACGCTAGCTCTCAGTGCCCTTCAAACCGAAACACAGTAATGTTTGCACATTACTGCTTCACGGCAGAATAACTGGCCCTGGGGTGGTACCTACCTACACGGATTCCTGCATGGGAATCCTACCACCAGTATTATTATTAACATTATTACGTGTTCAATCAATGCTTTAAATTTCATAATATGCAATTGACTCTGGTTCGATTCTTGGTACCGACACTATTACAATTATTAATTGCAATTTAGCACATACTTGGCGGTGAAGGCATACAGAGTGACGATAAAAGTTTGTAACTGTAATTGGAAGCATATATGCAAACGAATTACTTCTTCTATCAATGCTATGTGTATGTGTGCTATATATGAAAATTTCCCTTGTTGTAATATTATTTTCGACTACGAAATATCAACCTTCCGAACATAAAAACGCAACATTCAGTTTATTGTTATCAGCACTATTAAAAACTGTTTTCTTTTATTCAACGTCATAAATTATTTTTTTCCATTACCATACAGAACCTTGAATAGAATTTCTATATCAATATTTTAACTGCCTTATCATGATTGATCTCAATATCGGCGCTTAAATGACAATCTCAAATAAATTGCATCGCAAACAAGAAAATGAAGCGTGAAATAAATTTGACTCGGCATTCGATAATTCCGACCCTAGAATTATTCCCGAGCTCCAAGGCAAACTCCAGGACGGCAACCTTGAAACAATGTATGGTGCACATTTGCAAATGGTCAATTTGCAACTGTGTTGCAGAAAGGGAGTTATGATCATTAATATGGAAAAGGAGATATCGAATATTGTTTCGCGCATGCAAACATTTAAGCATATTAGTAACTCAACTGAGCTGTAAAAATTTATCATCGTTAATGTCGTAGTATATTACTAACAGCATTAACTTAAAAAGTCTTTGTAAATATTTTTTTATTTAATTTAGGCTTGTTTAAAGCTCTTATGAATATCAAAATCTGCACCGCTTCGAAAAACGACTCGACTTCTCAGAGACCTCACTGACCCTGGGGTGGTCCTGCATAGGAATCCGTCTAGGTAGGTACCATCCTAGTGCCAGTTATTCTGCCGTGAAGCAGTAGTGTGCAAGAATTACTGTATTTCGGTTTGAAGGGCACTGAGAGCTAGTGTAATAACTGGGCATAGACTATGAGACTCAAGAACTGACGTCTCAGGGTGACGGGTGCAGTGTGGTGTCACACAGAAATGTTCTGAGTGACACAGCATTTGTTATAGGCAAATGTTGTACTTACCACCAGGTGAACGTTTTGCTCGTCCGTCTCGTCACTTTTGCTAATAAAAAAAAACTATGGGGTCTATTTTTCAATACTGATTTTTGAAAGAAACACTCATTTAATGATTTCTTATATTTACGCGAATACTACAAATTTAAATAAAACTCCAAGGGAGGACTGACTGAAGTTCTGTAAAGCGGAAAGTCGGATTATAAATAGTTCAAAATTAATCGCGATAAAATCCTTAAAAATAGTTATTTTTAAAAGAAACACTCATAATTATGTTTAGACTATTCGATGTTAATAGTGAAAATATTATTTAGAAAATTGGTATAGGAGCAAACAGCCTTTAAATGTCTCACTGCTGGCTTTGGAGTAAGTTTTACTGGTGGTAGGATTCCTATGCAGGAATCCGTCTTCCCGGGGCCAGTCATTCTGCCGTGAAGCAGTACTGTGCAAACATTACTGTGTTTCGGTTTGAAGGGCACTGTGAGCTAGCGTAATCACTGGGCATATGAGACTTAAGAACCTATGTCTCAGGGTGATGGGCACAGTGTGGTGTCACACAGAAATTTTCTGGGTGACACAGCACTTGTTATGGGCTGACGTTGCACTTACCATCGGGTGAACGTTTTGCTCGTTACATCGCTTTATCCAATAAAAAAAAGGAATCCACCTTTGTTCTACAATGTTGATAAGTAGACTAGATATGTCGACGATACTTTTAAAAATTTCTGAAACATGCAAGTTTCTTACGATTTGCTTAACCGACCAATCCTGCAATATTGGTGCCGGCACCAAAGATCCAACACAGTTCACTAACACGCCCAGCCCTTAAAAGTGGTAGCTAGTATAGTAAACGTAGTTTGAAAGCGTTTTAAAAAATCCTCTGAGGTAAGTTACTGAATTGAATGTTACTTCCGTGATAATTATCTATGAATTATAGTTTTTCTTTCGGCGACCGTAACCCATTGACGTACGACTAGCGTTCTGCGTTTCGAGATCTTTACTAGAGATTGTCAAACCTACGGGTCCTCCGATAAACTGAGGCCACGAAAAGCTAAGACTGAGTGGATTTTTTTTTAACTGAACGAAAGGGTATAAGAATACATTTTCAAATTATCACTAGTTATTATACACAGTAATATTTTTTTTTACGAGAAAGTGACTTGCAAAACGTCCACCTGGTGATAAGTGCAACGTCTACCTAATACAAATGCTGTGCCACCCACAACATTTCTGTATGGCACCACACTGAGTTTTTATTACATTAGCTCTCAGTGCCTTCAGATTCAGACCGAAGCACAGTAACGTTTGAACGCCTCTGCTTCGCGGTAGAATAATTGGCCCTGCGGTACCTGCCTAGATACTGCCTAGGTACCACCAGTAAATGATACGATAGTGCAATTACATTAATGATAAACATTTTTTTTAATATTAAACAGCGCTCATTCAGAATTATTGAAAGAAGTACAAATTAAATTTTATTTCTATATACATAATGTAAAATAAGATTTGTTTCTAAAATGCTTCATCATCATCATTATGATTTCTAGGCAGTTTTTATGCAAAGTATTTTTTGGTGGTCTAGGGAAAAATCCTATATTCGGCATTTGTGGTTGGCAGAAATGGAGGTTATAAATTATTTTATTAAACAAATATCGCTCTGCTCCTTTCTGCACACACACACACACACTCGGTTAAAGCATTTATGAAATATTGAGGCGATAAAGTTTTACATATATGGTTTGACTTAAAATTTTAGATACTTTAAGCCCTGATATTATTACACCTTTGATTCAATTAACCAGAATATTAAAATGAAATAATTAACAGCTTTTAATGTTATTTCCAGATACAGGAGCGATAGCGGCACGCGCTTATCAACACGCGAATCTCCCGGCCCCACATTAACGGCACACCCGACTTATGATGCCGTATCTTCACGACGATTGCACTAATTGGTACGAGTGCGTTTGACAACACATACCCTGTCGCAGCATTTGTACTAACCAACCACAGCCGCACGCATGTGTGTGTACGATGAAGATATAGTACCGAGCAGGAAATACGTATATTTCAATAGATGGTCTGCTTGATTTGCGCAGCGGCTGAAAAGATGGCTTCTGCGCCACGGAGCACGGGTTCGATACCGGTACGGGACAAATATTTGTTTGGCCATCAGATTTTCAGGATTTTAGTGTTTCTGCGTGTAAAAAATCCTAATGTGTGGTGTCGTTTTTAAATTAAAAAATAATAAAACCTGTATTCACTAAATCACTTCTTACTACTACTACTACTACTACTACTACTACTACTACTACTGTTTACTAAGTTTCAATATTCGTACAAACATTCGAATAATACAGGCTTATTTCAAACTGTGTACTCCTTAGGTTTTAATAAATGTTGTGTGGTGCGGTGTAAAACTTGTTTTTAAAATGATACAATAATTTTTTCATACGAAAAGAATAAATTTTCGTATTTAACTTCACTCTGCGATGCCTATCGAGAGAAACGGTTGCCAAATGCGCGCTACGGTACTGTTATTACCCGACAATTAACACGCGGTACAGAGTAGTGATAATGTAGAGCTCTCTTAATATTCTGCAACGTTTATTTTTTTGAAAATACCATAGCTTATAAAAAAGTAGTAGAACAAAAGTTGTCAATCTTAATTATATTAATTCAGACAGAAGAATGCTGGGATTTTTCCGATAGTCATCAGCCTGCCAGTAATTCACTGCTGGACATAGGCCACTCCCAACAAGTAAGGTGTTTGCTGTACAATATACCTCGCAGCTGCTGCCGTCACCGGTCTGTGTATTTAACGGTTTGGAATTTTTCAAAATGCTTATTCCGCCTGAAGTCGGAAGCCATTTCAGTCATTTTCTTACGACACCCACAGGATGAGATGCACTAACATATTTATGAGAGAATTAGGACGGCCAAATACGACTGTTTTATTATACTCAAAACGAAAGGTTTTTTTAATTTATTTATATACTTAAGTTTAATAAACATCATGCAATCATAAATGTTAAATCGGCAACAAGACACATTAATATCCATCTCCGACTATCCTTACAGAAAAATCTAGAAATAAATGTATTGCCAACCATGAAGACTAAGATGGAATTAGTCGTTGCCATCAATAAAAAAACTAAAAAAAAACTTCATTCTAATTAAACTCGTGATAATTATCGTAGCTGAACTATTGGGTCAATTAAATCACTTTCGGATCCAGTAAAGACCACCCAACCCTTATGCTCTCGCGAACTTATTCTTAGAACCGCCAGAAACAAAGGGCTTTTAACGCCACAGGCTAATGTTAGAATGTATAATTTGTGGTTCACCGAAACGCTTCTCCGACTTAATTATATACGAAGATGCAAATATGTTGCACAATGCCATATTAAAACGTCGGCCGCGCGTCACTATGTTCCTACATGTACGTACTAAAAGCCAGTACGAGTACAAAAACGTATAGCGTGTGCCCGTGCCACAAAAATTTGCGAGATGCCTTCACTTGATTTCTACGTAGAAAGCTGAGCTCTGTTATTGGATTTATATTGTTAAAATATTTTCAAAAAGAATGCATACGGACATTTTTTTAAGCTATTCTTTTAAAATGCTATAATTGAGAATATAAATAATCTATTTTTTTTTATAAGATAAAGTGACGAGACAATCAAAACGTTGACCTGATTACAAGTGCAACGCCTATCCATAACGAAACCCAGAACATAAATGTTGGGCACCACACTGCGCCCGTCACCCTGAGACAGCAGCCTCAGTCATCTTAAGTCATATATGCCCAGTGATTACACTAGCTCACAGTGCCCTTCTGACCGAATACAATATTACAAAGTGACTTGCGTAAAAAGCTCTTATTTTGTTATTATAAAAATACACTTTAATTTTATTTATTTGTATTGACTAACGACCCGCCCGGCTGCGCACGGGTACAATTTATTACTTGTTATTATTATTACTGAATATAGGCATCCCCAACAGATTGCCACAAAAGTTTGTAGCTCTCATTTTGGCGGCTTTTGCCATAGTTGCCACTCTTGGCAGTCGGGTTGGCAACCGAAATTTACTTATTCGGATGTTCCAGGAAGATGCAGCTGCCCATCACCGTGTTTTCAATTTACCTCTGTCGACTTTTACGACACCCACGGGATGAGATTGGGTAGTAGATTCTCATAAGCCGCCTCCACAAGGCGAAAAAAAAACACTTTTTCTATGTCCAGTGGTTTAGGCTGTGCGTTGTCTGTTAGTCAGTCAGTTAGTCGAGAAGGGATTCATCTTTCCTTGAATTTGTGAATCTTCAAGGAAAAGGCTTTTCCGGTTGATTTTCGAAAAAAAATCTTTCAAACGAACTATCGTCATAGCCGTAATAGCCTAATGGTTTAGGATTAGGGTATCATTACAATTTTGGTAAGATATTTGTCATTTTATATAACGTTTCGGTTTGAAGGGCACTGAGAGCTGGTTTAATCACTAGGCATATGAGACTTAAGAACTGCTATCTCTGGGAGACGGGCGCAGTGTGGTGTGACACAGCATTTGTTACGGGCAAATGTTGCACTTACCGTTAGGTGATGATTTCGCTCGTCTTAACACATAATTCTATAAAAAAATAATTTAATTGTTAACGTTTTAATTGTAACAAATTCTAAGTGGTCAAGCATCTTGTACCGCGCTAGCTGTAGATGCGATGATTACGGCAAATTATTTCTACCTGTAAAAGTTCTATGGTCAGCAACGTACCATTTATAAGCTTTTCATGATGATGATTAATTAAAAATAAATTACAGTAAACCCTCCGTAATCCGGCCCCTGTCTAATCCGGCGCCGCCTGTAATCCGACATGCCAATTATGTGTGTATGCAAATGTTTCGTTGATGCATGTTTAAACAGGATGCAACTTTGTGTTATGTATTGTGGTGTTTTATTAACGATATAGCAATTTATACATTTCGTCACCTACTTCATAATTTGTCGGATTACAAGGTACCTCACTTCAAAATATTCCGAACTACAAGGGGTCCGTGGCAGTACTCTTTAGTCCAACAAACTTGATAGCCCGACGGCGCACTTACGCGTAAATAAAGATGTACTTATTTCTCATTCTTTTATTGGGTAAGGTGACGAAATGGGCAAAAACGCTCACCGGATACTAAATGCAACGTTCGCCCATTACAAATGCTGTGTCAACCAGAACATTTCCGTGTAACACCACGCAGCGCCCGTCAACCTGAGACATCAGTTCTTAAGTCTCATATGCCCAGTGATTACACTAGCTCTCAATGCCCTTTAAACCTAAAAAGAGTATACTGCTCCACTGAACAAACATGGAGTTTACTAAATTTACTGAAACCTGTCCATTTAGTTTTTACACACTTTTTACGATATGACAATTAACTTCTCATATAATAAATATTAGTACCTATATTATTCTTATGTTAATGTCTGTATAGAGAAGCCCACCAGCCCGTTTGGCCATTTAGGAGTGAATGTTTGTAAAATTCGTTTTTAGTTGGTACATAGTGTACACATCCATGGTCGCGAGAGTTTAAGATAGTATACGGTACTTGTAAAAAAAAAGAATTTTTAAAATTCTTGTCTGTCTGTCTGTTTGTGCCGGCTAATCTCCGAAACGGCTGGACCGATTATTTAGCGGGTGAAACCGCGGGGCACAGCTAGTTATTTTATAATATGAATAATGATGCTTAAATCAAATGACAACTCACAGCAAAACATAATTTCTACGTAAATTAATATGTATCTCACATAAAAAATTCAGCCAACAATATCACCATTACCACACCAACGAGAATCATTGAAGCGAAAAAATTAATGCAAGTCCTCCAATAGTGTTGGTCCAAGTTTGTAGAGATTGTAAATGGTGTAAATTTATTACATTTACTACTACTACATGTTTTCGATAATAGCATCAAAACTATAATAAAATTATTAACTTTGTATACATAAAGTTTACTAATGCACTCAGAAATATTTAGTACGGATTTGATGTCATAATCACTATCAGTCTGCTTTGGAGTTGCTTATGCAGCCGTTAAGTCTCTAAGTGATGTACACAAGTGGCGTGGCGTAGCGGTTCCTGGATTCTAATCACAGACTGAGCCGACATTTGTGCGAAAACACAATGAATATACAAATACACACAGTCACGCCTTTCTCCCATATGAGGAGTAGGCAGAGACCACTTACGTAGCCCAGATTTCGCCCTCGCGGGAAACGAGACTTGACGTGTGGCGAACCTCGTAAGACATAATACTGTTTTTTTTTTACTTTAATTCAAATAACAAAGTGAATAAAAAAGAAGAAAAAGAAAGAAGTTTTTTTTTTATAAATTAACTGAAGTATTATAACATTTCATATGTTAATTTTGTAATGAGTTAACTTATTATACTGTTCTGTACTGTACTTATAAAAATCAGATTGTTCTAAATACATTATGGTATAACACACGCAAGTTACAAAACCTCCGCTTTCAACTTTAAACTTATGTCAGCCGCCCAGACCGCAGACAGCGAAGACCTGATATACCGCAGAGCATTCGAAATAATACCATCCAATTGCTCATGTACCACAAATAGCCTCCGAAATTGTTTCTCCATGCCATGGCCGCGCCGTACAATGTTGCCTTAATTTGAAAACAGATAAACGAGTTTTATACTCTCCCGTAATTCACAGACCAACATATATTTCGAAAATTTCGCGACTATGTTCACGGCACCGACATCCGATTGTGGTTTGTGTTTGCGTATTTTTTAAATTATATTAGAGTCTATAAAGCACAAACAAAATAGTTAAAAACATAATATTGCCTTACAGCCCCTAAAATGAAAAAAAAGTATGTTGCATATCTGCATAGTGCGCAATCATCCGGACTATGCTGTGTAGGAAATTACGAGTAAATGAAAAACTCAAAGTGAATAGAAATTTAAAATTCTTCATTTACTATATCTGTCAAATCATTTGAATTTGCGGTTATTCGAGAAATGCAACAACGCGAATTTATGGGTTAAAGAAACTACACCTAATTTGTGTAAGTCAAAAACCTTAAATTTGATTGATTAATGTTTGACAAATTCGAATATTATCCAGGCAGAAACATCTTAGAAATTCCTTCGTTACTGGTTTGTATTAATAGATGTCATTCAAAAGTATCGCAATTAATTCCGTACCTTTTTTCTACTTAACTGAGCATATCAATTTTAGATTATGTGCTCACGTACGAAGCATAGGGCCGATACAATAACGAAAAATTATGGAAAATATCTCCAAGTAACGTATTAAAATCAAAATAACAAAATTAATCTACAAACTCCTTACGCAAAGTGACCACGAATTGAGTCCGGCCCCACGAGAGCACGCCACTTGTCCCTGTCTTGCGCGATAACTGCAGTTGTTCTACATAAGCATAATAAACATATTGTACCGGTGGCCAGCTCACACTACACTACACTAATTGCGACTTCAAAAATCGCATCACATTTCTACTAAATGTACAATAAAGTCATTTAAACTATAACATACTCCGCATCGTACAACACTGTAGCCAATTAAAATAAACTAGTGTTGCGCCAATCAGCATTGTATCGATAAAAAATCGTTCGTGTGCATGACATAAATACGGTTCGACTGCCGTGAAGGTATTACCGAGTTTCCCTTTTAAGTCCACCTCTATGGTGTCAGGTTACCGGTCCATAAAAAAAAAGGTAAAACGACGATCGGCAATTACTGTACCTGTACTGTGAAACGGGATAAAATGATGCCTCTTTGGATAAAATCGAGTCTGGACGCTTAGATCTCGTAATTATCCTTGAACTTATATAGGCAAATGGGAGTTATTGAGGGCGAATAACCGTTTAATCTCAATATCGGTGTTTATTCCCGTACAGCGTTATCTTTTCAACGTTTACGATTGAGATCTTTAATTTTAAGATTAATAAGTCATATTTTTATGTGATTTTTTTAGTTCATTAGTTTCATAAACCTGTTTGAGGTAATATCAGATTCCAGTTCCAGTCAGGGTCCGATGTTTTTCGGATGTTCGTCGTGAAAAATACACATTACAATCCACAGCCTTTCTACCTCATTATGATATTAAATAATCTCATACTAATTTACGCGGCAGATCATTAACTCCAAATACGAATTCATATAAAAAATAATGACATCCTTCCATATTCTAGACAGGTAGCAATTATTAAAAATCTGTAAAGTTGAAAACAATAAAAAAATGTATTCTAAGCTTATAATCAATATCCATGAGTTATATTACGAGATCGCTAAATATAAAAAATATTGTTACCAAGAAGATAATTTAACTATGTACATAAATTCATAAATAAATAAGTTTGTCATCAATAGGTGATAGTCAAATATGATATATAAATAATTAAGAAAATGTCCCCTCATAGCTAAACGTCGTTTGGCAGAAATTATAAAGAAGGCAGCATTACACTTTAGCGTACGGACTGTGAAGCACTACGTCGCAGGATCGGTTTTAGTCGTAAACCGCCTCCTAGCACACACTTTTGAGTTTAGTTCGTATGGTTAACAGAAATATTATTGATGTTAAACATTGCTAGTATTATTGATAAAAAGCTTTTGTTTTTTTTTTGAGAGATTCCAAACGGGAACCCAGTTCTGTGTTGGTAAAACACACTTTGGGTCATTGACATTCCAATCTGACAGAATAATAAAAATACATGGTTGCCCCTGACTAGTATGGAATCCCCTACTACCGATAACTGGACCTCCGACTCTCATAACTCTTCATACCAAACGCAGCATTATATTCTACTTTGACGGCCGTGTGGCCTAGTTGATAGAGTACCCGACTTCTACATCCTGGGTTCGAATTCCAGCCGGAGCCAAAATTTGTGCAAAGATACAAATTATTGTTTTTCGGGTCAGGTTGTGTTGTGATAGTTCCCGTGTCTCTGAATCTGCATCCCAGCCTACCTTCGATCTTATCGCATGAGCGTTACATCGGGCGCGGGTAGGTTGAGACGAGTGAGTGCCTATCTGTTTGCATTTAGACTTGTGGAACTATTATATCTTCTGAGTAGTTGATAGCTTCACAGTGTTCGGAAATTTTCGCCGTGATCGAAAATCAGCCAGATTGACATCAATGCATACTATTTTATGCTGATTTCCTTAGAAAGCTTCCCTTAGCGAGTACTAGGGTAGAGCTAGAGAGCCCTATACCATGTTTTAAATGTTTTGTAAAGCTTTATAGCAATAAGATAATTAATAATTTGGTGGTGACAGAGATAGAGAAAGGGGTGCTTAGATGATTTGGATGAGAGAGGATGAATGAAAGAAGATTAACGAAACAGATTTATGAGGCGAGTGTGGATGGGAAAGCCGGTAAGGGTCGACCTAGAAGTACGTATCACAATCAGATCGGTGAACTTTTGAGGAAAGGTCACGTTAAAAGTACCCCTAAGCGACGAACGTGTATGAAAGCGCAGAAGAAGCGAAAGATGTGTGTTAGGATCGTGGCAAGTGGAAAGATGTGGTCTCTGCCTACCCCTATGGTATAAAGACGTCACAGTATGTTTGTATGTTCAGCAATAAATCCTTTCAAGAGACTGAAGAGCTAGTGTCTTGTATACATTTACAGTCAGTCAGTAATAATTCAATGTGTAAATTACAGGTAAAGGTAGGATATTATCGTCTTTTACAAGGAATGAGAATACAGTACATTTAAAAAGTGACGCATCGGCTTTATAATTAAAGTTCATAATCGTAAGCATATATTATGTATTTCAGTTTTAAGTCACATCACTGTCTATAATTAAAGTGGGAGTGAGAAGACAATCACGTTCTATTTTTTACTTTCTCATTAGCGAATATGATAGAACTTGTTTCTAATAGGCTAAAATCAGGTCACGGTGGCAAGTTGTACAACTATAAATCAACCGATAAAGAAGGCGTTCGCGTTCTGTCACACGTTGGGCCGTCCCGATCTATCGACAAATACCGAAGGCGGAGCCGGACGTATCGAAATTCTAAACTAGATCGCTAATTGCGCAAGACTATTATATTTCATTTAATGGTTGATCTTTATAAGTGACGCGTATGGTATATTATGTTCAATGTCTGTACTAACGGATAGTATTCAACATTTTTCAAAGCTTACATAATACATAAACAGAATTAAGATAGAATTTAAAATCGGACGTATCTATAAATGCGATTGTAACCTACATACATGACAAAGGACGTACTTTGTAAAATTATAACAAACCAATTTTTAAATTATTAAAAATTCTATTTTTTTTATAAATATTTGAATTTTTTTAAATATATTCATCCAAATACCAGCCCTAGTATTTAAGTGCAATTAAAATAATGTATGAGTCTTAGAAGGGATATAAACCCGTCCCACTGGCGAGAAAATTAAAAACGCGCGTTATAGTCTAGTAACCGTATTGAAATATTCATGGAACATTCAAAGCAACAACGTTGGACCACTCTTGATGGATAGATCTTGATTCGGCGTCAGATATAGTTCACACCTACACAGAGACGTTAGGCATTCTTGATTGAATTTGTCGATGTTGTGACTTTCAGTAATTAAAGTTGAATGTTTATTGTTGCGGCGTTTTATTTGTATCTGCTGACTCTACATCTGTTAGTATATGGAAATATAAATAGAAATAGTATCTTTGCTTGAAAACATTCAAAAATACATATTTTTTTTGCTGGGACTTCCTATTAACTAAATATAAACTTGTGTCAGGATGCACCGCTCTCCCATAACTAACAAATGTTATTCATCAAATAACGGTATTGGTATTAACACTTTACTATTTTAACTTATAAATTATGTAATATATAGAAATATGCTCTTAATGTATATGCATATGTAAGTGTGTAGGTGTGCTTGTGTGTGTAGGTGTGTATATGTATGCATTTGTATGCCTGCGTATCTTCTTGTTTATTTAATATATAACATAACATTTTATTGTATTATCCAAAGTGGGTTACACTGGAAAACTGAAGCTGCGGAATACTAGTTATTAGTAATAATATCAGCGGATTACAGCAAATCGTATATCTAATTACACATACACCTAGGTCTTTGCTCTAAACCTAGTTCCGTGTAAAAGTTATGTAAATAAAAGTACCGTAAGACGTACAATAACTACTCTGATTTTAAAAGTGAGCGGTAAGGGTTGTAATTGGATCGTAAAACAAAGATATTGGTGATTAAACTCAAAATTAAAATTAAAAACGAACACTAAACCATTATTTAATAAATAAGACTACTCATATTTTCATCTCTTTAATTTGGTGCCTATTAGATGCCTTGTCCGGCAAATATGGTAGAGTACCGGGTAATCGGTCCCGGCTTCCCAAGCTGCTGCTCTCTCCTCCTGTTCCTTCCGAGATACTAGTATCCTACATCCTATAGTTCCTTTCTCAACTTCAAAGTCCATTTCCTGCCTAATCCTTTTCCCTTCCTTTCCTCGGAGCCTGTGGTAAGCGCAGGTAACAAAAATTTCAACTCGTAACAAAATGACGGCGACGTCGTTCGCCACCCGTCAAGTCTCGTTCAATGCGGGGACGAAAAGTAGGCTACGGATGTGGTCTCTGCCTACCCCTTTTATGGAAAAAACGCGTAATTGTATGTGTTTAATTTGAATCTTTGCTTTGTCCCGAGACTTTCCCTTTTTGACACCTTTCTAAAACGTTTGAGGCTGACCAGACGTGATCATCAGAACTAAGTATCGGGAAGACAAAATCTCGGCAATCTAACACCTACACAACACCCTCGTATGCGAGTAATCGAGTAAAAATGTCGTGAAACCTGTTAGCGAGTGCGGAACGACTTTAAACGAGATCCTACCATGTTACGTCTAGTTCTAATCGTTTAGTTAATACACCCACCGGTCGCATCGGTTGCGGAAGACGAATGGTAAAGTTAAAACGAATTAACTGCGTCGAGTCTCCTAACGCTAGTTGTAGTATATGAAACATTTAGAGCGCCTATTTTTTGTGCCTGGCGCATTATTAGATTCTTGCGCGATATTAAATAAACTTTAAGCTGAATCTTTACTGTTATAAGCATGTTTAAGTTATTGCTTTATTATTTATTGCATTCCATAATGTTGTGAGTTACTATACAGATACTATAATGAATAATGAAGTCATCGACGAAGAAGTTAAATAGTGTTATTATACTATCGAACTTCGAAAGTTAAACGGAAACCTGAATAGATCCATTTTCTAGAAAACGGTTTAACTGGACATATGTTAATACAGCCATACTCTTCACAATAAGCGCTAGGTTAATGCGATAAAAGTCAAGTGAAACGACACGTAATGACATATTTGTATTCATTAATATTTTTGTGAACATGAAATACAACAGTGGGCATAGCAACGCCTAGGTGACCCGTGACGTATCCTAGCGCCGCCTGTTCAATAATTCATATCGCCTAATACGTGCAAAGACTCGACATTTACACCTCGACAGCTTAGACAAACAAACAAACACGCCGATGTTATTATTCATAAAGCGTCTCTGACAACAGAGACGAATTTTCGTTACGCTCTTCGGTATATTAAAGAACAGGCCCAAATGCTGCGTAATTTTTAAGGAGCTGTTTTGTATTATAATGAATGGGAAAAACATCATGCGGCATTTTAGGAATTTCAACAAAAACTAATGCTATAATAATAAAACTTAATGAAGGTAAAGTAATATTACGAGTATTAATGTAAAATTTTACGACTACGACTTTTTTATTATTAACACAACGACATTATTTTTTTATGTATAACTGAAATGAGTTTAGGTTTTGGTTACAAGTTCGCAATGTACGGTAGCCGGTATTAAACGTAAATCCACTGGAGAATTCAAGTAAGAATCCTAATGCTAATGGTTTATAACAGTATATTTTCATCTGGTGGTAGGATTTCTGTGCCGGAATCCGTCTAAGTACGTACCACCCCAGGTCAGTTATTCTATCGTGGAGTATTAGTGTGCAAACATTACTGTTTTGGTGCGAAGGGCGCTGAGAGCTAGTGTAATCACTGGACATATATTACTTTAGAACTAATGTCTCTGGGTGATGTTCGCAGTGTGGTGCCACAACATTTCTCATGGGCAGACGTTTCACTTAACATTAGGTGAACGATTTCCTCGTCTCATATTAAGTAATGAGTCCTCGTCTCATTACTTAATATGAGACGAGGAAATCGTTCACCCTTTAAAAAAAAGAAATACAGATTAATAAAAACTATAGTGTTGAAGCCTCTATAACGCAAACGTCAATATGAGGCAGTAACACAGGACATATTATATTATTGATATTAAAACAGTGTACACAAGTGTTCGCTGAGTACAATTGACTCAGTCTTAAGGAATAGAAATATGACAAATAGAGTAAATCAACAAACGTAAAAGCTAATACATAACTAAATACCTGTCGACGAATTTATAAAATGTCGATTTTAATATACACATAAATAAAAATTTATCTTTACAAAGTTTAGGAGTAACACGGTATTGAAGCTTTTTAAATACATTTGGAATATTTTTACAAGTTTTCCTGTGATGGGAACACAAGACTATTTATCATCTCGCCCGATGGATATCATAGAAGCTAGAAAGAAATTTTGATAAGGAAACAAACAAAGTAATGCTAGTCCTATGAATATATTTTTTGCGAAAGAGACGAGACGAGCGAAACGTTTACCTGATGGTAATTGCAACGTCTGCCCACATCAAATGCTGAGACACTCAGAACATTTCTGTGTGAGACCACACTGCGCCCGTCACCCTGAAACATCATTTTTTGAGTCTTATATGCCCAGTAATTACACTAGCTCTCAATGCCCTTCAGACCAAAACACAGCAATGTTTGCACACTACTACTTCACGGCAGAATGACTGGCCCCGCGGTGGTACCTACCTTGTCGGATTTCTGCATAGGAACCGTAATTCTATTTAATCATCTATTATCATAGTTTTGTAGGTCGACATCAATCTGTACAATGATGTCGAACAGCAAAACTATGGTAATGATTGTATATATAATAATAATTATTTTGATAAATATTTTTATATTTCCCATAGTTTGTTTCCAAGCACACACCTTACGATGCTGATGCTTTTATAATTAATCAACATCATTTCAGCCTATCACTAGTCCACTACTGAGCATAGGCCTCCCCCATAGATTGCTACAAAAGTTTGTAGCTCTCATTTTAGGGGAAATTTTGCCATAGTTGGCAGGCGTGTTGGCAATCGCAGTTTATTTATTCTGATGTTCCAGGAAGATGCTGCTGTCCATCTTCTGGTTTTAATTTTCATCTGTCGAGTTTTACGGCACCTACGGGACGAGATCGGGTGGTAGATTCTCTTAAGCCGCTACCACTCGACTCAATCCTGTCCGATGTCCGCTAGCGGCTCCACTCATATAATTAATCGTTTGAGACAAATTTATTATTGAGATCACTTAGGTTATGATGTCCAACATGGAGAGACTAATAAAGTAAAAGTAAGAATAGGACAAGCACCGAGCAAACTACTGGGGCACACCTACGCAAAGCCTAGGGCATATTTATTATTAAGATACGTAACAGATATTAATATATTAGATAATTTAAATAATATTTTTGAAAATAGGCGAGTCAGTTTGCGCAACGGCTGGTACAGGTCTCGGGTTCGATTCTCGCACCGAACAAGCAATATTTTAATGTACAGATGCTTGTTACAGGTTTGCGTTTATATTAATGATTGTAAGGCAATATAGAAGAAATTCTTGTGTGGGTTTTCTAAGGAAATACAAAAAAGCTTATGCGATACAAACAAAGCACTGTCTAAGAGAAGAATGTTTTAAGAAAAGAAAAAACTTTTTAAATAAACAATTTGTTTACAATTGTGGGCGGCCATAGTCTCTGTCTATTCTTAAGCAAATTATCGTACCGCATTTTTCGACTTATCATCATCATCATCATTTCAGCCTATCTTAGTCCAGTGTTAAACAAAGGCCTCCGCCATTGATTGCCACAAAACATGATCCTGAGCCACCTGCACCCACGACTTATATAAGACAGTAATCTAACAAATATAAATTTTTACGTTATTTTTATTTGCTACATAATATCCCAAAATCATTTATTACAAACATGCAAGATAATAAAAATATGTTCGCATTCTTACCAAAGGTCCTCAACCTGTTGCATGTGGTGAATGCGTAAAGGCAAACGTTATATTTGAATGTTGACGTAATAAATATTAGCAGTAGCAAACAGTAGTAAATACAATAGTATAAAAGTAAAGTAACAGCCTATAGATGTCCCACTGCTGTGCACAGGAGCTCATTTTTGCGAGGATTTTAGAGCCTACCTCCGAAATCCGAAATGCGGGGTGGACTTCACATGAGCTCGAAATATTTTTATTCCTTAAAAATGCAGGTTTCCTCGCGATATTTTCCCTCACCGCTAAGCGAGTTGTGAATCAGCACTAAAAATTGCAGCAAAATTTTAAAGGTGTAGGCACCGGGGATCGAAGATCGAAGAGTCACTCGCGTACTATAAAATTTAAGGCGGACGCCGGACCCCTGAGCTACCACGGCTCTATACAATAATATAAAAAACTGCAATCAATACATTTGCCACAAGCTATCGCTTCAAGTGGAAGTGATATTCAACGCTCTTTAGTAGTATCAGATACTTTAAAAACATTAAAATATGAATCTTCAACGTAATTTCGATACCGAAGCGGCGAGTTAACTCGCAAGCAATAATTATCAATAAACAACATACAATAAGGTTAATCGTAGGCAAAAAATCGAATGTGCAGTCGCAGTGGCGACATCTATGTCTAATTAAACTTTATTCACGATTATTTCGCAACCGTTTAGGTTTTTTTTAATGGATTTCGTTCGAGAAACAACTTGTAAAATGTAGAAGGGCCTCTAAAAGCCAGCATAATATGCCCATTATCGTCAATTTTATTTAATAATGTATGTAGTCTACGATCTTTTCAATATTGCGGCTATTTTTAAATGTCACTACGCTATTGGGACGCATCGTATTTTTATTTTACCTCATAATAATGTAGAAAATCATCGTGCGTCGTTGACTGTTTTAAGTTTACCGTTTGTTAATGTTAAGTCAAGCGGTGTCCGTCTAGGTAGGTACCTCCCCAGGCCAGTTATTCTGCCGTGAAGCAGTAGTGTGCAAACATTACTGTGTTTCGGTCTGTAGGGGATTGAGAGTTAGAGTAAGCACTGCGTATATGAGACTTAGGAATCGATGTCTGAATATTCTGGATGACTCAGCATTTGTTATGGGCAGACTTTCTTCAAACTTTTAGGTAAACGTTTTGTTCGTCTCGTTACTTTACCCAATTAAAAGGCATTATAAAACATTCTTGATATGCGCAAGGAATGACGGTAGCCTCCCTTATGTCGCGTTATGTAACCCCCTGTTCCTATCAATCCATTCTAATACGAGTATTATAAATGCGAAAGTAATTCTCTCTTTCCCTTTGTCTGTTTGTTACCTTTTCACGCTTCAACCGCAAAACTGATCTTGACGAAATTTGGCACAGAGATACATTTCATCCTTGAAACGGACATAGGATACTTTTCATCCCGGAAAATCGAATAGTTCCCACGGGATATTTAAAAAACCGATATCCACGCGGACGGGGTCGCGGGCATCAGCTAGTACGTTATAAATTATCTTTCTTTGTTTATTGGAACACTTGTTTCACTCGAGCAAAACGTTCACGTCATGGTAAGTGTAACGTCTGACTATAACAAATGCTGTGTCACTTAGAACAGTTATCTGTGGTACTACACTATGCCCGTCACCCTGTCACTTCAGTTCTTAAGTCTCATATGTCCAGTGATCATACCATATCTGAATACAATAGAAGAGGCCCTTATTACCGATTCTAATTATATAAATGTGTCATAATCACTTTTAGGTGGAACTACTTTTTACCTGGTGGTAAGATTCCTTAGCAGGAATCCATCTAGAAAGGTACCACCGCAGGGCCAGTTATACTGCCGTGAGGCAGCAGTGTGCAAACGTTACTGTGTTTCGGTCTGTAAGGCCCTGAAAGCTAGTGTTATTGATGGGCATATGAGACTTAAGAACCTGGTCTCAGGGTGACGGTGTGGGCACCACACTACGCCCGTCACCATCATCAGGTTGACGTTTCGCTCGTCTCATCACATTGTCCTATAAAAAAGTGCAGTGCTAAAGTAAATAAATAAAATTGTAATGGAATCTATTTAAGATTCTTTGAAGTAGAATTGGAAACAATTAGCATATTATGAATTCAAAATCAATGAAGGATTGCACTAGCATATTAAACAACATGCAAAATAAGTTCCCATATATTGCAAACCGTTAGTAAACGTGACTGGAATTTATTAATGCTACTCACCCCCATCCCGTTTGATTGCGAAGGAATACCATAACTATTCTTGATAGATGATATCTTGCTCTTACCTGCGAAAAGCAACAGAATTTTTATAAATTTATGACTACATTTTTTAGAAGTTTAACATAATATCATGAATTATTAAGTAAAACGTTTCGAGCACTTTGCAGTGCTTTTTTTAACTACACACTACATTATAGGATTCCTACACAGGAATCCATCTAGGCAGGTACCGCCGCAGGGCCAGTTATTTTGCCGTAAAGCAGTAGTGTGCAAACATTATAATGTTTCGGTTTGAAGGGCACTGTGAGATAATGTAATCACTGGGCATATGACACTTAAGAACTGATGTCTCAAGGTGACAGGTCTAGTATGGTGCCACAGGAATATTCTGGGTGACGCAGCGTATTTATGGGCAGACGTTACACTTACCATCAGATGAACGTTTTGTTCGTTTCGTCACATTGTCCAATAAAATAAATGTAACAAAATGTCCCTAAACGTAACGCGCTCAATTTCACTCTCAATTCTCGTCCGATTTTCGAATCGCTGCCTAAGAACTCACTGTTAGAAATTCTATAAGAGAACAATCAAACGTTATAACTTAAAGCGTATACAATGTAACTGTACAGCTTAGTGCCTGAATGCATGTGCTTAAATCATCTAGCCATCATCAAATTCCTAAATCCTCTCATAACCTCCGAGCAGACAAAGAGAGCGCAGCGTTCACGAAGCAAGATGAACGTGTATGATAAATTTAACAGATAGACTTTACTGGGAACTGCAATATTGTGCGGGGCCTAAGTGTGGAGAGATAGCGGCGGGAAGACGACCTAAAGGCAAGGCTCATAGCCAATTAAAAGAAATAAAATAGTAAAAACAACCTATAAATGCAAATCAGCACTTATAATTTTAGTGGTGCCAGCACCGGGGATCGAACTCATGTCACTCGCGTACTATGTAATTTCAACGTCCAGCCTCTGAGCTAGCTCGGCTTAACACACAATTGTTGTGACAAAAACACAAATGGTCAATGTAGTTTATTTATATATTTTTTTTGTTTGACTCCAAAAACATTGCCCCATACTTGGATTTCTCCAGTAACGTAGGTGCGCTTTACAGAAATAAATTATACATGGACAAACACACAGACCCGAAACTACTGTATGTACGCCGTACAAATATTATAGACGCACGGGAATCGAAACCGCATCCCGCGGAGCAGAAGCCAAGCACTCACCCACTGTGCCAACCGAGTCGACCGCCGTTTAATTTAAAAGAAACCGGTGTAAGGTTCGTAGAGTGATGTTATATGGCCTATGGCCTCCTTGATAAATGGGCTATCAAACACTAAAATATCTTTTCAATTCGAACCAGTAGTTCCTGAGAACAGCGCGTTCAACCAATCAAACTCTTTTTAATAGCTTCATAATATTAGTATGGATTACATATCCAGTAATTGCTTGCACCTTAGCACATATGTGAAGTGGTAGAGAATGCCCATAGGCATGAGAATGCCCATAGGCATAAAATCCACTCTCTGTGTCCTTTTCTACCAAGGACATGTTATAAAAATAAATAACTAAATTGAGAATGTATTGACTGTGAAGTAAGTCCGTTATGATTATTTATGACTTTACTTATAATGCAAATCTACATTCGTGGTCTTAGATTAAATGTAATCTTCCTAACGGTTACAATAGTACGTCTTCGGACAAATGCGATATTAATATACAATTATGATTTCAAACGAGCTTAAAATTTAAAATTAATTGAAAATTTTGTTTAAATAATATCCATGGCACAGAAAATTATAATACCGGTAAATTAGACAGCTATTATTTTTTTTTTATTTTGGTAGGATTCCTTTGCCAAAATTCGTCTAGGTAGGTAACACCTTAGTGCCAGTTATTCTGTTAAGGGAAGTAGTTTGCAAACAACATGATGGATGGGCATTGTTAGCTAATGTAATTACTGGACATATGAGACTTAAGAGCCGTGTGGTGGCGGCTCGATAAAAGAATACTACCACTCCATCTCATCCAATGGATATCGTAAAAGGCGAGTAAGGAATTAAACTGCACTGTGCACCCAACAGCGCATGGTGGCCATGGGCTCACCACCTATCACACCAAGTGCATTATATTGTTTTGGTGAAACGTGGATTGTGGCAGTCATCTGTTTTTGCAGTGAGTGCCCAGTCTCTGACTACCCCTTATGGGATACAGTCGCGATCTTATGTATGTATGAATGTATGAGACTTAAGAACTGTTGTCTCAGAGTGACGAGCCCAGTGTGGTGCCACACAGAAATGTTCTTGGTGCCACCACATTTGTTATTAGCGCAGTTCACTTACCATCCCAGAAAGTTTTGCTCGTCTCATCAAACTTTAATAAAAAAATAGTTAGTTCCAAGATCAATATCCACAAAAACATTTTTTCATAATTTTTCGAGAGCGCTCTCGCTGTCTTCCGTAACTTAGAACATACGAAACCATTGTTTTAATAATAAAAATATTTTACTACGACGACACGACATCCTGAATGCCTTTTTTGTGGTAGAATCGTAAGTTCCATGTTGCCCTGTACGTGTTTACGTCCTCGCCATACGTGGGACGATTTTTTGATTTCTCGAGAGAAAAAAAAAACCTACAATCGACATACGTGTAATGTGAACATGGGTTATCGCAGTGAGCTTATTAAAATGCAACGAATACAAATATGACACATGAAAACTTTGGAAGCACTAGTTAGCTGTAGCTTTAGTGAAGATGGAACAGTCACATAGTTCGATGTTATAATATTTTAAAAAAAGTACTGAACCAGTTGTGGGGAAAAAAAACAAATTTTTGTTACTTTTTATTTGTGAAGGTTATCTCCAACAGTGGACTTCAAAAGACGCTAGGGCTATACTCGATAAATATCCATCGAACTCAAACATAATGTAGCTGTCTTGCTTAGTTGATGAGTTCCTATAGCCAGCAACATCATCAGACCATCTACATGCTATATTATTGCATAATCGTCTAAACTACAAAGGTATACCAAATTTAAGGTCAATTTAGTTAATAGAATCAGGCGTTACTTTTCAGAAATCCATTATAATAGGGAAAGAAAGTTAATTTGCTAAGATCCGCATAAAAATTAACTTTCTTTCCCTATCAGTTCAATCTGTCAAGTGGAACTGGTTTAAAACTCAGTTGCAAAGTTTGCCTCACACATACTAACCGGTAAAATTAAATAAAAGATTATAATAAAAAAAGTAACAACCTATAAATGTCCCACTGCTGAGCGGTCTTCATTTCTGAGAGGGTTTTAAAGCTGGGAAGAGACTGCCACGCTGCCCCAATGCGGGTTGGTGAACTTCACGAGTCGTCGAAATATTTTTATTTCTCGACCATGCTGGTTTTCTCAAGATGTTTTCCTTCACCGCTCAACACGTGGTATAAAAAAATCCCGTAGGTGTAAAGAGGGAAGTGCTTGGAAAATCTCATGGCGTAATTACACACAGCTCAGAGACGTACTGCATCTGTGATGTGGGGCGTCTGGTATCAATCCGACTGCTAACCACTGGTGATTACGGCAAATCCTCCTTCCTTGGGAGAGGCTTAAGTCCGGCAGTGGACTTTTAACAGGCCGGTGAAAAAGATTGAACTGTTAAAGCTGGCGGTATGATTCCTTAGCAGGTATACGGTGATACCTACCTAGACGGCGCTTAATAGCTAGTATAATTACTAGACATATGATACTTATGAACTCAGGATGCCGAGCGCGATGTGGAGTGACACTGAAAGTTTCAGGTGACATAGCATTTGTATAAATGGAGTGCACTAACCATCGTGTGAACGATTTCATCGTCTCACCACTTTCATTCACAAAAAATATGCTTTCTAACCTATGCCAACTAAAGAGGAAATAATATTAAATTTCAAGAAGATTTAAATCATACATTTTGCCATAGTTGGCAGGCGGGTTGGCAATCGCAGTTTATTTATTCAGATCTTCCAAGAAGGTGCTGCTGCCCATCTACTGGTTTTAATTTTCCCTCTGTCGACTATTACGACACCCACCCGATGAGATAGGGTGGTAGATTCTCATGAGCCGCATGGCGAGATCCCAGCTCCAAAACCCTCTCAGAAATGAGAAGAGGCATGTGCTCAGCAGTGGGACATTTATAGGCTGTAATTTTTTACCCATTACTAAAAAGACTACGACATTGCCGTACGTATCAAAAGATGTAAAGACTAGGCACTTTCTTACACGTTTCCCTTCCATAATAAGAAAAGCGGTGAAACTAATTTGTTCTTTGTTCTTAAACTTCTTAAGCAACACTTTCTCAATCCAAAAAGGGATAGGTCGAAACAGTTTTTATTACGTGCCTGTACTGACTTGGATGGCCGTTTAGAACCTGCGAGGTGCTAATGGGCGAGTAAACATCGCCGGCTACCGAACCTGCGGGTTCTCGGAGAGCCTACATTTGTTTTATTTGCATATTGTCAACCGTTTTCTTTATTTTAAATGTTCTTCGGTTGATTTAGGCACTGGGTAAAAATATCATAATACATTGTAATATTACTCGCTTGAAATAGACTATTTTAGTATTTTATAATAGTAACTATGTGAAAATGAAGCACTGGTTATTTAAGTTACGTAGGTTTGATTTCATCAAACCTTTTTAGATTTTTTGATGAACAAACGAGCATATTTTTATTTTCCTTATATTGAAGACAGTGACGAGATAAGCAATTCGTTCTCCTGACGGTAAGTGACACGTCTGCCCTTACCAACCCTGAGACATTAGTTTTTCTTTTTTTTATATTCGATAAAGTGATGAAACTAGCAAAACGTTCACCTGATGGTAAGTGCAACGTCTGCCCATAACAAATGCTGTGTCACCCAGAAAATTTCTGTGTGACACCACACTGTGCCCATCACCCTGACGCATAAGTTCTAAAGTCTCGTATGCCCAGTGATTACGCTACCTCACAGTGCCTTTCAAACTGAAAAACAGTAACGTTTGCACACTACTGCTTCACGACAGAATAACTGGCCCTGGGGTAGGTACCTACCTAGACGGATTCCTAAAGTCTTATATGCCCAGTAAATACACCAGCTCTCCGTGCCCTTCAGACCGACTTGCACAGTAATTTGCACACTACTGCGTGATGGCAGAATAACTGGCGTTGGTACCTCATCATCATTAATCATTTCAGCCCATCACTAGTCCACTGCTGAGCATAGGCCTCACCCATAGATTGCCAAGTTTGTAGCTCTCATTTTGGGGAGTTTTGCCGTAGTCGCCACTCTTTACAGGCGGTTGGCAACTGCAGTTTATTTATTCAGATGGTACAGGAAGATTCTGCTGCCCATCTCCTGGTTTTTGCCTGCCGTGTGGTAGCGGCTTAAGAGAATCTACCACCCCATCTCATCCCGTGGGTGTCGTAAAAGTCGACAGAGGGAAAATAAAAACCAGGAGATCATCATCATCATTTCAGCCTATCACTAGTCCACTGCTGAACAAAGGTCTCCCCCATAGATTGCCACAGAAATTTGTAGCTCTCATTGTGGGGGATTTTGCCATAGTTGCCATGCTTGGCAGGCGGGTTGGCAACCGCAGTTTATTTATTGAGATGTTCCAGGAAGATGCTGCTGCCCATCTTCTGGCTTTAATTTTCCCTCTGTCGACTTTTACGACACCCACGGGATGAGATGGGGTGGTAGATTCTCTTAAGCCGGCCAAAACACCACCTAGACATATTTCTGGGTAAGAATCCTACCACCAGTATATGTGCCAAAGTTTATAAATTAGCGTGCCTGTGTAATTCTATGTGAAGACAAATATTCCGTCCAAATTCTGATTGAATTTATAATATTTTAATGACACAATATTTGTTTTGAAACAAAAAATCCTCGAAATATCATTTTACTTTATCCATTGGAGGATGGAGGTAAGAACGAGTAAGTGCAGTGATTGCGTGTTCGCTTGCGGCACTACAATCTCACGGACTTCTAATCGGACATTGAAATTGTTTACATTTTAATCATTTAATAACTTAATAATACTCTGTAGAGATAGTTTATGGAACAACTTTATATATTTGCTACATGCATTATTACACACAGTGGTAGCGGCTTAAGAGAAGCTTCCACCCCATCTCATCACGTGGGTGTCGTAAAAGTCGACAGAGTGAAAATAAAAACCAGGAGATTAGCAGCAGAATCTTTCTGGAATATGTGAATAAATAAACTGCGGTTGCCGACCCGCCTGCCACGAGTGGCAACTATGGCAAAATCCCCCCAAAATGAGAGCTACTAACTTTTGTGGCAATGTATGAGGCAGCACTTTGTTTAACAGTAGACTAATAATAGGATGACATGATGATGATGATGACGATGATTATTAATGAACACAGTATTATGAAATGGATTCAAAAAAAAATATACAAATACGGGTGCAAAATTAATTCGTAATAGCGTCTAATTTAAAATGTCTGAGCGCGATATTGATAGATTTTTCGAAGGAACTCCAATTTCAAGTGCAGTTTATGGAAATAACTTAAAACGAATGAAAGATAATGTAAGAATTGTTATTAACAACATAACTTTAAAAATTAAATTGCTTGTAGACAAAAATAGTCAAAGACACTCAAATTCCTAGATAAACCTATACGACAATCTTAACTCACACAAAGTAATAGACAATCTATTTTTAGTTATCTGCCGAAGAATGCCACCGAAAATTAGTGATAGATAAACCAAGAGTTTTACAATTCGAAAAGCTTTTAGAAACGAAAGTTGCATTAAATCCATTCCCTCACACGACTCCTAAATCTAACCTATTATCTTGCACCTCATAACAGTGTAAATGAGTAGGGCAAGCCTTCGCCCCCGTCATTTTTATATTGTTTACTTTGGGGCTGCGCACGCGGACCAAGCGGAACAATTAACACGTGGAATTCAAACGTTTACCGGATTTTCAAATCTTCCAAATACAATACTATTTAAAGAAAATAGATGCTTTTAAGATGTAGATCTAATTAAGGTAATTAGCAACTTGGTTTTATAGAGCTGAACTTATGGATTTTATCGCGTTTTACTTTTACTGTTTATTTTAGGAGGTGGTAGGGTCCCTACGCAGGAATACTTCTAGGTAGGTTCCTCCCCAGGACCAGTTATTCTGCCGTGAAGCAGTAGGGTGCAAAAATTACTGTGGTTCGGTTTGAAGGACACTGAGAGATAGTGTATTCACTGGGCATAGAAGACTTACGAACTGATGTCTCAGAGTGACGGGCCCAGCATTTGTTATGAGAAGACGTTGCACTTACCATCAGGTGAACGTTTTGCGCGTTTCGTCACTATCTCCAATAAATAACATCTGCAGCACCATTGATTAATAAATAAAATCGAATATTTAAATCTTTAACTAATGCTTGCTGAAATACTACAGGACACCGTAAGCTCGTATTGATTGGACCAAAATTAATAATTAAAAGTTGAATGTAGCTTTGATTAACTATGGGCGTCTAGGACCTCTGTCATCCCGTGATCTTGGATGATGCGAAAATATAAGTAATCACTGTTGATGTGTGGTGGCCTAAGAGAATCTACCACCTCATCTCATCCCGTGGGTGTCGTAAAAGTCGCCAAAGGGTAAATGAAAACCAGGAGATAGGCAGCAGCATCTTCCTGAAACATCTGAATAAATGCACTGTGGTTACCATGCGTGGCAGCTATGGCAAAAAACCCCAAAATTAGATTAACAAACTTTTGTGGCAATCTATGGGGGAGGCAGTGTGTGTGTGTTCAGCAGTGGACCAGTGATAGATAGGTTGAAATGATGATGATGATAAATGTTTCTTTCTTAAAATTATCATATGATTTGCAGAAAGTTCATAGCCTTGTCTGTTATTCTGTAAGATGTTCAAACATTTTCGAAATAATATCTCCTTAATTTTTAATTTATCCATAGATTTTATACGCTCGACAATTTGATATGAATATGTATTATATATTAACAGTTGAAGTATTCTAACTTAAAATAATAAAGCTATAGTAGATTACTACAGATTTTTTCTTTTTACATTTTGTTTCACAGAAAGGCTTAATATTGTATTTGACAGTGCCTTGTAATATCAGTTATTTTCTATGATTAGAAATACACAATGATTTAGTTCTTTTTTAACTCGTTGACTAATTTATCATATGACGATATAAAATCTGAATTCTTGAAAAGCGATATAATATATTTTCAGTCTAAAGCTCATTACAAAAGAAAGTTTAGCTAAACCTTTTGAAACCTGTTTAAATTTGACATATTAAATTCCATTGGCTGCACATAAACAACTGTGTTCTTCAAAAACAATTCAAATATCTAGACACACACAACTTCTACAACTCATTACGCAAGAGACCCAAATTCATAAAGGTGTAAAGTCTCTAAGACCTCACTTCCCCCAAATACTCCAAGGCATCCGCGGCTGGCATGCGTCACGTGAGGCGGAGGCGACGCGAAGAATTCCGCCCGAGCCGAATTCGACTTGTCGGCTCGCGGCCTGTCTACAACATCTGGCGTTTAGTGATGCGGTGAAATTGATATCGATAGATAGGAGAAATACCTGCTTAACATACATAGCAGAAATTACAACGAAGGATTTTTTATTTATTAACATTTTTCTTAAAAACTATGATGTCTTCTAATCCGGATATATTTCATCATCATTTCAGCCTCGTCGTTTATATCGCCGAATATATTTACTTTAAGTTTTATAAAAGGTAGCTAATTATACTAAGAAATTGTTTAAGCTTTAATTTTTAAGATAGTGAACCTTCCAGTTCAGACATTACTGTTATGATCTAGTCTAAACTAAAAAAATATAGATAATCCGTAAAACTTTTAATTGGCAATATTCTTTAAAATGTATATATTAGGAACTTTGTTCAATATAAATTATCGACATAAAACCGTTAAACACTATTAAAAGCGCGGCAACATCGCCATAGTTCTTCCCACTTCCACGCGCCACCCATCCCTCTCACGCACTGACTACCTTATTTAAATAAGAGTGAGTGCTTGATGGTTGTAGGAATGTAAGTTGTACAAATGTAAACTCTATCCTGATGGTCACAAGGTAGAGAGAGGTTGTAGGGGTAGAAAAAAACCAGAAAAAGGTTGCGGAGGCAGGTTATCCCGCTTGCCGACGCTCTCAGAGGAAGGCACTCGAGTTAGATTTAGTTTTAACCGGAAACATCGGTCCCGATTTTTGATTGTTTCGAGGTGTGACCTTGATACGACTAATGACTGACTATTCGCTCTCAGAACCAGATTTCGTTGACCATGTTGTTATTATGTAATGTAATATACAATAGAACTTTCGTGGTTTATGAAACAACATAATCCTTTTTTTTTCTTTATTGTAGTTAGTGACGAAACGAGCAAAACGTTCACCTGATGGTAAGTGCAACGTCCGCCCACAACAAATGCTATGTCACCCAGAATATTTCTGTGTGACACCACACTGCGCCCGTCACCTTGAGACATCAGTTCTTAAGTCTCAAATGCCCAGTGATTACGCTAGCTCACAGTGCCCTTCAAACCGAAACACAGTAATGCTTGCACACTACTGTTTCACGGCAGAATAACTGGCCCCGGGGTGGTACCTACCTAGACGGATTCCTGCACAGGAATCCTATCTTAAGAATAGCTTTTATAAGCATATTTCAAAGAACTAAAACTTTCTGTTTATTTTTCCTTTAGAGAAAATAAGTAATGTTTGTTTTTGTTGCAATGTAAATAAAAATGTGAAAAACAATAATAACTTTAAATATTCCAAAACAGAATGCAGTTGCAAGAAGTTTGTTTTCAAATTAAGTCCCACACAACAAATCACGTTAGATCTTCCAACTACCAACATTCCTCATTCAACACAGCACAATCACATTTTAATACCGCCTTTTCAAAGCCAACTCATACAAACGACTCATTCTCAAATCTAAGTTGAATCTAAGTAGACGCTTAGTTAAAGAATCGCCAGTCATTTGTCCGGTGCCGGTTGCCGTCGCCCCTCCGTGGGCGTGTGTGAGATATGGTTGGGATTATCCAAGCTAAAGGAGTGCAATTTTTCTTTGTGCTACTGAGGTTTCTTTGTTGTTTTCATAACAATTGACGTATGATTTTGGATAGGTTTAAATAATTTTTAGATTGCAGAAATCCATCTCGGTGGATACCACTGCAATGACAATTATTTTGCCATCAAGCAGTGGTTTGCAAATGTTACAGAGGTGTTTCGGTCTGAAGGTGACGTGCGCGGTGTGGTGGCAGATGATGCACTTATTATAAGGTGGAACGATTTGCTCATCTCGTTAGTTTCTTTCATTAAAAAAGACTGTGGCACATCCATAATTGATCAATAATCAAAATGCTTGCGTTATCATTCCTAAACATTTTCATTGAAGGCTTCATGCATTTGATCTCCGGTTTTCTTTACGCATCATACTAAATGGAGCAGTGCTGCCATTATACGATCATGTTCATATGAGATTGTGATCTTTCTTCATTTACTTTAACTTTACCCGTTAACGTTTAACAGCCACTAAATTTCCTGAACTTGGCTCTGTAGATCTTAACATGTTGAACATAGTTTTAAGATACTGGTACCACTCCAGGCCACTCCAGGCCAGTTATTCTGCCGTGAAGGAGTGGTGTGCAATCATTACTGTGTTTCGGTCTGAAGGGCTCTGAGAGCTAGTAAACTGGGCATATGAGACTTAAGAACTGATGTCTGTCTGGGTGACGGGCGCAGTGTAGTGCCACACAGAAATGTTCTGGGTGACACAGCATTTGTTATGGGCAGATGTTGCACTTACTATCAGATGAACGTTTTGCTCGTCTCGTCACTTTATCCAAATAGAGAAAGAATTAGAAATTATCGAAAGATTTCATTTAATATCTTATTTTAATGCCTTGTAGCAATCTAGATTCAACAGTAGACTTGTGATAGACAGTAATGGGGATTTAATATATAAAAAAAATATACTTATACGCTTCGAAGCTAATCTATTTCCTCCTGCTATTACTTTAAGTTATCAACATTAAAACTCAAATACACCATTAAAATCTAGTAATAAAATCTATGCAGCTCATAGATTTTATATTCGAACCTTAGTATTTCATCACTTGCGAAAGAAATTAACATCTCGAACTCGGAATCTCTAAACGCTTAAACAATTTCCTCTATCAATAACAAGCTAACGTATCATTCCAGAAAGGAAGGTGTTTTATGGACTTAATAGTAGAGTTGACGGCACTAACAATAATGGCCTATCAGACCAACGGTAGAAGAGATACGGCGTAATGAAACTTTAAAGCGTAAATTAATACCACAATCTAACGACTCAACGCCTCCACGTAACCCGATTCCAGCTTTAGTGGGTTAAGAGAAAAGTTTAGAAATGTTATTAGATCTATCGTATCGAGGGTCAAGAGCAACGGCGTACATTTTCTTTAACTGTTATCGGTTTATGTTAATTTTTATTTCCAATATTTTGTATTTTCATCGATGTTTAATATTGCAGTTATACTGGAAACTGTCACTGCTAGCTCAGTGACGATCACGTTCACCTCTATAGTAAATTGGTGCGAATGAAGCGGGTTTGTAACAATTAAAAATGTTACATTATAAATAATTTACACTAAAATTAAGTTATATCCATTATAATAAGAATAATCCCAATACTAAGCACTGGACTTGTTTTTGAGGAGGTTTTGGAGTCAGAAAAGTCCACGCTCTGTTCGAGTTGATTTCGAATCAAATCCTCTAAATATTTTTATTTCTCTAAAACTTTTCCTGACGACGTTTTCCTTTAGTAAACACGTGGAAAATATTTACTTAAAATCAAAAACCATAATTTTTGAGGTCCCAGCACTGAGGATCGATTGCTAATAATTTAAATAAAACAAGGAAATCTTCCTTTCTAATAATTAAAAAATATTTTAACGGTGAAGGCAAGTTTGACGACATATAAAGTCTGCCAACCCGTATAGAAGCAGCGTGGCGGACTTCACTTGTCGTTGAAATATTTTTTATTTCTCAGGCATTCTTCTCTTCATTCTCAGGTTTCCTCACGATATTTTCCTTCACTGCCGAGCACTTGGTAAATCAGCACTTAAAATTGCAGTTAATAATTTTAGTGGTGCCGGCACCGGGAATCGAACCCGGGTCGCTCACGTACTATGAAATTTAAAGAGAGTTCCTATTCCCTGACCTACCACGGCTCTTCAGCCTTCAAGTAGGTCTTCAAGTCTTTCAAAGTTCTCTTAGGGTCGTCAACTAACTCTTAGTTTCTAACAAGCGTTTGTATATTGTTACAAAAATTGTTCATTTCCCATGCATTATACACTCTCAGTTCCAGAAACTAACGAAATAGATCGTAATATTAAAACAAACAAAACTCCAGTCGCAGAGAAATGAAAGAGCATAATGCATATTCAATGCAAGACACAAGAAATCACTTAGAAGTACTACAACTTACAAAACGCTCAGATCTGTTGGAAAACAGTTCTAAATTTGCATCCAGCTTAACCGACACGCAAACACAAATCTATATCTTAAACGTACCGAGACCCCCATCAATTTAAACCCCACTTAGCAACATAGAATGCACTTAAGCCAGGTTAGAGTCTACTGTACATTAGTCAGAGCAAGCCGTTAGCTCCTGCTATTTATTGATGTGGAATACAGCTGATACCAGAGTGAGACACTATAACTGCCCATAGGCGATCCCGCTAACAGGCCATAAGCTTTTTAGAACCTCAACAGTTCGTCGTCTCCATTGTTAACTGTATTGTGTAAGCAATTATTTGCTAAATATTTATTATTCGATTCATTTACACATCTCCTGCCATAATTTTAGATCCGACAATGGTACGATAAATCTTCTATATATTAATACGTGAAGAGAAAACTTTGTACCCATTTTTAAGCGTGCGATTTGGCATAGTTAAAGTTTGTATGGACTGGAAGCGACGATGGTAAAATTTGTTTACAATATTTGTTAGAAATACATTAAAATAAATAAAGTAAGACATTCATTGTTTACGTTCATACTGTCAATGTCAATCACATAACAGTCTTTCGTGGTCGGCCAGAAGAAGATCAGTTTGCCTGTGCTCGCCTTTATGGGAGGGCGGGCGGTGCTCTTCAAACACTATGGCATTCTCACCATTTCAGATTTGACATGTTGATTGAATTATTAATTTCGAATTTTATAAGCGGATTTTATGAACCCAAAGGAAAGTGACAAAGTAATAAACAAGCACACAAATCAGTCATTAATAAAAAAAACAAAATTTAGGTGCTTCGTCACATTTGAGGATAATAATAATAGTTCCTTTACAACAAATAATGTGTACGTTACACAAATACAGATCCTCTGCTAACCTAAAATTTCTAACTTACATCTAACATCTAAATAAATGTATCTGCTAACTAAGTCTGTACCACAAAAGTTTATACCTCTCATTTTGGTGGAATTTTACCATAGTTGGCGGGTTGAAAATCGCAGTTTTTTTTATTGTATAAAGTGACGAAACGAGCAAAACGTTCACCTCATGGTAAGTGCAACGTCCGCCCACAACAAATGCTGTGTCACCCAGAATATTTCTGTGTAGGAATCCTACAAATCTAATAAATAAATAAATAATAAATAAAATAATAACATAATCTAATAAATCCTAATCCTATCCTTATTGACTCAGATATTCCAGGAAGATGCTACTGCGCACCTCCTGGTTTTCATTTTCCCTCTGTCGACTTTCACGACACTCACGGGATGAGATGGGGTGGTAGAATCTCTTAAGCCGCAGCCACACGGCGCGTCTATGAAAATATTCTTTGTAATTTTTTCAGAAGAAAATAATAACGAAACAGTGGTAGAATGTAAGAAAAATACGTTTAACAAACGAAACTTATAAAATCCCAGCAGTTCTAACGCTAGTTTTACTCACGCGTTACGCTCGCCCACGCGCGCGATTTTCTGGACTAACTTCGCACTAACTTACAACTCACTTGACAATTGTATCGAGGAATTTGTTACAGAATCCAGTTTCCGCTTTCCAACGACAACTGTTTATTTATCCTCTATAGAAAGGCAACAGTGTGAACGCGGTCTCTATTTCATAGGCAATATTTATATATCTAAAGCAGATATATGAACATACTTTGTATAGCGTGTCGGAAAATCGAGAGATCAAATCCTGGGTCGTGTGAATAATTCTCATGCGGCGATAACCTTATCGTTAGTTAGTAACGTGCAGAACGATTTACCAGAAAATGATAATTCACCATAAATAAAGTTACCAATTAAGGTTTGGAAATTATTTGTACCTGCAACCAGCAGCTTTGATTTATGGACCACATTCGATTTGATAGTGACTGTTCGATTTGATAGTAAACAACATCGAACGCTATTCAAAAACATTTTGCAACTAACTATATATATTAGTATTTATTAATACGTGAAGAGAAAACTTCGTAGGTACCCCTTTTTAAGAATATTGCGCGCAGGAAGGAGTGTGAGATTAGGCATAGTTAAAGAAAATCGGAAATTTATACATAATATGTGTTACAAATACGATAGATTTAATAAAATAAAACATTGTCAGTATGAACGTAGATACGTTTATACTGACATTGTCAATCACATGATAGTCTGTCTTTTGTTTACGATAATACTGCCAATATCAAACGCATAATATTATGTGACCAAACAGTCGCACAGAGTAGAGAAAGTCGCCATAGAATTTTAAGATATTCATCATCATAATTTCAGACTAGTGTCAGTGTAGTTCAGTCGCTCTATCTAGTGGGGGGCGGTCGCCCTAAACTATTTGCCGGTACGAGGTTGCCACTCTAAAGCTAAAACACCGAGCATAGCCCTTTCCTCAGCTAGTTGAGCGACTCTGAGCTTCCTCATGCGGCCTGCAGTGAAGGACCGCGTCTCGGTTCCGTATGTCATCACTGGTAACACGCACTGGTTGTATTCTTTTGTTTTGAGGCATTGAGGTATATGTCAGTCTTAAGACTAACGCTGATATTTATCTGTTGCTGAATCTTCCGACACCTGGCGCTCTGGAAAATTTCATGGCTTGAGATTTTCCAGTTTCATTTTCCTTAATCGACTCTTAATACACCCACGAGATGAGACGTAGTGGCAGATTTTCTTACGTCGGCTCCATAAATGGACACAAGTATATACTACTCACGATCAGTCTGTCACAGAAGTCGTAAGAAAATTAATATAAATGTATATTAAAATTTTAAAAAAATGGAACTCCATTTATTATAAAGTCAGATGTTCCACCTGTCACCCGCTATCAGGGCAGCAGAAGTACACAGATGACTTGGCAAAGTTAAGGTTACCAAAAGTTTAAGCGATGGAAAATATCCAGTGTAAAAAAATCCACCCAAAAAATTCCCTAAAGCCTGCCCACAGAAACCTTACTGGCATCGATCCGGTGAAGCGTGAACGCTCGATACAACGCGTTCGATTGACTAATTCGAAACCATAACGTCTCGATTCCCGTCGAGTGAAAGAATTGTATTGTGTTACAGTTTGATTCCAAATAAAAGTATACATTTACTTTAAGCTCAAAAGTAATTTGATAATAAAGATTATAAGTTACTGCTAGGTGCAGGTAGAATTCCTAGAAATCCGTCTAGGTAGGTACCACCGCAAGGCCAGTTATTCTGCCGTGAATGAGTTATGTGCAAACATTAGTGTGTTTTAGTTTGAATGGCACTGAAAGCTAGTGTAATCACTTGGCATGTGAGACTTAAGAACTGATGTCCTAGGGAAACGAGCGCAGTGTTGTGTCACACAGATATGTTTCTAGGTAACACAGCATTTGTTATAGGCACTTTAGGCTTTCTGCAATAAAAAGACCTACTACCACTTGGTGCGACGACCATAACAAGTATACGGGAAATTCTTCAAAGATAACTCAGGATTGTGCCTCGTATAGTCACCACACACACCACAGGTAGTACTGTCAATGTTTAACAATGAACTAGCGACAGACTGCTGATGATGAAATTTCCAAGTGATCACATACTTCCCGTGCAAAGTCTGCCATTGCACTTATCAGCAGTTTTGTTCGTTTTGCCAGGACCGTGTCTCAGTGCAAACTGTGTGAAAGGACTAAGTTCAGCAGTGGACTTGTTATGAAAGCTGACAAACAAAATGAAGAAAGATTACATACTTAAGCAGAAAATTTTTCTATACATAATACAGCGATTTTATTCCCGTAACTTTATGATTTATATAATTACAAAACTTTAATAGATTTTCTATCTTCAGATGGACCGACAGACATTCAGAGGACACATATTTAATTGGTTTTGATTCTTCACCATGATCATGGTCTATCGTAATTCCGCTGCTGAACAAAGGCGTCCCCGTAGTTTGAAGACTTGCAGAGACTCCAACTGACGATTCCCCAAATGGACAAGTTTTCGTTAGATCTAGCTGGAAATTATCCTACACTGTGTCTGCCCTTATGACTGTGTCACTCGAGAACTTTTGTTCCTCAACGGTTGTACAGCGGCGAGCTACATGAACTGCTCATTGCCGACTAAGCGTCTTTCTTTGATGATCCTACGGCTATATCTCATGATAGGATTCCTATGCAGGAATCCGTCTAGGTAGGTACCACCCTAGGGCCAGTTATTCTGCCGTGAAGCAGTAGTGTGCAAGCATTACTGTGTTTTGGTTTGAAGGGCACTGTGAGCTATTGTAATCAATGGCCATATGAGATTTAAGAACTGATGTCCTAGGTGGACGGGCGCAGTGTGGTGTGCAGGACCATTCTGTGGAACTTGCTGCCGCCAGCGGTTTTTCCGGACCAATACGACTTAGGGACCTTCAAGGAAAGAGCCTTTTCTTTTCTCAAAGGCCGACAACGTACCCGCGATTCCTCTGATGTGGCGGACGTTCATGGCCGGCGGTGATCACTTAACGTAAGGTGAAAGTTTTGCTCGTCTCGCCCCTTTCTCCAATATTATTAATTTTTATTGACTATTTTGGTTCTTCTGTGCGCCCTTTACTTAATGATGAGGCAATTAAAGTCATTTTTATTTCATTCCTGTACTCGCCTGTACGTAAATTTATATAAACATCTTTTATGGATTTCAAAATCATTAAAGTTAGAATATTCTACGTCTCTGGTCTAAGTTATGAAATAACATTACTGTCACACGTATGCAGAAGTCATACGTCATCAATTTTGCTTAACCCTATCCACAGCTAACCTACGGTTCAGATCGATAAATCTGTTTCATATTCCAAGCGGCCTTCCTGAATTGTACATTGCAATATTGCTGTCATATATAATTTAGAGGCTAAGACGACAGTTCGAGCCATCTGTAGTATATTTAACAAGACTTGAACACGCTCCGTTTACAATAAACGTCTAGATATTGATATAAGTCGGCGCGGTCATCGTAACTAAATTCACTGAGCATTTGCCCGGACCAATACTGTTGTATGACAGTAAAATGGGACTGTTGAATAAAATATTCGAACTAGAAATATTAGTCATATTTCGAATTCATATCCTCGTATTTTCTTACATAAGTACCATCATCATGGCCATCATCACCGAATTTGTGTAAAATATGTGGATTAATAAGATTTATAACACTGCAAAAACAATTTGCAAATTTAAAGTTACAACGTCGCAAGGGTTATAAGACAATCTGGTGTGGTAGATGACAGACAATTACGCAAGAACTCTTATAAATGCTTCGTTTTTCTTTTTAAAGTACGAAACCAAGTTTAGAAACTGAAATAATCCTTTAACAACAGTCAGCATGCGCTAACTAACATCATTAAGATGTTCACTGCAATCACTGTTTTACCTGTTTTCTATAGACAGTTATCTCTGGCTGCATCTCTAATAATACACAGAACCTAACAGTTGTTAAACGTTATACAAATTAGCTGTTTCTAGACAGTGTTTGTATTATTTAAGCGTCCATTCATTATATAATAGTCGCTGCACTAAGAGACTTGGTCCGACAGCGGTCATACAGTTACACTGCCGGCGGGCAATGGGTATAAGAACGCAACTGCGAGTGGATAACATACTCGCGGCCTATTGTGCGAGTCCGATCTTGGCTTGATATGGCCGCGTTCCTCGCTTTACAGTTAACTCTTTCTACGCGGCGTGTGGTTGCCTTCCTGGCCCGGTGTTGGACTGGACTGATAGAATTATCCGACGCTTTTGTGCCTAAACTACTCTTCCGGGTCTTACGTAAATAGATAATATATACATATATAATTTGACATGTCTTTTGTGCAGTTATATTCTATGGAAATATAATTACGTGTGGGTCTAATTTTTAAAATTGATGTTTTGATATTCTCGTATTCTTTATATGTCCAAAAGTGCATCCAGTTTTAAAGATCTGAAATAGAAATTTTAAATAACCAACAATATACATTATACTGCTTGAAATCATTTTGGCAGAATTGGTAACAATTCGGTTAATGTTAAAATGTATATATTCGTATAAAGCCGTAATTCGCAGTGATAAAATTACACGATTACCGATCTCTTAGTATATTGTATCCAACGTTATAAAAGTAAATAAAAGATCAATGACTACTGTCGGGACGGCGAAATAATGACGGAGCATTAAAATTTCACTGCTTATATTTTTTATGAAACATAAAGTGTATGGATAAACCTAAAGTAAACATTTTTTGCGCCAGTATTGTGTCTTTAAAAATACAATACAACTTTAAATCACTTTAAGAAAGCATTATTATATCAAATAAAACTTAAAATCGATCACTTTTAAGCGGCGTTAGTATATTTATAAAAGTAATTTTCTCTGTTTTCGTACTTTTCGATCGCTTTGCAGCACCCATGATCACGGGGGACTGAACAGTTAAAACTGAACGGAATTTAATCCGTAAATGTATTTTTATTAAAGTTATAATTTGCCTAAATATAAGAAATTATAATAAGGCGTTATTATTTCACTACTGTTCAAAACATCCTCTAAGGCCTAAAATTTATATGATCTAATCTAACCGCACAATCAGATGTAACTCTTAGAGCCCAGGCATAATCGGAACCGGTCTAAGGTCTGCTTCAAAATCACATACATGCGCATTGATTTATAGTCTTGGCTTTAACTGTAATTGCGTACACACGTAATTGACTTAGCATGCTTAACAGTCGATATAACGCAAACCTAAACCCGTACAAGAGTCACAGAGTAGTCCATGTAGAGAGAATCCGAAACTGTTGCAAAAAACACATCCAGCATTTATCCAGCAATGATAGCCTGGCTTAGTGTTAAGCTGTATTTTAATTTCCTGTCTCTGATACATAGATAGATACAGATACTGACTTCTACACCGTAGGTCCTGGGTTCGATTTCCAGCTGGAGCCAACATTTAAACGAAAACACAAATAGTTACGTATAACAGTGGTGTTGCGAACTAATGTCCCTGGGTGAAGGGCACAGTGTAGTGCCACACGGAAAGATTCTGCATTTGTTATGGGCAGACGTTACACTTACCATCGGGTGAACGTTTTGATCGTATCGCTTATCCAATACATACATACATAAGATCACGACTCTATCCCATAAGGGGTAGTCAGGGACTGGGCACTCACTGCAAAAACAGATGACTGCCACAATCCACGTTTCACCAAAACAATATAATGCACTTGGTGTGAGATGTTGGTGAGATGGAGTGGTAGTATTCTTTTATCGAGCCGCCACCACACGACTTATCCGATAAAAAAAATTAAAGAGTTGAAGTCATTTGAAACTAAATCCTAGTGTGAGGCCATAATCCTCAGCGATGACTATGGATCTTCATCGTTATCGTGTATCCATATGAGTATCTACAGTAACTACTGCCATTTACTACCGTTACCAGAGAATCTACCACCCTATCTCATCCCGTTGGTGTCACATAATGATTTCTTACATTTACGCGAACACTACAAATTTAAATGAAACTAATTTTACGGATTTTTTCGCGTTTAATAATATTATATATGTTATAAACCCGTTGGTGTCGTAAAAGTCGACAGAGGGAAAATGAAAACCAGGAGATGGGCAGCAGCATCCTCCTGGAACATCTCAGTAAATGAACTGCGGTTGCAAACCCGCCTGCCAAGCGTGGCAACTATAGCAAAATCCCCCCAAACTGAGAGCGACATTCTTTTTTGGCAATCTATGGGGGAGGCCTATGTTCATCAGTGGACTAATAATATGCTGAAGTGATGATGATGATGATGATGACCAGAAAACAGACGAAGAACAAATATCTGGTGTTATCTTATGTACTTACCGTATACTACTTAGTGATAAGAGTGGCGAAGAAGATGAATAATTCTTCGCCACGGCTCCAGGGTTCGAATACCAGCCTGAGCTAACATTTGTGCGAAAACACAAATTGTTGGTTTTTTGGTACTGACACTGCATGATAGCCCCCCTCCGCATTAGTTACATCGGGCGCTGGTAGGCTAGGAAAAGTAGGTATCTCTGTGTTTGTGCGTACATTTTTGGTACTGTAATATCTACAGAAGGGCAGACCTGTAATTTTTTAAAAAAAAAAACTGTTGTCTTGGGGTTAATGAGATATATTGTAAACTGTGCCAAATTTCATAGTCAATTATAAAGTTCTTTGTGGATATTATTAAATAAAATCGGGATTTTTTCAGTTTTAGCAAACCTGAAAAAAGAGAGAGATGAGACGAGATGGTCAACCTGCCCCAATGCTGGGGTAGGTAGACTAGTTAACTGGGGCAGGTTGTTTCGATAATATTCGGCCGTTGCAATCGTCGAAATTCTGCCAGGAGGTGTAATACCCGTGCAGTATTCGAAATTATACGATGATATCCATAACCAGAGTAAATGACATAGCTTAATGTTTCTTTTATCTACGCGAATACTACACATTTAAATAAAACTATTTTTTAAGGATTTTATCGCATTTAATTTAAAACTATTTTAACCCGACGTTTCGGGCGCTTTACAGCACCCATGATCACGGGGGGACTGAGGTGACAGTTGTCCTGATGTCATAGTTAACCTGGAGTACCTGCAGCTTTTAATTATTACTTTTAGTCCGATCTACGCAGAAAGAGTTTACTGTGTCTTGAAGTCTTGCAGTGGTATGCTTGGTTTTTGATTTAATTTTACTAATAATCCCAAGCCGGTGGTAGTACCCAGCCATCTTCCCTATTGAAATTAGGATGTTTTTTAATTTCAATAGCCTCGCGAGTCATCCTTGGTAGGAATCGGTGTTCTTTTGCAAGGATTTGTGGTCTATCAGATCTAATGTAATGGTTGGGATGATCCAGAACATGGTCACAGACTGCAGACTTCCTAGAGCGTCGATGCTTCACATCAGCTATATGTTCTTTAACGCGGGCTTTAGCTATATGTTATTTAAATAACATACCTCTTAGGATAAGTAAGCTGAAGTGGCAATGTACCGGCCACATAGTAATACACTCGTAATTCTCGAGTGGCAACCTCGTACCTGCAAATGATGTGTAGGGCGACCCTCAACTAGACGGAGCGACGACCTGCACGGTTTTGCGGGAAGTCGATGGATGCAGAAGGCTCAGGACCGTGTTTTGTGGCAATCTATGGGGAGGCTTACGTTCAGAAGTGGACTGGTGATGGACTGAGATGATGATAACGATGATCCGAAATAAGATATTCACCTACAATTAGAATTTCGGTTAGTACTTTAGTAACACGATTCATGTGTTATATATTTAACCGCATTAACAATCTTATTATTGTTAGCTGTTACATTATGAAAAATCTCAGGACTTTCTGCTAGTTTATGTTGTCATCATTATCGTTTCAGCCTATCACTTGTCCACTGCTGAACATAGGCCTTTCCCATAGATTGCCACAAAAGCTTGTAGTTTCATTTCGGGGGTTTTGCCATAGTTTGCCACGCTTGGAGGGTTGGCATCCGCAATTTATTTATTCGGATATTCCAGGAAAATGCTGCCGCCCATCTCCTGGTTTAAATGTTCCCTCTGTCGACTTTAACGATACCCACGGGATGAGATCAGTTGGTAGCCGCCACCACACGACTGACTGTACCTATCCCCAATTTGATTACGATTTTGAATATATCCAAGTACAGATAGTAGCACAAAATATAGAGAGGCAGTTGGACAAACATACAACGGCACACGGAGTCCGCGGAGGACTCGCATATTTCTGTAATGGAGATCCCTTATCAAATTTACAGTAATGACTCCTCCACACGGACCGGGTTGTCGTCTGCACCGGTGCCTTACGAAGAATGCATTTTATTATAAAGCCTTAACAATTACTGGGGCTTGTTAGTGTAACGCAATCCAATTGAGATCGAAAACTGACGCGCCGCGAAAATATTATGACTGTGCGAAGGCAAAACTGAATCTCGTTCCAACTAGTACAGATGCATAAAACCTCAGGAACGCAATTAAGGAATAGGTAGTTAGTATAAATTACAACTTGTAAGACATAAAACAATTATCGTTTACGGTATATTCTATCTAATGTATCCTACATTCTAAAGTTCATTACTTGGATAAAATTAAGCGAATCAAAAAACCTTCATTGACTTTAAGATACTTCTCTGTTTTATTCACCACTGGGGCAGGTGATACTTCCCTAATGGAGTCGATTAATTAACTTTACATACATATTTACAGTCATACCTTTTTCCGTGTAAGGGGTAGCGAGAAAGAAGACGTGCCGGGTCGCGAACAAAACATTTTTTTCTCAGACATGCAGATTTCCTCGCGACGTATTCTTAGCAGCCGATCATGCAATAAATCAAGACTTAAAATTGCAACGAACAATTTTAGTGGTGCCGACCCCAATGTCGGGAATTCCAAATCAAACTCGTCAATACCTCGAGCAAAATTGGAATATAGATATATTGAAAATGTACCGGAATTGTAAATTAACTATTTATCCACATCCTAATTACTAATCTATAAAATAATACACGATGAGAATAATTTATTGAGCGCACGGACGGGTATGAGATTAGACAGTTAGTTTGTATGGATAAGAAGCGAGGAATGTAATATTTACATTATAATAGTATGTGTTACAAACACATTTAATTGAATAAAATATGTATAACAATCATTATTTACGTCCATATTGACAATGTCAATCACATAATTGTCTGCCGTTTGTTTACATACTGCCAATGTCAAACACGGTGAAGATTGTCGCCACATATTTTAAAATGTTGCCAACAAATAATTACTTAAACTTCAATAACGTTAAATTACGGACGAATTTCGACCACTGATGGACGTCTAGTTATTATAAATGCGAAAATAACTATCTCTGTACCTCTGTCTGTTTGTTGCCTTTTCACGGCTCAACCGATGAACCGATCTTGACGAAATTCGGCACAGAGATAGCTTGCATCGTGGAGGACATAAGAAATTTTTATTTCTAAAATTTAAGACACCGATATCCGCGCGGACGTAGTCACAGGCTTCAGATTGTATTTTCAATTAAAAATTCAAAAAAATGTATAACTGTAGAACTAATATGACAAAAATTTATACACTAATTTTAAAATTAATAACGTTAAATTTTATTCATGTCTTTACGCGAAATGCTTTCTTTCTTTTATAAATATAAAATCATAGAAAGAGATTTTTAAATAATCGATGTTATTTATAATATGCCGCTAACGTCCTATACAAAATCCAGTGATAAAGCTATTCCTTTGTTGTTGCTTCCCAGTTGAACATTGCCTTCTCTTCCGCAGAACATGTATATGTGAATGTATTTGTGACAGCAAGAACAACGCAAAGGAAAACGAGTTACAACGTTGGTTTAGCTTAACCGATTTTACTACTGATTAGGTATTTAAATTTTATAAAATTTCGCGTCTGTATTTGCTAACTTAAAACATTGTGTATTATTTTTTATTTTTAAATTACCTACACGACTGGCATACAGAAAATATCTTTATATTATTCAAGTAACAAAAACGGCGTTTTGGCGCCAACTCGAAAAGTGGCGGTAGTGTTTGATTTTTTTTAATTTCTGTGTATATTTTGTGTTTTGATGTTTAATATTGATAGTTTATTAAGCAGCCAGTGCTCAGGAAAATGTTCAGTAATTGGTAAATTCAATTCAAGACCAAAATTGTAGTTTCCGTTTTGTCTCCAGCAAATAAAAAGGGAACTATCATTTTACTGTTTGGAATTTTGAAGCCTTGCTGCTTGAATTTCTATTTATCTCTAGATTGTGTTTGCACCTGGATATGTTACTTGACACTAAAAAAAAATTACGACAGTTTCCATGAATAAATAATGTAATTAAAAAGAAAAAGACATCTTACTTAAAGGCAGTTACGGAGAACAAGGGCACATAAGTTCAGTACAGCTGAAACTTACGTAACAATTAACAATTATTAAAATAATTAAAACTATATGGACAAACTAATTATTTTTCTACAGTCTTAAACAGTCTTATAGATAGAGGCCTTTTCAATGGAGTGGACGATTTGCAGGTGGATGGCGATCGCAATACAAGTCAAGGTGACTTCAGACCTAAAAATATGAATTGTTGGTTTTCAGGTCTCGGTGTGTCGTGAGTGGACCCGTGTCTCCGACACTGCGCCTTAGCCTACCTCCGATTTTATCACATGCGCGTTATATCGGCCGCGGGTAGGTTACGATGAGTGAGTGCCTCTGTGTTTGCACGTGGGCACTATAATTAACTTGGCAGTTGATAGCTTCCGACAATATTCGGAAGTAGCAGCCGTGGTTCAAAAATCGGCAAGAAGTCCTCCTTCGTAGTGGATACAATTCCTTAAAATATCATTTGGCTGGCATCAAATCTCACAGACTACAATTCAACTAGTGAGTAAGCTGATCGTGTTATCATGGCTCCATAAAATCAAAATAGGACGCCGAGCATTGTATGCTACAGGCTGTCATTAAGTTTCTCGCAAATACATAACCACAACGAAAATCGTTCTTTATTAATAGATAATCTTACCCTTGCAGCTATAAAACCTCGTATCTATCAGGGTAAATAATTAAAAAGGCCATTTCAATGGACCACTAAATATAGAGGCGTACATTGTCCGGCGACTAAGCGACGCCCTGTCACCGCTTCCGCGGTATACAACGCCTTCGCGTTGAAATATGTGAGCCACATATGGTTGGTACTAGGAAAAAACCTGGCATGAATCGTCTAAGAGACCAACAGTGGTCATAATTTGTGCTAAGCGAATATTTTACTGTCGATAGGATTTCTATGCAAGAATACGTCTACGTTGGTACTTTCAGGACCAGATATTCTTCCGTAGAGCAGTAGTGTGCAAACATTACCGTGTTCCATTGTAAAAGGAAGAAGCTGGTGTAATTATTGGGCACATGAAACTTAAGAACTTATGTATCAGGGTGACGAGTGCAGTGAGGCGCCACACAGAATTGTTCTTGGTGACGCAGCATTTGTTATGGGCAAACGTTGCAATCACCAGGTGAACGTTTTGCTCATCTCGTCGCTTTCTCCTGTAAAGAAAAACCTGAAGATGGAAGATTGATAAACTGCGACAACTTCATAAAAAAAATACAAAATGCTTCGGCTGGGATCCTAACCCAGGTCCTAGAAGTCGGACACTCTATGCACGAGGCACACGGCCACCAAAAAAAAAACAATATAACATGAGATTTTTTTATTACATTATATTTGTGTGGTATTTTACTTGCCAGTGAAAGAATCGAGATTCATAGAATGCATTTAAGACATAATAACGGACGTCCACGAGGCGACTTTAATAAGGCGAGATTCGATACCTCTTAGTACGTTCTTTGTCCTTTTCTGTCTGAAGCAGTTGGACAGAAACGGAAAAATGAAGTATGCAGGATTAAACTGTTTCCCTATGGAATGACTCATTGAATTCATTTTGTACATACAATGAAAGATAATTACCATATAAACACATTGTATCCCAGTAAGTAGTGTACGAAGCTAGCACCATAAATTTACTTTACGCGTCATCGGTCTTAAGATATTTAGCCGGTTTTATACTGTTGCTGACGGTTATATACCGCCGTGTGGTGGCTTAAGAGAATATATCATTCCATCTCATCCCGTGGGTATTTTAAGGGTCGAGAGAGGGGAAATGAAAGGAGATGAGCAAGGCTTCCTGAAACATCTCAATAAATGTGTTTGCCTTCGCCTGCCAAACGTGGTAACTATGGTGGGAGCTACAAACTTTTGTAACAATCTATGGTGGAGGCCTCGGTCAGCAGTGGACTAGAGATAGGCCAGAAATGATGACGTCGATTCTGGTTTAGGAGAACGGTACATAAGTTTTAATAGAGTTATGTGTACTTTATACGATCCACTCACACAAAATTATGAACAGAATTAAATGTACTCCGTAACTATCTGATCGACTTTTTCAACGTCCATTTTTTGGCGAATGTGCTGACGATTTGAAAACTTTAATGAGAAAATACTAAAAAGATACAATTATCTTATTTATTAGTAATGATTGTTTATCAATTTGTAAAAGGAATAACCGCGATTCTCATTTGGTTGCGTGTTTTTATGCAAATGAGCACTCACTGTTGCGCACAGCCAGCGGATTCGAATCAATAAACGATCGCTTCTGCGTTCAACTTATCAGGCCTAAGTCAATAAGCAATGTAGGCTTTACTAATCATTAGCGATATACGAGTACTATCTATTGGATACATAACTTATTTTAAAAGCCGATTTCCGTAGCGTTGTTTAAGCACTTATCATATACGCTTCTTGGTACTACCATTTCTCAATTTCTACTTTGAGTATTTACTCGTAGAATTAAAAAAAAAGACTCTCAGATGAAGCCCCGTCCAGCATTATTTGAGTATGTCAAGCCAATAGGTGCCCAGCAGAGTAGAATACCGCCTTTCTCATTCCTGCCGAGGTTCCGTAGGAGGCGACTTAGGTATTATACGGACAGCCTTTATTCGTGCTGAATAATACCATACTATGCAATGCTGTCACTACACTGCTCTTGGGAACGCAATGGGGAGTAATAATTTTTTGAATCCTACCAAAATGGCGGCAACAGGGTTAGCCAGTTCGATACCTGTCACGTGTCGTTTCCCGCGGTAGCGAAAAGTGGGCTACGTGCGGTCTCTGCCCACCCCTTATATAGGAAAAGGCGTGACTGTGTCTATGTATGTCAAGCATGAAAGATTAAGATCGAAAAAGAGAATGAGTAGATACTTATTCGACATAATGCCTTAAATGTAGAAGACCTCGTTGAAGTAGACAGAACAATAATGCCTGCAATTTTCCAAGGAACAAGCTTACAATCGTAAATCTCCTGTATGCGGATGACACTACATAAGAACCTGGAATCCCAGATGGCCTTAAAACAGTCACTAACTCAAAACACTACTAAATTGATCTTTACGCTCTGGAAAATTACTTTCTTAGTCTTTAAATATTAACAGCCAGCACACATTACCAGGAAGGATATCCTGGGGTGGTACCTAACCCAGGCCAGTTATTCTGCCGTGAAGCAGTAGTGTGCAAACATTACTATGTTTCGGTTAGAAGAACACTGAGAGCTAATGTAATCACTGGGCATACGAGACTTCGGAACTGATGTCTCAGGGCTACAAGCACAGTGTGGTGCCACATAGAAATGTTCTGAGTGACACAACATTTGTTATAGGCAGATTTTGTCAGTCATCACTTTATCCTATAAAAAAATATTTCACCGGAACGACGTCTAAGAGAATGCACTACCATTCACATTTTCAGTTGGCGGAACGAGCTAGATTGTTCTAGAGATAATAATATTCCTGATTATAGAAATTGTACTTATATCACAACTGTTTACCTACAATTAATAATAAAGAAGCTAGTCCTAAACCACGTTAACGTAGTAGAATTATTTACTCTTTTTTAATCTGTACTGTCCTCCATATTTATTTGCAACTAAAAGATATTCTTGTTAATCTTGATATGCATAATGTCAATAAAATTTCTTTAACATTACTTATACGTCCAAACTGCTTCACGCTTAATGTCCTCATTTGCAGTGCAACCTCGTTAAAGAACATTAAATTACGGACCCTATTAAAACGCAGCTGTACGATATCTGTACTATGACAAAGATGCGTATCCCTTAAAGTTGAGGGCTCGATTAAGCCTAGTAAATGAGATGCGATATCGGGTCGCATCGCTTGGAGCCTAGAAAGCTGAATGCAGCCAGCTTTCACCTATCTTATGATCCGGTGCCCCTTTACTGTTTTTGCGACATGTTTATAGGGTCGATAGTAAATAAATATTTAGCGTAAGACACACAAGTGCGCACTAATGACCTAAGCATGAGGGAAATCCGGATTGATTGTGAACGATATTTTTTATTCCTGCAATAAAGAATTACTTTTAGTATTTTCAAAGCGTCTACATTTTACAAGCATGTCAAGGAACTTTAGTGTTAGATATATTAAGTTTTACTGTAGTATATTTATATTTTAATAGGTATTAATATAACAGAATAAAAACTTAAATAGAGAAAGTGCCAATGACATTTGAAATAGAATTTGTTGAAAAATAAATGAAGTCCCCCGTTTCAACGAACAATCATACAAAATTATTTAATCAAAAAACCGACTTCAACGCAGCAGCTTCCAACAGAGATTCATGATTTTGTCATGGATCCCATCGACAGAACTTATAACCAAAATTATATGATGTGTGGTGGCGGCTTAAGAGCTCTACCACCCCATCTCATCCCGTGTTTGTCGTAAAAGTTGACGGAGGGGAAATGAAAACCAGGAGATGGGCAGCAGCATCTTCCTGGAACATTTGAATAAATAAACTGCGGTTGCCAACCCAACTCTCAAGCGTGGCACACATGGCAAAATCCCCCTAAAACGAGAGCTACTAAGTTTTGTGGCAATCTATGGTGGAGGCCTATGTTCAGCAGGGGACAAGTGATAGGCTGAAATGGCGTCGATTACCCTTACGATGTACGATATATGAGTCGATCATCTGGATTCTAATAAAAAAATATTTCCAAATCGGTTTATAAATGACGGAATTCTGAGGTAACAAACATAAAAAAGGTGGAGTTTCTTAATTCGATTAATTAAGAAACTCCACCTTTTTTGAAGCCTGTTAAAAATAGAAACATGATTTTCTAATGGATCCCATCATCAGAACTTGACCATGATTATATGGGACCACCCTTATGGTATCCCCTTTCAAACAAAGAAAAGATGTCTTAAATTGAGAAACAATTTATGAATTGACGGTGAACATACATAAAAACATACACGAACATCTAAATGTCTCAAAAAGTACCGGCACTAAATGATAGTCATATGCCGTCAACATAGACTTCACCAAGCCGATGAAAAGACCTTCTCAATCAATGAACGCGTAGCATAGTGGTCTTCTAAACCGCGGGTTCTGAGCTCGAACCCCAGCCGGAACCAACATTTGTGCAAAAGGAAATTGTAGGTTTTACGGATCTGGTTGCGTTGTGTATCTCAAATTTATGTCCGTAAAACGCATCCATGATGCAGGAGAAATAATAGAGTGGGCAGTTGTTTTAAAAAAAGAAAATCAGATTTTCGGGCGTAAGTAAATGTATGAGATTGCAGATTGAACTAGATCCGCATGGACACCCCCACCACGCGAGTGTCCTGGGTTCGATTCCCGGTGCCGGCACCACTAAAATTGTTAATTGCAATTTTAAGTGCTGACTTACCACGTGCTCGGCGGTGAAGGAAAACATCGTGAGGAAACCTGCATGTCTGAGAAATTAAAAATATTTCGAAGACATGTAAAGTCCGCCAACCCGCATTGGAGCAGCGTGGCGGATTCTTCCTAGCTCCAAAACCCTCTCAGAAATGTGAGGAGGCCTGTGCTCAGTAGTGGGACATTTATAGGCTGAAACTTTACTTTACTTTACCCTTTTATTGTATAAGGCAATGGATGGGACGGAAAAGTTATCTCAATTCGATCGCGTGATAGAACAAGGGATTTAGATCATTCTAAAATTGTACTATAATTTACATTCAGTGAATTCAAGATATCAAAAATATGAATCTTGGAAATCTGGGTTAGATATCATACTATAATTTCAACACTGGATATTTTCTACAATAGCAAACGCTGTGGGAGAATATTAATTGCCCATTCTCAAGCAGTCATTTAAAGTACGCTGTGGGAATTGTTATAAGAAATACGAATGTCGGAACTTTTTATGATAAACACTGGGAAGTGTGCAAAAAGTTTAGGATATCTTCAATTTTATCCATTGTATAATTCCAAATGCAAGTGAGCTAAGTTTTATTCACATAATAAAGAAAATGTTTAAATATAATTAATAAAAGTATATACATAATATATACTTTTATAAAATATATTTACCCCATTTGCCTATACACAACTTGTGTACATTGAATATGCACAATGACAATCGCATTTAAAGAGTGGCGCGATGGCACAATTTTTTTGCCATAGACTACGTAACTAATATTGAGAAATGGAGCTATTCATCTGGAGGTGTCGTTAAAGAATCATCCGAACTTGTCCCGTACGTGTAATCAAAGACGACTAAAGGGAATGCCAGGAAAATTTTGTGACCTTGCACAGATGATGGAAAATCAATTTTAAAATCAAGACCCAAAATACACCGAACGATGTCGACAGCATGAAGACGCAAGACCTCTGGTACTGTAATAGCTAATCCGCTGGGTAAGCAGAGTACCGTTCCCCTCAACTTGAAAGAAACTTGAAACTTACTTTTTTATTCTTTCAACTTGTATCATTATGATCATCCAACATATTAAATATCTGTGCTAATAGAGGAAGTGCCTTAAAATGTAACCATCCGCGGGTAGAAAGGGGCAGGTGACCTGAATCTCAGGTTTTTCTAAGACCTACTCGTATCAATCACCAGTTTCATACAACGCCGCATCCTTCCTATTTAAATGTATTATAAAGAAGCCAGTAAATTGTGATCAGAGAAATAAAGTTATCATCATTTCAGCCTATCACTAATCAACTGCTGAACATAGACCTCCCCCGTAGATTGCCACAAAAGTTTGTAGCCCTCATTTTGTGTTGATTTTAAATGCGATTGTCATATCGCCATAGTTGCCACGTCCGTATTTGAATAAAAATATCATAGTTTTATATTCGATTCGTCTAGTCTAAATCTGCAGCGTTTAATTACACAACTATGACAACACTAGTCAGTTTCCACTATAGCTTAAATCTTTTTACTCTAAAACGCTGACTTCACCAAAACTGTTCTGTCAGAGTGAGTCGTTAGGGCATACTGCCTCTCTAAACGTAATGCAAGTTGACCAAAATGTCATAACAAAACCAAACGAGTGAACAAACACGTTGGAAATGGAGCGCGACGGAGCTCCTGTTATTACTCCGGCCATCCGAAAAGGAGTCAACTTGTAGCTTTGACTGTTAGACAAGTTAAATGGTGAAACTAGATATTACAGCAATTCCATTACCGCACGGCCTAGTTCACAGAATTAAGTGGATTCTATAAAAGATGCAATGTTCCAAGGAATAGGTATTTAATATAGACACATTGAATGGTACGTTCTACTCAATGTAATTTTACTGGCGGTATGTTTCCTATACAAGAATTCATCTAGGTAGTTTACCACCGCGGGGCCAGCGGGTTTTTTTTTATTGGATAAAGTGATGAAATGAGCAAAACGTTCACCTGATGGTAAGTGCAACGTCTGCCCATAACAAATGCTGTCAGACTGAAATTTTCTGGGCACTGCACCGCGCCCATCACCCTGAGACATAAGTTCTTAAGTCTCATATGCCCAGTGATTACGCTAGCCCACAGTGCCCTTCAAACCGAAACACAGTGTAGCATGTTTGCACACTACTGCTTCACGGCAGAATAACTGACCCTGGGGTGGTACCTACATAGACGGATTCCTGCATAGGAGTCAAGAGTCAGGAGCCAGTTACTCTGCCGTGAAGCAGTAGTGCGCAAACATTGCTGTTTTTCGGTTTGAAGGGCACTGAGAGCTAGTGTAAGTACTTGATTGTACTAGATGGCCAAAAAAGTTTGTAGCTCTCATTTTAAGGGGGTTTTCCCGTAGTTGCCACCCTTGGCAGGCGGGTTGACAACCGCAGTTTATTTAATCAGATGTTCCAGGAAGATGCTGCTGCCCATTTCCTGGTTTCCATTTTCCCTTCTGTCGACTTTTACGCCCACGGGATGAGATAAGGTGGTAGATTTTCATAAGCCGCCACACACTGCATATCGTAAGTGGTCTGATATAATTTTGGCCAAGTCCATGAGAAAATCATGAATCTCTGTTAGGAGCTGCTGCGATGATGTCGGTTATTTGATTAAATAATTTCGTTCATAATTATCATTCACCTTACGTACAGTTTAATTCATTGTTTCGTCTTTTCTAGTAACATTCCATTTTGAAATTTCCTCAAGAGGATTAAATTTCTATGAAACCATTATAATTAAAAAAAAAGAAGTAATGAATTAATTAGCAATGAAAGTTAAACAAAATTCTCAGTTATTCACTTTTTATTTCACAAAAGATAATAATTTTCACCGGCGCACAGAAATCTCATGCTTACATTTTCAATTTAAAGATAATAATTTTCACCGGCGCACAGAAATCTCATGCTTACATTTTCAATTTAAAGATAATAATTTTCACCGGCGCACAGAAATCTCATGCTTACATTTTCAATTTAAAGATAATAATTTTCACCGGCGCACAGAAATCTCATGCTTACATTTTCAATTTAAAGATAATAATTTTCACCGGCGCACAGAAATCTCACGCTTACATTTTCAATTTAAAAAATGATGAACAAATATTAAGGAAATTATTTAAAAAAATATCATAACTCTCTACGTCTTTAGAAAATTACTATTTACTTACATAAGGTGCTATACTAGATACTTAAAGCCGATAGGTGTCTGGCAGAGAAGAATGGCACCTTCCTCTTTCCTACCGAGGTGTCGTAAAGGGCGACTAATACCCCGTTCCTATATTTAACGAACAATTATTGGTAAGTGGTATTTTATTTTATTTTTATATTTTTGGGAAGATTTACAGCAAAGCTTAAAATTATAAAGTTGTTGACAAATGAATAACAGTATGCCGATTAGAAATCTCCACATATATCCTCCTGGCCGATTTTCGACCACGGCTATAATGAGGAGATATTACAGAGCCACTAGTGTACGTGCAAACACAGAGGCACTCAACCTTAACTACCCGCGCTCGATGTAACGCTCATGCGTAAATATCGGAGGTGGGCTAGGATGCAATGTTAGACACACATGGACAATTATAACACAACCAGACCCGAAAAACCAAAAATTTATGTTTTACACAAATGTTGACTACGGCTGTGATTCGAACCATACAGATTCAATAATGTAGATGAACACTAGGTCATCTACATGATTGAATCTCTACATATTTTCGCTCAGAGTTCTCATCTCTAGATATAGGTGTAATACATGACGACCGCGTGGCCTAGTGCTCAGAGTACCTGACTTCTAAGCCGCGGGTCCTGGGTTCGAATTCCAGCCGGAGCCAACATTTCTGCTAAAAAATAAATTGTTGGTTTTCGGGTCTGGTTGTGTTGTGATTGTCCCCGTGTTTCTGACACTGCATCCTAGCCTACCTCCGATCTTATCGCTTCAGCGTTACATCGGGCGCGGGTAGGTTGGGACGAGTGAGTGCCTCTATGTTTGCGCGTACACTTATGGCACTATAATATCTCCTGCGCAGTTGTTGGCTCTCGAAAGTAGTCGGCAGTTGTCGCCGTGGCCGAAATCGGCTAGGACAACATCATCATCATTACTATATTATAGTGCCGTAAGTGTTAATATTATAGCACTATAATATATCCTGCGATGATGATAACTTCGAGTAGTTAATCAGAAAATATGACCATGATCGAAATCGGCACTTCAGTAAAGTATTTTTTCTAAACATTGCAGTTTTAAATTCATATATTAAGCTAGTTTCTTTACTTCCATATGAACCTTTGAATATATTATTTATTGTTACAAGCTAGACGTTGCCTTAGGCACCTCACTACAATTGTCTTTGTCTGCTCTAGAGCGAAACAGCTATGCTAATGTCTAAAAACATTTATGCTTCATATTTTCAATTGTGACACTTACACTAGATGTCGTTAAACTCAATGTTTTTCTGTTCGAATAATATGCCTTCAGTTTCTAAACTGTCACAATTAACTATGTCGTATGTAGGTTAATAGCCAAGGAATGTGAATGGAATTAAGTTGAATGGATGCGGCATGGAGACTCTAGTATTACTAGTATCTAAATATATCAATTTAAAGTTGTTTATTGTCTACAAAAATCCCAATTGTTAATAAAACAAACTAATTTGTTTCTCCAATCGATTAACATCTGCGAAGAAGAGAGAGAATTTAATGAATTCTCGGATACAGCAGTATAAATATTCAATAAAGTGTTAATAAATAGCCCGTAGGTGTCCGGCAGAGTAGAATAGCGTCTACCTTTTTCCTACCGAGGTCGTAAGAGGCGACTGAGGTACTGCACGGACAGCATTTATTCGTACAGAATAACACCGTAATATACAGTCATGTCACCATACTGCTCGGGGGAAAGCAATGGGGAGTAAGATTTTTTTGATTAGTACCAAAATCGCGGCGCAGTGGTTTGCCTGACGTGACTGCAGTATATATGTCAAAAAAATTAAACAATGTAGCATTTAAATAAAACTATTTTTTACGGATTTTATCGCGTTTAATTTATAACTATTTTTAACCCGACGTTTCGGGCGCTTTACAGCACCCATGGCCACGGGGGTAGCATTTCCAAATTAATCGATTCAAAAAGTAATTTAGAGAGGAATTCGTTAACACGACGCGCGTTAGAACTACTATTAAAGAAGAAAAGGCATGGTATAACATGTTGCTGTTTCCACTTTATTATTATATTAAACACGTTGCCTTATCCAATTTTTAGTACACCGCCGCGACGGTACAAGAAGAAGTCTTGTCGAGTAGTTCTCGGAGCACGCTGTTTATTAAGTTTCACCACAATTTAACTATGCATTCCTAGGACGTTTCGACGCGAAAGCCTTTTGATGTACCTGTTTTGTTTACTTCCTGAGTGTTAAATGAGCTCTCCTCACTTTGAGCTCATTCCTTTCGAGCAGGTTTGTCTGCAAACAGCAAATTAGGCTCTAGGAATCTAAAGATTGTGAAATGATTGCGCGGATATAGGAAAAGTATCCATTTTAGTTTGTTATGATGATGTTCTCCTAGCCGATTTCGACCACGGCGACAACTTCCGATTACTGTCGAGAGCCATCAACTGCGCAGGAGATATTATAGTGCCACAAGTGTACGCGCAAACACAGAGGCACTCACTCGTCGCTGATGCGATAAGATAGGATTTAGGCTACGATGCAGTGTCAGAAACACAGGGACAATCACAACACAACCAGATCCCGAAAACCAAAAATTTGTGTTTTAGCAGAAATGTTGGCTCCAGCTGGGATTCGAACCCAGGACCCGCGGCGTAGAGGTCGATATACACATACATATATTTCTTGCATTTATATATAAATAACAAACACAACTACATCTATCGGCGGTTAACAAGTTCGCCTTGCAATACCTTCATTGAATATGGCGCATCATGTGGCGCAGCATTTGTTATGGGCAGACGTTGCACTTACCATCAGGTGAATGTTTTGCTCGTTTCATCACTTTATACAATAAAAAAAAACTATTTATAACAATTTACCGACTTCCGCGTCGTGTTTATTAAGACGACGACCGCGCGGCCTAGTGGTGGTCCGTCTAGGCAGGTACCCTTGCAAGGCCAGTTATTCTGCCGTGAAACAGTAGTTTGCAAACATTGCCGTACTTCGGTCTGAAATGCACTGAGAGCTAGTGTATTCATTGGGTATATGAGACTTAAGAACTGTTGTCTCTGGTTGACGAGCGCAGTAACACTACACAGGAGTGTTCTGGGTGTCACAGCGTTTGTTATGGACAGACGTTGCACTTACCAGCAGGTAAATGTTATGTTCTCCTCGTCACTTTATCCAATAAAACAAAGCCCGACTTCTACGTCGTTGGTCATATGTTCGATTTCCAGTCGGAGCCGACATTTGTGTTCAACAACAAATCGTTGGTCGTCCAGTTTTATTGGGCATGTGGAATTTAATTCTGTAAAATGCAGCTACGTTACAGAAGAAATTCTATTCTTCTGTGAGGTATCGTTTTTTTAATTGGATTATTTTTTAAAAACAAATGGAGAATTGACATCTTTCGTGAGTCCGTTCAAAGTTCTCATCAATCCTTTGAATATTCAGCAAGACCCCAGCAGATACTCAATCACACCTAGATGTCATCACCGCTACCTGAATTCCACATTTACACAATAAACGACTCAAAAAATTTACAACGTTAATGGGTTATATCTGTTTTACAGACGGACATCGTAAATGTATAAAAGATAGGTTATATAACCAACCCTGTGGCGTAAAAAACCCAACCCCTTTGTCCTAAGGGACCGCTTATTAACACGTTCATACATCGATAGTACACTGGCGTGCGAAAGTGTTGACTAATTTATGTAATGGTGATTTTTAAACAGATTTGAAATTGTAGAGAGTAACGTCCGAGAAATTTCGATATTTCTCAAACTTTATTAATAAATATGGATTATATATAAAGTATTATTGCGAAGTTGTCGACGAATATTGTCGCAGATTGTACAGATTGTCCGACTAGGTAGGTCCAACTTGGACCAAGAGGTGAATCGACGTATCCAATTGGGCTGGGCAGCGTTCGGGAAAATGTGTCACATATTCTCGAAAACAAAAGTATACAACTAGTGCGTGTTGAAAGTGATGACATACGGAACCAAGACGTGGTCCCTCATTGCAGGCCGCGTGAGGAAGCTCATAGTCGCTCAGCGAGCTATGGAAAGGGCTACGTTGGTAGTTTCTCTGCGAGATAAAATCCGTAACGATCACATCCGCAGCAGAACTAGAGTAACCGACATAGCCATAAGGAGTAGCACGCTGAAGCGGCAACGGGCCGGCCATATAGCTCGTAGAAACGATAACCGTTGGAGAAGAAAGGGTTTCGAGTGGCAATCTCGTACCGCCAAACGCTAAGAGAATCTACCCCCCCATCTCATCCCGTGGGTGTCGTAAAAGTCGACAGAGGCAAAATGAAAACCATGGGATGGGAAGCAGCATCTTCTTGGAACATCTGAATAAATAAACTGCGGTTGCCAACACGCCTGCCAATTGTGGCAACTATGGCAAAATCCCCCCAAAATAAGAGCTACAAACTTTTGTGGCCATTTATGGGGGAGGCCTATGTTCAGGAGTGGAGTTGTGATATCCTGGAACGAACGACGAAAAAATATTTGGTATATTTCATCTAAACTTCACATTTAAGTAAGCGTTTCTTTTTTTTACATCTTAAAATCAGAAGAGCATAATAGCAATGCTATTTTTAAATAGTTATTATTATCCATAAAAATACTATTAGTCTTTCTTTAAACACTATTAAAACTTTAAACGCTTGTCCTTGTGAATGTACATTCCTAGGCGTGGTCCTAAGGCTACGGCCGACGATACGTTGGAAACAATTTGGGAACATAAAAAACCACTCCCGCGCAGGTACAAAGGCATGTATACACCGTGTCGAATAGCGACACATTAAAAATATTTTTTTATGAAGAAATCAATACTCACGCTATGTGCAATTGACGAAAATAGACTTTAAAAAGATATTAAATTTGATTGAGAATTTTAATGTTGATTCAAAAGCGATCTCTTACACGCTTTAACGGAGAAACACTATATTTAAACAATAAAAAAGCTATTGCCGTTTTTAGCATGCAATTCAGGGTAAGCGATTTCATTAAATTATTAAAATTATTGATTGTATCCAAAATTGTATTAATTATACAAATCAAATAAAGCGTCTGTCTGTGTTATTTTCAATTTATTTTCTTTAAAACACTTTTACTACGCACAAAAAATATTATATCTGTATCGACTTTATTAAAGAACAGGCTTTCTTTCAATATAATTTACTGGTGGTAAGATTTCTTTGCAGGAATCCGTCTAGGTAGGTACCACCCCAGGGCCAGTTAATCTGCCGCGAAGCAGTAGTGTGCAAGCATTACTGTGTTTCGGTTTGATGGGCACTGGGAGCTAGCGTAATCGCTGGGCATTTGAGACTAAAGAACTCATGTCTCAGGGTTATGTGCGCAGTGTGGTGCCACACAGAAATATTCTGGGTGACACAGCATTTGTTGTGGGCGGACGTTGCACTTACCATCAGGTGAACGTTTTGCTCGTTTCGTCACTATACAATAAAAAAAAATATTCTTGAATACTTCTAGAGTTACATGAATTCCTAAATCCTGCCTACAGTCTCAGACTAACTCGCTAATAATATGAAGTCAAAGATTAAATATTATATAAAAAAAAATTATACGATGTATTACATATGGATAAAATTTCAAACACATCCTAGTTCTGTAACCCTTGTTAGCTTCCCAGTTTAAAGAATCCATCCCATTAATTTTTACGTCGTAAAACCTACACTGCTCTGACTATTTCATTAAAATTACAGTGTGCGCTGCGTCGTACTGCATTTTGCAAGATAAACTCGTCATATCCACGCGATACCGACAGATTATTATCTGTACACAAAAAAGATAACGCATATAATATATTACATATAATAAGAGCTGTAAAATAGAGATTATACATAGATATATCAAGGCCCTGGAGCGGCGGCTAAAAAAACCAGCACCAAAATTATGATCACACGCACACACACGTAGTCAAAACATCATCCGTCACACACGAGCTAAACAAAAATGGACTACAAACTTGACGATATTATAATAATACCGAAGGGGAAGCGTATAGTGCTCCATAACTACGAAAAGAAAAAAAATATTCCACTATTCGTCTGCCCCTACACTAGAACTGGTGCTTTTATTATAGTCTGCACCATCCTCAATCTAATTCCTACTCTTTGCGTTCGTGCTTAAAGTTCATTTCCACTCGTTATCAGAACCAGAAGACCAAGGCAGTAATCTCTGAGCTTCATCAATTATCTTCAGTCAGAGTTAATTACTTTTATAGAGCGGCCGAAGCTTTTTTAATAGTAAAGTAGGGTGTGCTCATGTGTTTAGAGAGCGGCCACCAATTTCGGAGCCTCTGCTTGTTTCTCAGAAATTCTTGGTTACGCACGTTACTAATTTTGTTGCCGTGCTTTTCGTTTTCGTTGTACCTCCACTATGCTCTCATCGGTTTCACGGTGAAGAATGGGATATTGTTACTTAAATGTGGGCTATAATAAATACAATGCCTTTTTATCGATAGAATTATTCGGCTAACGTCGGAAAGAACACTTAAAGATTTCGTAGTTCACACGCGGATAAATATCTCTCTCTTTCTCTCTTCATTAAATGGTTTTTAATAAACTTGAATGAAATAAATTTAGATTTTTTTTTCTTTCCGTAGTTTAAATCAGTCGTAATGTATTTCTTGAATATGTAAAATGCATATAAACTTCTCCAAATTTTCATAAAACAGTCCCGTCTAGACAACATCTAACATTTTTACACAATTATTTAATGCAATTTTTTTATGTGATAGGCTGAGGTGAATAATAAAATGTCAGTCTATAACGTCGAATACAATTTAGAAAAACTGTTCCTTATTTAGGCTATTTTTAAATTAGTGTCCTACAGGAAAGTGTGTATATGTTTATAGGAGTCTAATATTTTTATCGGTGTAGGCTTCGCGGACATTTTTTCATAGGAGAAGGTACTTCCGGCAGTATTCGATAGTTGTCAAGAAACCAGGCCAAATCAAATTTCATAAAAGACAATGATTTCTTATATTTACGTCAATACTAATCAATTCAATAAAACCAATTTTTACGGATTTTATGGCGTTTAATTTTGAGCTATTTAAAACCCGACGTTTCGAGCGCTATACAGCACCCATGGTCACGGGAGCACTGAACGGGCGGAGGAACTGCGTAGATCGGACCAAAATAATAATTAAAAAGGTACTCCGGGTTAACTATGACATCAGGACATCTGTCAACTCAGTCCTCCCGTTGCGAGAAGAATATTTCCAGCAGTGGAATGTGAAGAAGTGACTGAGAGAAGTCGCTGATGATGATGATTTCACCTTTTCACTCGAGATCATTAGCGATTGAATTGATACGTACGGGCAATTTTTGCCGCATTTACTACCACCGCAGTTAAGGACCGCGCCTTTATTTCTTTACAATGCTTAATACGCGGCGTCTTTGACTCGGTTGCCATCATTAGCCGCTGTAAACTTCTATTTACAATGTTTATTTACAATAATGTAATTTTAGCGGATTACAGGCATTAAAATTACTTTTGATGTTTTTTTTAGCATCGGATCTTGTAATGTACTCGTATATTTTTTTTGTCATTTGCAGTAATAATAGTTTGTATTTTTTCATTTGCAGTAGATATATACACACATAATATTTGTTGATGTTTTTTTTTACAGTCATTTGAAAAAGAAAACTTATAAAGAATTTGGGAGAGTATTTTTTATTGGATATTTTTTTATTGGCGACGAGACGGGCAAAACGTCCGCCTGATGGTAAGTGCAAAAAAGGTCTACCCATAAAGATGTTTAAGGCCGTAGCATAAAATATTAACCTTACACCTCCCTCAATAAATGGGCTATCAAATACAAAAATATTTCCTAAAATTGGATTAGTATTTCTTGAGATTAGCGCGATTAAACATACAAACTCTCCAACTTCATTATAGTAGTGAGATTATTATAGTAGTAAAACAAGGACTTAAAAAAAGAACTATGAGTTTTGTAAACCAATTATTAAGATATAAAGAGATATATTTACGATGCCATTAAGTTTACTGGCGGTAGGATTTCTATGGAGGAATCCATATCTACATACACCCCAGGGCTAGTTATTCTGCCGTGAAGGAGCAGTGTGCGAGCTAGTGTAATCTAATAAAGCTTAGTAATAAAGCTAGTGTAGTCTCAGGGTGACGGGCGCAGTGTGGTGTCACACAGAAATGTTCTGGGTGAAACGGAATTTGTTATGGGCAAACGTTGCACTTGCTATCAGGTGAACGTTTTGCCCGTTTCGTCACTTAATCCAATAAAAAAAAACTAAAATAATAACGACCAAAATACAAACTAAAGCCGCATGTAACTTTCATCCGCATAGCCTCTAATTTCCACAGATTTAACACAGAAACTAAATATTTCCGAAATAAATATTGCTTCAATTTCGTTCCTAGTAGAGGATTCTACCTACAATGAAAGTTTCATCAAAATCGATTCAGTCATTTCGGAGATTAGCCGGGACAAACGAACAGACAGACAGACAAAAATTTAAAAAATGCGTATTTGAGGTTTGGTATCATGCAAATAACCATATGACATTAAGAAAAAGTATTTATTGCGAAATCACAGACACACTTAACTTTTGTAACTTGTATTGCATAACTACATACACGTTGTATTGACTGAGCTCGTATTATTTTCGCATTCGAGTATTTTCTCAACCCCTGCTACTATTCTTAAAGCTATGTTTAAATATCTGTTCTGACTTTTATTACCGATTTAAAGACATAGAAACTGTGTCTATTCTATTCAATTTTATGTGTTTTTAAATTCGCTCAAGCATATTATTACAGGGACGAAAGAATTGTCGAATGACAGCCATATTGGAAAAAAAATGTGACCGCTTGGCGCCACCGTCCTTTAATGGGCTTTGTAAGCCCAGTGGCAGCCAAAGTTTATTTAGCGGAATTCATATTTGCTTGGAAACCATTTCCATAATAACATTTTTATTATTTAATAACCTGATTATTAGTTAAATTTTACGAATCTCTTTTTATTTTAAAATTTATAATTATTTTTTTTATATATTTATTGCTAATTAGTAGCACAGAGTTGATGTAAATTGCGTAATATTATCCGTAGAAGTGAATCGAACGTAAAACAATGTAAGCTATATTTACATTTATCACGAATAAACTTATATCATAAATACGGCGAAGTTTAAGAACCACTGACAAGACACAACTGCTCTACCTGTCTATTCAGCGTACCCAAATTGTGCCCGAAATAATTGCCGTTATTACGTACCGTGACCAGGTACCCGTACCTGGATACCTGTGCTTATTGTTCGGAAACACATTACGTATACTTAGCTAACGACAAAAAATATCTCTGTGATGGTCTTCGGAGAAAACGAAGAGACGTAGTTTGATTGTTGAGAGAATTAAAGCTTGCATGACTGCGGCTTATTGTCTCTTCCTTCTAGTTTTATATCCTTTAAAAATTATAACTTTTTCATTGCGATGAAACACTACTTTATACGTAATTCTTAATAGAATTATATTTCAATTCAACTCCCTCATCATTTACACTTATTTTCTTTAAAATAATAGTAAAGCGAAGAGTTACTGCCATATAACTTAATGCCATAATAAATATATTTCCTTATCATAATGGCGTAGAATACCAAAAGAAAAGAGAGACGGCTATCGACAACAGAGGTAACTAAACGAACGAGTACGAGTAAGCATAATAAATGCGCACATTCAAGATGAAGGGATGAACATAACGTATTCGTTTGAAATTTTGAGGGAGCGCCCGGCCCGACGTATAGCTACTACAGCTAGCTGTATAGCCTACAAATAGTTTTTCTGGGTCTGGTTAATCTCCAATATTTGTCCGTAAATACGCAACCACGATATAGGAGAGATCGTAGTGAGAGGCGTCGTTTTTTTAAATTACTCTGCTTTTATTGCACTCAGGAAGTTAGCTTCACACCTATATATAAATGCCACAATCTGTATTAAAATGATAAAGCATACCTACTCGTACTTCCTTTTTTTCTGAATCAATTTTAGATCACATACCTGTGAACAAAATAAACAAAATATTAACAATCATTCATTAATGTAATATATTCCTTTGTTATAATGAATTCCCGCAATATCACACATCATATTAATTTACATCATCACATATTATTCATTATTCATCATCACATAGTATTATCATTACATATTAACTTACATCGTATTCTTTTGTGTGTTGTTGGTGTGTTCCCGGGGTCAACATTTCTGCTAAAACACAAATAGTTGGTTTTCGGGTCTGAATGTGATTGTTCCCGTGTTTCTGACACTGCATCCTCGTCTACCTGCTAACTTATCGCATCAGCGTTACATCGGTTGGAACGAGTGAATGCCTCTGTGTTTGCGCGTACACTTGTGACACTATAATATCTCCTGCGCAGTTGATAGCTCTCAACAATGTTCGGAAGTTGCCGCCGAAATCGGCCAGGAGGACATCATAATGTATTTTGAAGTTTTATGCAAGCTGATTCGTATTTAGTATATTTAGGCCCACGTTTTTTCTGACCACCAATCCGGTTAATGGAATTATAGACATCGGTCCATACACAAGAGGCCGTGATTGATGGAACACATTTAATTTCAATGCGGTTACATAACGAAAGTAAAGCTGTGAAAACGGCGCTATTATTTGACGCTTAGCATGCAATATCAGCATGATTGTATGTTAGACGAAACGGCCTTTGATATTATATATCCATCAACATTATTATCCCATAGAAATGTCGTAACGGACTTTAGTAACCATTAATAAAAAGTGCAATGCGCATAGTGACATAAACGTAAACAATTTAAAAAAGTATTAATCAAACATATCATAGATTTACAGTATAATAAATTTTATTCTAACCAAACTGACTAAGACGACAGGTATCCGACAGAGAAGAAAAGAATTGCATATTATACAGAAGTAATAAGTTCATATTTTACAGTTATCTTGGCAATTATTTTTTTATACTCTCCATTTTAATTTATCTGATATCATCATGTTTATATATCAATCGACATTTCCCCACAGTCTTCACATATTTAGATATACGTACACTTTTAAAATGTTTTATCAATAAAGTCACACTAACATCCTTTTTATTCAGAAGTAATAAAATAAAAAGTTTCAATGAGATTAAGTCGTCTTTCACATGCAATCGCAGTACCACATTACAATAAAGTATAAGCCCGAGCATTAATTTCTTCACAACCACTTAAAACATTCAAATCGTACACGAGGAATTCCTGTGAACTATTTTCCTATAACAATATCGTGACCTCCGCCGTCTGTCAATCACGTAGTCCCGCATTGACGGCCCCACTACAACTTTATTGATACATAACCAACGTAAAATGAGCGTTTAACTTCATACCTACAATCTAACATTTCTAGTTTAACGGGTCAACTTAATTTGGCAGCTAATGGACTGACTAATGTAACTTTGGAAGCATTGGAAGCAATTGCATGCAAATTCGTGAACGGCCAAAGTATTAACGTACTCTCTGAGCAGCAGAGATATGAGAGAGGTGATATTTTGTTACCCAATCACGTTTTACGTGTGAACAATCCTCTTAGAGTGTAATTCTATTCACAGTGTTTCGAATATATTAAGAGAAAATATTCGCCAATGCCTTACGAATTTTCAATCTTAAATTATATTCAAGAATTCAGAACTATTATTTATTTTAAAAAAAATTAGTGAACCACTTTGAAAATTACAACAAAATTTGAATATTTTTTGGTCTTATTGCCTGATATTACAAACTTTAGAAACCACTATATATCAAAAATATTTAATTTTTGGAGTACCACAAGGTCCCCTAATTTTGCTAAAAAGTTCCCCGTAGCAACATCAAGAATGTTTTACCTTGAATAATTTAAGAACAACGAATCTTTTGTGACACATGAAATAAGTTAAAGGACGTTATCCTTAAACTAATATTAAAAGCCGAAAAGTACCGTAAAAAATGTGACTTCCTCTTTACACAAAAAGAGATAACAAAAAGGATGAGCCTATACCGGTAGGAACCTAATTAAATAGATTTCGGTTTTCCAAAACGAAAAGGTCTTATGTAGTTTAAGAAATACCACGCTTTTGTCTCTGAAAAGTCTTATAAATACTGATTTATTAAATGATTAATTGTCCGCTGAAGTCTCCTTTCGAATGAAACACACACACGTTGCAGATTAAATCGGTAAGAAAAAGCAAATAATTGTAGTTGCTATTATATAAGCTGTCTAACAATCTGAATTACGTAATCCAGTTAAAATATTTCAGAAATTGTCAATTTAGAGGCAAAGCTCGCTTGGGACAGCCTGCCTACTTTAAAGTCGCTAGTTGTTTACTCGCCTTATCTTAATCCGGCGTAGACTGGCCTCAACGCCTACATCCACTGACATAACAATGGTAACCACAAAATGGACGGAGCAAGGATCTTTTCGTTAGATGTTTTATCTGTAAGACATACCTCTTTATCTTCTTGCAGTGTTAACATTTTGAGATTTTATAAAATGCCGAACAAACTATTAACTAGATATTTATTAATATATAATAAATATTAATTATATATAATAGATATAATATATAATAGATAATAAATATTCATTAATTTATTGAACATAGTCATAAATAGATAAAACTTTTGATGCTATGATCTCTACTACTTATTAAAAATTATAGTGTAGCCCACGTTGCAGTAACACAGGCGCTGACTGCTTTTCCTTTGTTATTATAGGCAGTTAATCAGCTGTCTAGTCACAGGCGGCTGAGTTCAACCTCAACAAATTTTTTTGGTACTGGTAACTGGCGCAGTGTGATGTCACACAGAAATGTTCTGGATGACAGCAATTGTTACGGGCAGACGTTACACTTACCATCAGCTGAACATTTTGCTCATCGAGTCATTTTACCATGTAAAATAACCAATAAAGTAAAATGCGGTAAAGTAAAAAAAAGTAAAGTTTCAGCCTATAAATGTTCTACTGCTGAGCACCGGCCTCCTCTCATTTTTGATAGGGTTTTGGAGCTAGGAAGAATCCGCCACGCTGCACCAATGCGGGTTGGCATTCACATGTCCTCGACATGCAGGTTTCCTCACGATGTTTTCCTTCAGCGCTAAGCACGTGGTAAATCAGCACTTAAAATTGTAAAACAATATTAGAGGTGCTCGCACCGGGGATCGAACCCGGTTACTCGCTTACTATGAAATTAAAGGCGAGCACCAGGCCAAAAATTTGCAAAAATGTTACTACAAATCGCTTAACATCCAAATGTTTAAATAACAACGAACGGCTGTTCATGAAATGGTTATGGGTGAATTAATTAATGATGATGTTGATAATTCCCCCGATCGAGTCCAGCATCGGTTTTATACCATAACTGACCATCTTCTTGTTAAGGACCAGAAGTAGTGACCTGCGCAGAATATATATAATGATATCAGTATTCGCATAAACGCAGAGGCACTCATCGGTCCGTTTCAGAACCCGATGTAACGCATATGTGATAAGATCTTTGGGGAGGTCAGATGGATGAAGATCAATTTTCTTTCACCGCGGAGCACTTGATTAATTTTGCTGAATATATTTTGGCTCAGCAATAACCTGTCTAGCCAGTATCTACTTATTAGTCAGCCAAACCAGTATTTAACACACATAATATTTTATATTCTCGTCTGAATGTGTCACTATACGTGTCTTCACGTCACTAAAACACCATCGTTTACTTACTCGGATCCATAAGCAAAACGATATCGCGTAACTTAGTGGTCAGCATACCTAACTGCTGAGACATGGCTTCACGATTGAAAATACACTCATCGTTACGATCACTTTTCAGGTTTTAGACTATTGTGATTGTTCTCGACTTTCAGACACTGCATCCGTAACTTCTGATTTTGTAACTTAAGCATTGCATCGATCTCGACTAGAGGGAGACGAGTGAGTGCATCTGTCTTTGCACGCATACTTGCGACAGTCGCGCAGTTTACAAAAATCGCTATACAGCCTAAGGAAATTAGTGAACATCTCTGTGTAAGGCCAGTGTTAATAGTGTAACAACTTTGGCTAAAGTTGTTAATATCAATAATCAAATGATGGCTTTCTCACTTGATATAGTCAAATTTTCGATACGAGCCGTAGACCGGAGACTCGTCCGGAAAAGGGTCTCACTCTCATCAGCGTAAAGCAGCGGTATAATGCTGCAGATTTTATCAAAGGAGTAACAAAAACCGGAGACCCGCTTGCTGGTTACCACAGCCCTGGATGGTAGAAGGGCCTGCATCATGATTTTTCATAGAAGATCGATCTATATAGGTCTATGTGACTGTATATGTTGGTCATCTTTACTTCATCATAAAAATTATTTCAGTCCATCACAAGTTTCCTGCTAAACATACGGTTCTCTGTCATCTGCATCCATAGACTTCTCCAACGGTTACCGGTTCTATGGGTTATATGGCCGGTCCATTGCCACTTCAGCTTTTAACATAAAGCCGACCTAGTCTTAAGGATCATTGTCCTTAGGACTACGTCGGCTTTATGCTGCGGACAACAATCCATAGACATAAACATATATGAGATTGAATTACAAAGTTTTTTTATTAAGTTTTTATTGTATTTAAATAATCTTTTCTTATTTATATTTATTTTCTTAGATAACTTTAAAACATGGTATCCATACTCGCCTATACACCAACACTAAAAAGTGTTCGTTTCTAACGCAACAATAAACCTTGTACACGAAATTATCGCTTATTACCTTGTAATACGGTGTAACGGGATCTTTAGATCGGCTCGATAATTTATAGTTACATTATCATAATCTAAATTATGATGTCAATTGTCCTGTGTAGAGTAATTTGAAATAATGGTTATAAACTACAACGTTTTATTATTTGAAGGATGAGATAGTTAATAGAATCAGCCATTACTATGCAGAAAACCATAAAATTGTAAATAAGTTCCTTCTTCATTATCTAAATAAAATAGCTTTAAGAGTGATAAGATCGCCTTTTGTGCTGCAACTTTAATAATAACTTACTGTTTATTGCTTTATGAGTGTATAGTTATCGATAAATAGCCGATAGGTGCCCGGTGGAGCAGAATAGTACCTATCTCTTTCCTACCGAGGTGTCGTTAGAGGCGACTAAGATATTTACGGGAAGCCTTTATTTGTGGAGAATAACACCATAATATGCAACGCTGTCACTGTACTGCTCATGGGAATGCAATGGGGAGTAAGAATTTTTTGACTCGTACCAAAATGGCGGAAACGTGGTTCGCCACCCGTCACGTCTCGTTTAAAAGTGGGCTACGTGAGTGGCCTCGGCCTGCCCCTTATATGGGAAAAAGACGTGACGCCAATGTAACCGTGCAACATTCAAGAATGTGCATTTCCTTTGAAGTTCAACTTACATACTCGTATGTCGCAAAATTCACCCTTTCCGATATATAAGTAACAACATGTACCGGATGACCCCGTGGCCTATTGGTTCCTGGTTCGTTGCCTAGTGTATCCTGAGTTCGAGTCCCAGGTAGAGCCAACATTTGTGCAAAAACAAATACTAGCTTTAATAAAAGCTCTTCCGACCGAAACACAGTAATGTTTGCACACAGCTGCTTCACGGCGGAATAACTGGCCCTGCGGTGGTACCTACTCAGACGGATTCCTGCAAAAGAATCCTAGCACCAGTTTCCCTTTACCAAGTCTATGGTAAAATAATTTTACTTAATTATAATAATTTTTTGGACTGAACACAGTAGATTTCGTTATTTACAGAAACTTGTTTGCTAGATGGCATTAAAATGCAAGTCTAATTTTTTATGATAATTTCATTATATTTCTTCACTTCTGATTAAAGATTACGTATAATTATATTTTGTATTAATTAACATCTAAGATCTAATTAAAAACGTGCTAATGTGCTGTAACGGTTACGCATGTAAATTAATTCAAACTTAATATTCGAAAAGAAATTTTATATTTCGCTCCAATGTCATATACCTAATTAACGAGTGGTCTTAAAAAAACCACTGTTCATGTCATCTGTAAAGTGCGCAAAAACATATTTTTTTTTTTCCAATTTCAATAAGTTAAACGTAATCAATTTTAATTATTGATATATACAACTTTGAGTAATACAGTTTTTAAGTGTCATCTTGCTTTCAAGAGGTCCATTAAGGAATTTATAAAATCTAACAAATATTTTTTTTAATTTTTTTTAGTTATCATTTGAAATGTAATTTGATTTTCATTCATTGATTTTAACAGTGTAATCGCGGATGCTGTGCTCGCCTGTTATTGGGGTCGATGCATTGCCATATCTTAATTATGTATGTCATTTCTGCAGTTAACATATTTTTGTATCTACTCTGTTGGCGTGCCTTTCTTAATAAATACATAAATATAGTCACGCAGCAGAAAAGTATTTTGATCTACTTCGAAATTCAAAACGTTCTAAGCTCGCAGAACTTTCGAGCGTGTTCACATTCGAATGTTGTTCACTATTGCCATACTTAACTTTCCATACAAAAGTACTTGTCACAGTCCAAAGAAGGATGTCCGTGCCTACATGGTAACAGAGACGTAAAGAGCAAGCAGTAGGCCATTTATGTACGGATACCAAGCGTTCCAATTTACGAGGACTGTCTATTTATACTGCGGCTGTAAATAAAACAAATAATTATTTATATGCCTCTTAACTGATATGTGGTTAATGTTAAGAAATGTTTGTTTTATAGCTCTTGTTCTGTCTATGAATTTTACCTGTACGTATTTTCTGAAGAACAAGTTATTGGACGACTTCCCTATATCCTTTTTCTTATTGGTTTGAATTACGATTCCATTATAAATATAATATTTTTCTTTTTCTGGTATAATTAGGTGACGTGACGATGAAATCGTTCTCCTGATAGTAAGTGCTGCGCTTTCCATAATAAATTACCCAAATTACGGTAATATGATTTTTTTGTTTAACACCACTCGCGGCTCGTTACTGTGAGACGGCAGTTCTGTGCATTGGCTTGACTGCAGAATAAGTAATTAGATCGCCGTGAATTAAAATTGTTTACTAATTATTTTGAGATCTATTTCATATCATCATCATCACCATTTCAGCCTATCACTAGTCCACTGCTGAACATAGGCCTCCCCCATAAATAAAAGTTTGTACCGCATTTTATTTATTCAGATGTTCCAGGAAGATGCTGCTGCCCATTTCCTTGTTTAAATTTTCCCTCTGTCGACTTTGAAGACCCCCAAGGGAGGAGATGGGGTGGTAGATTCTCTTAAGCCGCTACCACACGGTAAACATTACATTATTATTACATATACGTACACGTTTTAAGGAACCAAATAACTGACTTAATAAAACTAGATTTACGGATTTTACTCCGTTTTATTTTACTAAAACACTATGAAATTCGTAAATCTAGTTTTATTAAATTTGAAGTAATCGCGTTAATACGAGAAATCATTAAAATAATATATATATTACTTACAATATGTATTACTTTTTTTATAAATAATAGAGAAATTCTTTAAAACAGAAATTTGTCTGGTGCCGAGAAATTTGATTCGTCGTCCATTATTTTCTATTCATTAATATAAACTATAACATTCAATATATCCGTATATGAAATATTAAATAAAAAAAATAATTATTGGTAATGGACCGCACATTACTATTCATCATCTTACTCGATAAATATAATAACTGTCGACTTACGACAGTACATAAATGCGGAGAGTTTTGATTAAGCGAACATTTGAAATCCATCTGATTGTTAAGCATGTTCGCAATTACGAAACATTCATTATGCGCGACACCGATTTGTTACGAGCGTGTTATTAACGGGCAAATCCTGTACCGCTCGAAATTCATAGAGCGCCTACATTAATGTTGCTTTAAGGTTCGTTTTAATCACAACGACTGGCGTCATCTATCGCAAGTCGTACTCAGCTGTAATTTATTTTAATTAACAACCGCTTGTCGTATGATGACGTGGGTGCGCGTGATGGAGCGACTGTACGGCAAAAAAGACGTTGCACTGCCGCTTACACAGTGATAGATATCCAGCTCTAGTTCTAATCGACTGTCTTGTATGCGGTGATTTTTCAATTGTTACAAGTAAATTAACATACCCGAGAAAAAAAACTTAATGTCTTGGCTGTTACACTTAAACAAAATATTACTGGAGGTTCTAAATAGTTTAACTTTAACGTCATTATTTTTATACGATTGCATTAGTTTGGTTTTTTATTTAATTGATCATCTGATATTACAGTCTTCTAAAGTTTTAATCTTCACATACATGTATCTAAGTAACCATTTAGACTCAAAACAGATTTAATATTCATTTAAATTAATAATTTCCTTGTCTACATCTAATTTTCCTCTACTTCATTTATGCACGTTTATCATTAAATCATTAAAAAAAATGACAAGTAACTTAATAAAAACCAAAACTGAGCAAAACCAACGTTGTGTAGTTCAGAGTACAAACGAAATGCTATTTCGTTTCGCATCTCCTTACGTGCACCGAGCAAATACAGCAAAAAGGAAGCGAAGACAAAGCTCTGGTGGACAGTAAAAGCTATATTTATGATTTCACGCTATCTCCAACCGTCATCGCTTGTTCCCGGGATGTTCGAGTAATCACGAACGTTGGACTTTGGATGCGATATTTTAATACTTTGAAAATTAATTTAAAAAAATCTTACGGATAGAATTACTTTCTTTGAGAAAAAATAGCATACTGGCTTTTTAGCGTTACCATGGGACTAATTAATTACAATATACTACTATATATTTCTTCACTCTCCTTCATCCAGATTATGTTTGTCACGTATACTACACAGTAAATCAAATTTTACCACAGTAAGATGTTAAAGGCACGCTCATACCTAAGCTATTTTCTACTTTCGAAATGCCATTTTAAAATGAATACTCTCATTAATTACTATTTTCATGAAATAGCCAGTAAACTCGGTTCTAATTACGGGTATTTATTTCTATGAAAATCCGTATGAAACGTAATCAGCAAACTTGTCCCCGACTTAAGTACTTCACTTATTTTACTATGGTTGCTGTTACATCGAACAGTAAGCTGAATTGTTATCATCGACTTGGAATTAAAAACTAATGTTTAGGGAAGATTTAAATTGCCTACTGAATTCAGAAACGTTAGTTGCATTGGAGAAATAAAAATGCAAATCCGACACGGCATCAGTGAAATATCAGCATAACTTTCCATTTCTCAACCACCATTTGCATAAACAAATGCCTCCTCCATTCTATGCGCACATCTGTGTCGGGATATTAAATTAGCATACGCAGCGTAGGAAAGACGAAGCCGGGCGGCCCCACTAGAGTGCATACGTCCCCTCATATCTGCAGCTTTGCACAAAAATGAAATATACTTGGACACCGACGTTGGTTAAAGTTGTTGACGGCTTTTTTGTTTTAAGTTTTTCATTTAAAAACTGAGAATGTATGCTTCGTGAAATGCATCCAGTATTATTAAGTAGTATGAATATATTCTTTGGCGCTACATTTCAGTTACATACTTTAGTTCACTTAAAAATACTTAAAAGTAAAGTATCAGCCTATAAACGTCGCACTGCTGAACGCAGTAAAGGTAAGGTTTCAGCCTATAAATGTCCCACTACTGAGTACAGGCCTCCTCTCATTTCTGAGAGGGTTTTGGAGCAAGGAAGAATCCGCCACGCTGCTCCAATGCGGGTTGGCGGACTTCACATGTCTTCGAAATATTTTTTATTCCTCAGACATGCAGGTTTCCTCACGATGTTTTCCTTCACCGCCGAACACGTGGTAAATCAGCACTTAAAATTGCAATTAACAATTTTATTGGTGCCGGCACCGGGAATCGAACCCAGGTCACTCGCGTACTATGAAATTTAAAGCGAGCGCCTAGCCCCTGAGCTACCACGGCTCAGGCCTCCTATAATTTCTGAGATTTCGCCATGCTGCTTCGATACGGGTCGGCGGAGTTCACATGCCCCCGAAATATTTTAATCCTCAGACATCATCTATCCTCGCGACATTTTCTATTGTCGATAACTCAGCATTTAAAATTGCCGAACAATTTTAGAGATTGTGGCACCGGGTATCTAAATCAGGTCTCACACGTACTAACAAATTACAGGCGACCGTTCGACCCCTGAGTAGCATATCTATTCGCAGAGAAAACTTGTTTTTAAAGTAAGTGTTAAATTATTACTTATCCAAATTATTGATTTGAAACGGATTTGAAACGGCGGGTGGTGGCGGCTTAAGAGAATCTACCACCCAATCTCATCCCGTGGGAATGGTAAAGTCGATAGAGGGAAAATGAAAACCAGGAGATGGGAAGCAGCATCTTACTGAAACATCTGAAAAAATAAACATCGGTTGCCAACCCGTCTGCCAAGCGTGGCAACAATGGCAAAATTCCCTCGAAATGAGAACTTCAAACTTTGGCCAATCTATTGGGTAGGCTTATGTTCAGCTGTGGACCAGTGATAGGCTGAAATGACGAATGCGTTGAGTCAGACCGACCGTTTTCGTGTCATGACACGTCCCCCCACTATATCATTAAACATCTAATACGGAATTTTTGAATTAAATTAATATTACTATTTATTCAATAAACAATCATCTCTTTTTAAAAAAAAAACATGTTTATTTCCCTTTATGCATATTATCCGTACAAAATAATTTCGTTTCACATCTGCCAGGCGTCCTGCGACAGCTCAAATTTTATTTTATATTTTACCGCGTATTGAAATCTATACAAATTGCACATTGTCACTACTCCAAGATACCATTTTGAATTAATTATTTATGGTGCTTGTTGTGCTAATTAAGGTGACTGTTAATGTTTAAAATACTCCTTGAACCGCTTATTTTCGACTGACGCTTATTTAGTACCTACGCGTGCGCCATTCAGTCTGCCCGGCTTCGCCAGGCTTTAGCTAAGGTCAAGTTGATTAGTTGTATTTATTGCGTCCCCCGCAACACTGTATTGACGATTGTGTTGCTCGTAACAGGTGCATAGTGGTGGTCGAGGAGCGGTAGCGAGTAGCGGATGATAAATTAAATATTATACAAGAGTTGGGGGTTGTACGAATAGAGTCGCTGGCGGACATCCCTCATCCCGTGGGTGTCGAAGTCGACAGAGGGAAAACAAAAACCGGGCGATGATCAGCAACATCTTCCTGGAGAATCTGAATAAATAGACTGCGGTTGGTAACTCGCCTGTCAAGCGTGGCAAAATGCCCCCAAAAAGAGAGCTAAGAACTTGAGTTTTTTTTAATATCGCGTGGGAATTATTGGATTTTCCTGGATAAAAAGTATATCACATTCGTCTCCAGGATGCAAGCTATCTCTGTTCCAAATTTCATCAAGATCGGTTCAGAGGTTGAACCGCGAAAAGGCATCAAACAGACAGAGGGGCAGAGAGAGTTGCTTTCGCATTTATAATATTAGTGTGGATTAACAAATTTACCTGGCATTATGAAGAATTTATTTCTATTCTATAATTACAGTTTCATCATCAGGATTGGAAATTATTATTAATGGAAAATAAATAGGAATCTATGCGATGAAAACATTCAATTTATTTTTACTCTGTGCACACCATCATAGTTAAATCTTTTAAATAGGTGATCAATATAGTTCCGTGAACGTAGAATTGAGCCCGATTTGGCTATGTTCGTTATCTGAAATAATTGTGAGACTCTCTATTCAGAAGCTCAACGATCCGCGTATGCGATGACGCTAATGTACTATTATGGGTAATTAAATTCAAGAACAGAATAGCAATACATCAGCTAAGTTAAATGTTGAGTGCCTCATATAATTTGATCGCTGTGAGAATTACGGTAATATAATGATAAAGGCTTATTCCTAAAACTAGCTTTGTTATGATACTGTTTTGTTAGTTGTGTAGTTCAGGGGACAGGCGATCGCTTTAAATTTATGATACGCGAGTGACCTGAGTTCGATTCCCGTTGCCGGTACCCTAATTGTTATTTTAAGTGCCGATATACCACGTACATTTTGACTTGTGAAGTCCGCCGACCCGCGTTGGAGCAACATGGCGGTCTCTTCCCGGAATCAAAAACACTCACAGAAATTAGAGGAGGCCTGTGTTCAGCAGTGGGGCATTTATAGACTGTAACTTTGTTTTACTGGGTCGTTTAATATCTAATTTGAAAGATTCTCATTCTCACAGGCGTCGGCGAGTGCGCGACTCTTTCGAATTGATCTTTTCAGATACTATTATAATAATAAAACCCGTAGAATTAGTTTTATTAAATGTTAATATAATATTCGCGTAAATATAAGAAATAAATACATATTTTACAAAGAATTTAAATAATTTTTCCAATAACAGTGTTAATAACAGTGCCATTTTGAATTCGGAAATTTTCTTTTAAAATATCATTGACAGCTGTAACGTTAAGTACACAGTAGCGCACTCTAGCGGCGCAATAAGTCAAGACAATTTCTTATTAACGGTGAAACCATAAATTAATGTGATTACTAGGTTATATATTTTTTCTGTGTCGTCTATGTTATTGCTCAGGGGAAAGCGACAATAAAGTAGCTACGGGCTTTTTGGCGCCAACTCGCAAAGTGGCAATAATGTTTTTATTTAATTTCTTAAATTCTGTTTATATTTGGAGTTTTTATGTTTAATATTGATAGTTTATTGTGCAGCAATTGCTCTTGAAAATGTACAGTGATTGGAAAATTCAATTCAAGACCAAAATTGTGCTTTTCGTTTTGTCTCCATCAGTCCAGAAAATCTTCAGTAAAAGTTAACTATCAATTAACTGTCGATCAAAATTTGAAGTCTTGCTTCTTGAAGATTGTATACTTGGATATGTTACTTGACACTGGAAAATAGTTTATGACTGTTTCCATAAATAAATAAATAAATAATAATAATAAGTAGCTGCGCTTTATTCGATACCATATCCGTGGGCAGAAAATAATACAAGGCTCCGCATAATGCTTGCAAAATAAACCCCGCCCAGAAATCTCAGTATGATCATTATTCATTGGCGATCAATAAACAGAATGTTCGATAATCATAATTTATCTAGATTATCCGGATTATATTGACCAATCGCATGGAAGCAGTCATTTATAGTACAATTGTTAAAATTGAAGTATTTCGAAGAATTTGTAAATTTAGCCAGCGTAACGTACAGATAAAGTGAAAGGCTTAAACATTAAGTATGGCACGGACAACTACAGCAGCAAAATAAAATATTTTTAATATTTATTATTCCTTTAAGTAATTATGCTGAAAAAATATTTAAATAAAAATGCTTATGCGTGTTTTTATTCATTACACTTTACAATATAAAAACAAAGAGAGCGCGAGCAACTCAGCACCTACACGTGAGAGAAGTGAAATTATTATTAGAAATTTGATAAAAATAAAAATAAATTTACATGAATTAACAAAATAATTACTCACTCTAAATTGACTGCTCAGAGTGTCAACAATTATTATTTAATCGATAATTATTAATTAGGAATAACAGCTGTACTCATATCCACCTTGAAGTGTTCTGTCATCGCGTCCACAGCTCAGAAAAATTATAGTTTCATGTCCCTTATCCTTCTAAGGTACAGGAACATGCTGTAGATGTAAATATTTTTTTAAAGAAACACGATACGCTTCATTAGGATTTCTATCGTATCGTGGTGTGGGTGTGTTTTTCGTAGACATAAATTTCACATACACATCACAACCAGACCCGAATCGACCAGCAATTTCTATTTGCTTAATTATTGTCTCCGATCTTGATTTTGATCTTTGTATTGTCTCCGGCTAGGATTCGAACCCAAAACCCTCGGCGTAAAATACTCTAACCACTAGACCACGGTCTTTTTTTTAATGTAGAATTTTATAAATAAAGAAGTTTAAATAAAATAACTATAAGCCTTTTAAAGCTATTAAACATCACGCGCATTTACCATCATCACGGTCATCTTGAGTTCTAACGTTCACCATGGACTTTTGACGCCAACTTGAAAGGTGGCGGTGATGTTTTTATTGATGGTGTTGTTACTTCTGTGTACATTTTGAGTTGTGTTGTTACTTCTGTGTACATTTTGCGCTGTGTTGTTACTTCTGTGTACATTTTGAGTTGTGTTGTTTAATATGGGTAGTTTATCAATTATCGTAATCGTATCGCAATTATCGCGAATTCAAGACCAAAATTGTACTTTTCGCTTTGTCGCTAATCTGCAGTAAGTTCCGCAAACCTGCAGTAAAAGTCAATTATAATTTTACTGTCGGTTGAAATGAAGTCTTTGTTATTAATAAATGACTTTGTTATAAAAAAGAGTTCGATATGGTAGGTAATTGCCAGGATTTTGAGCCAAAAAAAAGAAGAAGAATTCACGATCTGTAGTCGTTCTGTTCTCTTACAGTCTTTCACCTCAATGGCAGCCAGTCCCACCACTTAGAACTACTTGCTTTCCTCAAATCTCAGTCTTAATTCAAATCAGTTTTTTTGATCAAGTCGCTTCTATATTGATTACCTTAGGCGTTAGTCTTTCATCATTTCCATTGCAACGTTCTCTTTAAAATTTTAACACATGTACGCTTATTGAACACTTTTTGCTGCCACGGTACTTTGGTGGCCGGCTTGCCCGGAATTCGATAGTTCTTTTTTTTATAGATGAAAGTAAGTAGACGTGCAAATCGTTCACCTAATGACAATTGCAACGTCTGCCCATAACAAATACTGTGTCGCCTAGGGTATTTCTGTGTGGCACCACACTGCGTTCACCGGCCTGAGACATCAGTTCTTAAGTCTCATATGCCCAGTAATTACATTAGCTCTTAGCGCCCTTCACACCGAAACACAGACGTTTGCACACTACTGCTTCACGGCAGAATAACTTGTACTACCAGTAATAAGTTTAGATTTAAATGCAAGGACCGTACGAGACAGAAGAAGAAGAAGTTTCAGCCTATAAATGTCCCACTACTGAGCACAGGCCTTCTCTCATTTCTGAGAGGGTTTTGGAGCTAGGAAGAATCCGCCACGCTGCTCCAATGCGGGTTGGCGGACTTCACATGTCTTCGAAATATTTTTTGTTCCTCAGACATGCAGGTTTCCTCACGATGTTTTCCTTCACCGTCGAGCACGCGGTAAATCAGCACTTAAAATTGCAATTAACAATTTTAGTGGTGCCGGCACAGGGAATCGAACCCAGGTCACTCGCGTAATATGAAATTTAAAGCGAGCGCCTGGCCCCTGAGCTACCACGGCTCGAGACAGAAATAATAATAATTAGAATAATAACTGTTAATTTAAAACCTGATGAGTATTTTACTGCGAACTTTTACGAAGCGAAATTAGCGGTTGCCCCGGTAGTAAAACGCTGAAACGAAACTCACAAAAATTATTGCTATAAATTGTACCGAGACGATTATCATTTTATGTCTTTCGGACAGTTTCGTAATGGCGTATGACTGAATGGTCAGTGTGCCTACCTCTTAAGCTTGGGGTTCTAGGTCTAAATCCCATTTGAAGTAAATATTGAAATCAGAATTACAACCCGTCGCATCTTCGTAGTAGGATTCCGGTACAAGAATCACTCCAGTGCCAGTTATTCTGCGGTGAAGCAGTAGTGTGCAAACATCACTGTGTTTCGGTTTGAAGGGCATTGAGAGCTAGAGTTATCACTTATATATGAGACTTAAGAACTCGGGGGACGGGCGCAGTGTGGTACCACACATAAATATTCTGGATGACACAGCATTTGTTAGGGGCAGACGTTGCACTTAACATCAGGTGAACGTTTTGCGCGTCTCGTCCCTTAATCCAATAAAAAAAGTAAAAATCTAACCCTTGATTCGTAGCTCAAAATTCTCAAAAGTCAATCAAGCTCAGAGCCGTGAATAATGTCAAAGGGTAATTATTTAACTCATCAACACTGTGAGTAAAAAGTTAATAATAATCTTTCCATTGATATTTAAAAACTCAAATAAGCGCCGTCATAAAAAACCTGTGCGAAAGCAAAGAATAAAAGTGCGCGTATCACTTTTATGCTTCGCTTTCGTTAAATGGATGTCGCCACTACTTTAGGTTATTCAACTCAACCTTAATAAGAGCGTAATAATATTGCCGTAAAATAAAATACACTAAAAATATACATTCTGCTTCATTATAAAATATGTCCACAACACTACACAATGACTATTTAAGGCTCAATGCATGCAGCAAACACTGTTAAATGAGCTTTGTCTTCATAACATTCTTTTATATACATGAACCTGCTTTCTTTTAATTGACGACTTTTCGGTTCCCAGGCTTCGCAGTTTAATTTGCAATTCACTAAGTTTCTGAAATCCCAACACTTTCTCGTTCAAAACCTCCTGGTGGAAGGATTCCTGTGCAGGAGTCCGTCTAGGTGGGTACCACCCCAGGGCCAGTTATTCTGCCGTGAAGCAGTAGTGTGCAAACATTACTGTGTTTCGGTTTGAAGGGCGCTGTGAGCTAGCGTAATCACTGGGCATATGCGACTTAAGAACTTATGTCTCAGGGTGATGGGCACAGTGTGGTGTCACACAGAAATTTTCTGGGTAAAACAGCATTTGTTATAGGCAGACGTTGCATTTACCGCCAGGTGAAGGTTTTGCTCGTCTCATCAGATAATCTTTAATATTTCTTTTCTTAACCTCTCGGCTTAGCTAATGCGCATGACCTCTTGAACACCTTTCGTTAAGAGGGATTTGATCAAAGTAAACATCAAAAAATTACAGAGTATAAAATTAAAATAACAATATATAATGACACCGCCCCGATTACGGATGGATTGTCTGAAACAGCCATAGCACTATGGAATTACCGTCACCACACGACCTTCGTCGATCGAACCACACGAAGTATACAGTGTCATATTGACAAATAATATTGATTGCCATTATTGACGACCGTAAGTGATTGATATAATTAATAAAGCCTCGTGCTTATCACTTCAAATGCTATAGGTTACACACGAATAGACTGGCATTTGACAAAGTGCAAGCTAATATAATCTGAAATGAATTAACGTTAAGAACGAAATTGGCCCGTGATTGCTAAATAAAATTTTACATCATTTTCAATAATCGAAAATGTCTGGAATTAAATACGTGTCAAAATTTAATCGATGTCAATGTTAACAAATTACTAAACAGTGTATTAACAAACATTTTCTAATTAGACACACTGCAAGGCATTCACGCATTCGTTCGACAGACAGACATGCCGTTTACATGTTAAAGGTTTGCCTCAATTTTTTAACTGATACTAAGGCGAGATTATCGTCGTCGTTTCAGCCTATCAATAGTCCACTGCTGAACATAGGCCTCCCCCATAGATTGCCACAAAAGTTTGTAGCTCTCGTTTTGGGAGGATTTTGCCATAGTTGCCACGCTTGGCAGACGGGTCGGCAACCGCAGTTTATTTATTCAGATGTTCCAGCAAGATGCTGCTGCCCATCTCCAGGTTTTCATTTCCCCTCTGTCGACTTTTACGACACCCACGGGATGAGATGGGGTGGTAGATTCTCTTAAGCCGCTACCACACGGCGAGATTATACTGACTATGATTTTTTTTTGATCTTGCTTGAAATTCTATAGTATGTTTGATTTATACAGAAGTGAGACACCACGTTTAGTCCATCTATGGATTCAATAGAGGACTAGTGATGAACTGAGATGATGATGGTAATGAGGAAATTAAAACTAGAAATGATGGTACTTAGAAAGCACATCTAATCAAAGCTAAAAGGCGATTTTAATCCACCACTCACAACCAAATTAAAATGGAATCAATCACTACTAAATGGTAATACTAGAAAAATCCCATATGATGAACCACACACAAATTATTCAATAACCATCTCAACTATACCAGATCATACATACTCATACTTGTTACCGGAAACAGCCTCTCAAAAACAAGACGTCATTGCAATCGCCAATTAAGATGCCTAGCTTGGCGATTACCACAAATGCTCTCAACTTGCCAAAGACATATTTCCAGCAATGGAGGATCCATTTCTAGAGATACGAGTAGGTCAAGAGTCCGACACTATGCTCAAATTCGCAACGGAATTAAAAATTTCACAATATTTGGAGTGTTAAAATGTACAATATGGTAACAAAGAACGCTCTATATACATCATCATCATCATTATCATCATCATCGTCATCATCATCATCATTTCAGCCTATTACAGTCTACTGTTGAACATAGGCCTCATATACATATCGAAATTTAATTATAGACGTCGGAATCCTAACACAAAAAAAGCATTTACCACGAACACAGTCATACATGAGCAGTTACACAAAAAACAAACACTCATTCACACGCACATAACACATCCTCCACACTAAAACATCCCATATTTAGACCAAAATGTTTATTAAGAATTAAATAGTTAGAATCATTCATATTTATCAACTAAAACAGCGTTTGTCATCCAAGTGGAGGAGCCAGGAGACCCAAAGCATAGGGTAACCTAGTTCGTGGTGCTGTATCCCACTTTAAAAAGTATGAAAAATTTGCTATTCACTAAAATGTGCTACCTTTAAAGGAATGAATGTGGGAGAAAATAAAGTTTTAATTTTATAATGATGACAGCTTCACTTTATTCTTTGAACCATATTAAGAAGTTCTATGTCATAATGATTTCTTATATCTAAGCTACAACATAAACTTTTAATAAAACTAAATTTTATCGCAATGAATTTTAACTATTTATGACCATAGTAGGGTTTTCTTTTATATTTTGTCATTTAAATTGTTTTTAAAGAAGAGGGGGGAAACGAGCCTGATGGTAAGTAATCACCGCTGCCCATGAACATGTACACCAGAGGAATAGTGGATGTGTTGCTGGCCGACCGATTCCCCGATCGAATCTAGCTACAATCTACAATTTAATATGCCACTGTCTGTTATGGTGGAAACTCTTTGCGCACAAATTCCATAATATTATAACATATTCACCAACCTTAACAGTTCAAAATAACGAATAATACAACAATAACGACACTGTAACAAGCTGTATTGGATACTACATAATGTTCTTATCTAAATTATGCCCGATCAGACATTACAAGGACGTACTGCGAACTAAATTCCACGGCGAAACGTACAATTTTCAATAATATAATTGCGCGTCTCGGTGATTTTCAAATAATCAGAATGCATTAATATAAAGTACAATACGTTTTAATGGCATGCTGCTATATGAAGTAACAATGGTTTGAATCGAAAATTTGTTTTAATAAGTCCTAGCGTTGAACTATTTTTAATAAATACTTTCTATGTACGGACTATTTGACGACCGCGTGGCCTAGTGGTCAGAGTACCTGACTTCTAAGCCACGGGTCCTGGGTTCGAATCCCAGCCGGAGCCAACTTTTGTGCTAAAACATAAATTGTTGGTTATCGGGTCTGGTTGTGTTGTGATTGTCCCCGTGTTTCTGACACTGCATCCTAGCCTACCTCCGATCTTATCGCATCAGCGTTACATCGGTCGCGGGTAGGTTGGGACGAGTGCCTCTGTGTTTGCGCGTACACTTGTGGCACTATAATATCTCCTGCGCAGTTGATGGTTCTCGACTCGTAGTCGGCAGTTGTCGCCGTGGTCGAAATCGCCGGCTAGGAGAACATCATCATGTACGGACTTGGAATTAATTTGAAAACAGAAGAAATCTTTTGAAATATTGAATACCTTTAAACATAAGTTAGTCTCATGATAAGTGAATTACGAATAATATCGACGAATGCTCTATTGTATTGAATTGTATGGACGGTAAGCACTAAAGAAGGGTAAAAATTTGTTCACAAATGGAGGAAGAGGTTTAATTATTAGAGAGAAAGAAAAAAAAAGGCTCAGTCGGCACATGACTTAATTTATTGGCTTAGGCGGTACTGGTGCAGGTATGACTGACAAGTAGTTGTTCCGGGTCTGAGTGTCAGTGTATGTGCAAATTTGTAAACGCACCTACGACATAGAAAAAAACATAGAGTAGAGCAACGTTTTTATACATACATACATAATATCACGACTGTATCCCATAAGGGGTAGTCAGAGACTGGGCACTCACTGCAAAAACAGATGACTGCCACAATCCACGTTTCACCAAAACAATATAATGCACTTGGTGTGGTAGGTGGTGAGCCCATCGCCATCATGCGCTGTTGGGTGCACAGTGCAGTTTAATTCCTTACTCGCATTTTACGAGATCCATTGGATGAGATGGAGTGGTAGTATTCTTTTATCGAGCCGCCACCACAAGGCACGTTTTTATAAATAAATAATAAATAAATGCTCAGCAAAGAATGACATTAAGTCATTCATTTGATAAGTTTAGTTAATATCTTTTATAATTATATGTAATAGGAAAAATAGTTTTAAATTAAAGGGGAAAAGTGGACTCTATGAAGGCATGTATATATGAATTTTTTGAAAATCAAGTTTTTAATTATAAAATAACGCCATTATTATGCAAATCTAAAAGACACCCAAATTTATTTAGTCTTCTATCGACCGGGACGAGAGATACCGTTGTGTCTGAAGATTTTACTCTCTATGACATACTTTGTTATGCCAGAAGTTTCTAAACTATAATAATCCTTACTAATATTATAAATGCCAAATTAACTCTCTGTGTCCCTCTGTCTATTTGTTACCTTTTAACGATTCAACCGCTGAACCGAACTTGACGAAATTTAGCACGGAGATAGTTCGCATGCAGGAGACGCTGCATACTAAAAAAATCTTATAGTTCCCACGAGATATTTAAAAAAACCTATATCCAAACCGAAGAAGTCGCGGGCATCAGCTAGTATAGTATTCAACCGCTGAATCGATCCCAACGAAATTCGACACGGAGGTAGTTTGCATCCCGGAGACGGACATAGGATACCTTTTATCTCGGAAAATCAAACAGTTGTCACGGGATATTGAAAAACCATATCCACGCAGACGAAGTCGCGGGCATCAGCTAGTTAAAAATAAAATTAATTCACTACGTCTCACAAAACAAAATATGCGGCAGTGTATATGTTACCGTAAAGTTTTGCATTTTAACCGAATTAGGTAGCTCAGGGGCCGGGTGTTCGCCTTAGAGTTCATAATACGCGAGTGATTTAATCCCCGGTGCCAACACCTCTAAAATTGTTTTGTAATTTTAAATGCTGATTTGCCACGTGCTCATTGGAGAAGGAAAACATCGTGGGGAAGTCTGAGGAATAAAAATATTTCTGACATGTAAAGTTCGCCAACTCGCATTGGAGCAGCGTGGCGAACTTTTCTCTGTACCAAAACCCCCTCCGGAATGAGAGGAGACCTGTGTTTAACCTTGGGACATTTGTAAACTGTCACTTCACTTTTTTTAGATGTTTTGATTTTAAAGAACTAATTGAAAGGTTTGAAAGAACATTCTTAAATTTTGGAAAAGCTATGGAAGCCATTTGGTAGAAAAAGCAATTTTTGTTATTGCAAAAGTGACGAGACGAGAAAAACGATCACCTGATGGTAAGTGCAACGTTTGCTCGTAACAAATGCTGCGTCACCCTGAACATTTCTGAGTGACGCCACACTGCGCTTATCACTCTGAGGCATCAGTTCTTAAGTTTCATATGCCCAGTCATTACGCTAGCTCTCAGTGCCCTTCAAACCGAAACACAGTTACGTTTGTACACCACAGCTTCACGGCAGAATATCTGGCACTGGGGTGGTACCTACCTAGACGGATTCCTGTATAGGATTCCTGTATAGGTATAGGTGGATTATGCTACTACATTTCCAATGTATTGTGGGTCCAACACCTAAAGTATGCGAAATCTTAAGTGTCAGTGATGTTCTCCTGGCCAATTTTCGACAACTACCGATTACTGTTATCAACTGCCCAGGAGATGTTATAGTGCCACAAATGTACGCACAAATACGTGGCCACTCACTCGTGCCAATCTTCCCGTGCCCGATGTAACGGCCATGCGATAAGATCGGAGGTAGGTTAGGATATAGTGTTAGACACACAAAGACAATCACGACACACCTAACAATTTGTGTTTTTGCACAAATGTTGGCTCCGGCTAGGATACGAACCCAAGACCCTCGCCGTGGTAGTCTGATACTCTAACCACTAGGCGACTGAACCGCGTCAAAAATATTACTAGCAACAATAAAAATGTCACAGTCAAAGTTTAAGCACCACTGGCCGCTGCTGCAATACACAATTATCGATCGCAGAGGTCAGATGGGCTTGACGCGATACGATCTCACCCCGGGTGGCATTGCTTATCTATGGCAATAAAATTAATTCTGCTCTCGACGACCCACCTGATGCTCCCTCTGCTTTGTTATTGGCCAATGAATTGCAGATTCGAGAAAATCTGGTGTTTCACGTGGCAGCCTACTATTAAATACAATATGTTGCTTTACTGAAGCGATAATTACACTGCAACTTGTGCCATCGATTGCATACAATCAGCGGAGGTCGTCCTGGCTGATTCGAAATCTGCGACGTCGCTCGACTATAAGCAGAAGTTGTTATCTGCCTGTGAATGGATGAAAATTGTGGAATTGAAGGTCTCTTAAAATAATTGTTTGCGTGTTACACAAATATTATCTTCAGCAAGGTTCGAACCAAGGACTCAACAGTACGCTCACTTCTTCGCCATACAGTCGAAGGTAACTATAATATACAAAACATTCTTAAGCAAACATTAAGGTAGACCTTTCACTCACAATGTAGCGCTAAAATAGTACCAGTAATTTACGGTTTTACACGTTTTTTTTTTATTGGATAAAGTGATGAAACGAGCATAACTTTCACCTGATGGTAAGTGCAACGTCCACCCATAAACGATGTACTCGTATCACCCAGGAAAACGATGAAACAGTGAAACGATGTATCACCCATAAACGATGTATCACCCAGGAAATTTCTGCGTTCTGCAGGAAATTGCTATTTACCACACTTAGCCCATCACCCTGAGATATAAGTTATTAAGTCTCATATGCCCAGCAATTACGCTAGCTCACAGTGCCCTCTATACCGAAACACAGTAATTTTTGCACACTACTGCTTCACGGCAGAATAACTGGCCCTGGGGTGGTACCTACCTAGACGGATTCCTGCATACTAACTACTTTAGTAGCTAATTTTTAACATATAACATTTAGTCACGCTTTTTTCCCATATGAGGGGTAGGCAGAGGCCGCTCACGTGGCCTAATCTTCGCCCTCGCGGAAAACAAGACGTGACGGATGGCGAACCACGTCGCCGCCCTTTTGGTACGAGTCAAAAAAAATTTTACTCCACATTGCGTTTCCACGAATAATGACAGCACTTTAATATACAAATAGTGTTATTCTGCACGAATAAAGGCTGTCCGTGCAATACCTTAGTCGCCTCTTACGACACCTCGGTAGGAAAGAGGTAGGCGCTATTCGATTAACAGCGCTGTGGCAACTCTGCCATAGCATTATGCTGAGTCGACAGCCTTTTCGTTGCTACAACCCAACGTACGTCTGACAATGTAATACGTCGTATGTTTTGTTTACTTATTTTTTGTATGTTGTGTTGTAGTATTGAATAAAAAAAATTTCTTTCTTTCTTTCTATTCTACTCTGCCGGGCACACCGGACTAATCTTCCGGCCTACAAACGTCCACTCCTCAGGCCCTGTTTTTAATTTTGTGAGAGATTTCGGAGTAGCGAAGAGCCCGCCACACGGCTTCATGCCGTCTTCATAAGGATTTATAATTTTTTTCGTTTGTCAAACTTTGTATTAAAAAAATCTGACTTTATATAAATTCCTATACCCTAATAAACTTTCTCTTATCTTGTTGATATATTAAGTGAATATTTCGTTATAATCTGTTCTTTATTTACCCTATAGATCTTTTCTGGAACGATTTTTATATACGCTGAAACCATAACAGAGGTATTGTTAAAAGTAATGTCCATATTACAGTTGTCACTCGCAAATGAACTACTCATCAGCTAACACCAAACATCTAATTATAGCCTGCCAATCTAAACTAGTTCCTAACACAACTGAATAGAGTATAAGAAGATTCACCGGTGGCCTTTCATGCCGACGTGAAATACCTTAATCTATGAGATCCACTATTCAACCATAAAAAACAATATCATGTCGACTGGACGAACACGGACCTTAATTACAAGAGCATGTCAACGGTCGATGTAAAATGATCTCTGAATATTTAACGTTAGAGTTAAAAATGATTTGACAGTCACAGGCTGTATTAAGCTTTCTAAAAAAATGATATGGACGGCAATGTGGAATGTGGACCACGCGTGAGACGATAGTAAATTTGAAATTTGTAGCCAACGCTCAACGTTATGAGAGCTGTCACAGTGTAAAGAATATAGAATACCCACTTCGTGTAAATATTATATTGGTACAATAACGATAATGTCCTCGTGCCGATTTTCAACCACGGCGACAACTACCGAATACTGTTGGAAGTTACATGAAGGGTTTTTTTTAAGTGTACGCTCAAATCGGAGGACACAACCGGACACGAAAACCAGCAATTTGTGTATTTGCACAAATGTCGACTCCGGCTGGGATACGAACCCAGAACCCACGACGTGGTAGTCAGGTACTCTAACCACTTGGTCACGCGGTCGTCACACGAAAACAATGCCATAAATATTAGTGTATATACAAAGAGGCTCATTCCCGTGTTCACCTTCTTGTATTTGTTGTAACAACTACGTCTAAGGTAGGCATGATATATCTGTTGCTGTTGCCCAATATCAGCTAAGACTAAAACTTAAGACGCATGACACTATAGACAAGTCCGCTGATGACTACGCTAGGTAGTTATTAAATATAGTATTTATATTTACAGTAAAAATAAGGAGCTTGGAAATTTAAATGTATTAATATTATTTCTCAATAGTCTGAACCAAATGCAGAATACATTAAATAAATATAAAAGTAACACACAAAGTTTTAAACGATATTATTAGGTGACTACAATATATATTTTATTCGTTATAATATATTAAATTCACCAGTCTCCCAGCAATTATGTATCTGCTTTATTTACACTATGGCCATTATTATTGAGATTTTAAGCTTCGGCCATTGAAAATTTGTGGGCCCGGTTCGATTATTAAGGCGACAAAAATATTGCTACATTCATAAATTGTACGTTACACGAAGTTGCTTCATACACTCCAATGATTTATTAAACAATTTATGTTATCTGTATACGAATTTGGTAACACTAAAATGAATGGTAAACATATGTTGTTTTTGTATTCGTAGCGGATATTTTACGGTCTTAATATTAAACTTTTTGGCGATTGACGCTGTTGTTAAGCGATAAGCTTTCCAATAACGGGTTCTAATTTCAAACACAAAAATTGGCATGCTCTGCAGGCAATGGGCAGCTTATGGGTTTCATCACCATCATCATCATCATTTCAGCGTATAACTACTCCACTGCTGAACATATGCCTGCTCCATAGACTGCCACAAGCTCTCATTTTGGGGGATTTTGCCAAAGTAGCCTCGCTAGGCAGGCGGGTTGGCAACCGCAGTTTATTTATTCAGACATTCCAGGAAGATGCTGCTTCTCATGTCTTGGTTTTTATTTTCCCTCTGTCGACTTTTACGACACCCATGGGATGAGATGGGGTGGTAGATTCTCTTATGCCGACACCACACGGCATTTTTATTGCTTTAAACTATTTTAGTAGTACCCAGATCGAATAAATCCTAAATAATAAACCATAAAAATCATCTCAACAACGCACTGAAAACTCACTTTGCAGATTCGATTCCCACATCAACCTCTAAACCATGTCCGTAATTTGGAAAAATTAACGATACGAAATCTATTACTTTTTTAATAACATAACGGCTTCCACAGAGGCAGGCAAATGTACAATTAACACGTGGATATTATGGGCAATATTATGTTCTTTGATTCAAGCCCGCTTACAATTACATCGCAGAGATATCTACAATTCGGCTCGGTGGCAGACCTCACCGGTTCTCGCCATTAACCTATAAAAGTCGTAATTAATTAAACTACTAATTATTTGCTCAGAAATTGCCGCTTTCTTAAGCTAAGCGTTTATTTCGCAGGCTGCTTTGTGCTAGTTGCTTTTTCTTTAAATATAAAAGTCTCACGAGGCTTTTTAATAAGATAATTTATCGCTATATAAGCATAAAATATAAAGTAAGAAATATTCAGTAAATGTCCTACTATTAAGCACAAGCCTCCGTCCGAGAGAGAATTAGATGCGGGAAGAGACTGCCCCGTTGCTCCTTCTACATACATACACACAGTCATCGCCTTTTCCCCGTATAAAGGGTAGGACAGAGGCCACTCACATAGCCACTCCTTCTAATGACGACGAAATCAAACCCCGGTCAATCGCGTTCTACGAAATGTTATTGGCTTTAAAATATTTTTAATAAGTATTTTTCTCTATTATACATTGTACGAATAACGTAATTCTACAGTTCTGTGTGAGTAATAACGGTACTTTTTTGCCTTATAATAGTAAGAGGCGTGAACGTAACTCGTTTGCCAATCTAGACACTCGATACATAATAATGACGACCGCGTGGTCAAGTCAGAGCACCAGACTTCTACGCCTCGGACCCTGAGTTCGAATCCCAGTTGGAGCCAACATTTGTTACCAAACACAAATTGATGGATTTGTTGTGTGTGGAGGCCTGAATCTAGTCGGAAAGGTATGATGTAATCACTACGCTTGGCAGATAGATTGGTGATCATAGTAGGTGCTTCGCAACCTTAGACGCTGCTGACCGTCACCAGTCTGTACATTTTCAGTCGATATGTTTTCTTTTAATCTGCACATCTTTGTGGCAACACTACGCTCGTTACCCTGACATAACCCTAAATCTCAAATGCCCAGAAATTACGCTATCAATGCCCTCCAAACCGAAACAAAGTAATACTTGCACACTATTGCTTGATGACAACACGTCATAGAGTATCGATCCGCGACCCTATATTGTTGGTTGACAGACTTCAAATACGTTGAAGTACAATGACTGCTCAAGATATACCTTTGTCTGTGTGTCTGGCATAAAAATGTTATGTACAGGGCCCACTCAGTACATTTTAGTAGTTTCAATGGCAATTAATTCGTCATACAAACATTAACTTGCGAGTAAAGAAACAGAACAGTCGTATTATGAGCGTAAAAAAAAATATCATGCTGTAAATATTTACAGTGTGTTTCCCTCTTCTCAATTAATACAAAACGCATAACCATCATTCTTGATCCCGCTACGTTGATAACTTATATCGTTGTTACATACGTTACACCGTTCACAAACTCATATAAAAATGTTATATCAATCTATAAACATCTAACAATTAACGTACAAATCGAAACAGCAACAAAAACTGAACAGTTCAGCGCTACAACGTCCGCTGTTAATGGTTCATTAATAATAAAAACTCAAGCAATACCGACTCATCATTTACAGTTACAAATCTAACCACATAAAACTAAATGTATGCAAGATTAATTTTCACGTCGGGAACATTAAATTTGTACCGGTTTGCGATCTAATCGATTACCCGTAAATCATTGTTTGATCGTAAAAATACGCGAAAACTGTTTAAAGTCAGCGAGCTGTGTTTACGAACGACGTGTGAAAAGGCCTAACGGTATAAAATTAAGACGGTAACACTTCCAAGTTGAGATTATCCTTCGTTTACTTAAATGTAAGTTTCTGCTAAACATGACTATTCTTGACAAGGTAATACGTGTCACTTTTAAAAAGCGGCAAACGTCTGGTATTGCGATCACCGAACCGGTTGTCAAGCGAAAATCAAAACGGCTAAGGTGTCTTCGTGTGAATAGCAGTGGACTGTTCAGTGCCTGATGATAATATATGATTTTTAATGAAATACGAGTATCATCATCAAAGAACTCATTAATGCTGTAGCTCAGATATATCAATCAGTACCTTTATAGTCAAAAGACTTCCTTTTTATCTTGCATAATTAATGATATCTTGATTAGTTCAGGGCGTTTGAGGGCGGTAGTAACTGACAGTGACAACCGATCACAGTTCATCAGGCTGTGATAACTGTTTGTGATTAAACGTTTCGTGTATCCTAAAGGCCAAACCATGAAAGATTTTATTGGTAGTAGGATTCCAATCCAAGAATCCGCCTATGTAGATACCAAAGTATCAGTTATTTTAAAGGAAAATAATTTCTCACAGTGGTATGCATACTGTGTTTCGGCTTGGAGGGCACTGGAGCTAGAGTAACTGTCATTACCCGCATACACTTTTAAGTATTAATATAATTATTCTATTTCATCCTCCGAATACGAAGTTCATGAAGCCTATGTCCTCTTTGAAGGAAAATTTTTTTGCTAAGATACGCATGCAAAATTTAAAATTGTCAAGGAATAAGATCTTTTTTTGATATAAAACACGTGTTGTGTTCTCGACTTCAGTGGTGTGTATTTCCTAGCTGTAGTATTGTAGTGGTGGAGGGTATCTGGCGGTTCCCGGTGGCGGCATTCGTTTTCTTGTGCGCACCCTTGTGGGATGGGCTCTTATAAAACTAGGTAATACACCATTTTTAATTTTGCATTCGGATCTTAGCAATTTTAACTTTCTTCCCTTCGTCCATACTAATATTATTAATACGAAAGACTCTGTCTGCTTGTTGCCTTTTGCAGTACAATTTTGCCGCTTGGAAGGCGGGTTGGCAACCGCAGTTTATTTTTTTAGATTATCCTGGAAGATGCTGCTGCCCATCTTCTGGTTTTCATTTTTTAAAAATTCAACTAAATATTGATAATAGTTACAAAAAATGTTTGGTTACTACGTTAACTGGTTTGCTGGGGGTAGAATTTCTATTCAGGAGTCCGTCTAGGTAGGTACCACCGGGGGGTAGTTATTTTGCCGTGAAGCAGTAGTTTGCAAACAACAGGTCTGAAGGTCACTAAGAGCTTGTGTAATAACTAGGAATATGAGACTTAAGAACTGATGTCTCAGGGTGACGAGCGCAGTGTGGTGGACACAGAAATGTTTTGAGGGACACCGCATTTGTTATGGGCAGGCACTTGTCAGGTGCACATCTGGTGGACGTTTTGCACGTCTTGTCTATTTTTCCGATAAAAAAATCATATGACCATGAGTTCCTATCGTTAGAAATATTTTAAAACCATTTTAACATTTAATTCAACTGATTGGAAATGGCTACATATATTTCAAACCTGATCAACTGTTTAAAAAACATGTTAGTTTCCAGTAATTTATTAAAGAGCATTTATAAACCACAGATTAAAAAGAAACAGAAAAATAAAGAAGCGAATAATTTTGCCCGATTGACGCAAAAGGTTTTACTCGACAACTCATAATGGAAACATGTTTACAATGAGAAGCATACATCATGAACAGAAATGTCTTTCTTGTGAGAATCTAAGAAAAAGATCTGTGCAGACGCCGAGATAGACCAATAAGTTTCCATATATATGAGCGTGACTGGAATGCTTGCTTTTAATTACTCTCTCTCTATACGTATTTTGAGAGCAATGGTCTTGCGATGACATTTTTTCCTGTGCCAGATAAGATGCCATTGTGCCATTTTGATTTTTTTTACAACTCTTATCTTTTTGGCTAATTGGTGGTTTTCTTTGCATTTTTTGCAATATTACAGTATCCCGTGACTCATTAAATGATTCAGTTCTTCTCTACGTTGCATTGCCCACCTGTTTTGTTTACTTTTAAAAATATTTGTTCATATATTAAATAAAATCTGTGTACTATTTTATTTGTTACAATATAAATTTATCTTTATTATCGACAACCATGGGCGCTGGAAAGCGCTCGAAACATCGATTAAAATTAAAACCATAAAATCCGTAAATTTAGTTGTATACAATGTATAATATTAATAAACACGTAAATATAATTTAAGGTTAATCATAAAGTTAAGGTATAATTAAAATAAAGTTAAATTATAATCTTAATTAAATCAGTTAATTAATAGGTTTACGATACGTTCTACTCAATTTATAGCACTTTTAATAAGCCGGAATAAATTAATTTATCTATAAATCTACAAGTGATGTACCAGATCTCTTCACAGTGTTACAAGTTATGAATTAGTTACCTGTATACAGTTTTAAATATTATTATAATTATTATATTTCACCCACCGAGTACAAAGTTCATAAAGACGCTGACAAGCAGTAAGAGAGTCGATTAAAGTTTTACGGCCATGATCTGTAAAGTTTACGAAGTGAAGAAACAATTTACCAAGATCTACTCGTTCATCATCATAATTAGAGAAGCAACGAATCCTTATAAAATCATTGTTAAGACCCTTAATTGCATTATCTAGTGGAGCGTAAAATCTGATTCTTTATTCCTAATACTATTTCATATTTTCCTTTCAATTAGTAATATTTCAATTTAACTACAAAATTTTAAGGAAAGGAGTTGAAACATTTTTGTAGTTCTATTTCTATATTTAAGATTATAAAGCATTGTTATGTAAAATATAGTACACTGTATATATTTACTCTTTGTAAAAAAACTAATTATCAAAATCAATCAACGTCCATAGCTTCTAGCTTTTAAATATTTTTATCTGTTGTTTGTTATTTTCTCATCCTCTTATATCAGCAGCAGCAGTAAAGTAAACAACGAGTCTCTACATATCGGTTAAAACGTTGAAGTGAAGTCCTTCATGCCGCATTTATTTTTTTCCTAGCCATCATCATGATGGCCGTCGAAGGTACGACCGCGCTACGAATTCATATTCACTATGCAACCGCGGCATTAATTCAAATTTAAAAATCAAATCTAAAGGTCCGTACATTACGTTCCATCTTACCTCCGAAACGTAACCATCCGATACTGACCCATCGATGTTTAAAGAACGATTTTTGACAGTTACTTAAGTAGTAACGCGGCCGATAATAACATTGCCATAACGAAAAACTAGTCTCCGATCGGTTCGAGAGCCACCCGTAGGGATGTCCCGCTGCAAATGCTTTTTCTTGCAACTGTTCATCCATTTAAAGTCTCAGTGTAATGTTTATTTATTACAAGTAAAGCTTAGCATCTATGAACAATAAAATGAAGACTAGAATCCATTTTTATGGGTCTAGTACTTAGTAATTACCCAGTACACATACATTAACCTAAAGTGGCACTGGTGGGAGTTAGTTACACTCCAGAATATAAGTATATGTCTATGTCATATAGGTAAAATATATTCTATGCATGTCAATGTCAAAAATGTCAAACATTATAACAATTTTACAATCTACAGGATAAATAAATCCTACGAAATAATATAAGAAAATATAATGTCGAAACGAGCAAAACGCTCACCTGATGGTAAAAGTGCAACGTGTGCCTGTAACAAATGCTGTGCCACCCAGAAAAATTCTGTGTGACACTACACACTGCCTATCACCCTGAGACATAGGTTCTTAAGTCTCAAATGCCCAGTGATTACGCTAGCTCTCAGTGCCTTCGAACCGAAACACGGTAATAATTGCAGACCACTGCTTCACGGAAGAATAACTGGGCCTGGGGTGGTATCTACCTAGGCGGATTTTTGTATAGGAATCCTACCACCTTAAAAAATGTAATTAATAATATGTTAACTGTAATCAACCAAACTAAGAAAACCATAAAATATATTAATAAAAACGGGTATAAAATCCTAATTAAAACTCCACTGTTCAGCCAGGTGCAAAATATAAATGCTTTAAAATGCTTGCAACTTTAACAGCTTAGTTATTTCTAATACTTATTGACATCCACGGACAGAGACAGAAAGTCGTTCAGTATTATCTTATTTGGGTCACTTAAACGGACAACGATCCCGTGTTAATCCTTTTTATTTTTAATTCGTCGGCTGCCTTATTTACATATTATCAAGGCTAAGATCAAAGGGGTCGGACAACGATTTAGTGAAATATTTGCCGATGAAGCGTTAAAGGATATCGACCCTTGATAGATTTTGATCAATACACGAAAAAGCACCTTCGAAATTTGAACTATTCCAATGTGGAACATTAAAAGCAACCAATCGATGAGTCAATTACATTAAATCACGCTCCGTGGTTGCAAATTTAAAAACGATATTCAAATTAATTAAGGGAATTCGTTAATTATGTATGGGTAACAAGAAAAGTTATTATCGATTTCGAAGCACTTCCCACTACGAATAAATCAAATACAACTTTTTTTTTGTTAAATTATTTTACTGCCTCTGTTATAGCTTGTAATGTGTTTCGTTGTAATGTTCGGTTAAAAGGAAGAGCTGATCCCGCTAATTTCCTTCCCGACAACGACTGAGAAATTCATTGCATGCAACTTTTATGAGAATACTTTTTTCGTTCGATTCGTTTTATTATATTATCTGTGGTGTGATTGTTGGTTGCGTTGTATCGACGCGAAATTTATGATTTAATTGCCGTCTCTGGTTTTTGTCGGGGGCAACGTACGCGCTGTAATATTGTAATTTTGGTGCTCTTTAATACGAGAAATGGTTCACACTGCATCGCTCATGCGTATAGTCAATGACAAGAGGTTATTAAATTACAGTGGTTAGATTAACACGACGTAATTGTATGCTTCTTTATAATTATCTTAATTAGAAATTGTAGCCGCGCGAGCTTGACCGTTAAGAAATTTGGAATCAACAACAGCATCGCTGAGCTATTTTAATTAAGTTCGTATTTTCTGGAAAATGATTACAGAAAATATAAAGATAAATGAAAAATACTAACTACCAAAAGCACGTAGCTTTACATTTGAAACTTTTTTCTTACATTTTGGATAGACACTGTGTTGAAATTAAATTAAAACATCTAACACAATACGTAAATGCATTATTCTGCCTTAAAATTTTGATTAAAAGCTTCCGTCACCATATTTATAAAAAAAACTTCATATTAACAAAATCTCCAGGCTTATCGATCAGTCTATCGAATTGTATCGAATATCATTTAAATGACTCTATCTGATGAATTATTTTTTCCTAAGAAGGCCTAAAGAATTCGGATCTGGCCAAGACCTCTTAACAGAGGAAAAGCATATATTCAAAGATATTTCAGTGATCACCAGGCTCAATACCGGAAGCGATCACACGCCTACGACTTTGGACTTAAAAGAAGTCGCATAGTCCACGCCCCGACCGACTCTATTCAATCCGTAACTGGCACCTAGCGATTACACTGAAAAATCAAAAACGCATTCGATGCCCCAGAGCACACAACTTCTAATATTTTAAATATATGTTAAGGGATGGCGAAAACCGATTTTGTAGAAGGTGACATACAGACATGGAACTGAGACGTGAGGTAATACTAGCCCCGACAGTAGAATAAATGTGACGCACCAAGCGACACGAGGATCCTAAAATATTGACACAAAAAACTTGAGGTAAGCTATAGAAAAACGCTGAATTTTAATGAGGGCGAAATCTTCATATCAATATCCCAGGAAGACTATTAAAGGCAGCAAGCTTTCTTCTTCACGTGAACTAAAGCATTACACTGTGTGTTGAAAAACCTTTTGATTATATAAATACTTGTAGTGATTGAGATCATTTGCAAAGGTGCTAGATTGATTTTATCATTAACATTACGAAAAAATATATCGCGACGACCGTGTGGTGATTAAGTCGAATCCCAGTCGGAGCAAATATTTGTGCAAAATTGTTAGTTTTCGAGTCAGGTTGTTTTGTGCATAGAAATGAATGACTGTAAAACATACCCACGGTACAGGAGAAATCCTACTGCGGGGCATCGTTTTTAATAAAAATATATAGAGTTGCATAAAACAGCAAGAATAAGCACATCTCCCACTTACGCTCTTCCAATGATATTGTTTTCATCTTCATCAAGATCAGGGTAAGATACGTTTAATGAGAGTTACCTAATTTAACTGTCGACAATAAGCCATATAAAGTGAATCACTTTCATCATCATCATCATCATTATTTCAGCGTACCACTAGTCCACTGCTGAACATACGCCTCCCCCACAGATTGCTACAATAGTTTGCAGCTCTCGTTTTGGGGTGATTATGCCATAGTTGCCACGTTTGGAAGGCGGGTACGAAACCGCAGTTTATTAATTCAGATGTCCCATGAAGATGCTGCTGCCCATCACCTTGTTTTTATTTTCCCCCCGTCGACTTTTACGACACCCAGGGGATCAGATGAGGTGGCAGATTCTTTTAAGCCGCCAACACACGCTTTAGTAAAATATAAAAGGCCAACAACTCACAAATACCGCGAAAATTTGTAGGAGTGGTAGCATTGCCGTCAAAGATGTATAATGGACAAACAAACAATGCAAAATACATGAGAACCAATAAACAAACAAAAGTCTAAATTCTATCTTTACATTAGTGCGTCGTGAGCGAATCGGGCGGGTGTAGGACATTATCGAGTCGATAGCTCGCGCACATAACTAAGCCTCTCTGGTCCTATGCGATGTGATAATGCGGAGGGGAACTGTATCGCGACGATACCAAATATCGAGTGAGTTATATTGGCATATGACTAGGATCGCTATGGGGTTAGCATTAAAATCAGGACGTACAAATTAAACATAAATAATATTGATTTCAACTTTGAAACCACTACGTATTAACGCACGTAAGCTACGATTTTACGCTTTAATAGTATGCCCAATATGTTGTATCCAAATACGTAAATACTTACGGAATGCGTATATGGGAGTACATACTACCAGCTATTTGTAATAAACTACCAAATGAAATCCAGTGTCAGATAACTAGTTGTAAGTCCATCTCAAAAAAATGTAAATTTATCTTAAAATAATATTTTCTTTATAAATAGCATCATCTGACTGTGACAGTATGCCACACTTAAATCATTGTAGGGTTATATATATTAAGTGGTAATGTGTAGTAAATAAACTATGTATAATGAATAATGAACACGTTAAAACGTAGCTTAAAAAACGCTGTTTTTTATAGTTTTTGAATAAAAAAACTCGATTTGCTATATAATATTTGTAATATCGAAGTGAAACATCAAATAAAATATTAAAAGGAAAAGGCTAAAATAATTTATACGTACCACAGCAGTTGCATTTGGAATCTTCTAGCTCACTGATAAAGTTATTTCTCAGTTGAAATCAATATTATTGTGGGAGGGTAGGCGGTGCTCTTCAAAAGCCAGATAACACACACAATTTTAAATAATGCAAGCGATCTTAGCAAATGAACTTTCATTCCTACCTTTTAATATACATATCTATATAAATAAAACGATTTAGGTCTGCCCTTGTGCGCGCATCACGCAAAAACTACTGGATAGATTTCGATAAGTTTTTAGAAACTTGGTCCTCATCTATAAAAAATATCATATTTTCATCCATACTAATCTATACTAATATTATAAATGCGAAAGTAACTCCCTCTGTCTGTTTGGGTCCTTTCACGGTGCAACCGCTGAACCGATCTTGTCAAAATTTGGCACAGAGATAGCTTGCGTCCTGGAGACTGACATAGGATACTTTTTATCCCGGAAAATCAAATAGTTTCCACGGGATATTTTAAAATCCTTTATCCACGCGGATGAAGTCGCTGCATACGTAAAATACGTACATAATTAGATTCTATACGGACAATCCGATCAAATTCCTCACGTGTGGAACGTAACGCGAGTCGATAAATGGAAGATGCCGTGTGATTGAGAGTGTTTTTTCTATTATTTTCTTGTTGAAAGTTCGCATGTTCATGTTTCATTGACGTTTTAGATATGCTATCTATAAGCTGGATAATGCATTTCATTTTCTCTTTCGTTTCCTTTTAAGACTATTTATTTTTTGATCTGTACATTCATTTTATTATGTACAATAAGCGAACCTTGTATGAGATTTAATTACGTTAACAAACATATTATACCAATGTTTAACTACATAACTGGTACAGGATTCTTATGCAAAATCTGTCTAGGTAGGTAACCAGTAGTGTGCAAACATTACTGTGTTTCGGTCTGAAAGGCACTGATAACTACGACTATCTCAGGGTGACGAGCGCAATGTGGTGCCACATGGAAATGTTCTGAGTGATACAGTATAGATCGCACTAACAGCTTAACGATTTGTTCCTCTCGTCACTTTCTTCCATTAAAAAAATACAAATTAATAAAAATAGATGTGAACGATAACAATGACACACTCGGTTCAAAAAATATTTATCTATCATATCGATCGGTTTCGTGTTTCGGGTCATTAACGTGTCAAAATTCATACATACATACATAAGATCACGACTGTATCCCATAAGGGGTAGTCAGAGATTGGGCACTCAGTGCAAAAACAGATGACTGCCACAATCCACGTTTCACCAAAACAATATAATTAATAGAATCAGGCGTTACTTTGCGGAAATCCATTATAATGAAGGAAGGTAAGTTACTTTGCTAAGATCCGCATGCAAAATATAAAAATGGTGTATATTACCTAGTTTTTTGAAGAGCACCGCCCGCCCTCCCTCAGTATCTCGCCCTCGCCGATCTCGGCGGCCGTCTGTCGTAGAGTCTATGACGCTTGATAATGCCTCGTTTTGGGGCAAAACACGTGTCCTGTTCTCGAGTTCAGTGGTGTATATTATTTAGTGGTAGTATTGTAGTGGTTGGTGGAGGGTACCTGGTGGCGGTACCTCGTGGCGGTGTTAGTTTGCTTGTGCACGCTACTGAGGGTGGGCGGGCGGTGCTCTTCAAAAAAACTAGGTAATATACACCATTTTTATATTTTGCATGCGGATCTTAGCAAAGTAACTTACCTTCCTTCAAAACAATATAATGCACTTGGTGTGATAGGTGGTGAGCCCATCGCCACCATGCGCTGTTGGGTGCACAGTGCAGTTTAATTCCTTACTCGCCTTTTACGAGATCCATTGGATGAGATGGAGTGGCAGTATTCTTTAAGCGAGCCACACGGCTTTCCAAATTCAAAACAATGACATTATGTTATATTATAATTTGTGAAATGAGTAGAAATGTAATGCTTATTTTTTTTTAATAACTAAACCTAGACTAGGAACCTATCTCCTGTATTGTGAGTGCGTTTCTACAAACATACATTTTACACCCTAGAACACAACCAGGTCCGAAAAATCACAATTTAGTTAACTATTTGTTGCACTAATGTTGGCTGCGGTTGAGATTAGAACCGAGGACCGGCAGTGTAGAAGTCAGTTACTCTGACGACTATGCTACACGGTCGTCACTATAATGACGAAGACATATCAACCTCTGTCTATGTAAACTAATATAAGTTATTAAAATAATTCAGTACGCTCACATTATAAATACTATTTTTCAGTGTCGGGCTATGCCTTGTATCCCGTTAGGTAATTCAAGTCTCGAAACGAACCCCTTTCTACCCTTCTACCTTTCTAAAACAAATTTACACTGACATAATTGTCTATTGATCCTGGACCGTCTACTCAGTGGGACAGAATTCCTACGGGCTCTACTTACGGGCTATACTAGCAGTCGTACTTGGAGAGGCATGATATTATGAGGTCGATTCACTAGTAAACTCAAGTTATAAAGTTTGGTGTATTTTGTTATTCATAAAAAAATTAAAATTATATCAAAAATTATACCTACATGGAACTTCTGTGAATTTGTATATATTTGGCTGCAAACTTCTGTCAAAAATTATTCTGTAACAAAGCTATAAAGCTTTTATATTTTTTATGAGTAAGATCGTTCTTGTTTATAGAATTTGTTTAGTAGTCTTTGCCGTTTTGTTATGTTTTTTCGGGATGCCACAAACAATTAGGGAATTTTGTACAAAAAAAAACTCATTATCCGTAGTCGCAAAATCTTAGGGGCCCCTTCTTAAGTGTAGTGCTTCCTAATCTTAAGTGGCTCAGGGTCCATATCGCCCATATTTTGTTTTTGGGTTAATCCGATTCTGCTAATGCTGCACATTAATTTTATTTCCATCGTATTTAGCTCATTGATGATGTTTGAAACACTAAAATCCACGAGAATTAAGTTGTAGACGTAGCTTGTGGTTTGTAAGTTCTATATTATGTTAATACTATCACGATACTGATGATAAACCGATGGTGCCATGTACTTTCTTTAAATAATGTAAACAACTCCAACCGATAGCTGTCGAGCATGTTAGTTGAACAGATTGTCAACAGATGGCGCTTTCTACAATTACATTTTTTTTTGACATTTACTTATTTTTCGTCATTAAAAGGAAAGATAATAATCAAAATGGCGTATCAAACACTAATTTATATACAGCGCTAAGAGAGATATATCATACCGACAAAAAACACCTTTAATAAATAACATATACAGATAAAAGTATTATGGGCTATAACAGAGGCATGAGAATAATAGTTGACAATTTAAATTTCATCGCTATCATTCAAACTACTTAAACTTTCAATGTATGGTTACAGTACAGACGAGCGCTTCGTCTAGTAGTCCGAGTGCCTAACTACTACGCCACGGGTTTTGAATTCGAATCCCAGCCCGAGCCGACGTTTGTGCTTAAACAGATTTTTTTTAGTTTCTGATCTAGCTGTGTTGTGATTGTCCCCGTCACATTGACTGCCTCTAATCTTATCGGACGAGCCTTATATCGGGCAGGGGTAGGTTACGATCAATGAGTGTCTGTGTATTTGGTCATACACTTGTGGCACTATAATATCTTCTATAATATCTGTAACACCGGAAGGCCAGTTATTCTCTTATTCTCATTCTCTTATTAAGCAGTATTGTGCAAACATTGCTGTGTTTCGGTCTGAAGGGCACTGAGAGCTAGTGTAACCACTGGGCGTATGAGACTTAAGAACTGACGAGTCAGGGGGACGGGCGCACTGTGGTGCCACGCAGAAATATTCTGAGCGATACAACATTGCAATGGGCGGAAGTTGCACTTACCATCAGGTGAACATTTTTCTCGTCTCGTCCATTTCTCAAATAAAATAAATAATCATGATGAGCATAGCTCTCATGTTCTCAAAATTATTTGTCATATTGGTATCATAGTTACGTCTCTTTTCTTATTATAGAAATCGTGTAGTGGGATTTGCGGAAATATATATTTCTCAAAACCCATTACATAATAAAACTTTCGCCTCCCTTCGCCCCTTCTATAAAAAAAATTCAATGAAGTTATTGCCACATAAAATCGATGTCAGCCATAAAAGACGGAATCTCAAAATGAAATGCGACGTAAATGCGTTGTAAATCCGCGTAAGATACGACAATATCCTGAATCAATATATTCTAGAATTTTCCTGTCCGAGTCTATTTGCTTGAATTTACGATGTCGACGTATTTATACCGTTTATGATGCTCAAGTTTATAGAAATGTTCCAGGAAAGGCTTGATGGTTTTCGTGTTACAGCGATGATCGTCGTTTTAAATCGACGACAATTCTAATACTATTTAAAATCTTATGTATATTTAATGCCATCAATAGTTTTACAATCAAGTTTAAGACGTTTTTATCAATGTCAATGAAAATTACAACATATTTATATAATTATTATACTCCCATCAAAGTGGTTATTACATTTTCTTTATTTTTAATGCATCTCACCTATTTGTCTACAGCCATCGTGAGCGCAATTTAAAAAGGAAACATTTTTAAAAATAGCATGCCTGAGATCCATACAGGGTTGCCACTACATTTCTCATTAAACGAGTACAAGCAAGCGTCGCTCGCAATCCATCATTACGAACGGGTGAACGCGGACAGCCCTATAATTTCCTCACTCCCTGTCCCCTGTTTCGTCCCTCTCGTACAAGAGTAACGCCCTATCTGTAATAAAAGAAGACGTTCGGACGAAATGAGATTCGTCAAAAAATTTCATTGTTGCTGCATTTTGTAATATTTGATCGAAATTAACTACATACATTTTTGGTGATTTTTGAATACGGAGTACTATTTGGCAATCGAATATTTTAAAGATAATTTAATCTTTTTTTACAAATACTTATTTAAAGATACATTTAAAAATTAAAATAAAACACTAGTTTTACTTTTTAAAAACCGGTAAGTTTGAGGACCGGACATTTTACTTTTTTATTTATAATACTGAAGTTTACTTTTTTAGGTTTCACACTGACTAAAGCAAAGCTCTCAAGATAAGCAACGGTGCAGTATATTAATTAAATACTTTATTATTTTGCGTTTAATGTAAATGAACCATATACCATGGACACATTCCTCTGCGCTTATTATACCTACCATCAATGTAAAGGAGAGAAACGAAATTCATTTGCTGAGATACGCGTACAAAACAAAAAAATGTATATATTACATAGTTTTTGAAGAGTATCGCCTATTCCACAACGTCGTGCAATCCAACATTGCATTTTTGAAACAAAAATACTGCATACTTTCAGTGGTTTTTGTTTATCATGTTAGAATGCGAAATATATATTTAAAATGTGGCGATGGGCTCACCACCTATCACACCAAGTGCATTATATTGTTTTGGTGAAACGTGGATTGTGGCAGTCAACTGTTTTTGCAGTGAGTGCCCAGCCTCTGACTACCCCTTCATGGGATACAGTCGTGATCTTATGTATGTATGCATATTTAAAACATTGTAAACTTTAAACGCGTCTTGGCTTTTATATTTTGTTTTCTGTCATTAACTTTTTAATTAGCGCCAATTTACTGTAATGTTCTACGCGCACTGCGTGCGGGACCTACGAATTATCGATGCTCGACTATCGATTATCGATGTACAATCGATACTCGATAGTGGTATCGTAATTGAGCCGGCGGTAATTTCACACTTCATCCTTTTGATAAACTTGTTCTGACAGTTGTCGCGGTGAAGTATGTATACGTAAAGAATTAAAAAAATATAATGTCTTCTTATAATATCTATTTATAAAAATAAATGAGACAAAAACTTTGTTAACACTGTAAATAAAAAACTTGAAATGTGATGCTAATCTGTTAAAAAATTAATACTTAACGCACTGTGAAAATGACAAGAGAACAAGTTGGATTTGTTATACTCGACTCATACCTAGTGTGTTTAATAGACGTTTTAATAATTAAAAATGTGTATAAAGTATTCAAACGGGATTTTGTACGGCTGTCAACTAAATTGTTACAATAATGCATGCTACAAGAATCCAGCCAACGACCTCATCGCTGAATAAGCCTAGAGTATAAAAATATCGCCTGATAGACATCGCCAACGCATTACAGTCTTTAAAGCGGTTGCGGAAAGTACAGTTTGCTATGTAACCTTTTAATGAATAGTTTCACATTAAACTTGATTCGCGCGTAATACCCAATCATATTATACTATAAAAGAGTTATTCGATTAATTTCGCCGCATATGATATTTTGCTCATTTTTATATACAAAACCAATCAGGTATCATCGGTTATGGAGCTCTATTAATATCTTAGCTCAATTTGATTTCACACGTGTTAATGCGAAAGAAATTTCATGTTAATAAATTAATTGTTTTTAAATTTGTTATTGATAAGCGTTTACGGGAAACTATTTATCGTAATAAAAACGTAACTGAGTTCCATTGGAGAATGAATCTGGTTTTTTTTTTAACTTGCATTCTAATCTGTTTACAACTAGCTGCGCCCCGCGATTTCACCCGCGTAAAATAAGCCTCGCTTATCTGAGCATTAACTGTACGTCCTTTCTGTGCAGTGTTCGTTTCGCAGCTTGCGGTTCATATGTTTGGGCTTTGCAAAGTGTTAGAGTTTCTAATTGTTTTTCTAAAACAAAAGTAGCCATAGTCGCTCCTTATACCATCAGCTATCTGTCTAGACTCGTCATAATCGGTAAAGCTGTTTCGCAAATAAGCAGGAACATACAGACAGTCAGACAGACAAAAACCGGTGTCTCGTATAAGTAATTACATCAGCTCCAGTGCCCTTGAAACCGAAATACAGGTGTGTTTGCACACCAGTGCATGGTGGCAGAATAACTTGCACTGCAGTAATACATATTTAGGCGGATTCTTGCATCACATGAAGTACAAGAAGTTAGTAAATGCCAACCCGCCTGACAATCGTGTCAACGGCGGCAAAATTCCCTTCAATGAGAGCTACAAACTTTTGTGGCAATCTATGAGGGAGGCCTATGTTCAGCAGTGGACTAGTAATAGGCTAAATGGTTAAAGATAATTAATTCCAAAACTTGACACAATAATTATTTCATCATAAAACCGATTTCAATGCAGCAGCTCCAAACATGCTTGTGGTAATTTAAGATTTCCATCTTTTTCTCAAGGATATCGTCATCAAAACTTGTCAAAGTGTATATGGGACCAACCCTACAGGGTTTTCATAAGAATGGGGGTACCCCTAATAAAAAAAATCACTGAAAACGGTTCATAAACAAAGAAGTTATGCCAGAACAAACATAAAAAATATACAGTCGAATTAAGAACAGTCTTTTTTTAAGACAGTTAATAAAAATACTAAAAAGAAAAATAAAACGAGCAGTCGCGGAACCCTAAGGATACTAAGTCGCCGAGTCAAATGCGCAAATTATTTAATGCACTTTAAAATTTTATAGTGACAACCGTTATTATAGCAGTTCAGTGGGAACGTTTGCATATCTAAGGAGCGGAATGAAACGATGCGGCTCGGATAAAACGCTAACTGACTGTTAATTACCGGCAGGTTATCGATTCTATTCTTTTTTTCGGGACCGCGTAGTTTATCCGCATACCTGACCGCTAAATCCTACTAGGTTTGAGCCCACATTTTTGTTTGTTTTAGTGTCAAATTGTGTTGAAAATTTACCCGTGTCTATGACATTGCATCCTAACCTACCTCCGATGACCTACCTTATGGCATGAGTGTTATATCGGAAGCAAATAAGTTAGAACGAGTTAGGGAATCAGATGAGAAACAGTATATAACCACTATAATCTCCTGCGCAGTTGATAGATTCAGACAGTTTTTGGAATTTGAATTTTATTTCAGTTTTTGCGCAGGTTAAATGCCTAAAATATTTATATATTTAAGTGTTCATCACCAAAATTACAATGTAGTGATGGTTAATGTTACTCTAAGCCGATAATTATAGCAACATGTAACTTTAATTATAGATTAAAATTACATGACCACAACTTATGTTGTTAAGTGCAAAATGAAAGATGAAGCATGCATTAACCAAGTCTTAGCTTACGAGTATATATTCTGTAAGTATGTATTCTGAAACAGCCAGAGGTGTGTGACGAAAACCCTGTACATTTTAGTTTTAAATATAGATAACTTGTCGTGAATAATATCCATGGTCTCGTCTTTACTTAAAAATCCTTTTTTAATCTACACAATCTAGGAACAAAAGTATCACTCATCTTCACCTTCCTTTATCTGATATAACGCTCATGCGTTACGATACGAAAAAACAACTTCATAACATTCACAGCTGAAAATCAAACAATTTTGTGCACACAAATTGGCTTCGGAGGAAACTTGACGTTTTGGCGGTCAAGTGCGCTGACCACGGGATGACACGGTACGCCGACGCGGCAATCGATCAAAACAGAGTCACAAAGTAAGCCTTCATCATCAACAGACTTTGAACAGACCAATCCTTCTTCTATATTATAAGGATTTTCTAGAATCGCCGCGCTTGGCGGGTGGTTCGCCTAATGCTTCCTAATCGGTCGAATTATTTTGAAATCGTTATTGAGCCAACTGTCGCAGGACACGAAATTTTACTGGCGTTTCCATATTAGTTAGTTATACATATTTTCGGTGATGTAATTGCTGTTAGCCTTCTCGGCTTTTACAGCTTCATCGGATACTGTGCTCGCTGGCCAGGGGCCCTGTTTCCCTTAGTTCACTTTGATAACACCCTCGGAATGAGTGGTGTTAGATTCGCTTACGTCACGGCTCCACACGGTACGCCAATTATGTTTTAATTGGCGTACCGTGTGGAGCCGTGACGTAGCCGTTTTTTTAATGACGACCGCGTGCCCTAGTGGTTAGCGTACCTGACTTCTACGTCGCGGGTCCTGGGTTCGTATCCCAAACGGAGAACAACATTTGAGCAAAACACAAATTGTTGGTTTTCGGGTCTGGTTGTGTTGTGCATGTGAAAAGTATGACTGTAAAATGCACCCACGATACTGGAGAAATTTGACTGTAGGGCATTGTTTAAAAAAAATAAAAACTCATTTTTATTTTCTCCCACATACAAAAGTCACAGTTAGATTTTCGTGTATATTTATAATCTTTTTTTATGGGAGGCAGTAGCTCCAACTAAGTTTTCCTGTGCCATGGGTCCCCTGATATTTATTTGTTACAAATTCAAGGAAATCATATTTTTTATTTCGAATTCACGAGTTAAAGGACCCTGCACAGATCATATAATAAATTGTTTCGACCTCCAGCGAAATTCGTCTTCGCGAATCATTGGTAAATTTTATTAATTAAAAACCACATTTACATACATATCCCATATTTTAAACTACACCGATGCGACATTATGACATAATTCAAAACCAGTAATTGCCCGTATAAAAAGCTAATTTATCATTTAATTAAAAATATTTTAGTATATGTTTGTATAATATTAATTTTATCCAACAAAATATCGATCACGCCTGCATTTACTTTGGGGTGGGCAGCATGACAGCGAACAAACTTAGGAGAAACGGTTGGCGATCATCGATTCACTAGATCTCTTAAAGATAACTTGTCGGAGTCTGGTCACTTATAATAATGACATTTAAACCTTCACATTTAATTCAGTTTCTTCATTTCTCAAAGAATTATATTTAATTAAATAACATTTTAAACTGAGACTTAATTACTTATTAAAAGAAATGAACGCGGTTACAAATGCATGTTTCTTTGTATGTACAACGTGTGTTATATTTTACTGCATGTTATTTCTATGTAGTTCTTTGAACTCTTGAATCTTATATATTCATCGGTCTGTGCTTTTTTACCGTACCTATTCATATGTAAATACACAAATGTTAGACCTAAATATTTTAGAAGTAATTTAGGTCATTATTCTTGTGTAAAACCACTAAAGATTCAGATTAATTTAATGAACAATAAATAAGACATCGACGTATTCCCTCTGAGCCCCCGAAAATTTAAAAGGGAAATCTGGTCTTATTTATACTCCAGAATATGTATCTAAAACCAAAAAAAAATGTATAGAACTAAAATTGTAATTAAGTCACATCTCATTTGGAAGTCGTAACTGGTCCACTTTACCTATTCTGTTTTTTTTTAATTTCCCAGTTTGTTTACTTAGCTATAGATTTGTAATTTTTGTATTTAAATGTGTATTTATTCATAAGTTTAGTTTTTTAGTTGTCTATTTCTCTAATTAGTTCTATTTTTTACATAGCCGTAGGCACCTGTAGTTAAGATATAGCTTGACTATTATGCTCGTTTCTTAGTTTAAATGTTTTGTTATAACTTGTGAAACTCATATCTCGTTGGTGCCTAAATAAATGAATTCATGTAAGGAAATGCTAATTATAATAATTAATGAAATAAGTTATCATAAAATGCTTAAATTTGCTTTCCATTATGTTAACGAATTATTAACAATGTTTGTTTGCTAAAATGTATAATAAAATTGGAGAGATTATAATTAAAAATATCTAAACGATTAACTAGACGCCATAACAGCTCATCCAAGATGGCCGCGCCTTCGCCACTGAGACATGCAGACAACTTTGGACACGGCTTGCCACGTGCGAAGTCAAGTAAATGACGTGTAGGATATATTTTCTAATAGGGATGTGTAATAGTCTAAAAAAAAATTTTGGTATTTTTTATCGATTTTATTGTCATTTAATTCGTCTACGTACGTATACTTGCATATTAGTAAAACAACTTTTGCGATAGAAATGGATAGAGTGGGAGCATAAAACGACATGACGTCTTATCGATGTAAATAAACAAAATACATGTAAACACGCCAGTGATCAATGTAATAAACTTTCAATTAAGGGCATACCGACCCATAGAAACATGTTTGTCAACCCTATGACAGTAAAAAGCGAATGGACTGAGCTGTGGGAATGTATCAGGTAATGCAATCTTTTTGCTGGCTACATTAGCCGTATACGTTAATACTCCCAACTGCATGACATTCTGCGGGACATTCCTCCTACATTTATATTTCTCTGGTATATAAGAACTATAACAGTGGTGAATATTTTTTATTATTATGACAACCATCCTTAGCCCGCTGTATACAGGCGTCTCTCAAAAAAGCGGAATTTTTAGTAATTACCACACTGGACAGGCAGATTCGCATCTAACCAGATGCCACACACCTCAGAGTCTCTGTTTTGTGTATTTCCACTAAGGAATTCTTTGAAATAGTAATTCCGAGGCAGTGCCAAGAGATATTCCTGGCATTTCCCTTAGTCGATACCCACGGATTGAAACAGAATGGCAAATTTTTTTAGGCCGCCACCACATGGCATTATCAGATATACTACTACCTATATTAGAAATAAAACCAAAAAACCCAACATTAAAGATATATTTATGTATGTTACAATATGTTTTTGATTCGCATGCGTGACATTTAAATAATATACCCTACATCACTTCCACAACTGACAATAAGACGAATCAAAGGAAACCTCATACGTTAAAATCTATCAAACCGTTTAGGTTATAGGGCGTGCCAAAGAAATAGACATACATACATACATACAAAACAATACCCCCTACCTGGAGCAGGCGTGTATATATTTTGCAAAAATATGTGTGTCACGTTTCTCCTCATCTTTCGAAAGTCTGTGTAAAAAAAATCTAATATTTAAGGTTTTCTTCATATCGTTAACCTTAAGTTATTGTTAGTAATTATTGCCAGTTTAATAAAAACATTTTTTTTTGTATAATATCCCTTAATGTTTATTGGAATGAAAATTTACAAAAATTGGTAACCCAATGGCATTGTGCATTAAATTGTGCGCAGAAATAAATTGAACATAAACAACCCCGTAACATGGGAGCGTCCAATAAAAGCAAAAAGTATAACCACCGTCTCCAAGTTCAGTGGGATCTCGCTATTTCAAATTTTAAAAAAATGTTAATTTATCTTTAATGGGACTGCATATTCTTTTTAAATAATGTACAGAAATCATTAGTAAATAAAATATAGTACCTACCAACATATAATGGTTATAAATGGAATTATGACTTAGACAAATTTATATTGTAGTTATGATTTCCTCCTCCTGGTTGATTTTTGACCATAGCGACAATATTCGAATACTGTTAGAAGCCTTCAGCTGCGCAAGAGATATTATAGGGTACGCACAAGCAGACGCTCACACAATATACTGCCACAAGTGTACGCGCAAGCAAACGCTCACCCATTATAGTGCCACAACTGTACGCGCAAGCAGACGCTCACTTGTAGATTAGAGAACAGGACCCGCGGCTCAGGCTCATTTTTAAGTTACATTTCAGCACCAAATAGTAACTAAAACTGACCATTTTTCATGATCAACGAAGTGACTTAACTAGTTAATTACGAAAGTCACTGTTTTCAATTAATTAATAACCATAGACCATAGATAGATCATTGGTTAAAACATGGTAAGTGAATTTTATTGAACGACGCAAGACGCGAAATATTTTTATTATACTCCATATTTATTGATTGGTTTTCTTTTAATTATACTAAAACAGTTTAATTATGCGTCATTGTATGATTACTAAGACATATCTACTGATGTCGTGTGATAGCGACATTAGAGAATTCCATAGCCCCATTACCTCCCGTGGGTGTTGTAAAAGTCGACGCATATACCGAAAAAATTTGGTCACTGAAATATGTCAGACAGATTACGAGTTGCTTCTGGTACAGCGATCGCCAAACAACCTGCCAAGAGTGGCGTTTACAGCAATTATATCGTGCATTGCTTGGTTTGAGATTTTTTTAATTATTTAGAGTTCTGCGTCATTACGCTTCTTTTATAACTGTGTTGTTTTACAAATCTGTATTTTGTGTGATTGCTTCGAATAGACATCTCTTTTTTTCTTTTTTTCTTTCTTTCAATTTCTCCATCTTAAGAGAGTCCTATGCTCGATAGAGAACCGGTGGTGATGTTAATTCATTCAATACTTTTATTTATAATTTCATACCATAAAAAAATCGCCTACAGATGTGCAAAACTTGTCGATGGACATTTATACCCAGTTTTATAAAACAGATAAAAAATGTTAAGATAGAGATCCTTCATAGACTTGTTTTAATCTGTACCCAGAATATAAACTCCTTATAAAATATAAGTCAAATAAATGAGCCGACCACGCATAATCGATCAAGCGTTTCACAGGCTTCAACGGCGCGGGTATATTTAAAGTTCTTTTTTTTTTAATTATACGGCGAATATTCATGGAGGCGACATTCTGTTTAATTACAACATACTTGAGGCAAGGTTGTAGTGAAAAAAATTTATACGCTACCTTCCATTTATTCGTTTCACTAAGAACCGACAGCAGGCAACGTTTCATTAAGTTATAATATTATATCCTGGCAATGTTTTTTACATGGGCGTTAAAGAATTGATAAACGGAAATCGGTCGTACAGTTCTTACTATGTGTCAATAGAACTGAACTCTATGGGAATCATCTCCTACATTCCTGGAAACAATAATACGACATATCAAAGAAGTATATTAGTTCGTCTAGTGTTTCTTCTTGAAGCCATAGTACAGTAGGCAGCGACAGTAACGAAGTTATCATAATACGAAAAATATATTAAAGTGGTCGTGTCGTCGATTTTTTAACATAGTTTTATTAGCTAGAACTGAAACGTAACGTAAGCAATCTTTCAATTCAATTTTGACCTACTTTCAAACGTCCGTATGATTTAAAATTTCACACACATATTGAAGACTAATGACTTCATGACTATGACCTGGTATGCTCACTGGGAGGCATCTTAATAAAGCTCAATAGCCTTTTTTAGTTTGCTTTAACTATCTAACTATACATATATATTATTTCTCAAAGGTGTTTTTGTCAGTATTAAATGTCTCCCATAATACTGGTAGCGGCTTAAGAGAATCTACCACCCCATCTCATCCCGTGGGTGTCGTAAAAGTCGACAGAGGGAAAATCTAAACCGGAAGATGGGCAGCAGCATCTTGCTGGAACAGCAGAATAAATGAACTGCGGTTGCCAACCCGCCTGCCAAGCGAGGCAACTATGGCAAAATTCCCTCCAAAATGAGAGCTACAAACTATTGTAGCAATCTATGGGGGAGGCTTATGTTCAGCAGTGGAATAGTGATAGGCTGAAATGATGATGATGATGATGATACTAGACGAAAATACGCCAATCTGAAAATTATTATTCTGTGTAATAACGAAAAATAAGTAAATGTCATAAAGTTATAGTCGTCGTTAAAAAATTTAATAAAAAGATTAATAAATTGAATTGATTAATTTAAGTGTAGAATGCGCCATTAGTTGGCAAACTGCTCTACTAGCATGCGCGACATAAGATCACGACTGTATCCTATAAGGGGTAGTCAGAGACTGGGCACTCACTGCAAAAACAGATAACTGCCACAATCCACGTTTCACCAAAACAATATAATGCACTTGGTGTGATAGGTGGTGAGCCCATCGCCACCATGCGCTGTTGGGTGCACAGTGCAGTTTAATTCCTTACTCGCCTTTTACGAGATCCATTGGATGAGATGGAGTGGTAGTATTCTTTTATCGAGCCGCCACCACACGGATACCGAGTATGTGGTACGGCGGTGCACTGAAATTTTCAGTGAGTCATATTACAAGTTGAATGCAACAGGGGTTCGAAATTAGGTTCCTCGCGACTTTGAAATTTAAAGCCCTGACCATGAACGGCTACAAATGTATGTGAATAACTTTATTTAAACCCTATCATATATTAGCAGTTCTAAAACATCTCTTATGAAAAGGTATAGTGTAGACATACTATTTAACAACCACCTCCAGCAACCCCAAGCTTACGTTCTTCCAAACGGTTGTGGCGGCGACCTGTACGATTTTGCGGGAAGTCGATACATAGATAGGCTCTTGGTTACCCCAGTTGTTTCCTGGGTTAACCCAGAGCGGAGGTGGTAGGTGGACTTGTAAAGGGTTGAAATTAATTATTTTAAAGTTCAATAGCAATTACTAAACCATGGGTTCCCAAACTTTTTCTGAAATTATTGCCGAACACTTGATTATCATCCGGAATTTTTTGCGGAACACTTAGCTGTCACTAATCTCGCTTACTAATCTTTAAACGTGTACTGATCTTTGGACATATATGTCCCGCGGAACATAGTTCGGGAAACTTTGCACTAGACTATTTAGATCGATATCAGAATTTAAAAGAACCCAAATATAAAATTACGACATGGTATCGAAGACGGCCACATTAAATACACATATTATAAATCCGAAAGTGTGTTTGTTGTTTATTGGTTTGATGGTTTGTCTGTCCGTCGTTGACGCTTTAACAGAGTGACCGATCGACCGAATGTTCGATATACGGTCATTTTAGAAGACCCAGAATAATATAGGTTACTTTTTATTCCAGAATAATTTATGGACCCTAAGGGATACCAATGTACCTTAGCTTCGTTAAAGTGTCTCGCGCGGGCGAAGTCGCGGTTATCAGCTAGTTAAATAACAAAATTAACACAACGAAAAGTTTTACCTTTTCCTTATTTGCTACTTCAATCCTATTTTTGTTATCTGTAAAATAAGATGGGTTTAACTCTCCAGTAATAAATTAAACATTAATGAATTAATTAATAGGCTTTACTATGGAGGCATTAAACGCAAAATTAATTATTCAAGGATGGCCAATAATTAACATACTCAAGCACACAACTAAAATGGTAAAAACAACTTTACAATTTATATATACGATTTAAGCTGAAATTGATCACGAATGGAACGGAACATAAATCCAGTAATTAACGAATCCCGTCACTCCAAGTGTAAAGTTTAAATTTCCAAGTGTTTATTTTTTATTGTATAAAGTGGCGAAACGAGCAAAATGTTCACGTGATAGTAAGTGCAACGTCCCCCCACAACAAATGCTGTGTCACCCAGAATATTTCTGTGTGAAACCACACTGCGCCCGTCACCCTGAGACATAAGTTCTTAGGTCTCAAATGCCCAGTGACTACGTAGTGAGCTCACAGTGCCCTTCAAACCGTAACACAGTAATGCTTGCACACTACTGCTTCACGGCAGAATAACTGGCCCAGGGGTGGTACCTACCTACCTAGTTGGATCCTACTTCCAATGTTACTCTTCATTTACAAATATGGTCACTTTTTTGTGCTTTTTTATTTCGATATTATATTTTACTAGCTGATGCCCGCTACTTCGTTCGCGTGGTTATAGGATTTTGGTTTTCCTGGATAAAAAGTATCCTATGTCCGTACCCAGAATGCAAGCTATCTCTGTGCCAAATTTTGTCATGATCGGTTCAGCGGTTGAACCGTGAAAAGGTAACAAACAGACAAGGGACAGAGAGAGTTACTTTCGCATTTATAATATTAGTATGGATTTCATATACATAGCCGATAGGTGTCCGGCAGAGTAGAAAGCATGTACCTATCGAGGTGACGTAAGAGGCGACTAAGGTACGGACAGCCTTTGTATGAAAGTATTTTGTTTCATGAACTTTGAAGATTTTGATTTTATAATATGAATATACCACCGATAGACCATATCTTCTACTGTGCGCATAAGTAAAAGTCACCTAACGGAAACGCCAAAAAAGTCTCATGACCTCCGACAGATGGCGGAATAAGCATCTCCAATTCTAAACCATCTAAACCGGTGACAGTCAGTCAGCATCGAAAGTGCTAGAGGTCTGGTATTGCGTTCGCTAACCTGCCTATCAAGCGCGGTTACAGCAAATCCTTCCCGCATGTGAAAGGCCTATATAAAGTTGGAAAAAGGTTTTATATGTAGTTGACAAAAAAAAAAAGAATTTCGATTTAAAACCGCAACATAAATTGGTGTTTTGTTTTTCAAATCAGTGCATTTAAAAAGGTATCGAGTTGCATAAATTATATGATACTATAGTAAAAATAACTTTAATATCACCCGGCGACCACACACGGTGTAATTATACGAGTATATAGTAGCCACAAAGTCATATGCACCTTTAAATAAAACAACAAAACGTACGCCTTTATAATTGTGGATACCCTTTATTTTGTTAACAATTTAAATATCATTGAGAAGAATAATATAATACACTTAATTAATAATAATAACCTTTTCATTGATCACTGGGCATATATGACATAAGAACTGATGTGTGCAGTGTGGTGTCGAACAGAGATGTCCTGGGTGACACAGCATTTGTTATGGGCAGACGTTGCACTTACCATCAGGTGAACATTTTTCTCGTTCTGTCACTTTTCTCAAATAAAAAAATTAAAAAATACTTCTTGTACATAGTTTTTTTTTAAATATTGCGGTATATATGCATATAGTTCGCTGTCATGTTAAACCCCCGCGCGGGGTCGCTGGTTGATGGATGAGGATAGCTCAGGCAAGCATGCGCAGGCCAGTGCCAAGTCTGGTATTGATGATGGGGACCATGCGAATGTCGCCACCAAATTCCCCGGGGTTGTAGATATGGAAAGAGCCATAGAGCGTGTTACTTTTATTACTTTTAACTTAATAGTATGCGAGTAAGCTGGGTTCGATCCCAGGTGCCAGAACCTCCAAAATTGTGCTACAATTTTAAGTGCCGATTTCCCACGTGCTCAGCGGTGAAGGAAAACATCTTGAGGAAACCTGCATATCCGAAGATAGAAATATTTCGACGATCGCATTCGAGCAGCCGTCGTCGTCGTCGTCGTTTCAGCCTATCAATAGTCCACTGCTGAACATAGGCCTCCCCCATAGATTGCTACATAAGTTTGTAGCTCTCGTTTTGGGGGGATTTTGCCATGGTTGGCAACCGCAGTTTATTTATACAGATGTTCCAGCAAGATGCTGCTGCCCATTTCCTGGTTTTCATTTTCCCTATGTCGACTTTTACGACACCCACGGGATGAGATGGGGTGGTAGATGGCCTCTCTTAGGCCGCTAACACTTCTCTTAGGCCGCTAACACACGGCAGCGTGGCGAACTATTCCCCGCTCCAAAACTCAGAAATGAGAGGAGGCCTGTGCTCAGCAGTGGAACATTTATAGGCTGTTACTTTACTTTTTTACTTAGTTAGAATAATATACGCAGTTGAACTAGAGTAGAGTGTAACACACGGCACCCGCCCCCACCTTCTCATCGTAATACGAAGTGAATGTTTAAAAGAAATCGTAAAGAAACATTATCTAATTTAAGCGAGAGTTATAATTACGATTATCATTTTCATAACACGTTACGATATAAGCATTATAATACGAGTAGCAGCGTTAAAAATCACGTGTTACTTCGATGCACTTCGCTTACCGCCGACGTTGAAAGAGAGAAATCGCATAAACATTGCAACTGCATTTACATAATGAAAGTGATTAACGTTATAAAAAAGTATGTACATACACTTTTCATCTCTAGACAGAGCAATGAAAAACAAGACTATTTACTTCAATTTTTTTGTTTGTCGTGTAAATACAAAAACTCCCACACGTTCTAATTTCCAAGCAAAAATGTCGATCCCAAAGCACGCATTCAAGAGATTTAAGAGCAGCTTTAAACATGCAGTAAAAATTTGTAACAGTATACCTACTCTCTTTCGTGTGTTAATTAATAATGTAATATTTAAATCAAAAGTCAAAGAAATTATATTAAACCGCTAAACAGCGGTGACGTAATTGGTGTCAGCTCTTAAAGCTGCCTGGGAATAATAATGTTTTCCTTGTATTGATCTCTTTCTACTACACTATGTTTTTTAAGTGTTGGTGAGATTTTTATGTATTTTCATACATTACATTCCGTCATAGTTAATTCCATGTAGTTGATGTTGTAGATTTTTTTTAAATAATAAATCCCTACCTCATTATTTAATATTATTTTTACATTAGACTGTACTACATTATTTTTGTATTAGATGTTGCATTTATTTAAATGAAACATGTTAGTATATTTAAATGTGTAGGGGTATACCAACTTTTTCTCCAAATGCCAACCTCACTAGCGTGTGGTGCACCCTGGCTCAGAAACAAAGCTCTGAAAACCGACATATGTCGGAAAGCCATCAAAAACTGCCGAGACTAATCCGAAGACTAACTCCACAGATTAGTGATTAAGAGCATCGGCGACGGCAAATCGTTCATAGAATGTCCGCGCGATTTTTCACCATTCTTTATATTCTTAAACAATACCAGCAAATGCTGTAAAAAAAAAAAGTTTCAGCCTATAAATGTCCCACTGCTGAACACAGGCCTCCTCCCATTTCTGAGAGGGTTTTAGAGCGAGGAAGAATCCGCCACGCTGCTCCAATGCGGGTTGGCGGACTGCACATGTCTTCGAAATATTTTTTATTTCTCAGACATGCAGGTTTCCTGTTTTCCTTCACCGCCGAGCACGTGGTAAATCAGCACTTAAAATTGCAATTAACAATTATAGCGGTGCCGGCACCGGGAATCGAACCCAGGTCATTCGCGGTCATTACTGTGAAATTGAAAGCGAGCGGCTAGCCCTTGAGCTACCACTGCTCTAGCAAATGATGATCTAAAATAATTAAGGCGTATTGTTTGTTTAGTTAATTTGCCAGTCTGATATGATTTTATTTATTTGTCTCGTTTTACGGCCTCGCAAGTAAACTTTAACATAAGTTTTGCAAGAAACAGTCAGACGACCAACTCCGGACAAAGTCTTTGATGCCATCAACTTTATTTTTAATTTGATTTGAGAGCCAATGACTCGTCGAACTTGCGTCCCATAAATCTGTTCGGTTACATCATTAAGAATCGCGTGACTATGAACCATAAGCGAACTTGTCCCCGGGTGTTTACGACCGTTTAAGCGTCCTCGCACCAATTTACTGAGGAGTCCCAGCGTATAGATTAAGTAATTCGACGCAGTTTCAGATAATGCGGCTAGCAAAATCATTGTCAACCTGCAAATAGTTACATAGGGTACAAATAAAACTTGTTTAGTTATCTGTAATTCGTATAAAGATACAAAATTGCTAAGCAACATAATAAAATTCGATGAAAATCTGTCAAAAGTATAAATCATAAATAATAATAGTAAAGCCGTAATAGTAGAGCCGTGGTAGCTCAGGGGCCTGGTGCTCGCCTTTAATTTCATAGTAAACGAGTAACCTGGGTTCGATCCCCGGTGCCAGCACCTCTAATATTGTTCTACAATTTTAAGTGCTAATTTACCACGTGCTTAGCGGTGAAGGAAAACATCGTGAGGAAACCTGCATGTCCGAGGAATAGAAATATTTCGAGGACATGTGAAGTCCGCCAACCCGCATTGGAGCAGCGTGGCGGATTCTTCCTAGCTCCAAATCCCTCTCAGAAATGAGATGAGGCCTGTGCTCAGCAGTGGGACATTTATAGGCTGAAACTTTACTTTTTTTAATAGTAAAGATACTTTGAGTTCAGACTTCACATCTATAGTGAAAGTAAAGCCTTGAAAGTGGTTTAACTTCTTAATTGAAGAATATAATCGTTATGAAGTTTCAAAAAATTCATTTTAAAACCCGAGACATAATCGTCGATACGAAACAAATCAATTGTCTTCTTCGGAAAGGAAATAATTTTTAATCGAAAGATAACAAAGAAATTGCATGACATAAAAAGATTTATACGGCTATATTTAAAGATTATTATTAGCAGAAATGCCAATAAGAAATACGCGGCAAAAGAAGTGCCGATTTTTAATTATCGAACATTAAAGCTAAATGGAATTAACGGATTATCAGACTGTATTATAAATAAATTTTACAATACCCACGTTAACATCGCCCCGTATTAAAGGGATATACATTATCCTGAGACTTAATTATTACGCACATTAACGTCGGTATTAAATGGGAAATTTACAACTTGCAACACCGACGGCGTCTTGATACAAAAATGTCAGTAGAGATGCGCCTACGCACGCAATCAAGCGGTAACCATGGCAACGCGACTGCGGCGGAATTCAAAATGGCCGGCGTGTCTTATCAGGTTATTGAAAACAAGCTTCACCCTGCGATTTTACCTGCGTCACGATTCCTTTTTTTTAAATTACAAGCTTTTGCAGACTAATTTTTGCTGATTTCATAGGCAAAAAATATATAAATTGAGCGTTAATTATTCAAAACGTAGTTTTTGTCTAATTTATATTATTGTTTTTAATGACACTAGATTTACGGATGTTATCGTGTTTTATTTTACTATTTATAACCAGACGTTTTGAACACTTTACTGCATCCGTCACTACACAGTCACAGGGGGACCATAGATGATGTAAATCTAGTTTTATTGAATTTTTTAACATACAAATTATTCAAATATACCTATGGAATAAGACTGCATGGGACGATACGACTGATGATAACGATGATAGTAGAATTGGATGTAGTAACAAATACAATTGGTAATTAAGACAATTATGACATGAGAAATCACATTTTTAAATTAAACTGTGTTGTTATTTACCGAATATTGCATTTTCTGGATAAAAATTTATATTCTAACAATTAAATAAATATAAGGGAACACGATCGTCAACATGTTTTTTTTCATTATAGGACAATGAGACGAGGCGAGCAAAACGTTCCCCTGCTGGTATAAGCAACGTGTGTCCACAACAAATGCTGTGACACCCAGAACATTTCTTTATTATATATTTTATAGGTCAAATTATCGTTTTTGCCTCGTGGTGGCGGCTTAAGAGAATCTACCACCCCATCTCAACCCGTGGGTTGAGATGCGGTTCTGCGTCCGTCCCCATGAGACATCAGTTCTTAAGTCTCATATGCTACACTAGCTATCAGTACCCTTCAGACTGAAACACAGTAATGTTTGCACACCACTGCTTCACGGCATAATAACGGCCCTGCGGTGGAACCTACCTAGACGGATCCCTGCATAGGAATCCTACCACCAGGCAAGTAGTATAAAACTCTACTTCCTCATCAGACAAAAAGTTACTGGCTGGCTGGCTGCTGGAGATAGCACTCTCCCAAGAGAGATGCCAAAATAGCCACACTTGACTAACGAACATTAAAAGCATTATCTACACAGTGAACCGCATTCCATCCATGCATTCTATCCCTTTGAAAACCTTATGTTGAGCAATGATGAGCCTTTGTCTGGGTTATTTTTTTTTAATTACCATAAACCTGGTAAGAGCCGTGGTAGCTCAGGGGCTGAGCGCTCACCTTAAACGTAGTACGCGAGTTACCTGAGTTCGATCGGTGCCGGTCTACTAAGAATGAATTTTCATCACGTACGGATTTACCACGTGCTCAGCGGTTGGAGAAACGTACATGCCTGAGAACATTAAAATATTTCGAGGACATGTGAAGTCCGTCATTGGAGCGGCGTGGCGCAGCAGCGCGGCTCCAAAACCCTCTCAAAAATGGGAGGAGGCCTGTGGTCAGCAGTGAGATGTTTGGTTTTACCTTAATCCTAATAATAGATATTTCCAATAACAAAATTGGAAGATGTAAATTATGCAATACTCTAACAATCATTCATATATTCATCGTACATAATTGAGATTGGATTCGCGCAACAATAGATGGCATTAGCAGTCGCTTCTCGTCGCAAAGGCACGCACGTACGTGATCAGGGGTACTATCTTAACTTATCACGATCGAGTCCCCGCCTTATCCGAGCCGTATATAAACAAAACATTATTTGCTACGGTACAATTGTTTATATTGTATTTGTTACTAATATTACATGATAAAGCTTTAGAAGGGTTTTATAACCATTACGCATTTTAATCTATTCAATTAAATAACGCTGTTAAATTGGTACAGCTCCTTTAGACTTTGCGAATGCATTTAAGAGATTCGTAATTTGGCTGCTATCGCCGTCGATAAGGACGAGAATGAGTCGAAATTTACTGGGTACACTGAAGGCTGTGAACCTGGGACTTCACGATCGACAGACTTCGAGATGCTTAGAGTGGACTGCGTTTTTTAATTTTTGTTGTAATTCTTCGCTGAGTATGATGGATAAATTGGTACCCAGAAATAAAGGTGAACGTTTTGCCCGTATTATCACTTAAACCCCAGCTATATGTCGTAGGCTTTTTTTGAAAAGGGTGAAATTGACAATATAAGTATAAAAATATACTCTTTAATATACTTCTTAATGACAATTAAAATAAATATGGAAAGAAAAAATATATTACAAACAATTATTTGTGTACTTTCTTTAGACTGTCAAATTTTTATAAAGTTTTCTGAAAGTAAATATTTGTTTAAATAACAAACCTCCAATTCTCCAAAATATATCCTAGTCACTAGAATTCATAGTGTAAAAATTGAACAATTAATGTAAAAATATATAGCGAAAAAAAGAGATACCGTTCAATAATGTGCACAAAGCAATAATCGTTTAAGCTCATTCGATTCTTAATTCCCATTGCTAATTCGCTTACAATACGCCGATAACGTGCATTTCCGAACGCGACCGAAAGCCGAAGGCGCCCCGGGCATCGAGCACTGTTTAATTTTCAATTTAGATCGCAATTTGCGATGCGTTCAACGCACGCCCAAACTGGCATCACCAGCTCGATAGATTTATGCACACACTTACCACATAGTACTGTACCCTCTGAATATATTAAAAGAAATTAACTTGATAAGTTATGAGTGAGTCGGATTCCACCGATAAGGGTAATGAAAACTGTGCTGTTTTATTTTTTCACCGACAAATTCGTCAGGAGCAGGCGTGGCGGAGTGCCTCGATGAAGATAAAGAGAATTGATCTGTCCCACGTGACTAATTGGCGTTGTTCGCTTTTCGCGTTGTGTGCTTGTTTTATCGTAATTGAACACGGTAAAACGATAACATTTATTGTAACGGTGCGTTAATTGCTTTTCTGGTAAGTAATTATCACAAATACGCGTGCAGATAAAATTCATTACAATGATCCGGCTCTAATAAATACGCATACTTCCGATGCTTCATATATTAATCTTTAACCATTGTACACTCTGTCACTACTAACGCTTTTCAGTTCATCTCATCGAAGTATAAATGACAATTTTAAACTCAATAAATCATAAAACTTCTCACTAAATTTTAATTAAAATTTATCTAAAGATTATCACAATAACAAAATAATCAAATTGAAATCAGTGGTAACATCTGGAATCATTCATAAATTAATCAATCATGAACAGAAATTACGTATCGTTATCAACCCCAGTCAGTTATAATATTCGAAGTGTTTTAACAATCACACATAATCAATCGTCGGCTTTGTCGTCCCATGTGACTCGCTCTGACACTCTGCCGACACTATCTCGGGTCTCGCAGCGATTTTGTGAAATTATACGAATTACGTTCATACACGCTATATAGCAGCTTTCTCTCGCAGCGATTTCGTCTCTTATTTACGCTGACAGTTTCACTTGAAATCGATTTTTAAATACTCCACGTATAAGTTTATGGAGGTCGTATAAAGACATATGTTCGATTATGAATACACTAACTGTACTCTGGCAGAATTCATTGGTGGTTGACAATAGCTTAATGGAATAATACACTGTACGCAAGACGAAATAGATGTCTTCATGAATATAATAATATTTTGTTAAAGGATTCCTTTTTATTTTCCCAATACATAAAATAATGTTAATATTTCAAGTTACATGTAATGTTTAGAAATTAAACTATTAAATGCACATAAATACTTCGAAGGGGATGATACAATAGACTCAACGACGTATCATCGCATCACATCTGCCAAGAGCCGGAGACAATCGTTCTAGGTTCATATTACAATTGCAAATGCGCTAACACCTTACAAGTTCACTAGCGTAGGAACGTTGACATGAATTATTTGTTTTATTCACAATAGTAAGCCTTCTAGAAAGCGGTAGTAAAATAAAAAGGAATTTCACTGTGATGTATGAATTTAGAACAAGAACTTACCTTTAAAATGCAGCTGCCGACGGATTCGCTCTCGGATACCGTGACGTTGTAGAAAGACTGGTCGAAGATAGGCTCGTTGTCGTTCACGTCCAAAACGGTCACCAGCAAAGTAGTAGTTGAAGACAGAGGTGGCGAGCCACGGTCAGTAGCAACCACTGTTAATTTTGGCATTGGATTCGTTTCACAATCTACCCGAGAACGCGTTGTCACCAATCCTGAACGTTCATCTATTGAGAACCAATCTGATTGCGGTGTTGGTAATAAAGAGTACCGAATATCCGAATTCTCACCCTCATCCGCATCAGATGCAGACACCTGAGTTACGGGCGTGCCAGGTGCTGCAGCTTCAGGAACACTAGTTTTATACGCACTCTCGAGAAATACTGGAGGATTGTCGTTTACGTCAGTCACCCGAAGACTGATTATCCGCGAGGCGTGTAGGGGAGGCGATCCTTTATCGGTAGCGACTACATTTAAGGTATAAGTAGATCGAGATTCTCGATCCAGCGGTAACGCGACTACGACTAAATAGATGATGTTATCATGCGTCCGCAAATCGAAATGTCCATCACCACCACTCAACGTAACGTTAACATTCGCGTATTCCGTTTTTGAATCCGGATCATGCACAGATATTCTAGCCACGAACTCATCAAGCTGCGCGGATTCGGATATTTTTGGAGTTGCATCATCGCTAAGGAAGATAACATCTATTGTAGGCTGATTATCATTTACGTCTGTAACCCGAATAGATACGAAAGCAGTCGTCTCTAATGGTTGTGCGCCTTTATCTCTGGCGACAATAACAAGTTCATGTAGTTCTTTGGTCTCAAAATCCAAAGCCTTATTTACAGTAATCTCACCCGTTTCCGGGTCTATCTTGAACATATTATCTTTGTCACTTTGTCTTCTATTTATTGAATATTCGATCAACCCGTTCTCTCCTGCGTCGGAGTCGGTTGCGAAAACTTTCAAAACGGTCGTTCCAATTGTAGCATTTTCTGGTATCGTTGCAGAGTAAGCACTCTCTGCGAACACCGGAGGATTATCATTTACATCTAAAATCGTAATATTTACAGTCATAGTTCCTCTTAGCGGCGGTGTACCGCCGTCCAACGCTTCTATAACTAACTCATAGTGATCTGTAGTTTCCCTATCAAGAAATCCATTTATTTGGAGGTCTAAATACAGAACGCCGTCTAATTCTCTATGCGAGGATAACCTATACGCGTTTTCGGTATTCCCGGACACTATGTTATATCTCTGCGTATTAAATATACCTAAATCCTGATCCCTAGCTGGGTTCAGCTTTCTTTTAACATCCCTAGGTGTGTTCTCGGAAAACTCAACGTTCATGATTGGAGTGGGGAAGGTTGGGGCGTTATCATTCTCGTCGGAGACTCTAACAACGACGCGAACATTATCACCACTCGCGGGTATAGCTACAAGAGCATAATGGTCTCTATTCTCTCGATCAAGAGGCGCTCGAGTCCTTATTTCTCCCGTGTGAGGGTCTATTTTAAGATCGTCATTGATAGCGCTGCCTGGGACTGGGACTATTGTGTACGGAGGTGCGGCGTCGGGTAGCTCATCGCCAAGATGTCCGACCAAAGTGCCTGCACGGGCGTTCTCCCGCACTGTGAACTCGCGGACGTGCTGCGCCGCCGCGGCCACCACTAGCAAGATGATTACGCGCAACATGGCGCGTTAATTATTCTCACCGCACGCACATCGTCACTCACACCTGAAATAAAAAACTATATTAGAATTTTATCAATAAACACCATATCAATATACAAAATATACAATGAACTTTGTTATAAGCTTTGAGATAAACACGAATAAAAAAAATCTACATATTCACATCCAAAAATAATAATCTATAGAAGCTACGATATTGGCTAACGAGAAATAAGGCACGGTTTTGACCCATTCAAAATAATACAAGCGTATATTGTGTATATAACTCGATTATATTATAATTATAATGTGGATTAATTCAGACAGTTTACATTTAATTATATTACAACAAAATGTTGCCCAACACGAGAATAAATCCTGAATCGTATGTGCATTTCACAGACTTAAATTCTTAACTTGAAAACTGTACATAATTTGTACTATACTGTTCTTTTTGAGAATAGTACCCGCGACTTGTAACTCCGAAGTCAACCGCTCAGCCATTGCACCAATTGAGATTTCAAAACGTTCTCTTACAAATGTTACAAAAATAACCTTACAGATATTTCGCTGTTCCTAGTACTCGTACATTATGCTTAAGGAACCCAGGCTTAAATTACAGTACTTTATATCCGTATTATCAGAGATAAGGTATCTGAATAGGTAGGAATAGGGGGTACGATGCTAACCTACCATCAGATACCCAAGATGCCTTTAGTCGTCCTCTTGAGAAAGTATTACTGCACATGTGTCATATCACCTATACAACGGGTATGTTTAATTTATTTCTTGTGGAAACTTGATTTAACAAGATGCTGGGGCGAGTTTTGCAAGTCCACTGAGGGAAGCGAAACTGTTTAACGTTGCTTTTACTTTCTTGCGTTACGCAAATTATCATAAAAAACGGAGCTCCACTTTTACGTCGTTACATCACATGATGTATTTTATAATGTTAAAAACACCCAGTCCTAACTTTTGTAAAATTGCAACTGTTTTTAGCAAAGTAAAAATGTCAATTAACATAGATGAGTACAACAATCTAAATTCGTTAACTAATATGTAGGCGCCCCAAATTGCGAAATCTAGCAGACATGCCTATATACCAAATTCCTAAATATAATAATATAGTAGGGTATGAGGACCTGGGTATACATTTTATCGGCAATCCTAAATAAATTGCCTTCTGAAATAGTTTTAAATTTACGTCGCAAAACACTGTAAAACTTTAATAAAAAATTAGATTACTGTAAGTCGTTACTAACACTACGCATTGTTTGTGTAATTATCATTTTTTATAAACAATATTGAATAAAAAATAAAATCAAACTAGTAACTAGAAAAGCTATATTTGTTATAACTCCGATTACAGTTTACTAACACAATTAAAAACGCTATATGTTATAAAATAAAACTAATAATTAAATATTCCATTGTTACATTTCGCCACTCTGAGCGCGGATTGGCCGACTTCACATGTCCTCTACAATTCTTATTCTTGAGACACGCACGATTACCTCATTTTCCTTCAGCGTCGAGTACGTGATACCTGATGATATGACTGTTGATAGTGTTCCTTTGCAGGAATCCGTGTAGGCAAGGCAGGGCAAGTTATTCTATTCATTAACAACCGAAGACAAAAACCATGCGCTTGTTGTTATTGGTTAAAATAATGGTTTTTTGTTATAATTTGGCAACACGATTAGTTATTTTTATTAAACGACGTGAGACGAGAAATATTTTTATTTTACTACATATATATTTATTAGGTTTCCTTTCATTACGAATTATTTCAATAATCATCTATTTCGATGTTTTACATCCACCGGGAATGCAGTGACGTCCCCTTTTTTTATTTTAATCCCTGAATTTATTATAGTTTACTTCAATCGCCTTCCACCTTGTACACGATTTTACGGATATGTGATAAGCTCAAAGGCTATAACAGAACAATACAGACAGGGTAATCACATCCAGACTAAATCAAATACTTTGTGTATTGAAAAAATATCGGCTTCGGCTGAGATACGAACCCATGGCTTAGTGGTCTGGTACGGTAACTGCTGCTTACCCTTGAGCCACTCGATTGTAAACACACATTAAGTAAGCAATAGAGTTTTTTTTAATTAAAAAAGTGCAGAGACAGCCGAATCGTTCCCCTAATGTTTAAAAATAAACTATGTAAGTAAAGTAACAGCTCATAACTATTGTACTGCTGAACACATACTTTGTTTATTATTGATGAACATATGCTGTGTTCAGCAGTAGAATCCATACTAAAATTATAAAAGCGACAGTAACTCTCTCTGTCCCTCTGTCTGTTTGTTACCCTTTTTATGGTTCAACCGCTAAACCGATCTTAACGAAAATTGGCAAAGAGATAGATTGCATCCTGGAGACGGACATAGGATACTTTTTATCCCGGAAAATCAAATAGTTTTCAAGCGAAGTCGCGGGCATCAGCTAGTAGTATTGTAATTGTCTCTATTAACTGCGATGTAAGTATACGCAATCAATAAAGTAATAAGCAACAACCCAAAAAGTTGTGACGCAACCAGCATACTTATAGACAGTAACCTTGTTTTAAGACACTCTTGTATTTGTCTCGTTAGGGAAAGTGTTAATCAACTGTTTAATTATACCTGATGAAATAATTATTTCACTATTCGAAAATAGTTATGTACCAGTTATGGGGGGATATAAAGAGCCGTGGTAGCTCAGGGGCCTGGTGCTCGCCTTTAATATTACGCGAGTAACCTGGGTTCGATCCCTGGTGCCAGCGCCTCTAAAATTGTTCTACAATTTTAAGTGCTGATTTACTAAGTGCTTAGCGGTGAAGGAAAACATCGTGAGGAAACCTGCATTACCGAGGAATAGAAATATTTCGAGGACATGTGAAGTCCGCCAACCCGCATTGGAGCAGCGTGGCGGATTCTTCCTAGCTCCTAAACCCTCTCAGAAATGAGAGGAGGCCTGTGCTCAGCAGTGGGACATTTATAGGCTGAAACTTTACTTTTTTTTACTATGGGGTATATGGGCTACGTATAATTCCAAAAAAAATATGGTAACTAACAAGTGGTAAGCATGGCCATAGCGAGAACAGGTCGTTAGTTTTACAAGAGTAGCTAATTCGAAAGCAAACAAATTGTATTCTGACTTTTAAGTTAGCGCTTATTCAAACATTATAACTTTTAGCTATAATTCACTTCGTTGCATATGCAAAGCTATAAAAAACTCGTAATAGTTCCTTAATATTGAATAAAGCAATGAAAAGTTAGTTCTGCTTAGCCAATTACAGGCAACAGTTACTGGCTAAGAACGAAGAATGTTCACAATGTAGGCTCATTTAAAGTTCATGTTTATCACATGTTGGCAATCCAATAAAATATTTCCGAACAGAATCAATTACGGAATTTTAACAATAATGAAATCAATTTGTTTATTTTGGTCAATAATATTATACAATAACGCGAATATTTTGAAAGCGAATTCAAAGGGAAATGCCGTCTTGATTAGATCGCTATAATTCATAGAGTTGTCATCGTTAGGGGCCCGGTTGTGTTCGTTCGTCGTTTGGATTAGCATTTCATATAAGTACGATCACAGATGTACCTGCGACTAACGGACTCTCATACTGAAATATTTTTTTAGTCAACGAAATAAAGATTCGTGCTGTTTTGACTATTGAACATAATTTATTAAGCGACCAAATGATGTTTGAGACATTTCAGGAAGGCCAATTCTTATAACTACAAATATAAATGCTACGCTAACTACTCAGTAAGGAATTCAAAGTATGAGGATAGTCGAGTGTTGATGATGGTTTTATTAAATATTGATAGATAATTTTTATTTGAAAAAACCAATAAAAACCGAACGGATTCCACAATGGCTCTGAAATTTAATTTATAACTATTAAGCTCAATCTTACTAATACCTATTAAAAGACATAATTTGAATAATATATTCCAAGGTTGGTTATTTGGGTGGGCATTCGTCTGAAAAGTCTGTTAATTGTTATAAGTAAAAAATGGTAACTAATATATCAAATTAAAACAAAATGGCTGACGTACTTTAATATTTATAACATAAATATTTAGATTTGTTAATAGCATTTATCATTCGCATTCATTGTAACAAATTAAAGAATCCATGAAAAATCGACAAAAAAAATCTTAAAATGAGCTACGATAGCAGCTTCTTAATTTGTTATTAAATATAAATTGACGTTGAAAAGTTTATAGTAAAAAGAAACGTACTAAAAAATTTAATCTTATTATAATCTTAATCGTCTAATAAGTGATCACTGAACTTTGAGCCCAAATTGTTTACAAACTATTACAGCCTAAGTGAGTCTAACTGCCGATACAGGCCTCCTGCCATTTTTGAGATCGTTATGAAGCACGCTGCTTTATTGCAGTTTGGCGAAATGCGCGTCTGATCCTAATCTTTTTTTTAAATCACACATCCAAATCTTATCACGATATTCTCCTTCAGCATCGAGCACGGCAAATTGCATTAAAATTTTTAGTGGTGGGGATAAAACCTCACTTGCGTTTCATGATATTCAAAACAAGCGCCCGGTCCCTGTGCAAGTTTCAGATAGAATATATAATTTTTTTTATATATAGAAGAGGGGGCAAACGAGTAGATGCCTCACATACAATACCAGCAGAATAGCAGATGCGTTACCGGCCTTTAAGAAAGGAATATTTAGAAATTACTTTGAAGTGTATCCATTGAGACAGTCAAAGAATAATCAACTGTTTTTATTGCATTGATATTAAAAGACAAGGCAATTTAATATCACTATTATATACAGCCATGCATTATAGTACAAGGCAATATTCTCTTAACTTATTATTCTAGCATATTTTCACAACTAAGGACAAGCATAACGTAGGGGTTCTCTATGGGCATTCCTGTGCAGGTAGGCGTTTCGCTATCTTGCTCACGCAAACAGGAGATTAAGAATTAAAACATTTAACTCTTATAACTTTGAAGGTGAACATTGTTATTATAGTATTTATAACTAATGTTTTAAATTCGTGTTAACTTGATAATTCCGAATACATTTTTTTTGTAGATATATACTACATTTATTCTATAATATTCGTCTTGCAAATTTTTATTAGATACTACACTTGATTTGTACAGATTTAAAAAATTCAATAGTAATATTTTCTTTACATTTTAATTATCTTCCTAGCTTTATACGTTAATTATGAATATATTGTCAAACATGTCACAAAGTTACTGAGGATTTTAACATAAATATATTTCGAATAATCGGCAACACCGATCGATTTCAAATAATTTCAGACTCGAAACGTTTTAAATTTCAATATTTAGTTAACCATTGGAATCGGGATACCGAAACATAATCTATGAAGTATAAAGTGAAGAGACTAAAGGTGCGCCGAAATAATATCGAATTTCTTCGGCTGAAGCGTCGAAAATTAAAAAATAGGCCTTCTAAACAAATTAACGTCAGAAATGCCGCGAATGCGTCGGCGGCCGTCCGCTAAGGTTTTAATTCCGAATGCCGAGCAGTTAACTATGCACCGGCGAATGAAATATCACCACCTTCTTAATCTAATACACTGAGCAGTTTTTGTTACATGGTTGGATAAAAAATACTTTAATACTTTAATTTTCAATGACACTGCAGTTTCGAGCTGGTAACATTTGTTAAAACTGTTCTCATTTACGTACACAAAATATACATGTTAAATAGTTTTTTTTATATATGAATAAGAATCTGTTACACAGAAAAAATATTCATTCTCAATGACGACCGAATAGGTTACGATCTTACCTACTATGTCGTTGATCCTGAGTTCGAATCCTAACCGGCGACATTTGTACAACACATTTTTTTTAGTCTAGATGTATTGCAACCATCGCCGTGTCTCTGACACGGCATCATATCTTTCTCTAAATTTTATCGTATAAGCCTTTCAATAAATAGGGTACGGTGAATTAGAAAACAGACACTTGTGCTAACAGTATACGGCACTGTAATATATCCTGCACAGTTGTCCTCTTCTGTTGTTACAAAGAAGTGATCACCGTGGTCGTGATTTGCATATAGTACATTATTACTGATATAGACACAAATCGTTAATAGTTTTTTATAGCTTTTCATTATATAGAAAAGAGAACCATTTTGTCTGTACGTACGAACGGAGTTAATTCGGATCCTACTAAAACTATTGAAATGAATTTTACGCAGGTTTTAGGTAGTAACTCTGGCCAACCAACTTAATTGTAACCATGTTTTGTGGCAATTTGTGGTGGATGCTTATGTTCAATAGTGGTCTGTGTGAAAAGACGATGATGATGAACCAACTTAGACTTTGTTTCATCGGTTTGGAAACTATATACATTTCGATAATATTCCACAGAACGCCGTCTATGGGTTATATCTACAGTATAGAACTCTTTACTTTTAAAAACGTTGCCCACGCGAACGGAGTCGGTCGATTTTCTCTAAATGAGTTGTAACATCTTATTTAAATAAAACTAGATTTTATCGCGTTTAATTTTACTATTTTTAATCCGACGTTCGAGCGCTTCAAGACACAGTAAACTCATTCTGATTAGATCAGACCAATAATTAATAATTAAAAGCTCTAAATACCCCGTCTTAACTATGACACCAAGACGTCTGTTGCCTCAGTCCTGCTATGATAATGGGGCTGTAAAGCACTAAAATCCGTAAAATCCATTTTTTTTAAATTTGTAGTATTCGCGCAAAAATAAGAAATCATTATGTTACATATTATATTATTACTTAAGTTTATGCTTAATAAAGCAGTTACAGAAACCCATTAAAAATTTAGGAGTTAAAAACCGCATATAAATTAAAAACCATCTAATATGTACAGACTACATTTAATATTAAATTAGACCCAACATTATAGGTTAAATATATATAGTAAATTATATTTTGTCCTTCCATATCTTAACGGCACTACACACATGAAGAGCTTTTATTAAGGGCACGGAGCTTTCAAAATTTCGTGGAAAACTTTCACATCCTATTACTGCCCCACTGCTGAATAAGTTAAGTAAAATAAAGTAATGCCGGCACTGTTGGTAGGATTCCTATGCAGGAATCCGTCTAGGTAGGTACCACTGCAGGCCAATTATTCTGCCGTGAAGCAGTCGTGTGCAAACATTACTGTGTTTCGGTTTAAAGGGCACTGTGAGCTAGTGTAATCACTGGGCATATGAGACTTAAGAACTGATGTCTCAGGGTTATGGGCGCAGTGGGGTGTCACACAGAAATGTTCTGGGTGACACGGCATTTGCTATGTGCAGACGTTACACTGACCAGCAAGTTAACGTTTATTGATTTCATCACTTTCTCAAATAATAAAAAAAACCCGCATCGGGACTCGCACTCAGGTTTTTAGCATACTATCAAATTAAATCTAAAACTTCACGGACAAGTTATAATATTCAATTCAGCGGCTTCGAAGGTCAAGAAAAGACGAACAATAACCACTTTAGTGAAGCTCCATCTGTAGCTTACATATTCAAAGACTAACTCAGTCTGTTTTGCATTGAATATGATTGTTATCGATCAATGCTTTGTACCTGTAAGTACGTATCAACACGGCGCGCTGGGCGGTAAGCAGAGATCATCTCACTACATAAAAACCACATAATAAAATACAATCGAACGAGACTTAGTCCCAAAAAAATATATTGTCGCACTCAACTTGACATTAGCGCGTGGGATTTGCGCGGATTTCGCTGATTTTATTTTAATTTCTTTTTTATTTTTATCGCTTGCCTGCATTTACATGTGATATAAATTGCGTCGGCGATTTATTTTATAATTTTAAGAGAATTTAATAATCGATTAATATTCGTGTTCGTGACATTTACAATCGAGTACGCTAAATGTAATTCATAACCAACTGATGCCCGCGACTTCGTCCACGTGGATATAGGTTTTTTTTAAATATACCATGGGAACTATTTATTAACTACGTTATTAACATTAAATGTAATGATAAGTAATTTATGTACAAAGACGAGCTTAACTCTAAATTAATAATAGTAATTGAAAAGTCTTCCTACCTAGCTTCACATATACTACAACGTACGTTTTATTATAACTATTAATAGGCCATTAAAAGTAGAATGATAAGCGCTCTCTTAATATAGTTAAAACTTATATTCTGGAACTAACTAAAGTTAATTCTTCTTCTGCTTTCTTTAAGTATGTAGGTAATGTTTTAAGTAAGTACAACCTTCATCACTTAAAGAGATTTATGAACTACAACCACCAAAGACAACCAATGAATGACGATTTTATATTTCAACATATAATTCACGCGACACCTAAAAGCTTGTACCTTGAATTTTTTGAATATTTCATGCGATTATCTTATAAAACGTATTTCTGTGTACAAAACAACAGTTTCTAATGAAAGTACTTCAATAAATTAACAGTATTTTTACAAAAAACTTACAAAGGTGGAAGAGCTTAAACTCAAAAAGGCAACTTAAAGAATACATCGTCGAACTAAAAGATAATCTTAATATTTATACAAAAATCAATATCTAACAAAAGTTTAAAAACTTTGTTTTACTATATTTCCACGATAATATTTATAATTTTTAACAATTTTACGGGAAATAAGTACAGTAAGTGAGTTCTAAAAATTGGTAAATACAAATGATTATGTTTAAGATATAATTTTGTAGAAGATAAACCAAATTCAACGTTTATAATTTATTTTCAATTGAATATTGTGTATTAAATCAGAATTATGTGCCAATGACAGTAGAAAACTAAAAATAACATGTTACTTTATAAATGATGTAAAGAGGTGTTCGAGATTTCGTATCCATTCTTTAAATAACTTTTTGATTTTATTATTTATATTGAACATTGTTTACTTTACTCTCGTGAATGTTATTTACGTTGATTATTTTTACAATTACAATTAACATCTAAAAAATGTATATAAGTATGCAACAAGTGAATTTTACTTGTCGGTTCGGTTGAAGAACTAGCTAAGTGGTTGGCTTCTATGTTATACGACTTGAGTTAAATTTCCGCACGGGACAAATATTTGTATATACATACTACAAATCGTTTGTCCTGGTCGTGGTCTCTACGCATGTGCATATTCTATCCGTAAAGCGCACCCACATTACAGGATAAATCTTAGTGTGTGGTAACATTTTTTTTAAGAAGAAATTAAAAAGAAAAACTATTCTTTTACTACAGGAAAGTCACGAGGTTTTGCTAATGGTATATTATATGCTTCTTTGGAGCCAGAGCAAAACTCATCGCCACTCCAATTGTTCTGTATCTCTAAATTGTAATAACGCATTCCCCATTACATTGTGCGGTTCAAAGCTATTCTCATTTCGATTCCCGTTGCTAGCTGTTAGTGGTTTTTGTTCAGTGTTTCTTGAAATCTGTTTCTTGTCAACGATTCTCTGTAATGATTGTACGAATAGGTGATCGCAAAAGAGAAATTCTTGAGCACAGGGTTTATGGTTTTTTATTCGATTAGGCATACTTTAATATCTCCGTTACTAAGTAATTTATGTGACGAAAATGACATTTATTGATTTTGGATTCATCTTAAGTTTATACGTGTTTGTCGAACATCGGTTAGTAGAGTTATAACTTTAGTTAAATATATATGTTAACGAATTTTTTCTGCAATTATTACTAATCTAGTAGTATTTCCCGTTCCATTTCAACTTTCATTAATAAATAATTTTAAGGGCATATAACTTCATGATTGTTCCTTGAGAGTTATTTTAGATTTAGTTTTAAATATTTTCAATAAATCATGAAACGGATTTAGTTATTTAAAAGCTGCTATTACACTATAGAATAACTTTTCTCGAACGTGGCTCAGTGGTCAGAGTACCTGACTTCTAAGCCGCAGGTCCTGGGTTCGAATCCCAGCCGGAGCCAACATTTGTGCTAAAACATAAATTGTTGGTTTTAAGGTCTGGTTGTGTTGTGATTGATCCCGTGTTTCTGACACTGCGTCCTAGCCTACCTCCGATCTTATCGCATCAGCGTTTCATCGGGCCCGGGTCGGTTGGGACGAGTGAGTGCCTTGTGGCACTATAATATCTCCTGCGCAGTTGATGGCTCTCGACAGTAGTCGGAAGTGGTCGCCGTGGTCGAAATCGGCTAGCAGAACATCACTTTCATAGAATTATCGCGGTTGTATAAGACGCAATCATTGTAGCATTACAGGTGTATAATGCAACAAGAAACGTAGCGACGTTAAGAAACTCGAAGCTCAAACCGAGACGAGCTTTAGCAGCACGTTCGACTAACTTTCCCGCTAAGCAGCCGCGTGCTGAGTTTAGTCCAAAGAACATCAAAAACGAACCAACCTCCAGAATCCTTAACACAACACAGTTTCGTTCAAGAACATAATCGATTCTTGTTTTTTTTATCTCGACTTTTTTCCGAAAATAACCCCGATACGTTCACGAACACTAACACTAAATTGATTGCGATTTCTTTGTTATTAACACTGCACTGCAATCCGAATGCACGTTTTACGCTACAATTTGATTGTTGGCACTTTTAAGTTAGCACTTTTGTTGGAAACGTGTTTGTGAGCATTTAGACAGAGTCGCGGTAGAGGCGGCCGGTCGCGGCCAAGATACCGAAGGCACTAGCTCCCCAGGCCGCGGTGGGGAGCGCTCCCCCCTCATAACAGGTTGTGCTCAGCGTTCGCATACCGTTTGAGCGCCAATTTCGTAGCTCCTCTGGATAGGGACGCCTGATCCGTTGAGGTAATGATAAAAGATAAAGTCTACGACAATTACACTCTCTTCGTTCTACAAATTATTATTTTTATTTCGTGTGTGTTTTGTTTTATTTCGTGTTAAAATACCGGAATACGGAATAAACGAAAATGTACGTTAAAAATGTAAAGAGTACTTAAAGATAAGAGTAGAAAACTTAAAGTAGTAGTACTGATATTTCTCCTAAGCTTCTCCTTTAAGTAGTTGTGGGTGCGGTGCACGTAGTAAATACTCACTCAAGCATACCTCAAAAATCATTTTTTTTTATTTCATAGAAGTGACGGAACGAGCAAAACGTTCACCTGATGGTAAGTGTTACGTCTGCCCATAACAAATGCTGTGTCATTGACACCACATTGCGCTCGTCACCCTGAGACATCAGTACTTAAATCTCATATGTCCAGTGATTACGCTAGCTCTCAGTGCCTTTCCAACCGAAACACAGTAATGTTTGCACACTACTACTTCACGGCAGAATAACTGGCCCTGGGGTGGTACCTACCTAGACGGATTCCTGCATAGGAATCCTACCACCAGTAAAATTCGCTAAATCACATTTAATAAATCAATTATATACGTATGTAACTAGTGTTTGAATTCTAAATTCTCAATGACCGCTTATTACAAATTTGTCACTGACATTTCAATGTCTATGCAATTAAAATCATAAGTTGTAATATAACTTCGTTATAATAATAAACTACTTATCATAATTAAATCACAATATGCAGAGCAATTATTACACAACAAAGTATTAACAATAAAAATATACTTTGAAATCTCAGGCACTAGTTTTGTGAGTAAAAGATTTCAACGCGTGCCCGATACATTGTTGCTAATTGCTTTTAGCCCTTAATAAAGGCATTCACTAATTCGTTTTTATCCATAGCAATCAAATATCAGTTCGATAATTGTAACTATAAAAAGTGTAATTACATTTGACCTTAAGTGTATTAAGTTATATACAAATAATAAACACAGAATGAAAAGATATTCTGTTATTGACTATTATGAAATTAAGTGACATTGTGATTTGAAATAATTATGTTACGTGTCATTTCTTATGACATATTGTATAAAATAAACGACAGATTACTTATAATGTGTCATATTAAATTCACTTTAATAATCATACATATCATCATCACATGATGATTTCTTATATTTACGCGAACACTACACATTTAAATGAAAAACTAAATTTTTTAAATTTGAAAACTGCACTCGAAACGTCGGCACATAAATAATAAATATAAACGCGATAAAATCCGTAAAATTTAGTTTCATTTAAATCATCATTACAGCTATCACTAGTCCAGTGCTGAACATCGGCCTCCTCCATAGATTGCAACAAAAATTAGTAGCTCTCATTTTGGGGGGATTTTGTCATCATACATATAATTTACTTTTTTACATTGCTTAATGTGACTATTTTTTTTTATTTGATAAAAGTGACGGAATGAGCAAAGCGTTCACCTGATGGTAAGAACAATGTCTGTCCATAACAAATGCTGTATCACCCGGAACACTTTTGAGTGGCACCACAATGCACCCTTCACCTTGAGACATCAGTTCTTAAGCCTTACATACCCAGTGATTACGCTAGCTCTCAGTGCCCTTTAAACAGAAACACAGTAATGTTTGCACACTACTTGCTTCCAGGTAGAATAAATGCTTCTGGGTGGTACCTACCTAGACGGTTTCCTGCATAGGAATCCTACCACCAGTAGGATGTAGTGAAACTAACCGCGGCTGGTGTAACGCTCATGCAATAATATCGGATGCAGAACGCAGTGCCAGATGCGCAAGGACAATTATAACATACCAATGCCCGAAAACCTACAATTTATACATACATACAGTCACGCCTCCTTCCCATAGGGGTAGGCAGAGACCACATCTTTCCACTTGCTACGATCCTGACACACGCTTCTTCTACTTTCATTAGCGTTTTCACACACGCTCGTCGGTTGCGGGTACTTTTAACGTGACCTTTCCTCAAAAGTTCACCGATCTGATTGTGATACGTACGCCTTGGTCGTCCCTTACCGGCTTTTCCATTCACACTTGCCTCATAAATCTGTTTCGTCAATCTCCTTTCATTCATCCTCTCTACGAGTCCAAACCATCTAAGCATGCCTTTCTCTATCTTCTCTATCCTTTCTCTACAATTTATATGTATTTAAAAACAAAAATCAACAATTTGTATTTACGGAGACAAAATTACAACATTACAGAAACATTACAACAACATTACAGAACTAGAACCCAGGCCCGGACCGTACATATAAGGCACTATAATATTTAGCAATCGTCAATTTATTTTATAGAGATTATTATATATGAAATGCCTTCCTATACTGATAAAACCTTATTTAAAAACCACAAAAAAAAACAATACATTTAGTAAATGCGATACCAAAATCTAATAGTTTACGACACCGCATATACATATCTAAGATTGCCGAAGACGATAGTGCTGCTAAAGAAAGATATCAACGCGCTCACATGCAACATTGTTGTGTACGTTGCATTTAATTAAATTGATTTCATTTTATCGGATGAAATTAAGCAGTAATTTGAATTGGAATCGGATATAGACTCTTTAGTTTCTTTTTTTACTTCAGCTCTTTTTATTAGTAATAAATTTCATACAATATTTATTTCTGAACGAAATTGGCATGGTACGTGGCAGTATGCTGTTCGGATTCACAGATTAAAATAACAGATTCCAAATAAATCTGCTTAATAAATTATTAAAATAAGCTTCCGCCTTGACTGCCCATCTATTACTATGATCACTTACTCTAAGAATTATTTGCTCTCTATTTTCTAAAGACATAAAGTCGTATTTCCTTTTATCAGAGAAAGCAACTATTCATTCTTCCTTAATCCCAGACCTAGGGAAAAAATCGACGTGTAATATATATATTGTTTTTTTTTTAGTTTTTATGGGAGAAAGTGACGAAACGAGCAAAACATTCACTTGATGGTAAATGCAACTTCTGCCCATAGTACATATTATGTGTCACCCAGAACTATTCTGAGTGGAACCCCACTGCGCGTTCGGCATCCGTTCTTTAGTCTCATGTGCCTAGTGACTACACTAGCTCTCAGTGCCCTTCAGACCGAAACACAGTAATGTTTGAGCACTACTTGCTTCACGGCAGAATAACTGCACCTGGGGTTATATGTACCTAGACGCATTCCTGTATAGGAATAAATGAAGCACTCGAGAGTGTAGTTCCTGTATATTTGTCTGAGTTAACAAACCATCTTGATCTTCTACCTTGTCTTCCCATACAAACCATTAGGTACATGACTACTATAGGAATCCTCCCACCAGTAGTATTAAGTAACACATTATGCAATTCGTTCTCCTGTTGGTTAGTACCTCCAACCGCGACCACCAACCACGAACACTGCTTGATACTGATCTGGGGAGGACATCTACTTTAACCTATTTAGATGTTGTGTATATAGTTCGCATCTCAGAAACTTTCTTAGCACGATTATGGGATGTAAAAGATATTTCCTGAGCTTCTCAATTGGCGATATCGATGTCGCTACATCACGCCCCCGCTGAGACTGGAAGTCATAGTGAAAGCGTGGAGATGTGGGTCGTCCTGCGATGTTGTGCAGTCTGACGATGCTGTGAGGCTGTGGTCCAGGTCTTCAGTGCGTCGAGATGTATTGAGACAGTGTTGATGCCGCGCAAGAGTCAGCCTAAGGAGAAGGGCCATCGTTGATGATCCTCAGTGGCTGAGCGACTAGGAAGCATGCTTTATGCCTGCCAAGTTCATACCGGCGTCACCATTTTGATATTGCCAAGGAAAAGGGTAGCTACCCCCAAATGGGATTGTTTGGTCTGGGGAGGACGTCTCCTCCAACTAGTAATATTTAGATGTTGTATATACAGTTCGCATCTCAGAAACTTTAATAGCGCGATTATAGAATATATGAAGAAAAAAATTCTTAAAGCAAACATTTTTTTCACTCACTATAAAGCGCTAAAATAGGGCTGTTAAAGCTGTAATTTTAATTTATTTAAAAACAACGGTTTCATACGTGACATACTTTAGTAACAATTTTTTAACATATAACCACATTAGAGGCCACTCACTTAGCATAATCTTCGCCCTCGCGGGAATCAAGACGGGACGGGTGAGACTGTGCGGCGAAATTCTTACCTACCTACTACCTATTGTGTTCCCACGAGCAATATATTGACAGCATTACATATAGTTGTATTATTCTGCACTAATAAAGGCTGTCCTTTAGTCGCCCCTTACGAAACCTCGCTAGGAAAGAGGTAGGTGTTATTCTGCTCGGCCGGGCACCTATCGCCCAGTAATTTCACTAGCTACGTTTGTCCTCTAAACCGGAACACACCAATGCACACAATTGCTTAACGGCTTAATAACTGACGCTATGGTGGTTGGACACCTAGAACAACTACTGCCTAGTAGTTCATTAACTATAATTATTGTTTATTTAAGAAAACGGTTTCAACATCCTGTGTAGCGTTTTACAACATGCATAAAAAATATGACCCTTTTATTGTATTTCATCTCGACCACCTCTGTTCAGAGCTCTACCTACTAACTTGTGCCCTGGTTTCCAATTGGAGTCAATATTTACGCCAGTTTCAAATCGCCAATCTCCAATACTTATCAAGTCATCTTCATCATCATCATTTCGGCCTATCACTAGTCCACTGCTGAACATAGGCCACCCCCATAGATTGCTACAAATGTTTGTAGCTCTAATTTTGGGGGGACTTTTACCATAGTAGCCACGCATGGCAGGCGGGTTGGCAACCGCAGTTTATTTATTCTGATGTTCCAGGAAGATCCTGCTGCCCATCTTCTGGTTTTTATTTTCCCTCTGTCGACTTTTACGACACCTACGGGATGAGATGTGGTGGTAGATTCTCTTAAGCCGCTACCATACGGCAACACTACTACTAAAATTGAATTGCTTCTTATAAATACGTAATTCGAATTTGGTATACTTTTTCTAATTGATAATATTTCTTTAATCAATTAAATTTTTAATTTTTGTTTCATCTTTTTTTAGCTTTATGGTAAAAATCGAAACCGCTATTGGTAACTTTTTTGGCTGTGAATATTTTTTCTCTGGCGTGAGGTTCTCAATCTTTTCCATCGCCCCAATGAACATGAAAAATCTGTTCCGAAAATATATCACAATGTAATGAAAAAGAGCTTGAGAGCCCACGCGTTCATGTATCAGAAAATTTAACATATTGGCCTGAGTTGCTCCGACTCTTACATAAAGTATAAAAAACAAGAGTTAAAAGTTAGTTAATAACCCACTGCTGGGCCCAGGACTTCTTTTACTTTTAAGCTTTATTGTTTATACATAAAGTTCAATATAGTTTAACATAAAAACGTCATCAGTATCGCAACACTACATTTAAGTATTAAACTTACACGGTAACTTACTCTAAGTGATGAAGATATTGCAAAAGGACGAGCAAGACTCACGCGTGCAAGCACTTACATTGTTGCTCGCAATCGCGATCAACTGCGAGTTCAATTTAATTTACAATCACAGCCCTCTATTGTGATCGCGGAAAATATGCAAGCGGTTAAGCTTGTCACTTTTTAATACTATAACAAATATTTTTGGTTTACATTTTGCGTGAATCGATTAATGTTCTTACACCTTATCTCAACAGCAACACCTTTAAATATTCATCTTAAGTTTGTCTTCATCGAGGCAATTACATTTTTTTTATTGGATAATCAGACGAAACGAGCATAACATTCATGATGTGAAGGTAAGTGCAACATCTGCCCATGACAAATGCTGTGTCACCCGGAACAATTCTGATTATCATTTATATAACGAAAGATGATTTTTTATGAAAGAAAGTGATGGGACGAACAAATCGTTCACCTGATGATAAGTGTAACGTCTATCCATAACAAATGATCGTCCGAGGGAGGTTATTACCAGACATACACCCAGAACATTTCTGTGTGACGCCATACTGCGCATGTCACCTTGAGACATCAGTTTATAATACTCATATGCCCAGTGATTACACTAGCTCTCATTGTCCTTTAGTCCGAAACACGGTAATGTTTGCACAATGATAATGCCCCGTTTTGAGGTCAAACATGTATCGTGTTCTCGACTTCAGAGGTGTGTATTGCCTAGTGGTAGTGTTGTAGTGGTGGAGTGTATCTGGTGGCGGCTCCCGGTGGCAGTATTAGTTTGCTTGTGCACGCTGTTGAGGGAGGGCGGGCGATGCTCTTCAAAAGTAGGTAGGTTACAACATATAAAATTAAGCATGCGGATCTTAACAAATTAACTTTCTTTCCTTTATTATAATGGATTTCCAAAGTATTGCCTGATTCTATTAACAATATCAAGATAGTTAACTGACACAAATATCGAGTGATTCTTTTACTTTTACTGGTGGTAGGATTCCTATGCAGAGGTCTATGTCCAGCCGTTGCCTAGTCACAGGTTAATAATGAAACTAGCCTTTTACTGGTGGTAGAATTTCTATGCATGAATTCGTCTAGGTAGGTACCACAGCTGGGAAAGTTATTCGGCCGAGAAGCAAGTAGTGCGCAAACATTACTGTGTTTCAGTCTGAAGGGCACTGAGAGCTAATGAAATCACTGGGCATATGAGGCTAAAGAAGCCGATGTGTCCGAGGGCGCAGTGTGGTGCCACTCAGAATAGTTCTGGGTGACACCAGTATTAGAGGCAGAAGTTGCATTTACCATCAAGTGAATGTGTTGGTCACTTCGTCACTTTCTGCTATAAAAACAACTATATATAAATTACACGTCTAATTTTTCTCTAGGTCGGGGAAATAGTTTCTTTTTATGATAAAAGGAAATACGTCTTTTGGAAATGGAGAGCAAATAATACTTAAGGTGTGATCATAGTCAGCGAAAGCTTATTTTAATAATTTATCTCGCGGATTTATTTGGAATCTTTAATTTAATCTGTGAGTACAAAGAGCATTTCAGTTTTAAGGGCACTGTGAGTTATTACGCATATGCGACTTAAGAACCCATGTCTCATGGTGAAAAAGAATGTTTTCTGTAAAAAGGCGTTAACTTCATTAGAAAATTACTGGTGGTAGGATTCCTATGCAGGAACCCGTCTAGGTAGGTACCACCCCAGGGCCAGTTATTCTGCCGTGAAGCAGAAGTGTGCAAGCATTACTGTGTTTCGGTTTGAAGGGCACTGTGAGCTAGCGTAATCACTGGGCATTTGAGACTTAACTGATGTGTCAAGGTGACGGGCGCAGTATGGTGTCACACAGAAACATTGTGGGTGAAAAAAAAAGCTGTCGTACAGGAAGAGTAGACATGTATATATATATATATATATATATTCTGTCTGTTTAGTATTACTGCTTGCCACTCACGCCATCTAGGAGCAGTACTTTATGGTAAATCATTTTTATAACACGAAATAACTGGCAACGTATTCCTATAAATTCTCAGTTTTTTTTTTTGGATAAATTGACGAAACGTGCAACGTCTGCCCATAACAAATGCCAATAACAATTTTACAATCTATATGATCATTTCCGTGTGACGCCACACTTCGCTCTTCACCCAGAGACATCAGTTCTCAAAGTCTCATATGCCCAGTGATTACACTAGCTCTCAGTGCCCTTCAAACTGAAACAGTAATATTTGCACTACTGCTTCACGGCAGAATAACTGGCCCTGGGGTGGTACCTACCTAAACGGATTCCTGCATAGAAATTCTACCACCAGTAAAAGGCTAGTTTCATTATTAACCTGTGACTAGGCAACGGCTGGACATAAACCTTTGCAAAATTGCGACATACTCAACTCAATTTGGCATACTCACCTCGGATGTCCGTGACGGAAATCAGTGTCGACCCACTGACGGAAATCTGCATATCTGAGGAAAAAAATATTTTAAGAATATATGGGCATCGCTGCACTAAACAGGTGTGCCGATAGCTGTCCGGCGGAGTAGAATAGCACTCACCTCTTTCCTATCGAGGTATCGTAAGAGGCGACTAAAGTATTGTACCTGTTAAGGCTGTTAAGGCTTCCAGCCTTTTTTCTTGAAAAATAATATAATAATGTGCATTGATTTCACTATACTGGTCATGGGAACACGATGGGGAGTAAGAATTTTTTGCCTTGTACCAAAATGGTTGTGACGTGGTTCGCCACCAGTCAGGCCTCGTTTCCCGCGAGAGCAAAAAGTGGGCTACGTGAGTGGCCTCTGCCTACCCTTGTATGGGAAAAAGGCGAAACTTTTACAGTTTCATCGGACAACTGAGCTTGGTTGGGTAGGACTGCCTACCCAACATAAACAAAGTTAATATTATCATTATACAGTCATGTCACTCGCGCTTCACGTGTGTCTCGTGAGACAATTACTCTTATTATCTTTCGAATCATCTATTGATCGTCCGAGGGAGGTTCAGATCTCGTTTCGGGCTGTCGACTTGTTGTATCGATAACTCTGGTCGGTGAGAACCGCACCGGAACGCGGGTGTATCGTGCATGAAAGCGAGTATATGAATCTATTTAAGATAATACTATGTTTTCGTTGCAAATAACATTACTGTAAAAAGAAAGATCTCATCAACACGACATCATAGGAGAATATATTTTTTTCTATTTTTTAAATAACGATGCCCCACACTAGCATTTCTCAGGTTAGGCTGCGTATGTACGCAGCCAAACCTGAAAATCAACGATATGTGTTTTCGTACAAATGTTGGCTACATCAGGTACTCTGGCCACCAGGCCATTAGAACATCAAACCCATCAATATATTATAAATTGATATAGTAGAAACAAAGCAAATGAATATAACAACAGTATATAGTAAGAAAAGATTATTTAGCATCTCTCAATAAAAAAATAAAAAAATGAAGAAATGAAAAAAGTTTTTATTTCATTTTAGTAGAAATTAAAGTGACAGAAGTTCTATCAAAGTTATCTAACAAGAATATCAAATTATATTGAACATCTATATAATTAACTTTTAATATAACAAGAGTTTTAATGAATTATACAATTTGTTATATTAAAAGTTATTTATTACCTACCTAAATATATTAAAAAATATATTTAGAAAATTATAAAATAAAATTTACTTTATGTATAAAGTATAACTTTTTAAATTTTAATTGTACTTAATGTGAATATAACTATTGTCGTATAAAGATACTGTCTTCACTATTTAGGGCGACAAGAGAAGTTGCATTTCAGTTGTTAAAGACAACAGTACTAATCAAATGTGTGAGACAAAATCAAAACCAAAAGGCACGCACTCTAGTTGTGAATGGAATTTTCCAATCACTGTTACATTTTCATTAACGATTTCGTACACGGCGACAACTTCCGAATATTGTTGGGAGCTATCAACTGCGCAGCAGATATTATAGTGGCACAAGTGTACGCGCAAACACAGAGGCACTCACTCGTCCCAACCTACCCGCAGTGTCAGAAACTCGCGGACAATCACAATTCAACGAGACCCGAAAACCAACAATTCGTGTTACTGCACAAATGTTGGCTCCGACTGGGATTCGAACCCAGGCAGAAGACCCCTGTAGAAGTCAGGTACTCTCACCATTAAGACACGCGGTCGTCAAACTGCAAAATAACTGCACTGGTGCAAACATGTGTGTAATCACTGGGCATATGAGACTTAAGAAGTCATGTCTCAGGGTGATAGGCACAGTATGGTGTCACACAGAAATGTACTGGATGACACAACTTTTGCTATGGGCAGATCAGGTGAACATTTTGCTTGTTTCATCATATTATCCAATTTAAAAAAATGTTGTATATTACTACTAGGCAATATACACCACTGAATTCTATATTGCCTAGTGGCAGTGTTGTAACGGTGGAGAGTATCTGGCGGCGGTTCCCAGTCCTCCTCAGTCCTTCTGTGAACATGTGTCCTCTAAAGCGCTCGAAATCATAAACTATGAATAGTAAAATAAAATGCGATAGTAGTTTTATTAAATGTGTAATATTCACAATCCATCTTAATCTTTACTACCGAAGTGGCGAAAGAGACGACTAAGGTACAGTACGGACAGACTTTATTTGTGCAGATTAATACCACAATTTGCAAATCTGTCCCTATACTGCTTGTGGGAACGCAATGTGGACTCATATTTGACGTTATGGTAATAATGTGTGACTATCATTACTTTATAATTACTTGAGTACTTTGTATAAATACATCATTTATTTCTAGATTTTAATCAAGATCTTCTAGACAAACTAGAGCACCTCCTTAATAACAGTAATAGATTTCTTTTAAGTCTCTGTAAAATTTTTTTTTATTCGATAAAGTGATGAAACAAGCAAAATGTTCACCTAATGGTAAGTGCAACGTCTGCCCATAAGAAATGCTGTGTCACCCAGAAAATTTCTAATTGACACCACACTGTGCCCATCACCCTGAGACATAAAAGTTCTTAAGTCTCATATGCCCAGTGATTATGCTAGCTTACAGTGCCCTTCAAACCGAAACACAGCATGAAGCAGTAATGTTTGCACACTACTGCTTCACGGCAGAATAACTGGCCCTGGGGTAGTACCTACCTAGACGGATTCCTGCATAGGAATCCTACCACCAGTAAATATGACCATTTTTCTCAATATCTTATTCACCTTAATGGCTCATTATTCAACAGAGGCGTCACTCTAGAATATTCATAATAGTATTTATATTTACTTGTAAGTATGTATATTTATATGTATTGATATTATGTGTGTTCTATTTCACATTTAAGTATTTATAATTTAATTGAAATTTCCTTTTTTTTACCTCTCACTCATACTTAATGCACATGCCACTACTTTTTCTCCACACCATTGACTGGCAGAGAATGCCACTAGGCATTAAGTCCTGCTTTGTTATGGTAATATTAATATGAATAAAGTTAAAAAAAATAACAATTACCATTTGAAGGAAAACATTACTCAGCCTTTGCAAAGAAGCACCTATTAAACCCTATAAGGGTTTAATAGGTGCTTCTTTGCAAAGGCTAGCAAAGGCTAGCAAATAAAAGTTGAACATGGAAATGTCCAGACCTGGCTGCCAGACAGCTTCACTCTGCATTATGCCCTCAAATGTAACAGTACAAATTATGTATTCAGTACACTTTGATTTGAGTACTTTTTAACTCAAACCTTCTTAAAAAATCTACCAAAAAGTCATAAATTAAAACATTCTTAATCATACTGAGGGTCACCAGGCACCCAGATGAAGCGGGGCACAGTTACGCTTTTTGAATGTGTCTGACCTCTAACTTGGCGGTCACCTGTCTGCTTTTTGTTACACTTTTTATATTTTTCCAGTTACGAAGTTGGCACGGTGTTTAACTTTGTCTAGAATTGCAAATTATAAATGACTTATTCATTAAAATTTGTATTTATTATGTAAGATCTGACAATTTGATGACAATGAATCAAAACAGACTGTATGTACATAGAATAATATTTATTATTTTAAAACTAAGACACAAAATCCATGCTTACATTCAGAGCCAACCTGCGGCAAGTTATATAATATACCAAGTATATAGAATGGAGCTCCTTTGATCCTTTGGTTACTCCTAATATCAGTTGTGGTTACAACTTAGAAGATCTCCACAACATTATCCAAATAGATCATCTGTCATATATGGAAGCTTAACATAAGAATGAATAAAAGAAAGTCATTATACATGACTAAACCAGGTTTACATAGTGTATTATTAATTAAAACATTAATCAATAGAGAAATTACCAGTCCATTCACTCCATAAAATAGTCGATGTCAAATTATATCATTATTCTCAACTGAAATTGAAATTAAATGGTATGTTCGGCCAATACATTGGTTTTTCTTGATCTATGTCATTGATGAATTGTGACTGTAATGAAATTTCTAAAGCTGATATTCGCTGCCAGTGATTACCATATAACTCTTTTAATTTTTCTTTCTTATCTTGAGAACTTTCCTGAGGTTCCTCTTGTATCGCCTTGGACTCTTCCTCTTCGCTTTTCGCGCGCAAACGTTCGCGTTCCAGCCTAGCATCTTCTTTGTACTTTGCATTTTCTGCTAAAAACTGTATGAATTCTTCGCTTACTTCGAAATCCATTTCTTCCTGACCATCTTCGTTTGTTTCAAACTCTGTGTCCACACTAGCAGCTTGTTCTTCTGTCTCAGAGTGTACCTTTGTCTTATTCTCGGAAGTGTCAGTAACATAATGATTCTTTCTAATAATATCGTGCAATATTTGATTTTCATACTCTAGGGCCTTAGCTTTGGCCTTCCAATACGCAATTTGATGTTTTAACTGCCATGTCGCAGCTACAGTGAAATTCTCTGCCCATGTACTCATTGATGAGGCCAATTTAGAATTTTTCCGTTTAGTATCTTTTCGCCCGCCTTTCTGGTTAGTGGCAAACTTTTTCTTTCGCTTTCTGCGTGACTTATTGGGTAGTGTTTTACTATTATTTTGAGTTTCTTTGTCGGGTACTTGTTGAAGCATTGTGTAGTAAACTTCTGTCAATGTCAGTTTGTCACTCGAACAACAGAACTTGTTAACAGAACTGTCAAAAGTAATAAGTGCTGCTAGATGAAATCTCGACTCCTTTTATTGATCATACGTACCAAATTAAATAATAAAATCGCTGCGCAATGCACCTATGTACCTTATAAAATAAACCATTTTTTTTAACTGACCTGTTTAATATTTATTAACATTGTAAATTTAAACAGCGGAATCGATAACCGTTAGGAAAATAAATTAAAACAGGCAAGCTAATACCTGAAGTGTAGGTTTTACCGTAACCAGATGGAGTTATTTTACATGCTTTTTCCGAGAAGTTGATGGAGGCAGATATCTAAGCACCGTCATTTTTGTAGCATTCTGTGGATGAGACCTAGTTTCAGTAGTGGACTTTGTGATAAGGTTTAATGAAGATGATGGGATGACTGGGTTTTTATGAGGACCTGAGTAATAAGTAAAAGCACTTCACTTCCGGCTAGCACATATAGGTAATTATTTTCGAAACACGTTTATAAAAAATAAGTCAGCCTTATGACGTTTACTAACACTAGTTCGTGAGTTTCCATCGAGCCCTAGATCATGGTACATAATATCACGCTATGGTTTATTTTTCATTGTTATTCAATGCGGTATATCTGAAAAAGGTATTATTTATTTTTATGATACGACTATTCGTGTTCTGTTCTTTTCAAGTTATTTCAGTTTAGTTTTACTGATGGTAGGATTCTGCAGAAGTCCGTCTAGGTAGGTTCCACCCCAAGGCCAGTTATTCTGCCGTGAAGCAGTAGTGTGCAAACATTACTGTGTTTCCGTATGAAGGGCACATAGAGCTAGCGTAATCACTGCGCAAATGAGACTTAATTACTACTAACTAAAGTCTAAAGTCTCAAGGTGACGGGCGCATTGTGGTGCCACACAGAAATATTCTGAGTAACACAGCATCTGTTATGAGCAGACGTTGTTCTTACAATCAGGTAAACGTTTTCCTCGTCTCGTTACTTTATCAAAAAAAAACAAAATTCTTCGTTGATATGATAAACATTATAAAGGTTAAGGTCTAAGTGACAGCTCTTTACAATCAAAACAGGCTTGCTGACTTGTTGCTGACTAAGAAGCCATATTTATTTATGTTTTTGTCAGCACATAACCTCATCATGCGATATTGTTTTTATGAAATTACGATAGCAAGATCTAAATTTGATCAAAATAAATATTTCGCACAGATTCGCCCTTTTCATCCATTTTAGATCATAATTTAAAAAAAAATGACTTAAATTTTTAAAATATGGCTGTTTGTTTTAAAGCGCTGTGATGATGCTTTGATACTCAGATACTTGGGGCCTTTATTTGTTTTATGCTGAGTGTGTAACACCCATTGTTATTATATTTCTGTAGATGATGAGATAGCTCAATTCAGAACTGTTTCTAGTTTCTATAGAACGATCAAACTTCTGCTAACGGTTTTGTTCTCCTTGTCGCAGGCTGACTTGATTGGTTATTTTTCGGAATTGTATTGTAGAAAGGGCCATAAAAACTTCAAAACTAGTTTTATAATTTTCGTCAAATGCAAATGTGTCTAATGCAAAATCTTAATTTCCAGGGGCTAAAATTTATGATTTATGGATTGCTGGCATTTCGAATGCAACACTGGCAAAGGGAATTAATATCTCTGTACCTCAGAGGTTAACAGTATCAAGCGCCAAAATAAAATATTTATAGGACGAGCAAAAATTCATTGAAAGTGCCTGATGTCAGTTTTAAATATGACATAACTAGCAAGCTTTTAAAGATATTGGAGTAAACGGTGTTTTGTATAATTTTGTGCGCTTAATTTGTTTGATTATATTATTTTGTAATAAAATTTTCTTTAAAGCTTTCACGGACTGTATACTTAAGAATGCACATAAGCTTAACATAGTATCAAGTTATCTCAAAATTCTTTAAGTCTATTCAACAAGATAAAAACTAATACAATGCGTTTGGTATATCACATTAATTCGTAGATTGTTATATTATAATAGCATATTATTATAAGGTTTTAGTAAATATTAATAGAAGCATGAAATAAAATTAAATTCAGTTAAGTTTTAATTTTATTAGGATGTTGCAATGTAAATCTTATATAATTTGAATTAGTTATAATTTTGCTAATTGAAAGATCAGTCAGTTTGGCAGTTTCGACTAAACATTTATTGTTTTGGTATAATGTTAGTTACAAAAGCAACTAAACCAATTACTAGTACGCTCTATGACGGAGTGAATTACATCAACTTCTATGTGAGTATGTCCTTTCAACAAATATTTATTATTAATTCGCTGCAAATGTTGCTTTTGACTTAGTAGGTAAGCCATCATTTTTGTTTTGTCCAGAAAAATAATCACTACATAAATCATTAAATCCAACATCTTCAGTATCTTCAAAAAAAACTAATAATTCCGGAAGCCATCTCATTTCCACCATGATCTGCTACAGACTCATCCCACAAAAATTGCCAGCTTTCTTTCGGTGCCGAATCCATAATAGTAGCAAGTCTACAGTCAACATGTTTTTGGTACCGTGACTTTCAATAGCGGCGATTTTATATCAAATGCTTTCGTAGTGTATCGATGATTTGCTTCCGTAAAATGCTTATTGTGATGCGTTTTAGGTTCGTTTTTTCAGTTTCATCTTTGGCATCCTTGTATAACATAGAATCACATGCATCACAAGTGTCATTGGCCGGGGGTCTGAATCCCAAATTGGACTTAGTGTTGCAGATATATCTGTAGAGCCACGACTTTGCTAAATTTTCCTCAGATATATCTTCTTGCGCACAGTACTGTTTATACAAAGAGTACAACTACTCTGTATTAAGATGACTACCGAGATATATACTTTTTGTTCTGCTTCGACTGGACTGGCTCTCATATTTAGGCATTATATCAATGATGCCTAAATAACGACAATGTTTGGGAATTGTTTCTGGTTTTTTGTCAGGTGGTGGATAACTTCCTTTTTTGTCCTCTTGTACCAAACCTATATAGATTTTTTATAGTATTTGTGACAATAGTTTCAGATATTGCCAGAGTATTTAAAAAAAACTTTTTGCATACCTTACAACCAACAGATACTCCGTCCACCAAAAATGTATAGTTTGTCATCTAAACGTAAAAGATCTTTTTGGTGGCTGTTCACGATCACGACGTTAACTTCTCGCACTTAAGATTTCAGAAAATCTTGATATAATGCTCTTTAAATTCCATGTCATTTATTTACCGTATATTTTTTTAAAGATGCTTGACCTGCGATTTTCGTCTTAGTTCTCATAGCCTTTTTATCTCATATATTTTATTTTTTAATCTGCAACCGCAAATTGGTTTCATCTTCTTCTCAGGTACAACTTTTTCTTTCTTAGAGACATATGTACGTTTTCCCCGTGATTACCTTTTCTTTTCTAACATTTCACTTCCATTTAGTCGTATTTAATCGTACTCGATCTTTTTGGCATGTTTGGTGTTTCTAAAATAGATAATGGCTGTGATTGAATTTCCACAGAGGTTATACCTGTAACTCAGCAGATCGAATTGGTTGTCTATTTTCAAAGTTTTCGACGTCTCAGCAACAATTCTTCTTTGCGTTACAATTCACAATCTGATGAAAAAAAAATCTGATGACTCTTCCGATGTATTTGGAATGTGATATTCGTCTGAAGGCGATAAGTTCCCATCAGAGTAGATTTTTGCACTTCTTCGGTTTTCTAAAAGTCAGTATGATGAGTACAATTACCCCTTTTCGATATGATACACCCTTGCCATTAGCCTTGTATTTTCATTACTAGAATAATGGCCCTAATGCTCTTAATATAAATAATAAATTTCACATTAAGTTTAGAGGACATGTTACTGTACTAATAAAAGAATCTTAAGTAAATCGTACTTACTTTCTTCTAAATTGTTATTATTTTATTCTTAGCCGTTTATCAACTGACACATACGATTTCCACGTGGAAACAGTATAGTTAAATACTTAAAACTACTATTTAACTATAATTTAGCCGGCCGATGTGCTTGAACTGGTGGTATACAACATCAAGTCCGTTTACAGTCGCGGAGTCATTAGGTGAAAGCAACCTTGTGTTCCTTTAAGACTCTTTAGTACGTACAAGTTGATGCAGATAATTTCGTATCAAATTCGCTATTTATGAATATGTTTCACGCAGGTCGTAATGCTTTATACCAACATGTAGAACTGGTTCTGGCGATCTTATCGGCACAAAAATCATATTTTCACAAAAATGCGAGTTAAAATTGTATACCTCTATGGTACAGATTTGTCAATAGAGGTGGTTCTTAATAGCTTCTGCGCGTAATCGGATGTACGTAGCTACGTAGTTTCGTGTGCGTACGCATAATCGATTTCAAAAACGATTATTTTGATAACAAGTTATTTCCACACAAAGCGACGAGTAAACTTACGTTACGAACGACATATCATCTACAAGTTACAACAATAAACGGTTACGTCTAAAGGTGTCCTCGTTATCTAATACGGTTAAAGAATTATGTGAAATCGTGCAATAATTTAGTAAATTAACTTTTCTTCATACTTTATTTAGCGATTATAAGCTTGATTAGATTATCTTAGTTTTTTTATTTTGTAAAATATGAAATGCAGGAGCATTTACAAATTATTAACCTAATCGAAATATTTAAACATTGTACTGTTTGTATTAACAATTCTATAATTACCCTTTATTTACATTTTTAACGAATACGCGGTTTACTAAGTAATTAGTTAAAAATGCAAGTTATGCGACATGCATAAAAATCAATTACTGCGGTTAAATAAGTTTAAAAAATTTAAAAATATATACCTATAAGGAATAAGTTCACAGTTCATGGGTGAAATTTCTTCCAAAAGTTATCATCGGAAAGAAAGTAGATAATAAAGTGAACTTTATCGCAAGTGCCTTGCGTACAAATTTTGATAACCATTTTTAGCCATTTAAATGAAACTAATTTTACGGATTTTATCGCGTTTAATTTTTACTATTTATAGCCCGACGTTTCGAGTGCTTTACAGCACCCATGGTCACGGGGGAACTGAGGTGACAGATGTCCTGATGTCATAGTTAACCTGGGGTACCTTCAGCTTTTAATTATTATTTTTGGTCCGATCTACGCAGAAAGAGCTAACTGTGTCTTGAAGTCTTGCAGTGGTATGCTTGGTTTTTGATTTAATTTAATTTATTATTGGATCCCAAGCTGGTGGTAATACCCAACCATCTTCTCTATTGAAATTAGGATGTTTTTTGATTTCAATAGCCTCGCGAATCATCCTTGGTAGGAATCGGTGTTCTTTTGCAAGGATCTGTGGTTTATCAAATCTGATGTAATGGTTGGGATGATCCAGAACATGGTCACAGACTGCAGACTTCCTAGAACGACGATGCTTCACGTCAGCTATGTGTTCTTTTACGCGGGTTTTTATCGAATTTGGGTTATAAATAGTAAAAATTTAACGCGATAAAATCCGTAAAATTAGTTTCATTTAAATGAGTAGTGTTCGTGTAAATATAAGAAATCATCATTTTTAGCCATGTCAAAACTCGAAGAAAAACAAACTTAAGCCTTGTATTTTTATCTTTACCCCGTTTGCTCAGATATGCCAAGTCCCGAAACAGGCCACATAGACGCACACAACGATAGTGATTGAGGTGGTTAATATGTATCAGGTTAAGACCCAATTTCCTCGATTGCTTTGGAAACCAAGTTTAATAAAACGGCGTTTTGCTTAACTGAGTTCAAATGTATAATTTGATGCCTGTTTTTATGCATAGGTTACATAGGTATGCAAACAACATAGTTGTGCAATTGACAATCTCTAAACGCGTCTATAGAATTGAACGTCGAAAATTGGGCGTTCAGAATTTGAACCGCGTTTAGCTTTAATCGCGTTCAGTTGATCTTGGTGAAATGCAAACAGTAGCATTGAACTCAGTTAAACGCTTAAACTTCGTTCAGCTTGAACTGATCGCGTTTATTTTGAACGGTGAAGACCGCCCTAAGTAACTGCTTTCCGTAATACCATTTCAAGTCACGTTTTATAAAACTGCGTACGTAAAATAATCGTTACATTCTGTACCACTAAACTACATATTTCATTATCAGTCTCATAACTAGTTACTGAAACCGATTACGATAAATAACGCCCACCACTATTTGTTAGTGTTCATTGCTGTCTTGGTGCTGTCATTTAGTATGTTTCTCTTCTGATCGATAAATATTGTGAAGTTTCTTGGAAGGGAAACACAAGCAATGATTAAAAATATGAATTACAAAGATCACTGTCGAACATGTCTAGGCAGTAATAAAGAAATGCGTCACTTGCATACGCAGATTTCAATTGCCGGCGACAATGTTCGTTTGTCAGATATTTTACTAAGTTTTTATAATTATAAGGTAAATATTCATATAAATAATACCCGCTGATATAATCGCAATATTTATTTATATGTAATATATTAGCATTTTATCTGATCAATTTCAGATCTCTTCCTAAATTTCAGATATCCGAAGACGCCTTTTTACCTGAGAATATATGTATAAACTGCGTACACCATCTTACTGTAACTTATTCCTTTAAAATTCTCATAGAGACAAGCGCAAAAAAACTGACAGAATGTAATTTGTTAGATTCTTCTACAAGTGACAATTTTGATTGCAGCTTGGAATCGGATGATCAAAAACTAATGAAGGATATACAGAGAGAACATATGAAGAGAAAGATATCTTGTAGGCCACAAAATATCACCAACTATGAACATGAAATCAAAGAGTTGTATTGTGTTGAATGTAAAGCAGTGTTTGACTCTGCTAAGATTTTGCATGAACATTGCTTAAATAATCATTCAGTAAAAAATATTATTGGGAGAGATTGTGATTATTGCAATGAGAAATTCGAAGATTTCCGTTCACTAGTCCTTCACAGAAAATTACATTTAAAACCGTATTTGTGCGAAAATTGTTGGGAAGGTTTCTACAATACAAATGATTTACGCACCCATTCCTGTCAACCTAATGTTGATAATAAAGAGAAAAACAAATCTGAGAGAGTGTTACGTCAATGTGACCAATGCGGCAAATCCTATCCACCAGGCTATATCCGGATTCACATGCTAACTCACAGCAATGATAGGCCTTATAGTTGTAAATATTGTCCAAAAAAGTTCAAAGTTCCCGGAGGACTACATTCACATGTCTTGTGGAATCATATGAGAACTAGGAACCATAAGTGTGAGGTTTGCAATGCAACATTTATTTCATCAAGTTCACGCAGCTCTCACATACGTAAGAATCATTTGAAAGAAAAGAAATATGGATGTGAAAGTTGTGGTAAGAGATTTTTCTCAAAGTCAGAACTGCAAAGACATTCTTTAACGCATACTGGAGTTAAAAATTTCCATTGTCACTTATGCGACAAGTCATATCAGACAAGATATGGATTAAACGTACATTTAAAATCTCACTCACAAGTGTCCATGAATGTGATGAATTTGTAACTGCTGTTAATTGTAATTATGAAACAAATAGAATAGATATAAGTACAAACTACAGTTATGATCTCAGATTAGATAATTGTGTATTTTATAATTTTAAAGTAAAATATTTAATACAAAATTTTACTATGTTTATTGCTAATATTATATATATTTCTCACATAGGTGAGAAAACAGACACATCTGTTTTCTCACCTCTGCATCCATTTCTTTTAGGTCTCTTGCATTTAAATTTTCAGGACTGATAATATTAGGCTATTTCATCAACATCATCATTTTCATATCACCCTATCATTCACTAGTCAACTGCTGAACCAAAGGCCCCACTGTTTGCCACAAAAGTTTGAAGCTCTCATTTTGGGAGGATTTTGCCACAGTTGCCACGCTTGGCAGGCGGGTTGGCAACCACAGTGTATTTATTCAGATATTGCAGGAAGATGCTGCTGCCCATCTCCTGGTTTCATTTTACCTCTGTCGACTTTTACGACACCGACGGGATGTGATGTTGTAGTAGATTCTTAAAAGCCACCACCACATGGCCAAGCTATTCCACAGCAGACTAATGAAGCATTTTTTACGAATGTTTAACCTTAAAAAGTGTTTTATTGTAGCTCAAAGCACTTAGCATTAATTAGAGAAATGGAAATTTAAAACACATTTTTTATGAGACATCTCTGTGGATGAGCAAATTGATAATACATTGTTGTACAGGAGATACAAACTGTAGCCTTCATATACACTGACCAATTAGTATTTATTGGAATTATTGTTTTAATAACATATATTGTATGGAACTCTACAAAAAGGTCTACATTTTTTTTTAAATGAAGATAGTGACTAAAGGAGCAAAACATTATGTAATTGTAAGTGCAACATCTGCCCATAACAAATGCTGTGTCACCCAAATCATTTCTGTGTTATCACACGGCGCCCGTTACCCTGAGTCATCAGTTTTTAAGTCTCATTATGCCCAGTTATTATGCTAGTCTCAGTACCCTTCAAACTGAAACAAATAATATTTGGACACTACTGCTTCACAGCAGAATAACTGGCCCTGGGGTATCTACCGAGACGGAGTCCTCCATAAGAATCCCACCACCAGTAGAATACATAGCAAAGTCTTCAAAGCTACAATTCAGTGGAACCTTCAAACCGTAAATCAACATTCCTTCCAGCTTCCATAACTCAATGAACATACCAAAATAAAATAGGTTTAAAAAAAGTTTAATTTTGACAGGTACCATTTTATTAAATTATGCGTAATATGAAACTTACAGGTAATTTCTTCTAGAGCTGCTAACCATATCATATAAAATAACCTGTGATAAACAAATTAATAAACAAGTGCATAAAGCAAGAAATCGGTGTGAAGGTTTCTATAATAATTAATCAAAAATCCTATAACGATTATAACTTTGAACATGGTAATAATAAAAAATTAAAGTTTACAATATATTTGAGGTACTTAAATATTTTTTTTATCGTAAATGTAGAAAAATATTTAAATAATATTTTTCTTGCTTATGGAATTATAACACTGTCTCAACTGAATTTTTCTAATATTGGTATTATTCATACATGCAGTAAAGTAAAAAGAAATTGAGTACATGGGAGACACGACTTAAGTAAATTATTAACAAGTGGCATAGATGTCAAATTTAGTAACGAATAATTAAATGGGATTTTAGAAAAATAATTAGAAGGCTATAAACATTTTTAACAACCCATTCTATGCTTCATTCAGTCATGTTAATTCCAAATAATTTCAGTGCTATAAGCCAAAAATGTAAGTAACGCTAAGATATTTTGTAGATACGAAACAACTTGCTCTTTTGCCCGCTATTTACGTTTATATTTAAAAATATGGCAAAATAATGAAATACTCTCACAAGGGCATGACTGAAATAATTAGGACACACCCTCTGAACTTCAACTATGTCTAAAGACTTAATGCTTCCAACTACCTATAAAAATTGACAAATTTTCTTAATCATTGTCTCACATCAAACTTTGGAAAAATGTAGAAATAATGTATTTAAAAACAGGTATCACAAACCTTATTGTTTGCTGTACAATATTTTGATGAGATTGCACAAAAAATATGAATAAGTACTTCATGAAACATTGCATGTGTCTGTAATATTTCATCAATGTATATTCTGTATTCTAAATACAATACGTTAATAATTGTATTAATTGTATATATTTAAAAAGAAATAGTTTAATTAATAATAACATAAAACTAAGGTACCTACTTAAAAATAAAATTGGTTACAATTTGAATTTTTTCTCGAAACAACTTCACAAAAATTTGTTATTATGAGATACGGCTCTACGGTGGAGACAGAATTAACTTTTTAAAGTTAAAACATTTTATCTATTTTTAACAAAAATACAGACTTATGTACCTTGTTTGCAACATCTATAATAGAAATAAAAAAGATTTTACCATAGTTCTCAAAACAAACTACAAAAATAACCTAAACTTAATAAGAACAATTGTACAAAACTGCCGCCAAATATTTTTCTTTTTTTATTTCTGAAACGTCTTATAATAGGTGCTTTTTTATATACAGGCAGAATTTTCTGTTAAATTTGGCAGTAGTAAAAAAAGTTTTAAATGGTGCCATAGAAAAGTACAAAAAATATCACTCTATCCAGTCTATTTAGCATCAACATTATCAAATTTACGTTACATATTTACACAAATCAGGCAAGTAAAGCCCACACTGTTTTTGTTACTATAGATATCTGTAATCCATTATATTCGAGTGTAACCTGGAATGGAAAAAAATATATTATCTATTTTGTAATTTACACATTCCGGTTTCAAAAGCTTTTGTCATAATGAAGGGAATGCCTCAACACTTCATATCTCGATGAGTTTGTTCGAATGTTCTATTTTTATACGATAAATGTCGTAACGCACCGTGCAAGTTCCTTGTTCTGATTTTTGTAGAATAAAACAACATATTGCCGTGTGCTAGCAGCGTGAAGCCATCTACAAGTCTATCTCATCCTGGGTGTAGTAAAATTCGACTAAGAGAAACGTCAGAAAAGCTTATGGCCTTCTAAAGATGTCGAAATAACCATCTCAAATAAGGCTGAATGAATGAATGAAACTAATCCACACCGGTAATGGGTTTTTTTTATTGGATAAAGTGATGAAACGAGCAAAACGTTCACCTGATGGTAACTGCAACGTCTGCCCATAACAAATGCTGTGTTACCCAGAAAATTACTGTGTGGCACCACACTTTGCCCATCACCCTAAAACATAAGTTCTTAAGTCTCATATGACCCAGTGATTACGCTAGCTCACAGTGCCCTTCAAACCGAAACACTAATGTTTGCACACTACTGCTTCACGTCAGAATAACTGGACCTGGGGTGGTACCGACCTAGACGGTCTAAGATCTTTAGTACTGGCGGTCGAGTCAAATCTTCCCAACTTAGGAGAGGTTTATGTTTAACAGTGGACTGTAGTTACGATATCACAGGGTTTACGTTGAAAGTCAAAGGAATTTTTTTGTCTTGTAATGGCGATATCAAACGCTAACAATCCACCACCATAAACTAGCTATGGGAATTATAAACCAAAGGATAGGCAGGGGGCATTCTGTTTGTAAAGTATACTACGCTCGCAATAACGGTAATTGCAAACAATCTTACGGCATCTGCAAATTGTTATACTGCATTTGCATATTATGCATTTGAATACATGTGCAAATAATTATACTGCCTTTCCAAATTATTATACTGCACGTGCGAATCGTCATTCTGCAGTTGCAAAATATTATACTGCATTTGCAAACTATTATAGTGCATTAACAAATTATTATGCTGCATGTGCAAATCATTATGCTCTATAATATAGAGAAAACTATACATGCAGCAGTGGACTGTTTCCGAGTTAGTATAAATGTTGATTAAACAATAGCTTGAACACAAAAGGACTAACTTAGGTTTCCATTGCCGCATCCAAATTAAAAAGCAGCGTCGAGTGATGAAGACTCACAATTCACCACAACACAGAATCAAAAATTGATCTGTGTGTGACACCAACATTGGCTTCAGCTAGAGTTCGAACCCAGGATTCATGACTAAGGCTGGTAAGCTGATCGATGAGTCATGCAGTCGTTGGACATAAATTTGGCTGTATATGCCAAAATTATGGGGTTAATTATTTCTACAATTAACCACATACGAATTAAATTTAAAATAAACAACACATGCTACTATTGTGCCTTTAGTAACAAAATGTGGTAATTTACAAATCTAACTTTAAACTAATATGAACATAGCTAAGAGGAAACTTATTTAGCGATTTGCAAAATCATGCAATAAATAATAGAAATATCTGCAAGTAACGAAAGCGAGAAAATACGTTAGACTAAGAAAGAGATATATTTAAGTAAATTTGTAATATGTACAATTTAATTCTATTAAAACACTAAAATCATGCCTACACAGACTAACAATTCACAAACTTAGCGACCATTTCTTCAAGTATTTATTCGTTTTCATTCTCTAATACCTAATAAAAAAATTAAAAGAGAACTGATGTCATTTACAGCAAACTATATTTATACATCTATTCCATGGAACAAGCCCCCAGGGAACAAAATACTCGCAACCTATTGGTCAATGGCGTCCGAAAGGAGGCTTACGCTTTTAAAGGATGGTCTACATCCTATATGTGCAATATGATGGGGGATGCGGGGGCCCTGGGCCGGATGCGGTCCGTCCCGGAATTTTATTCCGCTCCTAGAACATTTTCAAATCGCGCGCCTAAAATAAATAATCTCGGTTTACGCCAACAATGGAGAGGATGGGATGGTAAAGTGATGGGAGGATTCTCAAATGATGCGTCAAAACTGACATACATAATTTTAGTATTACGTAAATTGAAATAATTATTAAATCAAAAAGACGAGAAGCAGCTCCTTTTATCATAAATTATGTCCATTGATTGGTTAAGACACTTTTTACGTATAAGATTGCAGTGCGATTATAAGTATTAACACGACATTATTCTAATTTATGTAGGTACATAATTTTAGTATTACGTAAATTGAAATAATTATTAAATCAAAAAGACGATTTAATGATTTTCTCATGGATCCCATTATCAAACTTGAAGACAATTATATGGGACGATATTCCCTTTCTTCTCCAATCAAATCAAATAATCATTAAAATCGGTTCATTCACAAAGAAGTTATACCCGAACATAGATAAAAGTATATACAGACGAATTGAGAACCTCGACTCTTTTTTGAAGTGGTTTTAATTTTTTTTTTTTCACAATTGTCTTAATTTTCGCATTTTAAGTCTCTGCATCTCGATTTTTACTGAGTCCTGTCCATTTCACGGTCTTATGCTGCTACACAGACTCATTTTATATATTTTTTTTTTCACTTTTGTTAATTTTATGTTCTGTGTAATTCCATTTTTTTTCTTGTTTTGTTTAGACCTAGAGTTTAGATTAGACCGTGAATAAATGTGTTACTTTCTTCCTTTCTTTCTTTATCTGCTCGAATAAAGGCTGTCCGGAAATCTTTTTCAATCAGTGTCAGAATAACACCATAATAAGAAATGCTGTCACTATACTGCTCGTGGGAACGCAATGGGTAATGGATTTTTTTTTGACTCGTACCAAAATGGCGTTGATGTGTTTGGCCACCCGTCACGTGTCGTTCCCTACCCCGTATAAGGCGAGATCGTATTAAAATTAATTTTGTCGTCAACTAGAAATCCGTCAAGACTTATACTTTCATTGATGGTTATTTGAGCAAATTATCGTTCCCGCTTACGGCGACTGATTATTTTTGCGTCTTTTGCTTTCGAATGTTTTTCACGTTTCGACCGTACGTCCAGTGTCCGATCCTCCTTAGCTTTGCTACGTTCCATATAACTTTGAGTCAATTTGTTAGCATTTTTTTTGTATAAAGTGACAAAACGAGCAAAACATTCACCTGATGGTAAGTGCAACGTCCGCCCACAACAAATGCTGTATCACACAGAATATTTCTGTGTGACACCACACTGCGCCCGTCACCCTGAGACATCAGTTCTGAAGTCTCAAATGCAAATCTAAATAATCTGAAGGAACAAAGTTTGAGGAACTTGTGTTTGGTTTAGTTATTGTCTTAACGTATCAGATATCGGACTTTCGGCATTGACTTCTGCTTCTTCCTTAATGGCACAGCACTTAGAAACAACGGTGCTCCCATTGGTTTTGGTTTCTCATCCTACTTGCATCTACAGCTTGTTGGTTGACGTCGTTTTTGGTAACCTCGGTTACTGGTGGTGTATGCAAGAAGCCTATGCAAGAATCCGTCTAGGTAGGTGCAACCTCAGGCCCAGTTGTTCTGCCGTGAAGCAGTAGTATGCAAACATTACTGTGTCTCGGTCTGAAGGGCACCGTGAACTAGTGTAATCACTGGGCGTATGAGATTAATGAAGTGATGTTACGAGGAGACGGGAGAAATTACAGCAGTGTCATTATCATGAAAATTGCTTTTATTTTCATCACTGTCTGGAGACTGATATGTGTCTACCATCCGCAACATTCCAGTAATGCCGGCCAAGTCAGGACCTTTGTACTGGTCTTCAGTACTATTGTCGCCAAGCCCCCCCCCCCCCCTTTAATCTTAATAATTATAATTCGTCATCATACTCTTCGCCTCATCGACAGTGAGGTGATGGTTGTTCACCAACAGAAATGAACTGATCATCAAGGTCTTTGACTAAGCCTCCCATAACTTATGTAACAACTCATTTCAAACCAATTTACTATTATAAGACTGAACATTTACTTAAATATTTTTTTGCCAAATGGATCATAGCAACTTTGTTTATACTGAACAGTAATTTTACAGTGAGTAATATTTTCTATTAATACACACGTGTTCATGTTTATTTAGGTTTTAATAACATTTATAATAAAAATAAGAAAGTTCAAGTTTTATTTCACTACGTTTTATATGTAGTCAAAATTATTGTTTTTTTTTCTGTTAACGAAATTAAAAGTCTTTTACGTCAAATAAACGGAAGCTGTCACTTTTAATATAAATTTTTCACCGGCATACATGGCTTGACCACTGTGATCGCTACGAGCGTAATGAGAATGCGCTATGTAAGCCTTCCCTTACAAATATACAGGCTAAAAGAAACTCACATTGGCCAATGGGTGTACACGGACGTTTTGGGAGCTCGTTTCGTGGATGAAGTATGGAAATAGCTTTAGTATAATCTTATTTAATATCTTTTTTGAATTGATTTTAGAATTAATGGCACATTTCTAATAAATACTTTTTATCAAATTCGTTAACTGTCTAAAAATCGAACAACAAACACACTCAATTTCACTAAACTAATTTACAACGTATAAAACCAGCGAGAATAATCACCGCTCTCAGAAATTCATATCAAGCCCTATCTGATACATAACTTCGTCCATTTCCGGGGCGAAGAAGACGCGCTGATCATTATTCTCTGTACCGTTACCGTTCACAGTCGCCGCTTCGCCTCGTGAATGCGAAGCCGCTTCGCTTCGAGAATGCGAAGCCGCTTCGCTTCGTGAATGCGAAGCCGCTTCGCTTTGTAACCTCGTTGGCGATTCGTCGTCGGACTGCGATTCGCCTTCTGCTTCGGTCTGCGAAGTGCACCCGACCGTCGGCAGTCCTATTATCACCCGGATCTGATCCGTTAAATGGGGAGCGGATATTATCTGATGGTATATTCCTTCCGCTGTGCTGAGTATTTTGTCCACGTCCAATCTCATGGACAAATCATTGACATGCTGGAACAAAAATGAACAACTGTCTTTACACAGTTACATAGTTGACAAAAATTATATAAATATATACATAATAAATAAACATATATACATAATAAATAACATAATAAATAACATTGATTATGATGTGATTTGAAACTATACATTACAATTACTTACTTTCAAAATTTCTGTAAAACCATAATCTTTACTGATAAGGATATCCTTTTCAGCATCAAGTATTGCAACACATATCAGCAAATGGAAATTAGCACATGGCAACCCTGTCCACAGCACTTCCCATAGCCTGAAAGATTATAAATCAATAAATACTGGATGTTGGAGGTGATTTACTGTCAGGGGCACAAAGGTTTTTTAGGTCTTACCATTACTCAAGTTTGGAGATAAGAATGAGCAGGCTTGACCGATTCTCCTGTGGTACCACCACACTCCGGCACATCCTCCTAACTCGGGAAAAGAAAGTCCAGCAGTGGACAGCTTACAGACAGATTATGAAAAAAAATATAATACCTCATGATATCCCGGTAAGAGAACTCTCGTTTGAACCAAACAAGCAGCCATCGAAAACAAAAGTACATATTGCCCGAGTCCTTCTGTGCCAAGTGATGAGCCAGTTCTGGACTGGCGAAGGTGAGGAGTTGTTGCAGGTGCAGCAATTGCTGCTTCATACCAGCTTGGTCCATGTCAAAGTTTGGCGCCTGAAATGTTGTAATTAATCCTTTATTGAATTAAGTGGCTTCGACAATCACATGATTTATAGTTCCGTTGGTACGACTCTTTGTGGTTTTTCAAGACTGGATGCTGCCATCCTGCTTTGATATTGCCAAATTTCCTTGTTTTTGCCGGAGCTTGTCATAGCAATTTGACTCAGGGAAAGTGCCTTGCTCTTATTGAGTTTTTGAGATGAAAATGTTGAATATGGAATTACTGCACAGAGACATTATTTCCATGTTTGGATCCCCATGAGGCATAAGAACTAAACTTTCGAATAAATAGCATGTATATATTATATAATAAAATCTTCAGCTAGAAATCAAATTTTATAATACATAAATTTTAAAAGTAATTTAGAATTACTGAACTGACTGCTACTTATTTATATTTTTTAAAATGCTGCCCCTCAGTAGGATTTCTCCTTTGTCGTGGGTGGGGTTCACAGACATATATTTCACATGCACAACACAACCAGACCCGAAAAACCAACATGTTTGTGTTATGCACAAATGTTGGCTCCAGATGGGATTCGAACCCAGCATCCGCGGCGTAGAAGTCAGGTACGCTAACCACTAGGCCAAGCGGTCGTCAATCTGTACTAATATTATAAAGCTGAAGACTTTAATGTTTTTCTTTTATTTACGCGAATACTTACACATTTAAATAAAACTGCTTTTTACGGATTTTATCGCGTTTAATTTAAAACTATTTTTAACCCGACGTTTCGGGCGCTTTACAGCACCCATGGTCACGGGGGGACTGAGGTGACAGATGTCCCGATGTCATAGTTAACCCGGAGTACCTTCAGCTTTTAATTATAATTTTTATTTTTCGTGACCATGGGTGCTGTAAAACGGCCGAAAGATAGTTTTAAATTAAACGCGATAAAATCCGTAAAAAGTAGATGAAGACTTTGTTTAGTTGAACGCGCTCATCTCAGAAACTGCTGGTACGAATTGAAAAATTATTTTAGTGTTGGATAGCCCATTTATCGAGGAAGGCTATAGACTATATAACATGACACTATTTTTTTTTAAATTAATTGGCGGGAGAAACCACAGCTAGTAATAAATAAAGTGTGTGTTTTTTTCTTTGTCAGAGTTAAACTGGTAAACTATTTTCTATGTAATGCTGAACTATGTCAGAGGTACCTAAGCTACATATGATTATAAAAATGTATGTTAAAAAAAATTAAAAAACACTTACAATTCTTTCCATAAAGCCAGCGAAGCACCAAAAACTGTCCACTTCGTTACCTAACAGCAACAACAATGGAGCCAATATGTCACTCATTCCTTGCACATATCCCAGATCAAAATTGTACATAACATAGGTCATAAGAATATCTTGTAAGACAACCAAGTTTGGGTTGTTGTCTCCGGAGAAGAATGGATGTGTCCGATCTGTCCTAGTGACATCCTTTTCGACCAAGCTCTTCCTGTCCCTGTATTCGGAGAACCTGCACTCCTGGCCCTCTGTCATTGACCTCCATTGCAGCTTCATTGAGAAATATTCTTCCGTCTTTCTCCTCTGAAGGTTTTTAATTTCCGAATGACTCATGTTCCACGGGTAATAATCTAATAAGTATTTCCATACTGATTGTCTTATTGAATGTGCTACACCCTGAAAATAACAATTTGGTTATTTTTTTTTTATTTTTTTTTCTAAACTAATATTACAAAGAGGAAAGATTTGATTTTTTGTATGTTTGGTGGTAACGATTATACTCAAAAACTACTGAACCGATTTTTAAACTTCTTTCACCTATATACAACTACATTATCACCGAATAACATGAGTTGTATTTAATTTGAAAAAAACCGAAATTCCTACGAAAATTGCTATGATGTAACTCAAAGTATAAAAAATTGTCGACCGCGTGGCGTAGTGGTTAGCCTACCTGACTTCTGCGCCACCGGTCCTGGGTTCGATTCCCAGCCGGAGGATACATTTGTGCAAAAACACAAATTGTAGCTTTTCGGGTCTGGTTGTGTTGTGCATGTGAAATGTATGTTTGTAAAACGCACCCACGATACAGGAGAAAATCCTAGTGTGGGGCTTCGTTTTTTAAAAAAAAAAAATATTGATTACAGTCTATATTTGGCGTGCGCTGCAAACACTATTAATGGTAAAGAAAATAATGTACTACATTTTCATAGTACTTATTATTACTCACAAAAAAGTCCGCGAGGCTATATGTCTAACTATTATAGTTAAGTCACAATAACCGCTTTTTGTTCAAATTAGTTAATCAATACACTGGTAGAATCGAAAGATGAAATATGACATTCGATCATAATATTAATCCTTACCCTACTTAATAGTTTCATAGTGAAGGTTGATTATGTACATGTAAATTCCTCTTTAAATTATTCGAATCGGACCTATCGTTTAGAAGTTACGACGGGTATAAAAATGCTGAAAGTAAGAAAAATGCTGCAGTGTGAGCGAACAGCGTGTGGTAGCGGCCTTTGGCGTGTGGTAGCGGCCTAAGAGAATCTACCACCCCGTCTCATCCCGTGGGTGTCGTAAAAGTCGACAGAGGGAAAATGAAAACCAGGAGATGGGCAGCAGCATCTTGCTGGAACATCTGAATAAATAAACTGCGGTTGCCAACCCGTCTGCCAAGCGTGGCAACTATGGCAAAATCCCCCCAAAACGATAGCTTCAACTTTTGTAGCAATCTATGGGGGAGGCCTATGTTCAGCAGTGGACTATTGATAGGCTGAAACGACGACGAAACGACGAGCGAACAGCCATACGCTCGCCCGCGATTAGACTAAGTTCTATTGATTACCTATTACTCATTTTAGTTTTTGTAAACTGGAAACAATTGAATAGTGGTTTGTAATTTTAATAATATATCTTTTTTTAATTTAAAACTTTGTAGCGCTCTATAATAAATACAGCGGCCGCGGTCTCGAACGCCGCGCCGCCCGGTTTCATGCGACTTGGGCATCATCGAGGCGCGCGGCTCCCTTAGCGCAGCGGTCGAGAGCGGTCGTTTTGTTTTGCTAACACGACATCAAATATTGTTTACAAGGAAGCTCTGAGCCACTAAACTTTCATGTTCCCATAAATAAAACATTATTTTGTTAACTTAATCTTACCTGACCAGCTGCAGATTCGCCGATGAGCATAGTCGCTACCAAAAATGTTAGTGAAGGGATTGTTGTTGTTCTGTTTGTCCAAATAAAGTACTAATTTACCTTTCTAATATCTATCTACCCGTGCGAAGCCGGGCGGATCGCTAGTATTGTATAAAGTGACGAAGCGAGCAAAACGGTCACCTGTTGGTAAGTGCAACGTCCGCTCACAACAAATGCTGTGTCACCCAGAATATTTCTGTGTAGCACCACACTGCGCCCACCACTCACGTCACCCTGAGACATCAGTTCTTAAGTCTCATATGCCCAGTGATTACGCTAGCTCTCAGTGCCCTTCAAACCGAAACACAGTAATGTTTGCACACTACTGCTTCACGGCAGAATAACTGGCCCTGGGGTGGCACCTACCTAGATGGATTCCGTGTACATGTGCGCATATTTATTTCTTTTAAATGAAACTAAGTCGTTTAACAATATGTCCGGAAACTGCTTGTTAAACCTGAGGTATCGTCAGAAGTCGAAAGAGTCGAGAGAGTCTAACGAGTTATTCTTAACAGCGCTGTGGCAACTCTGCCATAGCATTATGCTGAGTCGACAGCCTTTTCGTTGCTACAACCCAACGTACGTCTGTAAATGTAATACGTCGTATTTTATTGTTTACTTATTTTTTTGAATTGTAATGTATGTTGTGTTAAATGTAGTGTGTAGTATTGAATATTTTTTTTTTCTTCTTCTTCTTCTTCTTCTTCATAGGAATCCTAACACCAGATTAGATATAAAGCTCAAATAAACTGCGGTTGAAAACCCGCCTGCCAAGCGTGGCAACTATGGCAAAATCCTTCCAAAATGAGAGCTACAAACTTTTGTGGCTATCTATGGGGAAGGCGTATGTTCAGCGGTGGACTTCTGAATGGCTGAAACGATGAAGACGAAACGATGAATCCAGATGAACACCGCTTGCAACTATATAAGGCGCAATTTCGGCCGCACATGGAGTACTGTTCTCATCTCTGGGAGGGGGCGCACCAGTAGTGACAGCTCCTTCCAAAAGACCGAATCCAACGAAGAGCGACTCGAATCGTCGACGACCATGTTCTATCTGTTGCATCTCTTTGCATTTTTTACCACGGGGAGTGTTCCGTTCGGATTAATTCCAGCCGCTGCATTTCACCATCGCACCTTACGGCACAAATCAAAATTCCATCGTCCCCACCTGGATGGTTGGCATACCACAACAGCGCGTTTTTCGCGGAATTTTCTGCCTCGCTCAACCACTTTATATAATCTGCTGCCGCCAGCGATTTCTCCGGACCGATTCGACTTAGAGACCTACAAGTAAAGAGCCTATTCCTTTCTAAAAGGCCGGCAACGCATCTGCTATTCCTCTGGTATGTGGTCATGGGCGGTGGTGATCACTTACCATGAACCTTCTCGTTTGCCCAATCGTCTATACATACATACATACATAAGATCACGACTGTATCCCATAAGGGGTAGTGAGAGACTGGGCACTCACTGCAAATACAGATGACTGCAACAATCCACGTTTCACCAAAACAATATAATGCACTTGGTGTGATAGGTGGTGAGCCCATCGCCACCATGCGCTGTTGGGTGCACAGTGCAGTTTAATTCCTTACTCGCCATTTACGAGATCCAATGGATGAGATGGAGTGGTAGTATTCTTTTAACGAGCCGCCACCACACGGTACACACACACAATTTAATGGGTAGTAAAATCGATCGTCTATACAAAAAAAAACTTAAAACTCACCCCTCTGAAAATAAGCTGCTTCACACCGTCAATCTCGGCCACTCGTCCTTCCGTATCCTGCAATCCCTCCCACTTTTCCGTCGACAGAGGTGTGCCTCTGTGAGCGAAAAAAATATTGCCCAAAAATATTCATTTATATTTAGAATACAATATAAATTTGACGATCGCGTGGCCTAGTGTTCACAGTATCTGACTTCTACGCCGCTGGTCGTGGGTTCCAATCCAAGCCGAAGCCAAAATTATGCTGTGCATTCGAAATTTATGTCTGTAAAATACTCTCAAGATAAAGAACTCCTAATGTTTCTAATGACAAAAAAAAATAGGTGGTGAGGAAAAAATCAGGCCATTCCATTTTTTATTATTTCATATTATTTGACTTCTCCCTTCATATTATTTGACAACCGCGTGGCTTAGTGATCAGAGTACCTGAATTCTACGCCCTGACGGTTCTGGGTTCACGGGTCCTGGGTTCGAATCGCAGCCGTAGCCAACATTTGTGCGAAAACACAAAAGCTTGGTTTTCGGGTCTGGTTGAGGTGTGATCGGAAATTGTGCCTGTAAAACGCACCCACGACACAGGAGAAATCCTACTATGGGGCAACGGTTTTTACGAAGAAAAAAATATCTCACGTCAATGGGTGTACAACAGAGTACGGTCCTAAGCCACACCTAAGCATCTATCGATTTGAGATGAAGATTACGCCGTCTGTCGGTTTTTACGGCAACCAAGGAATGAGACGGTATGGCAGATCTCTTACACCAATTTTCAACCATCATTTAATGTCCGAGTAAGGTGATGAAACGAGCAAAACGTTCACCTTATGGGAAGTGCAACGTCTGCCCAAAGCAAATACTGTGTCACCCAGAAAATTTCTGTGTGCTACACCACAACGCGGCCGTACCCTGAGACGTCGGTTCTTAAGTCTCATATGCCCAGTGATGACGCTAGCTCTCAGTGCCCTTCAAACTGACAAACAGAAATGTTTTCACACTACTGCTTCACGGCAGAATAACTGGGCCCTGGGATGGAACCTTCATAGACGGATTCCTGCATAGGAATCCTACCACCATTACCAACTCGACTGCTCACCGTGGCAATAATAGAAAACTCTCCCAAGTTGTCAAAAAGCAGTCGCAGTCTAAGAATATATTATGATAAATGTAATGCGATCATACCTGGGTATACACGGTCGCGGAGGTAGTGTGGGTTTCACACTGATCACTTCGTACTCATCACTCTTCGCCACTGTGGTGGCGTCATCCATCGCACTCATACTCTTAGTCAGCAAGTCAGCTACCTCCTCTGACACATCCCTCTTGCCGTTCAACGCTTCATTGCCAAAGTACACTGGAATTTGGTGAGGAACACCTTAATGATTTAGGATTTAGATTAGAATGAACTCATGACTGTAAAATAATAGGTTTTCTCTATTTATTTATATGTTTAAAAATATTAGTCTTGGGTACGAGGCGTGGTAGCTGGTAAATTTCGTTGTAAGCGACCGGACCGACCGGAGTTCGATCCCCGGTGCCGGCGCCTCAAAAATTGTTTCGCAATTTAAAGTGCTGATTTACCGCATGTTCAGCGGTGAAGGAAAACATCGTGAGGAAACCTTGTCTGAGGAATAGAAATTTTCAGGAAAAAAATATTCCAAGCATATGTGAATTTCGCCAACTCGCACTGGAGTAGTATGGGGGACTCTTCCAAACTACGAGTACAAAGCCCTCTTAAAAAAATTGAGGAGGCTTTTCTCAGCAATAGAACATTTATAGGCTATTACATTACTTTTTTTACTTCTATTAGACCTGGGTCTTGTTGGAACTGCCTCGATTTTGCAGCGCATCAGGTATGTTTGCGAAGACACACATTCGTTTTTTTTTTTAGATAAAGTGACGAAACGAGCAAAACGTTCACCTGATGGTAAGTGCAATATGGGGTTAACAAATGCAGAAATGTTCTGTGTGACAACATACTGCGGCCGTAGATCAATTCTTCAGTCTTATATGCCCAGTGATTACACTACCTCACATTGCCGTTCAGACCGAAACACAGTAATGTTTGCACACTACTGCTTCACGGGAGAATAACTGGCCCTGGGGTGGTACCTACCTAGACGGATTCCCGCATAGGAATCCTACCACCATTGAAAAATCCAAACTCAAAAGCTCCAACTCCATCATGAATATAATAGCTGAGAGATGGCTGTTTCCTTTTTAAGCAATACCGTAGCCTTTTTCTAATCATCAGAGGTTTTTTTAAGCATTTAATGTAGGTTCAAATGATAAATAAAAAATTTCATTGTACATCGAATGTACAATTAGCTATTGGAGGCATTCTCTACCAGTCAACCATGAGTTGATTAGAAGAAGCGGGTGCTTAAATGTAAGCTGCATAAAAGTGAATGGGAACGCAATGGGGAGTAAGATTTTTTTTTGACTCGTACCAAAATGGCGGCGACCTGGTGATCTACGGGAGTGGTCTCTGCCTACCCCTTATATGGCAAAAAGGCGTGACAGTATGATGATGAAAAGTTTCAGCCTATATATGTCCCACTGCTGAGCACAGGCCTCCTCTCATAACTGGGCGGGTTTTGAAGCTGGGAAGTCCTTTATTAATCAGACATTTTTCCTTATGATGGCTTCCTTCATCGCTGAGCCGCTGAGCACGTGGTAATCAGCACTTAAAGTTATAGAATAATTTTAGGGGTGCCGGCATCGGGGATCGAACTTTCGCATGTAATGAATGCATGTTTAAGGTGAGCGCCCGGCCTCTGAATTACCACAATTTTCAAAAAAAAAATCAATTACACATAACAAAATGTATAGTTAAAATAATATAAATATACAGCATGTACCAATTATTACTGTGATACTCTTACCTAATATGATTTGATGGACAAACTGAGAAACAACGTGATAAGGGAACGTTACGGTGTGGTAGAAGATGTAGTGACAAAGATAGAGAAAGGGACGCTTAGATGGTTTGGACACGTAGAGAGGATGGATGAAAGAAGATTGACGAAACAGATTTATGAGGCGAAGTGTGAATGGGCCAGCCGGTAAGGGTCGACGTAGGCGAACGTATTACGATCAGATCGAAATCGTTTTAAGGAAATGCCACGTCAAAAGTACCCGCAACCGACGAGCTTGTATGAAAACAGTAATGAGAGTAGAGGAAGCTAAAGATGTGTCAGGCTGGTAGCAAGTGGAAAGATGTGACTCTATAAATGTATGTAACATGAAAGGCTCGAACGTATTAGCCGTGGCAACTCACGGGCAGGACGCTTGCCTTAAATTTCATAGTATAAAAAAAAACTAAAAGAGCCAAAAAATACATTAAAAAAAATCATCATAATCTTTATGTCACCTATTTGTATGTTCATTGTAAGTCCTGTAACTTAAAACATTCGTGCTACGCAAATTCAAGAATTTACTTCTTTTTCAATTTATTCATATAATAATAATAAATAAAATATTGTTTTTTTTTTTATCAAAGTATCCATAACAACCCAAAACAGGTTTGTCTTGGATACTCGGACATTTAGGTTGTAAACAGATGTCTAAACAGAGAGAAACAAAATAAATTAAAAATAAACCAAAAAATATTTTTAGTGCATCGCTGACAGACACGATGTATACACATAAAAATAAGTTTTTAGTTATAGCTTCCCCATCGTATCCCGTTTCCTACGTTTCATTGGTTAATTCGCAAAAGCCGGTTTCCAGTTAGCGATGGCCGATGCAATTATGCTCGGATGCGTTACACATACAGGATGGAGGAATGTACACTTTTTTTGTTAGCCAGGATATTATTGTTTTTTTTTTATATTGCGTTTTAACTATCAGCGTTTAAATAAGTAATCTGTTGCAATTTATTTAAGAAAATATCTTTATATTTCATCTTATAGTTTCTCTCATTTATTTCTTTTATAATTTCGTGGTGTACTTTATTTATAAGATTCGGTATTATGTATTTATTAGTCCGTTTTCCGTAATAGTTTTGCATTGTGGGGACGTCTAACTTATTTTGTACTACTTTTCTAGTTATTATGTTACTGTATGATATTTTGATTTCTTTATTATTAATTGTTCAATCAGAAGTAACATATTTACTTTCATATGTACCGGTAAGTTTGTAAAATTTTAAAAACGCCTATAAATTTTAAAAGGTAGAATCATTTTTAAAAATCTCATCTGTAAGTTGTATATTTTATCCAGATAAGTTTTAAACGTTCGACCGTAACTAGTAAGTAACAGAGTACCTGACTTCTACGCCGCGGGTTCTAGGTTCGAATCACAGCCGGAGCAAACATTTGTGCTAAAACACAAATTGTTGGTTTTCGGGTCTGGTTGTGTTGTGATTGTCCCCGTGTTTCTGACACTGCATCCTAGCCTATCTCCGATCTCATCGCATCAACGTTACATCGGGCGCCTACACTTGTGGCATATGTGGCATGTGTATAGATTCAATAGGATTTTATACGGAACTTTATATTTCATCATTGCAAATTTGGTTAATATGACTCTCAATTTATTGCACGCTTGTTCAATATGATACCTCCAACAGAATCTGTCATCAACTATAAGATCCAGATTATAAATAGCCACTAGTTCCAAATATTCACAATTACAGTGGATTGAAGTTGCCTTATGCAAGCAGTCGTGGTTATGTGCAATTATTTTAATTGGTATTGTAATTACGTAAATAGTTGGAACGGACAAGAATGATTTTAGTTTTATTAGTGTTAATTACAAGCCACATGTATGTATGCACTGAACTGCTTTCAGTGCATTTGTATCTGCTGCAACGAGACATTTATCGTCGAGACATGTATCTTAATTACCGGTGCGATGATTTATATGATACATGGGAGTACAAACTAATAAGTAAATGAAGACGAAAGTGCTACTTTTACTAAGACACTTACCACTAGAATTTTCTGTACCTTGTGTGCAATATAAACATAAAGCACATTAACAAAACCAAGATTCTCAATCATCCTCAACCTCAAATATATAGAACAATTATCATAAGTAAGCGGCTTCAGCAGGTTTATTCAGGAATGCGTAGTAAGTTAATACGAGAATGCGTAGTAAGTTAATTCGATAATGTTTAGTAAGTTACTTCGAGAATGTGTAGTAAGTTACTTCGAGTGTAATATAACATACTAAGGGCGAGTAAGATAATAAAACAGTGTTAGCCCAACTGTCGTTTCATTAACATGTGTCGTGATCCACACGTAAGGCAATAGACAATAAGTAGTAAGTTAATTCGAGAATGTGTAGTAAGTTACTTCGAGAATGCATAGTAAGTTCATTCTAGTAGCGCTAGTATGTCTTGACTCGCCCCTAAGCACACTTAATTTTTGTTACTGCGCATGTATCCGCGAGAACTTCACTACCGCACTTATGATAATTTAATTGTACCTAAGCCAATAAGCCAAATTGAATAATAATTCAGAGCAATTGAGCAATTGGTAAATATCAATTATTTATGTATATTTACCAATATCAGTGAGCTTTGAGAACGCCTCCATCGTAGTCTCGTAAGGTCTCTGCCTCAGATTGGACACCAAACTCCATACCACATCGGTAGGGTTCTCCGTAAATATATCCAGCTCTGCAAAGGATTTGTTTAACACCTGCGTCTCTGTGTTTGGCTCGACGACGACGTACGTGTTCCTGTCGTGTCTCGTTTTGACGGTCCTCACGTGGTTCTTGAGGTAGGCTACGAAGATTTCAGCGTTGCCATGCTGGAAGTAGAAGGACATCTGCCAGATGCCAGGTTTCGTGGAGAACTGCATTTGCTGATTGTTACGGGACACTCGGAACGTTTTGAGATCGTCTAAAGGTATCTTGATTATACGAGCACGGGCCGTTGCGTAGTCCGACGTCATGTTGCCGCTGAGTGTTCGTTGGCGACGTCCTGAAATTATTGCAAGTTGACAGCTAAACATAGAAGACAAAGAACTTATTTTTGCTTTCCTTTTAACGTGGTAGGATTCATATGCAGGAATCCGTCTAGGTAGCTACCACCCCAGGGCCAGTTATTCTGCCGTGAAGCAGTAGTGAGTAAACATTACTGTGTTTCGGTTTAAAGGGCACTGAGAGCTAGCGTAATCACTGGGCATATGAGGGTTAAGAACTGATGTCCCAGGGTGACGGGCGCATTGTGGTGTTACACTGTTCTGGGTGACACAGCATTGCTATGGGCGGACGTTGCTATTACCATCAGGTGAACGTTTTGCTCGTCTCATCACTTTCTTCAATAAAAAAAAAACAAAACTTACATCATGCAGGCTCAACTTAAGATTCCATATGTCTTGTACACTGGATGGGCAAATGGTAAAGAAGTATATATAGATCAATTGTACAAGGACATATATATCTATATCTACATATACTAATATATAAAATTCTTTGTATGTATCTCGTCGGATTTTGATGAAACTTTTTTAAAATGTTCCTTATGATTACTGGAGTGGGAGGATCTATTATTTTTGAGTAAATTAATTAAATTTTTATGGGTTTTTCTACTATTTGAGCTGACGCTGACTCCCCAATGCCTCGCCACTTTATTCGTTTTCCTATTGCCTATAGGGGACCTCAAGATAGGAGGAAGTACGGCCATTAGTCGGAGAAGCTGAGCTACATCTTGAAAGCTGACGGTCGGAAAACAGCGAACGAGCAATCTATGGGGATCTCTTCTATGAATGAGATATTCTTTCTATGATGATATGAAGAGATGTTTAGCGACTTAACATACATACATACATACATACATAAGATCACGACTGTATCCCATAAGGTAGAGACTGGGCAATCACTGCAAAAACAGATGACTGCCACAATCCACGTTTCACCAAAACAATATAATGCACTAGGTGTGATAGGTGGTGAGCCCATCGCCACCATGCGCTGTTGGGTGCATAGTGCAGTTCAATTCCTTACTCGCCTTTTACGAGATCCATTGGATGAGATGGAGTGGTAGTATTCTTTTAACGAGCCGCCACCACACGGCGACTATAATTAACAAATAAATTATAACCTTGGTATTTCTGCTAGTACTTTTGACTGCTGGGTTCGAATCGCGTTACTAGCACTAAAATTGTTCGTAGCAATTTTAAGAGCTGATTTAATGTACTAGATGGTGAAGGATAACATCGTCAAACTTGCAGGAGAAATATAAAAAAACGTATGATTTTGAAGCAAGCCAACATGCACTGAAACACTCAAAGGCTGTTACTTTTACATACATACATACAGTCACGCCTTTTTCCCATAAGGGGTAGGCAGAGACCGCATCCGTGGGAAACGACATTTGACGGGTGGCGAACCACGTCGTCATTTTGGTACGAGTCAAAAAATTCTGTCCCTGTACGGTTTCGTACGTCATTCATCATTTCAGCCTACCACTAGTCCACTGCTGAACATAGGCCTCCTCCATAGATTGCTACAAAAGTTTGTAGCTCTCCTTTTGGCTCGAATTTTGCCATAGTTGCCAGGCTCGGCGGGCGGGTTGGCAGCCGCAGTTTATTTATTCTGACGTTCCAGGAAGACACTGCTGCCCATCTTCTGGTTTTAATTTTCCCTCTGTCGACCTTTACGACACCCACCCACGGGGTGGTAGATTAGGTTTTCGTACAATGTCAGCATATTTGCTTTTACTCCATTCATGCTGTGACCGCCACATTAGTCCACGTAACAACCGCGACCGCATAACGCGTACACCCATATCATTACAGTCATCATTTAACAGATTTGAACATCATAACAGTTTTAATCTTAAAGAAACTCTTTGATTATCATAACATATATTTATTTGGTGTACGGTGCGAATCGTACACTCCCCATTACGCTCCCACGAGCGAGTATAGTGACAGCATTGCATATTATGGTATTATTCTGCACGAATATAGGCTGTCCGATACAATCACGCTATTTACAATATATGGGGTAGGCAGAGGCCACACCAGTAGCTTTTCGCACCCGTGGTAAGCGAGACGTGACGGGTGGCGAACCACGTCGCCGCCATTTTGGTAGGAGTCGAAACAAATCTAATCTTACTACCTATTGCGTTCCCACGAGCAGTATAGCGAGTGAAAGCATTACATTTCAGCTTAGTTGCCTCTTCCGACACCTTGGGACACCTCTTTTAACCTGTTATAAGTAATTATTAGTCGCTTCTTACGACACCTCGATAGGAAAGAGGTAGGTGCTATTATACTCTGCCGGATACCTATCGTAAAAAAAACATACAAGATACAGTCGGTTTTCATCATACAAAGTCCCTCTTACATATAAATTTGTATTGATGAAGATTATAGTATAAACTAGTCATGCCCCGCGGTTTCACCCGCGCAAAAAGGCCTACCCTAGTTAAAACGGATTTCGAAGTTTTAATTTTTTTGCATGGAATCCTAATTACTTTTCTAAAATTAAAGTAGCTCAAGTTTCCCGCTATTATTCCGCTATATCTATCGGTGAAAGTCCCGTCGTAATCGGTCCAGCCGTTTCAGAGATTAGCCGGAAAGACAGAACTTTTAAAATTGATAAGTACCGTATATACTTTCATAGGCATTGAGTAAAAAGCTTTATTATTTTAAGCGTTATTTCGTTATTACAAACAGACACTTCGATTTTATTTATTTGTATAGATGAGAATTCTCCTTGTTATGTATATAAGGAAGAGAATTAATGTGGCAAAGGATACCTCCACTGCCTATGTTCTATATAAAATAAATTAGGCATTCTCCTGTGTCATGCTTGCTAACAGACGTAAATTACATACACAATTACTGTCATACGAATATCTATTCCGTGTAGGAATTGAACTCACGTAGTCACTGCGCCAAACGACCCGGTAATGTGCAACATTCTTTTTTTTTATGGGAGAGGGGACAAACGAGCAAGCGGCTCACCCGATGGTAAGTGATCACCGCCGCCCATGAACATCTACAACATACACACATACATAAGATCACGACTGTATCCCATATGAGGTAGTCAGAGACTGGACACTCACTGCAAAAGCAGATGACTGCCACAATCCACGTTTCACCAAAACAATATAATGCACTTGGTGTGATAGGCGGTGAGCCCATCGCCACCATGCGCTGTTGGGTGCACATTGCAGTTTTATTCATTACTCGCCTTTTACGAGATCCATTGGATGAGATGGAGTGGTAGTATTCTTTTAATGAGCCGCCACCACACGGCACATCTACAATACCAGAGGAATAGCAGATGCGTTGTTTTTCCTTCTATTTCTCTTCCGATAATGAGAGTCAAACGATACTTGTGTTCATTTAATGATGAATAAAAAAATAATTGTAACAGATTTCTCACCAATTGTATTGACCACCGCCCATTCCTGATCCTGAGTGTCCGAATCGATTGTGATCAAGTCGTTAGGTCTCCACTCAATCCATTTTGTACCATCAGCATTCTGGACAATGCAAAGCATACCAATAGAGTTGAGCTCACTGAGCGAACGTCCAATACAGGCCTTGAGCAACACTCCATCTTGCGTAAATAGATCCTAAAAAAGAAAAAGTATGGTATAAATTGATATCTTTTTTTGTATTGGATAAAGTGCTGAAACGATGGTAAGTGCAACGTCTGCCCATAACAAATGCTGTATCACTCAGAAAATTTCTGCACTGTGTCCATCACCCTGAGACATAAGTTCTTAAGTCTCATATGCCCAGTGATTACGTTAGCTCACAGTGCCCTTCAAACAGAAACACAGTAATGTTTGCACATTACTGCTTCACAGCAGAATAATTGACCCTGTGGTGGTACCTACTTAGACGGATTCCTGCATAGGAATCATACCACTATTTTTATGTAAAAAAAAAGTTTTTTTTACATAAAAAAATGTGTCCATCACCCTAAGACAAGCATTACGTATTGTTTTTTTTTATTTTATTTTTATTTCTTAAAAGTGAGAAACGAGCAAAACGTTCATCTGATGGTAAGTGTATAACAAATGCTGTGTCACCCAGAAAATTACTGTGTGACACCACAATGCGCCCGTCACCCTGAGACATTAGTTATTAAGTCTCATATGCCCCACTGATTACGCTAGCACACAGTGCCCTTCAAATCGAAACAAAGTAATGTTTGCACACTACTGCTTCACGGCAGAATAACTGGCCCTGGGGTGGTACCTAGTACCTATAAAGACGGATTCCTGCATAGGAATCCTACCACTATTTATTATGTATCATCTTAAAATGCGCAGTCATTCCTAATTAGTAGTCAATCGTGGTATGTGATTTGTGGTCATAACGGAAGAAAAACCGCCGCCTCATGTCGTCCATCTAAACACGTGAATAAAAACGTGTGTGCAGTTTCACGGGCGGTAGAAGTGATATCTTCAGAAAACTAAACTTCGAGAGAATGAGACGAATGCAGAGTTTTTTTTTTATTGTATCAAGTGATGAATCGAGCAAAACGTCACCTGATGGAAAATGAAACGTCTGCCCATAACAAATGCTGTGTCACCCAGAAAATTTCTGTGTGACACCACACTGTGCCCATCACCCTGAGACATGAGTTCTTAAGTCGCATATGCCCAGTGTTTACGCTAGCTCACAGTGCCCTTCAAACCGAAACACAGTAATGTTTGCACACTACTGCTTCACGGCAGAATAACTGGCCCTGGGGTGGTACCTACCTAGAGGGATTCCTGCATAGGAATCCTACGACCAGTAAATCAAGAGTAGAGTACAAGAGTAGAATAATTGTAGGGTTTATTTATTATAATATTGTTACCAAGTTCAAAATTATTTTATATTTTATTCTAAATATTACATTACATATTATACAGACTCCAAGTTTTCAAATTCAACAAACGATACGAGTGGTTTATGGTAACTGAAGTATGTAATAAATGCTTTGGTTTGGATTTGGACAATATATCTTGGAAATACAGCGTCAATTACTGTTTAAGATTTTGTTGTCGAGGTAATGAGAGCGAAATCTACGAAGAAATCGAAAATTTGAATATAATAGGAAACACTGTCATACTATATTCCATGTCACTCTCGCGGGCAACTCCTATAGATGTATATGTTCGTCTCTTTTTAATGTCACTTTTTCGTTTCATCTAGTCCAAAATCGCAATGATTCTAAAGTTTTACTTGAAAAACTGGAGTTGCCAATTGGTTGCCGAGTGCCTTGCTAATATCCTAATATGTGAGTTAGATCGGACCACCGTACGGTCCTATTCAAACTAGCGATGGACTGTGTTTTTACTCAAACTACGATTAGTTCAATCGCCTAATTCGATAATTAGGCGATTGTTAAACTTAGTCGATAATAGTCGAAAACAAACGATGTTAGTCGATAACAATCGACTAACGGTGCGGCGGGCGACATTGGCTGACACCTGAGTTACCGAGTCAACGTTAACTATTTATTTGTAGCGCAGCCGCACCTATTTCTATACTCGTACAACTAAATAAGTAATTTCCAAACGATCAAAACCACTACTTACTAGTGGCAGTGTGCATGCAGTTAGTAGTTTGTCGATTATTATTCGAATACCCACTGAGCGCAACTGACCCGGACGTCTCGGTACTCACAAAACACGATACGGTCAATCATTACAACTCCAACACTGTAGACACAGAAATTAAGGGAAACACACCCACGACTAAGCGCGACCGCCGTAGGGGGCGGCGCGCAACGGCCAACACCGACAACAATCGACAGTCCGAACTAAGTGACAAACCTCCCCACGGACTGTCAATAGATAACTTGTATTTGAAAGAATATAGTAGAAAACTTCGATCTCGTGACAAACCTTGCTGAGTTATTTGATGACGCTGTAAAAGCCAAAACGGATAACAGGACAAACATCACCGAAATTATGAGAGTTACAAAAAAAAACAACTTGTAGTTCCTCTTACAATAATAGGTAACAATACTGCTATCACCCAAAACCTATTGTGCCTGGCATGAACTGGAGACTGGAGAACTGGTGAAAACACCCTGTAGTTTAAGGACCAGGTAAACAAGTTACTTTGAGATATTATAGAACTATCAGAAGTCTGAAGTCAGTGGGAAGACCGGGTATGTGCAAATCCTGTAAGTTGTACATTAGCATCTAGGTGACTACTGACAGTGGTGCCATGATAAGTGAAGGACAGTTGAAATTCCAAAATAGAATAATATGCCAGAACAGTAGTGTTATATCTATATTCATATATAAGCAATTTACCAACAACTCATCATCTAGATATCTCCAAAAACTACAAGACCTATTGACTTTAAGTTAAGCATACATATTCCTTTCCCAGCATAGACACCCACATCGGATTTTAGGATCATTTTCTACTAATTGTGAAAATGAGACAGTGCTGTTATTCTCTATGCAGACTAATCTAACAATAAATTATATGCAAATCTAGGGCAGGACAGCTAGCCTTATATAAATACATATTAGGTGTAACACTACAAGTAAACAGTTGAAAACAAAAGCAATTGTGTTTATTATACTTTGAATTTTAAGCAGTCAAGACTATTATATTTAGCGAAACCAACTTTCACTGGTGGTATGATTATGCTGGAATCCGTCTAGGTAGGTAAAACTGTAGGAACTGATAGTGTTATTACTGGGCAAACAAGACTTCGGAACTGATATGTCAGGGGGACAGGCGCAGTGTTGTGCCACACAAAAATGTTCTGAGTGACATAGCATCTGTTACAGGCCGACATTGAACTTATCATATGAATGTTTTGCATGTTTTGTCACTCTCTCATAAAACATAATAAAACAATTAAGAAAACTATGAAAGTCTAATAAGGTTTTGAGATTATTACCATTATGAAAAAGTTGTTAAGAATTTATACTAGGAATATGATGAGAAAATTTATCATGATTTATTAGATTTAATCCTCATTCACACTCAAAAGGCATAACTCACTTGTCCTATTTGATTTCATGATATTAACTATTAATCTCAAACCCTATGAAAATAATTACAAAGTCCAAAAGTATGTAATCTAATAAGAATGTAAAAGGTACCAAAAATCAAAGACAGAATGAAATTATAAACTGAAAAAAAAAGTTTAAAAAACTAAAAAATGTGCTTTTGTAGCAATGTGAAGTAAAAAGTAGAAATTAATTATTTTAATATCTACATACACATATTTTATTCAACATTAACCCCCAAGTCCCTCAACTCAATAATAATTATTTTTTGGAATAAGCTTAAAATTAAAATAAAGCTCTTCAAATTAAACAAAGGTACTTTTATGTGCGGCCCTAGATATAAAATATAGTAGTGTAAATGTCTCATCCCTAAAGTGGACAAATAAATAATTTTGATTAAAAAAAATGTGTGGGGTGCTTGATATCAATTGTTCTGAATTTTTTTCATTAGCTATTTGTAAAGGTGAAGTTAGTATTAGTATGTAGAAAGCACCCCATAGGATTATTTACTCCTCCTTCTGTGGTGGATTAAACCTATTAGAACCATTGTAACTTTTTAAAGGTTATTTTATCCCAGTTATTTTATTATTATTTTGGTATGTTAGAAGATTTTGTCTTATATTATTATTTTGGGTATGTGGTATTGTCATTTAGTTATGCACTATCTGAATACATATAAAAATTATATATTATTGTTATGATCTACATCTCGAGAGATTAAGATTCTGTAAATGTAAGTGAAATTTTAGGTTCACTAGACAAGTTAATGTAGCTTACAAGTCTTCTTAGTCTAAGTACATATGTGGGTATAATTATAGTCTCATCACAGTAATCTTCTTAGTCTCAGTACTAAGTGGGTATAATTATATTAAAATTACAGCTAATGTTTGTGTACTTGAAGAAACAGCAGTAGGTAGGGAACAAGCAATTTTTAGTAATTATCTTTTTGTATTCTAAATAAATAATATTAACTGACGAATAGTTAATTCATAAACATGAATGCATTTGTTAACTACAAATGCATTCATACCCTCAACATACATTTGCTTTTCAATAGATATACAAGGAAATTCTCTGAATTAAATATTTTGACACACTATACCCATTGTTAAAAATATGACGCAATTAAAGATGGTAATAAGAAACATTACTAAATAGATGATCGGCTACACTTACCGATAACAGAGTACAACAAGGTCGAATATTATGTGGTAAAAATAAAAAATTCAATAAAATCGCAGCGTTACTTACTTTACACTGGTCTGGGATATCTTCCACTGAGCTCGATGACATTTTGTTAATAGCACTTAATACAAGCAAAAATTAAAAGTAGATATGAAAATAAACTTCTATTTACACCATATTTTTACAGAATTATTTTCACAACAAATTAAACAATAAAGTGATGTTGACGAATGAATAAATATTAACCATAGATAAAAAACGTAATGGGAACTGTAACCATAAACATAAACCTTCTATGTATCGTATATTACCCTTTTTCATCAACTATGACAAAGACTACCTAAAACTAATTTGAGTAATTTATCTAATTGTATCTAAGTGTATCTAATTGTAATTGTAATTATATTTCTTAATATCTTTTAAAATTCTGATAATTAGTTTAGCTGCTTTTTTAATTTACACTTGCATCACAATGTTGCACTACGCCCTAGGTTGACTGGCAGAGAATGCCAACAGGCGTTAAATCCGCCCATTGTATCCTTTTAGGGTAACCAATAAAGTTTAAATAAATTGAAGAAATAACAAATAAACAACTCACGTGGGGTTGGCCTTGGACAGAGCCCTAGTCACCGTACACTAATTCGATTGGACTAAATCCCCGCGTAGATGTAATTATTTTTAAGCACACACCCAAAAGTGTACGAAATAAGATACACACATGGACGCACTAGGGATACACACCTAGGATTCCTTCTTGTCTATACCCGACAGGGAGGAAAGTTAGAGAGGTAAGTTCATCGCAGTCATCTACGTCACCAATGTTTCACCCTTGCACAGGCTGGTGCTTGGGTGTGATTTATATGCAGGAATCCGTCTAGGTAGTTTAGTTAACACCCCAGGGTTAGATATTCTGCCGTGAAGCAGTAGTGTGCAAACATTACAGTGTTACGATTTGAAGGGCACTAAGAGCTAGTGCACTGGGCATATGAGACTCAGAGTGACGGGCGCAGTGTAGTGTCAGACAGAAATGTTGTGCTTGACACAGCATTTGTTATTGGCAGGATTTCCACTTATTACCAGGTGAACGTTTTGCTCGTTTCGTCACTACATACAATAAAATTAAAAAGCCACTCAAAGCTACCAACGGTAAACCCGAAGATAGGATCCACACAGCTATGCGGTACCAACATGTAATTAACGCCGTAGTTAACTACAAAGCCCAAGTTGTAAGTGCCGTCACTTCAACCTATCGCGATTCTCTCACTTTCTCAACATACACGATCATTGTTAGCATCCATATTAACCGGGCTTTCCTTATCGTATTTATGACTAGAAGCGTCGCTGAGGTTTTTTATGCCATTTTTCTCCAGCTTCTACGCGTTCCGAATTGGTGGTAAATATAGATTTTTAAAACATCCTCCCGATAGAAGTTACTGATCGAGACGTGGTTCGGCCCTCTCGGGCGCCCTCGAGTCAGCATACTTACGCGCACTGGACAACAGTCCAAGTCAAGGTCCACTCTCGCATAATAAAGGTTTCGGCTAGGCACCTTTAGCGCTCGGCCACTTTTCAATCCGAGCGAAGCTGTAAAAGCCTTCGGACTAACATTGACCATCAGTTATAAAAAACGATATCGTAGAGCATGTTCATGGGCGCCGGCAGTTTTATTTTCAGTGAGGTGCATCGACATTGATTCATTATATTATCGGAGCTACCACGTGTTCAAAACAAGATGTTTAAAACAAATGAAGCCAGTGATGTGGTCTTTAATGAGACCCTGGTTCATCATCATCATCATTTCAGCCTATCACCAGTCCACTGCTGAACATAGGCCTCCCCCATAGATTGACACAATAGTTTGTAGCCCTCATTTCGTTGGGATTTTGCCATAGTTGCCACGCTTGGCAAGCGGGTTGGCAACCGCAGTTTATTTATTTAGCTGCTCATCTCCTGGTATTTAATTTCCCTCTGCCGACTTTTACGAAACTCACGGGATGAGACGCATTATTGGTTGTTTTTACCCCGTTTTACCCATCTGTATACGACAATCAAGATTGGCCTGATGTCCTTGACAGGAGGGGGTGCAAATGCACCTACTTGCACCCCTCTCCCGGTGCCCATGAGTATGGTGTACGAACGAGCATATAATAGTACAGTTATCATAAGAAAGCGACTAACAGGATTTAGCTCCGGGTGGGTTCACGCAGTTCATTGAAGATAGCGTGGTAAGTTCATTTATGTAGCGCACTTCTAATTTTCGTTACTACGCATATATCAGCGCGAACTTCATGATCGCTTACTTATGATAATTCAGTTGGACGAGGGTACGAGTATGCTTGAGTATAGGTAGATCTGCGAGTACGCGAGTGCACGCGATCCCTTTTATCTCCCACTAGCGATCTGCCCCGGCTTCGCCTTGTAATGGCGGGGGGGCTTAGTAACCATGGTTTGGACACCTACGGTGAAGCCTAGAGGAACCCGGTCGGCCTGTGGCACCAGGCTAGCCCGAGGCGGTCGCTAGGAGTGGGCTGCGCAACATTGGATGTGAACAGGGGGACTGCTGGGTGGAGCTGTGCGGTGCCTTCCGCAGCTGAGTTTGAGTCGCGGGAGAAGAGGAGTGGCGGTGAGTTGCTGCCGCTTGCCCTATTCTCGGTAGCCGAGTGCGAGTGTGTTGTCGGACTTTGAGAAAACGAGTAGGCTCTTTTGGCATCGGTGGGGAAAAACCGCCGGCGACAGCCGATTCCATGAAATGGTCGTGCGTGATAGAAAATTCAAGGTGATGTTGATATTACTTTGAGTTGTTCCGCAATGTCGATTTGTGACATAATCAGGCTCTAAGTATTATTTATTTACTTATTATCTTTTAAGTAAAAAAAAAGTAAAGTTTCAGCCTATAAATGTCCCACTACTGAGCACAGGCCTCCTCTCATTTCTGAGAGGGTTTTTGGAGCTAGGAAGAATCCGCCATGCTCCTCCAATGCGGGTTAGCGGACTTCACATGTCTTCGAAATATTTTTTATTCCTCAGACATGCAGGTTTCCTCACGATGTTTTCCTTCACCGCCGAGCACGTGGTAAATCAGCACTTAAAATTGCAATTAACAATTTTAGTGGTGCCGGCACCGGGAATCGAACCCAGGTCACTCGCGTACTATGAAATTTAAAGCGAGCGCCTAGCCACTGAGCTACCACGGCTTTCCTTCACCGTTTTTTTAAGTATTATTACTTAATTAATTATATTAGCCGATAGGTGTCCGGCAGAGTAGAATAGCACCTACCTCTTTCCTACCGAGGAGTCGTAAGCGGCGACTAAGGTTTTTGTACGGACAGCCTTTATTCGTGCAGAATAACATATGATGTTATATATGCAATTCTGTCACTATATTGATAGCGGGAACGCAATGCAGAGTAATAATTTTTTGACTCGTACAAAAATGGTGAAATGTGGGCAAGGTGAGTGGCCACTGCATACCCCCTATATTGGAAAAAAAGCTTTACTGTATATATGTATTTAAATAATATATTTAATTTGTGACACTCGTGAGAACGATTGGTTAGTAAGTGTATTTCAAGGAGTTAATTTTATAATTCTTCTTCAAGTGAATATGATCATCACATCTTATCATTTTTTTATTCAATTGAATAGCGTATGATACGTTGGAGAGGAACGTTTTCAATACATTTTTGTGTTAGATGGCCGTCGACGAACAGTGGCATTTGAACTATAAAGCTTAGATTCGATACTGGCACCATTTCGGTTTAGGCCTCTTTCGTAAAATTACAAAAGAGGTTTGAACTGAAATGGTATTTCATATTATGTTTCTATTTTGTTTTATGAAATTGTATTGCGTTCTTTCCATTCAATTTTACCAACATAATAGATTCTGCTTCATGTATTCTTTTTAGCGATTTAGATATTTTGAATTGAAGAAACTGTGGCTGGTTATCTATTCACTATTACGAACTAGCCTCATGTTATACAGTGAGTCAAAACTATCCTGAATTTAATTTATCAGATATCCTGAATACAGAACAACGAACACGGTATATAATGGATTTTGCAACCACAGCATTTAAAAATAGATATCGCTTCTATAGATTATTTTCTTTTCATGCGAGAAGACGAAACCTTGCTAGATTATGACTTTCGAGGGTCAAGTTCTTTAAAGTCCTTGACTTTAAGGCATAAAATACCTCAGTATAGAATTTTAATTTGTACTACTAATGAGTGACCCGATCCCCTTATTATCAAAGTAAAAAAGCTAATTAGATCAAAATTGTTGCTTATTTAAGTGTAAGACACAGCTACACATGGTAACGGACTAAAAGATTCGGTAAAGAAAAATAACGTTACCAAATCTTAAAGATTTCTGCTTTTACTGAATCAAACTCAATTATTATTCAACAAGGCTTAGATCGATGTTATAATCTCAGCCATCAAATTTCATCTACTATCTATATTAAATGTTCTTCATAAATCTCATACTTTGCAGTTTTGTAATTAAGTATTTAAAACAGTTTTTTTTAATAAGACTTTAAGTGAGTCTTGCATAATTATCATCTTGCTTAGAAAGAAATAGATTTGCATGTAAATGTTAAAGAGTGTCAAGTGTCAATGTCAATCCCGTTGGCATTGGGGTCGGTGGACGCCGTTTTATTTTTATTTTTGTTTAATCCAGTAATTTATAAAACCGAAAGAAAAATTTACTACTCATCCAAAAGAAAAGCTAAAGAACGTCGTTGGACTAGTCTTTCACTTCTAGATTTAGTTCGTTTTATGAAATAATAATCATGACAAATCTCGACGTAAGTATTGTTTTTTTTCATTTTCAATTAACTTAACTACACTTATAAATACTCTCACTCTCGCAGTTTTATATTTCTTTCTAGACCATTTGTAATTATTAGCAAAAAGAGTTCAACTGCCATTGTTTCAAACCCATGGTCTACAATAAACCTCTATTAGATTAACAAATTGTATTTAATTTGTTAATCTATTTCTCTCTTTGCAAATTATGTGTAATATCATTGTAGGTTTTGTGAGCCTAATGTTTTCGTAATGAGTGAAGTGAGTGTTAAAAGAAAAATACTAATCTAAATTGGTATTTTCATCTGCAGGTTAGAAATAATATATGGATATATGCTTGGTTTTGTTTATTCCAGTAATTCATAAAACCGAAAGAAACTTTACTCATCTGAAAGTAAAGCTAAAGAACAGTATTGGACTAATCTTACTTTTATATTTAGTTCATTTTATGAAAGTTAGATTTAAAAAAAATTAAAAATAGCTGACAATATTTTTTAATTAATATATTTACGCTATATTCTTTCTACTTATGATTCATATCACTTACCTAATGTTGTTTATTAGAATTACATGTCTACTTGTACCACAAATAGTCTATTAAACTTTTTAATTATTTAGAAATAAACTATTTGTGCATACATACATCATACATGTAAGGGGTAGGCAGAGCCCACTCTTCTCCCCCATAGGGAATGAGATGTGGGGGGTGGTGAATAACGTTGTCACCATTTTGGTGAAACTTTTTGTGGAACACTTAACTATTATCTGCATTTTTTGCAGAACACTTAGCTATCACTCGCCATTCAATATAATGTAGAAGTCTTATAATATGTACCAGTATACCTATGTTTCAAATGTTGTGAAACACCTATTCAGCTGAAATTAAATGTTTTCCATGGAACATAGTTTGGGAACCCCATGGTTTAATAAATAAACATTATTGCATGTGTAAATAATTATTTTAATTTGAAAATCTGTAAGTATAGTGCCTGTCATGGTAAACCTTGTTTATTATACACCAGCGCTGCTCATAGTTTTTGTTATTGGATATAGTGATGAGACAAGCATAATGTTCAGATGTGTCGGAACTTTCTAACAGCATACAAAGCCGAACTGAGTTTATTTGCTAAAATATCTATACATGGATCCCACGGAAGCTTACAATCTAATGTGTTTCCCATAAAACAGTACTATCAACAAACTCTTATTTATCATTTTGCAAAACAATATTATTTTATACCATTTTTACATTAGGTAATGCAAATTTAACCCATTCTGTTTTTTTGTATTTAGTGCTAAATTGTTTGCATGGAACCAATCCAAAATACAATTCAGAGCACTATTGACTTTGTTTATGTTGTAAGTTTTCCAACTGACCTGTAAGTTTCTGGACTAATTATGGTAGATCTTTAATGTAGATAAGAAATAAAAACGGGCCCAGAATACACCAGATCCTTGTGGTACATCCATTTTTATTTGAGAGCCTACGAAGTTAGTACCATTAATTTTAGTAGTAAAACCATTTGTGTCGTATTACTAAGAAAAAATAAAACGAAAAAAAAAAGAAGAGCAATCAAATGCTTTTGATAAATTACAGAACAGGCCAATCCCGTTCTGAGAATCTTCCCAAGCACTATAAATATATTCAATTAAAATTATACCTGTATCAGTTATGGAGCACCTTTTGGTAAAACCAAACTGATGATTATGGAATAACTTAGCTGTTAGAAAAGGACAGCATTTGGTTAAGCATTAGCTTCTCAAACAATTTACTTAAAACTGGTGATATTGACTTGAGCCAAAAATTGCCTGGGTCTTTAGAGTCGCCTGAAAAGTGGTATTACCTTACTCACTTTCATAAGGTCAGAAAATACACCTTTATCAATACATGAATTTAATAATACAGCCAAGTGTGGAGAAAGAATGTGAATTATTGAATTTATTAACTTGACAGATATCCCCATAAATCTTCTGTTTTTTTCATATTAATAACTTAAATGTTTTAATAAAATAGCGAACATTAACGGGTCTAAACTTAAATGTCTCAGTATGGCACTATGATTCTTAATTAACAGTTCTTGTGCACGCATTAATGACGACCTAAGACCATCAGTCATTTTGATTGGTATATCAAATTCATTAGCTACTTTATTGTTGGATTCAATTAGACCATGGACTGTAGTTAATATAAACTTATTATTGGTAGGTTTCATTTTACTGGTTTCCTTATGTGTCACTTTTCATACTGCCTTAATTTTACTATCACCAGATTGAATTTCGGAATAATTTTTAACATATTTTTTAAACTGTATAGAATGAAAGTATGTCTTTTTCTCATTAGAAAAGCTTATTCCTATTTTTACGAATACCTACTGTGTATTTTTACGGTACCCCAATAGTTAAATTTCAAACTAATATTAACTTTCGAAACAACGACTTGGTTTCAAAAATCCCATTAAATTCATTGTTTAGATTAGAACTTCAAAAATATTTTTATAAAAACCGTTAGGAAACCCTATCGCTCTACCCTTCCAAAAGTAATTGGGTTAAAAGTTACGGTGGCTTTTCAGTAAAGGAAAAGTTAACAATTTGTCCACTGTGGTCTGATTTCAGGGTGTTGATTACCTTATTATGTGTACATATACAGTTACAAAAGATGTTGTCTATACATGTTGCGGAAGTCTCCGTAATTCTTGTTGATTCCATAAATATATTTAAATAAGCATATTAATCTTGTTGCTAGTGAGCTACCTAAGCAAATCTACATTATAATCCCCACACTATAATGGGCTTATTACCCTTTTCAGCTAATTTCAGAACATCATTTATTATGCACTCAAATACACTAAACTTACTATCATAAGGTGGGTGCGGTGCGGTACACACACATTTTTATGTATCCATCCAGTTCAACACAAGATATTTAGAAATGATTTTTGGATTGAAATGGTCACTTTGTCACTTCACATAAACTTAACTGTATTTTATACTGAATGTTATAAAAAAATTGGAATTCTTAAGAAACTTTTGCAATCAAAAACTACAGAATTCATTTTTATGTGGTTTTCTTGCATTTAACAAGATTACTTGTAAATCAATATTAATTTCCAGAATAGTTTCAATGCCATGTAGAGTGAAGGTAAGAAGCTACCCGACAAGAAATACTGAAGATTTTGAGTGATAATCCTTGTTTCTTGTCTTAATGATACCTAATTAATATACTGAAATAACTGGTACACACTTTTCTCAATTTCAGGTTAGTAACAGCAGCACTGACAGTAGCTCAGGATCTACTTCAGACTCGAGCAGTAGCGGCAGCTCTTCAACCAGCTCTGGGTCCGGTTCTAGTAGCTCCGACTCTGAATCCTCGACGTCTGATACCCCAGCGGCGACCACCACTGCCCCACCCAAATCACCAACGAAGACAGCTGAAGAAACAAAGAAAAAAGAAGAACAGAAGCCAAGGAGATCGTCCAAAACAAAGGCAACATCATCAAGCGAAGAGGACGCGCCGAAACCAACAAGTCCGAAACCAGCACCACCTAGGAGACGAGGCTCAGCGAAACCAAAATCAGCCGCAGCGGTGCTCGCTAAAGGAAAACCTGCGCCTCGAACATCAACAGGCGCAAAGGCAAAAGCAATTTCCAAAACAATACCCAAATCACAACCTAAATCTGACTCAAATACCTTAAAAAAGAAAAGTATATTCTCACCCGACAATAGCTCTGAATCGGAATCCGAAAGTAAGGATAGTAAAGACAGTAAAGATAGTAAAGACAGTAAAGATAGTAAAGATAGTAAAGATAGTAAAGACAGTAAAGATAGTAAAGATAGTAAAGATAGTAAAGATAGTAAAGACAGTAAAGACAGTAAAGACAGTAAAGACAGTAAAGATAGTAAAGATAGTAGAGACAGTAAAGATAGTAAAGATAGTAAATCATCCAAACTGAGTCCAAAAGATTCTCAAAATAACAAGAAAGTGAGTAGAAAGTCGAGTGATGAAAAGGGAACTCCATCGTCGCCCTCAACTCCACCAGAGCCGGAAGAATCTCCTGTAAAAGAAAACACCAAAAGACGAAGCAGTAGGAACAGCGGTCCACCAGCGAAGAAGGCGGTAGAAGACAAAAGCGCGTCGTCTTGTTCATCAAGCCAGTCGTCTGTAGAGTCACTTTCTTCGGAGAGTGACAGTGAACCGACGTCAAAAGAAATTTTGAAGACAGGAAAGACGAAACCGGCGTCAGCGTCTACTAAGGTAATTTTTTTTCCAGAATAAAAATGCAATTTTTGATTCAGAGCTATTTATTGACTGTGAATCTCTCCAAAGCTTGTTTCCTCTTGTTATCAAATCACTGGATTCTGATAAACGTGTATTAAAAAAAAAACTCACATAAGTAAGACTTGCGATAGTCAAAACTGTTCATTATTATTGATACTATACAATCATATACATTATAATGAGTATGTATGAGACGATCAAAACCTGCAGGTAAGTGTTAATTTTTTTTAATTTTTTTTAATTTTTTTTGGTAAATAGACGAGACGAGACTGCGTCACCTGAGACATCAGTTCTTAAGTCTCATATGCCCAGTCATTATGCTAGCTCTCCCTTCACTCCCTTCACAGTACAGCAACACAGTAATGTTTGCACACTACTGCTTCACGGCAGAATAACTGGCCCCGGAGTGGTACCTACCTAGACGGATTCCTGCATAGGAATCCTACACCACCCACACGTGGCCACACGACGGTGTGGCGATGACGGTGTCACACAGTACATTTACTAGAAAATTTCTGTGTGCCGCCACAATGCGTTCGTCAACCTGAGACATCACTTCTTAAGTCTCATATATCCTGTAAATTAAGAGAATCTACCACCCCATCTCATCCCGTGTGTGTCGTGAAAGTCGACAGGGAAAATAAAAACCAGGAGATGGGCTGCGGCATCTTCCTGGAACATCTGAATAAATAAAGTGCGGTTTCTAACCCGCCTGTCAAGCGTGGCAACTATGGCGAAATCCCCCGAAAATGAGAGCTACAAACTTTTGTGGCAATCTATGGGGGAGGTCTATGTTCAGCAGTGGACTAGTGATAAGCTGAAATGACGATAGTAGTACTAAGGCCTTTCAGACCCTAACATACTAATGTTAATATACTTCTGTTTAACTGGCACTGCGGAATTCTACCACGAGTAAACTATTGGTAATAAAGTGTTCCATCTTCGTCCACAAGAGTAAGAATGGGCTTATAGTTTGATTTTTCTTTGGGGATGAACTTCGGTGTGAATGTGTCATTTCAGAATACTTTGTCGATTTACCATCAAGTGAAATGTGTGTCGTGATAAGTTCACTTGAAAAACCTGCTCATAAATCACGCCAAATGGTGAAAATGGTCTCTTTAACTCCCTGTAATAAAACTAAAATACTTTGAAACATGAGTCTAGGTATAAGTAAACAACGTTATTGTAGCATTCTAAGTCGTTGATAATTTTTTGTCACAGCGAAGGACCCCCGGCAGTCTGACCGCTGTCTTACGTGGTCTTATGGTCGGCCGTATGGTCGTTCTTCACGGTACCATACTGAAGCTTATTTATTCTTACTCCCACAGCAAGACGCGACTTCAAAGAGCGGGGACTCTGGCGAGTCAGCGGCAGGGACGGTGCCGAGGAAGTTGACCAGATCATTCTCGGCTCGGGCTAGTAGGCTCGCAAATAATTCTAGACCAGCACAAACCGACACCGACTCGGAGGCCGATGACAAGAGCAATGAGAAAAGGTGAGAAAGTTTCTGTAATTAACAATTTATTACTTTATCAATTTTTTCACAGGATCGCATAATTATTACTTATATTTATGCGAATACTACATAGTATGAAACAAAAATGAAAACCAATCTCTTGGCAGCAGCATCTTCCTGGATCATCTGAATAAATAAACTGCAGTTGCAAACCCGCCTGCCAAGCGTAGCAACTATTGCAAAATCAGAGCTACGTTTTTTCTGGCAATCTGTGGGGGAGGCCTGTGTTCAGCAGTGGACTAGTGACATGCTGAAACGACGATGTTGATTCATCATCCTCTTCAATATCTATATATGTAAAACACAGTTGTGTTAGTTACCCTATTTATAACTCGAGAACGGCTAGATTGATTTTTATGATGTTGGAATTGTTGGATTTGTCTCTGCCCCGAATGGCATAATAAATATTAAAACATAAAAAAATAAATAAAAATAATTTTTTTCATACAACTTATATTATTGTGTACGCATGACAGTTATGAGACAATATATACTTTTTCTTTTTTTCTGTCTTCTTTCATCTTCATTCTCCTCTGACAGCTGATTCAACGGCGCGATCGTTTCATTGCATATATTGACATTTTTCATTCAGTTTTCGACCGTTATTGCATTTGTTAGGCACAAACGTTATTCACGAAGAAGATTCACTTTGTGAGGTTATCAAAATTGCAATTGATAATTACTTCATTATGTAATTTCGACTTGTGTGGTGGGGCGGCTCGTTAAAAGAATACTACCACTCCATCTCATCTAATGGATCTCGTAAAAGGCGAGTAAGGAATTAAACTGCACTGTGCACCCAACAGCGCATGTTGGCGATGGGCTCACCACCTATCACACCAAGTGCATTATATTGTTTTGGTGAAACATGGATTGTGGCAGTCATCTGTTTTTGCAGTGAGTGCCCAGTCTCTGACTACCCCTTATGGGATACAGTAGTGATCTTATGTATGTATGTATGTATGTATTTAGAATTCCGCGAGCCAGAAGATCTAATCTTTCACATCGATGCTGTAATGCAATTAGACTTCGCAATATTGAGAACCAATCCACTGTAGATGAAAATGCCAACACTCCATGTTGCAATTGCCTTGAATTTTTGTGAAATAATTGGCGAATACGGAACAATCCAAGTATTGTCGACCATTATCACTGTGCATGGTGGACGGCAAGTGTTCAAAGCGTCATCCACGATGTTTTTTTTTTATTGATAAAGTGATGAAACGAGCAAAACGTTCACCTGATGGTAAGTGCAACGTCTGCCCATAACGAATGCCGTGTCACCCAGAACAGTGTGACACCACAATGCGCCCGTCACCCTGAGACATCAGTTCTTAAGTCTCATATGCCCAGTGATTACGCTAGCTTACAGTGCCCTTCAAACCGAAACACAGTAATGTTTGCACACTACTGCTTCACGGTAGAATAACTGGCCCTGGGTTGGTACCCTCGTAGACGGATTCCTGCATAGGAATCCTACCACCAGTGAAATATACCGTTATACCCTATACTTGCTTCGCTGTTCCCGCTAATGAGACGTAACCCTGTATTATTTTTAATCTATACAATCTTTCTTTTTTACTGTTTATAGTCGAATAAACAATGAATGTTTTAAATTTTGCTTTTGTTGTTTATCTCTGTAAATTCTCGTCGTTTAATTTCAGCAAAGAGGCGAAGAAGATTTTAAAAGGGCGGCCACCTGTGGCACGATCGCCCATAGTGGCAGACACTGCGCCACAGATGCCATCTGAACGATGCTGCCCTGTTAGAGGATGCGATTCTAGCGGACATTTGGGTAAGTTTTTTTTAATCTATAGTTTTATTATTGGCTTTTTATTAAACTGCTGCGACAGTAACCAATACAGTCGCAGCAGGTACATCCAACAGCCTGTTTGTTACTTTTTGACGGCATTGAGATAGATTTTTTTTTATTGTATTAAGTGATGAAACGAGCAAAACGTTCACCTGATGGAAAGTGCAACGTCTGCCCATAACAAATGCTGTGTCACCCAGAAAATTTCTGTGTGACACCACACTTTACCCACCACCCTGAGACATAAGTTCTTAAGTCTCATATGCCCAGTGATTACGCTAGCTCTCAGTGCCCTTCGAACCGAAACACAGTAATGCTTGCACACTACTGCTTCACGGCAGAATAACTGGCCCTGGGGTGGTACCTACCTAGACGGATTCCTGCATAGGAATCCTACCACCACTGTTTAAAAAAAATGTTTTTTTTAACTACCCGAACGTAGTCGCGAGCTACAGCCAGTAATAAAATATAATAAATAAAATAGAAGAGTATAATGTTAGTTTGTGATTTTCATATTTATTTGCATTAAAAACGTTTTCCTGTAGTATATTAATTACACTTAAGAAAATAGTTATTTTTTGTGTGTCGTCCTTACCTAATAATTTGATTGAAATTATTTCCTTTTTTTGCTTATGGCAACAGTCGTAAGGCTATTTGCCAGTATGAAAGAAAAATACGTTAACATAAATATATATATAATATATAGGTATTAGTGGGCGATTTTCGACCACGGCGACAACTTCCGAATACTGTCGGAAGCTATCAACAGCGCAGGAGATATTATAGTACTAAAAGACGCTGATGCCAGAGACACGGGGACGATCACAACACAACCAGACCCGAAAACAACCAATTTTTGTTTTAGCACAAATAGTAGTTGGATTCGAACCTGGCGTAGAGTATCCATACTAATATTATAAATGCGATAGTAACTCTCTCTGTCCCTCTGTTGGTTTGTTACCATTTCACGATTGAACCGCTGTACCGATCTCGACGAAATTTGGCACAGAGATAGCTTGCATCCAGGAGACGGACATAGTACGTAAATTAAAAAGATCTCTCGGGATATTTAGAAAATTTATTATATAATTTTGTTTCTGGTTTTTATTGTGCAAGTGGTGTTCACCTACAATAGGCTGTGCTCTTGCTTATATTTGCTCATACCAATGTTTATGTAAATTTATCATTGTGACAAGTTTCGTGTCGTTTCAGCCTATCACAAGTCCACTGCTGAACATATGCCTCCCTCATAGATTGCCACAAAAGTTTGTAGCTCTCATATTGGAGGGATTTTGCCATAGTTGCTACGCTTGGCAGGCGGGTTGGCAACCGCAGTTTATTTATTCAGATGTTCCAGGAAGATGCCGCTGCCCATCTCGTGGTTTTAATTTCCCTCTGTCGACTTTTACGACACCCTAGGGGTGGGATGGGGTGGTAGATTCTCTTAAGCTAAAGCCACACGGCATTGCATGCTTACACTAACCGATATATTCAGGCTGCATTAATAAAATTAACTGTTTAATAACGGTAAAAAAAATTAAACATTCCATCGTCACCACCTGGTTAACATTCCACCACAGTGCGTTTTTCGCGGAATTTTCTGCCACGCACGACCACTTTATGGAATCGGCTGCCGCCGGCGGTTTTTCCGGACCGACACGACTTAGGGAACTTCAAGAAAAGAGCCTATTCCTCCCTCAAAGGCCGATAACGCACCCGCGATTACCCTGGTATTGCGGATGTTCATGGGCGGTGGTGATCACTTACCATCAGGCGAGCCGCTTGCTCGTTTGCCCCCTCTCCTTTAAAAATAAAAAATAGATTTTCTTAGGCCGCTACCAGTAAATGAATAAATAAAACCTATATCCACGCGGACGAACACGCTTGCTTTAGTCAGTAAAGAAAGAAAATGTCGTTGTATTATTGGATGTGTGTCAGGATCTTAGCAAGTAGAAAGATGTGGTCTTTGCCTACCCCTATGGGAAAGAGGCGTGACTGTATGTATACACATACATAAGATTACGACTGTATCCTGTAAGGGTAGTCAGCGACTGGACACTCACTGCAAAAACAGATGACTGCCACAATCCACGTTTCACCAACACAATATAATGCACTTGGTGTGATAGGTGGTGAGCCCATCGCCACTATGCGCTGTTGGGTGCGCAGTGCAGTTTAATTCCTTACTCGCCTTTTACGAGATCCATTGGATGAGATGGAGGGGTAGTATTCTTTTAACGAGTGGTGGCGGCTCGTTAAAAGAATATATGTATGTATGTATGTATGTATGAATGTATGTATGTATGTATGTATGTATGTATGTATGTATGTATGTATGTATGTATGTATGTATGTATGTATGTATGTATGTATGTATGTATGTATGTATATATGTATGTATGATCGGTAGGTGGTAAAGCGAGTCGCCACTTCACGTGGGACGCGTGCCCGATGTACCACAACGTGACGGCGGCGTGGTGCGTGGCCGCGGCCGAGGAGCGCTCCGCCGCCGCGGCCGCCCGCCGCCGGGCGCTCGCCGCGCTGCAGCAGCGCCCGCGCGCCATGCCCACCATCGAGCAGCGCGCCTACCAGCTCAAGGTCAAGGTGAGCTCGCCCGCCACCGGCTGTCCGGCTGTCCAACTCCTTACAACACAACTATAAACTAAATATAATATTATTATATTCTAGTCTAGGTAGCCGTGGTAGCTCACGGGCCTGGTGCAAGCCTTTAATTTCATAGGAAACGAGTAACCTGGGTTCGATCCCCGGTGCCAGCACCTCTAATATTGTTCTACAATTTAAAGTGCTGATTTACCACGGTGAAGGAAAACATCGTGAAGAAACCTGCATGTCCGACGATCAGAAATATTTAGAGGACATGTGAAGTCCGTCAACCCGCATTGGAGCAGCGTGGCGGATTCTTCCTAGCTCCAAAACCCTCTCACAAATGAGAGGAGGCCTGTGCTCAGCATTATTTATATATATTTATTTATTTATTATTTATTTATTTATTTATTATATTATTTATTTATTTATTATGCATTACTTTGCAGAAATTAATTACAAATTGTAATGTCAATGTTGCTAAAATCCGTAAGCAGATTTTAACTATTTAATATCTACTTGTATAGTGAAACACGTATCGGATCTTACCCTTAGTGGTTTTGCATTTTATATATTATTGGATAAATTGACGAGACGAGCAAAACGTTCACCTGATGGTAAGTGCAACGTCTGCCCATAACAACTGCTGTGTCACCCAGAACAGTGTGACACCACAATGCGTCCGTCACCCTGAGACATCAGTTCTTAAGTCTCATATGCCCAGTAATTACACCAGCTCTCAGTGCCCTTCAGACCGAAACACAGCAATGTTTGCACACTACTGCTCCGTAGTATAACTGGCCCTGCGGTAGTACCTACCTAATTGGAGTACTGTTTATGAATCCTATAGTCTTCCCGTGTGGTAGCGGCGTAAGAGAATCTACCACCCTATCTTGTCCCGTGGGTATCGTTAATGTCGACAGAGGGAAAATAAAAACCAGGAGACTGTAACATCTGAATAAATAAACTGCGATTGTTAACTATGGCAAAATACCCCCAAAATGAGAGCTACAAACTTTTGTGGAAATTCATGGGGAGTATTTATGTTCAGCAGTGGACTAGTGTTAGGCTGAAATGATGATGATGATGATGATGACAAGTTTTTTTGAAATCTATGTCTGATTTTTGTGTCACGCTTTTCGTTATCCTTGCTAGGATATGCGTTCGAAATGGAAAGGCAGTCAAGAGTTACGCGAGAAGCTGGCCGCGTCCAGCGAAGAGGTCAGCGATGAACGGGAGCCAGTTCTAGAAGGGTTCGCTCCGGATTACGACTTGAGGCTATTCCGCGAGGCGCAAGCTCTGGCCGCTATCAAAATAGAGGAGGAGCTTGGAGATTTGCCTTCGGACAAAGGAACCAGGTACATCTAATGTTCCCTGTGAACGTATTTTACAATTGTTTTATTTTTATTTGATGAAGTCGAGACAAAACGTTCACGTACGTAAGTGCAACGATTGCCCATAACACTGTGTCACCCAGAAAATTTCTGCGTGGCACCACACGGCTCCCTTCACCCAGGGAAATCAGTTCTTAAGTCTCATATGCCCAGTGATTACACTAGCTCTCAGTGCCCTTCAAGCCGAAACGCGGTAATGCTTGCACACTACTGCTTCACGGCAGAATAACTGGCCCTGCGGTGGTACGTACCTGGACGGATTACTGCATAGGAATCCTACCACCAGCACCACCACCTTTCGTGTATTAATGCAGTTCAGTGAGGACCGCGTGGCTTATTGGTTAGAGTACCTGACTACTCCTGGGTTTTGGGTTCGAATTGTAGCTGTAGCTAACATCTGTGCAAAATTAAAAATGTTGGTTTTCTGGTCTGGTTGTGTTGTGATCGTCATCGTGTCTCTGACACTGCATTCTAGCCTTTGGCGGGTGATATTGCCAAGTTAAAAGGTAGCTACCCGCCAAATGGAATGGTCTAATCTGGGGAGGACGTCTCCGACTAGTAATTTAGTTGTATATATAGTTCGCATCACAGAAAACTTTCATAGCGCGATTATGGACGTATGGGAATATTTCTTGAGCTTCTCATCTGGTGACATAGATGTCGCTACAAGCCTAACTCTGATCTCATCGCGTGAGAGTTAGATCGAGCACGAGTAAGTGCCTCTGTGTTTGCGTTTACATTTGTGGCACTATAATATCTCCTGCGCAGTTGATAGCTTCCGAATGTATTCGGCAATTATTGCCGTGAGAACGTAGGAGTATACTAAAACTCAAGAAGGTTCCTATTGTATTTAACATTTTGTGTATACCTATTTTAATTAGTAAAAACTGTTTTAGACATAAGCGAAAATAAGATGTAATCCATACAAATACTATAAATGCGAAAAGAACTCAGTTTGTTTGTTACCTTTCCACGGCTCAACTGCTGAAACGGTCTCGACGAAATTTGGCATAGAAATAGCTTGTATCCTGGAGACGGTCGTAGGATACTATTTATCCAGGAAAATCAAATAGTTCCTCCCGTTCTTATACTGTTTAGGTGACGTACGTCAAATAGCATAGACTACTAAGAAGATAAGTCAAATACCCGTTTTTTTTTTAATTTATTTGTAACCCTGTGAGCACAGACCAAAGTCTATATTGTGACCACAAGTAGTTGTGGGCAAATGGATTTTCTGTTTCTTATACGACCGTGAATTCAACACCAGGCTCCATGCCTGCGTTTTTATGTTTCAATTATTTTGTTTTTTTGTTGTGATGTCAAAAAAAACTTTTTTTTTTCTTTCTAAAAACCGTGGTAGCTCTGTTTGCGCTCGTTTTAAACTTCATAGTACGCGAGTGACCTGGGTTCGGTTGCCGTTGCCGGCGCCACTAAAATTGTTAATTGCAATTTTAAGTGCAATTAACAATGCTGATTAACCACGTGCTGGGCGGTGAAGGAAAACGTGAGGAAACCCACACGTCAGAGAAATAAAAAATGCTTCGTAGACACGTGAACTCCATTGGAGCAGCGTGGCGGATTCTTCCAAGCTCCAAAAACCTTCTGGGAAATGAGTGGAGGCCCGCGCTCATTGGGACATTTATAGGCTGTTTATTATAAAAATTATATTAATAATCAAAAACATAGACCAATACCACTTTGGAAAAACCTAAAGTCATACGTCCTACCTTTTAAAAAAAAACTACGAATTGCCATTCCATTTTACTAATGCTGAACAAGTAAATAGTCATTTTTTGAATATTCCCGGAAGTACAGATGTTGAAATCTCACATTTAACCTATTTCGAATTTAATAGATATGGTGAAAGTGTATTCAGCCTGGAACATTTTATAATATTTTGTTTTTACCCAAATTATCCGATTTTGTATGTTTCAAATTACATTGTATTACTTTTAAAAATAATATAATAAAAATATTATTCAGTCGAGTCTCGTCCGTTTGCCAATTCAAAGGTTTTTTGGCTGAAAATCAGCGCTGTGTGATGACCATTCTTACACAGTACATGCTGAGCCAACCCCTTTTCGACACAGAACTATTTTGTTTTTTATTTTTTTCATTTAATATTCCACTGTATTATGTTCTTGTGCCGAATAAATGTTTTTTCTATTCTATTCTACTTTAGTTTTTTCTGAAATATGTGAGTGGTCGATCAGATACGTGGTGATGGGCAAGTTCATGATGGAGGTGTGGTACCAGTCGCCGTACCCGGGCGACGCGGCCCGCGTGCCGCGCCTCTTCGTGTGCGAGTTCTGCCTCAACCACCACAAGTGCGCCGCGGGCGCCGCGCGACACCGCTCCAAGTGCGTGTGGCGCCACCCGCCCGGCGACGAGGTGACAACAACAAACCTCCGGACCGGACACTCCTAAAGTGCACGCCTCGGTGACGCTGATTTGACTGTTAAGAAAAAAATTTGCATTGAAAATCAAATATTTCGAGTCATTTTCACTTCGGACGTAAACAATAAGAAAAAAATATTTTTTAAAAACAAGCTAGACTTTTGATGTGAAATAGAAAACCGGTAGATAAAAGTGCCGTGTGGTAGCGGCTTAAGAGAATCTACCACCCCATCTCATCCCGTGGGTGTCGTAAAAGTCAACAGAGGGAGAATGAAAACCAGGAGATGGGCAGCAGTATATTCTAGAAAATCTGAATAAATATACTGCGGTTGCCAACTCACCTGCCAAGCGTGGCAACTATGGCGAAGCTCCCCAAAATGTGAGCTACAAACTTTTGTGGCTATCTATGGAGGAGTCCTATGTTCAGCAGTGGACAAATTATAGGCTTTTTTTATTGGATCGAGTGCCGAAACGAGCAAAACGTTCACCTGATGTCAACGTCTACCCATAATAAATGCTATGTCTCCCAAGACATTTCTATGTGACACGACACTGTCAGTTCTTAAGTCTCAAATGCCCAGTGATTACGCTAGCTCACAGTGCCCTTCAAACCGAAACACAGTAATGTTTGCACACTACTGCTTCACGGCAGAATAACTGGCCCTGGGGTTGGCACCTACCTAGATGGTGACGTCTAATGACGCTCATTTAACTCTTAAGAAAACAAATCGTATTGAGGTTCAAATATTTCGAGTCATTTTCATTTCAGATGGAAACAATAAGAAAAAAAAAAGATTTTCTTAATAACTACAAGTGCTAGACTTTTGATATGAAATAGAAAACCGGTAGATAAAATTCTGCACACGATAAAAAAAAACCCGGTCTCGATACGTCACTTTTATCGTGACCACGTACCTAAAAAAATTCGAACGTCCGCGTCAAATTTTTTTTGATCCGGTTTTTTTTTTCAAATTTGCAATATTAGATGATTTTTCAAAATAATATTAGTGAAATTATTAAAGTATTTTCTTGATATGACTCTATTCGAATGAGCATATGAGTGCAATACAATTGTGATGGAGGCGTTTGAAGAGCGCCGAATCGCTTGACCTTGACATGTCGGGTATCGGGCACTGTCTCACGCCGCATAGCGCCATAAGACGTGCAATTTATATATATACTGATGACGACCGCGTGGCCTAGTGGTCAGAGTACCTGACTTCTAAGCCGCGGGTCCTGGGTTCGAATCCCAGCCGGAGCAAACATTTGTGCTAAAACATAAATTGTTGGTTTTCGGGTCTGGTTGTGTTGTGATTGTCCCCGTGTTTCTGACAACTGCATCCTAGCCTACCTCCGATCTTATCGGATACATCGGGCGCGGGTGGGTTGGGACGAGTGAGTGCCTCTGTGTTTGCGCGTACACTTTTGGCACTATAATAATCTCCTGCGCAGTTGATGGCTCTCGACAGTAGTCGGCAGTTGTCGCCGTGGTCGAAATCGGCTAGGAGAACATCATATATACTGATTGAAATCAAAAAATAATCGTTTAGCACGTCTCATTTATTTTTGTCTTATTGTTTTCATATGAAATGAAAAATAATGAAAAAGAAAATTATCGAAATCGTTTTAAGGAAAGGCCACGTCATAAGTACTCGCAACCGACGAGCTTGTATGGAAACATTAATGAAAGTAGAGGAAGCTAAATACGTGTGTCAGGATCGTAGCAAGTGGAAAGATGTGGTCTCTGCCTACCCCTATGGGAAAAAGGCGTGACTATGTTTTCATCTGAAATGGAAATGACTCGAAATATTTGAACCTCAATAGTAACCTGAGTTCGATTCCCGGTGCCGGCACCACTAAAATTGTTAAATGCAATTTTTAGTGCCGATTTACCACGTGCTCGGCGGCGAAGGAAAACATCGCGAGGAAACCTGCATGTCTGAGAAATAAAAAATATTTCGAAGGCAGTCCGCCAACCCGCATTGGAGCAGCGGATTCTTCCTAGCTTCAAAACCCTCTCAAAAATGAGAGGAGGCTTGTGCCCAGCAGTGGGACATTGATAGGCTGAAACTTTACTTTACTTTTTTTTTTAATTTTTCTTAAGAGTTAAATCAGCGTCATGAGATGTGCACTATTCGATTTTGCAAACTTTTTTTTTAAATTTACGATCACGAACCTGACACAGGTGTACCGCAAGGATAGCCTCAGCGTGTGGCAGGTGGACGGAAGGAAGCACAAGCAGTACTGCCAGCAGTTGTGCCTCCTGGCGAAGTTCTTCCTCGACCACAAGACGCTTTACTACGACGTGGAGCCGTTCCTCTTCTACGTGATGACGTGCGCGGACGACGAGGGCAGTCACATTGTCGGCTATTTTAGCAAGGTAAGTGATATGTCGTTCAGTGATACGGTAGTGATATCGCAGTGTGGTGGCGGCTCACGAGAATCTATCACCCCATCTCATTTTTGTGTTTTTTTTTATTTAGAAAGTGACGAAACGAACAAAACGTTCACCTGATGGTAAGTGCAAATTCCGCTCACAACCAATGCTGTGTCACCCAGAATATTTCTGTGTGACACACACTGCGCCCGTCACCCTGAGACATCAGTTGTTAAGTCTCAAATGCCCAGTGATCACTACTACTTCACGGGAGAATAACTGGCCCTGGGGTGGTACCTACCTAGACGGATTCCCGCATAAGAATCCTACCACAAACCCGTGGGTGTCGTAAAAGTCGACAGAGGGAAAATATAAAACCACGAGATGGGTAGCAGCATCTTCCTGGAAGATCGGAATAAATCAGCGGCGGTTACGAATCCGCACGCCTAGCGTGGCAATTACCGCCTACAAAATCCCCCCCCATTGAGGGCAAAAAACTTTTGTAGCAATCTATGGGGTAGGCCTATGTTCAGCAGTGGACTAGTGATTGGCTGAAATTATATCTACAGAATAGTATCTATCTCTTTCGTACCGAGATGTCTTAAGACGCGACTAAGGTATTGCACGGACAGCCTTTATGCTTGCAGAATAACACCATAATATGCAATGCTGTCACTGCTCGTGGGAACGCAATGAGGAGTCACATTATTTTTTACTCTTACCAAAATGGCGGTAACGTGGTAGGCCACCCGTCACGTCTCGTTTCCCACGGGAGCGAAAAGTTGGCTACGTGTGTGGCTTCTGCCTATGCCTTATATGGGAAAAAGGCGAGACTGTATGTATGTGTGTATTTTTGATTTAAAATCTATATAAAATCTCTCACAATAAATAGCCAGATGTTAGGCAATGTCTAAGTAATTCTGCATGTTCTACAGGCATGTTGTTCTCTGTTAGCTTCCTAGTTACAATTGAGATGCAGTCCTCTACAGGTAGGCGTGTAAATAACGACTGGACATCAAAACTGACCATAGACCAGTCAGTAAGATGTAGGTATTTTATCTCACTAATAAAATAGTGTGAATCCTTTGTGTGTTCTCTTGTGTGTCCTCTTAGTGGGGAGAGTAGTTAGCCACATGTTAAGCCAATCTGTAAGTTGGTGAATCAATCTGACTCACTATTGGACGTAGTGGAGCATTGAGTTTGTGTATTTTTGGTAACCCATACAACTTCGGTGGTTTGGCACAAGATGGTATTATCGAATTTACGTCTAGATTTAATTTTACGGCGTGTTTCTTTATTGGATCGCTAGTTGTTTTGAGCGTGGTTGGGTCTGTTTTGACCTTTTTATAGGTGTTTACGTCCGACAAGATTTCCTGCATTTTAAAATTATAATCTGTCGTATCCATTACTACCGTAGCGTTTCCTTTATCTGTGCGGAGAATCGTAAGTTCGGGTCTGTTTCGTAAGTTATTTAAAGCTTTTAATTCTTCTTTGGGAAGATTCAGTTTCGGCACAGAACTTCGACGTAACATAGACAAAACGTCTTGACGTATGGTCTCGAAATCTTCGTTACCAATATTATTTTTATGGTTCTCCGGAATTCTTCGCGGTGAATTTCGCAATAACACCGCGTAGTGTCGAGGATTGTTTGTATAAAAATAATATCGGTAAAGAAGATTTGGAGGCCATACGTCCAGACATTTATATTTATTTTAATAAAATTTCTAATGTATATAAGTTATCCTTCTTTCGCGTGTAATAAGTTGGAGGCGTTTTCTTGTGTGTCGTTATGACGGAATAATTTTAGGTGTGGTAAATAGTGTTGCCAGGTCCAGCGTGTCAAATTTCAGGACGGAAGGTAAAAATAATCGGGAATTTGGTTTTCATATCAGGACAACTACAATGGCTATAATAAAAAAAAAAGTTTTTGTGAATCATCATTTATTTTTATCGGACGGTCAGTTTTTTGGAAACGGTATGTTACCATTGGATAGTACAAGAAAGGAAATAAATAAAATTGAAACAAACTAGATAAATTTAGAGGTTAGCGAAAAATTTATTTCTTATTTGTATCAAAAAAAAAAAAATTGACGAAACCAGTTTTTCTCCTATAGTGTGAATGAGTTTAGCAGACATCAATTTCATCTACAACAGATCTAGACCCGAAAATCAACAATTTATGTTCTTGCAAATGTTGACTCCGGCTGGGATCTGAACCCAGGACCTACGGCTAAGTTGGACATCGACTAGTAGGTCGTCGATACGTAGTAATACAACCCGAATATTTTTTTTTCCTTACTTTAAAAAGTTATCTTTGAAATGATAGTTGGCCTTATTAAGTATGTCGAATAACAATCTTAAACGATGCCTTAGGAAACGTTTTATTTATTTACCAAAATTTAATTAATTAGATCCAACTCATTGTTTTTATTATCTAGGCGGTTTGTGGCGTTTCTTATTAATTATTCAATGTTGACTTTGAGGATCAGTGGTTACCGTACCCGCGTGGTGATTCGTGAGTACTGGGTTCGAATCCCAGCCAAAGCCAATAAGTGTGTTGTCCTCCTGGCCGATTCGAACACGGCGTATCCACTGCGCAAAAGATGTTATAGTGCCACAAGTGTACAAACACAGGCACTCATTCGTCCGAACCTATACCCCCCCCCCATCTAACTCTCATGACAATCACAACATAACCAAATCCGAAAACCAACAATTTGGTTTTGCACTCAACTCCGCCTGGGTGGGATTCGAACCGCGGAATTGAGAGCGGTGGTTGAGACATTTCAGTGTTAGGTGCGTGATTATCTTGTCTTGTTTCCCCGAACGGCATAGGGCACAGAAAGACAAAGTAAGTAAAGTTTCAGCCTATAAATGTCCCACTACTGAGCACAGGCCTCCTCTCATTTCTGAGAGGGTTTTGGAGCTAGGAAGAATCCGCCACGCTGCTCCAATGCGGGTTGGCGGACTTCACATGTCTTCGGAATATTTTCTATTCCTCAGACATGCAGGTTTCCTCACGATGTTTTCCTTCACCGCCGAGCACGTGGTAAATCAGCACTTAAAATTGTACAATTTTAGTGGTGCCGGCACCGGGAATCGAGCCCAGGTCACTCGCGTACTATGAAATTTAAAGCGAGCGCCTAGACCCCTGAGCTACCACGGCTCTAGAAAGTCAAAGTTGTCTCGGAAAGACAAAGACTAGCTAATAATTACTTACGATTTTTTTTTGGCTGTGTAGAATAGCACCTATCTCTTTCCTACCGAGGTGTCTTAAGAGGCGATTAAGGTATTGAACGGACAGCCTTTATTTGTGCCGAATAAATACCACAATGTGAAATTATGTCACTATACTGCTCGTCTGAACGGAATGGGGAGTAAGAATTTATTGACTCTTACCAAAATGCCGGCGACCACTCGTTTCCCGCGGGGGCGAAAAGTGGGCTACGGGTGTGTAATTTCTGGTGGTAAAGCACTAGAGGTCGCGTTAGAGTCGATATTGACTTGAGGAAAACTACATCGATGCTTCCAGCATAAATAATTTACCGTGTAAAGAATCATATTTGACGAGGCGTTGTTCAGTTTAAAAATAACGAAACTGTAATGACTGGGGATGACTTTTACTAGTGGTAGGATTTGTAATGTCTTTCTCCAATATATACATTGTGTATATATTTAAGATAGTAACGAAACGAGCAAAACTGATGGTAAGTGCATCGTCCGCCCATTATAATTTACTGGTGGCCATTTATTCTGCCCTGAAGCAGTAGTGTGCAAACATTACTGTGTTTCGTTATAAAGGGCACTGTGAGCTAACGTAATCACTGGGCATATGATACTTAAGAACTTATGTCTCAGGGTGATGAGCGCAGTGTTGTGTCACACAAAAATTTTCTGGGTGACACAGCATTTGTTATGGGCAGACGTTGCACTTACCATCAAGTGGACGTTTTGGTCGTTTCATCACGTATTTCAATAAAAAAAATGAACATTTCTGTGTGACACCACACTGCGCCCGTCACCCTGAGACGTCGGTTCTTAAGTCAATTATTAATGCCAATTATTTTTCCGTCAATCAGTAGTGTACAAACATTACTGTTTCGGATTAAAGGGCTCTGACAACCGGTGTATGAGACGGCATATGAGACTTAACAACCGATGTCTCAGGCCGTAATGTGGTCGCAAGCGTAATGTGGTGCGACACAGATATATTCTTGCTGCCTTTGTTATGGTGACCGATTTGCATGTCTCGTCACTTTATTTCATAAAAAAAAACAATATAATTAATTATCGGCTTGCTTTAGGTAAAACTCCTTGCAGCCGTAGCAAAGCTTGGGATGACAAGTACGTCTTCTCGTCGTATGATTTTAACATCAAATCCATTCGATTTTTTAAGATAGTTAGGTATATGAGAGTATCCTGAACCCAGGATCCGCGGAATTACAGCCGGACGTAACGTTTGTGCAAAAACACGAATTGTTGGTTTTCGGATCTGTTTGTGGTGTGATTGTCCTTGAGATGTTAGCCCTACCTCCGACAGTATGCGGTGTATGTCAGAATGTCGTCGTGACATGTTATGGATTATCAAATTATTTCAATAATTTTTTTTTTATTGTTGTTTTGGATGGTAAGCGCTTGTCTACTATAGTTGCAGTCTTTCGTAGAACTTTTAACTGGAAATCTTTGTGTTACACCCGTTTGCGTCACCCTGAGATATCGGATCATGGATTAGGTAGAATATTGAATGCCACCTCGGGTCTTTCTATTCCTAAATCTTATACGCCGTCTGGGTAAGACTAATTAATGATCACGAAGAGTTAAAGTAACAGATTCAGTGTCCCACTGCTGGGTATAGCTTCACACTTTTTTTGAAGGGCAAAGCGTTAGCCGATAGGTCTCCGGAAGTGTAGAATAGCACCGACCTATTTCCTACCGAGGTGTCGTAAGAGGCGACTAACGTATCGTACACATCTTTATTCGTGCAGAATAACTCCCTATGCAATGGCGGCGACGAGGTTCGCCACCCGTCACTTATCGTTTCCCGTGATTGCGAAAAATGTGCTACGCGAGTGGCCACTGCCTACCCCTTATATGAGACAAAGGCGTGACTGTATTGTAATTTGTTAATATATAAAGATGTTGAATAACTGAAGTCGAATATGTATCATCAAACCCTGATAGAATAAATTAATCTCTTAGTGTTACAAAGTAGAATTAAAATCGAAAAAAATGTGACATTTTAGCGTGTCGGTCCTACGCAAAGCGAGCGTGACTATAGGTAGGTCGCGTACTACATCCATTGAGCGCCGCCGCGTCAGCTGTGGGGTCGACGACCGACTGGGGGGGGGGGGGGGGGTGTGGGAGGACACGCCTCCAAAATGCACCACCTTCCCCTGAGCCCTCCCGCACTCTACTTCTGCGTAAGTACGGGCGGGCTGGGTTGAGATTTCGCGAAAGTACGACGCGCGATTTAGGGTTCCGCTGTTTGCGAGTACGGGGCTGTATTGAGTATTTTCCTTTTCATTTCTCTATTTTAAAAATTATATTATACCAGCAGAAGCCAGCGACTACGTCTGTACTGCGTGGATCTGAAAAAAATAACCCCGGGGAAACTCTAAGATTTTCCGGATTTTCTATGTCCATGTGCCGAATGTCGTCAAGATTGGTTCAACTATTGAGCCGTGAAAAGGTAACAAACAGACAGGGTTACAGAGAGAGTTACTTTCGCATTTACTCGTATAATATTAGTTTCGGTTATCTGACCCACCCCGGTTCCGTACGGAAGTATTGTTATGAAGTCTGTTTAGAGAAAACTCAACCGGCCCGTTTACTAGTTTAGGAGTAAATTATCGCAAAATCCGTTCTTAGTGGGTCTTTGTCGGGAAAGAAATATATGTACCTGTGCCAAATTCCAAGTCACGGAAAATGCTTGTGCATACTGTCACACCTTTTCCATTAACGGGTGAGCAGAGACCACATCCGTAGCCCACTTTTAGTCTCCGCTGGAAACGAGACGTGTCGGGTGGTGAACCACGTAGGCGCAATTTTGGTATGAGTCTTAAATTTTTACTCCCCATAGCGTTCCAACGAGAGTTATGGTATAGGGTATGCTTAATTTAATAAGGGTGAAATTTCTGAATGGGGAATCATAAATTTCTTAGAGATGTAAAGTAAATGGTACTTATCATATTGTCATGGAAAACCGAAGTAAAATAGCATAATAGACGTTGGGTTTTGAGCCGTGGTAGCCCAGGGGCTAGGCGCTCGCTAAATTTCACAGTACGCGAGGGACCGGGGTTCGATTCCCGGTGTCGGCACAACTAAAATTGTTAATTGGAATTTTAAGTGTCGATTTACCACATGCTTGGCGGTGAAGGAAAACATCGTGAGTTAACCTGCATGTCTGAGGAATAATAAATATTTAAAGGACGTGTTAAGTTCACTAACCCGCATTGGAGCAGCGCGGCGGACTCTTCCCGGCTCCAAAACCCTCTCAGAAATTAGAGGAAGCCTGTGCTCAGCAGTGGGACTTTATAGGCTGTAAATTCTTATTTTTTTGTATGTTTAGTAAATAGGACGACCGCCTGGCCTAATGGTCAGAGTATCTAATTACTGCGCTGGTAGCTTGGGTTGGAATTGGAATCCAAGACTGAGACAACTTTAGTGTTAAAAAAACTTGTCGGGTATCATATTCGTAGCCTAACTCCGATCTTATCGTATGAGCGTTACACCGAGAGCGGGTAAGACGAGTGAGTGAGTCTGTTTGTTGTTTGGGGCTACACTTGTGGCACTATAATATCTCTTGCGCAGATGAAAGCTCCCGATAGTATTCACCAGCGACGTCGTCAAATTGGCAACCATGCTTTGATGAGTGTGATTTGTCTTCCACTGTATCTATGACTCGATTCTACGTCGGTGATGGTAGCTGCCAATGGAACGCAGTGACCACTTAATATTTTGTCTGTGTGCCAATGACGTCACATTATTGGTCTATTGCGTGCGTTTCTTAGCGACTGTTTATAACACGCACATTTTTATCCACGTATTCACAGTATACGAGTATAACTTGAAACATTGTTTTGGAAGTATCTGGCAAACGATTAATATTCACGCGGTTAAAAGGTGAATTCAACGTCGCTTATTTCATAGACATATCCATTTATTTATCTATGATGGTTTTAAAAGCTACAAATTTTATCTATACTATAGTAGAATTGACATAAAATTGATTGAATGCGTCATTAAAGCCGTAGCTTGATTTACGTCTCGTGAAGAATTTTAAAGTATCTCACATGTCCCGCTAAACGGCCTTTTAATTCATCCATACCAATATTTTAAATGGGAAAGTAACTCTCTCTGTCTCTGTCTGTTTGTTATCTTTCACGGCTCAGCCGTTAAACCAATCTCGACGAAATTCACAGGCACAGAGCTAGCTTGTGTCCTGGAGACGGCTACTAACAAAATATGAAAGAAAATAACGAAGGACAATGTCAGGTCAAAAAGATATGCCAAATCACTGACACTAGAATATGAAAAATGAAAACTACACTGCATAGAATGTATCTTTCAAATCAACGAAAGTGGTAGATTTTAAGAACTTCTATTAGTTTTCAACGTAGTCCAAGATACGAAACCTCAGGTAGGTCGATCGCCAACAACAAGAGCGACAAGAGTAGCAAATCCTCCCAATATTGGTGACAACTAGGTCCAGCAGGGGACTAAGACAGGATTAAAATGAGATTGATAAAAATAGTTAAAAGATGCTTACGTTTATACACAACATGATAAGGAGCTGAATACGTTAACGGTACTGCATACGGAAGAATGGCGTGATTTTAACCAAAATTTGTTAAAACAAATTTAGAAGCGTAATTATAGTAATTTACTCAACGTTGTATCCTTCGAATAATTTTTGTGACCAGACTTTGTTATAAGATGAAAGGAACGAGACAGTGCAAAACGCTCACTTTATAGTAATTGCAACTTACATATATAGAGTCACGCCTCTTTCCCATAGGGGTAAGTAGAGACCACATCTTTCCAATTGCTACGACCCTTACACACAACTTTAGCTTCCGAGACGGCTATAGGATACTTTTTATTCCTTAAAATCAAAGAGTCAGAGAAATCCACGCCGACGTAGTCCGCTGCTGCTAGTTACTGTAGCTATTGAAAAATGACATTTGGTCTAATTTGCGATGAGATATATAATTGAACTAGCTGATGCCCGCGACTTCGTCTGCGTGGATGATGGCTTCCTGAATATCCCGTAGAAACTATTTGATTTTTCCAGGATAATAAGTATCCTATGTTAATCTCAAGGATGCAAGCTATCTACATGAAAATGTTTCTCTTTGGCGGTTATGATGTTTTCTCCTAAATAATATGTTTATTTATTAATTTCCTAAATGAACGATACCAAAAAAGGGAGTAAGGGACATGTTTCATCAAAAAAAAAAAAACACGTGAATCGCATGTTTCTCGTGAAGGCGTTTTGGCATTCGTAAACTGGGCACGAACAAAAACCTGTAGGTCATACTGCACGCGTGACGTAGTCGTTAGCGGACCGGACTTCTGCGCTGCGGGTGTTGGGATCGATTCCCAGCCGGAACATTTGTTCAAAACAAAACGCACAGTTGCTTTTCAGGTATTTATTTGTGAAATTTGTCTGTAAAACGCACTGATTATCCAGGAGGAAATCCCATTGCGGGGCATCGTTTCTTTTTTTTTAAATACAATATTCGCTATCGGGAACCCCAAAAATGCTAGCCCTTGGTATAGTAAGCGCTATCTAAATGATTTGTTGCAGCCATTTCAATTACACGGCCGTCGGTTGGGCGATTTTAATCGCGCTCCGACGGCGCGGTTTTTGTCGATAGGAAAATTGGATTATTTGTTTGAGGAGATACGGTGCGCGACTCGGAAGTTCTATAAGATGCCTGCGTGTGAAAGGCTGGTTATGATAACGAGGTACGAGTCTGTTCGAGTGATGTTCTCCTAGCCGATTTCGACCACGGCGACTACTTCCGACTACAGTCGAGAGCCATCAACTGCGCAGGAGATATTATAGTGCCACAAGCGTACGCGCAAACACAGAGGCACTCACTCGTCCCAACCTACACGCGCCCAATGTAACGCTGATGCGATACGATCGGAGGTAGGCTAGGATGCAGTGTCAGAAACACGGGGACAAACACAACACAACCAGACCCGAAAACCAACAATTTATGTTTTAGCACAAATGTTGGTTCCGGCTGGGATTCGAACCCAGGACCCGCGGCTTAGAAGTCAGATACTCTGACCACTAGGCCACGCGGTCGTCTGTTCGAGTAGCAATTATAAAAAAAAACTGTTGGAGAGGTTTCCGCAATTATAAAAAAAAACTGTTGGAGAGGTTTCCGCAATTATAAAAAAAACTCTTTGCCATTGTTGCACTGGCCATATTTAAAATTTTGTTATTTTCGTGGGACACGCTTTTGCTTGGACCGTCAGTGTTTTGGCAATTTTAAGCGCTGATTTACGATGCTACTACTATCCTTAGGATGGACTAAAGCATCCTGGATAAACCTACATTGTGTTTACTTACCACTAAAATTGTTAATTGCAATTTTAAGTGCTGATTTACCACTTGCTCGGCGGTGAAGGAAAACATCGTGAGGAAACCTGCATGACTGAGAAATAAAAAATATTTCGAACACATGTGAAGTCCGCCAACCCGCATTGGAGCAGCGTGGCGGATTCTTCCTAGCTCCAAAAACCCTGTCTGTTTGTTACCTTTTCACGGACCAACCGCTGAGCCGATCTTGATGAAATTTAAGACAGAAATAGCTTGCGTTCTGGAGACGGACATAGGATATGTCCTTTTTAACCTGGAAAATCTATTAGTTTCCACGAGATATATAAAATATATAAAAAACCTATATCCACTCGGTAGAAGTCGCGGGCATCAGCTAATTATATATATATATATATATATATATATCGAAGCTTTCATAAAAGAAGATTAGGAAACTACTTTTATACGTTTGATCATCGGAAAACGTTCGAACCTAGGCCGCGCGGTCCTTTAACTGGTGCCTTATTACTCCCTCGCGTTAAATATGTATTTTTATTTTCTGTTACGATCAAAATAACATTACCTAATTTCCAACTGCAAGTACTATAATATACTAAATTTTTGTTGGCACAATATGTAAATTCGTGTCTTATTAAAAATCATCCAGATCTCTCAAAGGAGAGGGATCAAGGGAGGAGGATATTACAGACATTTTAAATTTAAACGTGAACGGAATAAAGTTCAAAGTCCTACGTCGCGTTAATTACTCTTTCATTTACTACGTTACGTTCACTACAGCCTACGCCGTAGCGTAGCTACGCTCTTGACGTAAACGTGGTGGCTCGTAGACCGTCTACGCCATAGTAGGGGCGTGGCTTTTTTGCAGTAAATGAAAGTTGGCTATGCAATCACATGACTGTAGCATGGATTTTTGCATACTAATTTTAAATGTATAATACATGTAATACTGTGTGAGTAATATTGGTGACACCATTGTCATCACATTTGACGAGTGCTTCTAATATATAAGAAGCACTCGTCAAATGTTTGACAAATGTTTCTCTTACATTATAATACTTAAAACTGTATCATTTAAAAGAACGGTTATATTTTATATAGCTAATTCAATAATATTTTATTATTAAACAAGGACTATGAGAAGGGTTCTAATAATAAGGATTCATGGATGATGATAAACCTTGGGATTGAGGGGATCTCAGGGATTGCTGCCAAGCTATTTACATATTAATATTTTTGATACTACAGTTTTTGTATATATTTTTTTAAAAACTTAAAAAATATGTAATGTACAAAAAAAAATTAATAAAATTGCATAGCAATCGGCGGTCTTATCGAGCGAGCGGCGGTATTACGAGTATAAGAGCGATTTCTTCCAGACAACCGGTAAATGGCCGGCGATTAATATACAACAATATAAATATATTATGGAATAATAAATACAAACACATACCAAATATATACTTACGTACACATATACATAAAAAACATATATATACATATATATACACATACATACATGCCGAAATAGGGGTTTAAAATTAAAGCGACAGCTAGTGACTTTTGACGAGCCTTTTGAATGTTATTAAAGACTGAGCACGTCTAACTTCCACTGGTAATGCATTCTAATATTGGTTTCTTTCTGCTTCTTCCGAAGGCAGAGGTATCTTTTTGGGAACCAGTGTATTTAAAAAAAAACGTTCGAAATTACGTAAATAATCGATGTTGAATAAAGTTATTCTATTTTAATATACTTTTTCAGTAACTCACCCTTTTAACTTGTAAAGCAAAATATTGTTATTAAGACATCCATACCAATATTATAAATTCGAAAGTAACTCTGTCTGTCCCTCTGTCTGTTTGTTACCTTTTCACGGCTCAACCGTCGAACCGATTTTGACGAGATTTGGCACAGAGATAGTGTGCACCCTGGAGACGGACATAGGATACTTTTTATTTCGTAAAAAATCAAATAGTTCCCACAGAGTATTTAAAAAAAAAAACCTAAATCCACCGGGACGAAGTCAGTCAGCTAGTTTAAATATAAATGCGATCTCAAGTTTTTGAATTTAATTATTTTTGATAACAATACATTTTCACATATGCCGGCTCGGTTTGCGTAGGAGCGGAGCGTTTGTTGGGCGTCAGTGGCCTTTATAGTTTAGGGTGCGCTCTGCGGAATTTGTTGACGTAGGTTCGTACAAAGCGACCGTTGTCTTGAACCATTTTTGGCACAAGTGTTTCATCTCTTCAGCTTGTTGTAAATTAGAGTATTTTTAACTGAAGCCCTCCGAGAGTTACTTTCGCATTTATAATATTAGTATGGATATGTGACGACCGCGTGGCCTAGTGGTTAGAGTGACTACCTGACTTCTACGCTGCGGTTCCCGGGTTCGAAACCGGAGCCGAAATTTGTGCTGAAACCGGTAAAGTCGGAAATTTCAACTTGACAGTTTTGCTGTCACATGTCAGTACTTAATATTTTTTTTTGCTAAGCTCACTTCTCATTTTCTTCATTAGTAAATTCTTCATTAATAAAACAACCGTGCGAGGCCGGGCTGGGTCGCGTGTATTGAATAAAACTTAAGGATAAGTACTCGTATATGTGTATCTTTATTGGATAGGATGGTAATTTTTAATTTTACTGTTATTTCTGTCATTTGAACGCAAATCATCCCGATGCAATCTACAATCTACAATCTTCTGTCATTTCGAGTACCCATAGTTTTATTCAAACAATAGTGATCGCGTAATCATATGTGATGTTCCCCTAGCCGATTACGACCACGGCGACAACTTCCTAATACTGTCGAGAGCCATCAACTGCGCAGGAGATATTATAGTGCCACAAGTAACGCTGATGCGATAAGATCGGAGGTAGGCTAGGATGCAGTGTCAGAAACACGGGGACAATAACAACACAACCAGACCCGAAAATAAACAATTTGTGTTTTAGCACAAATAAAAAGTTGACTCCGGCCGGGAATCGGACCCAGGACCCGCGGCGTAGAAGTCAGGTACTCTGACAACTAGGCCACGCGGTAATCACTAGCTGAAGCCCACGACTACGTCCGCGTGGATTTAGGTTTTTTTTCTTTTTAAATCGTGGGGATTCTTGATTTTTCGGAATGAAACCTATCCTAAGCCCGTCTCCAGGATACAAGCAATCTCTGTGCCGAATTTCGACAAGATCGGTTCAACGGCTGAGCCGTGAAAAAGCTAACAAACAGACAGAGGATCAAAGAGTTACTTTCGCATTTATAATATTAGTATGGATTATTTACCCTTATTGTTGATGACTCTCCATCTCAAGCTGGAAATGTACAGCGCAATCAATAAATTTATTCGATCGTACATTTCAAACTTAGTAAATTAAACAATTTTAGTCGTGCAAAAGACTGCCAGGATATCCGGGTACCCGGGCTGTGCGGTCATCGACCCCCCCAGACGTCTCGACGGACGTCCGTCTCTAAATTTATGTATACCTTACGATTCTTACCAAGCATTCGAGTTGGGAAAACTGAGAGCACAATATGTCTAAGAAGTTTTTACACAGGCCGTGTCTACTTCACCCGTCTCCGTAGATTTGTCTCAACCCGAGTGATATTTAAATGTTTGTATTTACTTTAGTGACTCTTATTTCTCGTAATTTTTTTTAAAACATTAGTTCGGGAATATTATCTTAAGAAGCATCACATTTGACAGATTTGTTTCTTTCACTTTTATCTATTTGTGTATGTTATTTATTTAATTTGTATTAATTATAATTTTATATATATATATATATATATATATATATATAATATAAAATTATAATTAAATTTCATAAAAGTGACGGAACGAACAAAACGTTCACCTGATGGTAAGTGTAACGTCTGCCCATAACAAATGCTGTGTCACCCAGAAAATTACTGTGTGACACCACACTTCGCCCGTCACCCTGAGACATCAGTTCTTAAGTCTCATATGCCCAGTGATTACGCTAGCTCTCAGTGCCCTTCAAACCGAAACACAGTAATGTTTGCACACTACTGCTTCACGGCGGAATAACTGGCCCTGGGGTGGTACCTACCTAGACGGATTCCTGCATAGGAATCCTACCACCAGTAAAGTAATCTTTAAAGTTATCTTTGCTTTAAATATTTAGCACCTGCCATTTTTCTTTTTTTCACCATCAACCAGGTACTGACTGGTAGAGAATGCCACAAGGCATTAACCATAAGCTAAAGGCTACAATGGGCGGCCACTGTAGCCTTTAGCTTATGGTGCAAACAATGAAGAATAAATAAATAAATAAATAAATAAAATAACCTTTATTTCACTTTAAATTATGGTTATTTAAGTAATGTGACACAAAGTGATAAATGTTTTACAATCTATGAGGTGTGGTGGCGGCTTAATACAATCCATCACCTTGAATTCTCAACTCTTTTCTTGACCATCTGTCACCTCAGTCCCCCCGTGACCATGGGTGCGGTAAAGTACTCGAAACGTCGGGTCATAAACAATTTAAAAATTAAACTTATTAAAGCCGTGTGGTGGCTCGTTAAAAGAATACTACCACTCCATCTCATCCAATGGATCTCGTAAAAGGCGAGTAAGGAATAAAACTGCACTGTGCACCCAGCTGCACATGGTGGCGATGGGCTCACCACCTATAACACCAAGTGCATTATATTGTTTTGGTGAAACGTGGATTGTGGCAGTCATCTGCTTTTGCAGTGAGTGCCCAGTCTCTGACTACCCCTTATGGGATACTGTCGTGATCTTATGTATGTATGTATGTAAAAATTAAACGCGATGAAATCCGTGAAAGTTGTTTTATTAAACGTCTTATATTCGCGTAAATATAAGAAATCATTAAGCGGTTTAAATTCTTATATCTTGTCATTAATCACTTTGAACGTGCGTGAAATTATCATGTGCTCGCACACAACGAAATACGATCAGACGTCTGTCACATGAGCTATGGATGTTTCAGCGAAACTTTACAACTTGCTGCCCCTTAAATCCAGACAAGCGAGGCCTCGCTGTCTGCAGCACCGGGTCGTCGAACTGCACGGCGCGGCGGGGGCGGTACTTCCCCGATCTTTAAAATAAAACCCTTGACACCGAAAAACCGCTATTGCTCTGTATGCAATTTAATTATATTTTTGCCATCTCTGAGGTAATATGTAATTCATAAAAAATTCACAAATTGTGACATTGATCGTTGTATATTGATGCTTTTGCATAGACATATTTGGCTATAGGTACTAATTAAAATACTAACTATAATTAAATAAATATTTGTGTGTTTGTAACTATTTTTCACGCACATTACTTAATTTTCAATATTTAAAAAAAATTGCAAGGAATTGCCTAAGACAATGCGAATTTGTGAAATAAATGTGCTGTTTTGTAATAAACTTGTGGCATAAATGTATTATTGATTGACTATAAATGAAATATTATTTTACGATGTATTTAAAAAAAATACAGATTGAACGAAGTGAAGCTTCTCCCTTTTACGTAACCAATTCTCCTATCTGACGAAAATTGCGTTTTGATTTCAAATAAAAAAAAATAAAGTAAAAAGTATAAATATATCACTGCTGAACACAGGACCCCTCCTTCTTAGAGGGTTTTAGAGCCGGGAAGAGTCCGCCGCGCTGCTCCAATGCGGGTCGCCGGACGGACGGACGAATGTTTCTCAGACATGCAGGTTTCCTCACATTGTTTTCCTTCACTGCAGAGCACGCGTTTTTTTAATGGGTATAGTGACGAAACGAGCAAAACGTTCACCTGATGGTAAGTGCAACAACTGCCCATAACAAATGCTGCGCCATCAGAACATTTCTGTGTGGCACCACACTGCGCCCGTCATCCCGAGACATCAGGTCTTAAGCTACATATGCCCTGCGATTACGTCAGCTCTCAAACCCGAAACACAGTAATTGTTAACTTGGCCTAATTTAATATTAATAATGTATGCTACAGTTTTGTTTGCTTAACGAGTGAGTTATGACTGATAAATTAGTGCCGTGTGGTGGCGGCTCGTTAAAAGAATACTACCACTCCATCTCATCCAATGGATCTCGTTAAAGGCGAGCAAGGAATAAAACTGCACTGTGCACCCAATAGCGCATAGTGGCGATGGGCTCACCACCTATCACACCAAGTGCATTATATTGTTTTGGTGAAACGTGGACGTTATGGCAGTCATCTGCTTTTCTCTTCTTTGACTACCCCTTATGGGATACATTCGTGATCTTATGTATGTATGTATGTAAATGTCATTAAATCCAATAAAATAACAGCAACATGTAACACGGGCCGATTACACGTGACATCGGAGACACATTCTCGCCGTTACCCCCCCCCCCCCCTCCCGTGACAATTTACGGATGTAAACACGGGCGTAGACGTCTAGACAGCGGGTGCGGTGGCTGTAACGCAATAAATCCAGACGGTTCACTCGGAGGGCCTTCATTAAACTGGCGCTCGCGCTCGACCCCGCGGGCCTCTGTCGTGTGTTTCAACGAAATTGAAAAGTCGAGTATCGACTGATGCACGATTGAACCTTTACAGAAGTTATTGAAGTGTGGTTAAATAGTGCCTGTCGACAGCTTCAACGTGCGGAAGAGAAAAACTTCATCATCATCATCATCATTTCAGCCTACCACTAGTCCATTGCTGAACATAAGCTTCTCTCATAGATTGCTACAAAAACTTTTTGCTCTCATTTTGGGGGGAATTTCGCCTTAGTTGCCACGTTGGGAGGCGGGTTGATGGTTGTTGAACAGTAAGATGATAGTTGACTTTTACTGAAGATTTGCTGGACTGGTGGAGAGAAGACGAAAAGACAATTCTGGTCTAGACTTGAATTTTTCAATCACTGTACACTTTCCCAAGCACTTGCTGCATAATAAACTATCAATATTAAACATCAAAACTCAAAATGTACACAGAAATCATAAAATTCATTAAAAAACACTTCCGAGTTGACGCCAAAAGTCCCACTTGTTACAATAATTATTTTATTTAAAAACCGACTTAAACGCAGTAGCTCAAAACAAAGTTATGCGAAATTAGGAGTTTCATGATTTTTCTCATGGATCTCATCATCAGAACTTGACCAAATTTGTATGGGACCACCCCTACGGTACTCTTTTAAAAAAAGAATCATTAAAATCGGTTCATAAACAAAGAAGTTATGCCGGAAAATACATAAAAATATTTAGACAGACGAATTAAGAACTTCCACCTTTTTTAAAGTCGGTTTAAAAAAGTTGCCATTGTATGCCATTTAGTGCACCTGTAGGATGCATATACGGCACGCACCGTATTGAATTTATGACAATATAACCCGTAGAGTGTCTTACGCTTTATTTTTCGGACGGGCATTTATTGAGATGGTTATTCATCGAAAGTTTAATGTCTTTTCTTTCCCTTAGTCATCTCTAACGACATTCGCGGGATAAGACCAACCGGGTGATTTACATACACCGCAAACCACTCGGCTACTTTATCATTAAGGGCGGATTTCACCGTTGAAACTAAACGCGATCAGTTCAAGCTGAACGAAGTTTAAGCGTTTAACTGAGTTCAATGCTACTGTTTGCATTTCACCAACATCAACTGAACGCGATTAAAGCTAAACGCGGTTCAAATTCTGAACGCCCAATTTTCGACGTTCAGCTCTATAAACGCGTTTAGAGAGCTGTTATTGTCAAATGCACAACTATGTAAACACAATAAATATTTTTAATACGTTTTGTTTATCGTTTGCATACCTATGTGTCTTATGCATAAAAACAGGCTGTTTGACGTCGCAAAATAATAAATACATCGAGTTTTTGTTTTAAATTGTGACGATATTTCACGTAATCTTCGTTTTTCTGAACGCGATCAAAATGGAGCCGGTGAAATCGGTTAAACGAAAACCGAGTAGAAATGATACATTTAAACTAAGTTCAGTAAAACGTGGTTTTATTAAACTTGGTTTTCAAAGGGATCGGTGAAATCGGGTCTAAGAGATTTTCTTAAGTGGACGGTAACGTGACTGTTAGTGTTTTTCTAACAATGTAATTTATGTGCTGATGTAGCATCTGCTCCATGGTGAAGTAAAAGATCACGGAAACTTTCATCATTGGCAGGATTCCGATGCAGGCGTCCGTCTATGAAGGTGCAAACATTACAGTGTTTTCGTCGTTCGTTTCCGTCTTGAGAGCACTGAGAGCTGGAGTAATTACTGGACATTTGAGACATAAGAACTCATGTCACAGGATGACAGGCGCAGTGTGGTGCCACAAATATTTATTTTTTGGTGACACAACATTGGTTATGGGCGTAAGTTGCAAAGTAAGTAAGTAAGTTGTAAAGCCACGTCATAAGTACCCGCAACCCACGAGCTTGTATGAAAACACTAATGAAAGTAGAGGAAGCTAAAGATGTGTGTCAGGATCGTAGCAAGTGGAAAGATGTGGTCTCTGCCTATCCCTATGGGATAGAGGCGTGACTCTATGTATGTAACTTGCAATTACTATAAAGTGAGCGTTTTGCTCGTCTCGTTCCTTTCATCTTCTAAAAAAAAGTCTGGTCACAAAAAATATTTGGAGGATACAGCTTTGAGTAAATTACTATAATTACGCTTCTAAATTTGTTATAACAAATTTTGGTTAAAATTACGCCATTCTTCCGTATGCAGTACCGTTAACGTATTCAGCTCCTTATCATGTTGTGTATAAACGTAAGCATCTTTTAACTATTTTTATCAATCTCACTTTAATCCTGTTTTAGTCCCCTGCTGGACATAGGTGTCACCAATGTTGGGAGGATTTGCTACTTTTGTCGCTCTTGTGTTGGCGATCGAACTATCTGAGGTTTCGCATCTTGGACTACGTTGAAAACTAATAGAAGTTCTTAAAATCTAGTACTGTCGTTGATTTGAAAGATACATTCTATGCGGTGTCGTTTTCATTTTTCATATTCTAGTGTCAGACATTTGGCTTACCTTTTTGACCTGACATTGTCCTTCGTTATTTTCTTTCATATTTTGTTTATGGTAAGAATTGAAGCCAGAATTTCGTTCACCTGATTACCACACCTACCTATAATAGTTGCAGTGTCCAGCAGAACACAAGACTTCTTTGTGGAACTGCACTGTGCTCCTCACCCAGAGATATCGATTATTAGGTCTCATATATCCAGTATACTTACGAGCTACAGAGCCGTTCAAATAGGGATGCCGTAACTCTCACGCACTACTGCCTGGTGACAAAATAAATGTCACTGCGGTGATACCTATTTAGCCGGCGGAGAATTCCTACCACCAGTAGGAACTGTTTCGAAGAACTCGTCACGTTGCATTGTAGAATGTAATCTGAATTTAATGTAAATAGTGCTAGTTATTTTGCTGTTGAGTAATTACACAGAGAGATTTAAGAAGAAGAGAAGTGTGGAAACACCACTGTTGTGTAATTACAGGGAGAGATCTAAGAAGAAAGGAGGGGTAAGAAACTCCAACGTTGTGTAATTACAGGAAGAGATTTAAGAACTGATGTCCCACGCAGTGCGGTGCTACACAACACTTTCCTATTTAATTTTCTGGGTGATGCCGCAACTGCTATGGGTAGGTTCGGCGCTAAACATCAGGCGAACGGTTTGCTCGTCCCTTCAATAACTTTCACAAAAAAAATGTCTTCGATTCCTTGTAATACTTTTTCGTTTGTTATTTCTTTTTATTTTTATTTTTTTATTATTGAAGAAAGTGACAAAACGAGCAAAACGTTCACCTGATGGTAAGTGCAACGTCCGCCCACAACAAATGCTTTGTCACCCAGAATATTTCTGTGTGACACCACACTGCGCCCGTCACCCTGAGACATCAGTTCTTAAGTCTCAAATGCCCAGTGATAACGCTACCTCACAGTGCCCTTCAAACCGAAACACAGTAATGCTTGCACACTACTGCTTACACGGCAGAATAACTGGCCCTCGGGTGGTACCTACCTAGACGGATCCCTGTATAGGAATCCTACCACCTTGAAACCTCTTTTACTTTTCCATAGGCTTTATAAAATTACATTATTAAACATTGTCTTTTTGCTTTTGTACGCAGGAGAAGAACTCGTTCCTGAACTACAACGTCTCTTGCATACTGACTCTACCTCCGTACCAGAGGCAGGGTTACGGAAGACTGCTCATAGACTTCAGTGAGTAGCTATTTTTGTCATTCCATGTGGTTATGTTTGTCAAATATGTCCGAAATAGCCACACGGCAGTCAGGTTTCTATCATCTTCAAGCAGTGTTTGGTATAAAATGTACTTAGGCTGTTGTAATTACGTTGTAAGAACCGATGTCTCATTATGACGAGCGCAGATCCGTGCTGCACAGAACTTTCTGGATGACACCGCAGGGCATGGCAAGCACTGTTGGGCGTGGCAGGAATGATTAGCTCTTTCTGTCACTAAATACTTTAAAAAAAGCTACAGCATCTCCTTGGCCAAGATTCCGATGTTCCGCGAACGAGAGGGCCATATACTGGAAGGTAATAGTTAATAACGGGAGTCGCGCGATTATATTGTATGCCCCTGGCGCATCTGTATTTTGATTCTTCATCAGGAATTAATGTATGTGTTTGTTACTGGTGACGAGTTACCATCCGGTGGACTGTGTGTCCGTTTGTCACACAAAGTTCCACATTGATTTTTGAATAAGATTTTACTATAGGAGTAATGATTCACAATTTCGTTTATGGGAGACAATGCCGTCACTCGCGTAGCGAGCAAACCGTTCACTTAATGGTAAGGGCAACGCCAGCCCATTACAAATGCTGTGTCATCCAAACCATTTCTGTGTGACACCACACTGAGCTCATCACCTCACCCATCAGTTCTTAAGCCTCACAGGCCTAAGTGATATGACAAGAGCTAATGTGTCTAACAAACATGACGCAATGTGAAAAATTATCTTCGTTTTGATTTTATTTATTTTGGCGACCAAAAGTAATTTTCAATTTAATAAAATTTAAAAATAAAACACATGTAGACAAATAGTGGCGATTTTTGTTTTCGTTAACAATAGCCTGTATGAAAACAGTTGTTTGGCAGATATTCGTTTAACACTTTTATAAGTGATCTTAATTTTGGATACGCAATAGTCTCGCAGGTCCCTTGAGCTGTCACGTCGTTTTTTATAGTCATACATAATTTGAATTGTATATATAAAATGACTGAAAAAAAAAACCCACTGGGTTTCTTACTGGTTCTTCCCAGGACAGAGGCATTTCTTTGCGAACCAGGATAGTTAAAAAAAATGACGATCAATAAGTATTATGTAAATGGTCTTATTGAATAAAAAATATTCTATTCTGTTCTATTCTAATACTGCTGTTAAAAACTTACACGTTTCATTAGATGTCAAGCCGGATTAGCATGGACTTGTGGTCGCCCAATTTTTATTATTGAAAATAATATATTTCAACACATATAAATTTTAGCTTTTCTGCTCTCCTTCTCCATATAAACTTTAACTATGCCAAATCTCACATTCCTCCGTACGCGCAATATACTTATATATACAAATACAGATATATTTAGTTTGAGGTTAGATAATTATCGTTCTCCTGTATGTGATACAGGAGAAAGTGACGAGACGAGCAAAACGGTCACCTGATGGTAAGTGCAAAGTCTGCCCATAAAAAATGCTGTGTCACATCAGAACAGAGTGAGTGAGTGAGTGAACTGAGTGGCACCAATCTGCTAGCGTCCTCCTTAAGGCATCAGTTCTTAAGTCTAAAAAGACAACTGGCCCTGCTGTGGTACCTATCTAGACGGATTCCTGCACAGGAATCCTAGTCATAGTGACGGTGGTGTAAGGGAATCTACAATCCCATACTGACTTGAGAGGGTTTAGGAACCGGGAGGAGTCCACCTCGCTGCTCCAATTCAGGGTGACGGGCTTCACATATCGTATTATTTTTAATTTCTAAGACACGCAGGTTTCCTCACGTCGGTTTCCTTCACCGTTGAGCACTTGGTGTGGCGACGTTGGCACAAATTGTAAGAATCCATTTATGTAAGTACCACCCCAGGGCCAGTTATTCTGCTGTGAAGCAGTAGTGTGCAAACATTACTGTGTTTCGGCACTGAGAGCTAGTGTGATTACAGAGCACATGAGACTTAAGAACTAAAGTCTCAGGGTGCGGGCGCAGTGTGGTGTGACACAGGATTGTTCTGAGTGACACAACAATTGGTATGGACAGACATTGCACATTTAATAAGTTGAGTGTTTTGATAATTTCGTCAGTATCTTCAATAAAAACAAGATCGAACCCCACTTACTCGCATACTACGAAATTTAAAGCGAGCGTCTAGCCCCTTCGCTACCGGCGGGATATGATATTATCTAAAAATACACGGCGCAAGGTGAGAGGTTTTACAGGGCTCTGGGGGAGACGGGGGTAAGTTTGTTGTACAGGAATGGAATGTCTAGTCTAGACAATAATCCTAACTAAAATCTTGCGCATACTTACCGTAATATAATGTAACCATGGTGCGATAAAAAACTTTTTAGATTTAATAATAAAAATAACATTTCGTACACGTCGTTTCAGGCTCACACTAGTCCACTGCTGAACATAGGCCTCCCCCATAGATTGTCACAAAAGTTACTAGTTGTCATTTTGGGGGATTTCGCCATAGTTGCCACGGCTTAGCAAGCGGGTTGTCGAACAGGAAGATCCTCCTGGTTTTTATTTTCCTTCACACACCCACGGGATGAGATGGGGGTAGTAGGTTCTCTTAAGCGGCCACCTCACGGGGAAAATACTAATCAATAATTTTTACTGGTGGTAGAATTCCTATGCAGGAATCCGTCTAGGTAGGTACCATCCCAGGGCCAGTTATTCTGTCGTGAAGCAGTAGTGTGCAAGCATTGCTGTGTTTCGGTTTGAAGGGCACAGTGAGCTAGCGTAATCATTGGACATATGAGACTTAAGAACTGATGTCTCCAGGTGATGGGCACAGTGAGGTGTCACACAGAAATGTTCTGGGTGACACAGCATTTGTTGTGGGCGTCTGGTTACACTTACCGTCAGGTGAACGTTTTGCTCGTTTATTGTACAACAAGAAATTCAATCGTCCTATTTATACGAGTATCATGCATTGACATTATGATTTATTCTTGTGATTGTTGTCGCTTGATGAAACTGTATTAATTAATAGAAATAATCTTACTGCTTTAGAAGATGGAGAGTTTGAATATTTGAACGCGTTAATCTCAGGAAACAGGGACATCTACCGACTTTTCATAGATGAGGTGGCAAACGTTAAACTGCCTGACAGCTGCTCGTAGGTTTTATATTAGTGGTGCCGACAGAATAACAGCGCTGCGGCAATTTTGCTGTAGCATAATACTGAATCGGGTCCTTTTCGTTGCTGCAATCCAATATAATTTTTAATACTTTTTATTGTTAATTGTTTGTTTGTAATTGTGTTTGTATTGAGCGTAGCAAGCGAATAAAGTTATTTTCTTTCTTTCTGTCTTTCAAACGAGCAAGCGGCTCGCTAAGTGATCAACGCCAACCATGACCATGCGCAATACGTAAGGAATAGCAGGTGCGTTGACGGCATTCGAGAAAGAAGTAGGCTCTTTTCTTGAAGCTGCCTAAGTTGTATCGCCCCGGAAAAACCGCCGGCGGTAGCGGATTGTACAAAGTGGTTGTGAGTGGCAGAACATTTCTGTCATCCAGGTGGTGCTGATGAAATTTCGTGCTGTTTCGGTTTGAACGCCACTGAGACCTAGTGTAATCACTGGGCATATGAGACTTAAGAACTTATGTCTCAGGGTGACGAGCGGATGTCACGTGGATGTCACACAGAAATGCATTGTTTGACACAGAATTTGTTATGGGGAGATGATGCACTTACCATAAGATGAACGTTTTGGTAGTCTCATCACTTTCTCATATAAAAAACATGACGTTAGATTGGGAGAATAATAATGCTCTCTGTGCCGATTTACGATCACAAGTGTATGTGCAAACGTAGAGGCAATCACGCGGCCTTTTATACTTACACCCGATGTAACGCGATAAGTTTTGAGGTATACTAGGACGCAGTGTCGGAGTCACGGGACAGTCACAACTCAACCAGATCCGAAATTAAACAACTTGTGTTTTTGCGCATCTGTGCTCCAGCTGGGATTCAAACCCAGGAGTCGCAGTGCAGAAGTCAGGTACTCTGACCACTAGGTTATAATCAAAGGTAATACGAGGGTGACACTGAAAGTTCTTAGAAAATCAAAAACTGAGCAAACTAGCAAGTTATTATTTTTATTATATCTTTTCAAAATAGTTTCCATTCACATCAATACATCGCTGCATTCGATAGAACCACCGAGAAAAGCACTTTGCTCACTCGTCCTTAGGGGTCTCTTCGATGACCTTCTGGAACGCAGCCACTGCTTCCTTGACGTCCATGTTTGTGATGGAATGGAATGTTTTCTTCGAAGTTTTTCTTTTATTTTCGGGAATAAATAAAAATCGCAAGGTGCGAGGTCGGGGCTATATGGCAGGTGACTCAGCAATTCAACGTCTGACGACGCTAAATAGTCGATCGGTTGCCCGGCGGTGTGCGAGGAGGCGTTGTCGTGGAAGGAGGATCCTACTGCGCGGTCGTTTCTCTCGAACTTTTTCCAAGACAAGTGGGAAACCTTTGTTAGTATACCACTCTGCAGTAACTGACTTTTGATCTTCTAAAACAATTGTCGCATAATGACCGGTCTTTCCGAAGAATGAGGCCACCATCTTTTTTCATACACTTCGACCATCTCTTCAATTTATTTGGCAACTCCTCGGAAGGAAACACCCACTGAGCAGATTGTCTTTTGGTTTCCGGATCATAGCAATAAATCCAGCTTTCGTCACCCGTAAGTAAGTATCGAATACAGCTTTTGAGTCACCTCCGTTAAATCTTTGTATCATTACACGGCACCAATCAACACGACGGAGTTTTTGGGCCTCGGTCAAATAATGAGGTATACACCGAGCACGAAGCTTCCTAACGGCTAAATGTTTGTGGAGGGTTTTGTGCACTTGACTCATACCGATGCCTAAGCTTGTTCGAATCTGCTGATAGGTTACTCATGGATCAGTCTCTATCATACACCGCACAACACTGATGTTATCTTCAGTCGTCGCCGTAGAAGGCCGTCCCTCACGCAGAGCATCGTTGAGATTGGTGCGACCACGTTTGAACTCATTAAACCAGTTATAAACAGTGGCTCGAGAAGGGGCTTCATCGTGAAAGGCCAATCGAAGTTTTTCGACCTTTGCTATTAAAATCTGAACCGTCTCTGTCCGTATGTCACAGCCATTTTACTTGAAGACTATTGACTCTGTGTAGATGAAATTTTGAAGGAACGTGTTATAATGAGCCGCTATACAATGGTGTGAGATTACGAAAAAAAATATATTGTTAGCAGACCATTCATATTTTTTTTCATTCATTTGAAGAAAAAAACATCAGTTCACATAAGCGTGAGATATCGTGTGGTATAGTTAGATAGGTGTTGGAAAGTGATGAAGTTTTAAATAAATTTAAGGCAATAGTAGGTGAGATATATATATATATATATATATATATATATATATATATAGTGATAGATAGAGTGAGGTGAGAACAGAGCGAGATGCGCTTCTAAAATCGTAAAAAGTGTTCTCCCCCTCTAATTTTCCAACTAAGCTGTGGAAAATTCTGAAAATAATTTAAAGTGTCGTGTAGTTTTTGAGATATGGAATATTTTCGGTAACACGCTTCCCCACTACGGAAGCCTGCATTCTGCATGGTACGACACGGATTTCAACACTTTTTTATATGTATTAAAAAAAAATTGGGTGAAGGTAACGTGGTAAATTAATTGACTAACAACGTAAGAAAATTTAAAACTGAACGTACAAACAGCTCGTGCAAAGTGATGCAAAGTGCGTAAGAAAATTACGGTCACAATTTTTTTTCTACAACCGATATGCCATCGCTCACCTGAACGGTCAACATCGTAACTCGGGGGGGTTTGTTTTGCCCCCGCGGGTGGAGGGCGGCGTCGCGACGCCGCGGACGTCGACCCGACCCCGATCGATGCACTGCAGTATAGATCGGTCTGCCGTCTAGACTCCCCCCTAAAGAGGGGGACCTCTATGGGGCGGTGTAGGGCCGCGAGACTTAACGGACGAATTGTAGATGCGAGGAATTTTGATGGGCAAGTTAATTATTTGTTTCGGCGACGCTCTAGGTGTTCGCTTGTTCAAACCCCTCTAGCGGTAATTGGATATCGCAACTAATACGCGAAAATTTAACGTCAAACGTCTGTAAATATTAACTACTCTATATTTATTCTGAAAGTGTTTGAATTTATATATTTTTTTAAATATTTAAAAGCAATGATAAAAGTTTTTCGTCTCAGTCCGTTTGTTGCTAGTTGGTTAGTGAATTTGCATAAGGCATTGTTTTGCATTTAAGAAATGCATTATTCACTCAAGTTTCACTGCGCAGTACACACAAACAGTAGTGTGCAAACAGAACTGTTATACGGTTTAAAGGGCACTGATAGCTAGTGTAATAGCTAGTGATATGTAATGATAGCTAGTGTCACTGGGCATATGAGGCTTAAGAACTGATGTCTCAGGGTGACAAGCACAGGGGCCACAAATATTATGGGTGACACGGAATTTGTTATGGGCAGACGTTGCACTTACCATCACACGATAGAACGCCTCGTCACTTTCTTCCATAACAAAAATTCTGATTTGGTCACGATTGATATTCAATTTGACCACATTTTGACCAACACATTGACCGTACTTCAGCATAAAACACCCGAACATTACTATAACATTTTTGATATTTTTGTTTTAACTTTTAAAGTTATAAAAAAGATGTTAGTGTCATTTCGAGTGAGGGCGATGGGGGTAGGCACGCAGTTATGTGCAGTTTCTCACGGATCTTAACAAAATCAGCACGACCATTATGTGTATTGAATCTCCGGGCAATGACGTTTTTATAGGATTAAGTGACGAGACGGGCAAAACGTTCACCTGATGGAAAGTGTAACGTCTGCCCATGACAAATACTATGTCACTCAGAGCATTTCTGGTGGTAGGATTCCTATGCAGGAATCCGTCTAGGTAGGTACCACCCCAGGGCCAGTTATTCTGCCGTGAAGCAGTAGTGTGCAAGCATTACTGTGTTTCGGTTTGAAGGGCACTGTGAGCTAGCGTAATCACTGGGCATATGAGACTAAACAACTGATGTCTCAGGGTGACGGGCGCAGTGTAGTGTCACACAGAAATGTTCTGGGTGACATAGCATTTGTTATGGGTAGACATAGCACTTTACATCAGGTGAACTGTTTTGCTCTTTTCGTCGCTCTATCTAATAAAAAAAAAATCTGTGTGCACATATCGCCCGTCACCCTGAGACATCAGCTCTTACGTCTCATACGCCCAGTGACTACACTTTTATATGGAAGACGGAACGAAAACGAGCGGCTCACCTGATGGTAAGTGATCACCGCCGCCCATGAACATCCGCAATACCAGATAAAATTCTGATGCGTTGCCGACCTTTGAGAAAGAAGAAGGCTCTTTTCTGAAGGTCCCTAAGTCGTATCGGTCCGGGAACTCAGTAATGTTTGCACACTTGCTTCACGATAGAATAACTTTCCCTGGGGTGGTACCTACATAGACGGACTCCTGCCTAGGAACCCTACCGCCAGTAAAGTCTATCGCGTGAAAACTTATATTAAATGCATGATTCACTTCGCTACAATTTGCGCGGCCATCCAATTAATTTTTACGTGACACCAGCATACAGCAGCATACGCTTTTTTATTTATTATATTAAGTGGTGAATTTTAATGACCGCGCGGGTCAGGGTTTAGCGGTTTTGCTTTTTACTTATTTATATTATAATTGCGTTATTCCAAACTATTCTGTCGTTATTGCATTTGACAGATATTTCACGTGCACAACAAAACCAAATCTGGGAAAAACAATAAGTAAATTAAATACAACTGTGTTGTACACCATAATCAACAAAATACAAAAAAGAAATAAAACTAATAAGTACAATAAAACGATACATATAGAAAGACTAACCTACTTATACATTATGAATAACCGCACTTTTAAACCTTTTTGTGTAACTGTTATGATTTTCCAAGCCGCGGGTCCTGGGTTCGAATCCCAGCCAGCCAACATTTGTGCTAAAACATAAATTGTTGGTTTTCGGGTCTGGTTGTGTTGTGATTGTCCCCGTGTTTCTGACACTGCATCCTAGCCTACCTCCGATCTTATCCCATCAGCGTTACATCGGGCGCTGGTAGGTAGGGACGAGTGAGTGCCTTTGTGTTTGCGCGTACACTTGTGGCACTATAATATCTCCTGCTGCCGTTGATGGCTCTCGACAGTAGTCGGCAGTTGTCGCCGTGGTCGAAATCGGCTAGGAGAACATCATCATCATCACGATTTTAGAATGTTCGTAGATCGCTTGTATCTTCTTCTTTATATCCATTTCCAGGAAAACAGTATCAAACGCATGTAACTTGTCAGACACACAGACAGAGGAATGATTTCATAATATTTCCATATTTGCCTCAGGCAGTCGCCTATCAAGTTGGCATATTGTTTGAAATGTATTGTATGTAATGGCGGTTAGGGTTGGGGAGTATGACTGAATACATTTTTTATGTATTTACACTCGGCGTCAAAAAAATCGCACATCCGAAAAAAATAATTTAAATACTATTTTAACACAACAGGCCAATGGCAATGTTGTGGTTTGAGGGTATCATTCGAAAGGTAATTTCATTAGCTTTCAGGAATTTTAATTGAATTTTACTTTTATAACGAGACGAAAGAGAAATTAAAGAAAAAGACAGGGTACGTACAAATTTGCATATAAATAATTTAAAAAAAAACTTAATAAATACAAAAAAGTTCTTAAAACCTAGTGTTACCCCCCCCCCCCCTGCGTTGATAACGGCTTCCATGCGATCTTTCATGGAACTTACAAGGATCGCAACAGCCTCTTGGGGTATTTGTTCCCACTCTTCAAGTACCGCATCTTGGAGCTCTTGAAGAGTGGCTGGAGCTGGATCTCGAGCTGGCACGCGCCGTTTTAGGTCGTCCCAGAGATTTTCTATTGGGTTAAGGTCTGGACTTCGTGCTGGCCAATGCATAACAGGGATATCGACCTCCTGTAAATAATCCCGTACAATAGCCGCGGTGTGGCAACGAGCATTATCTTGCATTAACATGAATCCATCACCGACATAACCAGCATACGGGACCACATGTTCCTCCAGGATTTCAGTAATGTACCGACTAGCATTTAATGACCCTTGCCCACGGCCACCCCGCGTCCGGGAAACGCCGCCACTGTTCTAGAGTCCACTCGCAATGATTGCGAGCAAACTCTAGGCGATCTCTGCGATGCTGTGCAGTAAGTTTTGGACATTTAGTAGGTCAATGGGCTGTTAAACTCTTTTAGTGTAACCTTCTTCTTATCGTAGAAACACTCACAGATGTTCTCCGAGTTGATCGAAGCTGTTGTTGCAACTCAACAGCATTTGTAAAACGGTTTCGTAAAGATGTCGTAACGATGAAACGGTCATCTCTTTGTGCACCGTTTTCTTCCAGATCCCGGTTTTCTAACATAACCACCAGTCTGCTGAAAACGTTGGAACCCCGTCGAACTGAAACACGGGACAGGTTCAACTGTCGAGCAACGTCACACTGCCACATCCCCGACTGCAATAGGGCAATCACTTGAGCGGCTTCTTCAGAGCTGGTGTCCATCTTTACTTGTTCTTACTTGGGTTACTTGTTCACGTGTGTTCCTGCAAAGTCTAAATTACGACTGGCCCATATTTCATCCAGATCGACCCTTTTATACCCTTTTTAGGTGGAGTAACTAGCGTCCTTACTAACGAGCATTTGACAGTGTTTATTTTTGACGCTCTATAATGATAAATGTTTTAATGATTTCATGATTTTTTTATTAATAATGTAAAGCTATTCAAATACCCATTTCAAACATACCAATATTTATATAAATATAATTCGTTTCTAGCCATTACAGCCATTTTTCGCGCAAACTCAGAGAGGTGCGATTTTTGTGACGCTGAGTGTACATCGATTCAACAATTTACTTATAGTAGTGGTCGCCCTGTAGTCGAAGTTCGACCGAAATTCAAAAATTTTCTAAGTTTGAACGTTCAATGATTTTCTATATACACGTGAATACTACACTTTTTAATAGAACTAACAACTGTTGGCAACATTTTAAAATTCAATGGCGACAATCTCCACTCTGTGCGACTGTTTGACAACAGACTATTAAGTGTTTGACATTGACAGTATAAACGTAAACAAGAGACAGACTAGTATGTGGACTTTCGGCGTCAACTCGAAAAGTGATGGTAGTGTTTTAATTGAACTTGATGTTTAATTTTGACAGTTTATATGCAGCAAGTGCTTGTGAAAGTGTACAGTGATAGGAAAATTCAATTTGAGACCAGAATTGTACTTTTCGTTTTGTCTCCATCAGTCAAGCAAATCTTCAGTAAAATCTACTATCATTTTACTGTTGATCGACATTCTGAATTATCTGTTGTCACTCTCGTGACTGACTTGACATTGGCAGAATTCTATTGAAAGAAGCCAGCATTAAAATTAGAAGAAGACTGTTATGTAATTGAAATTTTCAGAATAAAACGTAAATAATGAATGTTTTATTTTTTCAATTTAATGTGTGTGTTTGTATAATATATACATTAAAGCTCTCTTGCTTCTCCATACAAAAATTAACTTTACCAAATCTCATACATACAATCCCCTTTTTTCCCATATAAGGGGTAGATCAGATATTTTTAGCTTTTTTGGATGGTTTTCGTACACATAGACGGAGTGTTTAAGAGAACATTGGCGTCGAGGAATTATGACCAGCTCCCCGAGGACTGGCTTACTCTGTAGAATGCGACCACCCAACTAATGGTGGTGGTAGGATTCCTATGCAGGAATCCGTCTAGGTAGGTACCACCCCAGGGGCAGTTATTCTGCCGTGAAGCAGTAGTGTGCAAACATTACTGTGTTTCGGTGTGAAGGGCACTGAGAGCTAGCGTAATCACTGGGCATGTGAGACTTCAGAACTAATGTCTCAAGGTGACGGACGCAGTGTGGTGCTACACAGAAATATTCGGAGTAACACAGCATCTGTTATGGACAGACGTTGCACTTACCATCAGGTGAACGTTTTGCTCGTCTCGTCACTTTATCCAATTAAAAAAAAATATAAGGGGTAGGCAGTGGCAACACACGTAGCCCACTTGTCGCCTCCGCTTGAAACGAGACGCGATGGGTGGCGAACCACGTCGCTTCGGCAATAGTCAAATATGTTTTTATTACTTCTTACTCCCCATTGCGCGTGGCATTACAGTGACAGCAATGCATATTACGGTGTTATTCTGCATGAATAAAGGCTGTCCGTATGATACCTTAGGCGCCTCGTACGACACCTCAGTAGGAAAAAGGTAGGTGCTATTCTACTCTCCCGGACACTTATCGGCTAACATTACCAAATCTCACACTCCTACATGCACGCAATATGCTTAAAAAGGTTTACTTTTTTTTATAAATTGAAGATACCTGTATACTAATAAAATTCGACTAATCATGTTTTTAAAGTGCCGCACGTTAAATGGAAACCGCGCTAAGTATTTGTTAGCATTACATTTTTTTGTAATAAACAAAAGCACCCTACCTCTTTCCTACCGAGGTGTATTAAGGGGCGACTAAGTTATTGTACGGACAACCTTTATTAATGCAGATTATGCCGTAATATGCAATGCTGTCAATATACGAAATTTTGCTTTTGTCTCGTACCAAAATGGCGGCGATCTAGTTCGCCACCCGTCACGTCTCGTTTCCCGCAGGGGCGAGAAGTATACCTTATATGGGAAAATGGCGTGGCTATATGTATGTACATTTTGTTTTTGTGGACATCTATAGCACAGTACGATCCGATTTATAGAAGTTTCATTCTTCTCCCTCTATAATAAATACTAAAAAAGATACTTGATTTTTCTATAATCACATCAATCATACACGCCTCTTTCCCATTGGGGCAGGCAGAGATCACTTCAGTAGCCCATTCTCCGCCTACTCGGGAAACGAGACGCCGACGTTTTAGTAAGACTTAATTTTTTTGCTCTCGTTTGCTTTCCCACGAGTAGCTAAAGAAGATGTTGTCCACCCGAACAGAGTCCCGCATGCTTTGGGTAAGACAAGCCTTGTTCTGGGGTCGCCCGGTCCCAGAGCAGATCGGCACGATAACGACTAGGCTCGCCCCTAACCGTGCCTATGGCAACTACTGCTATGGCGGAGAGGAAGGAAAAAGGACTAGGTAGGAAATGGATATGGGGGTAGGGAATGCGGAAGCTGGGAAAGGAATTAAAATGTGAAGGATAGTAGTATAGTAGTAAGGTGCAAGAGGCGACAGCAGTAGCTCGGCAGGCCGGAGTCGCTAACCCGGTACTCTGTCGTATTTGCCTGACATGGAAATAAGTTCAAGTACTACCTGGCCCATATCTATATTCACGTATTCATCATCTTCACCATTGCACACTAGTCCATTGCAGAACAAAGGCCTCCCCCATAGATTGCCACAAAAGCTTGTAGCTTTCATTATGGGCGGAATTTACCATAGTTTTTTTTTTTGTTTTTGGTTTATCTTTGATACAAGAGAGGCCGTACTGAGCTCGATCTTCTCGGTTTGCCAGAAGTTAATGGATGTAGGTGGCTCAGGACCAGGTATTGTGGCAATATATGGGGGAGCTTGTAGCTTTACAAATGATGATGACTTAAAATTTAAAAACACTTAAATTTGTTTCTGTTGTAGATTTTATGAAGACCATGTAATTGCTTTCGTAAATATGTACTTTCTCTCTAATTGTTTATTCACATGAACGCAGAGATATAAGATTTAAGTTCAATAAAATTAGCTAAAGTAAACTTTTTTCAGTTCTCGTAAAATATATGTTATATTCTGATTGACCAGCTTTTATGCCACAGTCATTTAATTATTCGTCATTTGTTTTCTCTACAGGTTATCTACTAACAAAAGTAGAGGGCAAAGTTGGCTCGCCTGAGACACCCCTGTCAGATCTCGGCTTGATATCATATCGGTCGTACTGGAAAGAAGCACTATTGAAGAGGTTGTGTTCGGCCACTGGACCTTCACTGTGTATTAGAGATCTCAGTAAAGACTTGGCGATAGCATCGTCAGATATCGTGTCTACACTGCAAGAACGCGGACTGATGAAATATTGGAAGGGGAAACACATAGTTCTAAAGAAACAGGTCAGTTATTTTATTGCTTAATAAATATTCAAACTGGTAATGTACATTTTGCTAAAGTTGTAGCGCTCATTTCATGAGGGATTTTGTCATAGTTGCCACGTTTTAACCGCAGTTTATTTATTAAATCGTCCCAGAAAGATAATTTTCCCTCTGTCGACTTTAACGATACCCAAACGGACGGGGTGGTAACTTATGGAGGAGGTCTTTGTTCAGCTGTGAACAAGTAATGATACTGCTGATGTTGATGATGATGATGAATGATGGCTGAAATGATGATGAAAATGTTGAGGCGTGCACTTTTGGATTTTCCGAATTTTTTGCCGTCGCGTCAGGAGGTGCTGGAGGAGGTGACGCGGCGTGCGGAGCGCGCGCGCTGCGTGGACGCGGCGTGCCTGCGCTGGTGGGCGGGCGCGACGCCGCGCTGACGTCGCGCCCCGGCGCGGGGGGCGCGCGCGCGGGTGGGGCGGGCAGGAGTGGGGGGCGTCGGGGGAGCGGGGGCGGCGGTGCTGCGTGCGGGTCGTGCAGGGCGGGCGCCGCGGCTGCCGCGCCGGCCGCGCCGCCCGGCCAGCAGCGCGGCGCGCGCCCTGCTCTAGCAGAGCTCGCCGTCCGCGCCCCCCTCGCCCCGCTCGGCGGCGGCCCGCGCGCCCACGTCGTGGCGCTACCCGGTGTCGCGGCGCGGCCGGCTGTGCGCCGCGGTGCACGTCACGCAGCCCGCGAACCCCATACACGAGTACGACACCGCCTAGACCGCTCGCCGCTTCGCCACCTACAGACCGGGACGGAAGCGGGAAAATGGAAAGTTTTTTTTTAGAAGTGCAAACTTCTTTAGAATCGGTTGTGATTTGAAACCCGATGAAACGAAAAAGCGGCACTAAAAGGAGACAAACATATACATCTGTAAGGTTTATCCTGCGAGAGAATGAGACATGAATAAAGTATACAGTGTTACCTATTATAATTCCGAATAAGGCCTATATGTTTGATTTCTTCGTAGATTCAACTCTTATTAGCTCAACTACAAGATAAAAAACAGTAATTGACGTTGTATTTCAAAGATATATTGATCAAATCCAAATCAAAGCAATGGAGTCTGTATAATATGTAATGTAACATGTAGAAAAAAATGTTAAATAATTTTTAAACTTGGTAACAATATTATTATAAATGAACCCAACAATTATTCTGATACTCGACATTCGTCGCATTCTCTCGAAGCTTAGTTCTCTGAATATTTCAAGTCTACCGCGTGTGAACTGCACACTAGGTTTTATTTAAATAGAATGTCTTATTAACTTCAGCTGTGTAGTTTCCGTCTTTACATTGAACAACAACACGGACACTGACAAATGTAGCACTGTTAATTCATGTACGACAGAATTCAGTGAAATTTGTGTTGCCTTTTAAAAATTACTATAATTACAAACATTCTTATAACGATGTCACGCTCTTTGTATAAAGAATAAGCAAACTTAGAAAAATTATAACGGTCGGAAGAAAAATAACCATTGTATCGGTCCGGAGAATTACCATTCTCTCATACCAACGTCGCAGCGTCTCGTTGGAAGTGAAGAGAACCGGAGACCCAGTTGCTGGTAAAGAGACATTCCATCAGTCCTCAGGGGAAGCCTCTCCTGGCATTTTCATCACAGAGCCGTGGTAGCTCAGGGGCTAGGCGCTCGCTTTAAATTTCAGCGTACGCGAGTGACCTGGGTTCTATCCCCGGTGCCGACACCTCTGAAAATTGTTATTTTAAGTGCTGATTTACCATGTGCTCGGCGGTGAAGGAAAACATCGTGAGGAAACCTGCATGTCGTAGAAATAAAAAATATTTCAAAGACATGTGAAGTCCGGCAACCCGCATTGGAGCAGCGTGGCGGATTCTTCCTAGCTCCAAAACCCTCTCAGAAATGAGAAGAGGCCTGTGCTCAGCTGTTGGACATTTATAGGCTGAAACTTTACTTTTTTTTCTTTATGGAGGATGGATGTAGGTGCTTATGACACCCGTACTAAAGTAAAAAAAAATGTACAAAAACGATGTAAATAATTGTTATATAATGGCATTTTATATGTATAGATGACCCACGATTGTTTACAACTTTTTATAAAAGTAACTTAACAAGTACGTTCTTATTATTATGTAACAGATTTTTTTCTCAAATATTGTAAAAAAAATTGTGACCGTTGTGTAGCCACTAAAGTAATTCAAATCGTTGTAAAAATCATGTTTGTATTTAAGTAACGTTAAGCTACAACATAGTTAAGAAAAATATTTTTTTTACGCCATGTTGTTTATGAAGCAATAATTGTGATTAAAAAAAATTACAGAAACTCTTTAAAGAGTTGGCAAAATTTGTAGGATTTTTTTTAAAATTTAATGTATTTAATTTTTTTATAAAATATTATTAGACCGTTTTAAATATTTCAAGTTTAATTTAAAAATTAAATAGAGTAAAAAACATGGCGGTGTAAGCTAATTCACGCGCCAAAATGTACAATCTTAGAATTACTTCTTACGGTTTCCTTAGAGACTTTTGTAACTTTATTTTGACCTTTATCTATACATATAAATAAATGAAATTGAAGTCTGTTTGTTATAACAACATTTTTTTACTTAATATAGAAAAATATAAAAGTATGTACGGTAATTATAGGAAAAAAAATATTTAAATCTTTGTCTGTCTGTCTTTTGCGCAAATGTCCGAATAGGGCTTGTTCCGCCTAATTTTCGAAGCGGCTGAACCGATTTTTACGGGAGTATAACTGACAGATAGATGATATTATAGCGGCTTAGGCTACTTTAATTATGAAAAAACAATTGGTTTCCCGCGCAAAAAACTAAAACCCCAAATCCGATTCAAATAGGGAAGTATTTTATATATGTATATCATCGATCGGGGTCGGCTTTGTTACGCGGGTGATATATATTTTCGGTGATGTAATTGCTGTTAGCCTTCTCGGCTTTTACAGCTTCATCGGATACTGTGCTAGCGGGCCAGGGGCCCGTGTGCCAGGTTTGGTTTGACCCAAACATTAATAAATAAATAAATAAAAACTCCTACAAAACCCTCGAAGTTCGGACTGTGCCGCGTTCGCTGCGTGCTTTCGCGATTTCGAAAATCTTAAACATTTTAAGTCGTCTACTGACCGTCCGAAGGAGGCTGCGCGCGTCCATTCGGACTGTCGACTTGTGTGTCGGTAACTCTGGGCGGTGAGAACCGCCCTGGAACACGGGTGAATCTTGTGTACGCGATGTGATTATTGACTATTGCGCGCCGCTCTCTGCGGCGGTCGCGCGTCGTGGTGCGTGTTATATTAAAGCTATTGACTGTGTGTACAGTGTGGCCTGGATCGTGACTGACAGTATCGTGGTCAGGAAGAGCTGAGACGTCCGTGTCGTCTAGCAAGTTTCGCGGGCGACGTTTGCGTTGGGTCGCGTTTCTGTTTGGTCGGTAATTTGCTGCTTTAACCACCAGCGGGTTTGAATGAACCGCGGCTTTTTCGAAAAACCGCCGTGATAATTCTCTGAAGTGTTCAGAGATTAAAGGCATTTCACAGTCGCTGTGAAGATCTACATTGCGTTGATATCAACCGGCTCCGGTGGCAGTTCGCAAGAATCGATTTTGAACGCTCTGTAACTTCTTTGACGCGGGTGAAGCCGCGGGGCGCAGCTAGTTCTACATCAAACATTTTGACAAATCTTTAAAGGACTTTTAACAGTAAGAGTAATTCCGCGCGGACATAAATTTTTAATAGAAAACTTTGTACATTGACTATTATTAGTAAGGAAATTTATTATTATTAAGTTAACAGTCATAGTGCAGATTTCTTAAAAATTATACTAAATGAATTTGTGGCGTAAATATATTTCTTACCGCAAATTACCTTTTACTGTTAGATTTACTATTAAAATTCTCAAACTTCGTTATTAATTAAGATGAAATCTACACAAATAAATGCTTTTATTACGAACTCTTCTAATTAACGTTTAATTTGAATTTTAAAACGACTTTATTTTTAATAAAACTTAGATCATTTTTGTTTGCTAAAAGCTACAGAAAAAAAAACACGGCGGTTGAGCATTTTTATTTTTATCTGCGGATGATAAAAAACGAAACTGTAGTTTCATCGTGCAGGCGCATAATTTTAAAGCAATTGGCTTTTAATAAGTTTGTAAGTATTAAAAAATAATTTGTTCTCAAAACAACATATTGTTTACCATTGTAACTCGCAATCATGACATTTATTTTTTAACATGACTATAATGTGATGTTGTTGGTTAGTCAGTTGAAGTAACTACTAAAAACAGTAAGTCTAATGCATGAATGTACTCCATATTTTCTCTGGTATTTATTGCTACGTCAATTATCTTTACTAAAAAGGCTTCTCCATATTTAGATTTGAGATTATGTATCCATATATAGTATTATAAATGTGAAAGTTTGTATCTTTGTTTATCATCCAATTACGCACGAACGGCTGAATGGATTTGAATGAAATTTGGCATAGAGGTACGTTTTGTCACGGAGAAAGTAAAATAAATATACAATTTTTTTATGATTATTTACGAAATCAATAATTCAGAAATTTTTATTTACGCCGAGCGAAGCGGGGAGGGTACAGCTAGTTATTATACATAGTGTTATAGTTTTATAAAAAAATATGTATTCTGTGGTGAAATGTATTGTTTAGCATTCGGCGTAACTGCCTCCGTAATCGTGGGTCTAGGGGGCCTACTACGAAAATCGAAGTGCGAAGTTTCGGATCGATGCGAAGCAACGACGGACGTCGAACATAAACCCTACTGCCTAATTACTTCGGATTCAACTTCAACGGACGGCTTTGTTTCGGATCCATAGACAACATTTAGTGAAGGGTGACATCGTGGTAGGAAACGTGCGATCTAACAGCCGAAACTTCATATTTCTATTGTCGTTGTGTACATTGCTATGCAATTCGTTAATTCTGGATATATTGTAAATATTACTAAGATTCTGTCACTAACCGATTCCTTCTTAAATTGTATTGGTTAGGCTTTTATCGGATACGGGAAGCTTTTGATCGCTTGGACATTTCGTAATCAGCATTTTGGCAGCTTTTTTTTTATTGTATAAAGTGACGAAACGAGAAAACGTTCACCTGATGGTAAGTGCAACGTCCGCCCACAACAAATGCTGTATCACCCAGAATATTTCTGTGTGACACCACACTGCGCCCGTCACCCTGAGGCATCAGTTCTTAAGTCTCAAATGCCCAGTGATAACGCTAGCTCACAGTGCCCTTCAAACCGAAACACAGTAATGCTTGCACACTACTGCTTCACGGCAGAATAACTGGCCCTGGGGTGGTACCTACCTAGACGGATTTCTGCATAGGAATTCTACCACCATAATTCAGAAATTTGCCTGTCGCAAGTTAATTGTTAAATATTGTACCTATATTAAACCTATTATGGTCGTCGAACCATCTAGTAAAAGGTCGCCTTTTTGTTAGAGAAAGTGACGAGACGATGCAATCTGGTAAATGCAACGTGCATAACAAGTGCTGTCTCACCAAGAATATTTCTATATCGCCTCGTCACCCCGAGGATCAGTTCTTAAGGCTCATATGCATTAAGTCCGCCTTTTTGTACACTTTTGTGCAAATACAGTTTAAATAAATAAATAAATAAATATGCCTAGTAATAACACAAATTATCAGGGCCCTTAAGGCCGAGCATAGCTATGTTTGCACACTACTGCTTTACGGCAGAATAACTGACCCAGGAGTGGTACCTACCTAGACGGATCCCTGCATAGGAATCCTACCAACAGTACAGATTGCTTTTCGGTACGGGTTTGCAATTCGATAACCTGACTCGCTTCAGGTCGCAACCGGGAGATGCCGTAAAAATTGGGTAATGCAGACTATACTTTTATAATAGTCGTATTACGTTCGTCGATTGATGGTTCTCTCTAATTTAGCAGGTTTTACATTTATATAACATACATAATATCACTCGAATGAACCATCTGGAATATTTTAGACGTCGCAGATTAAAATCTCAAATATACGAGTATAATAATCTTTAACCAGCTATACATCAGTACAGAGTTGTGGTTTTATTTAACAACCATTCAATACACATTTAGTTAAGAAGAACAATAGTGCATTAACACATTTAATTTTATAAAATACTATCTGAGTTCCGCGGTTTTACCCGCGTAAAATAAGCCGACCATATGATTGCGTACGGCGTGGTGCCTCGCTGAAAGTATTTACAGTTCGGTCCTTCTCGGTAATGTTTGGTTCTCGGCGTGATCTCTTTAAGACAGCATGCAGTTTCCTCTTCATAGCCCTTCCTCAATGAACGGTTGAGTTCATAGCCTAGAACCTTCCTCATAGAACGGTTGAGTTCATAGCCTAGAACTTTCCTCAATGAACGGTGGAGTTCATAGCCTAGAACTTTCCTCAATGAACGGTTGAGTTCATAGCCTAGAACTTTCCTCAATGAACGGGTGAGTTCATAGCCTAGAACCTTCCTCAATGAACGGTTGAGTTCATGGCCTAGAACTTTCCTCAATGAACGGTTGAGTTCATAGCCCAGAACCTTCCTCAATGAACGGATGAGTTCATGGCCTAGAACCTTCCTCAATGAACGGTTATCTAATGCAAAAATGTTTTTTCAATTCGAAGTAGTATTTCCCGAGTTAAGCGCGTTCAAATATATAAACTCTCCAGCTTATAGTAGTAACAAACTAGTTTACAGTTACTTGAATCTTATCGGAAAGTGTGCTACGTCCTAAAAGTTTATTATTATATGAATATGGTCGCCATTTAAATTTGCCGTTATAATTTGCCCGTTGGCCAATATGTTGATTGTTCCGTTGCCGTTTTCATGAAGTCGACATTGACGTACAATGTCAAGTAAATAATATTTTTTTTTAGATAAATAATTATCTGTATGAGAGGTCACTTTTGTATTTTGCTTGTGATATGATTTGTTGGAATTCGACCAAGAGCTTCTGTCATCGTCGTTTTTATCAAGATTACATAAAATATTATTGGAAAAAGAGAGAAGGGAAAGACGTTAATTGACCGGAAAGAAACAAAATAATAAAAATAAATACGTACTCGAAAAGATACGTCTAAATTAGAATAAAAAAAATATAAGTAATTTGCAATACAATAAACAACCCGTAAAGAAAAATTAAAAATAGCACCTAAATAACGCGAAAGGCTCGAAAACCTTTGTTAATTAACTGTATATTATTATGTTCAGAAGACCAGCATCTTGTTATAGTACCGAGGTATATTATATTAAGTATGTTATGCCTTTAAAATACCCTGTTAGGATTACAGTATTGTAAGTTAAATAGATAAAAAAATCAGTGGCGTGCACAGCCATGACGACAACAATTATGCTTCATTGACGTAATTTTTGACAAAATGACGTAAATTGACACGCCACCTACGCAACGATCGCTCTCCTAATGTGAGGTTGATGTCATTGTGTGTGTTCACTGTAAATGACACGCTATTCAAAACTTGACATTCGCTCGTGACAGATTGTGTTTTTGTATTTTATTTTCACATTGGGATTACGACACCATTTTTATGAATGTTTATTTATATTTTCGTTAATTAAGCTGCTTTGAAATTATTTTTGTTTATTTTTCTTACAATGCATTGCAGAAGAAAATAAAAACACAATTTATGTATGAATAAGTTTGCATATAAGAAATGTCTAATGCTCAGTTTGCTAAGTGGCGGAGTGGGAATGTAAAAAGATTGTTGTTCTGCATATAGGTCTGTAAATGCACCCCATTATACCGGTCAAATCTATTCTAGAATGGAAGCTTAGAACCAATATAAACTTAAAACAAAAAATATATATAACATTTATACAAATCATATGTATTCATATTATATGATTAGTGTTGCAATGTGGATCTCAATTCGGTTTCGTGTTTTAAGTGTTATGTGATTTGTTATCTGTTATAGAACCAAGGTTTCGCGGCATTTTTTGCCATGCAATCGTTGCACCGGTTTCTGAATTTGATTTCTAAATCGGGTTAGAAAATTTAGGCTAAAAGTAAGAACATGTTTATGTTATTACTAATTTATATTATGCATTTTAGGCAACATTATGAGGTTTTCAAAAAATCTATACTAACGATAATCGTCGGAACCTGTATCGCCTTTCAGCAATAGTAATTTACAATCGTTAAACGGGACCATAAATGTAGGAGAGCTGTGACGGATGGAATCACTGAATGATCAATAAATTCTTAGTTGCTTTTTGACAATGCTCAAGAAGTTGCTACTTTATATATTAAAAAAAAATAGTTATTTGTGAAACGTCTGAACTGTGTAATTTGTTCTTTTTATAGCAATAATGTAAATACACGTGAATTTCTAAGTTAGATAATAGGACATATTTTAAGTAGAAAAGTACTGAAATGAATCAAAATAAACATTAACTTTTATTGGTTATTCCAAAAAAAAAAACAAAAGAAACTAAAATTCGTTTTATTTTTATTTACGTTTGTAAACTTATTACGAAATAACAACAAGAAATTGTTGAAAAAACAAATTGATGAATTTTTTATTATAAGTAATTATTATTGTCAATACACGTATTGTAAATAAATGCTGAACACTTAATATTGTATATAGATTTTAAATCTTATTATATAATGTTTGTATAATGAACCGGATTTTAAAGATAATTAAGTACAATTTAGTATTTAAAAAAAAATAAGTAAGCTTCTAAGGCCGTGGTAGTTCAGGGGCGCGCTTGCCTTAAATTTCATAGCACAAGCGCGAGCTGTTATGAACCCCTGTGCCGGTAACTCTAAAATTGTTAAGTCATTAGCTCTGATTCACCTCGAACTCGGCGGTAAAGGTGAACATCGTGAGGAAATTCAAGTCTGACAAAAAGTCCGTCATGGTGCGTGGAAGCCGTGTGGCAAAATGTTGCTTTGTTTCTCTCCTCAGAAGAGGCAAGGGTTTAGCTGTCGGACTCATGTCATCTAAGTTTTAAATTTTATTACTACTAACTTAGTTGACGATTTGTACCCGAGGTTACTAAAGCAAAAGAGTTCATCAGACCATAGAGACTTTTATAACATCGCAGACTATGAACGTGAATAAACAAACACATAAAGAAACATTTCGTTAGAAAACGTGCTCTAGACGACAACACGAGTTCGCCAACTTGAGCTACATTCAAACTTTTTTAAAACATTTGGACAAAGCTCCAAAATTGTTACAGCCACGCGAAACTTTTTTTTTTAAATGGCAATCATTCCAACGTGATTGTTTGCTCATATGGCCCGGATCGAAACGTGTATAGCTAGGTTTTACATACGGAATCGCTGAGAGTTTAAGGCAGTGTCCCGGAAGTTGTGCGGTAAATAACGATCCAAAGCTAAAATGGCTCCAGAAAACTGTTTAGATGTAGTGGTAAGTTGAATTAACTACCTCTAATATTATTTTTAACTTCAAATATTAAAAACAATCATTATTTTTTTTAGTTTTATTTTTAAATATCAATGTGAGTCATAGTTTTTGAATGTTTCGTCTGAATATTAGAGCAATAAAAATACCGAAACTAACCATTGTTTTAAATAAAACTTTTTTTTAAATAAAATTTACTATGTCATCTGGATTGTTGTTAATGTACGTTATTTCCCGTATTGAAAAAAAAAACATTTTGTATTTTGCAGACTTGTAAATAAACAGATTCTAAAGAGTGCTTTTAATTTTTTACGTCACATCCTATTCGTCGTCGTCGTCGTTTCTTATCTTAGCTTAGCTTATCACTAGTCCACTGCTGAACATAGGCCTCCCCCATAGATTGCCACAAATGTTAGTAGCTCTCGTTTTGGGGGGATTTTGCCATAGTTACCACGCTTGGCAGACGGGTTGGCAACCGCAGTTTATTTATTCAGATGTTGCAGCAAGATGCTGCAACAGTAATCTTCATGACTCCAGTAATTAAAACTATTTCAAGGACATGTATAGTTTATTTATTTATCTGTTTATGTATTTTTTATGTCATAAAAGTGACGAGCAAAACGTTCACCTGATAATAAGTGTAACGTCTACCCATAACAAATGCTGTTACCCAGAAAATTACTGTGTCAAACCACACTGCGCCCGTCGCCCTGAGACATCAGTTCTTAAGTCTCATATGAACAGTGATTACGCCAGCTCTCAGTGCCCTTCAAACCGAAACACAGTAATGTTTGCACACTACTGCTTCACGGCGGAATAACTGGTCCTGGGGTGGTACCTACCTAGACGGATTCCTGCACAGGAATCCTACCACCAGTAAAATTTTATTCATGTGTTTGTTAATAGTTGTTATTTACATGTTTCTATGTCCAACATGATACCCTTTTGGGCGTAACATCATTAAATTTATATAATGCAAATTTTTAATATTGATTATTAAATTTAATTTACCACCGCGTGGCCTAGTGTTTAGCGTACATGACTTCTACGCCGCGGGTACTGGGTTCGTATCCCAGGCGGCGCCATCATTTGTTCAAAACACAAATTGTTGGTTTTCGGCATATGAAATAGATGTCTGTAAAACACACCCACGATACAGGAGAAAACCTACCGTGAGGCATCGTTTTATTAAAGAAAATTACTGGTGGTAGCATATAATGATGTTCGATAATGTCCTCCTAGTAGATTTTCGACAACGGCGACAACTTCAGAGTAATAATCAGAGTAATAAAAGCAGGAGATATCGTAGAGCCACAAGTAGTATCCGAGAAACAGGGAACATTCACAACAGATCCAAACTTGACAATGAAAAAAACTGAACCCAGAACCCGCGGCGCGGTAGCCAGGTACTCTGACGACCAGGCCACGCGCAATACGATTGTAATTCACCGAATATGTCATCCAGACAAAGTGTCCGTGGCAGGATTAAGACGTAAAAAACTAAACAGCGACGGACATCTCTTGTATTAAACTGGCAGCAATGCAATTATCCACGTCGTGGTCTACGCATTGAAACGGCTTTGTTTGAAAAACAAATAAGAATTCCGTCTGCGGCGCATTACTACGGCGATGTAAGAAAATATCATTCCGTGTGTCTTAAAAATTGACTAAGGAAATTCTTATGAAAATCAAGCGTTTGGTGTTTCTATCACCAATCCATCAAGCGTTGTGAGTGAGAGGCCTATGTCCAGTGGTGGACTACTGAGAGGCTGATAAAGAAATGACTAAAATAATGGCTGGTTTCGGTCAAATCGAAACAGCTGGCACTGGGGTACCCCGGCCAGAGATGAGAACAGTATTCCATGTGAGGGCGAACTTGGGCCTTGTAAAGTTGCAATGGATTGCCAATTTGGCCTTCAATTCCAGATGACCGTCCAACTGAACATCACACGATAGGCCAACGCCAAGGAGGTAAGTGTACGTGAGTGGCAGGAAATTGTTTGGAGAGCACACTGTGATGGGAAGTCAGTTAAATTAACGTTAAAAACTCTCCATGTCTGCCCACTGAAACGCAGTTTAATGTATGTACTTAGTAGTAGTATGTAATTTAACGTAGTTTAATTGAAAGGCAGTGATACTGGTGGTAGGATTCCTATACCGGAATCCGTCTAGGTAGGTACCACCCCAAGCCAGTTATCCTGCCGTGAAGCAGTAGTGTGAAAACATTACTGTGTTTCGGTGAGAAGCTAGTAGTTTGGAGAGCTAGTGTAATCACTGGGTATATCAGACTTAGGAACTGATGTCTCTGGGTGACGAGCGCTGTGTAGCGCAACATGGAAATGTTCTGGGTGACGCAGCATTTGTTATGTGTTGACGTTGCACTTACCATCATGTGAACGTTCTGCTCGTCTCGTCACTTTATCCAGTAAAAAATTGCACACTATTGTTACCACGGAACTAGTTTAGTTAATTTAAGCATATCTCAAACCGTTCTGAATTTATATACATTCTAAATTCTACGGTACAAAATCGAGGCTACTAAACAACACGTGAATAGGTAAGTATTCATACGTAATGTAACATGAACGATACTATTGAATAATAGTGTACAAGGTACAACGGTCCCGCTGCCGAGCACCAGCCTCATTTCGTTTTAAAATCCTACTACCACTTAAAAAAAAATCAGTGGTCTTTATTGTAAGTAGGTTTTTGACTATGCAAACATCCGCCTAACAGGTTACCAACGCAGTGCCAGTTATTCTGCCGCCAAGCAGTGGTGTGCAATTACTAATGTTTCGATTTAAAGCTAGTGTCGATACGGGGTATATACAAATAACGTGACGAGCGCAATGTACACAACTTTCCAAAATAAAGTTCTAGCTGACTCCAGATCCTACTACAAAGAAAGAAAGAAAAGCTTTCTGTTTGAAACAATAAAACGCAAACTATAAAAAAAGTTGTGCAGCCAAATAAGTCATCTTTTTTAAGTAAATCGCTGCGGCACTAAAGTGTTGTTAATCTGGTGTTGATTTCACGGGTGGAAATATTTACATATGCAGTGTTAAGAATAAAAAATTGAAAAGAAAAAAAACATAAACCAAAAATTCATTTGCCTGGCAGCAATTTGTAAAGACACAATATAGACTGTGGTTGTCCGCAGACTGTGCTAACAAGGTAACAAAAAAATAAATAAATGTAAAATAAAATGGTGATACGTCATCCAAACAGTATACAACACAACACTTATAAGAAATTACATTTTTAGCTTATTTCTTAAACAGCTACGATATTTCGGTTGAAGTAACGATAGACGTCAAACATAAAACCAACTACCAGATTACTTCGGATGCAACTTCTATGGACGGCCTTGTTTCGGATCCATAGCCAACCAATAGAATGAATGTTTAGTGATGGGTGATATCGTGGTGGGCAACGTGCGATCCGTCAGCCGAAACTTTGTATTTCGATTTTCGTGTTTTGGGCGAGCATGGCACTTACCATCAGTTGAACGATCAGCACGTCTCGTCAATTACTTCCATAAAAAATACATGCTAGGTTATTGTGCATGCGCTGTGGTAAAGCGTTTGGTGTCTGCGCTACGGTCGCGGAGTTATATTGGCACGAAACAAAAATGGATGACCCACCATGCAGTTAATTGTTACGGGTAAGCAATTTATGTTCGTAAACTCACCTATTACAATAGGGAAATCCTGTTTTTTTATAGCATAAAGTGATGAAACGAGCAAAACGTTCACCTGATGGTAAGTGCAACGTCTGCCCATAACCAATGCTGTGCCACCCAGAAAATTTCTGTGTGACACTACACTGTGCCCATCACCCTGAGACAAAGGTTCTTAAGTCTCATATGCCCAGTGATTACGCTAGGTCATAGTGCCCTTTATAAACCGAAACACAGTAATGTTTGCACACTACTGCTTCACGGCAGAATAACTGGCCCTGGGGTGGTACCTGCCTAGACGGACTCCTGCATAGGAATCCTACCACCGGTGTGTAATACTATTAAAACATGAAAAAAAAAATTATATCACGGATAGTAATTGGGATCTATTTCATCTTTGTTTTCATTATAATATCTCAAATATTTTCTCAAAGAAGCCGGAGCGGGCTGTTAGTGCGAGTTCGAGTGTTATGTTGGTATTGATATCTTTCTCAAATACTTCTCTAAATGATGGTGATAACTGCAAAAGAATCAGTCGGTTAAATTAGAAGCCTTTACCGAATAAATACATTAAGCGACGACCGAATTTTTTACGAGTATAATAAATAGACGATATTTTTTATAGGAGAAAGTGATGAGACGAACGAAACTCTAATGTTAAGTGGAACATCTGCCCGTTACAAGCGCTCGTCACCCTGAGACATCAGTTCTTAATCTCACGGTAAGTGCAACGTCTGAAATAGGAAATGCTGTCACGTAGAACATTTCAGTGAGGCAACAGAATACTGCGCTCGTCACCCTGAGACATCAGTTCTGAGGTCTCATATGCCCAGTGTTTACAATAGCCCTCAGTGCCCTTCAGACCGAAACACAGTAATGTTTGCACACAACACTACGCCGTGAGAAAGCGGTTTAAGATAATCTCATCCCGTCGGCGGCGTACAAGTCGACAGAGGGAAAAACCAAAAGATGGGCAGCAGCATCTTCCAGGAACATCTGAATAAATAAACTGCGGTTGTCAAACCGATATCCAAGCGTGGCAACTATGGCAAATTTCCCTCCATAACGGGAACTACAAATTTTGTAGCAATCTATGGAGAAGGCCTATGTTCAGTGGACTAGTGATAGGCTGAAATGACGATGACTACACTATACTGTACTGCTTTACAGCAGGACTGGCCTAGCAGTGGTACCTACTTAGACGGATTCCTGCATAGGAATCCTAACAACAGCGAAGTAGTAACAACCAGTAGTAATGATGTTTTAATATTGCAATTTAAACCTAATTTAGTGCACAATTTTTACAACTCCACGCTCAAGTTCGCGACTGACAGCGTATCACGGCCATTAGCAAGCAGGTAATCAATTTTTATCTGGTCGATAGCCCGACGTCAGGCAAAGCGACGATAAGCACAAGTTAACGAACTTGATAAGCCAAGGAATGCGCTCAACTACATCGGCGCAGAAATTGTTTTTGTCATTGTTTGCATGATTTACATTACTTTTTCTTGAAACTTGTAGACCAACGTCGTATCTTGATAGAAGCGCAGTGAGTCGGCTGGATCAGACGACGACATTTTGTTTACTTACTGCCCTAAGGTAGACTGGCAGAGAATCCTGTTCCATTAAACTCATTAAAAGGTTCAATATAAAATAAATTCTTCTAGAATACCAAAGTAAAATAGCACGATAGCGTTGTTGCGGCCCATCCATAGCCATCTATTGTTGAACATAGGGCCTCCCCCATAGATTGCCACAATATACATTACTGAACCTCTGCGTCCAGCGACTTCCCGCAACCGTGCAGGTCGTCGCTCCGTCTAGTGGGGGTCGCCCTTACTTGGTTCTACGAGCTATGTGGCCGGCCTATAGCCACTTCTGCTTGCTAATGCTTAAGGCTATGTTGGTTACTCTATTTCTGCTGCGGATTTCATCATTACGGATTTTATCTCGTAGAGAAACTCCGATCTTAGCCCATCTCATAGCACGCTGAGCGACTCTGAGCTTCCGCATGCGGCCTTTAGTGAAAGAACAAGTCTCGGTTCCGTATGTCATCACTGGCAACATACACTGGATGAAGACTTTAGTTTTGAGACATTGAGGTATACTCGACGAGAAGATTTAACGCAGTGTCCCGAACGCTGCTCAGCCAAGTTGAATTGGTCGAAGTTGGACCCGTAGATCGAAGTAGGTATACATATTTCCGAAGTTAGTGGGACAATCTGTTATAGGTATACATATTCCTCGACAACTTCGATATTAGTTTTCCCCAAAACAACGAGTATAGGTGTATGGACGTTAGACATGATCTTCGTCTTGTCCATGTTCATATTAAGACCTACCCTTTGGTAGACACTATTAAGGTTAAGTACTACGCTAAGGCCCTCTAGCGATTCTAATATTATGACTATGTCCAAGGCAAATCGAAGGTGAGTGATGTATTCGCCATGGATGTTAATACTGTATTCTTTCCAGTCCAGTAGCCTGATGGCATCTTCCAATGCAGCGGTGTAGAGTTTCGGGGACCTTATAACACCGCCCTGTTTTACACCTTTCTGCAATTGGATCGGTTTTGTACTCTGGTTCTGTACTCGGATAGCCTCCGTAGCAGGTATACAAGCACTGCAACACATCGATATACCGACAGTCAACTCGCCACCGCTGAAGTGTGTCGCACACACAACGTTAGCACACCACTGCTTGACGACATAATAACAGGTACTGCAGTGGTACCTACCTAGGATTCCTTCACAGGAATACTACTAGTTTTAGGCGCGGCGTCCTTTTGATAACGTGGATATATTTGTTATTTCGCAAACATGCAGGTTCCCTCATTCTATTTATCTTTACCGTCTAGTTCTAGATAGAAAATATATGGTCCTGAACGCCTGCAGGTGGTAGGATTCCTATGCAGAAATCCGTCTAGGTAGGTATCACCCCAGGGCCAGTAATTCTGCTGTGAAGCAGTAGTGTGCTAACATTACTGTGTTTCGGCCTGAAGGTCACTGAGAGCTAGTGTAATGGGCAGAAGACACTTAAGAACTGATGTCTCAAGGTGACGGGCGCAGTGTGGTTCTACATAGAAATATTCTGAGTAACACAGCATCTGTTATGGGCAAACGTTGCACTTGCTATCAGGTGAACGTTTTGCTCGTCTCGTTACTTTATGAAATAATAAAAAAAATACTACCACAGCTTTACAAGTATAGTATATAAATGCGAGGTTTTGAAACCTATGCTCCGCCGAACACAAGTGTTCCGTTGAACCCGATTAGGTGTTCCGTTGAAAATTTGGAAAGTAAATACACTGGCACATATTTAAAGATCTACTTCATATAGAATGGTGGATGATAGCTATCTGTTCTGCGAAAATGCCAGAAGATATTCATGTGTTCCGCAAAAATGTCCGGGCTCGCCAAGTGTTCCATTGAAGAGAAAGTTTGAGAACCCCTGCCTTAACTTAATGGTTCTTAACATCGGTATCTGTTGGTGCTAATGTAGTAATTGTGTACGACCTTCCCGGGGGCATAAAACGATAAATGAGCAGTAACAACATTTCTTGTAAACTTCAATTGACATTATTCTTCTTTGTTTATTAATATGTGTTTCATATTTGGAATAAAAATCTGCTCGACCGTCGCCATTATTGCACTTACACGTTATCTTTAGAAGCTTTATTGAACTCGCTTATTTCGATGTCATTCCGGTTCAAATATTGGAAGGCAAATTTGACCTACTTTCGGATGTCCGATTGAGATAAATTTTGTTACAATGAGATATTATGGTACGATGGAGCTGGTATGGTGATGAAGGAAGTTGGCCTTAGGAATTCCTGAACTAAGCAGATCGCTCCTTCATGTTTGGGCTCGTTGGATTTATTTTGAAAAGTACTATAGCCCTACCGTGTGGTAGCGGCTTAAGAGAATCTACCAATCCATCCCGTGGGTGTCGCAAAAGTCGACAGAGGGAAAATTAAAACCAGAATATGAGCAGCAGCATCTTCCTGGAACATCAGAATAAATAAACTGCGATTGCCGAACCGTCTGCCAAGCGTGGCAACTATGCCAAAATTCCCCTCAAAATAAGAGCTAAAAACTTTTGTCTGAATCTATGGGGGAGGCCTATGTTCAGCGGTAGACTAGTGATAGGCTGAAATGTTGATGATGATGATGATGGCCCTAAATACAGTTCAGGTCTACTGCTGGATGTAGGCCGCACAAATAAACAACATAATTTTTATCATATGATAGAATAGAATAGACTAGGCGTCACTAATATTTGTTCTGTGCGGGCATCTAACCATCGACTTATAGCATAGAAGCCAATCGCTTAACCACTTCGCCAATCAAGTCATGCTGGCGCCAAGTTCTGGGTACCAATTCAAGCATTGACGAACTGATTACATAAAATATGTTTCTTGGTTAAGATTCATTGTAACTGTATAACCGACACTACATTTCGAGCCGTTCTTCATCATGCCGATAGGTGTCCGGCAGAGTAGAATAGTACCTAACTCTTTTCTACCGAGGTGTCGTAAGACGTGACTAAGGTATTCTGCGTACGGTCTTCATTCGTGCAGAATACTGATACAGAGTAAGAATTTTTTTGACTCTTACCAAAATGGCAGCGATGTCCCACCTGTCGAGTCTCGTTTCTCACGGGGGCTAAAAGTGGGCTACGTATGTGGCCTTTGCCTACCCTTTATAAAGGGAAAAGTAGTGACTGAATGAATGTATTTATGTACATCACAAAGGATTAGATAATTAGAGGCAAGGGCGATTCATTGGTTCGATTTTATGGCACTATGATATATCCTGCACATTCTGTTTGTAAACAGAGACCACAGTTAAACACTTACATAGTTAACATTACTAAGTTTTGGTTAAAATTGCACTGAGAGCTAGTGTAATTATGTGAAATATGAGACTTAAAAACTGATGCATCGGGTGTACGTCATCATCAGAGCCGTGTGGTGGTGTCTTGCGAGAATCCATCTCATCTCGTGGGTGTCGTAAAAGTCGTCAGAGAGAAAATAAAAAATAGGAGATGGGCAGCAGCATCTTCCTGGAACATCTGAATAAATAAACTGCGGTTGCCAACCCGCCTGCTTATCGTGGCAACTATGGTAAAATCCCCCCAAAATGATAGCTACAAACTTTTGTGGCATTCTATAGGGGAGGCCTATGTTCAGCAGTGGACTAGTGATAGGCTGAAATGGTGATAAAGGTGAACGTTTTGCTTGTTGGAAAAATTGGAGGAACGACGAGTTATTTGTGTAAAAAAAAAATATCACAACTTTTGTACTAATTATTGTTTCAAGATTTATTGAGGTCAGTGAACTCCGTTAAGAATTAAACTAACTTTTATACAAAAATAGCCATTCGATTTTCACAAACAATAAAACCCATCCGTTTTGTAGGCCAATCTAGACTGGCTTTAGTGTTTCCGATCGACGGAATTTGTATGTTCTCATTCAAATTCTGACCTATTTCAAAACTTCATTACGGGAAGCTTATAAACGGTTTGACGTGCTTTAGAAGTTCGTTTTTATGGGAAAATTTGACGAGACGTGCAAAATGTTCACCTGATGGTAAATGCAACGTTTGCCCATAACAAATGCTGCGTCACACAGTGTGACACCACAATGCGTCCTTCACCATGAGACATCAGTTATAAAGTCTCATGACCCGTGATAACACTAGCTCTCAGTGCCCTTCAAACCGAAGCGCAGTAATGTTTGCACACTACAGCTTCACGGCAGAATAACTGGCCTTGGGGTGGCACATGCCTAGACGGATTCCTGCATAGGAATCCTACCACCAATAAAGGCCGGACATGCATCTGGGCATGCAGACAAGCGTCCGGCGTAACGTACACGACTCCGAAAGGTGTCCGCCGGTTATGGATGTGAAAAATATTTGTCCCGTGAGGAGATCGAAATCGCGACCCGTAGCGCAGAATGGACGGTTATCGATGCTGGTACATCTCTGGAAGCTATGGAATAGAGTAGAATACTTTTTATTCAATATGGATCACTTACATAATACTCATTGAACGTAATTTTTTTAAGCTACACTGGTTCGCAAAGAAATGCCTCTGTTCTGGGAAGAACGAGTAAGAAACCCAGCGGGTTTTTTTTTCAGTCATTTTAGTATATTACAGTATAGTATATTATATAATAGTGAATTACAGTACCAACAATCAGCCACCATCAACTTTTTCCTATATATATTTCTACTCTGTCGGACACATATCGGCTACTATCACTTGCAATTCTTCGTTATGGACCTGAGTGGCTTGTCATCCCCGTGGTTGAAATCGCGTATGGAAATTGTAATAATATAAACGACTGAAATAAAACCTAACACTGCGTTCATTTCCCGCCTCCAAACGCCCACTCCAAACAAACACTGATGTTACGTATGCCGCGTTTGTCCCACTACACGTGTACTTGTATTCAAAAATTATTCCAATTTTAGATACTTCCATATTTACGTAATACTGTGACGTATATGCCAGTTTGTGGTGCGCAAAAGTTTCACAACATTATTACATATAACAATATTGTGCTGGTATTTCTTTTACTTTGATTCTTTCAAGTGACTGACAGGATTTTAAATTTCGGAAAGTTGTCAAAATAAATTTAAATTTTCGCTCTACTTTCATTTACATTACTTATTCTACATTAATTTTTAGCATGAATTATAATTGGTTTTAAAGTACATAAAAACTGTAATTATAAGTTTGTTTTTTTTTTACAAAATATTTATGTAAATTCTTCCTCTACTCAACAAATTTACATCTATATCGATTATCGATAATGTCCCTAATAACTGACATTTCTTTTTTATTTAATCTTTATTGAGGTTCGACTTATTATTTGTTGGCAACATTATAAATACTCTGTACGACTTTTTGACCAGAGACTAATAAGTGTTTGTTAATGGCAGTATGAACCTAAATAATGCATGTTTTAATTTATTCAATTTATTGTACAAATATGTAACATATATTACAGGTAAAATTTAGGTTCCTCGCTTCTCCTCCGTATAAACTTTACCTATGCCAAATCTCATACTCCTTCATGCGCGCAATATGTTCAAATAAGGGTACACAGTTTTCTCTTCGCGTATTAGTATATAGAGGATCTGAATTTTGGTATGATATAGTTTCTTTTAAACTTAAAATTTAGCTACCGGTCATGTAGTAAGTGACATCTCTTAAAACGTAGTGTTTACATTCTCTTTGGTATATGCAATTGAAAGTCGAAAAGTTAAGAGTAGAATAGTTAGTTAGAATATTGTGTAATTCAGAATTTAAAATACATTAATGTTATTATTTTTTATTTATTTATTAATGCATACAGTAATAAACTATTTTCCAGTGTCAAGTAACATATCCAAGTGTACAATCTTCAAGCAGCAAGACTTAAAAATTTTGATCGACAGTAAAATGATAGTTGACTTTTTACTGAAGACTTGTTGGACTGATGGAGACAAAACGAAAGGCACAGATTTGGTCTTGAATTGAATTTTCCAATGACTACACTTTCAGGAGCACTTGCTGCATAATAAACTACCAATATTATACATCAATACTCCAAATATACACAGAAATTACAAAATTTAATAACAATACTGCTACCACTTTTCGAGTTGGCGCCAAAATTCCAACCTAGATATTTATTTAAAAAAAAAAATTATCTTTTCAATCTTTTCACCAGCCAGTTACATTTTCAGTCAAGTTGGCCGTTAATCCGAAATTTAGAATTTTAAAAACGATTGATTTTACAAAACTGTTCCATCTGGTGCGTTCTATATTTAAATATTATTAAAACAAACGCTTGTTTTGCAAACGGGCGTTACAATAAATATCACAATAAGAGACAATAACAGCAAATTAGTGCGATTGCCGAGTAACACTGCGTCCCCGTCGAGGTGAACACACGAAGCGGAGGTCGTTCTGAGGTAGCTGGGTTCACATTCAACCAATATAAAAGACAATGCTCCTCACGGGCGCTTTGGTGACCCCTCTTTGTTTTTTCACTGTCCTAAGGTTAAGTGACAAGGGCGGTTATTATGTGGGGGAATAAAGTTTTGGGGGATTTGTTGATATTAAGCCGATTACTCATTGTGAGTCTAGTGTGCTTTGCGGTATTTAACACGAGATACTGCTTTGACTTTGCTGTAAGGCAAAAGGTACTTTGGGCATAATGAGACATTAAAAGGTAAAGTAAAGTTTCAGCCTATAAATGTCCCACTGCTGAGCACAGGCCTGCCCTCATTTCTGAGAGGGTTTTGGAGCTGGTAAGAATCCGCCACGCTGCTCCAATGGCGGACTTCGAAATATTTTTTATTTCTCAGAAATGCAGGTTTCCTCACGATGCTTTCCTTCACCGCCGAGCACGTGGTAAATCAGCACTTAAATTGCAATTAACAATTTTAGTGGTGCCGGCACCGGGAATCGAACCCCAGGTCGCTCGCGTACTATGAAATTTAAAGCGAGCGCCTAGCCCCTGAGCTACGTTGCTTACTCTAAATGCCTATTCACAAAGTTTTTTTACGATTAATGCTTTTGTCTTTTAAGGTTTGATTTAGGCTTAGGATTTAGGCGCTGGCTGTATTTCATATCGTACGCGAGTAACCCAAGTTCCTTAGCTTTCTTTCTTCGTTCTTCTTTAGCTTATAGTAATCTCGGTGTCGGCACCAAAATTGTTAATTATATTTGTAATTAAACATTAAAAGAAATCAAGGTCAAGTGCCGTGGTAGCTCAGGGGCTAGTTAGTTTAGCCTTAGGCTGGATTCTTTTTTTGATGTATAGTCCTATATTTCTTCCATATTGGATCGTGTCCTTTACTCAAAATAATAATTTAAAAAAAAACATAAAAAATGTTAAACAAAAATAGAATAATAATGGCACGGTCATAAAACCCAGGAACTAACAGTAACAAACCATGAATTTTTATAAAAAAAAACAAATGATAAACTCGATACTGCAATTATTGCGTGCGCAGCGTGCAGTGAAGCAGTGCACTTGAGTATGTAAAGGGAGCATCCGCGATCGGGCGGAAACATCCGTGAAAAGAAATTCGTTTTTTTTGCAGATGTTCTGTTACAGCGCTTCCTATGTTTTCTGTTATTTATATGACGGCTCATTAATTTTTAATTGTCGTGTTTGGAGCGCTCGTAAGGTAGCCGATACTCGAAGAGTCGAGTTAAGTGTCGAGTATTCGAGTTTGGAAACTGGACATATTCGAAGAGTCGACAGCGTGAGCCTGAAGATGACTGGAAAGAACCACGACTGTATAGCAATGGAGCGCGGAGAGAATGGCAGACTCCATTACTGACAAAGCGTACTGGAAAACCCAACTAACTACGAAAGCTAGCGATAGGCACACAGCTGAATTTTTTTTAAACCGGAGCGGGATGTTTATGACTTATAGTGACCATTAACTATCAGGTGGTAGGATTCATATGCAGGAATCCATCTAGGTAGGTACCATACCAGAGCCAGATATTCTGCAGTGAAACAGTAATGTGCAAACATAACTGTGTTTCGGCCTGAAGGTCACTGAGACCTAGTGTAATGGGCAGATGACACTTAAGAACTGATGTCTCAAGGCGACGGGCGCAGTGTTGCGCCACTCAGAAGTGTTTTGGGTGACAGACGTTGCACTTACCGTCAGGTGAACGTTTTGCTCGTCTCTTCACTTTTTCCAATAAAAAAGGTGGACTATGTGATCGATTGATAATAAAAAATCATCTCACCTACCCTGATTATATAATACTCGTACTACGAAAAACTCGACGGCCCCTGAGCCGCGGTAACCCTGAGGCCGGGCACACATAGTCCGCGAGTGATCTGAGTTCGATCCCCGGTACCAGCACCATTATAATTGTTTACATACAATACACCCGCGTTGCAGAGCGATTCTCAACTTGCGGACTTACCGATACAACAAGTCGACATACCGAAAGATCTGAACCTCCCTCGGACTTTTATTTTTATTGATGACTTTTATTCGAAAGAATAATAAGACGTACTATCTCACGAGGCACGTGAAGCGCGAGAGTGACATGACTGTATGATGCCCTACCAAACGAAGCTCGCAAGCTCAGTTGTCCGATGAAGCTGTAAAAACCAAGAAAGCTAACAGCGAAAACTTCACCTGTACAACACTAAAATAATTATGCAATTATAAGTGCTGGTTAACCACGTATTCAGCGGTGAAAGAAAACATCGTGAGGCAACATGCATCATGAGGAAACCCGGCGGACTCTTCTCAGCTCCAAAACCCACTCAGAAATGAGAGGCTTGCGCTCAGCAGTGGGACATTAATAGGCTGCTTTTTGTTTTAATAAAACTAAAATATGTTAGTAGATTGTCGTTTTCAGCGCTTTACAGCACCCATGGCCACGGGGATCGAGGTGTTAGTTGTGTACCTTTAAAATTATATCGCGAGGTATGATGTTTTTTTAGCCGTGTGGTAACGACTTAAGAATCTACCACCCCATCTCATCCTGTGGGTGTCGTAAAAGTCGACTGAGGGAAAATCAAAACAAGGAGATGGGCAGCAGCATATTCCTGGAACCTCTGAATGAATAAACTGCGGTTGCCAATCCGCCTTCCAAGCGTGGCTACTATAGCAAAATCCCCCCAAAATGAGAGCCACTAACTTTTGTGGCACTGTATGGGGGAGGCCTATATTCAGCAGTGAACGAGTGATAGGCTGAGACGACGATGATGTTTTGTTGGTAGCATTTATTTAGAATCAATTCAGAAAACAAAATTAAATTTTAATTTTATTCAACCAGTACCTTAAATTAGGATGAACTTGAAACCCTCTTAGGTTGTTACACTTTTGTGTGATCGTATTGTTTGTTTTTTTCTAATCACAAAGCAAAGGCAGGCACAGGTTCTGCGAATGTAGGCAGGCGAAGAGTGATAGGTTGTCGAAAATCGAGCTTACGAATCATACACTACGGTGGTAATTTGAATCCAAGCCCGAATCATACTTAATTTTAATCAAAAATAAAAGCAATCGTATTAACATTCAGCGTTGCTGGGAAAAGAACGCAAAGAATTTAGATGGAAGTACATACATACATAAATACAGTTGGCACGAGTCAAAAAAAAATCACGAGCAGTATAGTGACAGCATTGAAGGCGTACAATACCTTAGTCGCCTTTTCTATTGAATAAAGTGATGAAACGAGCAATACGTTCACCTGATGGTAAGTGCAACGACTGCCCATAATAAATGCTGTGTCAACACTGTGCCCATCACCCGGAGACATCAGTTCTTAAGTCTCATATGTCCAGTGATTACGCTAGCTCACAGTGCCCTTCAAACCGAAACACAGTAATGTTTGCACACTGGTTCACAGCGGAATAACTGGCCCTGTGGTGGTACCTACCTAGACGGATTCCTGCATAGGAATCCTAATACCAGTAACACCTCTTACTTAGTAGGAAAAAGATCGAAGTGTTATAAAGAATCAATGATTAAGTGTATAACAAGGCCATGCTACACAGGCCGATAGCCATGGTGGAATATAGCAATATAGTACTTATAGTATAGTGATCATGGTTCGTTTCTTGGTACCAGCAACATCGTCTTCTTCTGCCTAGCGTATGTCCCGTCTAGTGCCTGGGTCCGCTTGCTTACCTTTTGGACTCTCCTTTGCACGGCCTTTTGCATCCATAGGTGTAAGTCACCTGTCTCTCATATTGGCCTTCCCAATATCATCCCGGGCCGGTTAGGTCGTAGCTCTCATTTTGGAGGGGATTTTGACATAGTTGCCACTTTAAAACGCCTTGCCACGTGGCGGGCGGGTTGGTAACCGGAGTTTATTTATTCAGATTTTTCAGGAAAATGCTGCTGGCCATCTCTTAAACCGTCACCACACGGCTAACCATGCAATATTAAGTGCTAATTCATTACGTAAAAGTAACAGCCTATAAATTTTCCACTGCTGAGCACAGGCCTCCTCTAATTTCTAAAAGGTTTTGCAGCGGGGAATAGTTCGCAACACAGCTCCAATGCTGGTTGGCGAACTTACCATGTCCTCGAAATATTTCTATTCCTCGGATATGCAGGTTTTCTCACGATGTTTTCCTTCACCGCTGAGCACATGGTAAATCAGCACTTAAAATTTTAGAAAAATTTTAGAGGTGCTGGCACCGGGGACCGAACCCAGGTTACTCGCACACTATGAAATTAAAGGCGAGCACACGGCCCCTATTCATTACGTAATAATCGGCAATAGCCTAATGGTTTAGGGTACGGACTGCGAAACATAATGTCGCAGGATCGAGCCCGCCATTCGACTATTGTCGTGAACCATCTCCTAGCACAAGCTTTTACGCTTGGTTGGAGTGGTTAACAGGAATATCAGTAATGTTAATACTGGAACAGTGAGGCGGACTTATCCGCTGATAAAGTTGAAAACCTCTCTCAAAAACGAGAGGAGGCCTTCGCTCTTCTTTCCACCTCTTTTCTAAAAATTAATTCCAGTTACCTAGGATTTCTCTTGAATCATGAATTTTACAAACAAATTTTACATGCTCAAAACAGGCAAACAAGGAAACCAACATTTTTTGTTTTTGCACAAATGTTGGCTCCGGCTGGGATTCAAACCCAGAACCCGAGGCATAGAAGCGTCTCTCTTCGCTCTGCACAAAACAATGTAGTATCCGATGAAGCCTGTAAAAGCCGAGAAGGCTAACGGCAATTACATCACCGAAAAATATATACAAAACAATGTATGTTTACGTATTACGCTGCTTATACTGGTGGTAGGATTCCTATGCAGGAATCCGTCTAGGTAGGTACCACCCCAGAGCCAGTTATTCTGCCGTGATATATATATTTTCGGTGATGTAATTGCTGTTAGCCTTCTCGGCTTTTACAGCTTCATCGGATACTGTGCTCGCGGGCCAGGGGCCCGTGTGCCAGGTTTGGTTTGACCCAAACATAAATAAATAAATAAATAAAAACTCCTACAAAACCCTCGAAGTTCGGACTGTGTCGCGTTCGCTGCGTGGCTGCCGTGAAGCAGTAGTGTGTAAACATTACTGTGTTTCTTCGGTTTGAAGGGCACTGAGCGCTAGCGTAATCACTGTGCATTTGAGACTTAAGAACTGATGTCTCATGGTGACGGGGGCAGTGTTGACGGCTCGGTTGGCGCAGTGGCTAATGCCACTTTCTGTGTCGCGGGTCGCGGGTTCGATTCCCGCACGGGACAAATATTTGTATGGCCTACAGATGGTTGTTCCGGGTCTGGGTGGTTTCTGCATGTGGAATTTATGTCTGTAAAACGTACCCACGACACAGGAGAAATCCTACTGTGGGGCATAGTTTATAAAAGAAAAAAAAAAATCAAACCACAGAAATATTCTGGGTGACACAGCATTTGTATTTGTATGTATATTTATTATTTATTATGATGTTCTAGGAAGATGCTGCGGCCCATCTTCTGGTTTTAATTTTCCCTCTGTCGACTTTTACGACACCCACAGGATGAGATAGGGTGATAGCTCTTAAGCCGCTACCACACGGCACTCTTAAGCCGCTACCCCACGGCACAGGCATCAGTTATTAAGTCTTATATGCCTAGTAATTACACTAGCTCTCACCTTCTTAGAAGGATTTCTGCATAGCAATCCTACCTCCAGTAGGACCCATGATCACAATATTATAAACATAATATTGTTAGTAAATTCATGTTTCTAAATCTAGCATTCTTCACCTATCTGTTTTTCTTCTCTTCTGTATACATCTCTATATTTTTCTCTATATCGTTCGGTCCTATTGTCTGTCTGTTCGCCTATGACTTGAGTTCTATTTAACGGATTTTGATGATGTAGAATATTTATTAGTAGGTCTGAATTTCCCTTCTCGCACTTCGCCAGTTCTTTTAAACGAGTCATCTAATGAGAATGAACATCCACAACCTGGCGCTCCTTTGTCAAGCATAAGATTACTTAAAACATTTCATGCTGCAGTACAGGAGACTGACAGACATGACATTACTTAGAATAATACTTTTCGCGGCATGTAGGTTTCCTCACAGAAGAAGTGGTACATGCAATAAAGTTTTCTGTATCCTAGTGTCTCTAGGTGTACAGGCAATTAGACCGGATCATAATTTTTCTATTTGCTATATTGCCATTCGTTTTTACCATGTTTATAAGCTGGCTAGACGTCCCTCACCGATAGGAAACGACCTGTCAAATCCTTTTGGGAAGGTGGTGACTGTGCTATGTGACCGTTTTTTTCGGAGGCCGACTCGCGTAATCGATGGTGATATCTTGACAGTTATGTAGATTTAGTCTAAAGTTCCTTCAAAAGTACAGGAAAATCGAGAATAAAACTGAAACGATCATCCATTTAATACTTCACCGCAAACAACTTAACTTAACCTCGACTATCGTTAAGGCTGCCGATTCGCCGCGACACCACGAGACATACCTTACTCTATCAACGTTTAATTCTGTCTCATTTAAGGAGTGTTTAGGTGTTCCATTGTATAATTCCCGAATCCAGTTTGATCAGATAACATATAAACTTTATAAGTGTAATCCTAGTAAATAGTGTAAATAATAGAATGATGCTATGATACGGCGATGAGAAAGATAAGATTGGCATTGACAGTAATGAATCAGCGTCGCAGACTTGCGCTCGTGACTGTACAGCGGGTGTTTAACCTCGTTACTTTGTGGAACGATTAAAAATGGAACCTCGATGCTTATTTGGAATTAGTTTACAGCTGTCTGGCATGAAGATATATTGCTGTTAGAATTTGTAAAAAAAATATGAAGACGTCAAGAGATATATAAAAATTTGACAAATATTTGATAGGTATGATGAGTATTTTTCGGAACGAGCCTTACGGAAACAAATTTAATTTAAAAATGTTAGTCATAGCTTTTACTATTTTAAAGAAATCTATCGTTTCACATCAAACGCGTTAACGCACTTTGAACAAATCATTCAGCGTCCAAACTTGGTGAATGTTATAGACGCCGCGCGCCGGAGAGGAGGGCGAGGAGAGGGCGACAGATTCGCGAGGAGGCTTCCGCGGGCGGGGTCAGCGACCTCGCCCCCCGCGCGACGGCGCGCGGGCGCGCCAATGTCAGGGCCGGTGCAGCGGTCAGCTGACGTCTGGCGGCGCGCGGGGGCCGCGGCTCCCACTGCGAGGTGCAGTCGACTCCCGAGCTTCGGCGGAGACGCACGTCTCCGCTCCGCGTCGCGCTATAAATAGAAGCAGGCGGCGGCACCGCGCGCTACTCCGGCGCCGGGGCTGTCCTCACCGAGTCAGGTACCTGAAGTAGCGCGCGGTGCCGATGCTGGAGCCTCAGGAATGGAACACACGCACGACACTGCGACCGCCGCACGCCCATTGTACTTCATCAGGTGCTCTGGTAATGATCGTTCCAGGCGCTTGTTGGAGTACACTTACCGTGACGGCGGCTCTCGTCTTGTCCGCTTCGTTCGGATCGTGGCACGTGGTTCGAAGCACGTGGTGACGCCCAGGGTGCCCAAGGTACGTAGACCCCGACGTGGGCGACACAAAGAGCGGTGAGTCATGACCACGGTTGATGACCGCGCTGCACCCCACCCCTTCCCTTTCCACACCCTCGCTAATTTTTGCACGCACGCAAATATCATATTTGCATGGTCATCGAACTCCCTAAAGACAGATCTGAACAAAGGCAGCTAAAACTGGTTTTCGTATATTTTTTGACGGCGGCCGAGCGGCGGCGCCGTCTTGCGAATTTTTCCAGCCTACAAAATGTGTTGTGTGGCGAGACCGTGTTAGTAGACATGGATATAAAATGAGATGTGTTTTATTTGACTAAAAAACATTGTGCTGCGGCGTTCATTGTTAAGGCAATGGTTCAAGAACAAAGCGTTTTGGGAGCACGAGGAGCGCCGAGTGTCAACCGTTTCGTGTTACAATAATAATTGTATTTTCCGTTTGGTTAGCAATTCAACACGACGTCAGAGGCGTAATTTTTCACCGGCTCCGACGCTACCAGGAGAACTCGGATCGTTTCACTTTCGAGTATTTCATCATTTCGCGAGCACGCGCTAACCGCCCGCACTTATCGCCTTTTGTACTTTAAGCCGCCGCGATAAAGATACGTTTAGCCCGAATTGTTCGTAAAATCGCGCAGATATAATGCAAACGACCAATAAAAGTATAAGTCTCGGCTGGATGATTCACAGGCATGCCACTAATTGTCCGAATGAACGCATAGGATCCGCCGAGTTAGATTTCATATTATAGTGAAACTGTCTCGAGTAACATTGCTGGAATGTCTTTAGTCTTAAATTAGCAATTTGTTTGTTTTTTAACACCCCTCCTTCCCTTCCCAAGCATCATACTGTTTCACGCAGTAAGAATATGCCTATCCACATTTTTTTTATGTCACTAATTTTGCATTCTTAAATTCTGTCAGCACTTAGTCATTTTAAAATCTTGCCAAACTATTCTATAGCATCTTTGCATCACTCACTAAGAGGAAATACTCAAAGCATACCAATTGTAATTTACATATTTTTAGTAGTCCTAAGTTTTAGGAATAGATTGAGTCACTCGGTGAACGGTTTTGTTGAGATTTCTAATTCGGCCTTAGATTTTGGCCTTGCGCACGTCCGTCCATTAATGAGAAATTTTAGGCCGTGCAATTTATTTAAGGAAATTTATGTTAGCAATAAATTTATTAAAATGTAAGTTTTATAATTGCTATAAACTCCACATATTTCCTAGTGAAAGCGATTAATCTGTCTAATGGAAAGTTAACGGTTAAGTTTATCTTTACACACTTCGAAGCAATTAATTTAATAAAACAAAAGACAACTAATAAAAATTATATATCGTTAAAAGTTTATTAACACTTTATTTTTATTTTTATCTTTTAGCACCATGTTTTACGCTACGTTTTAGATTTTTTATACTAAATTTCTATTTGCTTTATGTTAACAAAAGGACTGTGATATTTGCATTTTTTTCTGTTAAATTAAAAACAATATTGAAAAAGCGGCCCTAACAAACACATATATTCTAATTAGATACATATCCGAATTGAAAAAAAAAGTAAAGTTATTTTAAAGTCTTTTGTTTTATCTGTGGCACGTTAACACGTTATCGTCCGTTGATTTTTATTGAGAGCGTTCAAATAATATAAAAGTAGGTGTGTTGCAAACTACGTTTAAATAAGACTTGTCGATGACACACCTAAAATCTAAACAGAATGTAGATAATAGTTATATAATGTTTCCGTAAATAACAAAAAAAAAATTGTGGACAAGGATTATAAATTGACGTTCCACAAACAACTTGACTATGGACAAAAATTTAAAAAGTTTAAGTAAAAAAAAATTAAATGTTCAGCGAACGTTCCGTCTGTTTAATTAAAATGCTTTGTTTTTGTTACAAAACAACTACCTACGAGTATATAACCTTTTGCACTTAAAACCGGAGACAATTTTTATCATTTCCTCTATACAGATAAAGACACCTTAAGTTTTATCGGGTTAACATTTTCATTTAAATTTTATTTTACTTAAAACAGTTGTTTTATTGCATTGCGTTTCACGAATATACAAAAATTGCGCTCAGTGAAACTAGCTACAAAACTATGAGCTGGGCATCATCATTACGCTTGATATATAATATAAACGTTAAAAAGGCAGAATAAGTATATAGTTAACTCCTTAATCAGCTTCCTTAAATGTTTTACTTAAATTCTATCTATATATATCTATATCTATAAATGTTATTATGTATTATGCATGTATGTAAATCAATGGCACCATATAACTGAGTGCATGTCTGAGAAATTAAAAATATTTCGAAGACATGTGAAGTCCGCCAACCCGCATTGGAGCAGCGTGGCGGATTCTTCCTAGCTCCATAACCCTCTCAGAAATGAGAAGAGGCCTGTGCTCAGTAGTGGGACATTTATAGGCTGAAACTTTACTTTTTTTACCATATAACTTACTACAAAGCAGTGACATCTATGGAAAATCATTTAAAACTAATAATAAATACCATAGATCTAAGACCCTCTGTACTACTTCTTCTATTTTGTTCCTGACAATCAGCTACCAAATCGAGCCTTTTTGCCAATGTGGAGTAATAATTAAATCATAACAATGATTTCGTTTCGATTGACAGTAAATGATAGTTGACTTTAACTGAAGATTTGGTGGACTGATGAATGGTAATGGAGGTGAAGATTTGCTGGACTGATGGAGACAAAACGAAAAATACAATTTTGGTCTTGAATTGAATTTCACTTTCTGCATAATAAACTATTAATATTGAACATCAACATATTCACAGAACTTACAAAATTCAATAAAAACACTACCGCCGTTTTCCGAGTTGGCGCCAAAAGTTTTCGACCGTCTGTTCTATTAGCACAAAGTTACAAAGCTTGGTCCTAAATAATTTAAAAAAAAAAACATGTGTGCAGTTCAACGCTGTAGAAGAGAAACGTTCAAAAGACTAAACTTCGAGAGAATGAGACGAATGCAGAGTATCAGTAGTAGGATAATTGTAGGGTTAATTTATTTTAATATTGTTACCAAATCTAGAAATTATTTTACGTTTTATTCTACAAATAACATCACATACCGCAAGTTTTCAATTTAAACAAATGATACCGAGTATCTAAAATATGAAATAAATGCGTTGGTTTGGATTTGATCAATATGTCTTTGAAATGCCGCCTCAAACTGTTTTCGATCTTGTTGTCGGGCTAATGAGAGCAAAATCTACGAATAAAGTGAAGATTTTCGCTTTTTCGTTTCATCGAGTTTCAAATCATAACGATTCTGAAGAGGGTTTCACTACAATAAAAAAAAAACAAAGAAATACTAAATTAGGACCTTTACAGCTTAAATTTTATAATCTGTAAAAGCTTCCGAGTTTGAGATCATTGAGTTCGCAAGACGGTAATTGAGCCCAGCGGCCTTAGGTTTGGTAATAATTTCATGCAGTCTAAAGTAAAATGTTTAAGTATTTAACGTTTACGTTTCTTTCTCGTTCTGGTAACCGGGTTAATGGTGTGAATCGATTCAAACAAGATATCGGACTTATAAAGTGTAACCGTACAGATAAAATTAATTTGCAATCGGTAATTAAAATTAATTAAATCAATTAAAAACTTCAAAATTACACCTCATTTTGAAGTTTTTAATTCAGCTGGTCACACTGAATATAGTTTTTATTATTCTGATTCTTAAATTTTCAATTTATTTATGCAAACCAAACAAGACTTCGAAATTCAAAAAAAGAACTGCAACTAAACGTACCACAAATGTAACTTATTTAGAAATTTGCTTACAATAAAAATAAATAAACATTAATTAACAAAAATATTACTCACTGTCATATAAGTGTTCAGTATAAACAATTATTAATGAATCAATAAATATATGAATTATTAATAACAGACTGGTTGCACAAAAACTCTGCGCGAAAACGTTACACACAAATTGAACTGTTATCGCGTCCAGAGAAGTTTCACTTCAATACATACAAACATACCGTCAAGCCTTTTTCCCATGTAAGGGGTAGGCAGAGGCCACTCACATAGCCCACTTTTTGCCCTCGCGGGAAACGAGACGTGACGCATGTCGAACCACGTCGCCGCCATTTAGGTACGAGTCAATAAATTCTTACTCCCCATTGCGCTCCCTCGAACAGTATGATAACAACATTGCATATTATGGTGTTATTTTGCACGAATAAAGGCTGTTTGCCGCCTCTTATGACACCTCGGTAGGAAAGAGGTAGGCGGTATTTTACTCTGCCGGACACCTATCGGCTGCACTTCAATCAAAACTGAAAAATCACGGCGCGACCCTCTTGTACCAGATGAATCTCCCATATTGTTTGGCAACCATAGTAAGTCACTTGTAGAGCCATGGTCGCTCAGGGAACCGTGGTATCTAAGGAGCTGGGCTTTCGCCTAAAAATGTCTGAGTTACCTAGCTTCGGTCTCCGTTGTCGGCACCTATAAAATTAGATAAAACAACAGGTGGAATAAAAACATTTTGAGACCATGCCAATATTAAAGAAGGCTTGCGCCCCGCAGTGGGACCGTAATATTCCATTACTTAAGTGTATAGAGGCACCCACTTTTCCCATAGATAGAATGCTCGGACGTCGCGTTTGGGACTAGAAATACCGTCACAAAACATTCATCCATTTTTTAAGCACATATGCTCAGCGATTAGATCCCTGGACCCATTAGGCAGGTAATTCGTCTCTGAGTCACGCTGTTGTTTACACCAAGGGCTCCCAAACTATGTTCCGCGGAATCCGTGTTCCGTTGAATCTTAATAGGTATTCCGCAACAATTTGGAATGTAAATACACTGGCACACATTTAAAGATCTTCTACTTTCTATCGACTGGCGGGCGATAGCCGAGTGTTCCGCAAAAAAATCCGGACTCACAATGTGTTCCATTGCGGAAAAAGTTTGGAAACCCCTGACTTACACAATACTAAAAGTAAAGAACGCTCGGCGCTTTCGCTTAATGCCAAAACCGTAACACTTACTAAAGTAAAATAAGTGAAGCAGTATCTGAGGTAATAATATGGTTAAATAAAAATAATTTACAAATAAATTTAACAGAGACTAAATTGATACAATTCAAAACATATAATAGCAAAAAAAAAAACATTAAATGTTAAATACAAAATTGAAAAATTAGAACAAGTTGGCAGCGAAAAATTGTTAGGTATTATAAACGACTAAAATGCACATATAAAGTGTTTGCAAGAAATAAGACAAATTTGTGTACGCACTGCGCCGACTTAGACCCGATTTCACCGATTGCTTTGGAAACCAAGTTTAAAAAAACCGCGTTTTGCTTAACTGACTTCAAATGTATCATTTGATTTCGGATTTCGTCTAACCGATTTCACCGACTCCATTTTGATCGCGTTTAGAAAAACGAAGTTTACATGAAATATCGCCACAATCAAAACAAAAAGACGATTTATTTCATATTTTGCGTCATCAAACAGCCTGTTTTTATGCATAGGTTACATAGGTATGCAAACAATAAATAATACGAATTAAAAATAATTTTTGTGTTGACATAGTTGTGTAATTGACAATGACAGCTCTCTAAACGCGTTAGAGCTGAATGTCGAAAATTGGGCGTTCAGAATTTGAACCGCGTTTAGCATTGACTGCTTTCATTTGATTTTGATGAAATGCAAACTGTAGCATTGAACTCAGTTAAACGCTTAAACTTCGTTTTTCTTGAACTGATCGCGTTTATTTTCAACGGTAAAATCCGCCCTTAGACGAACAGTTTCCAAAGAAGCAGCACTAAGCGCTTATGGTTATGTATCCTCGTTACAGAATTATGGATTATTGACATGTGCCCCATATACTCAGTCTATGCGATTAAAGCATTTAAAATTCCAAAGAAATGCATTTGAGCTATCTGCGGAACAGGGTCATTTGACAGTTGTAAACCATTGTTTAAAAATTACGCATATTTCCTCTGCAGTCAATATTATACTTAAAGGAAATATGTATATTTGTAAAGAAATATCCTAAATATTTTGAATTAAACACAAGATCTGTAAGACATCCGTATAAGCTATACGTATTTTTTATTATAAGTAATTTAAATATATTTCAAAAGAATGCTTATTGTATAGCCATAGCCAATTTCAATAGTCTACCTGATGACTTAAAGAACCTATGCCCTATTTAAAAAAAAACACTTTGTTTGCTGTTAGAAAAAAAATATTACAAATAAATAAATGTAAATGATTTCTGTAATATATAAATTATAATGTAGTTAATTCGTTTTGTGTAACCTCCCTTTCATAATTGTAACTATTGACTTTTGCATGCTGATACAGTAGATTTTTTTTTTAATTTATGATCGTAATTTTGTACCATGTTCTCGCAAATAAATTCCTGTCTATTTAATTCATTCTATACTGTTGTTAACATTTCCCCACAGACAAATGAATGGATGTATTTTGTATATTGAAATATTACATGGAGAAGTTAACATAGTGTAAAGTTTTTTTTTGTTTGAATTAAAATGACAAACGAGCATAGTGAAGCGGCCAGTGTCGCCCAGAGATCTACCTCTATCTATCCTAGATCAAGAATCAAGATGCGCGTCGAAGCGATATGGTTACGCGCGAAGTACAAGGCAAAACTGCTGGTAGAATTTCTATGCAGAAATCCTTCTTGGTAGGTTCTGAAGTTCCAGTTATTTCAAATATGCCGGAATTAAAATTTACAGGCCGGTGGTGATATTATTTATTTTACAGCCGTGAAATCTTTGGAACGTGGCTGCCCTGCAAGTGGAAACTTCTAGATGTATTTAAGTTATTATTTGCGGCAACTTTTGGGAAAGATCAATGCTCAGCAGTGTACTGGTGGGCTGTCATGATGATGATGAAGATCATTTATTATTACGTAAGTGATGAACAAAAATCTATCACCGTAAGCCTTTTTATTCTCTTATTCGGCTTTGCGTCTAAGATCGACCATTTTTGAGTTTCAGAGATCCAAAATATGTTTTATTACAAGACAAGTATGTATAGATTAATTTCTAACTAATATCAGCTAAATAAAAAATTGATACGAGCTAATTATGCCAGTTACTCCGGACTTACTTACTTACTTTTTTTTTCCGGACCGATACGACTTAGGGACCTTCAAGAAAAGAGCCTATTCCTTTCTCAAAGGCCGGCAACGCATCTGCTATTCCTCTGGTATTGTAGGTGTTCATGGGCGGCAGTGATCACTTACCATCACGTGAGCCACCTGCTCGTTCGCCTCCTATTCTATAAAAAAAATAAAAAAATACTCGACCTCACAGAGTCAGTTAGTAACTGACTCTGTGAAGTATCATGGAGCTTTAGTGGTGGTTAGTTTTTACAACAACGAAATCCGGAAAGTGTAGTTTTTCTAACAAAAGGTATTTTCATTTATTAATCAAAAGCGTTATAAAGAGGGGTTATTATAAAAATATTATAATAACCTTATAGTAGAATAGAATAGCACCTTCCGTCTTTCCAACCGAGGTGAGTCAAAGTCGACTATGATATCGTACGCAGCTTTTATCCGTGCAGAACAACATCATAATATGCAATACTGTCACTATACTGCTCGTGGGAACGCAATGGGGAGTAAGAATTTTTGGTCTCGTACCAAAATGACGGCGTTGTAGTTGGCCACCCGACACATCGCGTTTGTAGCGAAGGCGAAAAGTGGGCTACGTGTGTCCTCTGCCTACCCCTGATATGGAAAAAAGCTGTATGACGTACAGACATACTTGATAATTAATTCTTATTGAAACCAGGCTAAGGTATTAATAGCAAGGACTGCAAAAGTAGTTATGTAATAAAAATTCAATGAAAGTAATAAAACATTGAGTTCTATATAAAGAATACATAAAGCAGTGTCTTTTGTCAATAAGTACTTTTTATCGGTCCACTGATGATAGACAATACAATATATTACAAGTAATATCTAATATTTATCGTTCATCTGATTACATTGTATTGATTAAGGAAAAATAAAACTATATTGTTGTTTTAAACTAATGCTTTTATTTCACGTATAAATTATTCTTAACTTAAAAAACTCAGCAAATAAGGAGCACAAACATTTAAAAAAGACTATCCAAATAGAGAACGATGAGTTGAAATAATAATAAGTCATGAGGGTTCCAAAAAATACTCACAATCGTGTAAGAACACTGTATAACGCGAATCAATTATATTTCTATTTCGAATTCATCCCGAATTGCGTTTGAGGTTTGAGCGGTTTGAGAGACAGAACGAGGTGTCAAAAGTGAATAAAACTACAGATAACCAACCCATGACCATAGACCAGTGGTTTCAATTCGATTCTAATTTAGTATCGATATATTTTCAAAAAAGAACATTTTAAGGTAAAAATGTCCTACACAGATGACAGCTTGTAATCGATTACCGCCGATTTTTTTATCAATTTTATAAAAATATCGCTATAAATAAAAATAAAAGTACTTTAAAAAAAACCTGGAATATTCATAACTTTTTTTATACTAAACTTAATTAAAAGATGTAATTTAAATTATGCAATTTATTTGTCTGATACAACCTGGGCCCAAGAATTGTCGTTCCTCTTTACTCGAAAAGTAAAGCTTATGCGATATAGTCCCATTGTGTATCTTTCCACTTGCTAAAATCCTGTCACACACATTTTGCTTCTTGTACTTTCTTTATTTTATTAGCATTTTCATACCAGCTCAGGCAGACCTTGCTTTTACCATCAGGTGAACGTTTTGCTCGTTTCGTCATTGTAACCAATAAAAAAGCTTGTCAATAGCGGCACGGAAAATCATAGCAATATTATTTGCTACCACAGTTGGCAGAGAGCCGGGGTGGCTCAGGGGCTAGGCGCTCGCTTTAAGTTTCATAGTAAGCGAGTGTTCTGGGTTCTATTCCCGGCATCAACAAAACTGTTAATTGTAATTTTAAATGCTGTATTAGCACGTGCCGGCGTTGGAGGAAAACATCACGAGAAAACCTGCATTTCTGGTAAATAAAATTTTTTTCGAGGACATGATAGTGCATCAACCCGCAATGGAGCAGCGTGGCGGACTCTTACCGGCCCTAAAACCCTCTCACATATGAGAGGAGGCCTGCGCTCAGCAGTGGTACATTTATAGGTTGTTACTTTACTTTATTTTAGTAGATATTATAGTTCCACTAGTGTACACGCAGACATTCGCTAATCTTAACTTACCCACTCCCAAAATAACGCTCTAGCGATAAGATCGGAGGTGTCAGAGACACGGGGATAAAAAAAACGCAACCAGACCGAAAAACCAACTAATTGTGTTTTTGTTTAAATCTTGGGCTCGGGGTCGAACATTTTACCCGTTTATAGGCTGTTACTTACTGCTTTACTACAGTTGGCAGGCCGATTGGCGATCACAGTGCTAGAGTACTTGTAACTTAGACGCTGCTGGTCACCAATGTGTTGATTCCTGGTCTGTCATTTCGAGGTGGTTATTCTGGAAGACATGATATTTTCCAGGCCTTAGTCGACTCTTACGACGACCACGGAATGGGACGGTAAGGCAGATTTTGTTGCGCCTCCACCACACGAAAGATGGGCAGGTAAAGTTAATTTCATGATATATTAACTATGTTCTTCAGGCATAGGTCTAAATTTAATCCACCACAAATGCAATGCTTTTTTATAAAAGAAAGTGACCAGACGAACAAATCGTTCACCTGATGGAAAGTGCAACGTGTGCTGAAAATGCTGTGTCAGGCAGAACAGTCCTGTGCGGCACAACACTGCGCCCGTCTCCATGAGACATCAGCACCATATGCTAAGTAATTACACTAGCTGTCAGTTCCCTTCAAACTGAAATATAGTAATGTTTGCACACTCGTGCTTAATGGCAGATAACTGGCGGCGGTACCTACATAGACGAATTCCTGCATATGAATCCTACCACCAGTACAAATGCTTGTGTAATTTATCTAGTTTTAGGCGTTTTTTGTATTTCATTTATGCACAAAATTTATTTTATTTATATTACATCGTGACCACCACACGGCTTAAAAGAATCTACCACCGTCTTGACCATTGGGTGTCGTAAAAGTCGGCAGAGGGAAAATTAAAACCAGAAGATTGGCAGCAGCATCTTCCTGTGACATCTGATCAAATTAACTACGGTTGCCAACCTGTCTGCCAAACGTGGCAACTATGGCAAAATCCCCCCAAAATGAAAGCTCTAAACGTTTGAGGCTATTTATAGGGTTGGCCTATGTTCAGCCGTGGACCAATGATAGGCTGAAAATATCATATCACAGCTGTGTAATATTTACTTCCATATGAGCAAGGTTGTATGAATTCTTCTGTATCGTGGGTGTGTTTTACAGAGACAAATTACCCACCCCGACCTGAAACAACCACCTGTGGGCAGTTGTTCCGTGAAATGGAATCTACAATATTATCTTATCTAGAACCGAAAAGCTGCATTTTCAGTGCTGCACAAAAGTTATTAAGACTGTGATCACAACCCAGGATTCATGACTCAACAGACAGATATGTTAATCGCTGAGATAGGATGTACAGTGTCGTAGACCACGCCACGCTAACACTAACTACTCTACTCAACCTAAGGAAGTGCGATTCATGTGTGAACCGAGCCGCTGCAGCTCAGAGGCCGGGCGCTCACTAAATTTCATAGTATGAGTGATCTAGATCTTCATTCACCAGTGATCTGGATCCCCGGTGAAGTCGCCATTAAAATTGTTAAATGCAATTTTAAGTGCGGACTTAGCACGCGATTGGCGGTAAAAGGCATCGTGAGGAAACCTGCATGTCGGAGAAACTGAACGAACAGATGCTTCGTTTGTATGTGAAGTGGACCTGAATTGGAGCAGCGTGTCCCCAAAATTCCACTTAAAAATTAGTTTAGATTAGTTTAGTTTAGTTAACAGTGGGACATTAAAATTGACATTTATTCATAAGTTTTGTACAGTATTTGGCATTTTTTTTAAGTCAATAAAGAACAGAAATAAGTAAGATATAAAAATAAACACGGTCAGAAAAAATATTCAATCAATTATGTTTCTACTGAATTTATAAAAGTCTCAAATTACAATTGCAAAATTGTGCGTGTTACAGAGTTCTCAATGCAGACCAGTCTGTCTTCGAAGAACCCCTGGGACTTAGACGGAATGCTTCGTTGTTAGTGAATTCGTTTCCGATTTTCGTCAAGTGTTGTGCTACTTTTTTCCGATGCTATTCTGCGAGAATGTGGTTCTGCCCCGGATCGAGCCGACCCATTAATATACAGACAATCTTACTTTATTTTTATTACTATACTAAAGTTATATATTAGACTTTGTATGTTTGAACGCGTTAATTTTAGGAAATACTAATCCGATTTAATAAATATTTTATACAGATTTTTTAGATTTATTATTTATTTTATGTTTTAGACATTAGATAGCGTATTTATTGAGTAAAACATCAGTGTGTTACGGTATGAAGGGCACTGAGAGCTAGTGTAATCACTGGGCATATGAGACCGAAGAACTGATGTCTCAGGGTGGCCGCTGCCGGAAATTCAGCGATCGAAATGCATAGTTGTAATGACCTACAGAAATATAAATAGCGTGAGCTTGGAGCCCTGCTTTTATCTTTATTTTGCTCGATTTCTAAATATAAATTTAACAAAATAAAATTTGAATGGAAATTGGAAAATTTGTTTAACTATGAATGATAGTTAATCTGCCGGATAAATAAAAATAGTCGTTTTAAATTATATTATAATTATAATAATGAGATTATAATATAAATTAGATTTACCTACACTTGTTGACATTTTGTATTGGATAGATGCCATTACCATTGCTAATAAGTTTTTTAATTTTTTATACTTGCGGTAGGATTCCTATGTAGGAAACCACAGCAGTACACGTAAATGTTTCGGTTTAAAGGGCGCGGTTAGCTAGTGTAATCACTGGGTATATGACACTTAAGAACTCTCAGTGTAACAGGCGCAGTGTGGTGTCACACAGAATTGTTGTGGGTGACACAGCATTTGTTATGGGCAGACGTTGCACTTACCATCAAGTGAACGCTTTGCTCATTTTGGCACTATCTCCAATAAAAAATAATTGTATAAGAATATACAATTATTTTTTATTGGAGATATAGATATAATAAAATAAAAATATAGAATAATAGAAATATTATATAATATATATAATATTTCTATTATTCTATATTAATATAGAATGAAATATAAAAGAAAAATAAAAATATTAAAATAAAAATACTGAAGCTTTGTAAGTTTGAACGCGCTAATTTCAGTAAATACTAATATGATTCAAAAAAAATCTTTTTGCATTAGTTTGCCCGTTTATTTTGTAAGGTTTTAAGGCTGTCAAACTAAAAAAACAAAAAGGACCTAGGCGCTCGCATTAAATTTCATTGTACGTCACCTGGGTTCGATTCCCGGTGCCGGCACCACTAAAATTGTTAATTGCAATTTTAAGTGCTGATTGACCGCGTGCTCGGCGGTGAAGGAAAACATCGTGAGGAAACCTGAATGTGTGAGAAATATTTTTTTTACCGTAAGTAAGGCGCAGTCATGGTGTCGGCTTATTTTACGTGTGTTTAACCACAGTCGCAGGCAGGAATAGAAATTAAACTTAACATTTATAAAAGTCTTACCTCATTCGTACCGAAGTTATATTTTCTACATTTGTAACTTCGTAAATTTTAGACTTAATTTACACAGTATTTATATTTAATACTCGCTGTGCGCCACGGTTTCACCCGCGTAAAAAGCCGACCCCGATCGATGTCACATATACTTTTATCACGACACATATACTTCCATAATTGAATCGGATTTTGGGGATTTAATCTTTTTGCGCGGAACCCCAATTATTTATCTTAAATTAAAGTTACTAAGTTACCCGCTATAATATCTGCTATCTGTCAGTGAAAGTCCAAAAGTCGGTCCAACAGTTTCGGAGATTAGCCGGAACAAACAGGCATACAAAAAATAAAAACAGTTTTTTTTCTTGTAAGTACCGTATATAATTTTATAAACATTGAGTAAAGTTATTTTGTTATCACAAACAGACACTACAATTTTATTTATTTGTATGTATAGATGAGGTATAATACGGGTGATGGTTAATTGTCCAAGCACGCTTAAGGAAAAAGAAGCAAACTAAATGATAGATGCCCGACCGTCTCGTCGAAACAAAATAAAACTAAACACGCGTATTAATTGCATAGTTAGTTATGTACTAAGAAAAAGATAATTATTAATTGTTAAGTGGAATTTTGTCATTTACTAGGATAAATAACAAAGAACAGTGGCAAACTCCGGTACAAATTTTTGTTGGCTTTATTTTGTGTGTAAAGATTCTTTTCCCAACAGTAGGATTTTCTCCTGTATCGTGGGTGCGTTTTACAAACATACATTTCACATGCACAACACAACCGGACCCGAAAAGCAACAATTTGTGTTTTTGCACAAATGTTGCCTCCGGCTGGGAATCGAACCCAGGACCGGTGGCGCAGAAGTCAGGTACGCTAACCACTACGCCACGCGGTCGACATGGCGATGAAAAATATATAAAAGTATTTTTTTTTATTTCATCATTTCATTTTCATTTCATTCATTATCAGAGACATAAGTTCTTAAGTATAATATTACCAGTGATTACGCTAGCTCCGATTGCCCTTCAGACCGAAACGCAGTACTGTTGCACACTACAGCTTCACGGCGGAATAACTGGCCCTGGGATGGTACCTACCTAGACGGATTCCTGCATAGGAATCCTACCACCAGCACAGTTTAAAGTCCTTTATAACTTTGTTTTGAGGCGCACTGTTGATAGTCTGGAATTAAATAAATTCAGTCTATATTATTACTTAGATAAAACCTTTGCAAGGTTAGATCCAAGTCGCAGTAAGAAAATCGGATACAGAAACTGCCAGTAGCACGTAGGTGCCATCGCAGTGTCAGTTATTCTGCCGTGAAACAGTGCAAACATAGCTGTATTTTACAAGCTTTTATTCATCATCATCATTATTTCAGTCCACTGCTGAACATAGGACTCCCCCATTGATTGTCACAAAACACGGTCCTGAGCTACCTGCATATATCGATCAAGTGAGGGATCGCCTTACATTGCGTTTGCCGGTACGAGGTTTATTTATTTATATATTAATCCTTATTGTTTCCCTCACAAAGAAAGGATACAAAGGGCGGACTTAATGCTTTTAGGCATTTTCTCCCAGTCAACCCATGGAGTGGTGAGATTTTCATGTAGGTGTAGCAATATAAGACGAAAAATGTAATATAAAATAATATTATAATAATTATATATAAAAATATATAATAACATTTACATACATGTAAATAGATACACACACAATTGTCTATACATATATATACATATATAAACACAGGTTGCGTATAACTTAACTACCTTTTATTACAAGCTTTTATTTAACACGTAATATATGTATGTACTCGTATGTGAAGTTCAAATCTTGCGAACCAAATTTGACCTACTTTCGGATGTCTAATACAGCAAAATTTGGCATACCTATGTAGCTTCGGTGAAAATGGAGCTGGTATGATGATGGAGCCGGAAGTTGGTCATAGGAAATCTTCAACTAAGCAAGATAGTTTCTTTATATTTGGGCGCTAGATTTGTTTTGACAAGTACGATAGCCCTAGCAACATATGAAGCCCACAAGATATAGGTATTTTTTTAAGTAGATGCTTGAGGTAATATCATAGTTGCACGGGGGCGGATAAGAAAATTATAAGTATATTCTTTTTGTATAAACCATTTATTCTAGATCCCCCTTACGATGCAAATGAGATGAGATGGGTTTTAAACTACTACAATATCGTAATAAAGGCTTGTAACGAAAATATTTTTTAACTTATTTTTTTGTAAGCACTGTATGCTAGTGTTATTATTATGATCTTAAAATAACGAAGCCCCACAGAAGGATTTGTCCTGTGGCGTGGGTGCGTTTAACAGACATAAATTCCACATGCACAAACACCCAGACCCGGAACAACTATATATGGCCATACAAATATTTGTCCCGTGCGGGAATCGAACCCGCGACCTCAAGCGCACCTCGGTATATACTAATTATTTATTTATTCTTTATTGTATTTACCTTATTTAAAAAAAAAGGATTACAAAGGGCGGACTTAATGCCTTTTGGAATTCTCTCCCAGTCAACCCAAGGCATAGAGAGATATTGTTATAGGTGCTTTACAATGTGCAAATTCATAATCTTAAATACTTACTAATAAAAACATGACACTAATGGGACTAAAATATATCTAATCAGTAATAATAATATTTAAAATCATATTACACTTACATATATACAAATATATATACACTTAAATATACAGACACGTAAAACTGATATATACATATACATATTTACATACATATTACAGAATGCCGATAATAGCAATGTTGATATCAACTTACTAAGATGATTTTAAAAAATGTTCTCGAATGAATCTTTTCAAATGTAAGCTTATCAGAAACCTTCCTAATGTCTTACTATGCAGTTAGATTTGCTGGGTGACTCTGTAACTGCTATCGGCAGACGTTTCATTTATAATTAAGTGATCGATTGGCTCGTCTCATCAATTTATTCAATTTAAAAAAAAAACTGTTGCCTTGTCCAGGTAGGTACTATTCTCACAGAATGTTCGTAACAGTAACGCTGATGTGCTTCGAATGATGAGTGAAGAGAAACTTTCCATCTTAGTCTTCAGTGGTGATTTTTTTTCTAATTGGATAAAGTGACGAAGTTCGTTCGAAAAAGAACGTTCCCCTGATAGTAAGTGCAAAGACTGCCCATAACGAATGTGTCACCCAGAACACATTGTGTGATACTACACTGAGTCCGTCACCCTGAGGCATAAGTTCTCAAGTGCCATATGCCCAGTGATTATCAAACCGAAACACAGTAATTTTTGTGCACTACTGTTTCACGGCAGAATAGTTGGCCCTATGGTGGTACCTGGTGGAACATCTTCACCTTTATTTCTTTATCAAGGATTTTTGCTTCTAAAACGATATGATGGTAGATTCTCTTAAGCCGCCATGTGCAAAATTTAATATGATTCAGACGTCTGGAAGTAGGCGAAAATTAATTTGCAAGGTTCCGTTACATAGATACATACAGACTTAAGGTCAAGCTTATTAGGCGTGTTAAAAAATTGGTTGGTTTCATGTATAAAATATTTGTTTAATCACAATATTCACGCATATTTATCCGCTCATATAAAATAATATTTTTATAGATAAAATCTAAATGATTTAAATTTGATATAGATAATTTTATGTTTCATCATAAGAGAAGACGCAGTTGTAATAATTTGCATTATATTCCCATTATGTTAATGGTTAGAAAAAAGACAAAAGTGTAACAAAAAAGTTGAGACTCATTTTAATTTATTTCAAATTATAAACCTGTTCAGTTTTTAAAGAAATGATATTGCTGGTGGTGGGACTCCTATGCATGGAACCGTTTAGGTTAGTACCGCTGTGCTATTTATTCTGCTGTTAAGGGGTATTACTGTGTTTTGGTCTGAAAGGCGCTAGGGCATATGAGACTAACTTTTACTGGTGGTAGGATTCCTATGCAGGAATCCGTCTAGGTGGGTAACACCCTAGGGCCAGTTATTCTGCCGTGAAACAGTAGTGTGCAAACATTACCGTGTTTCGGTTTGAAGGGCACTGTGAGCTAGCGTAATCACTGGGCATATGAGACTTAAGAAATAATGTATCAAGGTGACGGGCGCAGTGTGGTGCTACACAGAAATATTCTGAGTAACACAGCATCTGTTATGGGCAGACGTTGCACTCACCATCAGGCGAACGTTTTGCTCGTCTCGTTACTTTATCAAATAAAAAAAAGAACTGACATGTGTGGGTGGCCAGCGAGTGCTGTGCCACACAGAAATGTTCTGGGTGACACAGCATTTGTTATGGGTAGACGTTGCACTTACCATCAGGTGAAAGACTTCCATAAAAAAAAAAACATTTTTTAAAAAGCGATCTTACACGGCGCTGGACTGTCTTGCTGTCAGGCAAAGTACAGCTATCTTATATACTTGATGTACATTACTAACAGTAATAATAACAGTAATTTATGAGCTTTCTTTTTTTTATACAAATTACCAAGTAATTGCCAGATATTTGACTTAATATCGGTTAAACAAAAAGTAATGTTAAAAAAGAAGTCGTCGTCGTTTCAGCCTAACACTAGTCCACTGCTGAACATAGGACTCCCCTATAGATTGCCACAAAAGTTCTCGTTTTCGGGGATTTTGTCATAGTTGCCACGCTTGACAGGCGGTTTGGCAACCGCAATTTATTTATTCAGATGTTCCAGGAAGATGCTGCTGCACATCTGTCTCTCTGTCGACTTTTACGACACCCACGGGATAAGATTGGGTGATAGAATCCCTTAAGCCGCCATCACACGGCTAAAAAAAAGAAGTAATTGTAAATAATGTTTAATCAGAAAAATTTGCAGTAGGGTACAATAATATTAATTAATAAAAAGAAATTGAAGAATATTGTAACATCCAACTATTTAGAGGGGATTTTAATTTTATACTATTTATTCACAATACAATTTTTTAGTAAAATTATTAGTGATTTGTCTTTGTTGTTAGGATGCTTAGGAAAAAGTATGATTTACATAAACGAGTTACCGTTTTCTGTCGTTATTGCGAGTGAAATTTTTAATTTCTATTAATGAAATGAAACTATTAAATAATACATATAACGGGTCTAATGATTCGGATGTAACTTTGTATAGATAATGTTTTTTTTTAATTTCATTTATGAAAAGCGAAGTAGCAAAAAATCCTACTGTTTCTACCGTATCGTGGATGCATTTTACAGACATAAATTTCTCATGCACTATATTTACACATACACTACAATTGTTAAAATGGCAGCATATAGCATCACAGGACGGTATAAACAGCCATTATACTATTAAGAGGACAACTCCTGTAAATTGATTTCTCAGAAAAAGTCTCTAAAGGTTTTGATGAAATTTTACATATTATGTATTATGTGTCTAAATATCGATTATCGGAAATGAATATAAGCTTATTCAAAAAATGGGGGCTAAGCTTGGTCGCCTAGGTACTTTATCATAATTTGCAAACAAGAGATTTAGAGCGAAAACAATGGTTTCGACGCCATTTAGACTCCAATATGACCTAGCGAAACAGCTTACTTGCATATTTATTAAAACAAAACGTTCGAGACTGTGTAACATAATTAAATAAATTATGCATAAGTTGCGAAATGTTATTTCGAAACCAACTACGTGCCACCTACGTTTATAGAAAGCTCTGGAATAAAGTCATTCAATGCGTTATTTATATGCGTAGTTATTGCAGACATGCTGCAACTTAATAAGCTTTGAAAACTTTCTTTACCCTTTGCATTCACGTATACAGTTAATTAAAATGATTATTTACGCCTCATACACCGCCTCATATAGCAGCTTCGTAGTCCACTACAAGACGTAGGTGTTTTTTAAGTTCTGACGATTTACCATAGCAGAGACCACATCTTTCCACTTGCTACGATCCTCATCTATCACTACTTTTACTTTCATGTGCGCTTTCATACACATATGCGGTTGCGGGTACTTTTGACGTGACCTTTCTTTAAAACGTCTTCGATCTGATCGTGATACGTCCACCTACGTTGACTCTTACCAGCTTGCCCATTCACACTCACCTCATGAATCTGTTTCATCAATCTTCTCTTATCCATCCTCTCTACGTGTCCAAACCATCTAAGCATCTCCTTCTTTATCTTTGTCACTATATTTTTACCACACCGCAATTTAAGCTTATCACGCTGTTCCTCACGTTAACGTTATAAATGTCCCACTGCTGAGCATAGGCACACTCGTTTCTGAGAGGGAAGTTTGGAGCCGGCAAGAATTCGCCACGCCGCTCCAATGTGACTTCACATATCGTCGAAATATTTTTATTCCTCAGACATGCAGATTTCCTCGCATGTTTTCCTTCACCGTCGAGCACGTGGTAATACAGCAAAAAAAAAACTTAAAATTGCTGAACAATTAATCGAACTCAGGTCATCCGCGTTTTTTTTTATTGGATAAAGTGATGAAACGAGCAAAACGTCCACCTGATGGTAAGTGCAACGTCTGCCCATAACAAATGCTGTGTCGCCCAGAAAATTTCTGTGTGACACCACACTGTGTCCATCACCCTGAAACATAAGTTCTTAAGTCTCTTATGGCCAGTGATTACGCTAGCTCACAGTGCCCTTCAAACCGAAACACAGTAATGTTTGCACACTACTGCTTCACGGCAGAATAACTGGATCTGGGGTACCACCCCTACGTAGACCTACCTAGACTAGATTTGAGACTGTTTACATATATCATAGGCGACGAGTTTTTCTCCCATTTCCCTTAATCAGCTTTTACGACATCCACGAAATGAGATCGGGTAGCAGATTTTTTTACGCTGCCAGCACCATTTTTTACTTAGTTCTTAAGAAGCAAACATTTTTTTACTTTATTCTTAATAAATTATTTTTAATTTATTTATTTACCCTTTAATAAAATAGATTACAAATGGCGGACCTAATGCCTTTTGGCATTCTCTTCCAGTCAACCACGGGCGTGGAGGAATAATGAGATAGGTACTTTATTTGATTTTTCACTGTTATTCGTTTTCCAAAATATTGACCCTAAACGATGTCAAGGAAACTCCGTACGTGTAGTTGGAGAATATATTATCTAAAGAAAATTTTAGTCTGAAAAATTCGACTTAACATTAACATTTTTTATTTTAGTTAAAATCGTCCAGGCATATTACAAAGGTGCTTTTAAAAAATCATTTGCTTTTAAGGTTTCGTGATCCGCATAACGACATAACAATGGAGAAAACTTTACAATAAATGAAATGGTTTTAATGATTTTTTATTTTTTTATTTGATAAAGTATCGAGACGAGCAAAACGTTCACCTGATGGTAAGTGCAGCGTTTGCCCATAACAGATGCTGTGTTACTCAGAATATTTCTGTGTAGCACCACACTGCGCCCGTCACCCTGAGACATAAGTTCTTAAGTCTCACATGCCCAGTGATTACGCTAGCTCTCAGTGCCCTTCAGATCGAAACACAGTAATGTTTGCACACTACTGCTTCACGGCAGAATAACTGGCCCTGGGGTGGTAAAACTGGCTATTAACGGCTTTTTTTCTAACTTAAAATCGTACTTGAGATTTATTTTAACAAAAAAGCAATAATAGTTTGATTTAATTAAAATTATAATTAAATTAAACTTTTTTTATATATAATAAAATTCAAAAATACATTTTTAAACACACATTAAAAAAAGAATCCTGTGCGTAATAAATATGTACTAATACGCCTGCATATTACACACAATATAAAAGGGTCATTTCGCTGTTTTAGAAAATGAGGAAGTAGTTATGAAGGGGAATAAATAATACATACATACATAAGATCACGACTGTATCCCATAAGGGGTAGTCAGAGACTGGGCACTCACTGCAAAAGCAGATGACTGCCACAATCCACGTTTCACCAAAACAATATAATGCACTTGGTGTGATAGGTGGTGAGCCCATCGCCATCATGCGCTGTTGGGTGCACAGTGCAGTTTTATTTCTTACTCGCCTTTTACGAGATCCATTGGATGAGATGGAGTGGTAGTGTTCTTTTAACGAGCCGCCACCACACGGAAAATAATAACTTAAATAATAACAAGGAAATAGTGTTATGGAAAATTAGTAGTATATTTGGAACATCCGCCATTATGAGGTAAATAAATTATTCCTGAGTATACCTTGTCATCTTCCATAACCGCATTTAAGAATTTGAACATCTAAAACCTTATAAACAGTTTATTGGTGGACGTATTAGGTACGTATAATATTTTATTATACGCATATATATGACAGCCGTTATTCGGACAAAATAATACCATAATATGCAATGCTGTCCCTATACTGATCGTGGGAAAGCAATGGGGAGTAAGAATTTTTAGTCGTACCAAAATGGCGGCGATGTGGTTCGTCACGTCCCGTTTCCGGCGGGGGTCAAAAGTAGGCTACGGGTGTGGGTCACTGCCTACCCCTTATATGAGAAATAGGGGATAACAGTTCCCGATGACATTAATGTCATCAGTTGTTATGCAGAGCAAATGCTTAAACTCAAATAAGCGTTGTGATGATGTCCTCGTGGCCGATTTCCAACCACGGTGAGAGTACTTTGTACTGTCCTTCGTCCCAACCTACCCGTGCCCGATGTAACGCTCATGCAATCGATGCAGTGTCAGGACAACGGCAATCACAACACAACCAGACCCTGCAAACCTGTTTTTACACAAATATTGGCTCCGGCTGGGATTCGAACCCGGGACCCGCAGCGTGGTAGTCAGGTACTGTATCCGCTAGGCCTCTCGGTTGTCAGCGTTGTGATACTAAAAGTGTGCTAGTAAGCATTTTATGCTTACATTGAAATTCCCTATATTACAGTTTTTCTGTCCTTCCGTTGCTGGACTATTGTCACTTACATCCTTACGATGACGAGACAAGCTAGTTTTTTTTTATTGGAGAAAGTGGCGAAATGAGCAAACGTTCATCTGATGGTAAGTGCAACATCTGCCCACAATAAATGCTGTGTCCACCAGAACATTTCTGTGTGGCACCACACTGCGCTCGTCACACTGAGACATCAGTTCTTAAGTCTCATATGTCACTGGGTGATTACGCTAGCTGACAGCGCCCTCTAAGCCGAAACACAGTAATGTGTGTACAATGCTACTTGACGACAAAATATCTGGCACTGTGGTAGTAGCGGATTACTGCGTAGGAATCCTACCACCATTATAAAATACTAAATAACTTATTGGCAATAATTACTCGAATTGGATAGCTACTCCAATTCAAAATGTCAACAAGTGTAGGTAAAAGTAAAGTAAAGTTTCAGCCTATAAATGTCCCACTGCTGAGCACAGGCCTCCTCTCATTTCTGAGAGGGTTTAGGAGCTATGAAGAATCCGCCACGCTGCTCCAATGCGGGTTGGCGGACTTCACATGTCCTCGAAATATTTCTATTCCTCGGACATGCAGGTTTCCTCACGATGTTTTCCTTCACCGCTAAGCACGTGAAAAAAAAAACAAGTGGAGGTAAATCTTAAAATTGATTTTAATACAATGTAAATCGACTATTAATGTACACGGCAGATTAACCAACATTATTAACTAATTATTATTTATAACTTATTAACAACATTAACATTCATTGTTAAACAAAACATTTCCTAATTTCCCTTCATGTTTTATTTTGATAAATTTATAATAAGAAATCTAAAAATAAAGCTAAAAGCAGTACTCCAATTTCAGGCTATATTTCTGTAGTTCATTACAACTAAGCATCATGTGAGCCGCTTGCTCGTTTGCCCCCTCTTCTATAAAAAAAAAGCATTTCGATCGCTGATTTTCCTCTTAGGTCAGTTTCAAGGCAGGTTTTTTTTTAATTTGTAGGAATGTAATAACGCGTCGTTCTGCCATGCGACTGCAAGTTAAACGCGTCTCTATCTTATGGGCGATACTTAAATTAACGATACTCAAGTTACAGTACACGTATTTATTTATTTACATAACTTGCTTATGGTTTAATAGACGTTGTTTTGTTTAAAACTTATTACATAGTTGACTAGAATTGGTTGTATGCGTTAAAAATGTACAGAACCAATTCTCATCATCATAATTTTGCATCATTTGTAAAAATTATTACTAAAATAGAAATATTGTTCTAATTCGTTTTAGCAAAAATATAGATAAGTGATACATTGATCCCATATTTATGCTTCTTGCCTCATTTCTATAAAGAAACTAAATCAAATAACTTATAACTAAATTAAAGCTTGCCAAAGTATAAATTTGCCAAAATTACCCAAAATTAAACTCAACTAACACATTTTTATTAATCGCTTAATTAAGATCGTGTTGCGCTAATTAGACCAACTAATTTTTCTGCTAAGCTTATTAGACTAAAGGCTGTTTAGATTTTTATCTTATGTTTAATGGAATAAAAATTGAAGCAACACCCTAGCTGATTGTAATTGTATTTATTGACATTTCGACATGAAAATGATGTCATAAATTTAAAAGAAATTATATTAAAAAATGTTTAATGAGTAGTTTCGCTATAATGAACTAGATGGTAATACGCGTTTACACGTATTTCACAAATACGTCCTAATGCATACGAGTTATGTCAATTGTTTATCTAAACTAATCTAAACTAATATTATAAAGAAGAAAGATTAGATTTTTTGTACGTTTGGTTGTAATGAATAAATCTACTGAACCGATTTTAAAAAATTCTTTCACCTATATACAACTACATTATCACCGAATAACATGAGTATTATGTAATTAAAAAAAAACCAAGACCCGTACGAAAATTGCTATGATGTAACTCAAGGTATCAAAAATTTACTGATTAAATTCATTATCTGGCGTGCGCTGTAAAAATGTGCTACATTTTATAATACTTATCATTACTTACAAAAAAGTCCTCAAGGCTATATGTCTAACTATTATAATTAAGTCACAATAACCGCTTTTTCTATCCGCTATCAAAATACGGGTAGAATCGAAACATAATGACATTCAAATCGTGATATTAATCCTTATACTACAAAATAGTTTCATAGTCAAGGTAGATTATGTACATGTAAAGTCATCTTTAAACTATTTGAATCAGACCTATCCTTTAGAAGTTACGACGGGTATAAAAATGCTAAAAGTAAGAAAAATACTGCGGTGTGAGCGAACAGCGCTGCCCTCGCCCGCGCTACGCGCGAATAGACTGACACCTTAATTGCCTACATACTCTCATTATTTTTTGTAAACTAGAAACAAAAGTGCTTAGTAATTTTATTTATATATATTTTTTTATATAAAACTTTGAAACGCTCTATAAAAAATACAGCAGCTTCATGCTACTTCGGCATCATCGAGGAGCGCGGCAAACTTTGAGCAGCGGTCGAGAGCGGTCGTTTTGATTTTGCTACCACGGCATAAAATATTGTTTAAATAAAACTAACTTTTACGGATTTTATCGCGTTGAATTTTAACTATTTATAACCCGACTTTTCGAGCGCTTTACAGCACCCATGGTCACGGGAGGACTGAGGTGACAGATGCCTTGATGTCATAGTTAATCCGGGGTACCTTCAGCTTTTAATTATTATTTTTAGTCCAATCTACGCAGAAAGAGCTTACTGTGTCTTGAAGCCTTGCAGTGGTATGCTTGGTTTTTTGTTTTAATTTTATTAATTTTTGGATCCCATGCCGGTGGTAATACCCTGTTACACAGACAGTACAGATGTTTTTTAATTTCAATAGCCTCGCGAATCATCCTTGGTAGGAATCGGTGTTCTTTTGCAAGTATTTGTGGTTTATCAAATCTGATGTAATGGTTGGGATGATCCAGAACATGGTCACAGACTGCAGACTTCTTAGAACGACGATGCTTCACGTCAGCTATATGTTTTTTTACGCGGGTTTTATTGATCTTTTTGTTTTGTCTATGTAAGAGAGACCACATTCACAATCCTGCAACTTGTAGAGGGATGTTACAGCGGCTTGAAGAATCTTTCTATGGAAGCCCGCTTCAAGATATAGCCAATCTTGTCTTGTAAAAGAATACTAAGTAGTAAAAGGCGAGTAAGGAATTAAACTGCACTGTGCACCCAACAGCGCATGATGGCGATAGGCTCACCACCTATCACACCAAGTGCATTATATTGTTTTGGTGAAACGTGGATTGTGGCAGTCATCTGTTTTTGCAGTGAGTGCCCAGTCTCTGACTACTCCTTATGGGATACAGTCGTGATCTTATGTATGTATGTATGTATGTCGGTGACTCCTCTGACATAAGGTAGAACAGCAGGTACACGCTCGACTGTGGCCGATTTCACTCGGTCACTGCGACGTAGGCGCGGAACCCGAAACTTATTGTCGTGCAAAACTTGCTTGACATGCTGAAGCTCGGCGGCCAGGTGTTTCCTGTCACAGATTCCTCGTGCTCTCTGAAACAAGGACTTACCCAGGGTAGCTAACTGTGATGGATGGTGGTGAGATTCACCGTTTAAATATCTGTTATCAAGGTGTTATTAGGATTCCTAATTACTAAAACATCTAGAAAAGCTAAGCTAAGCGAGTTATTTGCCTTTGAATTTTAGAGTTTAGGGAGTTAAGGTGGTCTAGAAATGCAGTTACTTTATAGGATGGTAAAATTGTGAAAGTATCATCTACGTACCGCTTATAGAATCTCGGATTTACAGCAGAAGTACTGAGGGATTTTCCCTCAAAGTCTTCCATGAAAATGTCGGCGACTATGGGAGATACTGGAGAGCCCATCGCCACACCATCTACTTGCTTGTCGTACTGTTCTTTCCACAGTAGATAGCCAAATGTAAGGCAATGTCTAAGTAGTTATGTATATTCTGCTGGCATGTTGTTCTCCGCTAGCTTCCTAGATACAATTGAGATACAGTCTTCTACAGGTAGGCATGTGAAAGAGACTGGAAATCAAAACTGACCATAGTTTCATTGTCAGTCAGGTGTAGGTCTTTAATCTCACTGACAAAATGGTAAGAATCCTTTGTGTAAATTAAAAAACATCCTAATTTCAATAGAGAAGATGGTTGGGTATCACCACCGGCTTGGTATTCATTAATAAAATTAAATCAAAAACCAAGCATACCACTGCAAGGCTTCAAGACACACTAAGCTCTTTCTGCGTAGATCGGACTATAAATAATAATTAAAAGCTGAAGGTACCTCGGATTAACTATGACATCAGGACATCTGTCACTTTAGTCCTCCCGTGACCATGGGTGCTGTAAAGCGCTCGAAACGTCGGATTATAAATAGTTAAAATTAAACGCGATAAAATCCGTAAAAGTTAGTTTTATTTAAATGTGTAGTATTAGCGTAAATAAAAGAAAACATTATCAAATATTGTGTATATTTCATGGCTTATGTTTCTTTAAATAAAACATTATTTTAGTAAAATAACGTAAGGAATTGTGGTTGTTCTATTTGTACAAATAAAGTACTAATTTTTCTTTCTAATGTCTATCTACCCGTGCGAAGCCGGGGCGGACCGCTAGTATGGAATAAGTGAAATAAATTTGACTTAAATGTGTGGAAGGTAATCGTAATTTCTCTTTCGCATATTGGGGACATGTTGTAAGTGTTTTGTATTTAGTTTCACTCTTGTGAGCTAGGTGTTTAGTAAAAAATTACATTTTACAAATTTGTTATGTTGTCGACAGCTCTCTGAAACGCCCTTTAATGAGGCTTGAAGTTTTCCAAATCAAGCATTTAGTTCAAAATTAGTAGAGATGCCATATTTTCAACATAAAAACGATAAATGTTCATTTGGATGATTGGTTTTATCGTATTTGGTACTAATTGATGCCCGCGACTTCGTCAGCGTTTTATTTTAATATCTCGTTGGAACTATTTGACTGCGATGAATAGTATTCCATTTCCGTCCCCAGGATGCAAGTTATCTGTGTGCAAAATTTCGTCAAAATCGATTCAGCGGTTGAATCGTGAAAAGGCAACAAACAGACATAGGGACAGACAGAGTTACTTTCGCATTTATAATATTTATACTATACGCGACGGGAGTCTCAGCAGAAGATTATTTTTGATTTTCCTTTTTAATAATTTGTCTTTTTATATTTTGTTTTTTTGGTTATAATATATTATCTATAATATCTTATTAGTTAATAATAGATAAGGTTTTTAATATTAATTATAGTTAGTTCCCATCAGTTGATGTTCTGTTTTCTTTTTACAACCTTATACGAGTATTAAAAATCATTTGAACCCACACCTAATCCTAAATTATCACAAATGGCATTATTATAATTATGCATAATTACAAATGGCATTAAATTATTTTTGGAGAATATGTGACATCAAAGTTTTATATAGTCGTCGGAAGCCTTTCTTTTTCTGAAATGACCATCACTGTTACATTCAAAGGGAAAGAGTTCTAAAATTGTGACAAGCTACACACTGTCACAACTTTAGAACTGTATAATATTGGATAAAATTACAAGGATGTAATAACTTCGTGGCGCCAACTCGAAAAGAGGTCATGGTTTTTTTTAATTGATATGTATTATTTCTATGTGCATTTTAAGTTTTGATGTGTGATTGAGTGATTGGAAAATTCAATTCAATACCGAAATTGTACTTTTCGTTTAGTCTCTATCCGGTCCAACCGATTTTCAGTAAAAGTAAACTATTAAATTAATTTGTTAATAACCTAGTAAAGGTTTACTGGTGGTAGGATTTCTATGCAGAATTCCGTCTAAGTAGGTGCCAGTACCACCGCTAGCCCAGTTATTCTGTCGTGAAGCAGACTATAAACATTACTGTGTTTTTGGTTTGAAGGGCATTGATAGCTAATATGACGCCACACAGAAATGTTCTGGACGACACAGGATTCGTTATGGACAGACGTTGCACTTACCATCAAGTGACTATTTTACTCGTCTCTTCACATTCTACCATAAAAACCATAATTTTCCCTGAATATACTACTTTTAAAAAGTTTATGACTGTTCCCATAAATAAATTAATAAGTCTCTAAGGATGTAATTACTTATTCTAAATTTTTCCGGTTGTCTTAAGGATATGCGTTTTTTCTAAAGGTGTAATTATGTTATTGGTTGTATTTGTCATTTATTATTTTTGGCTTTTTAAACCGACACATTAAAAAGTCGTAAAAATCACGATTTAAAAAAAGATCAACGTCTTTATGTATTTTTTCCTTCAAATTACAATATAATTTATGCGTAAAAGTGAAACGGTAGCCAGACTCGTGGGATACGAGTTTTTGTTATCAAGCAGTGTCGGGGAAGGTAGATAATGTTTTATTTTTTTAAATGAATAGTTATGGCAAAAAGTATAACAATTTAATAATTCCGCTTATTCTTAAATACATACAATTAAAATATCTACCTAGCTTTGTTGCTTGTATTTCCTTGTTTTGGCAGTTATAGTACCGTGTGAATATCATATTCTCCTGGCCGATTTCGACCACGGCGACAACTTTCGAACATTGTCGATAGCTATCAATTGCGCAGGAGATATTATAGTGCCACAAGTATACGCGCTAACACAGAGGCACTCACTCGTCCCAACCTACCCGCGCCCGATGTAACGCTGATGCGATAAGATCGGAGGTAGTCTAGGATGCAGTGTCAGAAACACGGGGACAATCACAACACAACCAGACCCGAAAACCAACAATTTGTGTTTGAGCACAAATGTTGGCTTCGGCTGGGATTCGAACCCAGGACCTGCGGCTTAGAAGTCAGGTACTCTGACCACTAGGCCACGCGGTCGTAGTGTGAATATACAAATGGAAAGTCCCCCACCTCCTAAGCTTATTTGTATGAAATGTATTAAAGGTTAAAAAAATAAAAAAGTGCATTAAATCCCTAAAAGAAAGGTAATTCTTTCGTGAATCTCTTGAATCAAAATTTTACTCACAAAGGTAAATCACCCGTTACTCATTTCACAATTAAGAGAATCTACCATCCCATATCATCCTGTTGGTGTCGTAAAAGTCGACATAGCGAATATAAAAACCAGGAGATGGGCAGCGGGATCAGCATGGTTAATGTCTAGTTTAAAATTTGAACACATTTGAAGTTTAAATATTATAAGATGAAAGAGCTGAAAATAATCTTAGCAATGCTACGGTTCAAATATCTTATTATTACATTAAATTAATTAAGGCTACAATTAACTTAATTAAGACGATTAATCAAAATTCATGATTCAAACTGTATTGTAAGGGCATTGACGTTTACCTAATGGGTATGATAAAAAATGAATAACTTAACTTTCTTCACATTACGTGATCGTGACGTGAGTGATCTGTCATGGACCGGTTGGTTGCACGAGATGCGAGAGATTAACTTGAGCAACTTATATTGTATTATCAAAAATACGATACCTTAATGTAGGAGTTCTCCTGTGTCGTGTGTCTGTGTTAACAGACATATACTGTACATGCAAAACACAACGTGACCCGAAAACCAAAAATTTGTGTTTTGCACAAAATTTGGGCTCCGGAAATTCGAACCCAGGACCGTGTTGTGTGGTTACTTATAAGGGAGGCCTATGCTCAACAGTGGTTCTTCCTATCCATAGGTTATTTTTTTTTTAGATAATTTCATCATCATTTCAATCTATCACTAGTCCAGTGCTGAACATAAACCTCCCCCATAGATCGTCACAAAAGTTTATAGCTCCCATTTTGGGATTTTGCCACAGTTGCCACGCTAGGCAGGCTTCATTTGATGGCAAGTGCAGGCGGTTTAGACCGCAGTTTGTTTATTCAAATGTTCCAGGAAGATGCTGCTGCCTATTTCCTGGTTTTCATTTCCCCTCTATCGACTTTTACGACACCCGCGGGATTTTATAATTAACTAAGAGTAGTGTACTTACGCGACTACAGCCACGTGGATTTAGACTTTTCGTAAATACTGTCTGAACACTTTGATTTTCCAAAATAAATGCCCTATGTCAGTCTCCAGGGCGCAAGCTATGTCTGTGACGTATTCCGTTATAATCGGTTCAACGGTTGTGCCGTGAAAAGATAACAAACACACAGATTTTTTTTTTTTATTGGATAAAGTGATGAAACGAGCAAAACGTTCACCTGATGGTAAGTGCAACGTCTGCCCATAACAAATGCAATATTACCCTGGAAATTTCTGTGTAACACCACACTGTGCCCATCACCCTGAGACATAAGGTCTTAAGTCTCATATGCCCAGTGATTACGCTAGCTCACAGTGCCCTTCAAACCGAAACACAGTAATGTTTGCACACTACTGCTTCACGGCAGAATAACTGGCCCTGGGGTGGTACCTACCTAGACGGATTCCTGCATAGGAATTCTACCACCGGTAGACTATTTACTGATGGTAGGAATTATGCAGGAATCCGTTTTGGTAGGTACCACCCCAGGGCCAGTTATTCTGCCGTGAAGCAGTAGTGTGCAAACATTACTGTGTTTCGGTTTGAAGGGCACTGTGAGCTAGCGTAATCACTGGGCATATGAGACTTAAGACCTTATGTCTCAGGGTGATGGGCACAGTGTGGTGTTACACAGAAATTTCCAGGGTAATATTGCATTTGTTATGGGCAGACGTTGCACTTACCATCAGGTGAACGTTTTGCTCGTTTCATCACTTTATCCAATAAAAAAAAGAGAGTTACTTTCGCATTTTTAATATTAAGGCATGGATGATAATAACTCTAGGGAAATAGGTGATCGCCAGGCTGTTTCTCGAATAATTTCAAAAAATATCATAAACAATTACTAAACATTGAAGATTTCTTCACCTATTTTTTCCCCGAACAGGGAAACGTCATTAAGAAACAGTTGGAGATTGCTAAAAAAAAATCCACTTGACAAACGTAATTAGAATAAATTTCATTTCATTTCATTTGTTTAGTATCCAATGAATGAGCTTCAATCGCCAAAATAAAACCGATCACGAAACCTACCAGTGTTACACAATAGAACACCGGGATGCGTTTTCCAAGATATGAGGACATAAGGGACACCAGAACCAATTATTTTTTTCGTTAAGTGACGAAACGAGCAAGACATTCACCTGATGGTAAGTGCAACGTCTGCCCATAACAAATGCCGTGGCACCAGAAAATTTCTGTGTGACACCACAATGCGCCCGTCACCCTGAGACATCAGTTGTTAAGTCTCATATGCCCAGTGATTACGCTATCTCGCAGTGCCCTTCAAACTGAAACAGTAATGTTTTGCTTTGTATTTTTTGCACAAATATTAGCACCGGCTGGGATTTGGACCCGCTGCGTAGTAACCATCGGCCTCTAGGCCTCGCGGTCGTCAAAAATTAAAGATAACCAACAGAGTAAAAATACGTATATTTCATATCTTTCGAAAATTCTGTCGGTGCTGCAATTAAGTTTAAATTAATTCTGCGTCAGTCGTTCATGACAACAGTCCGTTGACCGGTTTTATTCTGTAACGCGTTTTTACATAACGCGTTTTACAATTTTAATTAATTAAAAGACACCAAAGATTTAAACAGACCCGTGGCAAGAGCTAGTCGCTCGCTTTAAATTTCAAAATACGCGAATAACCTCGGTGGTTTTATCCCGATCTGTGTTTCACAAAAAAATTATTAGTTGCTGATTTGACCACGTGCTCGGTGGCGAAGGAAAACATCGTGAGCAAACTTGCATGTCTGAGGAAAAAATAAAACGACGGCATGTAAAGTCCGCAAACCCGCATTGAAGAAGTAGGCTCTTCTCGGTTCGAAAATGCGCGCAGAAATGACAGAATGCCTATGCTCGGCGGTGGGACATTTATTGTCTGTTACTTTAAAGATTTAAGAATAATATATTCTTGGAATTTCTGCCCGACGGCTGCCCAGCCGAGTTGGATCCGTTGTTGTCAAAGTTGGACCTACATTGTCGGACAATCTGTCCAAGGTACATATTCATCGATAATTAGCAGTTATCTTTATAAACTATTTTATTATTAGGCCAAATCTGAAGATGTCGTGCTGATTTTGATGCTTATCTATTCCTGGATGTAATTTTTCTCTTTCTACCGATGTTGTACCATTTATTGGTATGCAGTGATCGATAACGGACTATACCTGACTCGCTATACCAGACCAAGGAGCTTTTTTCGCTTTATCTTTCCAATCAGAAAAAGAGTCTCTGACAATTCGCCTAACCCTGAAAGTGTTAATGCCTTTCAAGCTTATGCGCAGAATTCATAGATCCAGTTTTCGAAGGAGCAATTGTTTGAGAATGTCAACTTTAGAGCATAAAGTAAAGTTTCAAAGACGGACAGCCTTTGGGGTAAAATAATTATACAAGAAGCCGGTGTGACAAAAAGAAACAAAAAGAATAGAGCTATCCGCAGAACGGAGACAACGCTCACGGGGATCACCCTGATACTGAAATTTGCTTTTCAAATATTCAGGGACAAACGGATCTTGTAAGACAGAGAATAATGTAGAGACCTACGATAGCAGAGAGGTAGCCATTTAAGCTGAGAACGAAAAGAGGAAGTATGGTCATATTTACGTAAACCAAAAATAAAACGTGTACAATTATTAAGAAGACGATCCAGTTTGTTTAGAAGTTCTTGAGACGCATCAGTGTAGCAGACGTCTGCGTAATCAACTAAAGACAATACTAATGTTTGTATTAACATTGCCTTTGTCGCGATCGGTAAGAAATTTTTAAGGCGATAAAAATAACGCAGAGTGTTAGTTACTTTGTTGCTGAGCTCCTGAACATGCGGGCGCCAACTAAGTGTACTGTCAATAATTAGCCCAAGATCTTTGACTTTAGTATAGTAAGGAACAGTAATACTCGTATTATAAAAAGTTAAAGGAGGTAGCGAATTCCAATCCAGCTTCGACAAGAGGCGATGACTTCCAACTATAATGGCTTGACACTTTGATGGATTTACCTCAATACCAAACAGTTTCGACCAGTCAGACATTCGGTTCAGATCACAATTGAGCCCATTAATGACTTCAGAGATTCGTGAGACTTCAATCTGAGCATAAATTTGTAAATCATCAACATAAAGATGATACGAGCAGCGAATGTGGGACGTAATGAGATTTATAAAGACCGAAAACAAGAGAGGAGAGAGAATAAGTATCTTACGAAGTCTATTAAAAAGCCTGTAATATAGTTTTAATATGTGTTCAACTTTCTGATTTACTGTCGCTATCAGTCAGACGCCGAATAGGATAGAGAAACAGGGAACGATATATTTGAACTCTTCAGAAGCCTTCTGATTTAGGAATCCACAAAGAACGGTTCTGAGCAGCGTGCATCCATTCTTTTCACTCAGAATTGGACAGGTATTTACTCAATCTACTAAGAGCCGTGGTGGCTCAGTGGCTGGTCGTTTGCCCCAAATTTCATAGTACGTATGCGACCTGAGTTCGATCCCCGGTGCCGGCACCGCTAAAATTATTATGCAATTACAAGTGTCGATTTAACACGTGCTTAGCGCTGAAGGAGGAACAAAAATATTTCGAGGGTATGGGAATTCCGCGAAACCGGATTGGAGAAGCGTGGCGGACTCTTCCCGCCGCCAAAACCCTCTCAGAAATGAGAGGAGGCCTGTGCTCAACAGTGAGACATTTATAGGCTGTTACTTTACTGGGGGAGACCTTCTACCGACAAAGTAAGAATTTGGGGGAGAAGGTTGCCACTCGGAAACTTTTTTCGCCACTGGTTATCCTATTAGCTATGTGGCAGGTATGTTGCCAATTCAACTTCGCTGTAAAATTTTCTTTCGATTGACACAATATATATGGTATGAGATGGAATGAAGAGTGAGATGCAGTATCGATGCCACAAACAGGCACTTCAAAATCCAAAAGCAAATAATTTATGTGTTGCACAAATATTAGCTCTGGCTTGGATTCGAACCCGGACCCATAATTCAATAGGCTAATTTTCTGTCAAAAGAGCCGAGCACTTGATTATACATACTTCAACTTTAACAAAAAAAAAGGAGTTAATAGAATCAGGCGTTACTTTGCGGAAATCCATTATAATGAAGGAAGGTAAGTTACTTTGCTAAGATCCGCATGCAAAATATAAAAAAATGGTGTATATTACCTAGTTTTTTGAAGAGCACCGCCCGCCCTCCCTTAGTAGCGTGCACAAGCAAACTAACACCGCCACCAGGAACCGCCACCAGGTACCCTCCACCAACCACTACAATACCACCACTAGATAATACACACCACTGAAGTCGAGAACACGACACGTGTTTCGCCCCAAAACGAGGCATTATCAAGGGTCATAGACTCTACGACAGACGGCCGCCGAGTGCCGCCGTCTGTCGTAGAGTCGTGTTCGTGTCGTGTTCGTGTCGTGTTCGTGTCGTGTTCTCGACTTCAGTGGTGTATATTATCTAGTGGTAATATACACCATTTTTTTTATATTTTGCATGCGGATCTTAGCAAAGTAACTTACCTTCCTTCAAAAAAAAAGTAAGTTAGAACCGGCAAATAATTTTTAGAATGCCAATTTGCGAAAGTTATACGTATTCCGCATTACTGCGATGCTGTAAAGTTTAGTCGCGCGTAATTTTGTATTAATCTGAATAATGGGACGTTACATTCTACATACGTGAGAGGGGGAGGTCGTTCTGCGTTGGACGCGCCACTAAGGATAAGTACAGATGAAGTCATGAAACAAAACACGTTACTAAAACTTTTTTTTATTTGTACGCATAACGCTTCGTCGTTTTCTAATTATTACTATTTTATTTGTGTGTGTGCAATGTTTTTTAAAAAAGTGGTGATTTTCTTTTTGGTGACAGGTTTATTTATTTATTTATTCGAAATTTATTATAATTTACATTGGAATTGAAATTAAAAAAAACGAATGTCGAAGTATAGACTACGCGGCACCAAAAATACTGGAGGTATTTATTTGTTGAATTAAGCAAAAAAAAATCATTGCTACCAGTGACATTTTTGTAATATCATATCGCTTACACAAATAGCTTTATAATGATCGTCATTTCGTCTAAAACTTTAAGTATAAAATAGTCAATAGTATTTAGGGATTCAAAATAAATGGTTTAAATGTGCTATGTTGCTTATATACTTGCGTCGTAAACGTATTGGCAAACATCCAAACGACACAAAGACCTCTTCATCAGACAGTTCATTAGCCTCCTAATCCTGTTATAGAAATAAAAAAAATCTTACTTTATTAATATGTTGATTAAATATGTGTAGATTACTACTGGAAATAAATTATTATTAGGACCTCATTCCATACATACATAGAGTCACGGCTTTTTCACATTTATTTTATTAATATAGGGGCATAAGGGTTAGGCAGAGACCACATCCGTAGTCCACTTTTGCCCCGCGGGAAACGTGTTTTAGTACGTGTTTAAATTTTAACTCCTCATTGCGTTCCCACGAGCAGCTGGAAGATGCTTTCCACCCAAACAGAGCCCCGCATGCTTGCCTAAGGCTAGCCTTATTCTGGGGTCAGTCGCCCGGTCCCAGTGCAGACCGGCACGCTACCGACTAGGGTCACCCGTAGCCACGCAGCCATCGGCGCGCCAACCACTGGCTTGGCGAAGAGAAAGGGAAAAGGATTAGGTAGAAAATGGACTTGGTCCGCATCCCCTATGCGGAAGAAGGGAAAGATACTAAATATAAGGTGTATGATAATACTATCTCGGAAGAAGCAGGAGGAGACAGCAGTAGCTCGGGAGGCCGGGGCCAATTACCCGGTACTCTACTGTATTTACCGGAATAGGCAACTAGGTCAAGTACTCCCTGTACCTCATTATCACCGTACGTTATCAGAACATGTGATATTTTTTACGTATGGTAATCCATGGTAATCTTATCCATGTCATTGGGAAACGTAAAAAAGTTTTTGGTATAAAAGTAAGTTTAGTTACGTTGTAACTACGTTGTACCATTTTTTAAATTGCTTGTTTGTTGGCAACCGGCGACATACCTATTATTAAATATCGAAATTATCGAAGCAAAATGGATGATAAATTGAATCTATTTATTACCTGCGTAAAGTATAATGACCCAAAGAAAAAAAAATCCGAATAGCAACATGAAGCGAAGTCGACTCTAAGGATTTGCAAACTCGTTTTTAAGGGCGTTTCGAGGTTAGGTTATAATATAAAATTCCCTCTCACCGTCGTCACCCTCTGGGCAGAGGGAGTCTGCCCTCCGTCTACGGAGGACCGACCTTCCTCAAAGTCCTTGTGTTACGAAGGTCAACGTCATAGACAAACGACAATTTTATTCATTTCGAAATACATGTACATAAACACGCCATTTCTGTTTGTTTTATTGTTACTTTTGCTTTGAGTTTTATTTATTTAATTGACCGAAAATCATGTTATGATTTACATAGACCCAAGGTAGATCATCTTTTGAAACTGATTAATAATTGAAATTGTATTCAGATAGTTTCGTCCATTAGTTTTTTAAGCTAATTATTCTTGGCCTGTACCATTCCATTAATAAGGAATAATTTAGAATTTAAATTAATGAAGGAATATAGAACAAATTGGTTTTTATATTTTAAAATATATGAGTATGATTTGCAAAAAAAATCTTGATTATTTTAAATATTCTTTCAACACAGAAGACACAGAAAATTATCTTAAAATGTTTTATTTGTAATGTCGTTATGAGAAAAGCATATTTATTTTTTGTTTACGAATACAACTATGACTAAATAAAATGTAAAAACAAACTGCAATACTGTTTGATTATTAATTCCGGGATTCTCTATAATTATTTATTCAAATACCTACCCTTCCCCTTGACTGATATGTACGTATTTATGAAAAAAAGACTAAACAAAGTAATTTCCTTTTTCTTATATTTACTCGTATACTGTTATTTAATTGTAAGGAAAATCTATCAACATGTAAAAAAATATTGTAGATGAAAATTATTCGTAATTCGTTCTCCATATGGTCTATTTAATCTATGGCCGAGCTGACCTTGAATGGCATTCCCGCCGCGCTCGCGACAAAACGCTCTTAGCTGAACAGTCGGTGTATCCGAATTAACAACGTAAATATCATATTGGCTACTGTAGTCTTTTTTACGCATTAGACAAAAATATTTACTCGCACTTGAGCTCAATAGTAAAAACGTAGTGTATCTTCTTTAGGTACAGATCTTGAAGTATGTACTGCCACGTTAAGAAACAGAGTTGCCACCTTTTGAAAAAATAAATTCGCAGACATCTAAAGCAAAATTAAAAACTTTATATTATATGACTGCTTCCGCTGTTTTTAAAGCCTAGCATACCGCTGGAGCTGCCTCGGCATTCTTTCTTTTACTTCATATGCGCAGTAAATCGCTTGGTGAAAAATTCGGGATAAGTTTTGGTACATCGTCGAAATCAGATGTAAAAATGCGGTCTTTAAAAAAGATAAGTGCGACACGAGATCTGAGTTTTCCCATAGAACTATATTATTCTTCTTTAATGTTCAAATAATTATTCTTCTACTATACACAAATATATTTTGAAAGTCAAAGGTTTTATTTGTTGTGAGGTTCAATCTAATAAGTCGGTACCGCTTGTAACTGATTATTTTTCTATAAAAAACATCCCCGATTTTTTTTTATTATTTAATGTATACGCTCATGTTACAAATGTTCGCTAGTGATTTTATTTGGATAAATAAGGTATTTTTGTCCTAAAAACTGCAATGTGGAATATCGCGAAATTAACAATTTCACACTAATTGGGTTTTCGCACTATGCCCTCGATATGAATAAAAATCAATTCCCGCATGTACGAAAAAAGCATCACTGGGGAACGGCTCACCGCTTTTTTTCTGATTGTTTTCGTTGTGTTCGTAATTCTGGCAAGGCTTGTACGAATGATCGTTTTTGGAAATTCCACCGGAAACGTCGGAAATTTGGATGGTAACTTGTATTCAAATCTCAGTAAGAAAAGAGACGATCAATCTGACAGTTCATATGTTTTCATAACAACAAAAAAAAGGTTTGTCGAGTTTCACATTCACAATCTCTTTTTTTTATTGGATAAGGTGACGAAACGAGCAAAACGTTTAACTGATGGTAAGTGCAACATCTGCACTTAAAAAATGTTTCTTCATTAGTAAATGCACCTTTGCGAAGTCGGGCGGGTCGCGTGTTTAATGTTAAAAATGCGTAATTTATCTTAGCACTTTACTGGTGGTAGGATTCCTATGCAGGAATCCGTCTAGGTAGGTACAACCCCAGGGCCAGTTATTCTGTGTTTCGGTTTGAAGGGCACTGAGAGCTAGCGTAAGCACTGGGCATATGAGACTTAAGAACTTATGTCTCAGGGTTATGGGCACAGTGTGGTGTCACACAGAAATTTTCTGAGTGACACAGCATTTGTTATGGGCAGACGTTGCACTTACCATCAGGTGAACGTTTTACTCGTTTCATCACATTATCCAATAAAAAAAAAAACAGTATTATACGAGTATATAATAAGCGATTATAATATATTAGTGGTATAAAAAGCGAGCACCCCTTAAATTGATTTGAAAATTAAGATAAACACATCGATAATTTGCACGTCGAATTAAGAATTTCGAGGATATGTGAAGTTCGCAACAGGAGTAGCCTCCCCCGCTTCCAAACCCCCTCTCAAAATGAGAGGAGCTTCGTGCCAAGTATTTAGACGTTATGATTAGACGATATTTATTGGGATTTTTATAGGCTGTGTTGCTCTTTATTTCACTGGTCATAGGATTTCTATGAAGAAATCTGTCTAAGTACGAGTAGATACCACTGCAGGGCCGTAGTGTGCAAACATTACCGTGTTTCGGTCTGAAGATCACCCGGTAGAGCCGGTGTAATTAGCATATGATACTTAAGAACTGTCTCAGGGTGACTGGTGCAGTCTGGTGCTGGTGACAGAACTGTTTTGACACAGCATCATTTGACAGACGTTGCACTTACCATCGCGACGCTAAACATCCAAATGCCGTCAATTGCGACTCAAAGTTAGCCAATTCTGGTTGTAATTGTCGGACGAAAAAAAAGATTATTGATTGAAATTACTCGTCAACTAACGGAATTTTTGTTTACAACACATATTTTCGGTGTCGTAAGCACCTTGAGGTGATAACAGATAGCTTTTTAACACTAACTGTATATTTTTTATATCCTTGCGCCTTCATGTTTTGATGAGGTGCTTGGAAAGGTTGCAGAGCTGCTCCCGGAGCGTTACGGCGCGACCCATCACAAGCGCAGACCACGCCCTCATGTCCCGTAACTCGAAGAACGCATTGTACACCGCTGCGCATAAGCCCACGTAAACAATAGGTCAAGGAAGCCTGGTCTCCATAGTGCGTCGCGGTCGCGTGTCGCAATCGATATCCGAATGCTACTTAACGGGTCAGGTTAGGTTCCCTATTAACTTTCAGAAGTCAATTTCTTTTCGGACCACTGTAACATTACCTACATTCGATGTGACCACACACGACTGAGGGGCACGTAAGCAACTCCGGCAGGGAAAAGACACAATCCGGAATAGACGACTTCATGATCTATAGAGCTATCTTGACTATCCTCACAATGGAAGGTGGTAAGATTCCTATGCAACCGTCTAGATAGGTACTACTGCAGTGGCAGTTATTCTACCTTCATAAATTGTGCAAAACACAAATTGTTGTTTTTCTGGTCTGGTTGTGTTGTGATTGTCCCCGTGTCTCTGATACTGCATCCTATCCTACCTCCGATCTTGTCGCATGAGCGTCGGCGTGGTAAGTTGGGACAAGCAAGGATAAGCTGCCCCTAGGAGGGGCCGGCGCCGGTGGTTCGCGGTTGTGCGAGCGTCTCCGTGGCCCTGCCAAAATGCGGCGAAGGCAGAACACCATGGGGTTTTAGTCGGTGCAAGACCGACATAAAGTAATAGTCCGACGAAAAGGATAAAGTCCAGTCCGTCCTTGCCCCCGCGAAGGCGGGTATGCGTCAGACATTTCCCAATGAAAAAAAAAGTAAGTGCCTCTGTGCTTGTGCGTACACTTGTGGCACTATAATATCTCATGCGCAGTTGATAGCTTCCGACAGTATTCGGAAGTTGTTGCTGTGGTGACAAATGAAGTCGTTCAGGAGGTCACATATATGCATAGTAAGTAAAGTAACAGCCTATTAATGCTCCAATGCTGAGCGCTTCCTCTCGATATTTAAAGTGTTTTGGAGCTAGAAAGAGTCCGCCATGGGCTTAAGGTTGGCATCATTGTGGCGTCGTCCTAACAAGTTTTATTTGTGAAACGTGTAGATTGCCTGTTGATGTCAACGCCGACCACCCCAGGGCCAGTTTTTCTGCCGTGAAGCAGTAGTGTGCAAACATTACTGTGTTTCGGTCTGAAGGGCACTGAGGGCTACCGTAATCACTGGGCATATGAGACTTCAGAACTGATGTCTCATGTGGTGGTCTGATGAGGTGACGGGCGCAGTGTGGTGCTACACAGAAATATTCAGAGTAACACAGCATCTGTTATTGGCAGACGTTGCACTTACCATCAGGTGAACGTTTTGCTCGTCACGTCACTTTATCCAATAAAAAAAACAGTTCGAATGTGAAACTCGACAAACCTTTTTTTTGTTGTTATGAAAACATATGACAGCAGAACTGTCAGATTGATCGTCTCTTTTCTTACTGAAATCGTAAATCAGTATAAATATCCCACTGCTGAACACAGACTCCTCCCATTTCTGAGAAGGATTGAAGCCGGGAATAAACCGCCACGCTGCTCCTTTTCGGGTTGGCAGACTTCATGCGTCCTCAAAATATTTTTATACTACAGATACGCAGGTTTCGCAACGATTTTTTTCCTTCGCCGCTGAGCACGTGGTAAAATAGTACTCTAAATTGCAATTAACTTATTTTAGGGGCACCTTGGATCAAACCGAGGTCACTTTCATACTATAAAAATTAAGCGCCCGGCCACTGCGCTGCGCACACACACAGCGATCCAATAAAAGTGTTTTTTAAGGGCTGTCTACCTGATATCGAGTCGGTCTCGATCCGTCCATTGACCATCGACCTTGCCCGGCCTGTGGATAAGCAGTTTATCTGGAATAGAATAACGACTAAAACTTTTAATACACACGCCTACAGTATCTCAGTGGCCGCGTGGCCTAGTGGTTAGCGTACCGGACTGACTGTGGGTTCTGGGTTCGAATCCCAGAGCCAACATTTATGCAAAACACAAATTGTTGGTTTTTGGGTCTGGTTGTGTCGTGCATGTGAAATATGTGTCTGTAAAACTTACCCACGATACAGGAGAAATCCTACTGTGAGGCATCGTTTTTATAAAGAGAAAAACACCCGTAGAAATATTTACTACGAAAACTAGTATTATCGATATGCTAGTTTTTAGATTTTCGACTACTTCTGCTTACATGCATATGTACAGTCACGCCTTTTCCCGAAGACAGAGGGAACTCACATAGCCCACTTTTCACTCTCGCGGGAAACGAGACGTGACGGCATTGAAATGATGATGATGATGATCAATAAAAAATATATTTAACAGCCGTTATTATTCTTATGCAGGAATCCATCTAAGTAAGTATAACCGCAGCGTAATTATTCTGCCGTAAATAAGTAGTGTGCAAACATTAATGTGTTTAGTTTTGAAGGGCGCTGATAGCTAGTGTAGTTTTCGGCATATGAAACTAAAGAACTTTTAGTGTTGCCCACGCGACATATTTATAAGATTACATTATGTCAAACTAAAGATTATAATTAAAGTCATCAAAGAAGCAACATCGTCTCTCATTAACAACACACATTACATGGCGACCCTGCCAGGATGTGCGCTGCAACAATGCATGCGCACCGCCGAGGCCTGCAGATTTTATTAACTATAAAATTCATTATTTATATAAAAATTATTAGCGTACACCGCCGAGGCCTGCAAAAAAATATAACTTACGAAAACATATAAATACGAATGACACGAAAAATTCAAGACAATGAGAAAAGGTCACGATTTTTTTAAAGAAGCTAAAATTCAATGATAATAGAAGAAAACAATATAATTTTATTACCCAATGGAAATATTATAAAATAACGAAGAATGAAAACAGAAAAAATCGTGTATGAACTTATGAATCTACGGACGGAAAAAAGAAAAAAATTAATAGCAAACCTCGCAGCTGTAAAAGAAATAAGAGAAGATATCTCAGGGTAACGAGCGCGGAGTGGTACGACACAGAAATGTTTTGGGTGACGCATTTCTTACGAGCAGACGTTGCATTTACCATCAGGCGAACGAAGACCGTGTGGTAGCGGCCTAAGAGAATCTACCACCCCATCTCATCCCGTGGGTGTCGTGAAAGTCGACAGAGGGAAAATGTAAACCAGGAGATGGGCAGCAGCATCTTGCTGGAACATCTGAATAAATAAACTGCGGTTGCCAACCCGTCTGCCAAGCGTGGCAACTATGGCAATATCCTCCCAAAACGAGAGCTACAAACTGTTGTGGCAATCTATAGGGGAGGTCTATGTTCAGCAGTGGACTATTGATAGGCTGAAACGACGACGAACGACGAACGAAGACCAATCACTTTATTCAGTATAAAAAAATATGCTCGTAGTTACTGAAGTTGCCACGGTTATCGAGCAGGTTGGCAACTGCTGTGTTATAGTTGGCATAAAGGGGCGTGCCCTCCGTGCCTCTTACTAGCTACGCCCATTGATGAGGGTCGATAGGCCCTTGTTTTAATGAGCCCGGACTCAGCTTGACTAACAATATAGGGCCGTGCGTGGTATATTTTTATACGTCAACATTCCGGATGCGGGTCTACAACGGGACTGTGTGGTTAACAGGCAAGGAAAGAAAATCGATCAGGAAATGTTTGTATTAAAAAAAGGAAAGTGACAGCCGGTCACGCGCGAGCGATAATACACATTAATTAATAAGTGTTATAATACTAAATGAAAATAAATAATAGATAATAATGGGCAGCAGCATTTTCCTGGAATTTTACTGGTGGTAGGATTCCTATGCAGGAATCCGTCTAGGTAGGTACCACCCCAGGGCCAGTTATTCTGCCGTGAAGCAGTAGTGTGCAAGCATTACTGTGTTTCGGTTTGAAGGGCACTGTGAGCTAGCGTAATCACTGGGCATTTGAGACTTAAGAACAGATGTCTCAGGGTGAAAGACGCAGTGAGGTGTCACACAGAAATATTCTGGATGACTCAGCATTTGTTGTCGGCGGCCGTTGCACTAACCATCAGTGAACGTTTTGCTTGTTTCGTTACTTAATGCAATAAAAAAAAAACATTTTAATAAATAAACTGCGGCTGCCAACTCGCCTGCCAAGGCTGGCAACTATGGCAAATTCCCTCCAAAAAGAGCTACAAACTTTTGTGACAATCTATGGGGGAGGCCTATGTTCCGCAGTGGCCGAGTGGTAAGTGAAATGATGATGATGAGGATTGTTATAAATTATAACAAATAAATGGTTAAATATTATCAATGCGTGAATAAAAAATCAGAGATTTGGCAGCGTGTGCAGATGACAATTAATATCGTGTTCGTTTACGAGAAAACCAAAATGTATAAGACTGTACGCAAGCTTTACTTAAAATCGTGGATAAATCACTTCTAAAAATGGCTATGTTAGTATTTCTAATAATTTGGGAACTTGTGTCCGAACTATCACTCAAATAATGGACAATTTTTATCCAGATGTTGAACATATATTAGAAAAAGAACAGATCCGCTCTCTTCAAAAAATGAAACTGCAAAAGAACTTAACGAAATTGTTAAAAAAAAAACTATTACCGAATGCCATATATAAGTATTTGGACACATTGGTTGACAAACATGAAACCAGCCACTATCCTAATATTATATTTAAATTCTCTTACGCCTTCAGGAATGCCTCCACAGGAACTAAAATTAGAAATTAGTATTCCGTTAACGTTACTTCGAAATCATTGAAAAAAAAATTCTTTTTCAAAGCTTTGCAGCGGCACAAGACTGCAAAGCAAACATCTAATGAAGTATATCATAGAATCAACCGTTTAGACAGGACCTACAGTCGGTGAATTTGTATTAATTCCAAGAATTCCTATGATCCCTTTTCCCTCCCATTTTCATTTAAAAGACTGCAGTACCGTGTAAAAACGTGTTTCGCTATAACAATTAATTAGGGGCCATCTTTTAATCAGTAACCCCCCTCTTAAAGATACGACGTGAGAATGTAGCTGTCCCTCAAATTGTGTCGCACAATTCAATTCATTATTGTAAAAAAATAATATACAGACAGACGAAAGACGAAAGACAGATAATATACAGACGAATTGAAAACCATGTCCTTTTTTGTAGTTTTTGAAAAAGAACAAAAAATATTAATTTCTGATCTGAACACTGTTCGAAATGTTTATGAAGAAATTTTAAACGATAAAAATCAATAAACCAGGCAACGTCGGGTATTTCTGCTAGTGTTGTTATAACTTATAATGCGGAATTCGGACTTCACATGTCGTCCTAAAATGTTTAACGCGAGAGAGACCGAATTTGCATGTTAGTTAGGAGTTGATTTATGTGTTTATGTTTGGGTGAAACCAAACCTGGCACGAGCACAGTATCTGATGAAGCTGTAAAAGCCAAAAAGGCTAACTGCAATCACATCACCGAAAATATATACAATATTTTTTACGATGTTTTCCTTACATTCAATCACAGAACAAATTAAGAGGTGCCAGCACTGGGAACCAAACTAAGGTCACTCGCGTACGATGAAATTTAAAGCGAGTGCCCGGGCAGTGCTACCACGGCTCAACAATGGGTAGTGAAACGTGCTAGACGACACGGACGTCTCAGCACTCCCTGACCACGATACGGTCAGTCACGATCTGGGCTACACTGTACACGCAGTTAATAGCTTTAATATAACACGCACCACGACTCGCGACCGCCGTAGAGAGCGGCGCGCAGCAGTCGACAATCACACCGCGTACACACGATACACCCGTGTTCCAGGGCGGTTCTCACCGCCCAGAGTTACCGACACACAAGTCGACAGTCCGAATGGAGGCCCGCAGCCTCCCTCAGACGGTCATTAGACGACTTAAAATCATTTGAGATATTCGAAATCGCGCAAGCACGCAGCGAACGCGACACAGTCCGAATGTCGAGGTTTTTGTAGGAGTTTATTTAAGTATTTATGTTTGGGTCAAACCAAACCTGGCACGTGGGCCTCTGGACCGTGAGCACAGTATCCGATGAAGCTGTAAAACATCACCTAAATTATATAATGGGTAGCGAAATTGCTAAAAACCGCATTCCACATTTTAAATACAACTTAGGAAATTTAACTCATAGAGTTATGTAACGTTGTTGTTCTACGAGGAAATGCACTTACGAAACTTTATATATTGAATGTGTAAGTAAATTCACGTTTTCACTTTTATTCATGACTTCTTAAAAAAATAAAGTTGTATTTGGTTTGTCATTATCATCATCATCATATCAGCCTATCACTAGTCCACTGCTGAACATAGGCCTCTCCCATAGATTGCCACAAAAAAATATACCGCTCAGATTTTGCCATAGCTGTTCCGCTTGGCAGACGGGTAGGCAACCGCAGTTTGTTTATTCAGCTGTTCCAGGAAGATGCTGCTGCTTATCTCCTGGCTTTCGTTTTCTCTCTTTCGACTTTCACGACACCCACGGGATCAGACGGGGTGGCAGATTCTCTTAAGCCGCTATTTCATTTGTTAGTAGTCAGCTTACAATCCGATAGGTCTCCGGCAGAGCAGAATAGCCCCTACCTTTTTCCTACTGAGGTGTCGTAAGCGACTAAGGTATTGTACGGACAGTCTTTATACGTGCATAATAACATATAATATGCAATGCTGTCGCTATACTGCTCGTGAAAACGCAATGGGGAATAATGATTTTTTGACTCGTACCAACATGGCGGCGATGTGGTTCGCCAGCGGTCGCGTCTCGTTTCCCACGGGTGCGAAGAGTGGGCTACGTCTGTGGTCTCTGCCTACCCCTTATATGGGAAAAAGGCGTGATTGTATTATTTTGTGAGCTATCTGTTATAACGCCGCAACACTATGCCGAGTTAGGACCGTTTCCTTAGACACGAAATGGATCAATGTAAACCCTTAATTCATAGTTTAGTAGTAGATAGTCCTAGGTTGATTTTAGTACTACATAAATAATGTCACCCCCCTTTCCATTGGGTAGGCGTAATGCACATCTTTCCACTTGCTACGATCCTGACACACATCTTTCGCTACTTCTACTTTCATTAGTGTTTTCATACAAGCTCATCGGTTGCGGGTACTATTGCGTGATACGTTCTTTTCTTTTCTCTCGTCCGTCGACCCTTACCGGCTCATTCACACTCGACTTTCGACACTTTCGTCGATCTTCTTTCATCCATCATATCTACGTATTCAAACGTGTTTTCGCTATCGTCATAATTTAGTCTATTATCAGTTTCGTTCTTTTATTTCTCATTATTTTGTTTACGAAATACTACTTCTTTTACAATTTAAATTGTATTCAATTATATTATAATATTTCATTACTATTCTTTTTTTATAAGAGAAAGTGGCTAGACGAGTAAAGCGTTCACATTCGCAGAGTAAAACTGAGGCCGTTCACCCTGAGACAGCAGTTCTTAAGTCCCATATGTCCAGTAATTACGCTAGCTCTCAGTGCCCTTCTAAGAGAAACACAGTAAGTAAAGTAAAAGTAAAGTTTCAGCCCATAAATGTCCCACTGCTGAGCACAGGCCTCCTCTCATTTCTGAGAGGGTTTCGGAGGGAAGAATCCGCCACGCTGCTCTAATGCGGGTTGGCGGACTGCACATGTCTTGGATTGTGTATTTCTCAGACATGCAGGTTTCCTTGCGATGGTTTGCTTCACCGCCGAGCACGTGGTAAATCAGCGCTTAAAATTGCAATTAACAATTTTAGTGGCGCTGGCACCGGTAATCGAACCCAGATCACTCGCGTACTACGAAATTTAAAGTAAAGTTTGGCAAAATACTGCTTCACGGCAGAATAACGGGCCCTCCGGTGGTGCCTATCTAGGCGGATTCATGTATAGGTCTTATTATATCATCAGTATCATACCGCCAGTAAATAAAAGTATCACGCTCTCGCAGAATATCTGTGCAAAAAACGGTCTACTATATTTCATTACGAAGACCTAAGACCTGAGAAGGTTGGTGAACATTTGTGCTAAAACACAAATTGTTGGTTTTCGGGTCTTGGTTGTGATGTGCATGTTAAATTTATGTATGTAAAACGTCACAGTTTACAGTAGGTAGGTAGGTAGTTGCCACGCTTGGCAGGCGGGTTGGCAACCGCAGTTTATATATTCAGATGTTCCAGGAAGATGCTGCTGCCCATCTCCTGCTTCTCATTTTGCCTTTGTCGACGTTTACGACACCCACGGGATGAGATGGGATGGTATAGTAGTTTATCTTAACCCGCACGGTGAATTTTGGAAGTACTTTCAGTTTTAATTGTTGTAAAAACTAAAAATACTAACTACAATAATCTAAATGTCGCCTTTTATTAATTACAAACAGTGTAAACAGGTACTCGTATCACAGTCATCTGCGTTCGAATACATTTCCAAGCGCATTTCACTAATAATAATAAATAAGAGCAATATAGCAAAATCAAGCGAAATGATCCATACGGTGTTTTCAATACGCGTCATTGTTCAACTATATAAATAAACAGAGCTGGGCCTAATACGAGTCAGTGCTAGTCCTTATATACGTTGTCTATCACATTTTTGCATGTCTGTGTGTATTTATAGAGGTGGGCGTCGGGCGACGCGACCTTGCTTCGGAGACGGACGTATAGAATAACTCGATTTCACTTCCATTAAAACGATCAAATGTCGTATCGCAAAGTCCATTACTTGTTGGTTTTATAAACCAATAAAAGTGCAAAGTATGTTCGCTGCGCGCATTGGATTACGCGCCAATCGTAAAACACAGTGATGTTATAAATGTTGCGCCGACGACGGACAACGCGTGTTGCTCGCTAGCCAATTTCGCACACTGATAAGTTCAACGACTCAGCACAAGGATGGAGAAGCAAAGGCGAAAAATGGATGCGGCATTTGTAGCTTCTTTTTTCGTTCTTTTGCGTTAATTTTATTCATTTCGCTATTAAATTAATACTTACTGTAAAAATATAAGAACATGAGAACATTAAGTTTTTTTTTAAATACACTGTTATGAAAAATTTGTTCACTGCGTAAGAAGCTACCGCAATTTTAGATAATCTGCAGAATTTACATGTCCTCGAATTTTTTTTATTTGTCAGACATGCAAGTTTCCTCACGATGTCTTCTTTCACCGCCGAGCACGTGGTAAATCAGCATTTAAAATCGTAATTAACACCTTTAGTGGTACCGGCACCGGGAATCGAACCCTGGCACTCGCGTACTATGCAATTTAAAGTAAGCGCCTAGCCCCTGAGCTACCAAGGCTCTCTGACATTTTTAGACCTTGAAATTATAAAGTTTCTATCATTGTTTTATACAACGTCATTCATAATTGGTATAACATCCCGGCACCTACCCATGCTACTTTAACCTGATAAACACAGCGGTGAAGTTTTAATGACAAAATTTAATTCTAAAAATGTCCACACCAAACTTTAAAATTATTTGTTTTGTAAAACTTTACGCCTCCTAACTCAGAAAGTAATTGCCCCGAACCAGACAAATTCAAAATACGTTTTCTTCTCCATTTAATTTATGTTACCCTACTACGGCGTCATACTAACAGATTTACTTCGCAACAGATTTCCTTAAGCTTCACGTTATCCTAGTACTTGCGAGTTCTTTCTATGGCAGCTCAATGGAAAAACGGCAAATTAAATTTATGAGTTCATTGCCTCGATCAGCTGTATAACAGGGTAGTCACCTATGAGTTTTAAGCAAAATCTTTAAGTCGACATATATCCTACAGGTATCACGCTACGAGGCTCATTATATTTTTGGGGCATATACACATCGTCCCTAAGCCCAGACTGCCAGGATGTATAAGACATTACGAATGACCCTGTATATTGGATATATTTGAAGAGAAATATTTGCCCGGCGCACCGATACACCGCCCGCCGAGACTCGGCGGCCGTCTGTCGTAGAGTCTATGACGCTTGATAATGCCTCGTTTTGGTGCGAAACATGTGTCGTGTTCTCGACTTCAGTGGTGTATATTATCTAGTGGTGGTATTGTAGTGGTTGGTAGAGGGTACTTGGTGGCGGTGTTAGTTTGCTTGTGCACGCTACTGAGGGAGAGCGTGCGGTGCTGTTCAAAAAACTAGGTGATATACACCATTTTTATATTTTGCATGCGGATCTTAGCAAAGTAACTTACCTTCCTTCATTATAATGGATTTCCGCAAAGTAACGCCTGATTCTATTAACTATAGAAATATTTGTATTACAATACGTAAAACATAGTAATTTAACTAAAAATATTTTTACTTGCACTACTTTTGGTTACAACAATAAGAACTTAGCAATCATTACAGTGTTTGATCGAAACCTAATACCCATTTTAGGTAACTGTCCTTGATATTTTGTTTGAAGTCTTTTTCCTCAATGTCTATAGAGATAGAAAGAGAACGTTGATACCGTATCCAACGCTCAGAGAACCATAACACATTCTGTATAATATTCACACCCACATACAAAATCAATTGTGCGGACACGTGTGCACACATACAACGGGACGCAGGTCCACTCTTGTCCCGACCACCTCTAGCCCCACTGATTTATTGCCGATGTGTTATTGGGAACTAATTAACGCAATAAAAAGGGTTATTATATACGATAGATATTCAACATGCTTCGCGCCAAAACTTGAGTTTTATATTTTTATTTTAACGGTCGTGGCAACGGCTAGTATTCATTATGTTATTTTTAACTTTATTGAATTCTGTCAATTTTATATTTATTAAAGAAAATTAAATTTAGAACCTTGATTAGATATTTTTTTAGCTGTGCATAATTGGATTAGTGAGAGTTGAAGATACGAGACGTTTTACTTCACATAGAGTAGTTCCGTCTCTGTCATTCCTTTCCAAATAATCATCAAAATATATAATATCATAATCAAAATAGTTATTAAGAGTACTTACTAAGGTTTTTACTAAAATCCCATCTCATCCAGTAGGTAACGAAACATACGACCACTAAAAAGGCCAGTTAGCAGGTATCATCTCAAAAGATGTCCGCCAGGTCACTTTTCGACCATAACACCGTGGCCTTGAACTTCCGAATTCTGTTCGTAGCGACCGTAGGCGATCTTATAGTACCTCTGGTGTACGAGCAAACACAGAGGCAGTCACTCTTGCTTACTTGCGCTCGATGTTACGCTCTTGCGAGGACGGAGGTGTGCTAGGATGCAGTGTCGGAGATACCGGGACAATCACAACCCTGCCAGACTCGAAACCAGTATGTGTTTTCTACACACCGAGATTGTCAGTGCGCTTTCAAACGAACATAAACACTAACAAACGAAATACTTCTACTACTATGTAAAAAACGAATAAATAAGTTATGAATCTTCTCGAATGTTCTCGATAGACTTGCGATAGAAGTTTCAAGGAACGACTGCGAACTTACGATTGTGATGTTCCCGCAGCAGCTTTCTGTCGACAAAAAAATAAAACAATCATTTGATTATCATGGGTTCGAATCCCAGCCGGAGCCGACATTTGTTGCATGTTTGGTGTGATAGGTGGTGAGCCCATCGCCACCATGCGCTGTTGGGTGCACAGTGCAGTTTAATTCTTTACTCGCCCTTTACGAGATCCATTGGATGAGATGGAGTGGTAGTATTATTTTAACGAGCCGCCACCACACGGCACCAAATCAATACTACGAAGTTGTTTAAGTAAACGTTAAACGTTCGAGCTGATAAGTGTCCGTGAGAGTAGTATAGCACCAAGCAATTTCCTACCGAGTTGTTGTAAGAGGCGACTAAGGTATTGTATGGACAGCCAGCTCATATCAAAACGCTTGCATCCTGGAAACGGACATAGGATACTTTTTATTCAGGAAAATCAAATTGTTAACACGGGATACTTAAAAAAACCTATATCTACGCGGAAGAAGTCGCGGGCGTCAGCTAGCACTGAATATAACAAAGTTTCCAATTAAACTTAATGAAAAATGGCATGTTTCATTTAAGGATTCTTAAACTCATGGTTGTGGCATTGAAAGTTGAGTCAGATTTCTAGTAATTCAGGCGACATCAATGTAGGAACGATATCGTTGTCGCGGTTCATTGATCTGCCTAGACGCAGTAGTTTTCCTCTCTACAGCGTATCGGCAATCAAATTCCTATGTTTACTGATCTTCCCAACGTTGTAAATGGCGGCGTCGATCCGCGGACAGTCCTGACTCAGTCGCTACTTGGTGATAATGGATGAATGTCGGTGATGGATTCGAATCTAAGCCGATGGAATTATATGTGTAACTTATTTATTATTGATTTTTGAACCGCAGATATTTTTTACTGACGGCCGCGTGACCCAGTGGTTAGAATACCTGACTACCGCGCTGAAGCCAACATTTGCGCAATGTAAAAATTGTTGGTTTTCGGGTCTGGTTGTATTGTAATTGTCCTTATGTCTCTGACACTGCATCCTAGCCTACCTCCGATCTTATGGCATGAGTGTTACGTGGGGCACCGGTAGGTAGGGACGAGTGAGTGCCCATGTGTTTGCGCGTACACTTGTGTCACTATAATATCGCCGAGGTCGTAAACCTTCTTGGAGAACATTACCATCATCGTCAATGTTGTGACAAGCTCGAGACCGTCGACACGGTTTCCGAGAGAAATTAGAAAATCTCGATTTTAAAAGTTGTAAAAGTCGGCACAGAGAAATGCCAGAAAACTGTCTTGGCCTCCGATCGAGGGCGAAATAACAATTTTAATAACATCATCAACCTGCTAGCCGTGTGGTAACGGCCTAAGAGAATCTACCACTCCATCCCATCCCGTGGGTGTCGTAAAAGTCGACAGAGGGAAATTAAAACCAGGAGATGGGCGGCAGCATCTTCCTGGAACATCTGAATAAATAAACTGCGGTTGCCAACCCGCCAGCCAAGCGTGGCAACTATGGCAAAATCCCTCCAATATGAGAGCTACATACTTTTGTGGCTGTCTATGGGGGAGGCCTTACTCAGCAGTGGACTTGTGATAGGCTGAAACGACGACGACGACGACGACATCAACCTGCGGCGGTCTAGTGCTAGTGCATAAGCTCCTCCCAAGAAGCCAGATCCTCAACTTCACGCATCCAATCGCTGCCAACTGTCTTACGTAATGTCGCTGCTCCTTGGCAAGGGGCGTCTAACACCAAGTCTGCCTAATCGCGATCATCGCTCTAAGACTCGCCAGCTCATTGTCACTCCAATTTGCAAAAATGGAAAGCTACGTGACCTTGGTTCTCCGGCGGATTTCTTTATTACGAATCATACCATACCCCAGATAAACCCAGAACAAGTTTCTTTCCGTTCCTATCTGGCTGAGCGACTTTGACAAAACCGCACAAAATGATTATCGTCTCATCTCGCTCTTGAGCCACATCTATAACGTGTTTTCGATCGGTCGTAGGTCAACACATGTAATTACACTACAGTGTACTCGTCCCTACCTACCGGTGTCCCATGTAACGCTCATGCGATAAGATCGGAGGTAGGCTAGGATGCAGTGTCAGAGACACAAGGACAATCACAATACATAGACCCGAAAACCAACAATTTCAATTTTGCACAAATGTTGGCTTCGGATGGGACTCGAACACATGTAATTACACGTGTTGTCGCGTACAAACTTGCTTTGCAAGTTTGATTAAACTAATTATCAAAGCCAGCAAAAGCCTCCCTTACGCCATTACCCTCACAAGGGAGGAGGAGGAGGGCTGTGTCCACAAAAAGGGCGTTTCTACTGCGGCTGTCTTCAGTCTGCGCGATTAAAAAATTATTTACACAAAAATATATAAACTTTTGATAAGAAAAGACATCTTCTACATAGCAGTTAAGAAAGGAATACAGTTAGTATTAAAATACTTTTTGATGATATCTGTTCGTAGTTTTAATGTTATAAAAATAGTTTAAATATAGTAAATTAATAGATGAAATGAAATGAAAATTGTTTATTCTTCAACTTTGTCAAACGTCATTTTTTACAATCTACCAGCGTTTCGTAATGAGGTTCTTTTTTTGATTTTTTTTTCTTTTGAAACATGCGAAAGAAACTCCGTAGGTTTTTATCTTTGTCAAAAGTACATCTAAACTAATATTGTAAAGAAAGAAGATTTGATTATTTGTATGTTTGGTTGTAATGAATAAACTCAAGAAACACTGAACCAAATCAAAATCAAAATTCTTTCACCTATAGACAGCTACGTTATCAATGATTAACATGAGCTATATATATATATATATTTTTAAATAGATCCCAAAAATTGCTATAATGTAACTCAAGGTTTCAATTTTTTTTTAATAAAAGTCATTATTTGGTGTTCGCTGCGAAAACTATTGATGATAAATAAAATAATGTACTAAATTTTCATAGTACTCATCACTGCTCACAAAAAAGTCCGCGAGGCTATATGTCTATCTATTATAGTTAAGCCACAATAACCGCTTTTTGATCAAATTTGTTAACCAAAACACTGTTAGAATCGAACACGTCACAGTTAAGGTTGATTATGTATATTTAAATTCCTCTTTAAATAATTCGAATCGCTGTCGCTTAAAAGTTACGAAGGGAATAAAAATAATAAAAGTACGAAAACGCCGAGGTGTTAGCGAAAAGCCCTACGCTAGCCCGCGCTTCGCGCGTATAGACAACGAACCATTGAACATCTACCTACTCATATTATTTTATTGTAAGCTAGAACAAATAGCGGTAAGTAATTTTAATTAAATATTTTTTTAATTTTAAACTTTGAAACGCTCTATAAAAAATACGGCGGCCGCGGTGTCTCTCGTACGCCGCGCCGCCGCCCGGCTTCATGCGACTTAGGCATCATCCGCGGTGCGCGGCTCCCTTTGCGCAGCGGTCGAGAGAGGTCGTTTCATTTTGCTACCACGACATCAAATATTGTTTACAAGAACTCTGAGCCACTAAACTTTTTTGGCTTAATGTTCCAATAAATAAAACATTATTTCGGTAAAATAACGTAATCCTTCCTGACCAGCCTGCAGAGGCGCCGATGAGATTAGTCGCTACAGAAAATGTTAGTGTAAGGAATTGTGGTTGTTCTATTTGTCCAAATAAAGTACTAATTTATCTTTCTAATATCTGTCAACCCGTGCGAAGCCGGGGCTGGTAGCTAGTTTTTTTTTTTTGATAAATTGTCGAGACGAGCAAAACGTTCACCTGATGGTAAGTGCAACGTTTGCTCATAACAGACGCTGAGTTACTCAGAATATTTCTGTGTAGCACCACACTGCGCCCGTCACCCTGAGACATCAGTACTTAAGTCTCATATGCCCAGTGATTAGGCTAGCTCTCAGTGCCCTTCAGACCGAAACACAGTAATGTTTGCACACTACTGCTTCACGGCGGAATAACTTTACAAAGAACAGTCTCATAGAAAACCAAAGCCCGCTCCATGACAAATGAATAAATGTATTACAAACTCGAGCAGACCAGCCTCAACCAACAGCACCTGTTCACAAGTATGACGCATGTGGCAGCCGTCGCCCTCCTCGACCATAACTTAACATGTTATGGCTGACTTTTCCTGATCTTCTTTTCATTGCGGGACCTCATTCTAGCTCTCGCTTATTGCATATATGAACGTACATCGAGCGCGGGAAGAATAGAATGCTTGAGTGCCTCAGTGTCTATTTTAATCACAACAACGAAGCGTTTAGTAAAAAAACCTGCTTCCATTTAGTTAAAATTCCAATATGGCAATGGTCCAAATTACAATCTTATTTATGGCTGCATCATTCAATGCAACAAGATTACATCAAAAGTAAAAACAAAAAACAAAACCATACGGACCATATATAGTTTCGGTTTCGAATCGGATATGAAAGGTAATTAAATTATTTAACCACATTCTTACTTGACTTATATTAAATGACTAAAAATATATGTACGTAGAAAATACATTTACTAGTGGTAGGATTTCTATACAGGAATCTGTCTAGGTAGGTGCCTCAAGGTCAGTAATTCTGCGTGAAGCAGTGGTGTGCAAACATTACTGTGTTTCGGTCTGAAGGCCACTGGGAGCCAGTGAAATTACTGGGCATATGAAACTTAAGAACTGCTGTCTCAGGGGGGGCGGGCGGTGTGGTGTCACACCGAAATGTTCTGGGTGACACCACACCGCCCGCCCCGAACTGAAAATTATATTAAACGCCGTTGCGTGTCGGCATTGGTGGTAGTGGCGGTGTTAGTATGCTTGTGCACGCCATTGCGAGTGAGTTAAGTTAGTTTGACTATTCAAAAAGTAGGCAATACACACCGTTTTTTCACTTTCACTTTCATCCCGTGGATGTCGTAAAGGTCGACAGAGGAAAAATAAAAACCAGGAGATAGGCAGCAGCATATTTCTGGAACATCTGAATAAATAAACTGCAGTTGCCAACCCGCCTGCCAAACGTGGCAACTATGGCAAAATCACACCCTCAAAATAAGAGCTACAAATTTTTGTGCTAGGCCTATGTTCAGCAGTGGACTAGTGATAGGCTGAAATGATGATGATCTTAGATAATTGATTTTGCTTCTCTCCATTTTCATTAAAGACGTTATTCGTTAACCGGTACTAATTCGTATGCTCAATCACAAAAATCAAACGATTGTGTTTCACGTCTAATTGATGTCTACTCCGACTTTGAGTCCTTGGCCTTTTGCGTTTCTCTGAATGGTAATAACGTCTTGCAAAAGGTATAAACGAAGGTAAGTTCTGAACCAATTTACTTTCACATCAGACTTTTAAAAGCTATCATTGAATTTGTTTAATAAAAAAAGTGACCGTATCCTGTAGAATCGACCGAGGCGACACTCTTGACGTTCCTGTGTTTAGGTTGGCCAAAACTAGAAAGTCTTTTTTTAGTAGATTCATAAAAATTTATACCAAAATTCCTAAAAGTGTGATGCCAAAAACTGACATAGAATTCCACAAACTTGTCAAAAAGACAATGTTAGAAAGAGCGTATTATAAAATAGGTCATTACATAGAGGACAAAGATGTGTAAATAACTCTCTATGCACTTGCAATTTCCCTAGCTACCAAATATGTGATATTGTAATTAAATAATATATTGTGTACATGGATGGAAAAAAGAACCCTGAGTGTATAGCCGGTTCTTCTCTTATTTTCTGAAGCGATGTAGATTTTGTCATTCATAGGAAATTTATATAAGCCTAAACTAAATAAAGAAATCTTTTATTTTGATTAAGTACAGCTGTTTAATATTCCACTGCCGAATATAAACCTGCTCATACATCACCACAAAGCACGGTAAACTAATTATTGTTTCGCTGACACACGCTGTACAGTGGTGGATCGCCCTGCACTGCCTTAACTGGTATCTTTACCATATTGCCACACGAGAACCTTGAAGAAATAATTCTTTAATCAAAAAACGGACTTCCACGCAGCAGTCTGTGTTGTGAGCTGTGTAATTACTGGGCATACGAGACTTAAAAACTGATGTCTCAGGCGGACGGGCGGTATGTTGCCACACAGAGATAATCTGGGTGAAACAGCGTTGCTTTAAGCGAACGTTGCACTTACCATCAGGTAAACGTTTTGCTCGTCCCGTCCCTTTCGCCAATAAAAAAAAAAGTTTGCTCAAGGAGAATTTGCCGCGCTTGTCCGACGGATTGGTGATCGCGGTACCAGACACTTCGCACCTTAGACGTTTCTATCGGTCTACAGTCTGGAGTCTTTTTTGACTCTTACCAAAATGGCGGCGACGTGGTTCGCCACCTGTCACGTCTCGTTTCCCGCGGGTGCGAGAAGTGGGCTACGTGTGTGGTCTCTGCCTGTCCCTCACATGGGAAAAAGGCTTGATTGTATAGATGTTTGTGAAGGATGCGGTAGTGTTTTCTATTATTTTCTTTTTAGATCACGGTTTAGAATCGAGTCAAGGGTCGATTCTTTTTAAACCACGACGCCAGCTGAAACACACCAGTTCGATGCCAAGTTCATTGCCCTAAATCGCTATATTTAATCTCGCGGAGATGCGTCACTGCAAAATCGTTCGAAAACGTAGACAAAAAACGGCGTAACAAACCGCGATGCGAATTATCGATACATATACATCGAATGTATCTATACATTGAACATCGATAATTCGAATTACAAATGAAGATCTTATATATATATATATATTATATATATAATAGATTTAACTGACGCCAGTCTTACTATCTATAATGTAAGTTTCATGTCATTAGATTTAGTATTTTTTTTTATTTAAATCCTTACGGACAGACAGACAGAAATACAACAGAAAAATATATGTATTTTAATCTCAAAAATTGGAAATTAAATTATTTATTTATTTATGTGTCTGGATAGTCACACGTTTCGTTAGTATATATAAGTACATAAAGCTTCTAAGTTATTAACAGATTATATAGCGAAAATGATGTCGTGGTTATTAAACAAGTTTTAGTTTTGTAATGGTGATTATTGTTGTAATAAATCAGCAAAAGTTCGTTTTTTTTTAATTTACTTTCATGGAGTCCATTTATCTCTGAATTTTTATCAATATGCATTGAACTGTTTTAATACATACATACAGTCACGCCTCTCTCCCGTTAGGGTAGGCAGAAACGACATCTTTCCACTTGCTTCGATCTTTCACTTTACTACACTCTTTTATAATTTAATTAGCGTTTACATACACGCTCGTCGGTTGCGGGTACTTTTAACGTGACCTTTCCTCAAAAGGGCTTCGATCTGATCGTGATATGTACGCCTAAGTCGACCCTTACCGGCTTTCAAATTCACACTCGCCCCATAAATCTGTTTCGTCAATCTTCTTTCATTCATCGTCTCTACGTGTTAAAAAACCATCTAAGCATCCCTTTCTCTATCTTTGTCACTACATCTTCAACCACACCGCAACTGTTATCGATTAAAGTTACTCCAGCTATACTCTTTCACTTGGACCACTCTTTCTCCTTCAATCGAGAACTCTGCAATCCGTCATACTCCGTTATATCCGTCATACGTCTCTTTCAAAAACCATTACTTTTATCTTACTTACATTCACTGACAACTCTTTGCTTCCTAAAAATGTAGTTTGTAATTGGTATTTTAAAGCTCATGTCTTTAAAATACCAATTACAAACTACAGCTACAGCTGGGGTATTTAATAATTTGTATTTCAAATACTTAAGGCTTCAAAATATATTTTCACACAAATATATATCGCCATTTGTAAATCTACATTGTACACTTTTCCACAGAACAAGTTGTTAATTTTGTGAAGTTGTACGCTTGTAAGGTTTTCAGATATAGGCTAAGCAATATCATACTTTCATTAAAGCAAGTCAGAGTTCTTTTTAGATCCGAATGTATTTTGTATTTTGAATGAAATGGTAAAAATACTGTGTTCTGTATTTTATATTTCAAATCCTCGATTTGAAATTATATTGTATTTCGTATTTTAAATACATGCTAAAAAGTATTTTGTACTCTGTATTTTAATTAAAACAAAGCATGAATTTTGCCCAGCCCTGATTAGGGACAATAAAAGAATAAATCATACTACATAATTAAATTACACTAAATAGTTAGACCCGTTGTCCAGGTTGCTTAAAATAATATTTAATTGGTTATGGGGCAACGTGTGATATTTTTTTATGTGACCAGAAGAGAGATCGTTCACCTGTCATTAAGTGCAACGTGTGAACGTGTGAACATTTCTGTGGCACCACACCGCGCTTGTCGCCCTGAGACATCTGTTCTTAAATTTCATATGCCCATTATTACACTAGCTATCAGTGCCTTTCAAACTGAAACACAGTAAATGTTTGCACACTGCGGCAGAATAACAAGGTACCTAGACGGATTCCTGCTTAGGAGTCCTACCACCAGTAAAAACTACATACAGTCACGCTTTTGTCCATATAAGCGGTAGACAGATGCCACACCCGTAGCCCACATTTCACTGCCGCGGGGCGTGCCGGGTGGCGAACCACGTCGCCGCCATTTTGTTATAAGTCAAAAAATTCTTATCCACCATTGCATTCCCAGGAGCAGAAGTGACAGCATTACGTATTGTTTTTTTTATTTCATAGAAGTGACGGAACGAGCAAAACGTTCACCTGATGGTAAGTGTAACATCTGACCAATGCTGGGTCACCCAGAAAATTACTGTGTGACACCACAATGCGCCCGTCACCCTGAGACATTAGTTATTAAGTCTCATATGCCCAGTGATTACGCTAGCTCTCAGTGACCTTCAAACCGAAACACAGTAATGTTTGCACACTGCTGCTTCACGACAGAATAACTGGCCCTGGGGTGGTACCATCCTAGACGGATTCCTGAATCGGAGTCCTACCACTTACTGGTTATTCTGCTCGTATAAAGGCTGTCCTTACAATTACGAGTACATTAGTTGCCTCTTACGACACTTCTGTAGGAAGGTGGTAGAAGCTATTCCACTCTGACGGACACCTATTGGCAGTAAAAACTGTCTTCTCGAATACAACATAAGAACTGCTGAATGTATCGATATAAAATTTCCATGGATTTTATAGCAGAGGCCTCAAAGGCTTCTGGCTTTACTTTAAGGCCACTCGATCAAAGCTTACACGTACTCTGTAGCTAGAATTAAGTGTTTTTTGAGGTTAAACATTTACTTTTTTACAATTACTCAGATTATTTTGACCTTCACCGTTAAACAACAATGAAGACAGGGTAAAACAAATTAGTCTAATCCGAGGAGGCCAACTAGACGGTAACAACTTTTTACCGCCCTTTTATTTAAGCGCCGAATTTAAGAGTTATTTGATAACAATTAAATTGTAAAGAATTGGTAAAATCGTTACGAGCGTTTAAATTTTAGTAGAAACAACTTGCGACCTTCGCGAGTGCCTATAACTCGTTTAGTGAATAAATTTGAGAAATACATTGTAACAGAAAAAACCCGAACCTAGTTAAAAGCACTAGCGGTGCTCGTTATGTGCAGAATATCCTTTTTTTTACAGTAGAAAGTGACGAAACGAGCAAAACGTTCACCTGATGGTAAATGCTACGCCCGGCCACAAAAAAGGTTGTATCACCCGGAATATTTCTGTGTTACACCACACTGCGCCCGTCACCTTGAGACATCAGTTCTTAAGTCTCAAATGCCTATGATTACGCTAGCTCACAGTGCCCTTCAAACCGAATCACAGAAATGTTTGCACACTACTGCTTCGCGGCAGAATAACTGGCCCTGAGGTGGTACCTACCTAGTAGTCAGAGGACCTGACTTCTACGCCGCTGGTCCTGGGAACGAATCCCAGCCGGCGCCAACATTTGTACAAAAACACAAAATGTTTTCGGGACTGGTTGTGTTGTGCATGTGAAATTTATATCTGTAAAACGCATCCACGATACAGGAGAAATCCTACTGTCGGACATCGGTTTAAATTTTTTTTTTTGTGAAGAAGTAAAAGAGGATCCCAAATGCTCTACTTGACGGCCAAATTTACTCAAAAACTTAACCTTTAGCACCACGACCACATATCATGTAGCTCCAGATTTTCATCGACGACTGTTGCATTGACTAGAGTCATTTGGTACTTTTTTGGTTCTCAACAAAACAAAATTGTCGATACTGGAGTGACAACAACCTTCAGTTAATCTACGATGACAATTTGCTGTGGAGTCGTAATTACTGATTTTAAAAAAAAAGACTAATGACACTGATAAGCGAATGTTGTCGCTGTTTACTATTTTTGTTTCATGAAGTGAATCGCTTAAGCTTGGTTGAAAATCATGGTTTCAACAAGACGAAACAACAGGTGATACGGCACACGACATCGAAACATAAATATGGAACTAAACTTTAACTGGTGGTAGGATTCCTATGCAGGAATCCGTCTACGTAGGTACCACCCCAGGGCCAGTTATTCTGCCGTGAAGCAGCAGTGTGCAAGCATTACTGTGTTTCGGTTTGAAGGGCACTGCGAGCTAGCGTAATAACTGGGCATTTGAGACTTAAGAACTGATGTCTCAGGGTGACGGCCGCAGTGTGGTGACACACAGAAATATTCTGGGTGATACAGCATTTGTTGTGGGCGGACGTTGCACTTACCATCAGGTGAACGTTTTTCTCGTTTCGTCACTTTATACAATAAAAAAATGGAAGTTTCCAGATCAATTAATGTTAAGAAACAGTGACACTCACTTGCAACCGTAGAAACCGAAGGAACGTTACTGCGTTTAATTAAAGCAGAATAATCGAGACGCCTCGTGCGGTAGCGGCTTCAGAGAATCTACCCCCCCATCTCATTCCGTGGATGGCGTAAAAGTCGACAGAGGGGAAATGAAAACCAGGGCAGCAGCATCTTCCTGGAACATTTGAATAAATAAACTGCGGTTTCCAACTCGACTGCCAACTATGGCAAAATCCCCCCAAAATGGGAGCTGCTGACTTTTTTGCAATCTATGGGGGAGGCCTGTGTTTAGCAGTGGATTAATGATAAGCTGAGATGATGATGAAGATGATGATTCGCGACGCTGTAAGTGCCAAACCACCAAGAGTATTGTGATGAAAGTGCAATGACAAGAGTTCGAATATGTTATGCAGAGAGAGGTGGAGGTTCGATACGTACATAATGTTGTTGATGTGTACGTACATAATGTGATACGCGTTTATTTTTACTATCAAATCCCGAGGGTTCGAGCGCATTGCGCTTTGATCTTGGGGAAACTCAGGCGTTAGATGTTCTGTTTTCGTAGTTAATCCGGGCTATCTACAGCTTCTAATTGTTACTTTTGGTCAGATACACGCAAATCGAACTTATAGTGTCTTGAAGTCTTTTTTTTATTTATTCATACCAACAAAAATTAAAAATTTAAATAGTTTTTCGTCTCTAAATTATTATCGTAGTAATACACCATTATAATATTTTAAATTCTTTTTTTTATTAAAAATAGGTTGATGTTTGGCCAAGTTCCCACCTGGTGTTGCGGTGATAAGACCCAAGACTAGTGGTATACTGCTATATACATAAGGCATTGAAAGCTTTAAGTTTGAACTACTTTAAGAAACTCAACGATAGTAAAGGCCCACTCCATGAATGCATCCATCAGATTAGTGGTAGGTTTCCTATTCAGGAATCCGTCTAGGTAGATAATACCGCAAGGGCCAATTATTCTGCCGTGATGCAGTGGTGTGCAAACAATGCTAAGTTCCGGTTTGAGGGGCACTGAGAACTAGTGTAATTACTGGGCATATGAGACTAAAGAATTGATGTCTTAAGGTCTTAAGGTGTACATAGCATTTGTTATGGGCAGTCGTTGCTCTTACCATCAGGTGAACGTTTTGCTCGTGTCGTCATTATCTCCAATAAAACTAAACAAAACCTTACCAACGTTAAAAATAAATGATAATTTGCGTGTTTATTTGTTCGAAGGTTACTCGTTTACAGACACCATAGCTATAATTTGCTGACAACTAACGCTAGGGCAAACGAAGGTTGAATTAAACATACGTAAAGAAGACAGCGGTTTTATAAAAAAAGGTACAATGAGTATTGTGTCGCTTAATTTGGCGCAATCGGGTTCATTATACTCTGTTGTCACCAGTCGTTAACTGATAAAATCGGGATAGAAAAGGACAAAACTAAATATAAAAAAAATAGTCATCAAGAGTGCGCTACGCTGGCTCCAAGGCGGATCGGCGGACTTCACATCTCACATCTCGCACTCCTCAGTGTGCGCAATATGCTTAAAAAGGGGTTACTAAGTTTTCTCTTCACGTATTAATATATAGATTAAATAAAAAATAGTTATAATTAATGCTTACGCCAATAATTATTGTTAATATGGATTAATTAACGAAGATATTAGTGGTGAGTTTTTTAATATTGTTCATTTTATTGGCGACCGCGTCACGTAGTTGTCAGAAGCTTGACTTATGCAGCGGGTGCTGGATTCGAATCCAGCTGGAGCCAACATTTGTACAAAAACAAAAACGGTCGTATTGCCGGTTTGGTTGTATTATGATTATCTCCGTTTCTCTGACACTGCATTCTAGGCTACCTCCGATTTTATCACATGAGCGTTACATCGTGCGCGGGTAGGTAAGGACTGCTTGCGCATATACTTGTGACACTATAATCTTTCATGTGCAGTTAATAGCTACCGACAGTATTCGGTAGTTGTGTAAAAAAAAGTAAAGTAAAGTTTCAGCCTATAAATGTCCCACTACTGAGCACAGGCCTCCTCTCATTTCTGAGAGGGTTTTGGAGCTGGGAAGAATCCGCCACGCTGCTCCAATGCGGGTTGGCGGACTTCACATGTCTTCGAAATATAAAAATATTTCGAATTTATAATTTCTCAGACATGCAGGTTTCCTCACGATATTTTCATTCACCGCCGAGCACGTGGTAAGTCAGCACTTAAAATTGCAATAAACAATTTTAGTAATGCCGGCACCGGGAATCGAAACAACGTTCGTACGTTCTACGTGCACTATGAAAATTAATGCGAGTGCCTAAACTACACTAACATTAAATTATTAATCGTCTATCACTAGTCCACTGCTTTAGATATGCCTCCCCAATAGATTACGACAAAAGTTTGTAGCTCTCAATTTTGGGGGATTATCTATAGTTGCCACGCTTGGCAGGCGGGTTGGCAACCGCAGTTTATTTATTGAAATGTTCCAGGAAGATGCTGCTGCCTATTTCCTGGTTTTAATTTTCCCTCTGTCAACTTTTACAACACCCACGGGATGAGATGGGGTGGCAGATACTCTTAAGCCGCTACCATACGGACAACGCATAATATTTGGCAGCCAGGGGGTTTGCGAGTGCAGAGTAAGAGTTATTAGGGCAAACAAAGAGATCAGTAAAAACCCGCGTTAAAGAACATATAGCTGATGTGAAGCATCGTCGCTTCAGGAAGTCTGTAGTGTGTGACCATGTTCTGGATCATCCCAACATTACATACGATTTGATATACCGCAAATCCTTGCAAACACCGATTCGTACCAAGGATGATTCGCGAGGCTATTGAAATTAAAAAACATCCTAATTTTAATAGAGAAGATGGTTGGGTATTACCACCAGCTTGGGATCCTATAACTAATAAAATTAAATCAAAAACCAAGCATACCACTGCAAGGCTTCAAGATACAGTTAGCTCTTTCTGCGTAGATCGGACCAAAAATAATAATTAAAAGCTGAAGGTACTCCGGGTTAACTCTGACATCAGGACATCTGTCACCTCAGTCCTCCCGTGACCATGGGTGCTGTAAAGCACTCGAAACGTCGGGATATTAATAGTAAATATAAACGCGAAAAAATCCGTAAAATTTAGTTTCATTTAAATGTGTAGTGTTCGCGTAAATATAAGAAATCATTATGTGAACTAAGAAAAGGTTTCTAGTTATAGCAAACCTAAACATAGAAATCTCTTAGCCACTGCCCGTTCTATAGAATACTTTTTTTTTCAAATAAATGCACGTCTTCCCGAACGTAGGTATACAATTTTCAAATATAAACGACGTAGGAAATGACATAAAATCAGTCTCCTAGAATAATTTTCGGAACGATTTGCGACACTCCAAGTTAAAGATTGCCGGAAATGCTTTTATTTTCGAAATAAATATATTTCCAATCCAGCTGCGGATCCCATTTCCGGTGGTAGGATTCCTGACTGATGCAGGAATCCGTCTAGGTAGGTACCACCCCAGGGCCAGTTAAGCTGTAGTGTGCAAACATTACTGTGTTTCGGTCTGAAGGGCACTGTGAGCTAGAGTAATCATTGGGCATATGACTTAAGAACCGATGTCTCCGGGTAATGGGCACAGTGTGGTGTTACACAGAAATGTTCTGGGTGACACAGCATTTGTTGTGGGTAGACGTTGCACTTACCATCAGGTGAACGTTGCTCGTTTCATCACTTTATCCATATAAAAAAAATTGCCGCAAACCATTTGAAAACAAAATGAATGGTTTCAATGGGCTGTTTCAGCGTTAAGCCATTCCACTTCAGGTGACAATGAGGTATCATCAGCAATCAGAACTATCTCAGAAATTTATTGTACCAAAGAAGGTAGATCATGAATGAAAACTAAAAACTGAAATGGGGTAAGGCTTTCGATCCCTGAGCAACACCCATTTTTACCAGACAATTTTTACTGTTGATAGTGTTCCTATGCAAGAATATGTCTAGGTAGGTTCCACCCCGGGGTCAGTTATTCTGCTGTGAAGCAGCTAGTGTAAGCACTGAGCATATGAGATTTAACAACTGTAAGAAACAAAAAGATCCAGTGCGGCTTCACGAATGCCGTAGCATTTCAGTTTTCAAATTAACTTAATAGTCATGTGGTACGGTTTTTCCTTGTTTAATATTTTAATTAAATTATTTCAAATTTAAGAAGGATATTAAATATATAATAGTTTAAGTCCGTACGTCAAAAAAAATGCGAGCAAACCGGACCATTTGTAACCATTTCTAATAGAAGCCATGTTCAATACCGACTAATCTCATCGAACGTTTATTTCCGTATCAGTAGTTCGCCAGTCAGCATTAGATTGTCCACGCCGTCGCCTCGTCGCCGCGAATGAGAAAAATCTTTATTTACTTATATTATTATTTATATTGTTAATGCGGTTAGCGTACCGCAAGGTTGATCGTTAAACTAACGTATAAAGATTTGCAAATTATTACATTGAATACAAATAAGTATAGATCCCGTACTTGAATTGATTTTCTAGCTATTTTCTTGACATGAACAGTCAATCCGCGTAACAAGTAAGCGTGTTTAAGAAATCTTATACATATGCATTAATAGAGATACCAACCTATTTCCATCCCGTGGGTCTAAAAGTCGGTAGAGGGAAAATTTATTAATCAGAAGATGGGCAGCAGAATCTTCCTGGAACATCTGAATAAATAAACTGCGGTTGCCAACCCGCCTGCCAATCGCGGCAACTATGGCAAAATGCGCCCAAAATGAGTGCCAGAAACTTTTGTGGCAATCTAGGGAGGCCTATGTTCAGCAGTGGACTAGTGATAGGCTGAAATGATGATGATGATGAGAGATATGTTTCAAATTATTCAATAAAAATATATGTCTGCTAAATTAACAAGTATTCTTCGTGTTCTTCTTCATCCGCCTTTGGAAGTCCTGGCAGAGAAGCCTGGAAAGCATCTAGTCAGTGGGATTTTAGTTGAGCAATACCGCGTGTGTTTTCCGACCTCAGTCGGTCGCTACATTGCCAGACTTTCGTTTGAGAGCCAATAGGACGCAAGACGTATATGTGAGGTTCATCATCATCATCATTTTAGCCTATCACTAGTCCACTGCTGATCAAAGGCCTCCCCCCATAGAATTCCATAAAAGATTGTAGCTCTCATTTTGACGGGATTTTGCCATAGTTGCTACGCTTGGCAGGCGGGTTCTCAACTGCAGTTTATTTATTCAGATGTTCCAGGTAGACGCTGCTCCCCATCTTCTGATTTAAATTTTCCTTCTGTCGACTTTTACAACACCCATGGGATGAGATGACTGGAATATTTGACGACTAACAGGGACGACTGCGTGGTACGGATCCCAGCCGGACCCAACATTTAAATAACAAAAATACCTGTTACGTTGCATTTAAGTATTTAAAAGTAACATTTAATATTTGAAAGATTTTTATGCCATATATTATAAAATATAAAGAAACAAAATGTGCTTAATATATATGAAGAGAGAGTGTTTGTGTATATGCATGGGTTCATACATTCTAAAAAGATGCTAATAAGCCTTACTCGCGAGCAAAGAGAGCGAGGTCGCTAGCATATTATAAACTAGCTGACAGCCTGCGACTTTGTCCGCGTGGATATAGGTTTTTTTTAATAATGAAATGTATCCTATGTCCGTCTCCAGGATGGAAGCTGTCTCTGTGCCAAATTTCGTCAAAATCGGTTAAGCAGTTGAGCCGTGAAAAGGTTACACAAACAGACACAGGGACAGAGAGAGTTACTTTCGCATTTATAATATTAGTATGGATGTTTAAAGCGAATGTTAAGTGGTGGTAGGATTACTATGCAGGAATCCGTCGAGGTAGGTAATCCGCATGGCCAGTTATTCTGACTAGTAGTATACGAGCATTACTGTGTTTCGGTTTGAAGGGCACTTATGACTAGTGTAATCACTGGGCATATGAGACTAAAGAACTGATGTCTCACGGACAGATTGTGGTGCCATACAGGAATGTCTTGGTTGATGTAGCGTTTCTTATACGCTGCACTTACCAGATAACCGTTTTGCTTGTCACTTTTTCCTTAAAAAAAAAATAATAACAGTCATGGTCACCCCATGGAGCGTGCTATAACGGTGACGTCACTGCAGCGCGTGTAACCCACATCAGTGATCTCTGGTAGCCCCAATAGCCTAGAAAGCGGTTTAAAAATAGGTCTCACCGAGAACTAGAACTAGGTAGCAATAATTCGTTCTCAAAAATTGATAATTACATTTTGAAAATTGGAATTGGAATTGGAACATTTGGAAGATGCTGCCGCCCATGTTCTGATTTTAAATTAGCCGCCACCACACGGTCGCTCTTCAGTAATATCTGTAATATAGTAAAATAACGCCATGAAGTCAATTTATTGTTGCAAAGGGAAAAGGTTAACTCTGTCATGGATCCAGTCATCATTGTAACTTGACCAAATTTATAATGGACCTACCCGTAAGGTACCCGTAAACCCTGTTACGGGGCGGGTCAGTTTTAGGTTTTCAAAAAAATATATTTTCTATAAAACTTCTAAGACTTTTATTACTAATAGAAAAATACTGTAGTGCCTAGTACGAATCTCGAAACCGAACTGTCCGTTTTACGGGAAGATTTATCCAGGCTGATATTTGAACTTAGAAGTATCGCATTGCATTGACGTCAATGCAATGTGCAGTCAGCAATATAATACAAAATATATAAATATAATAAATATATATAATACAATACAAAATAATTTTCATACGCAGCTATACTGCAATGCAGCTGCGGTACTGTTATAATGGAATTTCCCCAAATTCCATTATAACAGTACCCACTTTCTAATAAAAAGTATCATCGAAATCGGTCCACATGGTAAAGAATTATCGCTGAAAATACGTATTTTTTTTTAAAGTGACGAGACGAGCAAAACGTACACCTAGTAGTGGTGTAACGTCTGTCCATAACAAATGCTTTGTCCAGAACATTTCTGTGTGACACTACAATGCGCCCGTCATACATAGACAAGTTCTTAAGTCTCATATGCCCAGTGATTACACTCTTAGTGTCCTTCAGACCGAAACACAGTAATGTTTGCACACTACAGGCTTCACAGCAGAAAATTGTTAGAACTGCTTTTTGGGAAAACTGTTGATAATTTGAAAAAATATGAATTAGAAGCATGCAGCGAAATAATAATAACTTCGACAGAGGGAAGATACAAACCGGGAGACGAGCAGCAGCATCTTCCTGGAACATCTGAATAAATAAACTGCGGTTGCCAACCCGCCTGCCAAGCGTGGCAACTACGGCAGAGTCCCGATACGATGGCAGTAATACATCAACAACATGTGTCGTGACCGACGACTGGCAGACCGACAAAGGTGCGGTTTGCGATTATGGTAAATCCTCCCAACTTTGGAAAGATTTATCTCCAATGGTGGACTGTTTATAGAATGACGATGAATCATTTCAATTATTATTTAATGTAAAGTTTTCCTATTGAACACTAGCGACATACCTCTTATTTTATTTATTGACGACCGCATGGCCTAGTGGTCGGAGTACCTGACTTGTACGCCGCGGGTCCTGGGTTCGAATCCCAGCCGGAGCCAACATTTTTGCTAAAACACAAATAGTTGGTTGTTCGGTTCCTGGTTGTGTTGTGATTATCCCCGTGTTTCTGACAGTGCGTCCTAGCCTACCTCCGATCTTATCGCATCAGCGTCAGCGCAATCCGGCTTGTTCGACATGGCTGGAAGTCGTCAAGTTTGCTTGCGAGACGATTCGAAATGACTTTCCAAAACAACACGGTAGCTCTTCAAGAGTGTATTATCGACCAAATGAAAGTACAGGACAACCACGACGTAGCGACACCCAGCCATTCCAGCGCAAGCCTCTCTATCCTCAACTTAGTCAGTTGGCTCTTCCCGGCAGACAGATCCCTGACAAAGACCTTTGAGCCTCAGTTACGCTATAACGCTCCTTCATTTGTTCACTTGCCGATACGCTGCGTCTCAGTTGAGGACTGCCGCTCCAAGAGATTGAAGGTATGGCCGGTGAGCTTCTGGATCTTATTGGTACGGCGGGTCTTGCAAAACTTTGCAATGGAAATATTGTCCGCTGCAACGCAATCATGTAGGCACTGAAAGCCATTATACAATTGTAGTTGGAGTCAGATAGTCGCCCTTTAGGTGCCCTTGTTTTATCCTTTTGTCCATGTCTGCGGACTTCAAATAACCCAGCGTAACTTGTTCACCTTCTCTTCCAGCTCTAAGATTTTCTCTTCTGTCCACAGAGTGCGTGCGTTGTATGTTGCCAGTTCTCTCCTTCTCCGGAAATTCTTTTCACCCCCGGCCTCGCTGATACAATGATTGCTGCCGCAGCCAGGACTAGCGGGCCCGTCCGAGACTAGGGGCCGATTTGATGTTGTAACTTTCATAATTTTTTCATCATTTCATCCTATCACTAGTCCATTGCTGAACACAGGTCTTCCCTATAGATTGTCACAAGTTTGGAACTCTCTTCTGAAAGGAATTTTGCCATAGTTCGCAATCGCAGCTGTTTTATAGTATAGATGTTACAGGAAGATGCTGCTGCCCATCTCCTGGTTTTGATTTTCCCTCTGTCGCTTTTACGACACCCACGGATTGAGATGGGGTGATAGATTTTCTTACGTCACCACCACACGGCTCACTTATAGGCACTTACCTAGGAATCTAACCACCATTAAAGTAAGTAATAGTAACTAGTGTGTGATATACCAAACAAGACCAAAAACTTATTTTTACGAGTTAAAATATTGGCAATTAAATAAATACATTAATCGCATATTATCCGGACATTAAACTCTGTGACAGTTCTCGATTTGAGTGATGACTGTTGACACTACGTTGGCGGTTTCTTATGGCACTGCCACACTTGCGCTAACTATTGGAACATAATTTAAACAAACCTTTTTCTAGAAAATGTTCTACCCCTTCTTAGCATACCGCGCGCACGAAATAGTATGAGATTTGGCATTGTTAAAGTTTGTATGGAGAAGAAGCTAGAAAGCTAAAATTTATGTACAACGTTATTCATAATTGGTGGCACCTACCTATGCTGCTTTGATCTGATAAACACAACGGTGAGGCTTTAATGACAAAATTGAATACTAAAATTGTCTATCCAAACCTTAAAATTATTTTTTATGTAAAACTTTTCGCAACCCTAACTCAGAATTTTGCTCAGATCGAGAGCCCCCCAGAGATGTTTCGTTTTCTTTTTATTTGATTTGCTAATTTGTGTGGTAGTGGTCCAATAGTTTATTTCATCCTTCGTTATAATGAGAAAATGAGAAAAATAAAAAAAATAAAAAAATATTTCGAAGACATGTGCAGACCGCCAACCCGCATTGGAGCAGCGTGGCGGATTCTTCCTAGCTCCAAAACCCTCTCAGAAACGAGAGGAGGCTTGTGCTCAGCAGTGGGACATTTATAGGCAGAAACTTTACTTTTCTTTGACTTATTTTAAATTGTGTTGAAAATCTGTACAAATATATAAAATTGGAGTGTATGTATGTCATTTCGCAATAAAGTTTTTTCTTAAACTCGTATAATACATATGAGATTAAGAAAAAAATATAAATTGCAGGGTCTTTCACTTACGTCTTTGCCTTATACCTTATCTATACCAATAAATAAAATTGGAGTGTCTGTGTGTGGTTTCGCAATTAAGATGTTTTCTTTATCTTGTATGGTAATTTGCGGGGTACCAAAACTAAAACACGCGTTCTTAAAATTTTTGTGCCTCTGTCTGTTTGTTTGTTTGTCCGGACTAATCTCCGAAACAGTTAAATCGATTTTAACGGGACTTTCATTGGCAGGTAAGGGACTTTTCAGAGAGCAATCTTAGCTATTTTTAATTTCAGAAATATTTAGGGTTCCTGCTTAAGATCTGAAAAACTGTAGAAATTAGGGGTGCGCGCGGCTTTGGTCATCATTATATTCTTAATCTATACTTAATATTATAAATGCGAAAGTAATTTCCTCCTCCATCTCTCTCTCTGTCTGTTTGTTACCTTTTCTCGGTTCAACTTCTACACCGATTTGGCACAGAGATAACTTGCATCTTGGAGACGGACATACGATACTTTCTATCCCATAAAATCAAATAGTTTTCACAGGATATTAAAAAATGCCATGCGAACGAAGTCGCGGGCATCAGCTAGTAATATAATAAGAAGAAATTAATGTTTCTGTAAAATTGCACCTATGTAACTAATTTCATTTTAGTCCCGGTCTGCATTGCAGAAATCGCTTAAAGCGATATGAACAGCGATTGTAGTCTGTAGGTTTTCCGTTTAAATGCAACAAATTATTGATGTGATTAACGGGAGAATAACTTTCACTGCCGTGTGGTGGCGGTTTAAGAGAATCCCGTGGGTGTCGTAAAAGTCGACAGAGAGAAAACTTAAACCAGAAGATAGGCAGCAGCATCTTCCTGTAACATCTGAATAAATAAACTGATGTTACCAACCCGCCTGCCAATCGTGGCAACTATAGCAAAATCCCTCCAAATTGAGAGCTACAAACTTTTGTGGCACTCATGGGAGAGGCCCATGTTCAGCAGTGGACTAGTGATAAGCTGAATTGATGATGATGATGATACCTACTTAGGCGTATTCCTGAATAGGAACCCTAACCGGTAATTCTTATTCACCTAATCAATTTAATCAACACCGACATCATACTCGAATCTGTATGCGCAAATTACTTTATCGCTTTCAGAATCAATCTAAAGAAGGTTGGGTTTGAATGCACGACTATTTGTTGTCCAAATCGAGCAGGGGGAGATGCACGTGTATGACATTTCTTATAAATGGTTAAAATGGGAATTAAGTAGAGAAATATTATATACAGACTTTTGTAGAATATTTATTAAATACTTTCTTCTTATTAATACCACATATTATAGCATATTGGCACGTGTGAGCGTGCCTTAACCCGCCTTTACGGCGCCAGAGTCTCGAGGCAGCGTCCCATTTTATGTAGATTCATCCGAGTTGACTCCACGCGTGACCGGACGCTGTATCCTGTCAGTGCTAAACACTGAATGTAAGGATTGAATTAATAACATGATTATTTTGGTACATGTTGTGTCGTTCGTCGTTTCAGCCTATCAATAGTCCACTGCTGAACATAGGCCTCCCTCATAGATTGCCACAAAAGTTTGTAGATCTCGTTTTGGGGGGATTTTGCCATAGTTGCCACGCTTGGCAGACGGGTTGGCAACCGCAGTTTATTCAGATGTTCCAGCAAGATGCTGCTGCCCATCTCCTGGTTTTCATTTTCCCTCTGTCGACTTTTACGACACCCACGGGATGAGATGGGGTGGTAGATTCTCTTAGGCCGCTACCACACGGCCAGACATGTTGTGTATTAAGCATTTTTTATTAGATGTATTTTGAATTATGGTTGTTATGCATAAATCTGTCAGGTTGGTACCAGTTGGTACCGCAGTACTAGTTATTCTGCTGCCAAGTATGCCAACACCACTGTTTCAGTGTAATTACAGGCCATGTGAGGTTTAGGAACCGATGTCTCATGATGAGAAGCGTAGTGTAGTCAGAGAAGGATTTGATACATTAGTTGCCCTAGGCCTATAGAAAATTTCCGCCTCTGTTACTTGCACTACTTTGAGGGCTAAAGCACTAAAAATTAATGACGCGTAAGAATTAAATTCAAAACAACGAAAGTTTTATTATTATGACATTATCTCAACTAGTGTCTTTAGATACGGATGCACACAATTTTTAATTGTGAGTAATAATATAAAATCTCACTAAGTTTTGCAGTTCCCACTGTCGACTTTTACGACACCCACGATATGAAATATGATGGTAGATTCCCTTAAGCCGCTACCACACTAGTGTACAAACATTACTGTGTTTCGGTTTTATGGGTACTGAAAACTAGTGTAATTACTGGGTATTTGAGGCATAAGAACCGATGTCTCAAGGTAGCGAGCTCAGTGTGGCGCCGCACAGAAATATTTTGGGTCGCACAGCATTACTAAAAGACGTTTTGCTCGTCTTGACACTTTAATTTTCATAAAAAAACCGTATTGTTGTTTATAAGAATGTCTTATTTCTAATTTCCAGAATACCTAATAGAATAATTACATTTTACTGATGGTAGGATTCCTATGCAGGAATCCGTCTAGGTAGGTACCACCCCAGGGCCAGATATTCTGCCGTGAAGCAGTAGTGTGCAAGCATTACTGTGTTTCGGTTTGAAGGGCACTGTGAGCTAGCGTAATCACTGGGCATATGAGACTAAAGAACTTATGTCTCAGGGTGATGGGCACAGTGTGGTGTCACACAGAATTTTTTCTGGGTGATACAGCATTTGTTATGGGCAAACGTTGCACTTACCATCAGGTGAACGTTTTGCTCGTTTCATCACTTTATCCAATAAAAAAAAAATATCCGAAAAACCTAATCTCTAAATCTCGCCTTTCTGTACTATTTTCACTTTGTGCTAAATAAAAAAAAATCGGTCTAAATATCGGCGTGATTCAAAAACATACATTCAAACTATTATATATTTTTTTATCTAATTATAAAACAATAATATAGATTTAATATACCGTATTTATGATGCGATTTTTGCCACAGTGTAGAATATTTCTATTCAAAGTTTTAATACGTAAAAATATCCGTAGCCGTAATGTGTGGTCCTAACACTCGTACAGAAACATGAACGAACGTGTTGTTGCCGAAATAAAAACAGGCGAATCGAAGACAAGAACTACTTTATAATAATGTTTGTCGCATTCATACAAGCAAAATTCTAGTTAAAAACAGGTCAACTTTCGACCACAGCGACAACTTCCGGATACTGTCGAAAGCTATCGACTGCGTAGGGGATATTGTGCTACAAGTGTACGTGGAAAAGCAGGGGCACTTGTTTGACATTTGAACCCAGAACCGAACTTTAGTGTTGCCAGGTCCAGTGTATCAAATTTCGGGACGAAAGGTAAAAATAATCGGGAATTTGGTTCTCAAATCGGGACAGATACAAAAAAAACAGGTTTTTGTGAATCAGGTTTTTGTGAATCACGATTAGAAGAATAAATAGCGTCATTCGTTGTAAGTATCATCTTTGTCAAAATATAAATGTAAGTGGTAGCTTAGGGGCCCGGCGCTCGCCTTTCATTTCATAGTACCTGAGCTTGATCCTCAGTGACGGCACCTTTCAAATCGTTCTGCAATTTTAAGTGCAGAATTACGATGTACTTCAGCGATGAAGGAAAACATAGTGAGGAAACCTGCATGTCTGAAGAATCAGTCTCATATGCCCAGTAATTACATTAGCTCACAGTGCCCTTCAAACCGAAACACAGTAATGCTTGCACACTACTGCTTCACGGCAGAGTAACTGGCCCTGGGGTGGTACCTACCTTGGCGGATTCCTGCATAGGAATCCTACTACCAGTATAATGCAAAGCAACTTTGAATATAATAAAAACGAGTGTAAGTGTAAATGCAAAGTTGAGTAATATTGATGCTTGAGTATGACATGATATTATATAATTAACAGAAATCAACAAAATGAAGTTAGACTATAAACATGAAACAAAATTTTGCTTGATTTCATGTTGAAAATGAAATTTTTAAGGTTATAGTCTCACTAAACACTAAATCTGCAGGCATCTGAAATAAATAACGAGATATTGCAGAAATGTGCATACCATCTAAGTAAGCCACTTGTTTCATAACAAAATTATCGTTTCAGCAAGACTGCTATCCTAATAGGCTAAAAACCTCAATTATTAAGCCACTTTATAAGAAAGGTGAAACGGAGAACCTCAACAATTATACCCTTAATCACTAAAATTTTTGAAAAAATTATGTACATTCGGATTAACCGTTTTTTTCAATAAACATATTATACCTTCATCAGTGCAATTTGGTTTCCAAAAGAATAAAGTCGACGACGATCCCGTGTTTTCATCTTATTAAGACAATTACTGACTTCAAATCGAAAAAAAATCCCGTAGTAGCTTTATTTCTAGATATCACTAAAGCTTACGACTTGAGCATGGTATATTACTAGACAAGTTGGTTAAACAAGATGGTTAAAGAGTTATCTTCATGATCAAAAAAAATATATAATCCATAATCGGCGACAAAAAAAATACAGATCACCTTATACTACAAACGATTTCGTTGTGCCACAAGGAAGCTTTTTGGGGCCTACTGCTCTTTTGAACCGACTTCAAAAAAGGAGGAGGTTATCAATTCTTCTAATTTTTTTTCGTATGTATGTTACGCGATATGTTGGCACATTGTGAATCGATTTCGATGATTCTTTTTTTAGTTGAATTGGTTGTTTTCAAGTTTGGTCCCATACCAATTTGGTCAAGTTCTAATGATGACTCAATTCACTTAAGCATATTTGGAGCTGCTACGTTGAAGTCGGTTTTTTGATTAAATAATTTTTAATCAAATTTAATAATTTATTAACATAAATTAATGATTTTCCTAATGCTACTACAAGACAATGTTCGCTGTTCGCCTGATGATGCAACGATATTTATAAAAGCTGATAAAAAGAATATGTTTGCAACCAAAATTAATAGAGTACTTGCAAATGTGATGAATGGTGTTTAACCATTCGATAATAATAATTTATTTATTAACACGAATAAAACAAATTTTATACAATTTTAAAAATTCAATATAATTTAAATTAAATAAAACATAAAATATGCTAAAAACAATGATGAGCAAATTTCTGGGAATATAAGTAGATCGTCATTGTAATTGGAAAGACCACGTACAGTTTATTTATAATAGGATGGACAAGTATGTTTAAGCTCTTAGAAGAGCTCGACTAAACGTATCGCAAGAAGCGGCGCTTCGCGGATATCGAGAATATATTTCCTCTGTTCTTAGATACGGTTTAGTAAATAGGGGTAACCGACATCTTAAAAGCGTTCGTAGCCCTAAAAAGGTGTATCAGAGCTATTTGTAATGCAGGATACAGGGAAAGTTGTAAATAACTCTTTAAAAAATTACCTACGTCTCCTGACGCTGCCATATTGAAGAAATGTGTTTTTTTTTAAACAACATCCAAATTATTTTCCGACTCATTCTGATGTATTCCAAAAACATCCTAGACGTAAAGATAAAACGTATGTACCAAAAAATAACCTAAGCATGGTAAATCAGAATGTTTATTCATCATCATCATATCAGCTTATCACTAGTCTACTACTGAACTTAAGCCTCCCCATGCCACTTAAGTTAGTAGCTCTCATTTTGGAGGGATTTTGCCATAGTTGCCACGCTTGGCTATTTTTTTATTCAGATGTTCCAGGTAGATGCTGCTGCCCATCACCTGATTTTTTATTTTCCCTGTGTCGACTTTTACGACATCCACAGGATGCAATTGGGTGGTAGGTTCTCTTAAGCCGCCACCACACGGCCGCAGCATGTTTATTGCATGCGAACAAGCGAATGTTTATTATAATAGAATTAATAATTTATTTATTTATTGAAATAGAATAGTTATATTTTTTTAAAATAAATTTCCTTTAAATCCCGCCTCAAATGGTCAAGGCAAGGTTAGATGATTGGAATAGAATAGAAAGATATGTATTCGGTGAAAAAATACACATTACATACTAGAAAGTACAACAATGGAATAAAAAAACGGCAAATAGACAATGGAACGAAACACTACAATGAGGTGTGTATAGAGCCAGCGAAAGAGTTTTGGCACAGCGCAATGCTGCAGGGTGTCCCTGCAGCGCTGATAATTCTGTCACAACCACAGAAACGCGTTCGATCTGTTGTTATCTGTATTGTTACGCTGCACTATAACGGTGTCGTTCTTGTATAAAATATAAATGGTGTTTATGATATAAAATATAAATTTAATTAGATTAAATTATTCTAATACGGACAACGTATTACAGAAAGTTATGAAGTAACATTATATAACTTTACGCGAAATTAAAAAATCCACTAACCTAAAAACGTCTGTCACCCCTGCACTACGCGTAAGCATGGCTAAGACCCGATTTCACCGATCGCTTTGGAAACCAAGTTTAATAAAACCACGTTTTACTAAACTTCGTTTTCGTCTAACCGATTTCAACGGCTCCATTTTGATAGCGGTCAGAAAAACGAAGTTTACGTGAAATATCGTCACAATCTAAATCAAAAACTAGATGTATTTATTATTTTGCGACATCAAGCAGCCTGTTTTTATGCACAAAACACATAGATATGCAAACAATAAACAAAACGTATTAAAAATATTTATTGTGTTTATATAGTTGTGCAATTGACAATGACAGCTCTCTAAACGCGTTTAAACAGCTGAACGTCGAAAATTGGGCGTTCAGAATTTGAACCGCGTTTAGCTTTAATCGCGCTCAGTTGATGTTGGTGAAATGGAAAACAGTATGTATGTAATGCAACAGCATTGAACTCAGTTAAACGCTTAAACTTCGTTCAGCTTGAACTGATCGCGTTTATTTTCAACGGTGAAATCCACCCTAAATTATGGCGTTATTTACGAAATATGTAAGTTTTTTAGACGTTACCCAAATTTTTATTCTTATGTGGAAGATTTATCTCGACGTTATGTTTCGCGCCGAAAACTTGACTTAGTCCAGTCATCATCTAAATTGAAATTGAGTAGTTCTGGTCCTTATTCCCTGCCTATAAAAATATATAATAAATTACCGATGAACATAAAAATCGAAAAAAAAAACTACAAAACATTCTAATAAAAAATTAAGCGTTTCTAATAGAAAAAAGTTATTATAATATTGAAGAACTTTTTGAAAAATTATTTAGATAGATGTCTGCCTCTCACATGCATTCATTGCCACGCCCGACAGGGTACATGAATTTCACAATATAATATATTTTTGACATAAATAAGTAATACTTTTGACAATACTGACAACACCTACAGGTGCGGGAGAAAGTAGTTGTACTGCATGCTCAAGGCTGAGCTGCTTGTAGGTTCAATAAATATGTTTTAAATGCAGATTTAAACTTTGTTCTGGAATTAAATTTCGGAGGCGGATTGCGGAGGCATGTCATTCCAGCATCTTTATTAGGTAGCTATATTACTGCTAGCGTGGTCATATGAGACTTAAGAACTTATGTCTCAGGGTGATGGGCACAGTGCAATGTCACACAGAATTTTTCTGGGTGACACAGCATTTGTTATGGGCAGACGTTGCACTTACCATCAGGTGAACGTTTTGCGCGTTTCTTCTAGATCAGTAAAAACCCGCGTAAAAGAACATATAGCTGATGTGAAGCATCGCCGCCCCAGGAAGTCTGCAGTCTGTGACCATGTTCTGGATCATCCCAACCATTACATCAGATTTGATAAACCACAAATCCTCACAAAAGAACACCGATTCGTACCAAGGATGATTCGCGAGGCTATTGAAATTAAAAAACATCCTAATTTTAATAGAGAAGATGGTTGGGTATTACCACCAGCTTGGGATCCTATAATTAATAAAATTAAGTCAAAAACCAAGCATACCACTGCAAGACTTCAAGATACAGTTAGCTCTTTCTGCGTAGATCGGACCACAAAAAATAATTAAAAGCTGAAGGTACTCCGGGTTAACTATGACATCAGGACATCTGTCACCTCAGTCCCCCCGTGACCATGGGTGCTGTAAAGCACTCGAAACGTCGGGTTATAAATAACAAAAATAAACGCGATAAAATCCGTAAAATTAGTTTGATTTAAATGTGTAGTGTTCGCGTAAATATAAGAAATCATTACATAACTCAAATGATTACAAAATAACTGTGTACGAAATAAAAGCAGGAAAGGATTACAAAAACGAAGGCTGGTGCTGCGAGCATTCCTTTTGAGTCACAAGTGAGTCACTTCCGAAGCGGATTCCTGCTCACGTCACAGGGTGCCGTGCGCGCGCGCAGCGGAATTTAGTGTTGCCAAGTTTAATTATTTCTACCATTTAGGGCAAATGAGCTTAATGTCATTCCCAGCAATAATTACGTCGAGATTAATGAACACGCTTAGTTTATAACAGATTCTTACGAACCGCACACCAAACAAAATGGATAACTTTCTTCAATTGTAATTGAAGAAAGTTAAACATGTACAGGAATAAAAAGAACTGAATAATTTTATGAGAGTAGAACTTGGAAGTCGAATTTTACTGCAACATTTCCGTGGAACGTTTCATTTATTCTTAACTAATATTTAATTATTAATAAATGATTGTTTATTTACTGCTACTGTTGCCGTGTGGAAGCAACCCCATCTCGGCTCGTGGATGTCATAAAAGTCGACAGAGTGTAAACTAAACCCAGGAGATGGACAACAGTTTTTCTAAACAAATGTTTATCTTTATTAAACAAACTGTGGTTGCCTACCCGCCTGTCAAGCGTGGCAACTATGGCAAAATCTCGCCAAAATGACACCACAAACTTACGTGTTTTATGGCAATTTATGGGAGAGGCCAATGTTTAGCAGTGGATTAGTGATGAACTGAAATGATTATGATGATGATAATGATAATGTACTGAGCAATTATTTCACAGTAACTAATATTTATGTTAATTCACGTTTGTTTTCTTTAATCATATTTCTAAAACATATGTTCCACTTCCGTCACGTATACTGTATTGCACGCACTCTTTTTTATGTTTCTTTTAGTGTGTCAGTTTTCAGGCATGGTTATCAAATAAAAACATGTCAAAATTCACTTAAAGTAAGACATGGATATGATTTCCTATACATACATATATCATTAATCCTTCTAATTTACTTCTATACGCCGTCTAATTTATTAATGTATACCTTCTGTGTCAACTAGATTCACAATTGTAATTTTATTTTGTGGGTTAAAATATCTGGTAAAAATTTAATATGGTGTTTCTTTATTACAAATTCTAGACTTCTTGTCTAGCAGTGATTATTAACTAACGTATACCTCATTGAAATCTTTGATGTGACTATTTATTATATATAAATTGCATACACATTTTAAAAAAAGGTTACTGAAAAATACTTTTTCATAGGTAAAATGTTTATTTTAACTGGCAGCATAGTACGATACAGTTATTTTAAAACTACATTCCTTACTCTAAACGCACGTTGTCTGTGCAAGTCATACTGGCAGGAAGAAAAAGGAGGAAAATAGCGTTAATTATTGTCATTTTTAAAACAAATATCATGGCCACCAGTACAAATATAGTTAATTAAGAATGTAGAAAAATTGATCATGATGTAATTCGATAAAGATATTTCATGATTATTAAAGCTCATCCTGCCTTCTAGTCAGACGCTTAAGTCCAGCGCCAGACAATTTACTTACGATGGGACACATATATTACATAGCGAGTAACTCCTATTATTAACTGAGGAATGCGACTCATTATTATCGAAGAAATACGACTTATTATTAACTGAGAAATACGATCTATTATTAACTAAGGAATTCGACATACTACATATTAACTATGAGTAACTAGTATTAAAGGCCTATTAACGATTCTATGTAATGTGCTTAGCCTTTGATAGAGCGACGATCTGCACGAATTCGCGGGACGTCGATGGATGCAGGTGACACGCGACAGTCTATGGTGGCAGTCTATGGGTGGCATAGGCTCAGCAGTTGACTTGTGATTATCTGAAACGATGATAATGATTCTATGTAACCGTGACAAACGTGCACGAACCAACGCCCAGCATTGAGACATTTTAGGATGTACAGTTACATCCTAAAAATGTCACAATTCTAACTTCTTTTACTTTTTATTTCCCTTCACCGTCATTCCTTTTGAACATCTATAAACTCAGCCTATTCTTTGTCACCCGTCTAGGTGTTCTTTTTAGTTGTTAAGAAAAGACTTTGCCCCTCACTAGGATTTCACCAGTATCGTGGGCGTTTCAGTACCCAGACCCGGAAAACCTATTTTTAGGACATACAAATAATAATATTATACTTTATGGTGGTGATTTAATTCTGCGTGAGCGTGGCAATTTTTAGGACGGCTCGACCCCGTACGTCGTTCCACAGTGTGGCTATACTACGTAGATATGACTTAATCAGTTATTACTTTTCTGTACACTGCGGATTTTATTTCATTGTAACCATAATTCATTTGCACTACACAGCTTAATTGCGAAAGCATACGTCCAATACTTAGAAAGCGATTCCATTTTTGCGATGCGAAACATTTTTTTTTTTTCAATGTATTGATTAACTCTAACGCGGTCGGTTGCGTTTCACTGGCTTTACGCATCGTTAAGTATAAAAATTACTAGCAAAACAAATACGTTTCGTCATCCAATATGACTGAGTAAGTCAAAAATTTACCGTGTGGCGGCGGCTTAAGAGAATCTACCACCCCATGTCATCCCGTGGGTGTCGTAAAAGTCGACAGGGGGAAAACTTAAATCAGAAGATGGGGAGCAGCATCTACCTGGAACATCAACAACAGCAACTATGGCAAAATCCTCCCAGAATAGGAGCTACAAACTTTTGTGGCATATGGGGTACGCCTATGTTCAGCAGTGGACTATGATAGGCTGAAATGATGATGATGATGACTCTCTAATACATAAAGAATTCCATTATGTTTCTAGGCCAGAATTTAATATTGACTAAAAAAATAGTCAATATTTTAGCCATAATTTAGATTATACTTTTCTTGCAATTCTTTGGTACCTTTTTTATTAGATAAAGTTAAAGATAAAGATAAAGTTCAGTTGATAAGTTTCTGTGTGACACCACACTGTGCTCGTCACCCTCAGACATCCGATTTTGAGTCTCATGTGCCCAGTGATTACACTAGCTCACAGTGCCTTTTCAACCGAAACACAGTAATGCTTGCACACCACTGCCTCACGGCAGAATAACTGCACCAGGGGTGGTAGCTACCTAAACGATTTCCTGCATATACATCCTACCGCCAGTAAACGGTTCAGACTGGACACTTCTTCGGAACTACTTATCCGATGACATCGTAAGGACTGCTTCAAAAGAATAGAGAAGAGTTTCGAGAGTATTGTGACTTGAGTATTGTAAAATATATTAACTCTTTCATGAGTACTTTACCATCATTAACAACATTTCTTATGTATGTATATGTACGTATTTGTATGTATGTGTATTTTTTGTTTAATTCAATATTTTTTGCCTTTGTAATAATATTTATTTATTTATTTATTTAAGCCTTTATTGCTTCCTTTACAAATAAAACATTACAAAGGGCGGACTTAATGCCTGTAGGCATTTTCTCCCAGTCAACCCATGGAGTGGTGAGAGTTTGATGTGGCGCAGCAATAAAGACAAACGAGAAGACAAAAAAAAAATAAGGATAATACATATATACTAATTAAAAATATGAAATAGTAATAAACATATAGTTTTATTGTACACATATAATATAATGTAGAACAGCACCTACCGCTTTCCTACCGAGGTACTAAGAGGCTACTAAGGTACTGTACGGACAGCCTTTATTCGTGCATAATAACACAATAATATACAATGCTGTCACTATACTGCTCGTGGGAATGTAATGGGGAATAAGAATTTTTTTGACTCTTATCAAAATGGCGGCGACGTGGTTCGCCAAACGTCACGTAATCAGGAAAAGGGTGACTATTTTAATGATATGGATATGTTTATTAATAATGTATATTTTTGTTAATCATTTCCTATATAGTATACCTAACTTGCTACACCTAAAACAAGTTAGCACGACATCCTAGGTGGACTGGTAAGGAATGCTAGTGGGTATTAAAACTCCCCTTTGTTAGCTTTTGTGTTAGGTTAAGGACTAAAGTTAAATATATAAGTTCGAATATATCGTATGAAATACAGAAACTTTTGCACGTTAATTACGATATTTTTCTATATTATAAAAGTTTTATTTGGCGTATAATTGCTCACAAATTACACAAACATCGATGGTCATTGCCCCGTTTATTTGACACAATAATATACGAGTTTTCCTAAACGCGAATAGCGTACATTGCAAAGTTGTTGTTTCGCGCGTGCGCGCTCGCGTGCACACACTACCGCTAATTAATAACAAAAACGCGTCACGGAGGAAAGAGCGGCGCGCGCGCGTTTTTACAAACGCATACCCGTCCGGAAACGGCACGAACGAGCGTTTTTTCGCATGGCATTAATTTTGATGCGATGGAGAGCAATGGCCGCGGGTATTGTTAATTGATCATTAATCTATCGTAGTAGCATTGCGTGGTCGCGATAGTCCATTATCCGATTCATATAACACCGGAACTGTACGACGGCTGGGAACCTTGAAAGGACAGTGTCAATGATCTTCAATAACTTTAGACGCTGACTTACTAATAAAATATAAATATATAAGCAATAAAAAATAAATAATTCCGAATGAAATATTATTTCAGTAATTTAGTTGATATCTATAATGTGATATAATAATAACTATTATAATAACTAAAGTCAGAATTCAACTAGCACAATCACACTGATATACCAGTGTGATTGTGCTCTCCTTCCCAGAAAAGTTAGGGTGTGATTGGTGGGTGGAATAAAAACTATACACGGTATTATTAATTGACTGTCTTTCACTTTACTAGAGTCCAGTACATACAACAAACTACATAAACCTAAGACATATTATATACTGCCGCGGCAATAAATAAAACTTAAAAATAAGTAAAATAAACATGCCACGGGCTTCTATTTCACACACCCTACTGTTTCTGAGGAGTGAACGAAAACCCTGTATACTGAAACCCTGTACCTGAAAACCCTGTACATCATAATAATGTATATGATTAAATAAAGATTTTATCTTTAAAATATTTAGTTTTTTTCACGAGTAATATTTTCAGTACGATTTTGGGTAGTCGCGGTATCTCAGGGACCGGACGCAGCCTATAAAATTGTTCTGCATTTTCAAGTGCTGATTTACCACGTGCTCAGCGGCGAAGGAAACATCGTGAGGAAATCTGCATGTATGAGGAATAAAATTATTAATATGTGAAGTCCACCAACCCGCATTGGAGCAGCGTGGCGGACTATAACCGGCCCCAAAAACCTTTTCAGGTCCTATGGTCAGCATCGAGACTAATATAGGCTCCTACTTTACTTTGCCTTTACACTATTTATTCAAACGTTTAGAATTTATATCGAAATCGTTATTAATAAATTAAAAATTATTTATTTAATGTTCACATAACTGACGTTTGATGTTACTGACAGCGACTCCTTGAACAAGTGTACTAATTGAGCTCTTAGATAATTCAGTTGACTACCGAATAGTTATTTTTTTCTTTGTGAAATTAACCAAAGATACTTGTTTCTTTTACCTGTGAAATAACGTTCGATCTGCGAGTTTGCGCCCCTCTCAGAGCTGCGCATTTTTTACGCATTTTGCGCATTTTTTCACATTACTAGTGTTAAGATTTCTATGCAGGATTCCGTCTAGGTAAGTGCCAGCCAAGAGTCAGTTATTTTGCCGTAAAGCAGTAGTGTGCAAACATTACTGTATTTCGGAATGAAGGGCACTAAGAGCTAGTGTAATTAATGGCATATGTGACTTAAGAACTAATGTCTCAGGGTAACGAGTGCTGTGTGGTGCCACACAGAAATGTTCTGGGTGACACAGCATTTATTATGAGCAGAAGTTGCACGAGACGAAACGAGTGGCGAACCACGTCGTTGCCATTTTGGTACGTGTCAATAAATTTTTACTCCTTTTTACTTTTTTACTCCCTATTGCATTCGCACGAGCAGTATTGTGATAGCATTGCATATTATGGTGTTATTCTGCACGAACAAAGGCTGAGCGTACAATACCTTAGTCGCCACTTACGACACCTCGGTAGGAATGAGGTAGTTGCTTTCTACTTCCGGACACCTATCGGCATCTGTTCTGTTAGTTATCGGAAGCTGTTTCATACCCAATTAAATACCAACCCAACCAAAATATGGATTTCAGTGTTTATTGATCGCCAAATCATTTACATTATAGGTTTCACCATCTTGTTATACTATTTACCAAACACCTTGTAAATAGCCCGTAGTTATTTTTTAGGTATTTAAGTTGTAGATATTTCTAAGAAAAAGGGCGGGAAATATTTATTTGTAATACGGATACAGTTCACAGACAGATTTTAAGTATAGAAATAATAGACAAAAAAGAAAAAAATATACTATTTCAAATTGACTTTTTTATTGTGCAATGCTCCAAAAAGGATTGACACTCAGGATATACGGCACCGTCCTGCCTTGATTTTCAATGGCATTCAATTAATTAAAAATAAACTCAAAAATTTATTTTATAGATAATAATATTTTTGAGTTTATTTTTAATTCTTATTAAAAATTGTTTGAATTATATATAACGTCTAAAATAGATACTTACATAACAAATGATACATCTGTATCCACTGTCTAAGGCTGTCCAAGAATATTAGCGATATAACGTACCTAACACGATCCTTCATGTCGCAACCCGTGTCGCCGCCCCGGTGACATTGCGAGCTACCATGACCTCTATGTATCTCACTAAATCTTTCACATATTCAACTTTGCTGTATTACAATTTCTTCGGAATAATAAAGAAGGCTGTAGCTCTTAAGTTATACAGTAACATTTGTTGTTTAAATTACTTTGCTACATTCTCTTATTTATTTATTGCATATTTCATTGCTCTTTCAGCCGGCGAGTCCTTGGAGGGTGCGTGGAATTGAAGGTTATATTGGCGTAGGTCAGTTTCTGTCTACGCTGAAGGTCACTGCTCTGTTACTAGGGTAAAATGTTTGAATTATTTTATAGTGATACGATATTAAATGTGTTTTCTAATTTAATAATATGTTTATTTTCATACATTATTTAAAGTAGCATAACTGCAAATAAATAATGATTAACGGATGTAGATGTTCATAAAGGTTCTGCTAAATTTTAACGTTTATTTTTATGCTTAAATTCTTATTTGGGCTTTTATGGGCATTTAATATGGATATGCGCATGACAAAAGTAACCACTTGTGTCATGATTTAGGCTACAAAAGGTGAAACATGTCGTCGCAGGATTGAACTCGCCACTCGATGATGGCTTAAAAAAATTAAAAAATGTTTCCACTAACGAGTGATTTTTTTTAATTACTATCCCCGTATTTGCAGAAAACGCTAATAAAGTACCAGAGCCACGGAGATAAGCTTAAAACGACCAGACCCAAAACCCAAAAATTTGTGCTTTTCTGAGTTGACTCCAGTTGTGATTCCAACCCAGAACTTGCAACGTAGTAGTCAGTTACTCTGACCATACTACACACATAATAACAAAATTAAAATAATAAATTTAACCAAGTTGTTTTTATGCACCAAAGCGGAGACCGTTACTTAGCTTTCAAGTCACGAACTTTCAGTTTTTGGAAAAATCTGATCAGACGTACATATATATTCTTAGTGAAACATAAAAGTACAGTATGAGCCTATAAATGTCTAACTCTGAGCACAGGTCTCCTCTCATTTCTGAGAGGGTTTTGGAGCCGTTAGAAGACCGTCACGCTGCCCCAATGCCCTCAAAATTATTTCTTAGTAATGCCGATTGCCTCACTATGTGTTTCTTCGACGCCGAGCATGTGGTAAATCTGCAATTAACAATTTTAGTGGTGCCGAACCCATGGTCACACATAGCCCCTGAACTACAAGTGAAATATAATTCATATCTTATTTTTGTTAAAAAAACAAAGCCCCTCATTAGGATTTCTCCTGTGTCGTGGGTACGTTTTACAGACATAAATTTCACATGCACAAACACCCAGACCCGGAACAATTATATGTAGGCCATACAAATATTTGTCCCGTGCGGGTATCGAACTCGCCACCCGCGTCGCAGAAGCCAAGGCCTTAGCCACTGCGCCAACCGAGCCGACCATTACGTATGCATTAATATGTTGAGAATACTCCATTTCCGAAAATGCATGAACATACTTTTTTGAGAATGCGCATTGGAAATATCTGTTCTTTCTGCGGCTCCTGCGTTCTAATCATAGTCTGTGCTTATAGTGAATGCTCTATAATTGTACTTATTGCCATAGTGATCACCGAGAAGGTTCATAATGCATCTTGAAAGAAATTGTGGGTGATACTTGGGCAACGTAACGTGACGCACGCGATAGTGTTAGCGATAATATATTTTTTTGCAGGAGCAACCGAGCGAGTGACGGCTGGAGAAAAACGCGGAATGAGGTTATATGAGAACGGTAATATCGTAGCAAAAAGCGTTTGGGTCATCGGCTTGCAGTTTACATTTTTAAACGGTGATCTTAGCACGTTTAAATACGTAGATACATTTTTATAGAAGAAAGACGAGAACGAGAAGAGCAAATCGTTAAGCTGATGTTAAGTGCAACGTCTGCCCGTAACAAATGTTGTGTCAGCCAAACCTTTTCTGTGTCGCACCCAGGAACTGCTCCGGTAAGCCGTTGGAGACGGTTGTAAGGGTTTATTTTGAAAAGGTTAAATTTTATACCCCTTGCATTGGGTAACCTTTTTATAAGAAAGACAGTTTGGAACGAATAACACCTTCAAGTCAAACTCTCCGCTTACGTCCTACCTACTTTTAAGTTTTTTAGTATTTGCTCAGTGGCAGCCTTCATGTTAGGCTCTTCAGTTTGCATTGGAAATTAATAGAGACTACATACTTTATTTACCATCGCTACTACGATGATCGCTTTATTTACCAACGCTACTACGATTTTTAGACGATAGGTGTCCGTCAGAACAGAATAGCACCTACCTCTTTCCCACTGACTAAGGTATTGTACGGACATGCCTTTATTCGTGCAATAACGGCATAATATGGAACGCTGTCCCTATACTGCCCGTAGGAACGCAATGGGGAGTAACAATTCCTTGACTCGTGAACCCAAAATGGCGGCGACGTGGTTCTCCACCTGTCACTGTCTTGTTTCCCTGCACGAGCGGAATAAAAAAATAGATAGTTACCGCAATCACAAAAGGGTAAACTTTACATGATTACCCATTTGTTTACCGTATAATCTAAAAAAATACTGACCCAAACGAAGAGGTTATCGTTTTTTAGGCTTAAGCAGATGAAGAGCTTGTAGTTAGATGACCCACTTGATCAGACAACCTATTGATTTGGGTAACCTAAATTAACAGGTAATTTTATAAAAGGCTTGCCGTGCCGTGTGGTAGCGGCTTAAGAGAATCTACCACCCCATCTCATCACGTGGGTGTCGTAAAAGTCGATTGAGGGAAAATGAAAACCTGGAGGTGGGCAGCAGCGTCTTCCTGGAACATCTGAATAAATAATCTGCTATTGCCAACCCGCCTGCCAGGCGTGGCAACTGTTGCAATATACCCCAAAAATGAGAGCTACTAACTTTGGTGGCAATCTATGTGGAAGGCCTATGTTCTGCAGTGGACTAGTGAGATAGGCTGAGATGATGATGATGATAAAAGGCTTAAGCAAACGAAGGGCTTATGCAGTCCCTGGTGGCACCACACTGCATTCCGTCACCCTGAGACATCAGTTCTTAAGTCTTTTGCCAGTCATATGCCCAGTGATAACACTAGCTTTCAGTGCCCTTCAAACCGAAACCCAGTTACATTTGCACACTACTGCTTCACGGCAGAATAACTGACCCTGGGGTGTTACCTACCTAGACGGACCCCGGTTTTTTTTATTGTATAAAGTGATGAAACGAGGAAAACGTTCACCTGATGGTAAGTGCAACGTCTGCCCATAACAAATGTAGTGTCACCCAGAACATTTCTGTGTGACACCTCCCTGTGCCCATCACCTCGAGACATCAGTTCTTAAGTCTCATATTGCCCAGAGATTACGCTAGCTCACAGTGCCCTGCAAACCGAAACACAGTAATGTTTGCACACTACTGCTTCACGGCAGAATAACTGACCCTGGGGTGGTACCTACCTAGACGGGTTCCTGCATAGGAATCCTACCACCAGTAAAAAGTGTGTAGAAATATCCTATAATCGCCTATAATCCTATAGCCTATAATCTTCTCTGATAAACGGGATCTAATTAAAAAATAACTTTTCAAATCGGACACCCTCACCAACTTTATTACTAGACTAGCTGTGCCTCTCGGTTTCACCCTCCGTTTAATTGAAAAGAAATCGCTCTAAAGTGTCATAGCGTGATGTTATATGGCATATAGCCTTCCTCGAAAACACTTAAATATATTTTCAATTTAAACCAGTAGTTCCTGAGCAGTTGATTAGCACGTTTAACCAAACAAACTCTTCAGCTTTATAATATTAGTATAGATAAAGTATTTTTCTAAGATAGGTGGTTTCTAGTTTTGAGAACAAACCAATTTAAAGAGGGTTCGCTTTCACTATAAAAGAAAGATAGCAATAGAAGCGCGATGAGCGTGCAGTGAGGTATAACATTACTTTATGACGTAGCATAAGGTGTTTCCAGGGGAAATATTTTACCCATATCTATGGGTAAAAGCACTTACCAGACGTATCACCAGACGTAAATTTGATAACCAATATGACCTTACGTATTGGTAAAAACATAGCCCTCCTTTTAAGGTCAACGTAGTTACGGAAAAATAATATTACATTAAAATTCAATAGTATGTATTTCGATCCACAAAAACATGAAATTCGGACAAAAAGTTAAATAAAGTAAGTTAGTTCACTCGGAAAACAGCTTTATAACAGTGGTAAAATGCAACTATTTACTGATGACACGAAGTAAGTAATCTAACCATATTACGTATTACACGCAAAATTAGTTAGGGATTTTCTAATATTTATGCTATAATTTAAGCAAAATCAGCTATAATACTTACTGCATATGCACATTAATCTATTTAATATTAAATTTTACGCGGCCTATAACATAAAATTACCTACTTACCGATGGAAGGTTATGTTTGATTGATTTCTTTCACTGCGGCTTTTACACAGCCTATTATACAGCAATTGAACATAAGATCTGCAGTGGACTAGTGATAGGCTGAAATGTTGATGATGATGATAATTATTATTCTTTTAAGAACCCGTCTATATCTCTATACTCTGTCTGCGGCTTTCAGAGATTCTAAACGTTGAAATAAATGTCGAATAACTCTAATGGCGTATTCAATTATTTGTCGTTACTGTCATTAAGGTAATTCGAAAAATAAAATTCCGAATCCAAAATCCGACTTCTGCGGATTGTTTTTGGATTGTTATGTGATTTTTTAACGTTTTGTAATTAGGGATATATTTCGATTGAGTCTACCGTACTCCTTCACGAAATTATTAATATGGATGGGGCTGACATTACACTTACCATCAAGTGAACGATTTTCTAGTCTCGTCACATACCTTCATAAAAAATTACTAACTACGCAACTGAAAAGTCTTTCTTCTGATTGAGATAAAGTATGGTTTATTATTAAAATGTTTTACTATTGTGAAAATGTGATATTGCACTCTCCTCTGCCAATAGAGCTTACGATGGGTGATCGTGGGACTCAATGATGAACTCAGTTGCTTTCTGACTCCGGGGTTCAAATCCAAGTTCGGAACTAGTATTTGTGCAACTAATAATTATAATTTTTAAATTTCCAGACTGGTGCTATTGTGACTGTTGCCGATTCTGCCCGTTAGTCACTGCTACATTGCGGACAAGTGACTTGTTTTAATAACGATACCTTGATATATACTGTGTGGATAAAATATTCTGATTGTTACTCTATTGTCGGTGGAAGTCGCCATAATCGAAAAATATTTTCAAAGACATCAATATTTTTTATATATATAAGCAAATTTTATTTAAGAATTCTATATTTTAGATTTTTTTAATTATTTTGCTTCACAAAAAATGAACGCTGAAATAATTATAACATATAATTATAAACGAAAAGGTATAAATTCAACTTGGTTTAAGCTTTTTAATCTACTTAAATATCGATCCTGTATACTAAAGTTACCTTCATTACCAAAATCTTTTGATTGAAATATTATAAAGTGTAACACTCAGAGAGTATAGTGAGATGTACACTGCACCATATAATTGTTTTACCATTTTTAACAACAACTTCCAGTAAATTAAAGTTTCATTAAGGCACAGACTTATAATCAGGTACCTTCTAAATTGACACAAGAAATTGGTTGACTGTAAGCCAATAAAAATACAGAAACCAACATCAATCAACAGGAATTAATAGATAAAATGACAGTTGCTTCCTGGGTTGTAACTCTTCTCCTCCAAAACCATTTAATTGATTCGAATAGTATTTTAAACTTGGTTCTTCAGTATCCAGAATATTAGTAATGCTCAAAGCATATCACTTCCTGACGTCTGTAATTTCCTATTTATTTAACATTAAAGTCAGCGCAAAATTATAACATTTAATGATTTTATAACTTGGCATAATTTTGATAATATTATTCGTTAATAGGGCAAGTAAACGACAATAACATTTTTATTCTAAACTCTTCGTCAATTCAAAGTTGCAACGTCAATTCGATCACTGAGCTGATTAAAAAGGACGGCCTTAGCTGCCGAATTGTAATATCATTTAGGTACTTTTAATAAAACTTCTACTATTTGATTTGCGCATAAAAAATATGAAAACAAAAAAAAAACGAAATGCCTGATAGTCAACGGTTGTTAATTTATATCTTTCCGAACGAAAATCATTGGGTTATTGCCACTATACTTCACTTTGACAACTAAATTGACAATCAATATACAATATTTTCCTATTCCCTTTCCTTTTTTTATTAACCATCTGTTCCAAATTTGCACAGATCAAATATTGTAATTTTCTGAGGGCTAATGAATTTTGCTGATTCAGTTTTATTAATAAATATTATGTGTGGCAAGCAGTAACCTCTATTTCATGCTATTTTACGATAGACAAAATGAGTAACGGGTTATTTTGTGCTTTATTATTACTGTACGTGAGGTAAGTTTGCTAGCTTAAGTCTATTATTGTAAGGCCACTACCAACAGAGAAGTCAATTATATACTATTCCTCAATATTTCAGTGTTAGCAAGGTACAGCCGAAGGATGTGAATACAGTTCCTCCATGGGATTTATTAATATTTACCCAAAGTTGGCCAGCAACAGTATGTCAGGAATGGAAGGAACATGATCATAGTCATACTTGCAATATGCCTAATATCCAAGATTCTTGGACCATTCATGGCATATGGCCAACAAAGTTAGGCACAATAGGGCCTGCTTTTTGTAACAGGACTTGGCATTTTGATCCCGAAGAGGTGAGGCCTATTGAAAAAACACTTGAACAATTGTGGACTAATGTTGAATCAGGTAATTTTTTTAAAAATATTTTAGGATGTTATGAAGTAGGGTCAAAATATAATTTGTCACTTTTAAATTTTGTTTAAGCAGTGATATCTGCTATAGATATTTACAAAATTTACAAGCTACATGGCCGGCCCATTGCCACTTCAGCTTGGTAATCCTTAGAGTTACATTGATTACTTTAGTTCTGCTGTGGATATTATCATCACAGATTTTATGTCAAAGAGAAACTCCGAGCGAAGCCCTTTCCATAGCTCTCTGAATGACTGAACTTTCCTCATGCTGGCTTGCAGTGAAGGACAACAGTCTTGGGTCCACATGTCATCAGTGGAAACACACACTGGTAGTAGACTTTGGTTCTGATACCTTGAAATATACTCCAGAGAAGATGTGACACAGTTTCTGAACAATGTCCAGCTGAGTTGGATCCCTCAATTGACTTCTTGGTTGAAGTTAGACCTACGTAGTTGGACAATCTTAGGTATATATATTCGTCAACAACTTTGGGCACAATGTTCCCAACAACAACCAGTAATAGTGCGACATGGACTTTAGACATGATCTTAGTCTTATCATTATTATCTTATCAATCCTAAGATCTGCAATACTATCTGAGTACAGAACCAGAGTATGAAACTGATCCAATTGCAGAAAGTTGTAAGACAGGGTGATGTTATGTCCCCGAAACTCTTAACCGCTGCTTTGGAAGGTATCTTCAAGGTACTGGGCTGGATAGAATACAGTATTAACATCAATGGAATCACTCAACTTCAATTTGCTGATGACATAGTCATTTTATCATAATTGCTGGAAGACCTTAGCATTATGCTCAATGACAAGACATAGTGTCTTAAGATGAACATGGACAAGATGAAGACCATGTTTAACATCCATGTCACACCTATACCAGTTGTTGTTGGGAACACTGTGCTCGAAGTTGTGGTGTGATAGAAATCGCGACATTGATATCCGCAGCAGAACTTAAGTAACCGACATAGCCCTAAGGATTAGGAACCTGAATTGCCAATAGGCTAGCTGTGTGGCAATTAGCCATGTGGTGGTGGCTCAATAAAAGAACTCCATATACTACCACTCCATCTCATCTAATGGATCTCAGTGTATGTGTGGCAATCTCGTAATCAACTGCAATACAGGGCCACGCCCCACTAGATAGGAGATAGATATTCGAAGAGTGACAACCTGCGCGGTTTTCCGGAAGTCAATGGATGCAGATGGCTCAGAAGTATGTTTTGGGGTAATTTATAACTTGTGTCCTGGCAAGTTGCTGCAAGAACTATTCAAGGATACTAATATTTTGACACTTTCGTCATCGTATATTTATAAAAATATAATATGTCTATGGAAACACATGAATTGATTTAATAAAAAAGAACAACCGGTATATGTATGACATGGACAATTGGCCAAGGCAACACGCTTGAGGTTCCTGGGTTTAGGTAGGACCAAAACTAGAACATCTTGTCTTAGTAGTAGAGTAGATCCATAAAGTTATATAACAAAATTCCTAAGAGTGTGACTCAAAAAACTGACATAGAATTCAAGAAACTTGTCAAGAACACATTATTAGAATTAGCGTTTTATAAAATAGATCATTACATAGAGGACAGAAATGTGTGGAAATAACTTATACTCTGTACTTGCAAACCCTTGTTACTAAATTGATGGTGTAATTTTTATGTAATTTATAAATGACATTATTGGACATTAATGGGGCATTGAAAGAAAGACCCCAGAGTTTCTTGACGGTTCTTCTCTGAGGTCTTATTTCGGAACCAGTGTAGATTTTGACATTCATAAGAGCTTTCTTATTCTTTTTTCTTTATGGCGGTATTGTTGTAGTCGCGAATGACATATATAGCACAAACTATACAAACGAGCTTTATACAAGTCTAAACTGACTAAAGCAATTTTGACTTTGACATTGAATACTTACTACATACAGTAAATCACTGAGTCATCATCATTACATTAGACTTAAATAAAAATTAAATTATTCTTTTTTTCGTTATATATTTCGTTTATTTTCCACCATCGCCATCAAATATAGCTAGTGTATAAACTCTACGAGTTTAAGATTTTAAACTAAAAATACATTTAATTTTTAACTGAAACAATTTTTTGAAGTGGTACTTCTTTGGGCATGATGTAAGTAAAGTTTTGATGTCAAATTTTAATGCTGTGTTTTTGTGTCTTGATTAATATTTATCAATTAATTAATAATAGCTTATATGCTAAGCAGTTTATATATTTTTGGTAATACATGTTTCTTCTTCTCTTTCTTTATGCCAATGTCATGTATAGTTTGTACTGCCAGTTTAAGAGCTCAGCTGACAAAATAAAAGATTTGCTAAGCAATTTAATTTTAGAGATTGTGATAATATAAGTTTTTTTTTTATTCTGGTAACTAAACTGGTGATAGTATGGTGAATAACCTACAACAAAAGACAAACACAGTTGTTAACAAGTAATTAATTTATAAAAGAGGACAAACAGCTTACAGCTTAATGTTATTAGAGTTAATAAAATCACATAAGGTATAAACAAAAGATGAGTTTGTAAAGGTCTAAAGGTATTAAAGTCTATAGGAAGAGGGATAAAGGGAGGAAGATAATCATAAAGAGAAGATAGTAATTTAGGTCAGGAGAAAAAAATATTAGATTAGATTAGTGTTTCCCTCATGTAATCCACATTAACAAAGAGACTGACAAGTCACGACAAAAAACCATGTTTAAAGAGAGACCACTTTGTATAGCATATTTAGCACATGAAACAGCTGTTTCATTTCCTCGTATACCGCTATGGCCAGGTATCCATGCCAGAGAGACAATTATACTTCTAGAATGGCACCTAAATAAAGCAGATTTAATTTTGAGAATTATAGGAAATTTGTTTACTGTGAAATAGGTTGGACAGAATTGCTAACAAACAGCTGATTCCAAATCAGTAAGAATGACAGTTTTGTTAAGGTTATGTGATTCCACATACAAAAAGGCCTTGTGGATTTCTGTGGCCTCACCTATAAAAATGGAGCACAATTTCAATTTTTTTTAATTATTTTAAACTTGGAATCCAAACTGCTTTCATCCGAATTTTTCGATGCATCAGTAAATATTATAAGCCAATCCTTCCAGGTTTTATGTATTGTCGCTCTCAGTTTCAAGTCTGCTAAGGGAGAATCTTTCCTAATGTCAAGATTTACATGAATGTCAGGTTGGTAGGTAAGGGCATCATAAGGAGTATCAAAAAGAGCATTGATTTTGCAAGAACCAGGGATTTGGAGAAATGATACTAAACTCTTGAATATACATGGTGAATCTTTATGAACCCAGTAAGCACACGAAGAGACATTCTGAGAGAAGATGTAATTTAGGGATGAGGGGGTGGCATGTAAGTTGTGAGGAGGATCAACACACTCCACTTGAAGAGCACTGATTGGAGAGGATTTCATAGCACCGTGATGATAAGGAGACATTTAGACTGAATCTTGTCCAAACTCTTAGAGAACATTTATAACATGACTCAGGAAGAAAGCATCCGTAATCTAGGTGGCTGCGGACAAGAGCATTGTATAGGAGTCTTTGTGAAAAGGGATGAGCATCCCACCAAGCCCCCGATAAGTAGCGAATAATCCTCCTCCTCCTATAAGTTCCTCTCGCATTTTTTAGAGATGAAGTCGATGTAATGAGCAAATGGTAATTTAGTGTCAAGGACAACTCCTAGAAATTTCACTTTGTCTCTTAAAGGGATTGGTTGATTGTCAAATGATATTGAAATATCAGGGACTCTCTTATGACGGGAGAAGATAACTACGCTACTTTTGGAGGTTGATAAAGATAATCCATGATCTGACAACAAGTCTTGTAAATATGTCATGGAAGAGTTTAGACTCGAACAGGCTGCAGATAGATTGTCAATTGGAATATATAAAGCTAGGTCGTCTGCATATTGAAGAATATGACAAAAAGAATTAACCGAAAGTTCTAAATCATAAGTATATATAGTGTAAAGAAGAGAGCTGAGGACAGATCCTTGTGGAAGACATTAAACTGCTTTCCACAAGGATCTGTCCTGAAGAGTCTGGGAGGTAGAAATGAATTTTGAATATTTATTTATATGGTTCTAGAGGAAAGGAAATTAAAAAAAATGACTATCTTATCCGGAATACTCAGCTTTAGCATTTTCTCTCTGAGCACCAGAAGAAGGACATTGTCACATGCAGATGAAACATCAAGCAAAACTCCTACAAGATATTCATGTTTTGAGAAAGAAATACGGATATGTGTAACTAATGTACTAAGGCTATACATTGTGCTTAGATCTTTTCGAAATCCGAACTGACTTCTTGGTAAAACACCCTTACTCTCCAGAAACCACTCTAAACGATTTTTAATTAAATGTTCAAGGATCTTTGACATGGTATATAAGAACGCTATTGGTCGGTATCCAGAGGGATCATTGGAAGCCTTGCCTGGTTTGAGGATGGGAAGCATTATTTGGGATTTCTATTCACTTGGAGGAATGCCAGATAAAATTATCGAATTTAGAATGGTAAGAAAGAAATCTTTAGTTATGTTATTACTACAATAAAGGAATATGGAATTCCATCAATTCCTGGTGAAGAGTCCTTGAGATTCTTAAGTACTGTAACTAGTTCTTGAAAAGTAAAAGGTGCATCAAATTTACTCGTATTAGGAGATTGAAGGGAAGGTGAATTTAAAGTTAAGCATTCATTATATGAAGGAGGTGAAGGTGCAGCAGATCTGAGAGAAAATTCTTCAACCCAAAGTGTATAATCATCGGAGGACATATTTTGTTCATTTGACATTGCACATCGGAAGTATTTGATTTTTTTCCAGACTAGTGACAGCGGAGTGCTAGGTGGCATTGATGCGCAAAATCGATACCAACCACCACGCTTCCTATTTGCTAATAGTTTTAAAGTATCAGCAGCAGTTTTTTGTGGGTTAAGTAGTTTTTTCTAGTCATTGACCGAGAGTAGTTTTGCTCAGCGTCCTTTCTTTTCTTGCAAGCCGCCGTCTTGGTGGAACCATGGGGGTGAGGGAAGATTATTTTTGTGTGGTTTTTTTTAATGGGATCACCTGGTTTGCAGAAGATAAAAGAACGTTTCTAAATTTAATGTACACTAACTCTGAATTTTCTTTGTGGACTGGAGGAATAGCTGATACCTCTTGATCTAAGACAGAAGAATATTGTTGCCAATTTACTTTAGATAAGTCATGTTTTAATCTGGGGCAAATTCGGAATTCACTCTTGTGATATCATTGGGAATGATAATAATTGGGAAGTGGTCACTGCTATGGGAGTAGGGTAATATATTCCATGAAAAAATAAAAGCTAAAACTGGTGAGCAAATTGTTAAATCGACAGCGCTCTTGACATTTTGGGTTGGAGACACGCGCCGAGTAGGTGTGCCATCATTAAGAATACAAAGATTAAAGTCATTCTAAGATATCTAAAATTGAAACGGGAAATCATACTGATTAGCATTGTTATCATAAGTTCACAAGAATTATCATTAGGGGAAAGATTATTGTTTGCCCCTAAAGCGCATCCATTTGAAAGAGAAGTATCAGGAGTATTGACAATTGCCTGATGTCCAGCATTTGAGGCTTGGTTGAATGGACGTTGGGGAACAGATACTGTTTTCCTACAAGATGAAATTAGAGGTGCGTGATTTGGTAGGGATAAAGGATTAATTGATACAGGAATGAGGAATCGGGTAAGTAGATTCAGGAGGACGACTTGCAATGTCTGTAAAAGATCTTCGCACCGTAGGGAATCTAGCTGAAGCTTCTAAATACGAGATACTTTCTTGGGACATAATAAATTTTATACATTTTTGTCTAGAATGTTCAGGACAAGAAGGATCTGCTGTGTGACAACCAGAACATAAGAGACAGGTTGGTGTTTGCCTAGAGCAAGATATTCCTTCATGACTTTGGGCACATAAAAAATAATGTTATATATGACTTTGGGCATATATAAAATAACATATAAAAATGCGATGTGATATATCCAAACCTACAGCATTTATGACACTGGATTAATGGTAAAACATAGGTTTCTACAGGCAAAGATGTATAAAAACAGTAAATGGTAGTTTTTGCCTTGAAAACGTTAATACTACTGACTGAGTTGGGATCGAAGTAGGGCTATTATTTTCATTTACAGTACGTCAATTGAGTCGGCGTGCTTTAATAATGTAGCCAAAACCAGATGGTATACTGATAGAGGATATAAGATCCTCTAATGTCCATTCTACAGGGACTTGTCTAAGTACACCCACTCGGGTGACATTATATGAGGGAATCACAGCTTCATATTTAGCGGCAGAGATCGCGGGATGATCAATAAAAATGTTGGCATCAGCAGAAGTTAAAAATTTCACATAAATCCTGTTTTACTCCGCCACAAACAACATTCTTGATATTGTTGTTAAAGAGAAAATGTCCAAATTTAATGGGTTTAAGCCCTACTTCTGAAGATAAGTTATCTGTTTTTTTACTCACGTGAACTAAAAAAGGCGAAGTGTCGTCATTAGAGTACTTAGACATATTATTGATAAAATCGGGATGGATATAGGATAATTGAATGGAAGGAAAAGGTTGGAGTGGGTTGGTAATAATTATTTTTTGGGGAGGAATGGAGTTAACGTCTGTTTGTAAACGTTTGCGTTTATTTTGTTCCGAATTGTCCGTTTCCATAGGTTGAGGAGCGAGTGAAGAGTTAGGCTCATTGTGAAACCCTTCAGGATCGGGAGGTTCGTCATCCATTTTTTTTTGTAACTACATAGAACAGCACAACTAATTAACACTTACTAATTTGCAATTGTTTTAAACTACCACCTAGACACAAGAATGACACTTGTATCTCTCACTTAAGTGAGAGAGGTTAACCTCCCTTCTTCTAATGAATGTTTATTTATTTTTGTTTATTTTAAATTTATTCTTATATTTTTTTTATTTTAAGTTTTACTTCTGTCAGATGTACTGTGCTACATGCATAATAGTATGCAAGTGACCTAAGTTTGATCCTGGTGCGGCATCTCTTAAATAGTTCTGCAGTTTTGAATGCTGTTTTACCACATGCTCAGCGGTGAAGAAAAACTTCGGGAGGAAACCTGCACGTTTGAGGAATAAAAATATTTCGAGGATATGTGAAATCCGCCAACCTGCATTTGTGCAACGTGGTGGAGACTTCTCGACTCTCATAAATGAGAGGAAGCCTGTGGTCATTACTGGGGAGTCCCAGTTTATGGCTTTTACTTTACTTTTACTTACTCTGACCAATAGCCTACACAATTGTGTGTAATACTCGTAGTATTGTTACACGCTGGTTCTGATTTGGGCCAATAAAACAATACTCCATTCATTTCATTATAACTAATTTAAGGATATAACGTCATAGCAACATCATTATATGTTAAGGGGAAGATATAACGTTATAGAAACTTCTCTATTTGTTCAGAGAAGGACATAACGTTCTAGAATGTTTGTAACAGTATTATACTATTGCTCTATAGCAGGGGTTTCCCAAACTACTCGTACTATGTTCCATAGAACTCAAGTGTTTTGTTGAATCTGAATAAGTGATCCGGAAATACTGGTACACGTCTAAGGATACTTTACATCGAATGGCAGGTGATAACTAAGTGTTCTGCAAAAAATTTCTGTTTTGGCAAAATGTTCCATTACCAGTCGCGGATTTCCCTGTAGGCCCGGCCGGTCCTAGGGCGGCAAAATTGGGCGGCATTATTCTTATTCATTGTTAATAACAAATAAAAATATTTAAGCATCAGTATATAAAGATAATGATTGACTCCCGTGACAACGGGTGCTTTAAAGCGCTCGAAATGTCAATACTTTAAAATTAAACGCGATAAAGCCCGTAAAAAATAGTTTTATTTAAATGTGTATTCGCGTAAATATAAGAAATCATCGACAATGATTGAGATAATTTTATCATTTACAGACTTTTATTGTTTTTTTAGTTTCTATAATAATAATATAATTTTTATGTTATTAAATTTTTCTCTTAGCCTTTGGCCTAGGGCAGCGAGGGTATGGAATCCGCCCCTGTCCATTGCAGAAAAAGTTTGGGAACCCATGCTCTGTGGAACTAGGTGACACCTATCACGTTAGTTTCTGATTCAGATTCCTTTCGTTATTTAATTACAGGTACTTCGACATTACGCCCTGTGGGCCCATGAATGGAACAAACACGGAACATGTGCCGCAATCCTGGAGCCACTTAACACTCAAATGAAGTACTTCAGTATGGGCCTCAACTGGGTTCGCAAATTCATGATGCATGACATTTTGAAAGAAGCAAGCATCAATCCATCGAATGATAATGAGTACTCAGTATTGGATATTTATAATGCGATTAAAGTCCGATTAGGCGTAAACCCCGTTATTGAGTGCAGAAAGGAGGATGGGAAGAGCTATTTAGCAGAAATCCGTATTTGTTTCACGAAGACTCTAGAGTTGCACGATTGTAATGGCGTATTGGGTATGGATTCAACTATGGTGGGTGGGGAACCTATATTGACTAATTGTAACACTACACAAGGTGTCATTTATCTTCACTATCCGAGCAACAAAATATATGTGCAATTGTACAAATTGGTTATGTGGTTGCAATGGCTGACACTCTAGTTCATAATATAACTATAAATAACTCAAGTAATTGTATACAATATGCATTCGCAAGGCGTACATGCCATCCATAGTTATGTTTTTACTGCTACAGGACTGACCAGAATTAAAATTGACATTTTTATTTTTAAGAATTATTGTCAAATGTATGTCTTTGTAATTTTATATGTATTGGATACTTAGCTTTTGCAACATGGTGATCATTTATAAGTAACATTTTTATTGTGTTACTCCAGGGCATTTTATTAAGGTACAGTTTAAGTACATTCTTCCATTTTGCTTTTTTTTTTTCAATCAATTTTTTTATTTATACTTAGCATTGTAAGGGATTTTCTGTATATTAGATTTAATTTATACAATTTTCATCAAAGCAAACAGTTAAATATTACATGCTGTAATTAACACTGCCAAAATCAATTATTTACCTTTGTATGACTTATATTTTATAAGCTTTTTATATGAGCAGGAATTTAAAAAAAAATATTGTATTGTTAGAAATGCTTTGATGCCCTGTGGAGATTTGCGGGAGATTTTTTGTATATTTATGGATAAATATTTTTAATGAAGTTTAGTAGAATAATTGTAAATGCCACCATTTTATAAGAGAAGCAATAACTCAGTCTCTATATTCAAATTCATTTATGTAGTACTAATATATTATTTTCTAATCACTATTTAACACTGTTCATGAATTAAAATATGAAATTGTGTTTTTCACTCTTGAACTATGGCTATTTACTCTTTTACTTTTTCTCAATGGATTGTTTTTTATTAAATTAAATTCTTATTGGATTTAATCATAAAGAATTTGTAGTTCGACTACTTCTTACCATTATGTCAAGTTTTTATTATATTAAAAAATCCAAAATAAAAATCAAATTTTTATTTAAATTCCTCTGATTACCCACTGAGTTAGGTTTGAATTCCAGTTCAAGCAAATATACAATGCATAAATGACTATACTTCAGGTCTGATTGTACAGTGAATGTCTGTAACACTGCTTCCATAACATCTTATCGCATTTCCTAGGCCTTCTATCAGGGATCGAGTCCCCATATCAACCAACATCAACATAATCAACATATGTGCAAAAACAAATTGTTGGTTCTCAGATTGTGCTGTGTTAATTGTGAAAAGTATACCTTGTAAAACGCACCCATGATACAGGGAGATACTAGTGCCGGGTGTCATATTTAAAATCTGCGAAAACGTTACACACAAGAAAATTGCAAACCAAATACATGGAAACATAGCGATCTCTGTTAAATCCTTTTCCTATTCTAATGTGAGTTTGTATGTTTGGTTCTTTGACATGGCACTGGTGGTAGGATTACTATGGAGGGATCAGTCTAGGTAGATACCGCCTCAGGCCAGTTATTCTGCAGTGAAGGTAGTGTGCAAACGTTACTGTGTTTCGGTATGAAGGGCACTGTTACCTAGTGTAATCACTGGGCATGTGAGACTTACGAACCAATGTCTAAAGGGCGACGTGAGCTGTGTGGTGTGCCACACAGTTTTAGGCGACACGGCATTTGTTATGGGCAGACATTGCTCTTACCACCAGGTAAACGTTCTGCTCGACTCGTAATTTTATTCAATAAAATAATTAAATCAGCTCAAGGTTTTGTCATGAAATTTGGCGTAGAGGCACTTTTTTTTCATGGAAATTGTTATAGGGTACTTTATATTTTTATCATATACGTACATATAGGTCCTCTTTCCCATTGGGGTACGCAGAGATCACATCTTTACACTTGCCACGATCCTGGCACACATATTTGCTGCTTCTACTTTCATTAGCAGTTTTAATTCAAGCTCGTCGGTTGCGGGTACTTTTAACGTGACATTTCGTCAAAAGGTCTTCGATCTGATTGTGATACGTACGCCTAGGTCTACCCTTACTAGCTTGCCCATTCGCAATCGCCTCATAAATGTTTCGTCAATCTTATTTCATTCATCCTCTCTACATGTTTAAAGCGTCTAAGCATCCCTTTCTTTATCTTTGTCACTAAATCTTCTACCACACCGCAACATTCCCTTAACAATCTGTTCCACACTTTGTCGATCAAAGTTACACGAGCTGTACTTCTTAAACGTCTCATTTCCACATTACTTTCATCCTTAGCGATCACTACCATATATAAGTGTGGGGACGACCACCCTATGTAATATCAATAATTACTATATTTTAATATATGCCGCCGCGGTGTGGTGACGGCTTAAGAGAATGTACCACCCCATCTCATCCCGTGGGTGTTGTAAAATTTGGCAGAGGGAAAATAAAAACCAGTAGATGGGCAGCAGCATCTTCCTGGAACACCTGAATAAATAAACTGCGGTTGCCTACCCGTCTGCCAAGCGTGGCAACTATTGCAAAATCACCCCAAAATGAGAGCTAAAAATTATTAAGGCAATCTGTGGGGGAGGCCTATGTTTAGCAGTGGACTAGTGATAGGCTGAAATGATGATGATGATGAATTCATGCCGAGCGAAGCGGGCGAGAAAGAGAGCTAGTATAAAAAGAAACATTATTACACATACTTTATTCACCAACGATTTTCGTGTAAAGTTGAGAATATTGAATATTATGGAACATTGGATATCTCCCTTTCACATAGATTAGACATAATATGTATTTGAAGAATCATTTATAAAATTCACAGGAAATTATTTATACCGCACCCACTCCTTTCAGTTCAGAGTTTTTTAACCTCAAATGTCCAAATATCTATTGGCCCTTAGAGACTATAATTACAGCAGACGGCACCAAACCTGAAAAAAAAACTTTTTAGGTAAAAATTTAAAAAACTATGTTAAAAATATAACACTAAATGGAATAGAATTGATTGATAGATTTTTTATTGTAGTAAGTGACGAGATGAGCAAAACGTTCACTTGATGGTAAGTGCAACGTCCGCCCACAACAAATGCTGTGTCACCCAGAATATTTCTGTGTGACACCACACTGCTCCCGTCACCCTGAGACATCAGTTCTTAAGTCTCAAATGCAATTTTATTTAAACTACATGCAACCAACTACGTGGTAGCTCACGGGAGGGCGCTTGCCTTAAATTTCATAGCGAGTGAGTGACCTGAGTTTGCCCGGTGCCGGTACCTCTGTGCGGTGCTTAATGCTACTTTACCACATGCTCAGCGGTGAAGGAAAACATCGTGAGGAAACCTACATGTCTGAGGAATAAAAATATTTCAAGGACATGTAAAGTCTACCAACACACTTTGAGTTTGTACATTGACAACCGAGTAGCCCAGTTGGGTCAGAGTACCTGGGTTAGAATCCCAGCCGAAGCCAACAAAAACAAAATTGTTGGTTTTCGGATCTGGTTGCGTTTTGCGTGTGAATTTTATGTCTGTAAGATGCACTCTCCATGGAGGAGATATCCAAGTGTGGAACTCCGTTTTTTTTTTAAATTATTACATACCCAATAATTCTAATGGCTTCTCATAGTCATCGGTGCTAAATATCTTCTTCGGGAAAGTCGTCATAAACTTAAAGTTATCTTGCTGAGCAAACTCCTGCGCATTCATTTGCAGGAATAATCTGAAAAAAAAGTACTATCATTAATTGTGAATTCATAAAATATGTATAACTTTTTTTTTACTCGTATTTCATAAAATTGACGGAACGAGCAAAACGTTCATCCGATGGTAAGTGCAACGTCTGCTCATAACAAATGCTGTGTCACCCAGAGAATTACTGTGTGACACCACACTGCGCCCGTTTGACTCTGAGATATCAGTTCTATGAGACTTATCATATGCCCAGAAATGTTTGCACACTACTGCTTCAGGGCAGAATAACTGGCCGGGGTGGTTACTACCTAGACAGATTCCAACCGGGGCGTAGGAGGCAAACCTGATGGCGGCGAGCTGCTCCTTGGCGCTGATGGTCTGCTGTAGCGGAGGAGCATACCTGACGGCGGCGATGTGCTCCTTGGTGCCGAAAGTCTGCTATAGCGGAGGAGCATACCTGACGGCGACGATGTGCTCCTTGGTGCCGAAAGTCTGCTATAGCGGAGGAGCATACGCGACGGCGGCGATGTGCTCCTTGGTGCCGAAAGTCTGCTATAGCGGAGGAGCATACCTGACGGCGGCGATGTGCTCCTTGGTGCCGAAAGTCTGCTATAGCGGAGGAGCATACGTGACGGCGGCGATGTGCTCCTTGGTGCCGAAAGTCTGCTATAGCGGAGGAGCATACCTGACGGCGACGATGTGCTCCTTGGTGCCGAAAGTCTGCTATAGCGGAGGAGCATACGTGACGGCGGCGATGTGCTCCTTGGTGCCGAAAGTCTGCTATAGCGGAGGAGCATACCTGACGGCGACGATGTGCTCCTTGGTGCCGAAAGTCTGCTATAGCGGAGGAGCATACGTGACGGCGGCGATGTGCTCCTTGGTGCCGAAAGTCTGCTATAGCGGAGGAGCATACCTGACGGCGACGATGTGCTCCTTGGTGCCGAAAGTCTGCTATAGCGGAGGAGCATACGTGACGGCGGCGATGTGCTCCTTGGTGCCGAAAGTCTGCTATAGCGGAGGAGCATACCTGACGGCGACGATGTGCTCCTTGGTGCCGAAAGTCTGCTATAGCGGAGGAGCATACGTGACGGCGGCGATGTGCTCCTTGGTGCCGAAAGTCTGCTATAGCGGAGGAGCATACCTGACGGCGGCGATGTGCTCCTTGGTGCCGAAAGTCTGCTATAGCGGAGGAGAATACCTGACGGCGACGATGTGCTCCTTGGTGCCGAAAGTCTGCTATAGCGGAGGAGCATACGTGACGGCGGCGATGTGCTCCTTGGTGCCGAAAGTCTGCTATAGCGGAGGAGCATACCTGACGGCGGCGATGTGCTCCTTGGTGCCGAAAGTCTGCTATAGCGGAGGAGCATACCTGACGGCGGCGATGTGCTCCTTGGTGCCGAAAGTCTGCTATAGCGGAGGAGCATACCTGACGGCGGCGATGTGCTCCTTGGTGCCGAAAGTCTGCTATAGCGGAGGAGCATACCTGACGGCGGCGATGTGCTCCTTGGTGCCGAAAGTCTGCTATAGCGGAGAAGCATACCTGACGGCGCCGAGCTGCTCCTTGGTGCCGAAAGTCTGCTATAGCGGAGGAGCATACCTGACGGCGGCGATGTGCACCTTGGTGCCGAAAGTCTGCTATAGCGGAGGAGCATACCTGACGGCGGCGAGCTGCTCCTTGGTGCCGAAAGTCTGCTATAGCGGAGGAGCATACCTGACGGCGGCGATGTGCTCCTTGGTGCCGAAAGTCTGCTATAGCGGAGGAGCATACCTGACGGCGCCGAGCTGCTCCTTGGTGCCGAAAGTCTGCTATAGCGGAGGAGCATACCTGACGGCGGCGATGTGCACCTTGGTGCCGAAAGTCTGCTATAGCGGAGGAGCATACCTGACGGCGGCGAGCTGCTCCTTGGTGCCGAAAGTCTGCTATAGCGGAGGAGCATACCTGACGGCGGCGATGTGCTCCTTGGTGCCGAAAGTCTGCTATAGCGGAGGAGCATACCTGACGGCGGCGATGTTCACCTTGGTGCCGAAAGTCTGCTATAGCGGAGGAGCATACCTGACGGCGGCGAGCTGCTCCTTGGCGCCGAAGGTGTGTGCCAGGGACTTGCCGTCGGGCAGCCGCAGCTGTATGCGCGCCTGCTCGTAGGCGACGCGCGGCGCGGGGGTGGGCGCGGGGGCCGGCGCGGGCGCAGGGGCGGGGGGCGGAGGCTCCGTCATCCCGGACGCCGCCAGCCTGCAAGTTTGAGAAATTACATTAACGTAGTCGAGGAAGATAGGTTCTCGATTGGCAACCTCATACCGGTAAACGCAGTGTATCTCCATCCCCCCACTAGATGGAGGGACGACCTGCACGGTTTTGCTGGAACACAATGGATACAGATTACTCAGGCCCGTGTTTGTGTCAATCTATGAGGGAGGCCTATGTTAAACAGTGGACTTTGATAGGCTGAAATGATGATGTCGCTGATGAATGCAATCTTACAATGTGGGTGGAATATACTTTTTTTTTATAGAATAGGGGGCAAACGACCAGGTGGCTCACGTGATGATAAGAGATCACCGCCGCACATAAACACCTACAATACCAGAGGAATAGCAGATGCGTTGCCGGCTTTTGAGAAAGGAATAGGCTCTTTTCTTGAAGGTCCCTAAGTCGTATCGGTCCGGAAAATGAAAGTGCGTGGCAGAAAAATCCGCGAAAAACGCACTGTGGTAGAATGCCAACCATCAAGGTGGTGACGATGGAATTTGAGGTTATGCCGTAAGGTGCGATGGTGAAATTTAGCGGCTGGAATTAATCCGAACAATTCCTCGGAACACTCCCCGTGGTAGATCCTGTAAAAAATGCAAAGAGATGCAACATCTCCTCGCAAAGCCAGGGGATCAAGCCGATATATATTTATTTCATAAAAAACCGACTTCAACTAAGCATCTCCAAACAGCGATTTCTTTATATAGCGATTTTTTTTTTTATATGGAACCACAGTTACGAGATCCCCTTTCTAAAAGATTCATTAATATCGGTTTATACAAAGATGTTATGTCTAAACATACATTAAAATTGCTTTACTGGTGGTAGGATTCCTATGCAGGATTAGTTATTCTGCCGTGAAGCAGTAGTGTGCAAACATTACTCAGTTTCGGTCTGAAGGGCACTGAGAGCTAGCGTAATCACTGGTCATATGAGACTTAAGAACTGATGTCTCATGTCACAGGTGCAGTATGGTGCTACTCAGAAATATTCTGTGTAACACAGCATCTGTTATGGGCAGACGTTGCACTTATCGTCAGGTGAACGTTTTGCATGTCTTGTCACTTTAATAAAATAAAAATAAAAAAATAAAACTTCCTTTTTATAAAATAAAGGGGCCAACCAATTCAAACTCGCAGAAAATTTAAAGTCAATCTTCCTTTGACAGACCAAGGACTAATGCTCTTAAGCATAAATGGCCAATGTAACCTTTTCTATTGCTTTCAGACCTGTCATTTTCAATGGAATAATATATAAAATATATATATATATAATATATAATTATATATATATAATATGTATATATATATAATATATATATATATATATATAATATATAAATATATAATATATAAATAATATATATAAAAACATGAAGCACAATATTTATTTAGTTTTTTTCGCAAAGTTATTTATTGTAAGTAGTTTACATATTATCATCATCTTTTAATATAACCATAGCCACAGCCACGTATTCCACACCACAGCGCCACATACTGATGCCCTTTTCCTCTAGCATATGAGTTTAAAGATTTCAAAATACTCAAACATTAATTTAGCGCCCCCTGGAATTGCCGCCCAGTGCAGGTACTCCAGTTCCCCCTCTTTAGATCCGGTGCTGAGGCCTCCTCTAGAGAAGTTTTGCCACACTTGGCAGCTGATTGCTAATCGTAGAACCAGATGCTTTTCACGTTAGAAGCAGCGTTACCTGTCTGTGTATTTTTGATATGGAACTTACTGAGACATTTATTCCGATATATGAAGAGATTTCTCACGCATTTCTCTTGTAGTAGGATTCCTATGCAAGAATCCGTCTAAGGTAGGTACCAATGCAGGGCCCGTTATACTGACATGGAGCAGTAGTGTGCAAACATTGTTGAGTTTCAGTCTGAACGGCTTTGACAGTTAGTGTAATTACTTATATGGCATGAGACTTAAACATCAGTCTAAGTCTCATATGCCATAAAAGTAATTACAGTATAATAAGTAACTAAGTAACTATATGTGCGTCTATAGGTATAAGTAATAACGCCTCATCAGACATCAGTCTCAGAAAGGCTTAGGTTTGTGCCACACAAAAATATCCTGAGTGACAGAGCATTTTTTATTGGCAGATGTTGCACTTACCATCAGATGAACGGTATGCTCATCTTATCACTTTTTATACGCTTTATATTAGCTTCACTTGTATGTTTGTAACCGACTCCTTAGCGCTCGATTTTCTCCTACTTTGGACAATCCGATTTAATTCAAATTTTGCACACCTGTCAAAGACCGATGACAATGCAATAATTTGACTAAAAAATAAAAAAATAATAGTTTAAAAAACTAAAAAAACACGCTTTTATAGAAGATCCAACTAAATTACTCAATAGATGGCGCTAATATATTTCTGTTATAGAGGCCATCGTCTTAAATTAGTTTGTAACGAAATAAATAATAGATTAAAAAAACAAGCTTTTATAAATAAATCAAACAAAAAAGTAGAAAATAAATAATAGTTTGAAAAAACTAAAAAATATGCTTTATATAGAAAACCAAAATAAAAAATAGAAAATAAATTTTAATAAATTTGAATTAAGAATAGTGTAAAAAATTCTAATAAATATAAATGAATAATAGTGTAAATAAGAAAAAAATGTTTTATTTAAAAAAAAGCGTGGGGTGCATGGTCTCAATAGTTATAAATATTTCATTGACAGATATGAGAAGAAGGATTATCATTTCGATGATATCTTAAAAAGCACCCCATATCACTTTTTCTTATATAAAAAAGTTGAATCCATTCACAGGTGACAGATTTTATGTTATATTGTGTTATGTTATAGGGGAGGCCTATGTCCCTCAGAGGACTGTAAGAGCTTGATAATGAAGTTTTATGCACTTGGACAGACAGATAGATAATAAAACATTTATCACATTATGTGCTGGAAAATGAAACGAGATTACAACAAAATAACACCTAAATATGTGCTTGTAAATTTTATATTGTTAGAATGATTGGAAGTATTGAGTACTACCTCATATCATCATCATCATTTCAGCACATCTCAAGTCCACAGCTGAGCACAGAGCTCCTTTCAGTTCTGAGAAGGTTTTGGAGCCGGGAAGAGACCACCACCTAGCTCCAATGCGGGTTGGAGAAATATTTTTGTTCCCCAGACATGCAGGTTTCCTCACAATGTATTCCTTCACCACAAAGTATGTGTGAAATCTGCACTTAAAATTGCAGAAAAATTTTAGAAGTGCCGGCACCAAAGATCGCTACATACTGCAACAAAACACGGTCTAGAGTCATCTGCATCCATTGATTCTTGTGAACAACCGTGCAGGTCATCACTTGCCATTCTACAATGTGTTTGTTGGTAATTTTTTTCCATGGATTTTTGTACTACTCTAACTTTGTTTTACTTTCTACTCACTCATCCAAGACATAAATTCATTTTTTAACAAAAACATACTTTCGGGCTTGTTTGTCGGCTTCGATCTGGGCGCGGACCCTTTCTCTCGCCTTTTGATCTTCGATTTTCTCGCGCCGCCTCTGTTCAACCAATTTTTGCATTTCCTGCTCTTGCAATCTCTGACGGGCGTCCTGCATGTCTTTGCCAGATTTAATGCGGAGCCGCTCTCGTTCCAAAGCTTCAGCCTGGAAGGCAATTTATTTATTTATCAAAAGATTAAAACTATTCAAGTAACAAAATGTCATGATAAGTTCAGTGGTAGTTACTACATCGCCAAGCAATCCAAAATTTGCATTTGGTTATTGCAATTTATATGTTCACATCTAAAATGTTTATAATTGATAAACATCACAGCAAAGAAGAAGGTAAAAAATATGATGCTCAAATAATTATAAAAATTAGCAGATGTATCAATTACAGAAGCTTTTCAAGAACATTATTTATTGTCATCACTTTTATGTTCACTCAATGAGTATAAAAGAATACAAATGAAATAAAGAACATTAATATTTCAATGAAGCTCCAAATAAGATTTTTGGTTCATAAATTTTTAGTATAATATTAAACATATGGCATGTAAAACAGTTTATATCATAAAATTTATGTTACTATATAATACACCTATTATACATTAACACAGTCCAATATTGTAAAATATCATGTAATAACAGGCATGCAAGAATATCATATGATTGCATTTTACAAAAAACTAGCTGACTTGACCCAGTTTCACATGGAAGTTATTGTTATGGTAAAGTCTGTATAGAGAAAACAGCACCAGTTTGTTTTCAGTCTGGAGTAATTGATCTTAAATCAGATCTTAGTGAATGTGTATTTTTTTTTTAAACGACGAAATCCCACTAGTATTTTCTCCTGTATCGTGGATGAGTTTTACAAACATACATTTCACATGCACAACACAACCAGACCTGAAAAGCAACAATTTGTGTTTTTGCACAAATATTACCTCCGGCTGGGAATCAAACCCAGGACCGGTGGCACAGAAGTCAGGTACGCTAACCACTACTCCACGCGGTAAATAAGAATTATAGAAAAAAATACCTTTTCTTTTTCTTCTCTCTCCTTCCTTTTCTGCTTCATTCGTTCTTCTAGTAATGCTAACTGCGCCTTTTTCTCCTCTTCAGTCAAAGGTTTTTTCTCCTCAGTGGATTCAGAGAAGCTGCTGTGATTGGTCTTCGCCGCATGGAATTCCATTTCGTCCTGATCTTTCAGTAGTTTTCCACATTCATCACATTTGAATGATTTGGCGACTTCTGAACTTTCTGTATTCGGTTCAGAAGATGCGGATGGCGTAACTTCAATGTTCGTACAAGAGTTTCCTCCTAACGTTTGTCCAGACCCCACATCAGGCTCATCAGCATGTGCCAAAAGCCACTCCATAGCAGGTTCCACACCTTTGTAATTTGTGACCGCCAACGCTTTTTCCCTAAAAACAACAAATCTGTAAGTAACCTGTAATATTTTTGTTATCATATCTTAATATATTGCTGCACTTACGCTCTTTCCTTGGGAAAACCCATTTCCATTAGTGTTTGAATTTCAGCCATTTTAACTAACAGCCTAGACTTATATATTTAATGAATTTAAAATTGAAAAATAACTTTTCATCACTAATCAGCTGTTAGGGTAATGTAGCAACAGCAATATTTTATTTATTACATCACAGATAAAATATAAAGCACAATATGAAATGAAACATCACAAAGTGCCTAATCAAAGAGAATAAAATCTCTATATTACTCTACTCTTTGGAATAAAACCACTTAATTTTAATGCCATTCACATTTCTCACATTAATGCAATTAATTATTGTACTCTGTGTGCGTAATCTACGTCAACATTACTCAGTGTTCGCCCTCGGAGTCAAACTCGAGGCTACGAGCTCTTAGAGCTCTCATTCCCTGGGAAAAGAGCGTCAAATACCTCGGGGTAACTTTAGACGCAGCGATGTCGTTCGCAGCACACATAAAAATCGTTCGAAATAGAGCGGCTTTTATCTCAAGCCGACTATATCCCATTAACTTGCTCTTCAAGCAAAATGTGCTTAAATCACAAACTTCGCCTCTCTAGGACTTGCATAAGACCCGTAATGGCCTATGCTTGCGTAGCTTTGGCTCACGCGACGGGCAATCATTAAAAAAGTTGCAGAGCGTTTATAATCGATTCTCGCGAACTTTCACCGGGGCCGGTTGGTATCAACGCAACGTAGACCTTCACAGCGACTGTGAAATGCCTTTAATCTCTGAACACTTCAGAGCACCGCCGTAGAGAGCGGCGCGCAGCAGTCGACAATCACACCGCGTACACACGATACACCCGGTTCTCACCGCCTAGAGTTACCGACACATAAGTCGACAGTCCGAATGGAGGCCCGCAGCCTCCCTCGGACGGTCATTAGACGACTTAAAATCATTTGAGATATTCGAAATCGCGCAAGCACGCAGCGATCGCGACACAGTCCGAATTTCGAGGTTTTTGTAGGAGTTTATTTAAGTATTTATGTCCTGGGTCATACCAAACCTGGTACGCGGGCCCTAGGGCCGTGAGCACAATCCGATGAAGCTGTAAAATCCAAAATGGCTAAGAGAAATCACCGAAATTATATATCTGTGTTCGCAACTTTTTAGATTAAGGGAGCTGTATACAATTTATTATTACCGTATTAGCTATGATTACTTCTGAACTGCTTATCTTTTTTATGCTAATAAAAATACAGTGAGATGTGTAAAATTTAATAAATTTCGTTTTCGTTCATTTTTGAAAAACGATTATCAACACTACGGGGAACACTCTTTCTTGAGTCGAACTTTCGATTTGAACGATGATTGTTTTTTTAATAGAATCATTTAATTAAATCACAATTCTTGTCTTCTTGACCACATCACTCGGCGGTCACCCATTGGCCATCGGCTATGGTCGATGAAGCTGAATGCGAATGACGCAATAAAATTAATTTCTACTGGAAGCGTTGGCCGTCGACTTTCGGAATGTTATTTGGCGTGCAAACGTCAAAATAAAATATTAATGATGATGATGTTCTCCTAGCTGATTTCGACCACGGCGACAACTTCCGACTACAGTCGAGAGCCATCCAGTTGATGGCATGGAGACGCAGGAGATATTATAGTGCCACAAGTGTACGCGCAAACACAGAGGCACTCACTCGTCCCAACTTACCCGCGCCCGATGTAACGCTGATGCGATAAGATCGGTAGTAGGCTAGAATGCAGTGTCAGAAACACCGGGACAATCACAACACAACCAGACCCGAAAACCAACAATTTATGTTTTAGCACAAATTTTGGCTCCGGCTGGGATTCTAACCCAGGACCCGCGGCTTAGAAGTCAGGTACTTAGACCACTAGGCCACGCGGTCGTCAAATATTAATATATATGGATTGATTATAGGCAGCATAATAACTGTTTATAGTATGTAATTTCATTTTTTTTTCATGTGTAGTGTGGCTAGAAAAATGGCATATATCCCAAAATGAACTCGAAGAAAATAAAAAACAAAAATAAAACTCGAATAATGCCGCCGGTATCGTATTCAATCCTAACCTAAAAACAAAACATAAATTGAACCGGCATTTAAAAAGACCTATCATAAAAAAGCAACGGATCAGTTACATATGATAAGGCATAGTCTTAGAATATACTATTTATCAGGAAAAAGTTTTCCTACAAATTGAGAAGCTTTTCTTTGGACTCCAACTAACCCGCCCAATTAATCTTATTCATCCATATCATGCATTTTCCTTTAATTAGGGGCATCCAGAGGGAATCTGCTGGACAAGGTAGTAAAATAAGTTTACACAGAACACAGAACACATTACCACTGTTGTACATAACTGTTTTTACTAAAAATAACCACTAATTAAAAAAAAACTGTTACAAGTGTGTTAACTTGTGCCAACCTGTCATTAAAAATGGGTTACAGTGTCATTAGATGCGCTTTCCTTTTTTATCTTGCTCTTTTACGTAATTCGGAATCGAAATTTTACGTAAGGACGTAAAGGACTATATATTCTAGAAAACCTAGAAAAATGGCATATATCCCAAAATGAACTCAAAGAAAATATAAAATAAAAATAATTTTACGTAAGGACGTAAAGGACTATATATTCTACGTCTATGTGCTATGCTATATTATAAACAATTGATCAAACCATATGTAATTTAAGGTCACGACACTTTACGTTTAGATCATAGTTTCAATGAAAGTGGCTGATCTTCTTTTCACTATTATTTAAAATTTCTATCAAAAATTAAGTACTCTGTATTTAATTTGCATAGGATTTCGATATTGTATTGGAGCATTAGTGTGCGATGACATTAATTGTCATTTTAGATATTTCTTCGGAAAATTTATAAATAATTGATAAAAATGCAAAATATAATGTCACAAAAAAGGCAAAGCAGACGGAAGAGTATTCAAAATAGTGATCCAGGGAAAATATTGGATCTGATTATGAATTTAACGGATAATAAGTGTTCTCAGCTGCAAATAAAAATTAATTCTTATGTAATTACATGTATATTTTTTAAATGTTATAATTATGGAGTACCTTATATTTTTCACTATTAATATTTGAATAAAATAGGTACAAGAAGAATGCGAGGCTGAATTAGTTTTGCTTATAGTAATAAATGGAGAACACTTAGAAGCATTCATAGAAGCCGTTGGTACATCGATTTTACAGAGCAAACAAAATATATGTGTATGCGCCTCAAAATATATGTTAAAGTACAATCATTATACGATATATGTAAAGAAATCTGTATAATACAATATATGTAACTTTACAGTTAACTCAAAAATTAAATGATGCTCTTAGATCGGTTGCGGAGCAGACGGAACTTTTATGTAATATGGGAGACGATTTCAAGTCTATTGTTGGACCAGTAAGTGTTTAAAGAAAACTTGAGAAAAACACAATAGTACTTTCGACATAATAGCGGTTATAAGCAATGTACTCGTTTTTATTCAAACAGGAATATTTTATTAGCTTGAATTAGTATTTTATTTGCTAAGGACTGCAGTTCTATACAGTTATCATATTTTAATAAAAATAAATAAAGCATATTAGGCCACTTATAAAATTTTGTCTATAAATCTCCGAGTTTCAAAAACAATGACTCTACAGAACTCTACAAAACTCGCAAATTATACAGCCATAATATTCATTTGGTCAGGGGCTGGTTTTTTTCTAATTTCCCTAAGGCCGTGTAGGCCCGGGCCTAGAACGGCAAAATTAAGGGCCGGCAAAAATTAGTGACATTTTTTATTGTTGTTCATTATTACTCACGAAAAAAAATAGTTATCATCAGTATATGAAGACACTGATTGAGATAAATTTATCATTTACAGGCTCGTTGTTTTTTACACTAATTTAATTCTACGCCATTTAATTTTGCGGGGGCCAGGCTATTAAGGGCGGATTTCACCGTTGAAACTAAACGCGATCAGTTCAAGCTGAACGAAGTTTAAGCGTTTAACTGAGTTCAATGCTACTGTTTGCATTTCACCAACATCAACTGAACGCGATTAAAGCTAAACGCGGTTCAAATTCTGAACGCCCAATTTTTGACGTTCAGCTCTTTAGACGCGTTTAGAGAGCTGTCATTGTCAATTGCACAACTATGTGAACACAATAAATATTTTAATATGTTTTATTTATTGTTTGCATACCTATGTGTATATATATGTATATATATACCTATGTATGTGCCTTAAGCATAAAAACAGGCTGTTTGATGTCGCAAAATAATAAATACATCGAGTTTTTGTTTTAGATTGTGCCGATATTTCACGTAAACTTCGTTTTTCTGAACGCGATCAAAATGGAGCCGGTGAAATCGGTTAGACGAAAACCGAGTTTAAATGACACATTTGAACTAAGTTCAGTAAAACGTGGTTTTATTAAACTAGGTTTCCAAAGAGATCGGTGAAATCGGGTCTAAATCCGCCCCTGTGTATGGTTAGTTATTGTACCGTCAAGCATCATAGTGTGCAAGCATTTTCGGCGCGAAGTGAACTGTTAGCTAGTGTAATTGCAGTGCGTACGAGTCATGCTTATCTCAGGGTGATTAGCGCAGTGTTCTGGATAATACAACATTTTTTAAGGGCGGACGTTGCACTTATAAAAAGGTACGATTTGCTCAAATTTAAAATCAATATATTTTAGAATAACACCGCTTGGTTAGAAATGATTTATATTTGCACACTATTTGATCTCAATCTATTCGATTTCATGGTTCAAAAATTTCACTTACTGTACATTCATTGATAACGATCCAAAATTAAAAAAAAATATCATCTATGGAGTGTAGAGAGAAAAATATGATCATCAAATTTAAAACAAATTGTAAATATTTTAATTAAATTTAAATAAATATTTTTTTAGCGCTTTTACAGACCAATTGAGACTTCTTTTCAAATTTAGAATGTTTGCTACCAGTAATGGCATTTTAATTTGACTCGATTTCTCGGACACATTATATGTCGGAGTCGTCACTACTTCCCTCTAAACTTCAGAATATGAACTAAAAATACAGATAATCATAAAAATTTATAACAAATATTTTTAAGGATCATATTATATGTACAATTAGCAGTGGAACTGTTTTAGTTTTTAACACAAAACAACATGAAGCAGCGAATAGTGATGTTCCCTATCAACGACAAGCCGTTTTCGTTAATAATTTGCGTTATTGCACCAGAGATACTGGAAGAACGCGTCCCTTTAATTATTCACGAGGGTTTTCTGTAAGTAGTTACGTTCTTATATTTTGTTAAAATGATCCTTTGTGAATATTTTTTAATACAGCTCAGTTAACCTTTTATGTGGCAAATGGAAGGTGTCGTGTTCCCCCAGCCTTCGTACCTGTGTCTGCCATGGCGACAGCTGTCGAATGCTATCGGAAGCTATTAACTACGTTGAAGATAATTTATAGTGCTACAAGTAGTATGTAAAAACATAGAGGCACTGGTTCGCCTTAAACTATCGACGCGGAAGCCCAATTTAACCCTCACGCGATACGATGTAAGCCATGAAGTAGAGTCAGAGATTGGGGGGACAAGGGGGCAATGATAATACAACCAAGATAACAATTTGTGTTTTTGGACCAATGCTTGCTTCGCCAAGGATTCAAGCCAAAGACCCGGAGCGTAGTGGCAATAAACAGGGTCATTCGTAATGTCCTATACATCCCGGCGGGCTGGGCTTAGGTGTTTATGCCCCAAAAATATAATAAGCCTCGTAGCGTGATACCTGTAGGAGATATGTCGACTTAAAGAATTTGCTTAAAACTCACAGGTGATTACCCTGTTATGCAGTTGATCGAGACAATAAATTTAATTGGGCGTTTTTCCATTGAGCTGCCATAGAAAGAACTCGCAAGTACTAGGATAACATGAAGCTTATGGAAATCTGATGCTAAGTAAATCTGTTAGTATGACGCCGTAGTGGAGTAACATAAATTAAATGGAGACCAAAACGTACTTTGAATTTGTCTGGTTGGGGTCAACGACTTTGAGTTAGGGTCGTGTAAAGTTTTACATAACAAATAATTTTAAAGGTTGTACAGACATTTGTAGTATTAACTTTTTTCACTAAAGCTTCACCGTTGTGTTTATCCGATCAAAGTAGCAAGGTTAGGTGCCGGGATTCGGGTGCAATTATGAATAACATTGTATACAAAAGGTGACCGAGGGGTTTGAGCGGTCAGCGTATCTGCCTGCTATGTATTGGTTTCGAGTATATATTTGAGCAGCAAAAAAATTACCGGTTATCGAGCCGGTTGTATTATGAAATAAAATAAAATATATTGTTCTCTGTCACACTTCTCATGTCACTTGCCGCATGCACTGCGTTCGCCCTCAAATCCCGCGCAGCGCACAGTCGTGCGGGGCGAGTTTGGCCGAGAGACATTATTACCCAACAACTTTGACGTGTCTTGTTCGGAATTCATGTGAAAGCGGCCCGTAGTAATAAGAAACATGCTTGGGATAATACTACGTAAAATTAAATACACATACAAACAAAAAGTGTTTTTATGTTTCCTTCAAAAAGGTAAGGCCTCCTATTGTCCCGACTTTATTTTTCCAAAAGGTGGCAACCCTGAGTATGACCCACATTGAAGAAGTGTGGCGGACTCTTCCTGATCGAAAATCTTCTCAGTAAAGAGAAGACCTGTGCTCAGCTGTGGAACAATTTGAATCACAGCAGATGGCACAGCGGTTCGGCTTTGCTGATCAGATGTTGAGATCTGATTTAATTTTAGATTTTTCTGGCCGGTCCTGAAGAAGTCACTCGCACTTGAATATGAAAGCACTCAGAAACAGAAATGCCAGCAGTTGCTGCGGGTGGCCAGGCGTCTTTTTACTCAGGTGAGATGTGAAAACTTTGTTAGGAAGCCATGCCATCTTCTGTAAATTTTATTTTTAACTCCTATACATTTTTAAGGTTTATGTTCAGCTGTGTACAATACTGGGTTGAAATGATGAATGGTGACAAATGTAGCGGTCGGCTGAGTCGAAGAGTCAAACCCATGTCCGAGGACATCAAAAGTTTTGGTATCCAAAGATGCGGACTTCTTCCTGATCATAGCTTAGCTTATACCTTTTATAGTTTATACTGATGGTAGGATTCCTATGCAGGGATTTATCTAGGTAGGTACCCCAGGGTTATTCTGCCATGAAACTGTAGTGTGCAGATATTACTGTTTTTCGGTTTGAACGGCACTGAGAGCTAGCGTAATCACTGGGTATATGAGACTTAAGAACTGTAATGTCTCAGGGTGACGGGCGCGGTGTGGTGTCACACAGAAATGTTCTCGGTGGCACAGCATTTGTTATGGGCAGACGTTACACTTACCATCAGGTGAACGTTTTGCTCGTTTCGCACTTCGCATTCACTTTATGCAATAAAAAAAGTTTAATCTGCAATACCACTAAACTAGTAGCAACGATCCTCGTAGGAGTTAAACTATGATTGTGCATTAGGTGGAGTCCTTAGAAACGCTTCTTAATAGCGTGATGGAACAAGCAAAGCAGCTCATGAAGGCGGAATCCTGCACCCTGCTGTTGGTTGACCTGGATCACATGGATCTAGTCAAAACTTATTTTCTCAAGGAAAGAAATGTAAGGATCTTATTGGTTTAGTAACCAACCATTCAGGGATTAAAAGAATAAGAACGAAAGTTTTTGACGCTTCAGTACAATATACATGTCACTATTACATAATAATGGTAATATTTAGTACATCAATATAATATTGGACTGCAGCAACTGAAAGGTATCCTCATGAACGTGGTTGGTAAGTGGCACGGCACCCCAGAAGATCTAGTTCTATACTAGAACAAGCTCTACAAACTTATTTAAAGACAGGTTTTGTGTTTTAAGACATTTTCAAGGTAACTAACACTTTTACAACCGCAGTTTATTTATTCTGATCTTCCAAGAAGATGATGCTGCCCATCTCCTGGTTTTAATATTCCCTGTGTCAACTTTGACGACACCCACGGGATGAGATCGGGTGATAGATTCTCTTAAGCCGCCACCGCACGGCAATACATGTGATGTTTTTTTTTTATTATATAAAGTGATGAAACGAGCAAAACGTTCACCTGATGGTAAGTGCAACGTCTGCCCATAACAAATGCTGTGTCACCCAGTACACTAATCTGTGTGACACCTCACTGTGTCCAACACCCTGAGACATGGGTTCTTAAGTCTCATATGCACTGTGATTACGCTAGCTCACACTACTACTTTATTACGACACATTAAAAATATTGACTTCTGAAGTCCGTACAGTTTACGTTCTCTTCGCTGAAGTCGAAACGGCTTAACCAATCAATCGCCGATAACTATTCCCTCTAATAGCATCAGACAAGAGCGTCGCCAGCTAATAGATCAGTGGAGGAGAGGGCGATTTTCGACCACGGTAACAATTATCAACTGCTCAGGATATTACGGCGCATGTGATCAAGTCTGCAGCTGCCCCTCCCTTCGCCCCCTTGACATCAGATAACATATTTTAAGCTTTGGAAATTTTAACGTAATTAGTTACAATTTCTAAAGCCGCCTTGATATTGTAGTAGTAAACTTATTAAGAATTTAAAAGAAGCAAAGTAACCCAATATTCTATGGAAAATACTAAGAATGAGGCTGTAAAGAAGCGGTTCAAAATGGACGTCGGTATAGCGGGTCTCGTAGTGAGCACTGGCAAGCTTGTGAACGCCAAGAGAGCCAGGGAGCATCCTAATTTCAACCCGGACATTGATTCTTATCCAGGAACTGAGTGCAAGTAAGTGTTCTTCGGTTTGTCAACTATGGAGGTCTGTAATTGTAAAATAAGAATAATGGGAGTAAGAATTTTATGAATCGGATCAAAATGGCGGCCACGTGGTTCGCCATCCGCCACATCTCATTTTCCGCGGGGCGAAAAGTGGTCTACGGGTATGGTCCCTGCCTATCTCTTTATATATAAAAAAGCGTGACTGTATGTATGTATTCATCTTTACAGTAGAATGCAAAAGAACCATACTTTTTTCAAACTACGCTGTCGCGAAAATGTCTCTGTCCGGTAAGAAACGCAACAAGCAGTTTTTTTTTGGCAATCGTTTAAAAAGTACAATAGTCCATATGTTTATAATGCTATTGTACTTTTTGCACTGCGACCTTTGGCGCCAACTCGAAAAGTGGCGGTAGTATTTTTATTTAATTTTGTAATTTCTGTGTATATTTGGAGTTTTGATGTTTAATATTGATAGTTTATTATGCAGCAAGTGCACCTGAAAGTGTACAGTGATTGGAAAATTAAATTTAAGATAAAAATTGTGCTTTTCGTTTTGTCTCCATCAGTCCGGCAAATCTTCAGTAAAAGTTAACTATCAATTTACTGTCGATCAAAATTTTGAAGTCTTGCTGCTTGAAGGTTGTATATTGGATATGAAACTTGACACTGGAAAATAGTTAATGACTGTTTCCATTAATAAATAAATAAAATAACGATCACCTCATTCCCAGTACAGTTATTATCAATCATATGTAGATTTTTAATATAGATGTACCTAGAGTCCTAAGTCTTTGAATAATATTAATTATTCAAGGATGGTATTCCTAATAGAATTAACTGTAGAACTATCAAACTAGGAAAATAAATATGAAGATGTTACATTTACAAAATTTCGCAGTGGCATCTTTATATTCGTTACCGCTACAATTTTCAACTATCTAAAAAAATAATTATAAATGGATCAATAACTTTAAAGTCAACAAAGAATTGAAATAATAAATATTTAAGAACAAATATTATTGTAATTGAGTTATACCAATAAAATGCTTATTTATATTTCCTATGCAGGAATCCGTCTAAGTAACACCGCAGGGCCAGTTATTCTGCCGTGAAGCAGTAGTGCGCAAACATTACTGTGATTCGGTTTGAAGGGCAATGATAGGTAGTGTATTTACTAGGCATATGAGACTTGAGAAATAAGAACTGATCTCTCATGGAAGCGGGCGCAGTGTGGTGTCACACAGAAATATTCCGAGTGACACAGCATTTGTTATGGGCAGACGTTGCACTTGCCGGCGGGGGTACGTCTTGCACGTCCTGCCCGTCTCGTCACTAGGTTTACGCTACGTTGCCGATAAAAGTAAATTTTAGATATTATTAAATATGTTCTTGGTCAGTAAATGGGCTTGTGATAAACTTATAATAATGGTACTACATACATAAGATCACGACCGTATCCCATAAGGGGTAGTCAGAGACTGGGCACTCACTACAAAAACAGATGACAATGTAATGCACTTGGTGTGACAGGTGGTGAGCCCATCGCCACCATGCGCTGTTGGGTGCACAGTGCAGTTTAATTCCTTACTCGCCTTATACGAGATCCATTGGATGAGATGGAGTGGTAGTATTATTTTAAGGAGCCGCCACCACACGGCTAAAATGGTACTACCATTATTATAAGTTGTTCAAATGTCACCTACGAATCATTGAAAAAAAAAACTCTTATTAATTACGGTATCGGATTGTAATAGAAGCAATTATTTAAAATATTTAAATTTAAAACCACAAAAATATGTTAAAAAATAAAAACCTAAATTTTTTAGACAATACGTTTATTTTTTGTTATCTTCCAAATCGTTAGCTGCCGGGGGCTGTGGTCTAATTAAAACATATGCAAATGCACTTCCGAAAGCGGTGGTGTGTCTGTGGTTTCTGCCTACGCCTATGGGAAAGAGGCGTGACTCTATGTAAAGAGCACCAAGAGTTTTATTTACTTCTTTTTTATAGGATAAAGTGATGAAACGAGCAAAACGTTCACCTGATGGTAGGTGCAACGTCTGCCCATAAAAATGCTGATGAAAATTTAAAATATCTGTGTGACACCACACTGTGTCCTGTGTCCTGAGACATAAGTTCTTGAGTCTCATATGCCCAGTGATTACGCTGGCTCTCAGTGCCCTTCGAACCGAAACACAGTAATGTTTACACACTACTGGTTCACGGCAGAACAACTGGCCATGGGGTGGTGCCTACCTAGACGGATTCCTGCATAGGAATCCTACCACCAGTAAAAACTAGCTTATGTTGCGTCAGTTAAAGTGTTACCAAACATATTCCAGGTCTCTCCTCTGTTTTCCAATTCGCGATCAAACGGGTATCATCGGAGTCGGTTGCCTCATTAACAAAGTAGGTGATCCTTATTTCGACGCAATGGATGAGGAAATGTCGCTGGCGTTCAGCGTCTACTGTGGAGTGTGCATTGTCCATTCTTTGGTGTACCAGAAGATGCAGGAAGCGAACATTAGGAACGCCCTGGCTAATGAACTGGTGATGTACCATATGAAGGTTGGTGGCTCGATACCGTATATCAGTTGCAGTGAAAACTGGTGGTGGGATTCCTATACAGGATCCATCTAGGTAGGTACCACTCCAGGGATAGTCATTCTGCCGTGAGTGCACACATTACCGTGTTTCGCTCTGAAGGGCACTGAGATCTAGTGTAATCACTGGGCATGTGATACTAAAGAACTGTTGTCTGAGGGTGACAAGCGCAGTTTGGTGTCACACAGAAATGTTCTGGGTGACACGGCATTTGTTATGGGCAGACGTTGCACTTACCATCAGGTGAAAGTTTTGCTCAGTTAGTCACATTATCCAATAAAAAAAATATGAAAGAATAAATTAAATGTAGTGGTAGCGGCTTAAGAGAATCTACCACCCCATCTCATCCCGTGGGTGTCGTAAAAGTCGACACAGGGAAAATAAAAAATGGCAGAGATGGGCAGCAAATAAACTGCAGTTGCCAACCCGCCTGTCAATCGTGGCAACAACGGCACAATCGCCTCAAAATGAGAGAAATATTTGTCGCAATCTATGGGGGAGGCCTATGTTCAGTAGTGGACTAGCGGCAGGCTGTGGACGAAATTAAAAAAAAACAACATTAAAAAAAAGAAAAAAATACCGCACAATGGATATAAAAAAATAATAATACCGAAGCACGGTAATGTTTGCACACTACTGCTTCACGGCAGAATAACTGACCCTGGGTACCAACCTACCTAGACGGATTCCTAAATAGGCGTGCAGAAAAGTGCATAACGGTAAAGTGTTTTATCGGTTTAGGTAAGTGACGCCGAAGTGGCTCGCTTACTGGAATGTAAAGGCTTTCACAATCACCCTCACATCGCGAGCTTGCAGTTCAACATTACCGCGCTGCCGCTACGCGAGCTGCCTTGCTACGTCGTCAAGATGTTCTCCGACCTTGGATTTGACAAGAAGTAAGAGATTTCCTGGCAGAGACCATGGAATTTAGACGTATGCTTTTGCAAATTCGAGCCGCGGCAGCGCAGGGGCTAGGCGCTCGCTTGACATTTCATTGTAAGCGAGTGACCTGGGTGCGATTCCCGGTACCGGCACCATAAAAAATTTTCATTGCAATTTTATGACTGCTGATTACTGAATTACCACGTGCTCAGCGGTGAAGGAAAACATCGTGAGGAAATCTGCATGTCTGAGAAATAAAAAAAAATTGGTGAAGAAATTTTGATCAAGTGACACATTTTTCTTTTTTTAGTTGTATGCAAACAATTGATTAACCTCATTGATTTGGTGTTTTTTCCTTCAAATTTTTGAATGTTTTATGACTTTAAACGTGTAAATAATTTATGATTAGATTTCGGACCCAATTTAAGCATTTCGCCTTAAATATCCCGGGTTAGACTCTGTTTCTGACACCTCTAAAATTGGTCTACAATTTTATGTACGGACTTACCACGTGCTCAGCGGTGAAGGAAAGCATGGTGAGGAAACCTGCATATCTGGGGAATAAAATTATTTCGGTGACATGTGAAGTCTGCCAACCCGCATTGGAGCAGCGTGGCGGATTCTTTTCAGCTCAAAAAAACCCTCTCGGTAATCTGAGAAGGCCTGTGCCTAGCAGTGGGAAAATTTATAGGCAGTTAGTTTATATTTACTTTTTTTTGTTGCAAATTTACTTGACTCCTGACAATGTACCTGCTGGATGAGTCCCTGCTAAAATCAGTATGTGTCATATTCGACGCACCTCTTACCCTGCATCCAAGCCACCCTCCCATCCTTTTGCATTGTAGTTATCTCTGTGCGCCAATACTTCATCATAGTTATTTTCTTATCATATAATTAATAGAATCAGGCGTTACTTTACGGAAGTCCATTATAAGGAAGAATACTAAGTTAATTTGCTAAGAACCGCATGCAAAATACAAAATGGTGTGTATTACCTAGTTTTTTGAAGAGCACCGCCCGCCCTCCCTCAGTGGCGTGCAAACTAACACCGCCACCAGGAACCAGCACCAGATACCCTCCACTAACCACTATAATACTACCACCACGTAATATACACCACTAAAGTCGAGAACGCGACACGTGCTTCGTCCCAAAACGAGCCATTATCAAGTGTCTTAAACTCTACGACAGACAGCTCGGCGGCTGCTATATTTTGCATGCGGATCTTAGCAAATTAACTTACTTTTCTTCATTATCATCATATATTTACTGTTTGGTGGCGGCTTAAGAGAAACTACCACTCCATCTATTTAAAGTGTCGTAAAAGTCGACAGACGGAAAAATGTAACCAGAAAATGGGCAGCAGTATCTACTTACAATATCTGAATAAATAATCTGCGGTTGCCAACCAATCTTCCCGAAATTAATTTACAAACTTTTGTGGCAGTCTATGTGGGAGGACTGTGTTCAGCAGTAGACTAGTGATGGACTGTGTTCAGCAGTAGACTAGTGATGGACTGAAATGATGATATAATCACGAGAGAATCAGCTGACATTGGTTGATTCGCCATCCGTTGGAAGTCATGAGATTTCCTGGCGTTTCTGTTGGTCGACTTTTATTATACCCAGGGGACGAGGAGGAGTGGCCGGTTCTCCTACTTCGTTAACACATCGTTTATTATATTACATCACAATTTCTGTATTATAGTTCTTGTTTTCATAAATAAAGTAAAAAGTAACAGCCTATAAATGTCCCATTGCTGAGCACAGGCCTCCTTTCATTTCTGAGAGGGTTTTGGAGCCGGGAATAGTCCGCCACGCTGCTCCAATGCGGGTTGGCGGTCTTCACATATCCTCGAAATATTTCTATTCCTCGGACATGCATGTCACGATGTTTTCACGTGGTAAATCAGCACTTAAAATTGTAGTACAAATTTAGTGGTGCCGGCACCGGGGATCGAACCCAGGTTACTCGCGTACTATGAAATTTAATGCGAGCACCGGGCCCTTGAGCTACCACGACTTTTAAATAAAGTGGTCTTACGTATTTTTTTTAAAAGAAGTGACGAGTACACAACAAATGCTGTGTCACTCGGAAAATTAAATTTGTTCTTAAGTCTCATATACCCTGGAATTAAACTAGCTATCAGTGCCCTTCAGATCGAAATGCATCAATGTTTGCGCACTACTGCTTGACGGCAGAATAACGGACACTGCGGCGGTAGCTAGACGGATTCCTGCATAGGAATCATTGCAACAGTAAAAAGCTTTTTCCTTCTCTAATTCTAGTTTGGGAACGTCATCCAGTCCCAAACTAGAATTCCCTGTATCCCGGACATCTGATAGTCACCTAGTGGTAATCAGTGACAAGAATATATATCAAAAGTTAGATATAGAAACATAGCCGATAGGTTTGGCAGAGTAGAATAGCACCTACCTGTTTCCTACCGAGGTGTCGCAAGAGGTACCTCTTATCTAAGCCATTTTATGGACAGCCTTTGTTCGTGCAGAATAATACCACAATATGCAATGCTGTCATTATACTGCTCATGGGAACGCAATGGAGAGTAACTATTTACCTGGAACATCTAAATAAATAAACTGCGGTTGCCAACCCGCCTGCCAAGCGTGGCAACTACGGCAGCACACCTCCCAAAATGGGAGGTACAAACTTTTGTGGCTATCTATGAGGGAGGCTTTGTTCAGCAGTGAACTAGTGATAGGCTAAAATGATGATGATGATGATGACCACATTGACTCGTACCAAATTGGCGGCGCCTTGGTTCGCCACCCGTCACGTCTCGTTTCATAAAGGTGCGGTATCTGCCTACCCCTTACATAGGAAAAAGGCGTGACTGTATGTATATAAACATCCAGTCCTTAGTGATGTTTGCCTCAGCGGGATTAGAGTCCACAATGCTTAGCATTAAAAGCAGGGCCACTACCTACTTGGCTATCTCGATATTGATGTCGTTCAAGGTTATTCAAGGGCCCTTATTATTCAAGGTATAACATCAAAATGGACAAGCTAGCCCGCTTCGTCCTACACGTGCAGAAAGGTTACCGCGATGTTCCCTATCACAACTGGTCGCATGCCTGCAACGTAGTCCAATGGGCCTACGCAGCCCTCATCAACTACAAGCTTGTTGCACATGGATATCTCAAGTTCGGTATCCGAACATAAAATTAGTGGTTTGTTGTAAAAAGTCTATTTATCAATAGACGGACTTACTTGCTTTACAGGCTCATGAGTAGATCGCAGTTGTAAAAATGCACTTGTTTAGTTTTCGGGGTGTTATATTGCCAAAGAGGATAGCCACCGGCCAGATCGGATGGTCTGATCTGGGGAGGACGTCTCCACCTACTAGTAATCTTTAGATGTTGTATATGTAGTTCACATTTCAGAAATTTTCATAGCGCTATTATCGTATGAGATATTTGTTGAGCTTCTCATGTGGCGACCATAGATGTCGCTTCAAGTTTGAAAGTATTATTTCAACTCACACCGGTCCACTGCTGAACATAGGCCTCGTCTCTGTTTATGGCGGTTATTTGCCACTTTAGCTAAGTTAGTTACTATTGTAATAAATTTAGTACCAAAATGTTGCAGCACCATCATTATTATGAGCCTACTGTCGGTATGGCTCGCCCCTTCGACTTTTTGCATAAGGTGTACCAGCGGCCGTTCAAAAGTCATCAATCACACAGAAATTGGGGAACATTAACATAAGGCTTAAGAGAATCTACCACCCCATCTCATCTCTTCGGTGTCGTAAAATTCATACATACATACATACATACATAAGATCACGACCGTATCTCATAAGGGGTAGTCAGAGACTGGGCACTCACTGCAAAAACAGATGACTGCCACAATCCACGTTTCAGCCAAACAATATAATGCACTTGGTGTGATAGGTGGTGAGCCCATCGCCACCATGCGCTGTTGGGGGCACAGTAAAATTCAACAAAGGGAAAATTAAAACCAAAAAATGGGCAGCAGCGTCGTCCTGTAAAATCTCAATAAAGAAAGTGCGTTACCAACCCGCCTGCCAAGCGTGGCAACTAAGGCAAAATCCCCCCCAAAATAAGAGCTGCAAACCTTTGTGGAAATCTACAGGAGAGGCCTGCGTTCAGCAGTGTACTAGTGATAGGCTGAAATGATGATGATGATTATTTGATTTCGTCGCCCAATTGAGCGGTGTTTGGTAATCTGTCGGTTTCTGCAGCAAGCACCGGTCTACAGTAACCTAAGGAAATCGGATAATATACATACATACATAGAGTCACGCCTCTTTCCCATAGGGGTAGGCAGAGACCACATCTTTCCACTTGCTACGATCCTGACACACATCTTCAGCTTCCTCTACTTTCATTAGTGTTTTCATGCACACTCGTCGGTTGCGGGTTTTTTTTTGACGTGGCCTTTCCTTAAAACAATTTCGATCTGATCCGTAATACGTTCGCCTACGTCGACCCTTACCGGATAATAGGAGATTAAAAAACCGCTTCAAAATAAATCATAAGTTAGATCATAATATACTATTTTTTTAATATAACTTTAAATTATAAAAGAACATCGGCAGCAAAATGATAGTTTACTTTTACTGATGATGATGGATGATGATGATGTTCTCCTAGCCGATTTCGACCACGGCGACAACTGCCGACTGCTGTCGAGAGCCATCAACTGCGCAGGAGATATTATAGTGGCACAAGTGTACGCGCAAACACAGAGGCACTCACTCGTCCCAACCTACTTGCGCCCGATGTAACGCTGATGCGATAAGATCGGAGGTAGGCTAGGATGCAGTGCCAGAAACACGGGGACAATCACCACAGAACCAGACCCGAAAACCAACAATTTGTGTTTTAGCACAAATGTTGGCTCCGGCTGGAATTCGAACCCAGGACCCGCGGCGTAGAAGTCAGGTACTCTGACCACTAGGCTACGCGGTCGTTTTTTTTACTGATGATTTGGTGCATTGATGGAGATAAAACGATAAACACGTTCGTTTTTGAATTGAATCTGGCAAAGCAATGTAAATTTTTACTAGCATTTTGTGCATTATAACAAGTATTAAAACTTAACAGAAATTAAAAATAAATTAATAATGAAGTTTAAAAAAAACGGTACTTTTTGATTGGGCGCAAAGTCTATTGTCGATGAAAAACTTTTTTATTTATTTAAACAAGTATCATTTTCCAGTGTCAAGTAATATACATCCAGGTATACAATCTACAAACAGCAAAATTTCGATCGACGGTAAAATGACAGTTAACTTTTACTATAGATTTGTTAGGTCGATGAACGAAAAGTACAATTTTGGTTTTTAACTGAATTTCCCAATCACTGTACACTTTTAAGAACACTTGCTGCCCATTAAACTATCGATATTAAACATCGAAACTCAAAATATAGATAGAATTCAATAAAAAAACTCGCCACTTAGAGTTGGCGCCAAAGGTCCATATAAAAAAAGTTGTTTTAATGTCATCAAAAAATACTTTATTTTTCAGTAACTTGCAAGCGCTTATGTACTTAGTAGCCAGTCTTGTGCATGATCTCGATCATCGTGGCACCAACAACAGATTTCAAATACAAGGGCGTAAGTTGATTTAAAATAAAAGTAAATAATTTGGTTTACGTAAATCAAAGTTCGACATCATCAGTTTTTTTCTCGAAAGTAAATCTTGCATCCCCTCTGTCGCGGAGGCAATAAATGGGTTATGTCAGACTCCAACCGCCTAAAACCCCACGGTGTGCCGCTTGCCGCCAATTGTCGGGACTATGGGAACGCTTTCGCACACTACCGCAATCCCGATGGCAAATGCCACTTGCGGCTCTTTGTTGGGGTTGAACTTAGACTGGTGGTTGTGCCCATAGATTGCCACAAATAATGATCCTGACCCAACTGTACCCATCGAGCCCCTCGTGAAGACTTATCGATGTGAAAGTTCGACAAGTCAGCTAGTAAAAGTGATTTGAATGAGAAATCAAAACTTGAAATGTTACAGAAATATTAAAATAAAAATTAATAAAAATGAATAACATTACAAACATTACAACATAACACTCTATATTTTTTTTAAATTAAGTACAAAAACGAGCCATGCTAAGCATAGTTCACCCATTTTCTCTCTTGATTTCTCTCTCTTTTTGCGTCAGAAACGTTGCGCTCTATATCGTCGATTCGCGTTAGGAAAATAGTGAGTCATCGTTGTCCGCCCGCCTGGCCTTGCCCCCAGCCAATTAGAATGCTAGAAATTAAAAAGTCGAGTTCACAGTGACAAGCTGAAGTCAGACCTTCGAACAAAACGGTTGTGTTTGTGTATTTTGCGTGTTACTCGTTCAACATTAAATTTTGAAAATGAATACCTCACCTAGTCGAAAGAATAAAAGTGGATTAATAATCCATAGCGGAGAGAGACGCATAATTTACTATGTTTACAAGTACTTTAAACTGTGTGATTTAAATGCGACTGTGGAGAGCACTGTAATAAAAACAGCAAGCGCATGCGGTGTGTCCGAAAATACTGTTTATAAAATTATTAAAGAACAAAAGGATACTAACACATTAAAATCAACCGTGAAAAAAAGAGCTCGACTATCGAATTTCGATGACGTCATGAAATTCGCAGATCAAAGTTTTTTCATAATAAATGTAACTGGAGAATCTAGCGATACGGATTAGTGATTTAAGTAATTTTAAGACAATTTTTTTTCCATTAAACTTAAATAAATATTTGAAAAAAACTGTTTGAATTTTTACTACACTGTGGACACACCCTTACCATGTGGTTGCACTGATGACTCAATATTTTCTTAACGCGAACGGACTATAATTCGAATTTTAAATTTTGCTATCATCGCGCCCAAAGAAGTCTCACTTCAGAACAAAGCAAATCACATATAATATCTAAATGGATAATTTAAATTATAGTCGCGTAATAGTAATTTCCAACTATTTTAAATAGAAACGACCCTCGCGGCTCTGTACTCCAGTGAGGGCAGCGTAATGGAGCGTCACCACTTAGCCCAAGCGATGTGTATTTTAAACACCGAGGGCTGCGACGTGTTGGAGTCCTTGCCGCGCGTCGATTACGATCGCGCCATCTTGTTGCTGCGGGATTACATCCTTGCAACGGATTTGGCGAATTATTTCAAGTATTTTTATTAGATACTACACTCGTAAATAGAAGGTTTTTGGTATATAGTATTACAAGTTGGAACGTACAAATGCAACCTATACATGTCAATGTTTTGGCGGTGTAACAAACTCTAATATTGCAAAAAAAAATCAGCCGCGCCATATATTTTGGCCGATTTTATTTAAAAGCGCCCACAGTTGGATTCTCCTGTTTTACAGACATAATTTCACATGCACATCACCACACCAAGCAGAAACCAACAATTTGTGTTTTTGAACAAATGTTGGCTCCGGCTGGGATTTGAACCCAGGACCGGCGGCGTAGAAGTCAGGTCAGTCTGACTTAATTATGTATGTAACGGCTGAATTCTTTTTTTGCGATATCGTTTTCACCATAATTGTAAAGATTACTTGTATTGATGTATACTTTCAGCCCTTTTCGGCTTGTTACTCTTTTTTCACCGCGCAGATCGTTCATCTGATGGTAAGTGCAACGTCTGTACATAACCAATGCTGTTATATATACAATCTCAACTGCCTTTATATACAAGTTCGCTAGAGGTGAGTGTGTATTACCCAGAACATTTCTGTGTGGCACCACACTGCGCTCGACACTCTGAGACGTCAGTTCTTAAGTCTCATATGCCCAGTAATAACAAGCAAGCGTTTATTTAAGGCATTTCTAAAGATACCGCAGGACTGTTTAATATCAGGACGATCTTTAATAAACAAGAGATACAAGCATAGTACATTTATGGTAGGTTGGATCTGACTTCAGCGCTACGGATCGCAGGTTCGAACAAATATTAGTATTGCTTACAGTTGTACCGGGTCTGGCGGTGGATATATATGCAATTTACGTCTATAAAGCTGGATATTGGATGAATCCCACTGGTATTATCCAATATCCGGCGTCCTAGGCCTGCTCTAATATCCTGCCCATCTAGTACGTAATTTTTTTATGAGAGTATCTACACGAGTGACTGGATAGAGTATTCGTACACATAACCTTGCTTCGAATTATTTTCATTAAAATATATTTATTATGATTGGTTCTATTTGCATTTAATTTTGAATTTTGAGCGTTTTTAAAATATAGTAATTTAGTTAAATGCTACCCTGGGCCCGGACCTTGCAGGCTTATTCCAAAATGTAGAAACATTTCATTTAAATAGTCGACAGTGATAGACAGTGTAGATAATATATTACTTATTTTTCTCGTTAATAGCGTTATCGAGTATTATTTTTGAAACAAATAAATAATATAATTCTGTTTACATTGAGCTCTAAATATTAAAAATCACGAGACAACTCTTAAAATGCAGATCCCATTAATCGTTGTTTTTTTTTCGGCGCAAGGTATAGAATAATTATCATAAGTAAGCGACTGAGTGAAATTAGCTAGGAGTGGGTGCGAACATGTTCATTCGAGAATGCGTAGTAAGTTATGTCGAAAAGCGCCCCACTTCTTTTCTTACCCCTGTGCACTATTTTTTATAGGATGAAGTGATGAGACCAGTAAAACGTTCACCTGATGGTAAGTGAAATGTCTGCCCACAACAAATGCTGCGTCACCCAGAACATGTCTGTGTCGTATTGCCTGTCACCCTGAGACATCAATTCGTAAGTCTCATATGCCCAGTGATTACACTCACTCTCAGTGCCCTTCAGACTGAATGCAGAACAGTAATGTTTGCACACGACTGCTTCACGGCAGAATAACTGGCTTGAGTGGTATATACGTAGACGAATTCCTGCATAGGAATCCTACCACCAGTAAATTTACTATGGTGGGGAATAACGTCAGCCGCCATTTTGGCACGAGTAGAAAAATTCTTAATCCCCATTGCGTTCCCACGAGCAGTATAGTGACAGCATTGCATGTTATGGTGTTATCTGCACGAATAAACGCTGTCCGTACAATACCTTAGTCGCCTCTTACGACACCTCCCTAATAAAGAGGTAGGTGCTATTCTACTCTGCCGGACATCTATCGGTTGATACTTCAATTATACTTATATGTATTTTTTGTTTAAGTAATCTTAGCGAGTACAAATCGATAGCGCTGGATTATCAGAAAGGCAATCGCGTGCACACTCGGGCTTTGCTGGCTGTGCTGATGAACTCCGCGGATCCTCAGCGATCAGCTCAAAGACTGGAACAGCATCAAGAAGACTGCTGTAAGTGTGGTATAGCAAAGCACTTGTATCTTATGGCGTCTAAGTGTACATGTTGGGGTCTACAGTTTGAATCATCATCAACATCATTTCAGACCATCACACTGCTGAAAATTGGACTTCACTCATAGATTGCATAATTACCACGCTTGGCAGGCGGTTCGGCAGTCGCAGTTTATTTATTCAGATGTTACAGGAAGATGATGCTGCCCATCTACTCGTTTTCCATCGGGAGCCGGAGAGTCAGCGGGGACAGTCAGCCGCCGATCTCGCCGATCTCGGCCGCTGACTATCGTAGAGTCAATATCACTTGATAATGCCTCGTTTTGAGGCGAAACACGTATCGTGTTCTCGACTTCAGTGTTGTGTATTGCCTAGTGGTAGAGTTGTAGTGGTGGAGGGTATCTGGTGGCGGCTCCCGGTGGCGGTGTTGGTTTGCTTGTGCACGCTGTTGAGGGAGGGCGGGCGGTTCTCTTCAAAAACTAGGTAATACATACCATTTTACATTTTGCATGCGGATCTTAGCAATGGTTAATGTAGTGTTTATCTCTATAGATTGTATCTATTCAATAGATATAAGTATACTGTCTCATGCTCATAAGTAGTGGGGCAACACGTTACTCGGGGCAGTCGTATAAAAGAGCGCGCCGAGGTAAGACGTGTGCCTGCCAGTAGTACTTGATGTGTCAGTGAGCCAGTGATATACAGTGATACATAAGTAGGTGTCCTACAGTTAATTTCATGAATGATGCTCTACAAAGCAAAGGAATGAAAATTAATGTAGATAAGACGAAAGTAATGGTTTTTGAAATAGAAGAAAGTAAGTCGGATTGCAGTTCTGATTGAAGGAGAAAGGGTTCAAATTTTCGAGAGACGGAAAGTACGACTGTGATATTGAACAAAGAGCGTTGGCAGGAAATAAATTATATGGGGCCCTGCATAACTTTATGTGCAGTCAGAGTGTATCTAAAAAGGCACGACTGGCTTTACATAAAGCAGTACTGGTCCCCACACTTATGTACGGTAGTGAATGTTGGGTCTGGCAGAAGACGCATGAAAATAAGATTAATGCTGTTGAAATGAAAAGTTTGAGAAGTATAGCTGGAGTGAATTTGATGGACAAACTGAGAAACAACGTGATAAGAGAACGTTTGCGGTGTGGTAGAAGATGTAGTGACAAAGATAGAGAAAGGGATGCTTAGATTGTTTGGACACGTAGAGAGGATGAATGAAAGAAGATTGACGAAACAGATTTATGAGGCGAGTGTGAATGGGCAAGCCGGTAAGAGGTCGACGTAGGCGAACGTATTGCGATCAGATCGAAATCGTTTTAAGGAAAGGCCACGTCATAAGTACCCGCAACCGACGAGCTTGTATGGAAACACTAATGAAAGTAGAGGAAGCTAAAGATGTGTGTCAGGATCGTAGCAAGTGGAAAGATGTGGTCTCTGTCTACCCCTATGGGAAAGAGGCGTGACTGTATGTATGTATGTACTGTATGTATGTATATATCTTCGCAAATTAACTTTCTTTCCTTTATCATAATGGATTTCCGCAAAGTAACGCCTGATTCTATTAACAGACATAGGAACAGACAGTTACTTTCGCAATTATAATATTAGTATGGATGTCCCATCCAGGTCTTGAAAGAACTTAATGCCATTTCAATTTGTTTCTAACTAGGCGTCAGTGTTGACGGAGTACTTCAGACCGGGTGACTTGGAAATAAGTCGCGGAGAGCAGGAGCTCAGCATCATGGACAGACAGAAGTGCATCATCCCCGCACTGGAGAAGGAGTTCCTTGTTACTACATGTGTGCCGCTTTTTGAGTAAGTTAAGATATTCGAACAAGTTAGTTAGTGAAAGAAAGAAAACATATTTACAACACACACACACACACAAACATACACACACACACTCACACACACAAAATATACAGTCGTTACCCTCGTGCAACTCAGTACACGTGACAGAAGTGAAACTTGTAAGACATTGGTGGTAGGATTCCTAAGCAGGAATCCGTCTAGGTAGGTACCACCACAGGGCCAGGTAATCTGCCGTGAAGCAGTACTTTGCAAGCATCACTGTGTTTTGCGCGCAGTGTAATGTCACACAGAAATATTCTGGGTGACACAGCATTTGTTGTGGGCGGACGTTGCACTTACCATCAGGTGAACGTTTTGCTCGTTACGTCACTTTATACAATAAAAAAAACATTTGATTGAAATAAAATAAATAACCGTAAATTAAAATCTGTGTATTAAGAATATAAAAGTATTTTTTATATATATAAACAGCTGTGTATCGAGCCGCCAGCCTCGATAAAAGAATACTACCACTCCATCTTATCCAATGGATCTCGTAAAAGGCGAGTAAGGAATTAAACTGCACTGTGCACCCAACAGCGCATGGTGGCGATGGGCTCACCACCTATCACACCAAGTGCATTATATTGTTTCGGTGAAACGCGGATTGTGGCAGTCATCTGTTTTTGCAGTGAGTGCCCAGTCTCTGACTACTACTATGGGATACAGTCGTGATCTTGTGTATGTATGTATGTACAAACAGTACACGAAAAGCCAAAAATATATAACACAATTTAAACAAACTGAAACACAATGAGTAAAATGTAAACATAATATTAATAAACGGAAAAAAAACTATGTATATACATACACATCTGAACATGTAACAGTCCAAGGTGTGCCTGCTCTACAGTATGACGAAACCAAAAGGTTTACACTCGTATTATATGTAAAACTAGCTGATGCCCGTGACTTTGTCCGCGTGGATCTTCTAAATATCCCGTGGGAACCACATTTGATTTTTTGGGATAAAAAGTATCCTATGTCCGTCTCCAGTATGCTATCCCTGTGCCAAATTTCGTCAAGGTGGGTACAGCGGTTAAACCGTGAAAAGGTGACAGACAGAGGGACAGAAAGAGTTACATTCGCATTTAAATTATTAGTGTGGGTGTATAGCTCTCTATTTCCATCTCCCTACGTTATATCTTTCTTCTCTCTCATGTAACGAAAGGTGTCCAATCGTGACGCGTCTTATTATCGAATCGCCGGTTAAGAAATGTTACTTCAAAAATACAAAGTGAGATAAATGCGGCTTACAACTGTTTGCGAATACGACACAAAAAATACTGTATTGTGCGTGTCTCATGGCTCGACCAATGCGACTCCAGATCAGTTTTATGTCAGTCTATAAAGACACGCTGGTTCTCATCTGGAACCTTCTGCACCACGGACTATTGTTTATTTATTTAATTGTGTAATATAAGCACATTAGCCGATGGGTGTCCGGCAGAGTAGAATACCACCTGCCTCATTCCTACCGAGGTGTCGTAAGAGGCGACTAAGGTATTGTGTGGATAGATTTTATTAATGCAGAATAATCACCATAATACGCAATTCTGTCACTATACTGCTCATGGGAACGCAATAGGGTGTAAGAATTTTTTGACTCGTACCAAAATGGCGCTGACATCGCCACCCGTCACGTCGCGGGCGAAATGCCCAAAAGTGGACTACGAATGTGGTCTGTGCCTACCCCTTTATCTAAAAAAAGGCGTGATACATACATACAGTATGTACATAGATAAAGACTATGACATTTTTGTATTCATTGTTTACAAGTAAATAATAAATCAAACTTAACATTTTTTACGATAGAGATTCAATTTATTAACTAACTAGTGTCTCGCGTAAAATAGGTAGATTACATGATTGCGTACGGCGCCATAACCATCCTTAATCACAGTTTGGCTCTTTTTGGTTATGTTTCGTTCTCAAAGTAAGGTCATAGAAGTATTATAGTCTAGAACCTTAGTTCCCAAAGTGGTCCAGGTCTACGGGAGACTCGACGGAGATTTACGTTGGCGTGACAAAGAAATGGGTTAGTTAGCAATAGTTTTGGGAATATGGTAGAAATGTAGCTGCAGGCGGTCCACCGCAACCAGCTAAATTAAAGTGGTCTATGAGAAAAAAGTCCTGGAACCTCTGGTCTAGAACCTGGTTCCATAAACGGGCTGTCTAATGCATTTCTTTTTAATAAGATAATTATTTAATGAGTTTACCGCGTTCAAACATACGAACATACAAAATCTCCAGCTTTATTATAATAAGTAAGATAAAGACGTAAAAATAGTAAAAAGTATAGTTTTTCAGATTTTACGCAGGAACCGTATTTCCGAAACGAAAACTAGCGATTACTTTTCGAAAAGTTCCCTACCTGCCAATCAAAGTACCGTCAAAATTTTTACGTTTCGGTGATTAACCCGGACAAGCAAACAGATAGCCAGTCAAACGTCTTTATTGCGATTAAGAGAAAGTCCTTATTGCGAAATCACAGACAGACAGTTTTATTTACTTGTATAATACATAATAAATCAATTGTATTTTCTTACAGTATTCTAGGTAAAATTATACCAGAATTTCAGCCATGCTCGGAGATCATAGAAAATCACATAGAGAAATGGGAAGCGGCGACTTCTGTATTTGCTGAGGTATGAATTATAATGAAGGTTTGGTTGCGTAACGTGACTATGCGATTTAATTCTGCGACGCCTCTTTCCCTTTGGGGTAGGCAGCGGCCACATTTTTCCCCTTGCTACGATTCTGACACACATCTTTCGCTGCTTCCACTTTCATTAGTGTTTTCATACAAGCTCGTCGGTTGCGGGTACTTTTAACGTGACATTTCCTCAAAAGGTCACCGATCTGATCGTGATTAGTACGCCTAGGTCGACCCTCACCGGCTTGCCCATTCGCACTCGTCTCATAAATCTGTTTCGTCAATCTTCTTTCATCCATCCTCTCTAAGGGTCCAAACCATCTAAGCATCACTTTCTCTATCTTTGTCACTCCATCTTCTACCACACCGCAACGTTCCCTTATCAAGCTGTTCCTCACTTTTTCCATCAAAGTCACTCCAGCTATGCTTCTCAAACTTTTCGTTTGTGTATATGTAACCAAATGGTTGTGGTTAGAGAACCTAACTACCACGCCGCGGGTCCTGGGTTTGAATCCCAGCCGAAACCAACATCTGTGAAAAAACACAAATTGTCGGTTTTTGCGTCTGGTGGTGTTGTGTTTGACACTGCATCCTAGATTACCTACTTATTATCTTATTGCATGAGAACGGGAACGGGTAGGTTGAGACGAGTGAGCACTCCTGTGTTTGCGCGTACACTTGTGGCTCTATAATATCTCCCGCGCAGTTGATCTCTTACGACATAATTCGTTAGTATCGCCGTGGTCCTAAAACGGCCAGGAGGACATCATCATGTGTAATTTATGTCCGCTCTCACAATACAGCAGATATCCTAGTGGAGCGACGTTTTTAGAAGAAAATATAATGTCTACTTCTTCTTTCATCATCGGTTAGCAAGACTCGTTCGTTCGTTCGTTCCAGCCTTCCACTAGTCCACTGCTGAACATAGGCCTCCCCCATAGATTGCCACAAAAGTTTGTAGCTCTCATATTGGGGGGATTTTACCATATTTGCCACGCTTGGCAGGCGGATTGGCATCCGCAGTTAATTTATTCAGATGTTCCAGGAAGATGCTGCTGGCCATCTTCTCGTTTTAATTTTCTCTCTGTCGACTTTTACGACATCCACGGGATGAGATGGGGTGGTAGATTCTCTTAATATCCATTGCTGCAAATTAACCTCTCCCAAGATGGCAGTATTTGCTAAAATAATATGAATCAATTCATTATTAGTTCTTTTCTTAGAATTCGGGTATGACAGGCGAGCGAGCACGTAGTCTCCCTGATAGTGATATGGATTGTCATATCACTATCAGGGAGACTAGACATATGAGATTTAAGAACTGATGTCTCAGAGCGCAATGTGGTGCCACACAGAAAGTATTGCTCGTCCCTTCACTTTAACCAATAAAAAAAGGCCTACAACCAATTTCGTTGAAAAAGAGATCTTAATGTTATTGTCATTACTGGAATGTTCCCGGCTTGAGCTGGATTTTTTACAGAACAACTAAATGCAGAACAATGGTTAATGGGATCAAGTTTTTTCCAGGTGCCAGTAACAGCTGGACTAGCGGTTCTTCTCAGTCCAGAGTTAGATAGTCTAATAGAACAAAGTATCAAAGAAAGAGAAAAGAATCGTTTGGAGGCCGAGGCAGAGAAGAAAGAAACTTGAGTGTCAATATTCTATAAAAAAATATTTGTTTTGTTGAATAAAAGTCTAGTTTTCAGTTGTTTTAACCTAACTTACGTTATTGACGAGTGAAAGATGGCGTGGCACACGATCAGATGTACGCGTGGCACAGGATCAGATGGAGGCATGGCACACGGTCAGGTGAAGGCGTGGCACACGATCAGGTGAAGGCGTGGCACATGGTCAAGTGATGGCGTGGCACACGATCAGGTCAAGGCGTGGCACACGATCAGGTGAAGGCGCGGCACACGATCAGGTGAAGGCGTGGCACACGGTCAGATGAAGGCGTGGCACACGATCAGGTGAAGGCGTGGCACACGGTCAGGTGAAGGCGTGGCACACGATCAGGTGAAGGCGTGGCACACGATCAGGTGAAGGCGTGGCACACGATCAGGTGAAGGCGTGGCACACGATCAGGTGAAGGCGTGGCACACGATCAGGTGAAGGCGTGGCACACGATCAGGTGAAGGCGTGGCACACGATCAGGTGAAGGCGTGGCACACGATCAGGTGAAGGCGTGGCACACGATCAGGTGAAGGCGTGGCACACGATCAGGTGCAAGCGTGGCACACGATCAGGTGAAAGCGTGCCCACGACCAGGTGATGGCGTGCACGCGATGAGATGTAGGCGTGGCACAGGTTCAGGTTAAAACGTTATACACGCTGCAGTTTATATGAGGGTGGTTGTTGTTAAACGACACTTTACTCTTTCAACAACTTTTGCCCACGACTTCGTTCACGTGGACTTGAGTGATGTGAATTTAAATTAATTAAGCAATCGATCTTTAATCTTAGTCTTACGTCTTTATTTTATTATAATTGATTCACACAAGTAATACTATTCTAATAATTAAAAGTCATTTTATTTTTATTAAATGAAACTCCAATATTTTTCTAACATTTATTAGTAACACAATGAGAAAAAGTTTTACTTGCACAGACTGCAATTATCACATGTGGCATGTTAATACAATAATTAGGTTAGTGCTTTCAGCGTACACAATATTCGAGGTAATTACTCTAGCGGCACCTAGTGATGTGACTTAAGACTGCTTCTGACAGACATTGGATGTATGGGCAAACAAAATTTTGAGCAAGCTGAGTTAGACACGGTGTAGTTTGATAAATAAAAAAAGAATGCAATGACATGCGTCATTATTCCAAATTTATTTATTTTTGCAAAAAGGTTGACTGCGGCTGGGATTCGGGCCCAGGACGAGCGGCGTAGAAATGAGGGCATTTTGCACACTAATGCCTCGTCTGCAATAGCGAAGAACGCCATTTATGAATTTGTTGACAATTCACTTAGCTGGCAATATTTCGATACATTGATGTACATGAAAACGTCGAAAGTGCAAACACTCGATGCCGCTATATTCTAACCTTTAATTAGCTAGAGTATGACGGGTATACAACCACTGATCTCTATATAACTGGATTAACCCATAGTATGCAATTGTGTCCGGCAGAGTAGAATAGCACCTACCTCTTTCCTACCGAGGTTTCGCTAGAGACCACTTAGGTATTGTGCAATACTCTCACTATACTGCTCACGGGTACGCAATGGGGGGTAAAAATGTTTTTGACTCGTAACAAAATGTCACCCGTCACGCCCCATTTCGAAAAGTGATCTACGTTTGTGGCCTCTGCCTACCCTTTTTATGGGAGAAAGGCGTGACTGTATTTATGTTGGAATTGGTATAATTTGATGCATATACTAACGCCACCAAATGAATGGATAGAACTAAATAGTGTGAAACGGCGCATGTGCGAAGATAAAATGAGAGTGGGGAAATTTCAAAGTCGCGCAAGCGGATATTTGAATATTTAGTACCTTTCCACTCATGACGGTTCTGGGGTAGGCTTCAATATTCTCCACTTATAGTCTACGCTGTAAGGATCCACTATCCAGTTATAGAGAGATCAGTGTAAAAAAAACCCTTCGTAAACACAACAATAGGTATAATTGTGCGCGTGAATGCAAAACGCGCCGCTATTCATTTCGCTTATAGCCAGGGGCGGATTTGCCTATGGCGGCGGCATATTTTATTGAGATTTTTTTTATTGTTATTTCACAATTTAAATTGTAAGCATCACTATCAAAACACATTGATTGAGATAATTTTATCATTAATAGACTCGTTGTTTTGTTTTACTTTAATTTAATTTTATTCTTATACGTAACTAGCTGCGCCCCACGGTTTCAGCCGCCGTTTAGTTTAAAAGGGTCGCAGCGTGATGTTAAATAGCCTATAATCTTTCACAATAATTCGACTGGTAGTAATAGAGATTAACGCAGAGATTAAGCGCGTTCAAACAAAAAAAAAACAAACTAGCTTTAATAATAGTATAGATTAAATTTTTTGTGCTTTGCTTTGCAGCCAGTATCAAATCTGCCCCTGCTTATATCTATCTCTTTTACACCTGTAATTTTATTTCATCTATTTAAAACTGTGAGTACAGCATCATCAGAAATACTAATACAATAAGAACTCAAATATATGTATCGGTTTTGAGAAAAACCAACGCAAAGAATCCACATGAATTTGGTGTACAGATACATTTTTCATTATTCCGTATTTTTTGTTTTCAGTTTAACAGAATAAAAGTCAAAGTAGTTACTGAAATTATTTCTGATTTAGGTAGTACCAACCTAAGGCGATACTTTCCAAGCTGTCATCATAAAATAAATATTTGGTTTAAAATAAGTTATTTGTTTTTAAATAAGTTTATCACAATAAGTAAAAATTTAGAATGCTTTGGCATCGTGTATAAGTGATCTCAATATATTCCACAGATAATAAAGGAATGTCATGTTACCTTTTCGTTTTTACAAGTTTGTTACAATTACTTGTGTATATAAAAAAAATATAATTTTGTCTGAAAATGTATAAATCACATTGGAATGATAATGAAATATAATAACAGATCTCCATACTGATTTTATATTTGATAGTAACCATAGACAATAAAATAAAAGAAGATTTTTAACCTACAATTATTTACCTTGAATATTATTAAAATGTTTCAAAAATAGTAGATGTAATTTTGAAACATGACTGCATTGTTTAAATACAGAAAGTGAAAAAAGTAAAGCTACCTATATCCATTTGACAGGTTTTAAATCTAGCTACAACTGAAAATGGAAACTTATTATTAATTAGTGTGCTGTATAAATGGCAATGTCTACACTTATAAGCAGTTCAACATTAAAGTATTTAAGTAGTGAAATCAGCCAATCAGGCCATTTTCTTTGGGCTGGAGTAGCTCTTCGATAAACTCCTTGACCATTATCTCTAGTTTTCGTCTCATTTCTTCTTGTTCCCTGTAGAAATTTTGATGATTAGATGATGTAGTTAATATAATCAGGCGTTACTTTGTCGAAACCATTATAATGAAGGAAAAGAAGTTAATTTGCTAAGATCCGCATCATCATCGTCATCATCATTTCAGCCTGTCACTAGTCCATTATTGCCGCTACTCTGTGACATCAGTAAGTCTCATATGCCCAGAGATCACACTAGCCGTCAGTGCCCTCTAAACGAACCACAGTAATGTTTGCACACTACTTCTTCAAGGCCGAATATCTGACACTGCTGGTGGTACCTACCCAGACGGATTCCTGCATATAAATTTTACTACCGGTGGTCGGAAGTTTTAATCTTTTTTTCCTCCATACCCCATTTGTCGATTATTTTTTTGTTTTAAGTAGACCCATTGGTCTGCCATATTGAACTTTTCATCTGGTCGGCCCACTATTTTCTTTTCGCTGATAGAGCCACTTTCGGAATCTATGATTTAGGTGATAAACGCATTGTCAATAATGCAAGCGTATAATGCACTATATGTGATGGTGATAAAGGCTATATTAGTGCGGCTAGTGTCACTAACCTTTCGGAGGGCGCGAGGCAGACCAGCTCGGAGTAGTACTTGAGCTTGGGCTCTGTGCCGCTGGTGCGGACGGTGACCGTCATGCCGCTGTGGCAGCCGAAGGCCACCATCTCACCGCTCGTGTACTCCTGGTCGAGCCCCGTGCCGATCACTTCTGCAAGTTAAAACAATACTGTTATCCAATCTGCTTAAGGACTGTAAGCTCGCGAGCGACACGAGTTTGAATCCCGGGATCAGCTACAATTGCAAATATTGGCTGGAACTTGCAAACGCCTGAACGTGTGAGAAATATATACATAGTTGCCACGCTTGGCAGGCGGGTTGGCAACCGCAGTTTGTTTATTCTGAAGTTCCACGAAGATGCCGCTGCCCATCTTCTGGTTTTAATTTTCCCTCTGTCGACTTTTACGACACCAAAGGGATAATATGGGGTGGTAGATTGTCGTGTGTGAAGCCGCTACCACAAGGCGCAGACGATAACGTTGGCCTCGCCGAATACATCGGCTCCAATTATGCTTGTTCTTTTGCTACTGAGTAGAGAAGCGAATAATTTAGAAAGCCTTTGTAACGTTTTAGTTACATGACCATAAATCGTGCCTAATCATACTTAATTCAAATAATAATTCAATTAGATTCATTCGTCAAATTCAAAATTATAACTTAACATACATACACATTTCAATTTAAATTTTATACATATTAGCGCTGGGCTACGCAATGCACACCCGCGTTTAATATAAAGAAACATTCACACTTACCCACCTATGACTGATCGCGACGGGACAAGTTTCTTTTGTCCCCGTTCGCGTGACGTCATGGAAGATTCGAGACCCGAGCGAGGTATTTATTACCTTCACCATTTCACTGGAGCGACCATTCTGCACCCGGTCAGTTTAGGTACACACACGTCTCCTGTCGGACTTTATGTACGTTGTGCTGTACCTACTTAGCTGCATTCGGTTGAAAATTCATATCGCGACGGAGTAAGTCTTTCATATTAATCTTCATCCCCATATTGGGGTTCGAGGTGCGGATCAAGGTTCGAGTTTCGCTTCCGAGGTTCGGTTCAAGGTTCGATCCAAGCTTCGAGCGACCGCACGACTACCTTCCGGGAAACGACGAAAACACCTACCAGCCGACCGTGACGCCGCGTGGTCGTTCATCACCGGCGTCCCTCCAACGTCAATCCCTCCAATGGCAACCCGACGGTGCCTTCAACCATCGCGTCACGCAGAACGCCAGGGGAGTATCGGACTACGTCTGCATAAATAAGGCGGGCCACTACACCCACGACCTACCGTTTTGTGTTTTTTCTTTTTATTACATTTTATTGTGTTGACAAGGGTAGTTCTTCTTTCATTTTTAATAATTTAACCACCCATCCTTATGTCACACCTTGTGTGCGATTGTGGACACGATGTCGCGGGCGGAGCACGTTATTAAATTGGAAAACATATGACTTCAATGTAGTGTTAGAGATTGTTTAGTTTAGTTTCATAAAATATACATATATGGTGGTAGCTCAGGGGCTAGGCGCTCGCTTTAAATTTCATAGTACGCGAGTCACCTGCGCTCGATTCCCGGTGCCGGTACAACTAAAATTGTTAATTGAAATTTTTAGTGCTGATTTAACAAGTGCTCGGCGGTGAAAGAAAACATTGTGAGGAAACCTGCATGTCTGAGGAATAAAAAATATTTCGAAGACATGTGAAGTCCGCCAACCCGCATTGGAGCAGCGTGGCGGATTCTTCCCAGCTCCAAAACCCTCTCAGAAATGAGAGGAGCCCTGTGCTCAGCAGTGGGACATTTATAGGCTGAAACTTTACTTCTTTACTTTTATTGAACCATTTGAACATAATTGTTAGAATGAATCCATTACTTTCAATAATTCGTTTTATCGTTTGGCCAAAGTTTACTACACATGAGAGGCATGATTCGTTTTGTTTAGTCGTTAATTAATATGTATAACAAGTAAATATATAAAAAAGTAAATATAGTAAGTTCGAAGCAGCGATGCCATATTAGCCCTTTTTCGGCTTGCCTGTACAGCCCCTAGGCCGAAGTGTAGCCCAAAGTTATCGACTTTTGCAAAACCATAGAAATATCACAGTTTTTAAACAAAATCTTAGTTAAAAACTAAACGCACGCACTTTGTAAGTATGAGTATACCTACACCTTAGGTAACTATTCATATTAAAAACTCTTATTTATACTAAAATCAACCACTTTTATTAATTATTTAGCACATGCCATGAAAACCGGGCACCGAATTGGCAACACTACAGTTTGTTGAAAGTGTGATCTAATTGCGGTTTCCCCCTTTCAGTCGAGGACACGAACGTTCAAACAATCTAATGATAAAATTTTCAAACAATTGTTGTAAAGATCTGTAACTGGAATAAACTGTCATAATTTAATATGAGAATATTTACTCACGAAGATGCGCCTCTCCATTGCTCTTTTCTGGTATTTTCACGCCCTCCGTGAAGTCGTTTAGGTGTACAATTTCGCTGGAGCCAACTTTCTTCGGATACTGGAATCATCAGCTAAGCTTAGGACACGCCTCTCCTTTTTGTCAGTCCACAAATGGCCATGGACAATTCCAAGTGGCGATAATTTTCTTGATGATGTAGCGACATCTATGTCGCGACATGGGAAGCTCGAGAAAATATTTTAAATCGCGCTTTTAAAGTTTCTGAAATGCGAACTATGTATAATATATACTAGTCGTGGGAACGCAATGGGGAATAAGATTTTTCTTGACTCGTACCAAAATGGCGGCGATGTGGTTCCCCACCCGTTACTTTACGGTTCCCGCGAGGACGAAAAGTCATTCGAAAAACATTACTATGCTTCGGTCTGAAGGGCACTGTGAGCTAGTGTAATCACTGGGCATATGAGACTGAGAACAGATGTTGCAGGGTGACGGGGAGAACTGTGTGTAAAGTTACAGACCATAAACGCCCCACTGCTGAGCACAGGTCTCTCATTTCTGAGAGGGATTTTGAAACCCGGGAGATTCCGCCACACTGCTCAAATATGTATTGGCGGACTTTACATGTTTTGTAAATATTTTTATTCCGCATTCATACCGGTTTCCTCGATGCTTTACTTCACCGCTGTGCACGTAGTGAATCAGCACTTATAATAACAATTTAAGATGTGTACATCAACGGGGATCGAACTCCGGTCACTCGCGCACTATTACATATAAGGTGCTCACCTTAGATGTGATGTGACCCAGCCCCTGAGCAACACAGAATTGTTGTGGGTGACACAAGCATTTGCTATGGGTTGTACTTACTGCAGCGACATCTATGTCGCCACATGAGAAGCTCAACAAATATTCGCATACGTCTATAATCACGCCATGAAAGTTTTCTGAGATGCGAACTATACACACATACTAGTTGGAGGAGACGTCCTCCCCAGATCAGACCACTCGATCTGGCGGGTAGCTTTGACTTTAACCCTTTTCATTGGCAATATAATCCGCCAAACTTACCATAAAGTGAACGATTTGCTCGTCAAATCATCTTCGAATTCATAAAAAAATATAAAAAACTAACTCACCACACCAGATCCATGGTAGTTTCTGATCCTTCTAAATATTTTCTGTATTGTGGCGGGTTCATGGCAGATGTAGTAGGAGTTGTAAGACACGTGGTAACCGAACTCCCGGTACAGAGCTTGCAGGTGAGTTGATAGCGATGAACCCTGAGAGTAAAGATGCGAAGCCAACGACGCCACCTGGAAGAAAACATTATATTTAATCACGATCAGCCTGTGTTGCCCACAGCTGGCCATGTGTCTCTTTCAAAGCAGGATTTTCTGTTCCCCACGCTGGGCGGTCCAGTGCAGTGCCTGCACTCTTGCAGTAGCTGCTTCCTATTACTGGTCTGTGGGATTTGGTTTCGGCATTTTGGACATCGGTCACCAGAACCACGCTTTTGGTTTTAGTTTTCGGTCTAAAGGGCAAAGAGAACTAGTGTAATCACTGGACCAATTCAAATCCAAAGAATTCGACGCAATGGATGAGGAAATGGCCCTGGCATTCAGCGTCTACTGTGGAGTGCGCGTTTTCCATTCTTTGGTGTACGAGAAAATGCAGGAAGCGAACATTAGGAACGCCCTGGCTAATTATGAAAGTTGGTGGTTCGATACCGTACATCGGTTGCAGTCAAAACTGGTGGTGGGATTCATATGCAGGATCCATCAAGGTAGGCACCACTCCAGGGTCAATTGTTCTGCCGTGAAGCAGTAGTGTGCAAACATCACTGTATTTCGGTCTGAAGGGCACTGAGAGCTAGTGTAATCACGACGCGTATTATGAACCGATGTCTCCAAGTGACGGGCGCAGTGTGGTGGCCACTCAGAAGTGTTGTGGGTGATACAACATCTGTTATTGGCAGACGTTGCACTTACCATCAGCTGAACGATTCGCTCGTCTCGTCACGTTATCCAATGAAAAAAATATTAAATATGGGCGAACCTCATCTCATCTGTGAACTTCGAAACGCTGTTAGTGGAGGATTTGGAGGTAACAGCGCTAAACCAGAATAAAATCATATAAGATCACTCTCGTGTCAGTGTGTCTGTCGCTGCCGATTTTTTCATAAACCATGCAACGTAGACTCTAGAAATTCAGAAAGCTTGAATGAATCCATTATAATCGTTTGGCAAATAATTACTTGAACGGCGGCTGAGACGCCATCTTTGTCAGGAACTCGTGAATTGCACATGTAGCCTATAGCTTCCTCGAAGGCGAAGAGGGTCTTCTTGTCCTGCTGTGATAGTAACAGCGTAGTGTTGCCTGTTGATAAATAATAAAAATAGAATATTGAGGGAGTAAGTAATAGACATAAAATAATGATAAACGCAGCCGCGGGAACGGCTAGAAGGATAAAGGTTCAAAACGGACAAAACGTTCACCTAATGGTGAGTGCAACGTTTGCCCATAATACTGTGTCACCCAGAACATTACTGTGTAACACTGCGCCCGTCATCGTTGCCACGCTTGGCAGGCGGGTTGGCAACCACAGTTTATTTATTCAGATGTGCCAGGAAGATGCTGCTGCCCATCTTCTGATTTTTATTTTCCCATTGTCGACTTTTACAAGACCGAAGAAGAGAAGGGGTGGTAGATTTTTTTTATTGCATAAAGTGATTACACGAGCAAAACGTTAACCTGATGTTAAGTGCAACGTCTGCCCATAACAAATGCTGTGTCACCCAGAACATTTCTGTGTGGCACCACACTGTGCCCATCATCCTGAGACATCAGTTCTTACGTCTCATATGCCCAGTGATTACACTAGCTCTCAGTGCCCTTCAGACCGAAACACTACACTCTACTACTTCACGGCAGAATAACTGGCCCTGGGGTGGTACCTACCTAGACTGATTCGTGCATAGGAATCCTATCACCAGTAAGTTCTCTTAAGCACCACACGGAAAAGTCTCTCCAAAATGAGAGCTACAAACTTTTGTGTCAATCTATAGGGGAGGCCTATGTTCAGCAATGGATTAGTGATAGGCTGAAATAATGATGATGATGACCGCGCCCGACATCTGAGACATCAGTTCTTAAGTCTCATATATTACCTAATGCTGCTATTGTAATCACCGGGCAGTGATTACAATAGCTGCCAGGGCCCTTCAGACCGAAACGCAGTAATCTGTGCTCCCTACTGCTTCACAGCAGTATAACTGGACCTTTGGTGGTGTAGATACCAGACGGATTCGTGCGTAGAAGTCCTTTCTTTTTTTTATTGTATAAAGTAACGAAACGAGCAAAACGTTAACCTGATGGTAAGTGCAAAGTCCGCCCACAACAAATTCTGTGTGACACCACCTTGCGCACGTCACTCTGAGACATCAGTTCTTAAGTCTCAAATGCCCAGAGATTACACTAGCTCACAGTGCCCTTCAAGCCGAAACACAGTTGCTTGCACACTACTGCTTCACGGCAGAATAACTGGCCCTGGCGTGGTACCTACCTAGACGGATTCCTGCATAGGAATCCTACCAACAGTATTAAGCAAAATCACATACCCATCCACTTAAAGCCCGTGAGCGTCTCCACGAAGTAGCCGTGGCCGTTTATAATCGCCTTCAGCATCTTGGAGCTGACGAAGCTCGCCAGCATATAAACGTCCGTGTCGGAGCTCTGCTTCTGATGCTGCTGCAGGATCCACCAGCCCAGCAGCGCGCCCATCTCGTTGCCGCTGAACACTTTCCAGGTCTTCTTGCTACGTAGGAATAAAAAAAAAACGATCTTATACGGACTTTTGGCTTTGGGTTTTTATGGTTGTTTGACATCTGGACTAAAATAAAGCAAACTTTTCTTTTGGATTATTACATACATACATACATAAAATCACGACTGTATCCCATACGGGGTAGTCAGAGACTGGGCACTCACTGCAAAAACAGATGACTGCCACAATCCGCGTTTCACCGAAACAATATAATGCACTTGGTGTGATAGGTGGTGAGCCCATCGCCACCATGCGCTGTTGGGTGCACAGTGCAGTTTAAGGTATTAATAAAAAGTAATATTGAGTTTGTTCCTATGTATATCTATATATACACTATATATTATAAAATTGTGCAGTAAAAGGTCTGCGGGAAGAAATTTCTTTATGAAATGAGCAGTCCCTTTGAATGCAATTTTCATTATTATCTGTTTTATTATATTCCATCGACAGCGTGAGAAACAGCGGGATAAGGGAACGTTGCAGTGTGGTTGAAGATGTAGTGAAAAAGATAGAGAAAGGGATGCTTAGATGGTTTGGACACGTAGAGAGGATGAATGAAATGGGATTGACGAAAAAGATTTATGAGGCGAGTGTGAATGGGAAAGCCGGTAAGGATCGACCTAGGCGAACGTATCACGATCAGATCGTTGAACTTTTGAGGAAAGGTCGCGTTAAATGTACCCGCAACCGACGAAAGTGTATGAAAACGCTAATGAAAGTAGAAGTTAATGATTTGTGCAAGCAAGTGGTGGCCCTGCCTACCCCAATGAAAATGAGGCGTGACTGTATGTATGTATATATTTTATATTTCTTGTGTGTGTACATAAACCATTAAATGAATTAATATACCACCAGTCTGTCTGTATTTTTTAATACTGAGCATTTTTTATATGCAAATCTACCATTATTGTCTGCATGTATTGATTGTCCCTTATCTCCGCCTGTATCTAACAGTTTCTCTCATTTTATCGTATATTCATCAAGCAAACATACAGACAAATTTAACTATAGCGGTAGTCAACGTAAATCCGAAGGTGCCGATAGGTGTCCGGCAGAGTAGAATAGCACTTACCTCTCCCCGTGGTCATAAGAGGTCTTAGGTATAGTACGGACAGCATTTATCCGTGAAAAATAATACTATGTGTTTTTTGGTCTCGTGATAATATGGCGGCATTTCTATGCAGAAATCCATCTAGGTAGGTACCACCCCAGGGCTAGTTATTCTGCCGTGAAGCAGTAGTGTGCAAACATTACTGTGTTTAGGTTTGAGGGCTAGCGTAGTCACTGGGCATTTGAGACTTAAGAACTGATGTATCATAGCGACGGGCGCAGTGTAGTGTCACACAGAAATGTTCTGTGTGACAAAGCATTTGATATGGGCGGACGTTGCACTTACCATCAGGTGAACGTTTTGCTCGTTTCGTCGCTCTATCCAATTGAAAAAAAAAGTGGTTCGTCACGTCTGGTTTTCCGCGGGGCGAGAAGTCGGCTACGGGTGTGGTCTCTGCCTACCCCTTTTATGGGAAAAGGGCGTGATAGTGTATGTGTATGTATACTATGTAACAACGTCATGTTTTACCTTTCATCGTACTCCGCCACTGCAAGCCTGTCGGCATCGGGGTCGTTGACCAGAACCAGATTGATGCCGTTTTCTTCTGCCAACTTCTTGCTGAGCTCCAAGCATTCCTTCTCTTCGGGATTGGGGAACGTCACTGTTGGAAATTCTGGATCCGGGTCCTGCTGTTGTTGAACGCTTAACGGTACCTGTAAGATTAAAAAAAATATATGTAGGTTTTCACTTCATGGCTTATTATTATAGTTGGATAATTATCAACCTCGTAACAAACAGCAAACGCAGACGAAGAACGAAACTTTGCGGGAAGTCGATAGGTGCAGGTGGCTCAGGACCGACTTTTGTGGCAATCTATGGGGGAGGTCCTGGCAATCTATGGGGAGGACCCCATAGATTGCCAACCCGCCTGCCGAGCGTGGCAACTATGGCAAAATGTGAGCTAAAAACTTTTGTAGACATCTGTCGGCCTATGGTCAGCAGTGGACTATGATAGGCTGAAATGATGACAATGATAATGATGATGAAGGATAATTATTAATGACATAATATATGCATTTATTTATAGAGCCATATAACCATATTTTCGACGGTAGGTCAAAAATCTTAGGGAATATTTAAATGATTTCATCATCATCATCATTTAAGCCTATCACTAGTCGACTGCTAATCAAAGGCCGACAGATTTCTCCAAAAGCTCGTAGCTCCCATTTTAGGGCGATTTTGCCATAGTTGCCACGCTCGGCAGGCGGATTGGCAATCGCAGTTTATTTATTCGTGTGTTCCAGGAATATACTGCACCCCATCTCCTGGTTTTCATTTTCCCTCTGTCGACTTTTACGACACCCACGGGATGAGATGGGGTGGTAGATTCTGTTAAGCCGCCACCACACGGCAGATTGTGTTTTAAAGCAATCTATGTGGGAGGACTATGTCCAGCAGTGGTGTGGGCTGAAATGTGGATGACGATGAATCAAAGGTATAATTTGAAAATTAATTTTTTTTTTACTTAGGTCGCAAATGAGCATATTGGTAAATGGCATCGACCTAATGGTTAATGGTCACTGTCTTTGCCTACTAAACCAAAACTGTTGTTATAAAAAAAAATTTAGCATAGTCTAGTCTAGACTAGTTACTGTTACATTTACATAAATAAATTCTGAAACTAAACCACAGGCACAAATCGTATATAATATGTAATTACGTACTATTTTGTGGGAAACCGTCTACTGCTACTATTCTACGGCTGTTCTGCCGTAAATTACTGTGTTTCGGTCTCAAGGGCACTGAGAGCTAGTGTAATCACTGGACATATGAGACTAAAGAACTGATGTCTCAGGGGACGCGTGCAGTGTGGTGTCACACGGAAATTTTCTGGGTACACAGTATTTGTGGGCAGACGTTGCGCTTGCCATCGGGTGAGCGTTTTGCTCGTGTCGTCACTTTCTCTTATAAAAAAAAACTATAAGCTTACTCACTTTCAAGTCAGCGACCTCAAACGCCTTTACCACGTACTCATACCCGACGCCGTGCATCGCGCTATACACGCTACGCACGTTAGCCTCTTTGTTCACTTTCCTTACATCGTCGTGTAGACTATTCCGTATATATTCATTGTATTTGTCGATTACTTCAGCAGTGCAATCTTTCACCAGCGCGTGATTTCTAATCTCTTCTATGTTCCAAAAATCGTCCGGGATGCTGCGATGGCAAATGAATCGTTGATTACGTCCAAATCAATCTGTCTTTTAAAAATTCTAAACATGCAAAATCGGACCTTCGAGCCGGACAAAATAAAAAAAATTAACAAATTTTCACTTTTAAATTCAATTAAAAAAGTAGTTAAACGAGAACTATTAGGAGACTGACCTGGTTAGACCCAGCGGCCTAGCGGTAAGAGTACCTGACTCCACACCGCGGGTCCTGCGTTCGAATCGCAGCTGGAACCATCATTAGTGCAAAAACAAATTGTTTCTGTTCCGATAAGGTTGAGACGAGGGAGACTTTGTATCGGTGTCTTTGTGGCACTGTGAAATTTACTGCGCAATTGATAGCTTCCGAAAGTACTTGGAAGTTGTCGCTGTGATTGAAAATCGCGCTTTTATTCAGTTACCGCTTACTGCCATTAGTATATGGCGTGGCGTGTGGCCCTGTGGTCAGAGTACCTGTTCTACGCGGCAGGGCCTGGGTTCGAATCTCAGCCGGAGTCAACATTTGTGCAACAACACTAATTGTTGGTGTTTCGGTATGGTGGTATTGGACATGTGAATTTTTTTTGTAAAACGCGCCCACGATACAGGAGAACGCGTAGTGTGGCACATATTTAAGAAAAAAAAATCGAAAACTTAACAACAATTATACATTTAGGTTTTGCTAAGCCTTTGGTACTCGTAAGTATACTCACTCCAAACATTGTCTCGTCTCTTCCAATATATTGTCGTCGTGAGGCCCGATGACCTGCGTGCCATTGCCCCAGTAAACCTTGTAGCCATTGTCCTCCTTCGGGTTATGGGAGGCCGTCGCCATGACTCCGGCCGCCGCCCCGTACATTATGGTGGCGAACGACACGAAGGGAGTGGGACAAACCCTCGAGAACAGGTGGACGGGTATCGATGCTGATACGAAAACCTTCGCTGTTAATTCAGCAAACCTGGACAATAAATTATGTTTTTTTATATGGATAGAAAGCGGCAGGAAATCATTAAATGATCACTGGCCATATGAGACTAAATAATGAATCCGCTCTAGTAGGCACCATCGCAGTGTCAGTTACCCCGGTTAAAAGAACTCAAGTTCGTGTAATAACAGGGCATATGAGATTTAATAACCAATGTCTCAGGGTGGCGAGCGCAGTGTGCGGCCACATATAAGTGTTCTGGTTGATACTGCATTTGTTATGGGCAGACGTTGCACTTATCAGGTGAACGTGTGCAAACACCACTATTCTAGTTTATGATATTTAAGAACCAATGTCTCATGGTGACGCGCTCAATGCGGTGGAACATGTTTTATTTTGCACTGTGACCAGGACCGGGCTGTCCAAATAGGCAAATAAAACGACAGCTTAGGGCGGTCGGATATGGGGGCGGCATGGCAAGGTTGTGGGACGGGTAATCCCCTGCTACTAATTTTGTACTTAAGGGGCGCCATATTTTATTTTGGTAGGATTCCCATGCAGGAATCGTCTAGGTAGGTAGCACGGCCAGTTACTCTGGCGTGAATCAGTAGTTTGCAAACATTACTGCGTTTCGTTCTGAAGGGCACTGAGAGCTAGTACAATCACTGGGCATATGAGGCTTAAGGATCTCATGTCTCAGAGGGACGGGCGCAGTGTGGTGCCACACAGAGATGGGTGACACAGCATTGCTATGAGCGGACTTTGCACTTACCACCACATGAACGTCTTGCACGTCTCGTCCTTTCCTCCTTAAAAAACAAATCGCCTAAAGCGCCGATTTTGCTCGGGCTTGCGCTGACTGTGACAGGCGTGAGACTTACCATCGGGCGAACTACTTGCTCGTCTTGTCACTTCTATAAACAAATGAGCAGTTCATATCATACTTAATCATTTGTTCGTATGCAGTTCATTGGCGGCGTGTAAACTCTTGTAATTAACAGGCTCATGACGATGACCGTGATGATGATTTAACGACCGCGTGGCCTAATGCTAAGAGTACCTGACTTTTACACCGCGGGTTCAGGATACAATTTTTTTTATTGAAGAGAGTAACAAGACGAGCAAATCGTTCACCAAAACGTTTCTGTGTAGCACCACTTTGTCCCCGTCACCAAGAAACATCAGTTCTTAAGTCATAAGCCGTAATTACACTAACTCTCAATGCCCTTCAGACCGAAACACAGTAATGTTTGCGCACTACTGCTTCTCGGCAGAATAATTTCAGCCCTGCGGTGCCCTACCTAGACCTGCTGTCAACATTTGTTCATTTGAAAAAACCTTGAATTCTTGGAAGTGTTTCACAGCGTTAAGGAATTTATGGAATTTAGTAATAATTTACTGGTGGTAGGATTCCTATGCAGGAGTCCGTCTAGGTAGGGTCAGTTATGGGGGGTCAGTTATTTTACCGTGAAGCAGTAGTATGCAAACATTACTGTGTTTCGGTTTGAAGGGCACTGTGAGCTAGCGTAATCACTGGGCATATGAGACTTAAGAACCTATGTCTCAGGGTGACGGGCACAGTGTAGTGTCACACAGAAATGTTCTGGGTGACACAGCATTTGTTATGGGCAGACGTTGCACTTACCATCAGGTGAACGTTTTGCTCGTTTCATCACTTTATGCAATAAAAAAAAATATCAATAAGGATTATAAATAAATTTTATAAAACATTTGCACGCCTTCTTACAGACTGAATACAGTGTGACAACAAATAATATTAAGGTCTTTATATTCTATTTGTATTCTAGCAAAGAAATGATTTGATTTGATTCTAAGAATTATTAGGTTTTCAGATCTGGCTATGTTGTGCAATTACGATAGGAATTTGGGGCCGTAGTGAGGCTTAAAAAAAAGGAAAAAGATGATGATTTTTAGGAATGAACTTAATATGTGCAAATTAAGTTGATGGTAAATCAATCTGCCGTGTGGCGGCGTCTTAAGAGAATCTACCACCCCATCTCATCCCGATAGAGGACAAATAAAAACCAGGGGATGGACAAATCTGGGAACATATAAATAAAAAAAACTGCGGTTGCCTACCCGCCTGCCATGCGTGGCAACTATGGCAAAATCGCCCTAAAATGATAGCTACTAACTTTTGTAGCAATCTGTGGGGGAGACCTATGTTCACAATGTTACCAATAATTTTCAATTGGGTTTATGTTTGGGGGTGTATATTATTATTAATTTCGGTTTGCTTTTAAGGAAATTTTCACATTTTTTTATATTGCACCCTTCACAATTTTCTCCACGCCCACGGGTTGACTGGGAGAGAATGCCAATAGACATTCAGTCCGCCCATTGTTACTATTTTAATTAAATTTGTTTATAATAAAGTTTCGATAAATACATAAGAAAAGACCTGAAGTGAATGAATCTGGCAAAAAAGCCAACCAAATTGGTCGTCGTTCTAAGTGATGATCTATCATACACGCGGCAATTAAATTTTGTTTATAGATATATAGAAGAAGATAGAATATAGATTATTTACATAATACTCATTTGACGTCATCTTTTAAGTGCACTGGCTCGCAAAAAATGACCCGGTCTTGGGAAAAACCAGCAAGAAACACAGCGGGCGATTTTTTTCTTTTTGGTAATTATAATGATTTCTAATCTTTACGCGAATATTGCACATTTTATAAAACTAATTTTACGGATTTTTGCGTTTGATTTTTAATCTATTTGTAACCCGACGTTTTGGATGCTTTACAGCACCCATCTGGACAGAGATAACAGATGTCCCGATGTCATAGTTAATCCGGGATATCTTGTACTTTTAAATATATATATTTTTTTGTTCTATCTACGCAAAATAATCGCAGTGTCTTGAAGTCTTGTAGTGGTATGCTTGGTTTTTGATTTAATTTCATTTATTACAGGATCCCAATACTTTGGTAGTACCCAACCATCTTGTCTATTGAAATAACGATGTTTTTTTATTTCAATAGCCACGCGAATCATCCTTGGTAGGAAACGGTGATTTTTTGCAAGGATTTGTGGTCTATCAAATCTGATGTAATGGTGATGTGGTATACAAGCTAGATTGTGAACGTGGTCTCTCTTACATAGTACAGACAAAAACATCCATAAAAACCCGCGTAAAAGAACACATAGCTGACGTGAAGCATCGTCGATCTAGGAAGTCTGCAGTATGTGACCATCTACTGGATCACGGCAACCATAACAAAATCCGTAAAATTACTTTTATTACATTTTTAGTAATTTTTAAAATAATCGACGTCGTCGTCGTTTCAGAATATCACAAGTCCACTGCTGAACATAGGCCTCCCCCATAGATAGCCACAAAAGTTTGTAGCTCTCATATCGGAGGGAATTTTAGAATAGAATAGAATGGATTTATTTGGCAACACATATACAACAATAACAATGAGAAAAAAAAATGAGCACACAAGAAAAACATAAGCAAATTTAAAAAAAGCGAATTTCCAAATAAATAGGTAAAGCAAAACAAAAATCAAATAAAAAAATAAATAAATAACTAATTATAATTTTGGTATTACTTGACACATCAACTTCCTTCTAATAGCGGGGTCGCAATGTGCATCAAAGAATGAACTTCGTGATGCCAAAATGGTCCTACTCAGCAAAAAACTGAAGCATTCGCTCCAGCACTGATTTTCAGTGAAACCGGATTTCGGAGCAAAAATGTAACCCGAAAGCAGAGGAGCAGCAGTGCTTCACTCGTCTCTAGTGTAAGATTATTTCAGGACAATTACATGACATTGCAAAAGATTGACATAAAATAAGTTAATATACAAACAAATACAATTTACGAATGCATAGTAAGCGTGTGTTACTAATTCATAGACAGTAATTTTACATACATATAAAGAGAAATATTTACTATCATAAGCGTCATTCACAAACAGTAGTCTTTTGGATTCAGTAGGTCCGCTATTTAATTGTGTTAACAAGAAATAAGACTTTATTATATTTAAAAAAAAAACTGATTGCAGGTCACGAGTCGGTGGAGGTAGATTATTCCAGCATTTTGTAGCATTGTAGCGGAAACTACCTCGAAATGCAGCTGTATAGTGTCTTGGCAATATAAGTTTGTGTGCTATTGATTTTAATCCATGGCAAACACCATCACGTAGCCATTGCAACTTATTGTATAAGTATGGAGGTTGACGGGACTTAATAACACCAAAGAGTAATGTGGCGAAATTAAGCTTTCTTCTTGCATTCATTTTCAGCATATTGGCATTATTAATAAAAGATGTTACGTGAGTTCGTGGGGGAATGTCGAAACAAAATCGAGTGCAGGCATTTTGAATGCGTTGTACTAACTTCGCTGTACGTGCCAATAATCGAGGGCCATACACAACGTCTGCATAATTAAGCTTAGAGAGAATCAGAGACTCGCATAACCTTACACGCAAGTCAACTCTAAGAAAACTACGAATGCGATACAGTACCTTTAATTTTAAGAAACAGCTTCGGGTAATTTCAATAATGTGTCTTTCAAAGCGCAGTTCCTCGTCCATCAAAATTCCTAAATTACGAGCTTCGTTAAATTGCTCTATCTGTATTCCATTTATAGCAACTGCTGGGTGATGACTATTGACAGATTTAATTAGATTTTTCGAACCTAATACCATAAACTTACACTGAGTGGGGTTGATCGTTAGTGTATTAGCATGACCAAGCGGCAATATGATTCAAATCATTGTTTAATTTTGAGACTGCTTCTTTAGTGTTAAAGGGCTTACAATGTATGTATGAGCGATAGATCGTCTGCGTATAGATGATATTTGCAGTGTTAAATGTTTTTAATAATGTCCGCAGTATACCACACAAATAAAATTGGTCCCAGAATTGAGCCTTGTGGTACGCCTCTTGCAACTGTTTCTGGTTTCGAAACCATAAGGGAACCATCTGTATTAACCAATTTGACAGTTTGGGTTCGACTAGTTAAATAAGTGTGGAACCATTTTAGTGTCTCGTGTTGAAAACCGTAAAATGACAGTTTCGAGAGAAGCAGGGATATATTTATCGTATCAAGTGCTCGTGAGTAATCTAGTAACGCGAGAATTGTACCTTCTCCTCCATCTTGTGCGGAAATAATATTATCCACTATATCTAGCAAAACCGTTGTAGTGCTATGGTTTTTTCTGAAGCCTGACTGAAGGCTGGGTAATATATCGTTAACGCAGATATAATTCGTAAGCTGAATACAGACTATTTTCTCTAACACTTTAGATAAGCAAGGAATAATACTAACAGGCCGTAGATCTTTGTAACAAGATGGATTCAATACTTTTGGAATCGGTTTTATTATTGCATTTTTCCAATAATCAGAAAATGTATTCGTTTTTATAGACACATTTATAATATTAGTAATAGCTTTTCAAGTATGTGGTAATGTTAATTTTATCATTTCAATTGATATTTCTTCAGCTCCAATGGCATTCGATTTCAGATTCAGTATAATTTTTAACACTTGTTCTTCACTTACTGTTTGTAGTTGGAACACGGATGAGTTAAATTGATGAAATTCATAATACGTCAGTTCGCACATATCAACAACATTTCTGCCTGGTACATCTAAAAAATATTTATTAAGTTGATTCGGATTATTAAGGTGCATAGGCAAGTCTGAATCTTTTTTAGTACTTTTTAATACATCTTTCTTTAAATTCTTCCATAGTCTCTTTGCATCGTTAATGTAGAAATTTATTTCTCTGTTAAAATAAGCTGTTTTTTCATTGTACAAAGCAACAGAAATGAGATGTTTTAGTTCTTTATAATATGCTTTATGTGAATCTAGTTTTGTCTTACGATATTTATTATGTGCCTGATCACGAAGTCACATCATTTTCTGTATATTGTACGTTATCCATGGATGCCTATTTTGCTTAGCGTATACTTTCTTCATAGGTGCAAATCTATCAAATAAAATTAGTAAGTACGAATTAAAGGTTTCAACCATTGAATTAACATCTTTAAGATTCAAGATATACTCCCACTTGACTGACGCTCCTTGTTCTGTAAAACAATTTATGTTTATGTCTTTTATTGGTCTGTATATAATCCACTTGGGTGACGGTTTTTCTTTTCTTATGTTCAGTCTGAACGTTATAAAAGCATGATGGCTCAGATTACAGATATAGTTCACTGAAATATTACAGACGCCTGCGTCAGTGCAGATAAGATCGATAAGTGTTTTACTACGATCGCTGAAATGTGTAGGTTCATTAACAACTTGCGTTAGTCGCGTATATTGTAGAAAGTTACTTAAATTCTTGATATGCATATGTGTAGTATTAAGCATATTAATGTTAAAATCGCCAAGAAGTACCACGTGATCAAATTGACTGAGAGAGCTAAATGTGTCAGTTAATGCGTCAAGGAAAACATCAACATCTACCCACTGAGGTCTATAAGCTGTGCCAATTGCTAATCGAACGCCATCAAGGTTGAGGGTAAGCCACATTTGTTCGACGGGGGGTGCTACTGGGTGGGAAAAAAGTCGCACGTTAACTTCCCTTTTTATATAAAATGCTACTCCACCCCTTTTCCTCCATATAATGTCGTGCGGTATATGGCGTAACTTATATCCATTAACCGTCGGTGCTCTACCCACCTCTCTTTCCCCTTCTATCAACCATGTTTCATTAATAGCCATAATATCCACGTCAAACCGTTCCATAGCAGCAACAAACTCATCATGCTTAGAACCCAAAGATCCAGATTAATCAATCCAACTAGTAATTTGCGTTTACCCAACATTATAATGAATACAAAACTCTTCTTCCAGTAACTTAGATCAACAATGAAATGCAATATTTATTTGAAACGCATACGTATAAAAAATAATAATGGTAAAACAATAAATTATAAAAGTTATAAAAAACAGTAAGTAATTTACCATAGTCACTTGGCGGGCGGGTTGGCAACCGCAGTTTATTTATTCAGATGTTCCAGGAAGATGCTGCTGCCCATCTCCTGGTTATAATTTCCCTCTGTCGACTTTTACGACACCCACGGGATGGGATGGGATGGGGTGGCAGATTCTCTTAGGCCGCTACCACGGTAATGTATAGTAACAACAGAGGTATCATAATGACACAGAAATGGCTTGGCAGCGTTCACCTCATTCCCAGGAGTTGACATCATCCATGTATTCTTTGATAAATTATGAGTATAGGTCAGGGCCGAGCATGCTTTAAATTTCAGGGCAACTGCGCTATCAGCCCATGTTTATTACTCGATAGGCACCTTCAATCAGTACTTAATTGTTGATTTACAACGTGCACTGAAGGAAAACATCGTAAGGAATCCTGGATATTCGAGAAATTTCCAAAAATCCGAGTTGCGGTCTTTTCCATCTTCATAGCCCTCTTGAAATTAAAGGAGGTGTGTTTGATATTCATACATACATACGAGTATCTAACACGCCTTTTTCCCATGTAAGTAGGCAGAGACCACACACGTAGCCCACTTTTCGCCCCCGCGGTTAACGAGACTTGGTACAAGTAAAAAAATACTCTCCATTGCATTCTCATGAGCAGTACAGTGACAGCATTGCATACATATTATGGTTTCATTCTGCAAGAATAAAAGCTGTCCGTACGATTAAGGTAGTCGCCTCTTACGACACCTCGGCAGGAAAGAGATGTTATTCTACTCTGCCGGACGCCTATCGGCTCTGGTATTCACAGGCTGGCATTTCCTTTTTTTTTCTACGTAAGTTTATTTTCGTATCGAGAATTCTTTTTTTTTGATACCGCATTTATAAGTTGATAAGAGAACATACGTACATGCTTAATGTATGTTATCGATTAGTATTACTATCGTGTTATCGTATCGTATGACCCCCGGTGGGGAATGACGACTATAGATTGCCTAGTTGTTTGTTACTACTGATAACAAATGATTACATATGTAAAGTTCATTATTATGCCGCGAAGCAGTAGTGTGCATACATTACTGTGTTTCGGTTTGAAGGGCACTGTGAGCTAGCGTAATCACTGGGCATTTGAGACTTAAGAACTGATGTCTCAGGGCGACGGGCGCAGTGTGGTGTCACACAGAAATATTCTGGATGACACAGCATTTGTTGAGGGCTGACGTTGCACTTACCATCAGGTGAACGTTTTCCTCGTGTCATCACTTTATACAATTAAAAAAAAATGTTATCACGTAATTCAATTTGGTCGTTAATAGAATCAGGCGTTACTTTGCGGAAGTCTATTATAACAAGGAAATAAAGTTTATTTGCTAAGATCTGCATCGGATTATATTTGGGTTTAGTGACGTTCGCCTTATGATAAGTGCAACGTCTGCCCATTACATGCTGTTTCACCCAGAATATTTCTGTATGGCACCATACTGCGCCCGTCACCCCGAGACATCAGTTCTTAAGTCGCATGCGCCCAGTGCCGCCAGATACGTACTGGTGGTAGGATTCCTATGCAGAAATCCATCTAGGTAGGTACAACCCCAGGTAAGTCATTTTGCCGTGAAGCAGTAGTGTGCGAATATTACCGCGTTTCGGTTTGAAAGGAACTGAGAGCAATTAAATCACTGGGCATATGAGACTTAACAATTAATGTCTCAGGGTGATGGGCACAGTGTGGTGTCACACAGAAATTTTCTGGATGACACAGCATTTGTTATGGGCAGACGTTGCACTTACCTTTTCTAGCGTAATCACTGGGCATATGAGACTTAAGAACTGATGTCTCAGGGTGACGGGCGCATTGTGGTGTCATACTGTTCTGGGTGACACAGCATTTGTTGTGGGCAGACGTTGCACTTACCATCAGGTGAACGTTTTGTCAGGTCGTTCCGAAACTTTTATCAAATAAAAAAAAAATACCATCAGGTGAACGTTTGCTCGTCTCGTCACTTAATCCTACCACCAGTTTAAAAAAAATGCTGTTCAATTAATATTATGTTATAATATATATTCAATAAAAATTATTCTATTCTATTCTACAGTTAATTGTTCCGGTTCTAGATGCTGGTGCATGAGCTATTTATACTTGTAAAACGTACCCGCGCTACAGAAAAAGTCTATTTCTTACCTTTTACTGTTATGTCGACCATCGTAGCCGACTACAATGCCATTGTGCAGTTGACTTTGATGACAAACTTTTTGTAGGTACGAAAGGAGACCCTGTAATTGAGTAAAAATTGTCATAGGAAAGTTCACAGTTTTGTTATGTAAGTTTAAGGATGTCGACGACAGGAATTCTTAATTTTTTTATATTTGAACGTTTGAGCGGCAAAGTCGAGCGATCACGTGGTAAATCGGCACTTAAAATTGTTCTACAATTGGTGATGGCACCGAGGATCGAACCCAGGTCACTCGCGTGCTATGAAATTGAAGGCGAGCCCTGAAGTAGTAGTGTGCAAACATTACTGTGTTTCGGTTTGAAGGGCATTGTGAGCTAGCGTAATCACTGGGCATATGAGACTTAAGACCTTATGTCTCAGGGTGATGGGGATGTGGTGTCGCTCAGAAATTTTCTGGGTGACACAGCATTTGTTATGGGCAGACGTTGCACTTACCATCGGGTGAACGTTTTGCTCGTTTCATCACATTATCGATTAAAAAAAAACAGAATGTCACCTGTGCAGTTTGCAGCACCACCACATCGTTCATGCACTTGTAGCCGGCGCCCATGCGCCCGCGCAGGCCGGCCGTGCCGAAGCTCAGCCGCTGCAGCATCGTCTGCTTCAACTTCTCCCATCGTGAGTTGGCGATGTCATCCAAGACCTCTTGGCGGGTGGTTGGGTTCTGCAGAAATGAAATAAAGCACTGTTAAAGTTACCTTTTATTTTTTAATACTCATCACACAATTAAAAATACAGAAACATTCGATTTTAGAATGAGGCGATAATTTTTACGCGGCGAAATTATAATATAATAACGTGGTGGGATTCCGTCTAAGTAGGTATCGCAGGGCCAGTTATTCTGGCGTGTAGCAAGTTTTTTTTTATTGGATAAAGTGATGAAACGAGCAAAACGTTCACCTGATGGTAAGTGCAATGTCTGCCCGTAACAAATGCTGTGTCACCCAGAAAATTTCTGTGTGATACCACATTGTGCCCATCACCCTGAGACATAAGTTCTTAAGTCTCATATGCCCAGTGATTACGCTAGCTCACAGTGCCCTTCAAACCGAAACACACTAATGTTTACACACTACTCCTTCACGGCAGAATAACCGACCCTGGGGTGGTACCTACCTAGACGGATTCCTGCATAGAAATCCTACCACCAGTGCGCAAACATTACTGTTATTACGGAATATTACAGATGTGAATCAGATGGTCAAGTAAAACTTTGAATACCAAGAAACACCTAATATTTGGGCAGAGTAACGTCCTGGTACACGTTATCAACAATGCTTACTTCGCTCAGTTAAGACGAACTTTTATACACCGCACCGCAATCACATTAGTCAATACAATAACTCATCATCAACATCATTTCAGCCTATCACTAGTCCACTGCTGAACTTAGGCCTCCGGCATAGATTGCCAAAAGTTTGCAGTTCGCATTTTGGGGGATTCAGCCAGTCGCTACGCTTGGCAACAGGAGTTTATTTAATCCATGTTAAGATGTTCCAGGAAGATGCTGCTGCCCATCTCCTGGTTTTAATTTTCCCTGTCGGCTTTTACAACACCCGCGGGATAAGATGGGGTGGTAGATTCTCTTAAGCCGCTACCACACAGCAAATCAAGTTACTTATAATTGTTAATACTGTACAGTTTATACTCATTATTCTTATTTACTTTAATTTCTATTATTATACTCTTATTTATATTACTCATAATGAATAATTAGTACGATGGATGTAGATGATTCTATGTAACGTTGCCAATTGCATGTAACACTGTGTTCCGGTCTGAAGGGCACTAAAAGCTAGTGTAATCACCTGGCATACGAGACTCAAGAACCTCAGGGGGTCGGAGGCAGTGTGGGCTACACAGAAAAGTTCTGGGTAACACAGCATTATTATGGGTAGACGGTGCACTTATCATCAGGTGAACGTTTTGCTCGTCTCTTCTATATAAAAAAAAATCCATCATATAAAAAAAAATCAATTCCGGAAGTCATCAACTGCGCAAGAGACGCAAACACTGAAGTACCCACGCGTCTTAAAAGTCCTAACTTACTCTCGCATGATGTAACGCCCATGCGATAACATCGGGGGTTGGTTCAAATCCAATGTTAGAGACACGTGGACATAACAACATAACTGAATTGGAATCTAGTAGCCGGCGCGTTGAAGCCAGGCACTAAACAAACTTGAATGCAAAATTTATTCAAATGAGTGTAAATTTCCATAGACCGCATTTGAGACATTAGTAAAGAGGGACAAGAGGTTTCTTGACGCTTTTTTCTTAGGAGGCTAACCTTCTGCTGGGGTAACTTCTGCAATCAGACTTGAGACGTATAGTTATTACGAGTACTATCATTGTAATTAACATTTCCTTCGCGTCTGGCTACGGAAGCTAGGTGCCCATTTCTCGGTTGGTTGGAGTGATTGGCTATTGCGCTACGGGTCACGGGTTCGATTCTCACTCGGGATGAACATTTGTAGGGCCTATAGATAGTTGTTCAGGGTCTGGGTATTTGTGTTAGTTCATTTATGTATAATGAACCCACGGCACTGGAGAACCTAGTCCCACACTAGCATAGTTTTTTTTTAACTACTTATCTCTAAAGATAACAACATTGTTATCTCATAAGGCCTTTTATTTTTACTCTCGCCCGCGCATCTGTCTTCCCGCGCCGATTCAATATTAGACACTTCAAGGCGACGGCGAAAATTTGCTTTCAGGCTAATGACGAATTATTTTTCTTGGCGTATCGTCGTTGGCAGGTCACTGTTCAAAGGCCGATGACACGCAAGTGCCGTTTTAATGTGTATGCCAAAGTAATTTATATTTGTAAAAGTATTCCATCTCATATTATTCTCATAACGTCCCGCTGATCCCCTGATTTCCTGCACACTTGGCCAGGTCGGCACTCCATCTGATGGGTCGTTGTTCTTCTAAAAGGAGTCCAAGGTGCTCCGAAGAGTTAGCCACGCAACTCCAGTGCGGGTTGACGGACTTCACGTGTCCCCGAAATATCTCATATTTCTCTGACATACAGATTTCCTCACGAAGTTATTATCTTCCGTCGATCACGTCACAACATACAAGATGCTGGCAACATTCACTAGATGACAACGTGCGATCGTGAATGTTGACTAGCGGACGAAATTTTCTACGCCGTGGACCCTTGGTTAGAATTCCAGCCGCAGCCAATATTGGTACAAAAATATAAATTGTTGGTTTTCGAGACTGGTAAAGCGCCGTCACGATGCAGGAAAAATGCAAGTGTGGGGCATTGTCTATTTAAAAAATAAAACAGTCGTTTGAATTTGGAAGGAAACTCGTTATGATAATGAATGTGGCGCGGTCAGGGCGTTACGGCGCCTCTAATTATTTATCATCATTAAGAAGCTGAGATTAAATTAATTTCCATAACATTATTTGCAACTAGCTGTGCCTCGCGTAAAAATAGCCGACCCCGATCGATGATATACTTCCCAATTTGAATCGGATTTTGGAGTTTTAATATTTTTGCGCGGAAGGAGTTTCTATTTTTCTAAAATTAAAGTAGCCTATGCTACCCACTACAATATCACCTATCTGTCAGTGAAAGTCCCGTCAAAATCGGTGCAGCCGTTTCGAAGATAAGCCGTAACAAACAGACAGACAGACAGACAAAAATTTTAAAAATGGTTTTATTCTCATAAATACCGTATATACATTCATAAGAATTGAGTAAAAAGCCGATATTTTCTTATTAAAAACAGACTCTTTTAATTTTATTTATTTGTATAGAAGAAAACGTTAATCCAGTAGTCATTAATGGAAATAATTATTAGCAAATGAATTTTCAGACTTCACGCGATGACTAATTTATTCAACTTCTTAATAGAATGCTAATTCATTAAAGTATGCAATACAAATTCAGGCCATTAAATTTGCTCTAACAGTATATTGAAGTAACCTTGCGACGTACTTTTACATGCATTTAGCACATTGTTACTATTAACATACGTTACGTCATGAAGGCAACAGCAATTTTTTTTAATGTACTCGTAGTGACAGGACGAGCAAAACGCTCACCTGATGGTAAGTCCAAAGTCTGCCCATAACAAATCAGTATCACTCAGAACATTACGTTACCCTGGGACATCACCTCTTAAGTCTCATATGCCCAGTAATTACACTAGCTCTCAGTGCCCTTCAGACCAAATCAGAAATATTTGCACACTAATACTTCACGGCAGTATTCGTGGCCTGGGGTGGTACGTACCTATGCAGAAATCAGCTAGGTAGGTACCACCACATGGCCAGTTATTCTGCCGTGAAGCAGTAAGTGTGCAAATATTACTGTGTTTCGGTTTGAAGGGCACTGTGGACTAGCGTAATCACTGGACATTTGAGACTTAAGAACTGATGTCTATGGGTGACGGGCGCAGTGTGGTGTCACACAGAAATATTCTGGGTGACACTGCATTTGTTGTGGGCGGACATTGCACTTACCATCAGGTGAACGTTTTGCTCGTTTCGGCACGTTGTACAATAAAACAAAAAAGTAAACAGTATTTGTTTTCGGTTATTTGAAGCGTGGATTTGCTGTAACCACCATGCTTTGCAGGTGCGGCAACCAGACTGCAGAACAATCAATCTACAATCTATATAGTAATAACATCACAAAACTATGTTCCATGTAAGGTTAAGAATATTACTCTTCATCTATATATTAATATACATACAGTCACACCTTTTTCCCTATAAGGGTTAGGCATAGATCACTCTGCGCCCTCGCAAACCACGTCGCCGCCATTTTCGTAAAAGTCAAAAAATTCTGACTCCCTATTGAGTTCCTGTGCAGTATAGTGACAGCCTGGCATATTATGGTGTTATTCTGCACAAATAAAGGCTATCCATACAAGACCTTAGTCGCCTCTTACAACACCTTTATAGCAAAGGTGCTATTCTACTCTGCTGGACACCTATCGGCAGATATTATTATGTGAAGAGAACCTTTTCAAGCATATTGCATGCACAAAGGAGTGTGAAATTTGGCATAGTCAAAGTTTCTATGGGGAAGAAGCAAGAAAGCTAAAATTTATATCTATGATGATGATGATAATGTTCTCCTAGCCGATTTCGACCACGGCGACAACTGCCGACTACTGTCGAGAGCCATCAACTGCGCAGGAGATATTATAGTGCCACAAGTGTACGCGCAAACCCAGAGACACTCACTCGTCCCAACCTACCCGCGCCCAATGTAACGCTGATGCGATAAGATCGGAGGTAGACTGGGATGCAGTGTCAGAAACACGGGGACAATCACAACACAACCAGACCCGAAAACCAACAATTTATGTTTTAGCACAAACCCAGGACCCGCGGCTTAGAAGTCAGGTACTCTGACCACTAGGCCACGCGGTCGTCAATATATTGGTGATACTTTCATATATCTATATATGTGTTACAACATGTTTTATGGCAATCTATAGGGGAGGCCTCTATTCAACAAATAGATTAAGTTTAAAAAAATAAAACATTCATTATTATGTCCATACTGTCAGTGACAATCACATAATAGACTGCCATTTGTTTAATTTCAGTCTTTAAAACCACTGTATTTGCAAATAAACATTTATTACTCTAGGTAGCAAGAGAAGTGTTTGACATATCATATTATTTATCTACATATTTTAGTTTACCATATTTTATAACAAGATAATTAAGTATCCTCAAATACATTATTATTTTATAGTAAAGACATGACTACTTTCATACTGACAATGACAAACAGTCTCAAAGAGAAGAGATTGTTGTTACAGATCTTAAATGTTGGTACTTGTTACTGGTAGTAGGATTTCTATGCAGGAATCTGTCTAGGCACGCCCCAGGGCCAGTTATCCTGCTGTGAAGCAGTAGTGTGCAAGCATTGCTATTTCGGTTTGAAGGGCGCTGTGAGCTAGCGTAATCACTGGGCATTTGAGACTTAAGAACAGATGTCTCAGGGTGACGGGCGCAGTGTGGTGACACACAGAATTATTCTAGGTGACACGCCATTTGTTGTGGGCAAACGTTGCAGTTACCATCAGGTGAACCTTTTGCTTGTTTCGTCACTTAATACAGTAAAAAAAAAAACAAATAATTAATCAAACCAAAATCCTTTGCAGTTGAATTTCAACCACTGGGCGACCAGTAGTATAATTAATAGCTCCAACCTCTTTATCAACCAATGAGCTCTTACATAAACTGAACAGCTGAACAACATAACAAGTAACACAAGTATCCAAAATATTTCAAAAGTTGAATTGGTCTGTGAATGTATGGTGAAACAGTTTTCTGTGTTAACTGTGTTAAAAGTAATGTTAAAAATATGTTTGACAACCTGCCTGAATATTCATATCTTAGAAACAACGATGAATGAAAGAAGATTGATGAAACAGATTTATGAGGTGAGTGCGAATGGGAAAGCCGGTAGGGTTGACCTAGGCATATATATCACAATAAGATTGGAAAACAATTGAGGAAAGGTCACATTAAGTGTACCATGCAACCGACGAGTATGTATGAAAATGCTAATGAAAGTAGTAGAAGCTAAAGATGTGTGTCAGGATTGTAGCAAGTTGTGGAAAGATATGGTCTCTGCCTACCCCAATGGGAAAGAGGTGCGACTATGTATGAATGTATGTATAGAAACAATAAAACTGTGCAAGGTGTCACCAAGGGGGAGCAGATGGATGGGGATGAATATTTTACCAAATATTTAGGTAAGGATCTACATGTCATTACACCACCACCTGGCAGTAAATGTCCCAAAAAAAGAAAAAAAAAAGTTGTAGGCCTTAACCCCTTAAGGACTTAAATATCCTTACTGTCAGTAATTGGCCCTTCAGTTCCCATCATTCACCATACAACATTTTATATGAAACATTTTAAACTTTAATAAGAAAAATTACTAATTTGCTTAAAGATTACACTTTTACAAGTATCATTCAATACCTACATTACATAATATAAGTCATTATTAAATTTCGGTTAAATTGTAAAATTAAAATTTAACATTAAGATGAAAGAACGATCTACAGTAATCGATAGTTATTGATAGTTCCGATAGTGACCTTAGAATAATATAATAAATAGTACATTAGATACTAAATTAAAAAAAAGTGATTTTGCAGACCTTGTCATGTTTCAACCAACTCTCAACTGCGGCATCTAATTTCACGTCCCCACTATTGCAAATACTCATTTTCAATTAAACCCCGTAAATAGTTGAATAGTTCGTTTCTTTTTAATGTGGGATGTGATATTGTAATATAAATTTATTCTATTCTATTCTATTCTAAACTAACGTCGTAATTTCATACACGACTTTACGAATAAATAATGAATGCGACACTTCCTTAAGAATTCACTGAATTTAATGACGATAGCGAGCTCAAGCTATCAAAACTGAACAGAATAATTAACAAATTCACGGAATTATGGGAGTAAATTATTCGCTTTGGCTCCGGTTGTCAGGTTGTCATTGTCAGATTTGTCATTTGACACTTGACAACAACTATAATCAGGGCTGCATTTGAGCAGAAAATAAATTACTGGACATACAGAACACAAACATTTTAAAATTTATGTTATACTGTTACTTTATATTCTAGTATTATCATCATTGTTTAACAACTTGCTTATATTATATATTTCACCGTGTGGTAGCGGTTTAAGAATATCAGATAACGTTAGTGCCACGACATTCTGTAAATGTCGTACCGTTGCCTTTTGCCTTTGCCGAGATTTTCTTGGCATTAACTTCATGTCTGGAAAATGACACAGCTTCTAACAGGTGGCAAAATTACTATGTTGAAAAAACCCGGACCTAAAATAAACAAAACTGTAATGGGCAACAGTGCCTAAAGTTTAGGCATCTGGTAACGTGCACGCCAATATGTCTGCCTGCGCCTTATGCCAATCCCTCCTTAGTAAAGACCGATGTCCAGACGTGGACTAATAACAGACTGATGACGATGATAATGTTACCGCCTAGGTTTATGTTACAGGTATACTGTTACCAAGCAACAGTGTACGATCATGAATGTGCTTTAGTTTAGAAGGCACTGTAGTTAATGATACTTCTAGTTATATCAGATTAAATAACGGATGTTTCAGAGTGACAAGCACAGGCCAGTACCATTCAATTGTTTTTTTGGGAAAGTGCAACCTCTACGCCTGCTCATACCATCCGTACCTACGAAATTAAAGTTGAAGAGTTTTTCAATATAATTTGTGTGGCAGTTTCTTAAAACTTTCCCGCTGTTGCATGGACGTTTTCCATGACATTGTCTTTTATATCGTCCAAGTTGTTGTTTACAGAAAATTTGTGTTGTTTATTGTCTACAAATATTCCATAAATAATAACAATACTAATTCTGTCAAACATTGTTAATCATATATTTACCTCTACGCGAATATTATTTTATAACCGATTTGAGCACCAAATTTAAAGTTTCCGTAAAATTATAAAATTACTTCTTTTATTACTGTATTGAATTCCACCCTGACTACATTGCAGACTATTATTGACATTACGTCAGGAATATTGTTTTTTAACACCAAATGAACAAACGCTGATGTGTCGCCACGCGAAAAAACGCTACTTCTGGTGAAACACTTTCATTAAAATAATAGTCTGTGGAAAAATAATAACAGAACTTGCGTAGTTTGTATTTATAAAAATGTAGTAGAATGGAATAGGTATTAAATATTTTAAGCTCTATTTTTAATTCGATTTAAAAATTATTTTTTAAAATATTGCGTAAATTTTTGGAACACGATTAAAAGTTTAAGAGTTTTTATTTTTTAATATAAACATGTGAATAGATCAATAACAAAATAATTTGAAAAATAAACGAATTACTGAAATACTTCTTATAATACCTTCTATACACGGCTTGAGCAGGTATTTCTCAAGTCGTACGATGACGGAATCAGTTAATTCTATTATGGAATGAAGAATATCGTGGTGCTTTTCAAAAATCTAACAAAAAATATTTATTCTTTATCTATTCTATTCTTTTCTTTGTAAAGTTTTGGTAAGAATACACCAATAAAGGCGTTAAGAAAAAATCTAGTTATAATTGCATAAATACGGCTATCCACATTTTGTAATCAATTAATGTGTATGTGCAATTAACCTATTTGCCTTAACATATTATATTTCTGAGCTTTCGGTTCACTGGGAGTGGTATCGTAGCGTCAAGATTAATTTATTTATTCAGATGTTCCAGGAAGATACCGCTGACCATCTCCTGGTTTTCGTTTTCCCTCTGTCGACTTTTACGACACCCACAGGATGAGATGGGGTGGTAGATTCTATTAAACCGCTACCACACGGTTAAGATTAGCGGACAATAAATTGTATAGCCGTATCTGCTGAATCCTATTTATGTTTTACTTACATGGAACACACCATCGATATAATACTGCCGATGTTTCATGGATGCGTTTTTGAAATCAAGTGCTGATAAACGAGTATACATCTATTCAGATTCTGGTCGAAGAACAAAGATGTTAATACGTTACCATTGCTTGAGAGCATGGTCCTTTCTGCGTCTTGTCAACACGAATGTGGTGTGTACAAGAATGGTTGGCTTAACATATTAATGTCGCTTTATTTGTGTTTGATAATAAATATTTTTAATTTTTATTATCAAACACAAATATTTTAAACGGAAACGTTGATTACTATAGACATTGTTTGAAGAATCGCTATGAAGTACTTACTTATAAAATTAGAAACGTAGTTGGGAGTAGCTTCAGCCACGGAGAAAGTATTATATTGGCCTCAGCAGGATGGAACCTACGTTGAAGGGCTGTCGCGTCGCTCTCGCATCTATTCAATATTGTTCAGTATTGTGCACTCAGGGTGCTATAAAAAATGTTTTTTCCCAGACTATTGAATATTGACACTAAACCTACCGACATTATATATATATATATATATATATATATATATATACTTATATATATATATATATATATATATATATATATATATATATTTATATATATATATATATTTCTACGGTATAGCCTTGTAAAAGATAGCATGGCAATTAAACATCAAAAGTCAATATATAAAGTTTGAAGATGCAAACTGATGTCAATTTAAACAAAATATACATACATAATATCACGACTGTATCCCATAAGGGGTAGTCAGAGACTGGGCACTAACTGCAAAAACAGATGACTGCCACAGTCCACGTTTCACCAAAACAATATAATGCACTTGGTGTGATAGGTGGTGAGCCCATCGCCACCATGCGCTGTTGGGTGCATAGTGCAGTTTAATTCCTTACTCGCCTTTTACGAGATCCATTGGATGAGATAGAGTGGTAGTATTCTTTAAACGAGCCGCCACCACACGAAATGTTTATTGTTTATTATAAACTTTTGCTTTGGACAATTTTGATTAAAGTCTCGAAAGTCTAAAACCGGTCATTTGACCGCTCTTGTAGGTTTAGTATTAATTTATTAAGAACATATGTATCACAAGTATTGCTAAAAAGACCGTTGTTGTCATTAATGTCTGGTACATTATTGTATATTGTCTGCATTTAGGCCTGAGTTCACCAACTCAAACAACTGTTTAAATATTTAAATCATTTCGGCCGGTTATGTATATTTTCTTACTCCCATTTAGCACGTGCTTATCAGTGTTATACGAGGGTGGATTGAAAAGTACTCGGCCTAACACAGATCCATTCAATTCTAAAAATCAAATCTACCCACATTATTTAGTTCAGTTCAGACTAGTTCATTGTGTGAAGTTCGAAACATGTGCGATAATTAGTTGTGATTTTAAATTTATTAACAAAGTAATCGGTCATAATTTCCGCGAATGGAGCAAATCGAGCAGCGTGCCGTCATTAAGTACCTCCATAAGAAAGGGGCTATCATCAAAAGCCATCCATGATGACATGGTCAGTACATTAGGCGATTGTGCTCTGTCATATTCATCCGTCAAAAAATGGATAGCAGAATTTAAGCGTAGTAGAGAGAGTGTGAAAGATGAACCCCGCTCTGGAAGGCCTTCGACGTCAACTACTGACGAAAATATTAAAAAAGTACTTGATTTAATAATGGGAGACCGCAGATTAAAAATTAGAGAGATAGCCGAGATTATAGGCATCTCTTATGAACGAACTCAAAACATCATTGTCAACGAGTTGGGTTTCCACAAGGTGTCTGCGAGGTGGGTTCCGCGACTGCTTTCAGTTGAACAAAAAAGGACGCGATTGACTATTTCACGCGACTGTTTGGAGTTATTTGAAGCCGATGCAGATGATTTTTTGAATCGTTTTGTTACTATGGACGAAACATGGGTTCATTACTGTACACCGGAAACAAAACAACAATCAAAACAGTGGAGAAGACCTGGTTCACCACCCCCTAAAAAGGCTAAGTCGATTTTGTCGGCAAATAAGGTGATGGCTTCAGTATTCTGGGACTCGAAAGGTGTGATTATGATTGATTATCTTGAAAGGGGTCAGACTATAAACTCTGATTACTACTACACCTTACTACGTCGTTTACGAGAGGAAATAAAAGAAAAACGTCGAGGAATGCTCAGAAGAAAAGTCCTGTTTCATCAAGATAACGCCCGTGTTCACACGTCAGTACAGTCAATGGCTGGAATTCACAACTGTGGCTTTGAACTGTTACCGCATCCGCCGTATTCACCTGATCTGGCACCATCAGACTTCTTTCTGTTCCCTAACCTAAAAATGCACTTGGGAGGTCAAAGATTTTCGACAAACGACGAGGTCAAAGCAGCTGTAGACGCATATTTTGACTCTAAGGAAGAATCATTTTTTTTAACGGTCTAAATGCTTGGAAGGGGAGGTGGCAAAAGTGTATTGAACTTGATGGTGATTATGTAGAAAAATAAAAATATAACTGATTTAGTATGTGTTTATTTTCTTGGTTAGGCCGAGTACTTTTCAATCCACCCTCGTATTAGTTGCTATGACAGTATATAAACTGCAAAAAGTTATTGTTCAAGATGGCTTCTTATTTTAATTTTATAATGGAAGCAAAATTGGTTATGCGTTTTTTTATTTTTTATTTTTGTTATTTCATAAAAGTGACGCAACGAGCAAAACATTCACCTGATGGTAAGTGTACTGCCCATAACAAATTTAGAGTCATCCAGAAAATTACTGTGTGACACCACACTGCGCCCGTCAACCTGAGACATCAGTTCTTAAGTCTCATATGCCCAGTGATAACGCTAGCTCTCAGTGCCCATCAAGTCGAAACACAGTAATGTTTGCACTTTACTGCTTCACGGCAAAATAACTGGCCCTGGGGTGGTACCTACCTAGACGGATTCCTGCATAGGAATCCTACCACCAGTAAATTCCATATTTATTTTAATTGAGTATTAAATTTATGACTAATAATTTAGCCAGGGGCTCACAAATAACAGAGATATTAAAAACTTGCTGGTATACAAAAGTCCAACCCTTGTACTATTTTAATATTAAATCATTATAAGCAATCGTAATTAATTAACATGACACAATAATTCAGTGTTTCTTGCATAACGACTACGTTATTTTGTTGCATTAAACGTAGTTGTTGATTCTCTGATAACATTCTGAGATTCCCTGATTACTTAAGCATGGAATAAAATATAATGGTGAACATTAAAATTGTAACAGGCTGTTTAGTACGTACTTACACAGAGTCACGCCTCTTTCCCATTGGGCTAAGCAGAGACCAAATCTTTACACGTGCTACGATTCTGACACACATCTTTCGGTTCTTCTACTTTATTTAGTGTTTTCATACAAACTCGACGGATGCGGGTACTTTCGACATCCAAAACATCTAGGCATCCCTTTGTCTATCGTTGTTACTTCATCTTCTACCACATCGCCACATTCCCTTATCACGCTGTTCATCACTTAGTCCATCAATGTTACTCCAGCTATACTACTCAAACTGCTTATTTCCACAGCATTAATTATATTTTCATGCTTCAGAAGTTTAATATTAACAATGTGATCAGCTAACAATTGTTTAATGCTCAGTCGGTGAACTCAGGCTTTAGTCTATGTCTTTCACAGCCGGAATTATTTTGTTGGACATACGAGTACAATAATATCATATCGTGATATCATATGGGAGAAATTTATAGTTTTTGGATGTACATGCGTAATTTTATTTTCGTATATTTTTCGCTTATTTTTGTTTAAGAGCGCCTGCCCTACCCGGGCATACGAAAGTGATTGTTACTTCTAACCTTCAGCACACTATTTTTCAAAACTCCATCTTTGCTATTAACTACGGGCAGTTAAGGTACAAGCGCCTGTGAAATAATAATAATTTGTTTTCTAATTGCTACTTTGCTATTAAAACACTACAGGAGTCAAAAATTATATACTTAAATGTGACTATAGTAATTTAATTAAATGTCGTTATTATAACGTTCTACAAAAGAAGTACTATTTGTTTTCATATCGACAAAATACTACCTTAAGAGTCAACGAAATATGTGAAATTGTAACTAAAATATTATAAGTCGCAGTAGCTATAACATTAGTTTGGATTAGAAGACACTCTATGATACATTTTTTTTCAACATAGAAACATCAGAACATTGTTACGATAATCCATACTACTATTAAGGCTTAAGGTTATCTACCACCCCATCTCATCCCGTGGGTGTCGTAAAAGACGACTGAGGGAAGATTAAATCCGGAAGATTGGTGTTCCAGGAACATGCTTCTGCACAAGCATCTTCCTGGAACACCGAAAAAAAAACTGAAAATTGCGGTTGTTAACTCGTCCGCCAAGCGTGGCAACTATGTCAAAATCATCCCAAAATGAGAGCTACAAACTTTTGTGGCAATCTATAGAAGAGGCAATCTATAGAGAAGCAGTGGACTAGTGATAGGAACTCTGTGTCCGGTCTGTTTGTTTTTTTTTTACGGACCGTTTAACCGATCTTGATTAAATTCGGCACAGAGATAGCTTGTATCCTGATACTTTTTATGCCGAAAATATCAAGTAGTTTCCACGGGATATTTAAAGGATCTGTTTCCACGTGGGCAAGTCGCGATCATCAACTAGTAGCGTATTCTTAATATAAAAATCAAGAAAACGTATTGTATATCTTTTAGATATTAATCACCAGTAGTTGGATTGCTGTTAAACGTGTAATGTCATAAACATATCTATGAAATATCCTACAAGATATTTGGTAAAAACTCAAGTCGTATTCTTATAGAAGCTCGTATTTGAGCCTTGAACGTATTGAACTTGAAACTATCTGTGAGTGTCTATCACCTGGCTAGCAAGGGTATACAGAATTTTTATTTATTTATTCAAACTTTATTTGCACAAAAAGTTTACCTACAAAAAGGCGGACTTATGCCTAGAGGCATTCTCTACCAGTCGACCTTTGCGTTGAGCAGAGAACATGGTAAGGGTGGTTAGTGATAAGGAGAGACATAATTTAAAAAAAATACATAAAGACGTTAATATATATATACTTAAACGTATATACAGTGCACACATACACTAATATACACATCATCATTATCATAATTTCAGCCTATCTTAGTACACGACATAGGCCTCCCCCTTACATAAATGTTGACAGGCACTGAAGTAAAATTATTTATTAGCATCATATCTAAAATTAGTAATATAAAATGAAATGAAAGAAGTATTACACAAAATATGAAAAATAACTTATTAATTGTCAAGTAATGCACTCGTGCAGACGTTTGAAACAAGTCTTGGATTTAGCCATTATTAAAGATAAATTGACGAAACGAGCAAAACGTTCACCTGATGGTAAGTGCAACGTCTGCCCATAACAAATGCTGTGTCACCCAGAACATTTCTGAACACCACATTGCGCCCGTCACCCTGAGACATCAGTTCTTAAGTCTCATATGCCCAGTGATTTCGCAAGCTCTCAGTGCCCTTCAAACTGAAACACAGCAATGTTTGCACACTACTTCTTCACGGCAGAATAACTGGCCCTGGGGTAACACCTACCTAGATGGATTCCTGCATAGTAATCCCACTACCCAACCTTTGTGCCGTGCGGTGGCACACGTTGGATAGAGCGATTTTTTTCAGGAAGTTTTATTGGGTTGTCTTATTGGGTTTTAAAAACTATACCTACAAAATGATTCTTAGCATGACGTATCATACGAGCACCATTGCAGTTACCGAGATTTAATTTTCTAGTGTATACACGATGACATTAAGCTCCCACAATTCAGTTTACAGTCATTCCCTCACCTGACGTGACGTCACCGGTCAGTTGATTAGGAAACTGATTTTTCAATCAGCGTTCAATCACAATTGTAATTGCTCGAACGGAACCGACCACTCCACGCCCCCGGCCGTACCCTGCGTCCGGCGCACGTCGATTTTCATTACACACATACCCACCTAGCGGACCGTCGAGGAAACCAAAAGCAGCTGGGTGAAACATTTTTCTGTGCGTGAGTGTGTGTGAGATTATTTTTACGTGCAGGTGAACAACTGTAGGCCACAAAGTCGATAAGAATGGCAAGTGAAGTCACGTTGTAATACTGTTTCTGGAAACAACTACAAACTATTTTATATGTCCGATAGTCGGATTTTTACCCATAAAACATTCCCATAAACATTACTCTGCGGCAAATGAGTTCGTGAGGAAACCTGCAAGCCTCACAAAAAACAGATATTTTGAACAATGTATTTGTTTTAAAGTTCGTCATTTCGCACTGAAACAGCATATTAGACCCTTCCCGGCTTTAAAACCCAGTTAAATATCACAGAAATACTACAACAACAGAGAAAAACATTTCTGTGTGACACCACATTGCGCCTGTCACCTGGAGACATCAGTTCTTAAGTCTCATATGCCCAATGACACAGTAATGTTTGCAAACTACCTCTTAACAGAGGAATAACTGGTCCTGCAGCGGTACCTAACTAGACGGGTTCCTGTACAGGAATCCTACCACTAATAAAATGTTACTTATTTCCATTAACACAATAACGATACGATAGAGGCGTTTTTTCATCATCATCATCATCATTTCAGCCTATCACTAGACCACTGCTGAACATAGGCCTCCCCCACAGATTGCGACAAAACTTTGTAGCTCTCACTTTGGGGGGAATTTTGCCATAGTTGCCATGCTTGGCAGGCAGTCGCAACCGCAGTTTATTTATTCAGACGTTCCCGGAAGATGCTGCTGCCCATCTTCTGGTTTCTATTTTCCCTCTGTCGACTTTTACGACACCCGCGGGATGAGATAGGGTGTTAGATTCTCTTAAGCCGTCTTCCATTTCTATCATTGTTGAATAAAGGGGAGACCTATACAGAAAATTCAAGTGAGGTAATTGCTGTTGCACTTCTTTACTTATATACTTCTTTACTTATATCTGTTATATTACAGATATATTATGCGAATTTTGCTGGTGGTAGGATTCCTATGCAGGACTCCGTCTAGGTAGGTACCACCCCAGAATCAGTTATTCTACCGCGATTCAGTAGTGTGCAAACATTACTGTGTTTCGGTTTGAAGGGCACTGTGACCTAGCGTAATCACTGGGCATATGAGACTTAACAACCTATGTCTCAGGGTGATGGGCACAGTGTAGTGTCATACAGAATTTTCTGGGAGACACAGCATTTGTTATGGGCAGACGTTGCACTTACCATCAGGTGAACGTTTTCCTAGTTTCATCACTTTCTTTTTCCTCCATTCCACTCTAAAAACTCTAGATGCACGAAATGGGGTAAGGCATTCCTTAAACTTGACGCTACACGGTCTAGAAAATTGTAAAAACAAATGTCTCCATTTCTTAACCTTTTTGGAATATCTAGGTCCCTCATATATTGTGATGTGTCTTATCAAACTGAATTTTTGGGAAAAATTAATTTAGAGCTTTTCAATGCTTTTTAATTCAATAATAAACAAATATAATCTTTTAAATTTCAATGCTTTTGTGTCGACAGAAACAACTAAAGGAATTAAAACTCCGGCCGCTGTGAGTATATATTCCTGACAGGTCGTGATCGAATGGCCGTTGTAACTAAGATTTTTGAATAAAAATATTATTATCGTTTACGAACGAATAATATCTTTAAAAATTATGTCAACTTACAATAAAATCGATAAACGTTATAATTTTGCGTCATGTTTAACCTATACAAATAAATAAAACTAAAGTGTCAGTTTGAAATAACAAAAAAACAGATTTTTACTCAGTTCTTGTGTAAGTGTAAACATACTTAAAACAATTTTTAAAATTTTTGTCTGTGTGTTCCGGCTAATCTTCGATACGGCTGGACCGATTTTGACGGGACTGTCAGATAGCTGATATTATAGCGGGTAACTTCATCATCATCATCATTTCAGCCTATTATAGTCCACTGTCGAACTGTCATATCGGTTATCGGTTCTACGCGCTATATGGCCGGCCAATTGCCACTTTAGCTTACTAATCCTTAGGGCTATGTCGGTTACTTTGGTTCTGCTGCGGATATCACCATTACGGATTTTAACACACAGAGAAACTACGAGCATAGTACTTTCTATAGCTCGCTGAGAAATTCTGAGCTTCCTCATGCCTGCAGTGAAGGACCACGTCTCTGTTCCGTATGTCATCACTGGCAACACGCACTGGTTGTAAACTTTGGTTTTGAGACACTGAGGTATACTCGACGAGAAGATGTGACGCAGTTTCCCGGACGCTGCCCAGCCGAGTTGAATCCGTCGATTGACCTCTTGGTCGAAGTTGGACCTACCTAGTTGGACAATTTGTCCTAGGTATACGTATTCGTAAACAACTTCGAGCGTAGCGTTACCAACAACAACCGGTATAGGTGTGACATGGACGTTAGACATGATCTTTGTCTTGTCCATGTTCATCTTAAGACCTACCCGTTGGGAGACTCTATTGAGGTCATTGAGCATAGTGCCCAGTTCCTCCAGCGATTCTGCCATTATGATTATGTCGTCGGCAAATCGAAGGTGAGTGCTGTATTCGCCATTGATGTTGATACCATATCCTCTCCAGTCCACTAGCTTGAAGACATCTTCCAATGCAGTGGTGAAGAGTTTCGGGGATATGACATAGCCCTGTCTTACACCTTTCTGCAATTGGATTGGTTTCGTACTCTGGTTCTGTACTCGGATAGCCATCGTAGCATTGGTGTAGAGGCACTGCAACACTTCGATATACCGACAGTCAATTCGGCACCGCTTAAGTGACTGAAGCACCGCCCAAATTTCGACGGAATCAAAGGCTTTCTCATAGTCCACATACGCCAGACATAGCGGGAGACTGTACTCTTTTGATTCTTCAGTACAATCTGGCGAAGGGAATGTATGTGGTCTATGGTACTAAAGCCTTTTTGGAATCCGGCTTGTTCGGGAGGCTGTAAGTCGTCAAGTCTGCTTGCGAGACGGTCTGATTTATGACACCCACGGCATGAGATGGGGTGGTAGTTTTTCTTAAGCCGCCACCACACAGTTTTTTACTTATTTCATTTTAATTAATTATAGTTATTTTTTTTCAACAGATAATAAACAATTATTTTCATTAATAACTGCTCCGCTGCGAACCCGATGCATGTCGTACTCTCACGGTGTTCGAGGTTTCAATTTAATTTATTCCGTCGGGGAACCTCCGCAGATTAGTTCCGGGAAAATAAAGGAAATAATTGTCAGGATAACATAATATGTAAAAATAAAATTCACTGTCATATTCATTTAGAACATCAAATATTATAATTTGAAGCAAAGTTATGTACTAATAGAAAGAAGTATTCATATAAAACTATAATATTAATATAATACTTTAAAAAAGTACGATCCATTTTACGATTTCCGTGTAATTTTTTTTAGTATTCGTAACTTAAGAGAAAGATTAACAATATCGGCTTTATAAAATTTCTTATTAGTAATAATAAGTATAAGTACCGGATCGTTATTAGAAAGTGTTTTTGGTGTAGTGCGGTGATTCGTAGTTTATTTTTTATTACGAGTATGATTTATATTTAAAATAAACTTATTATTAATTAATTTCATAAACAGAATTGTTTCTTTTAATTATAATTTTTTAATAAAAAAAGTAACAAACAAAAGTGGAGTCCTTGAACTTCTGACGACGCAGTGTTGTTGTTTACTGTTAGTTAGTTGTTTACAATATGAATCTTTAATTAGCTGACCAATAGATTGCAGATCGAAGCTCTTGAAACTTCATGAACGTTTCTATCATCGTGTCTATAAATAAAGCCAAAGTTGGCCGACATACGTTGCACTGCCTAGGGCTGGGCAGTCGACGGACAGGGCGGTAAACGGAAGCTGTCTATATAACTTTATATTTTTATTATCATACGAAGTGATATTGGTAAAGTAAATAATGGACACTGAAGATCCTAATACGCTGTTGTCAGTGGAGTTCGAGGTTTTTGGACATGTTCAAGGTTTGTTTAGGATATAGTTAAGTAAGTTTGTTTTGACGGGCACCTATCTGTCATCGGTATTTTTAAACATTAGCGATCTTAGAATGTCATTCATCATTACTTGTGGTAGGATTTCTCAGCAGGAATCTGTCTGGGTAGGTACCAGCCCTGAGCCAGTTATTCTCCCCTCAAGCAGTATGAGACTTAAAAATTTATGTCTCAGAGTGAAGGGTAGTGTGGTGCCACACTGAAATGTTCTGTATCACATAGCATTTGGATGACGAGGTGACGCATCAGGTGATCGATTTGCTATTCTCATCACTTTCTTCCATAAAGAAAAGGAGCGACACATACAATAGGATTGTGATAATCAAGCCACGCATAGCGGACGTCTTTGATTCTGCTACTCGCCATCCGTCAGTGTACTTTCGGTCTAGAATTTGCGAGATAGTTATTCAACCATCCTCCGAAGGCTATGAAATTTTCCTTGCACCGATACAATGACGTGGAGTGGTAGATTTACTTACGCCAATGAACTATTATCAGGCCGAAATTCGATGAATACTGCTATTTTATTCATCAAACACAGCAGTCATTACAGTAACTCATTCTGAGCTAGCAAGGATCGATAAAAACTCACATAAAAGAACATCATCATGATGAACGAAAGATGTGAAGCATCGACGCTCTAAGAAGTCTGCATCCGTATCAGATCTGATAGACCACAAATCCTTGCTAAAGAACATCGATCCCTGCAAAGGATGCTTCGCGACGTTATCTGAATAAAAGACATCCTAATTTCAATATATAAGATGGTTGGGTACTGCCACCAACTTGGGATCCTATTATTAATAAAACTAAATCAAAAACCAAGCGTGGTATGCTTGACTACAATGCACAGTAAGTTAATTTTAGAAAGATCAGAGCAAAAATAATAATTATAAGCTGAAAGTACCCCGGAATTACCATGGCATCAGGACGTCAAACATCTCTGTCCTCCCGTGATCATGGATGCTGTAAACCGCACGAAACGTGTAATACATAGTTAAAAATGAAGCCGATAAAGTTATAATATTCGCGTAAATATATGTAATTGTTATATGACCGCAAAATCTTGATTTATCGACTTGTTATTTTTATTATACTCTAATGTATAGTTCTCATAATCTATCTAATCTTTATCTATCTAATCTATATCTATGTATATATAAAAACGATTTACTACAGACTCATCACGATATCTCCGAAACTAGCTATATTTATTGCTTTCCCGACATAGACACTCACTAAGAAATAATTTACGAATTTACTGCTGATTGCTAAACGGGTTGGTGCTGTTTTTCTCTATGCAGACTTTAACATGATAACATCCGGGGCGGTCCAGCTAGTCACCAACAAGTGCGATGAACGTAGGTTTTATGTGGTTTTGTCAGTAGTTGTTAATAATCCACTGCTGGCGTAAAACATGGAGGCTGACAATAAAGACGAAGAATAAGAAGAAATCGCTAGCTTTTTTATAGAAGAGGGGACAAACGAGCAGACGGATTACCCGATGGCAAGTGATTACCGCCGCCCATGAAGATCTACAATACTAGAGTACTGGTGCGTTGCCGGCATTTGAGAATGGAGTAGGCTCTTTAAAAATAACACTGTCGTCGAATGCCGACAGTTAATGTGGTGATGATGAAATTTAGAGTTGTTCCGTAATGTACGATGGTGTAATTCAGCGACTGAAATTACTCCAAACAGCTATTTTTAGATCTAGGTAAGTCTACATGTTAACTACATATACAGTGGTTTTATGTATTTTTCTTCTTTCATATTCAATTTTTCCGGCACTACTGAAACGCCTGTTTTTTCCCTGATCTATACTTCACATACTTCTTTGCAAAAGTGCAACGTTATAAACAAGTAGTAGGGGTACCTTATCATTTTGTGATATTAACTAGCTAACGTCCGCGACTTCGTCCTGGTGTATGTAGGTTTTTTGAATAGCCCGTGGGCACTATTTGATTTTCAGGAATAAAAAGTATCCTATGTCCGTCTACAGCATGCAAGGTATCTCTGTGCCGAATTTCGTTAAGTACTCGTACGTTTCAGTGGTTGAGCTTTGAAAGATACATTTATAACGCATGGTATATTAGCGTGCACCAAAGATCGAACCCACTTCACTCGCGTACTATGAAATTGAAGGCGAGCGCCCAGCTCCTGAGTTACAATAGCTCTAACACAAATCTATATAAGATACGAATCAATCTTAAAATGTTATGTGTAATGCATTGACGTCAAAGTTCGATCAAATGTGATTATCAAGCATGTGTTTAGATAATGCGCCAGCATTTACACTGAAATAGTGTCTGATATCGGTCAAGTATTACCGAAAATATACGAGTATATCATACGAGGAATTCATATATTTTTACGGGTGATAGAATTTCTATGCAGGAATCCGTCTAGGTAGGTCCCATGGCCCGTTATTCTGCCCTGAAGCAGTATTGTGCAAACATTACTGTGTTTTGGTCTGAAGGGCACTGACAGCTAGTGTAATCACTAGGCATATTGTCGCCTCGGTTGGCGCAGTGGCTAAGCCCTTGGCTTCTGCGCCTCGGGTCGCGGGTTCAATCAAACGCACTGACGACCCAGGAGAAATTCGTGGCAAAAATGGTAACGGCGAGGCAGGGGGTGCGAAGAATCTCCGGAGTATGAGATCTTGCTACCACACGCGACGACTACACCACTTACCTGGCAACATACAACGAACGCATGCTGAGAACTGACGAGAGGATCCTGGAGTTGGAAGAAAAAGTGAACATGTTACGTTGGGATGTTATAGGGTTATCTGAAGTACGAAGATAGGGGTAACTTGTTCTACCACCGGGAGGGCGACCATCTGTCCCAAGGAGGCGTCAGGTTTATTCGTGGCGTCCACGAGTCTCTCATTAACAACGTTGTCAAGATCGGGAGTGTGTCGATAAGGTCTACGTATCTTATACTCAGAGTAAACATACGGTATTCGCAGAAGATGATTGCGTTACAGTGGATGATATGCACGAGAGGCTCGTGGAAACTGTGCTGTGCTTCAGTCACTTAAGCGGTGCCGAATTTACTGTCGGTATATCGAAGTGCTGCAGTGTTTGTACAATAAGGCTACGATGACTATCCGAGTACAGAACCAGAGTACGAAACCGATCCAATTGCAGAAAGGTATAAGACAGGGCGTGTAATATCCCCGAAACTCTTCACCGCTGCATTGGAAGATGTCTTCAAGCTCTGGAATGGAAATGATACGGCATTAACATCATTGGCGAATACATCACTCACCTTCGATTTGCCGACGACATTGTCATAATGGCAGAATCGCTGGAGGAGCATGGCACTATGGTCAACGACCTCAATAGTGTCTCCCAAAGGGGTTCGTCTTAAGATGAACATGGAAAAGACGTACATCATGTCTAACGTCCATGTCACACCTATACCTGTTGTTGTTGGGAACAACAACAGGTATAGGTGTGACATTCTCTGCGTGATAAAATCTATAACTATGATATCCGCAGCAGAACTAAAGTAACCGACATAGCCCTAAGGATTAGTAAGTTAAGGTGGCAATAGGCAGGCCATATAGCGCGTAAACTTGATAACCGTTGAGGAAGAAAGTTCTAGAGTGGCAACCTCGTACCGGCAAACGCAATGTAGGGCCTCCACTGGATGGAGCGGCGACCTGCGCGATTTTGCGGGAAGTTGATGGATGCCGGTGGCTCAGGACCGTGCTTTGTGGCAATCTATAGGGGAGGCCTATGTTCAACAGTGGACTAAGATAGGCTGAAATGATGATGATAATGATTACTTTTTGAAGTGATCTTAATTTTTTGTTACCAATAAAAAATCACAACGAACAATGTAGGTACAGGCTTACATATTTCTCTTATCCGATCGTAAAATAACAGATCTTTTTATAATACGATACTTGTTTTCAAATTATCAGTAGATTTATTATTTGTAAGGACAGCCGCCTTGGTAATTCGTTATAAATTATTTTATGAATTTAAAATTCATCCGAATCTGCGCAGTTTGCGTAGATTGGCGCAAGTTTTTTATAAAGAGCTGACATCGAAAGAACTCGCAAGTACTAGGATAACATGAAGCTTAAGGAAATCTGTTGCGAAGTAAATCTGTTAGTACGACGCCGATGTTTGTCGATCTCATAAATAGTTACTAGGGTAACATAAATGAAATGGAGAAGAAAACATATTTTGAATTTGTCTGGTTCTGGGCATTGACTTTTTGAGTCAGGGTCGCGTAAAGTTTTACATAACAAATAATTTTAAAGTTTCGTATACACATTTTTAGTATTCAATTTTGTCATTAAAGCGTCACCGTTGTGTTTATCAGATCAAAGTAGCACGGGTAGGTGCTGGGATGTATAAGACATTACTAATGACCTTGTATATAAATGGCAATAGTAAAACTAATTATTACAGGAGTAAGTAAAGCTCCCAGCCCATCTCATCCCTAGGGTGTTGATGCAGCCAGTGAAGTATTTTATTTGCTGGTGTTAGAATTAGTAGAATTCCTATGCAGGAATCCGTCTAAGTAGGTACCACCGCAGGGCCAGTTATTTTGCCGTAAAGCTGTAGTGTGCAAACAGTGTTGCGGTTTGAAGGCCACTGAGAGCTAGTGTAATCGCTTGGCATGTGAGACTTAAGAACTGATGTCTCAGTGCGCGCAGTGCTGTGCAACACAGAAATATTCTGGGTGACACAGCATTGCTATAGGCGGAATTTGCACTTACCATCAGGTGAAAGATTTGCTTGTTTCGTCCCTTTATTCAATAAAAAAAGTCATGGCGGAACCCATGGCTTCCGACAAATTAATTAATTTAAAATAATGAATGCTGACAGCGTGCAGGGGCGGCAGATTTTCTCGCTATCAAGCGAAATATCTGTTTTGGCAAATTGGCAAAATCTGTTATTCTGATATGATATGTACACGATAAGAATCAATCGTATGATTTTGCTGTTGTAAATTTCATTATACGTCATATCATGAGTGATTGATTGATGGTTGTGAAAAAAATATATTAATTTATTAGAATTAAATTCAGTCTGATATGAAAATCTGACAGATAGATCTTTATCTATGTTTTGTCTTGTCAATGTTTTTTCACTTTATCTCTAAAAATCTTCTTCTGGACATAGGTTCATGATCTAGTGGTCAGAGTACTTAATACCTACGCGAGTTCTGGAATTGAAACCAAGGTGTAGGTAGACATTTACGAAATACAAATAGTTTTGGGTCTGGTTATGTTACATATGAAATTTATGTCTGCAAATAAATGAGGAATGAAAATACGGGAATCCGTTTCTATTAAAAAAAAGGCATCTTCCAAGTAAAGAAAAGTTTTAGTACTTTACTGGTGGTAGGATCCCTATGTAGCAATTCGTCTAGGTAGGTATCACTGCAGTGCCATGTATTTTACCATGAAACAGTAGTGTGCAAATATTGCTGTGTTTTGGTCTGAAAGGCACTGAGAGCTTTTGGACATATCAAACTTTCGAACTGACTGACTGACGAGCGCAGCATCATGCCACATAACTGTTTTGAGTGGCCGGTCATGGTTATTCCAATAAAAAAGGCATCACCAGTGCTGTTGTCTGCAATTCAATGAATGTTACTAATTTGTAACACATCATTGATATGCAGAAGAAATAGGTTTGGCGATAGCACACAGCCTTGTGGGACACCAGTATTCACAGACTTGTAGACCGGGCATGCACCGTTAACTACTACCTTTATGCTCCGGCCTGTGAGCAAACTAGTGACCCAATTGCAAAATTAAATTAAGTTAATTTACAGTGAGTAATATTGTGATATACAGTGAGTAATACTGATTATGATGATATTCTCCTAGCCGATTTCGACCACGATGACAACTTCCGAATACTGTCGAGAGCCATCAACTGCACAGGAGATATTATAGTGCCACAAATGTACGCGGAAACACAGAGGCACTCATTCGTCCCAACCTACCCGCGCCCGACGTAACGCTGCTGCGATAAGATCGGAGGTAGGCTAGGATGTAGTGCCAGAAACACGGGGACAATCACAACACAACCAGACCGGAAAAATCAACAATTTTTGTTTTAGCACAAATGTTGGTTCAGGCTGGGACCCAGGACCCGCGGCGTAGACGTCAGGTACTCAGTCCCTCTGTCTGTTTGGTTCCTTTTCACGGCTTAACCGCTAAACCGATCTTGATAAAATTTGGCAAGGAGATAGCTTACATCCTGGTGGCGGATATAGGAAACTTTACATCCCAGAAAATCAAATAGTTACCATGGGATATTAAAAAAACCTCTGTCCACGCGGACGAATTGGGAATAAAAAATGGCGTTAGTCTTTTAAGTTTCGTTGAAAGAACGATTGTACACCTAAACACAAATGTATTATTCATATATGTATACATCTCACAATCGTATATTCATACGCATATTAGAAAAATGGTGGTCAAACGTGGAGATAATTAAATATTTCTTTCTCTACAGGATGTTTTTTCACTAAATACTGCAAAGATCTGGCGTTATAGCTTACCATCAGCGGTTGGGTGAAAAATACAAAAAATGGTACAATTGCGGGAAAGTTACAAGGAAGGAAAGCGGAATTGGATCAAATGTACGTAAAACTTTATTTTCATAATATTGTTAATGTATAACTTTGTATGTAGAATTGTGTTAAAGATTAAGGAAAAAGACCGAAAAGTCGCGTTGCTTAAACAATCAAATTTATATATGCAAGACATTTAAATTCAAATATGCAACAACTGTGTGTGGCGTGTAAGGTTCCAGATACAGATTAGACGTGGTAAAAGTGTGTCTTTAGCGAGATTGGAGCAGCGCAATTCCGGATCACTGCATGTGTGGCCGGGCACTAGTGTAACGTTTTACCTTGTGGAATCGGATCACTGTTCCGAAACATCAATATGATACGAATGTTCGAAAAATTTCACCTGTCAGGCGGTCTGTGCCACTAACATTCGTGTCCCATGAACCAAAAGCGAGCCGTTTGTTCTTTGAGATTGAGTCATTAATCGTAGAAAGCTCTGACACGATGTAAAATTTTTTAAATGAAATCTGTTACTGATCCGGAACTTAGCACGGTTACAATCTCGCTAAAGACACACTTTTGCCCCGTCTAATACAGATACAGTCAAATACAGAGATCCCCAAACTTATTAAACAAAATGTGCCAAGTGGTTTCACCCGCGTATAAAAGCCGACCAAACAATTGCGCCGTACGGCATGGTATCTTGCTAACGTGACCATTCACAGTTCTGCTCTTCTCGGCAATTTTCGGTTCTCAGCGTGTGGCAGCAGCTTAAAGTTTTAAGACTTAATAAAACCGTCCTCAATAAACGGACTGTCTAATGCAAAAATAAGTTTTAAATCTAAATAGTATTTACTAAGATTAGCGCGTTCAAACATACAACCTCATCAGCTTTATACATAATAATATTATAAATGCGAAAGTAACTCTCAACAACACAACAAACAGACATACAGGGTCAGACCCTGTGTGTCTGTTTGTTACCTTTTCACGGCTCAACCGCTGAATCAATCTTGACGAAATTTGGCACAGAGATAGCTTGCATCCTGGAGACGGACTTTTTATTCCGAAAATTAAGTAGTTCCCACGAGATGTTTAAAACGCGGATATCGGATAAAGTATCAGCTAGTAGCAGTATAAGATTATTATATATAACTGTTGATGCCTGCGATCGTCCGCGTTTTTTATTTCATAAAGGTGACGGAACGAGCAGAACATTCACCTGATGGTAAGTGCAACGTCTGCCCATAACAAATTCTGTGTCACCCAGAACATTTCTGTGTGACACCACACTGCGCCCGTCGCTCTGAGACATCAGTTCTTAAATCTTATATGCCCAGTGATTACGCTAGCTCACAGTGCCCTTCAAACCGAAACACAGTAATGCTTGCACACTACAGCTTTACGGCAGAATAACTGGCCCTGGGGTGGTACCTACCTAGACGGATTCCTGCATAGGAATCCTACCACCAGTAACCCACTGCGTGGCTTTGGGTTTTCTAAATATTTGATGTTCCGGGATAAAAAATATTGTATGTCCGTCTCCAGGTTCAACTCAGGATCCGTTCAACGGTTAAGCAGTGAAAAGGTAACAAACAGACAGAGGAACAGTTACTTTCGCATTTATAATATTAGTAGGTGGTAGGTTCCTCACTAGGATTGACCTTACGAAGAGTATGCGTTTTACATAAACTAGATAGAATAGACATAGATAAGTAACAATTATCTGTAAGTCATATAAATATTTGTCTCGTGCGTTAATCGAACCTGAGACCCGTAGCGTAGAAAGCAATCTAAAAAAAAACACTGCGCAGGCTGAACCGAGAAATTATTCTGGCAGTGTGCTGGGGACCAAGACCTCCGTACCTCAACAGTACCACTCCCCTCTGTTAGTTTATAGTGAAATAAAAGTTTTTTATATTGTTTCCAGGATCGATTGGCTCAGAAGTACGGGTTCACCTGGCTGCAAGATAGAGAGATGTGAACTGTACAATTGGGTGTATCTCACGCGGGTCGATTACAACGATTTCGGCATACGATTTTAAACCTGCAATTTATTCTGCATTGTACTCACCTTTGTGTTTTTTTTTTTATTGTAGAAAGTGACGAAACGAGCAAAATGTTCACTTAATGGTAACTGCAACGCCTGCCCACTACAAATACTGTGGTGACACGATACTACGCCCGTCACCTTGAGACATCAGTTCTTAAGTCTCAAATGCCCAGTGATTACGCTAGCTCACTTCAAACCGAAACACAGTAATGCTTGCACACTACTGCTTCACGGCAGAATAACTGGCCCTGGGGTGGTACCTACCTAGACGGATTCCTGCATAGGAATCCTACCACCAGTACATGTATGTTTTTGTTTTATATTTTGTTATGTCACCATAAAAGTTTTATTACTAAGGAGTAAGGAATCTCTTTTGTAATCTTGTCTAATTATCTGAATAAATAATATTTTGAAGGTTTTTTTGATTATTTAACAAATTTTACTATATTTAACTGCACGTCTGAGGAATAAACATATTTCGATGACATATAAAGTCCGCTAACCCGCATTGTAGCAGCGTGGCGGACTCTTCCCTTTCAAAACCATCGCAGTAAAGAGCCTGTGCTCAGCAGTGGGATATTTATATAATTGAGAACCTCACAACAAGATCTTGTTTTTATAAAGACACCACACTGCGCTCGTCACTCTAAGACATCATTTCTTAAGTCCCATATCGTCGGGGATAGTGCAAATCCGCGTAACTAGCATTGGATAATTCCGCGTATCTGACAAATGTAGCCAATTTAAGTTTTCGCGGGCAGTGCACGCAAGATTCTGATTTCCAGTCACCTGTTTGACGCGATTTTTTTTCGGCCAATAGAAAGCAAATAATCGCCAAATAACAATACTGCGTATCTACTGTCGGCAAGTGTCAATACCGCGTATGTGGTCAGATGACATCGGGAGCGTATTAGTGGTTTATTTTTGTTGTTAAATTCAGTGTTTATTTAAAAAACAATCAGTAAAATATCAAGTAAGTATTAATGCAATGTTGATTAAGTATTTTCTGAATTGAATATAGGTATTGAATATTGATTTAAATTATTTTAAGTCTATTTTTCATCCTAACGTTTCTAATGACTAGACTTTTTCCCAAAAAATAACAGAATATTATAATGTGAACAATAATTTTGGTTAAGCAATCAGCGGCTCATGAAAATACCAAAGATCTCCCTGAAAATTCACTTAATACCAATTTTGCTAAACCGGAAAATCAGGAAGAGCATACTGAAGAAACTCTAACTTTAGCTAACTGTGACACAACCAGTTTAAGTACTTTGGAAATTGGTGATCTAGACAATGTTTCTGACCCTTCTATGACTTCAACTAACAATTTGGTATCTTCTATTTCCGAGGAAGATGTTCGTACTGATATCAATAATGCACTTGACTTTTTATCAGATGACTCTGTTGCTGACCCAAATTACGTTCCGCTCTCTGAAATAACAAATGTTGCATCAATTACTTCAACATTGACGGACAGCAATAATTCCTTTTTTGACGTGTTTCCTGAAAGAAATTTGGAACCTGAAGTTGTAATCGAGTCTACAGCAAGGAAACGAAAATCAGATCAAATGTCTTCAAAAAGGTTTAGGAATACGAAGTTGAGAATGCTAGGACAAGAATACATAGGTTTTAGAAAGACTTGCGATGAAAAATTTTCATAAGACTCTATCAAAACTGCGCGAAAACTTGGAGAGGCTAAGAATTCAAGTAAATGCTTAAGGAGTAGTGTAATTAACTGCGAAAAGTTCACAGATAGTGTACGATTGAATATTTTTAGTGAATTTTGGGAGATGAGCTGGATAGTGAAGAAAATGTTTGTTTCATCTTTGTAGATACAAATCCGACTAAAAGGAAAACCACTGAAAGGGCTGATACAAGACGAGGTATTACAAAAGTCTATTATTTAAAATGTAATAATCAAAAAATGAGAGTATGTTTAAAGACGTTCTTAGGAACATAGGAATTAAAGAGTGGACAGTAAGATATTGGCTAGGCGAAAAACTAAATAAAAAAAACAACTATAAACCGGACAGAAAATGCTGCGTTGCCTACGTTGAAAGTGTTAGTACAAACATTTTTAAGAGCCCTGCACAAATTGTCTTCTCATTACTGCAGAGAAGAAAGCACAAAATTATATCTAGAACCGATAATACAGTCAAAACGTGAACTCTATCGTATCTATGTTAAAGAGGTACGAGTAACAAAAAATGGGCAAAAAGTGGCCTCCACAAAACTTTTTGAAGATGTCTTGAAAGATTAAAATATGGCTTTGTTTCAACCAAGAAAAGACGCATGTGATCTATGTTGTTCATTCAAAGTAGGCAATATTACAGAGGAAGAATATCAACAACATGTATCACGAAAAAATTTAGCTAGACAGGAAAAGACTATGGACAAAGGAGCTGCGATAAATGGAACAATTCACGTAATAACTGCCGATTTACAAGCTGTGAAATTGTTTCCATTTTTGACAGCGCATTGTATTTTAAAACAAAATTGATGGTTCATAATTTTACAGTGTACAATCTAGGCACTAACAACGTAAAGTGTTATTGGTTTGATGACACTACAACAGATTTAAAAGCATCAAAGTATGTTTCATTTTTTGTCGATTATTTGAAGAAAATGATAGAAGAAAACCCTAAAAATGTCGTAATTTTTACTGATGGATGTACACCACAAAATAGAAATGTTGTGGTTTCAAACGCTCTTCTGCGATTGGCGATGGAAAAAACATTGTCATCACACAAAATTTTTTAGAAAAGGGACATACTCAAATGGAGGTCGATTCAGTTCACTCGATTGAAAGAAACACCGTGAAATATTTTTACCCAGTCAATACTCTTCGGTTACCAAAGAAGCTAGACTGAATCCATCTCCATATGAGGTAGTTACGATAGACCACACTTTTTTTAAAGACTATACTATTAAAAGTAATTTTATTTACGATTCAATCCGCCCTGGAAGAGGAACTGGTGCAAAGTGCGTGGTTGATATAAGAGTAATGAAGTATAATCCCAATGGCACAATTGAATAAAAGCTTAACTACAGTGACGAATTTCAACTATTACCACAAAAGCTAAAAAGGATTAAGCCAGTTATTCCACCACAGCTCTTTAATGATAGATTGCCAATCTCAAAATCAAAATATGAACATTTACAACAATTAAAAAGTGTTATACCCATGGATTGCCATGAGTTCTATGACAGTTCACCTTATAAGGATAATTAATTTACTTATATGAAACTATAACTAAATGTTTAATTACAATATTTATTTTTTGGGTATCTGAAAGGGCTCATTTGATTTTTTTTAAATTTAAATGTATACGAGTGATATTATCCCTTTATTATTTAAAATACTGAGACATAGTTTATTTTAGTTAGCTAGGAAGCTCTTATTTTGGTTATTGAATTTTTAAGTTTAAAATGTGTGATACTATTTATATTAAGGTAATTGAGAAGGCTGATACAGCCTGTATAATATAACGTAAGAGTTAATTAAACTGCTGTTGATATTATCTTGTCATCAATGTTTGTATTCCATAGACATTCCAGAAAAAAAGTTGTTTTAGATTTTGTTTTTTTTTATTTAATCATGCTATTTTATGAGATAAAGCTTATGAGCAGATTTTTTAAGTCATGTTTTGTTTTAGTTATTAAATATTATTTTGAAACATTATTACTTGATTGATTTCAATACCGCGGAAATTAATATATTATATCCATCTTAATAAGTTTGTGGTCAAATCAGATCCGCGTAATTGTCGTAGCGACTAAAATAATCACTTTAAAAGATATCTATTATTACCAATACTTGGAACACATAAATTAATACTCCCGGTGTAAAGATGAGCCCAATAGCCATTGAAATAAAAAACTTATAAAGTTATAACCTTCCCCTGTAAAACTAGGTCTATTGTAGATACGCGTCTTTTACTTGTGGTATATTCGCGGTTTTGCAGTATCCCCGACGATATGCGCAGTGATTACGCTAGCTCTCAGTGCCCTTCAAACCGAAACACAGTAATGTTTGCACACCACTGCTTCACGACAGGATAACCGGCCTAAGTAATATTGAGAAATTTATAAAGTTATTATAAAACCATAGACTTCTTGTAAGGTTTCCTGTAATCTATGAGTAAGTTACTATTTTTTGTATTTCTTTTTTAAAATTTTAGGTGCAGTAGTTTCGGAAACAAGGGAGGTGGTCAATTTTCACCAATTTTGCTAAATAACTTTGAAACTGTTTATTCTAATAGTATAATAAATATAATTGAGAACCTCACAACAAGCCCTTTTATTATATGGTTTTTTTAATTTTCTAATTTACCTTCCAATAGTGACCCCCATATTTCATCATCATCACCGTTTCAGCCTATCACTAGTCCACTGCTGAACATAGGCCCCCCACAGATTGCCACAAAAATTTGTGGCTCTGATTTTAGGGAGATTTTGCCATAGTTGCCACGCTTGGCAAGCGGGTTAGCAACCGCAGTTTATTTACTCAGATGTTCCAGGAAGATGCTGTTGCCCATCTTCTGGTTTTATTTTTCCCTCTGTCGACTTTTACGATACCCACGGGATGAGATGGTGTGGTAGATTCATATTTAAAATTCATTTATTAACGTTACACGTCCGTGTTCCCAAACACACACATGTAGACATACATACATATGTGTACCAATCGTAACACATATGTATATATGTCTCAACACTTAATCGGTCGAGTAGAGACGACACACGGGTCGTCTTATAAGGGTTCCGCTTTCCATCATTCGGAGGTACGGAACACTAGAAACAAACAGAACTATTTCCGTCCACGTACATACGTTTGGCACAATCCAAGTAGACTTAAAATAACTTAGGACCTTCTTAGAAAAAAAAAATACTGCCCATTACGTTCCCACGAGCAGCATAGTGACGTTGCATATGGCATTATTCGGCACGAATTAGAAGAAGAAGATTAAGATTGTTCTCTGAGAAGTCCCTGTCAAGGAATGTCCCATCAAAATCGATTCAGCTATTTCGGGGATTAGCCCGGACAACAAACAGACAGAGACATGATTTTTAAAAACACGTGTTTTTGAGTTGGGATAAAGAAAAAGATATTTATTGCGAAATCACAGACAGACACACATACACTCCGTCTGTTTGTTATCTTTTCACGAGTCAACCGCTGAACCGATTTTGACGAAATTTGGTACAGGGACAGCTTGCATCCTGGAGACGGACATAAGATACTTTTATACCGGAAAATGAAGTAGTTATCAAGGGATATTAAAAAATCTTTATCCACGTGGACGAAGTTGCGGAAAAAATCTTAGTGTTTTAACAACGCATTTTTAAAAGAAAAGAGCAACTCTTGTGTATTGTGCTGAATTGTTTTTCCCGCCATTTTGGACGATCTTTAAAAATATAATATGACTAAGGTTTGATACTGCCGACGATTACTAGAAGAAAATGATTAGCTTTATCAAACATAAATACAATCTTATTGTCCAGAGGTGTATATTATTCATTATTGATGACCCAATGGTTACAATCAGGATCAGTGACTCATTATTCCTTGAAGTAAGGAAATTTTATTGTATCACCACATAAATGGTCACTTTACTGGTGGTAGGATTCCTATACAGGAGTCCGTCTAGGTAGGTACCACCCCAGGGCCAGTTATTCTGCCGTGAAGCAGTAGTGTGCAAACATTACTGTGTTTCGGTTTGAAGGGCACTGTGAGCTAGCGGAATCACAGGGCATATGAGACTTAAGAACCTATGTCTCAGGGTGATGGGCACAGTGTAGTGTCACACAGAAATTTTCTGGGTGGCACAGCATTTGTTATGGGCAGACGTTTCACTTACCACCAGGAGAACGTTTTGCTCGTTTCATCACTTTATGCACTAAAAAAAAAAAAAAACTCACCCCACTGATTAACTAATTTTGATACACATTTGACTTGGCTTTGATAAGCTGACCTAATGTCGGAGCCTTTAATAACACAGTCAGTGCCGCGGTAGCTCAGGAGCCGGGCGATGGCCTTAAGTTTAATAGTACTCTAGTGACCTGAGTTCGATCGCCGGCACCTCTTCTGCAATTTTAAGCGCTATTTTACCTCGCGTGTCTGAGGAATAAAAATATTTCGAACACATGTGAAGTCCGCCAACCCGCATTAGAGCAGCGTGGCCGCCTCCAAAAACCATCTCAGAAATGAGAGGAGGACTGTGCTCAGCAGTGGGACATTTATAGGCTGTAACTTTACATTACTTTCACTACAGTGTTGTGTCTTTACGACCGCTAACTGTGCTCTGCGTACCTGTAGTGCCCCTTTTTAAAGTTGAGTTAAAACCAAATCCTTATAATTTAGTCTTGTCCGTCTGTCCGTGTGTCACACCCCTTTTCCTTGGAGACTAATAGTCTCGCAGTCTCGTAGTAGTCGCTCTAGATGAATGAAATTTTTAAGGAAGGTATTTTTTATGAACCGCTGTTCAATAGTTTAGTGAAATTATTAAAAAATAGAGGGGGCCACACCATTCATGTAACTGAGTGTTGAAAGAAATATGTCAGCATACTCTTTGTATGTATTAGACTAACACATAACTCACGTCACGCCGTTTTACCATATAACGGGTAGGCAGAGTGATAGGCCGGTGGCGAACCTCGTAGCCGCGATTTAGGTACGAGGTTAAAAAAATAAGACCTTTCCTTAGCACTGAGTTACGTGTACAGCTGGTGGAAGTACTGGTGGTTTCAAAAATATACTATGCGGACTCAGGGGCTAGGCGCTCGCTTTTAATTTCATAGTACGCGAGTGACCTGGGTTTCGATTCCCGGTGCCGGCGCCACTAAAATTGTGCAATTGCAATTTTAAGTGCTGACTTACCACGTGCTCGGCGGTGAAGGAAAAAATAAACAAATTTCAACAGAACACAAAGTTTCAGCCTATAAATGTCCCACTGCTGAGCACAGGCCTCCTCTCATTTCTGAAAGGGGTTTGGAGCTAGGAAGAATTCGCCACGCTGCTCCAATGCCGGTTGGCGGACTTCACATGCCCTCGAAATATTTCTATTCCTCAGACATGCAGGTTTCCTCACGATGTTTTCCTTCACCGCTAAGCACGTGGTAAAGCAGCACTTAAAATTGTAGAACAATATTAGAGGTGCCGGCACCGGGGATCGAACCCAGGTTACTCGCTTACTATGAAAATAAAGGCGAGCACCAGGCCCCTGAGCTACCACTATATATTAATAATTAATAGAGAATGTTTTATAATCTTTCGTTTATACTCAAATTATCCGATTTTGTATGTTTAAAATTACATTGTGTTACTATTAAAAATAAAATGTTAATACACGTATACAATAGGTCATCGGGCAGTCGAGTCTCGTCCGTTTGCCAGTAGAAAGGTTTTTGGCTAAAAATGCCAACGCAACGTCCAACAGTTAACTATTATACTGGTGGTAGGATTCCTATGCAGGAATCCATCTAGGTAGGTACCAACCTAGGTAAACACAGTAATGTTTGCACACTACTGCTTCACGGCAGAATAACCCCAGAGCCAGTTATTCTGCCGTGAAGCAGTAGTGTGCAAACATTACTGTGTTTCGGTTTGAAGGGCACTGTGGGCTAGCGTAATCACTGGGCATATGAGACTTAAGAACTGATGTCTCAGGATGACGGGCGCTGTGTGGTGTCACACAGTAATTTTCTGGGTGACACAGTATTTGTTATGGGCAGACGTTGCACTTACCATCAGGTGAACGTTATGCTCGTTCCGTAACTTTTATGAAAAAAAAAATATTAACAGACTGTTGCATATAAGCTTGCAAGTAAGCAACTAGTTATTGAGGTTATCTAGCGGTTAAACACAACAAGCATTTTACGACACAATGACACATTCTAAATAAAATCTAGATAATCAGGTAATGATTTCTATACCAATGCCCGATAGCAAAATTTAGCGTAGTAGTGTGTATTAATTTTGTTAAACAAATTCTATCATTTCTAAAATATACATGTCTTTATCATAACAGAAAGGGACGAGACGAGAAGGGCGGGGAAAAAAAAAGCGAGATGAGAGTTACTAAACAAATAAAGTAAATAAACTTTTTTTGCGCTTCTATCATATTTTTGATGTGTGTATTTCAACCGATAGGTGTCCTGCACAGTACAATAGCGCTTACCTCTTTTTTACCGAGGTGTCGTAAGGAGGTCTGAAGAGCATGTATAATCTAAGAACTGCTATCTCAGGGTATTGGTGCAGTGTGGAATTTGTTTTGAGCAGCCGTTGTCCTTACCACGTTGCAGTTGTCACCTTCTCTTATAAAAAAATTATCCGGATCAGTACTTCCTGAGATTAGCGCGTTCAAACATACAAACTCTCTATTATAATAGTTCGATTTGATATCGCGAATGGCGACGAGACTTTAAACTTTATTTTTTCTGATACCATTTTTACATAATTACAATTTGATTAGGTCCACCTTTTAAGTGGTAAAGCCACTCTTGTACCAGGCGGCCTCGCTCTTCCGTAACTTACGTATTGAGATGACAGAATAAAAAAAAACATATTGCTTTAACTACTAAACAATAATCTATAAAAATGAGTGGGTGTGTGTGTGCGTTTGTGTGTGTGTGTGTGTGTGTTTATTTGCGTGCAAGCACATTTAATGTTTTTTATAGTGTGTGTATTTCAAAATCTAAGCCAAAACTGTAGAAATTCAATTTGATTAAAATTAAATGAGACTCTCCACGTTATTATAACTAAGTTTTATCAGGCATTTGGTCATTAAGATTTTACATTGATAATATTTTTGTGGATAAACGTGAAGTGATTTATTAACAATATTAATGAACTAATTGTCTGCTAAAATCATGTTTCGCAAATTTGGTTTTTTCTGAGCATTTATCAACTATATGCCATCTTCTTTTATTATTAATTTTAGAGTCACAGGTTAAGGTTTCACGTTTTTTCATAACTATCTTTTTTTTTATTGTATAAAGTGATGAAACGTGCAAAACGTTCACCTGATGGTAATTGCAAGGTCTGTCCATAACAAATTATGTGTCACCTAGAACATTTCTGTGTGACACCTCACTGCGCCCATCACCCTGAGACATCAGTTCTTAAGTCTCATACTCGTATGCAACGTCTGCGCAAAGCAAATTCTCTGTCGTCCAGAATATTTCTATGTCCACACTGCGCCCGTCTCCCTGAAAAACCGGTTCTAAATTATCATATGCCCAGTAACAACACTAGCTGGTAATGCCCTTTAAACCGAAACACAGTAATGTTTGCACACTACTGCTTTACGGCAGAATAACTGGCCCTGGAGTACCTACCTAGACGGATTCCTGCATAGGAATCCTACCATCAGTAAATAGCTGAAGTACTCGTATATATAGTTTTCTATTATAATTTCCATGTCTTATGCACGCTAAAGTTCAGTTAACACGATAGACCACGTAATTCATATTTAAAAAAAACAGCGTGATATCGGCCCAAATAATTCAGAACCGTATAATTATAACACGACCGCATAATTTCCTATTCCTTTCGTATCTCATTACGATCTTATTATAATTTTATAACCGCACTTCATTACTTAACGTAACATCCAGGACATGGACCCCTGGGTTTCTTCCGTTTCTCTTTGCCTTAATTCTATTTAAGAGCACACAATCTCACACACACATACACATAAGGCACATCGATAAATTGCGAGGCTGATTTATTGACAATTAAGCATACTCTCTTTATGTTGATTGCGTAAATTATATTTTATCAACAAAGTCCTGCGGTAGCTCAACCAGGCGCTTCATTTAAGCTTCATAGTACACAAGTGGCTTGGGTTCGATCCCCGGTGCCAACACCACTAAAATTGTTAATTGCAATTTTAATTACTGACCTACCACGTGCTCAGCGGCGAAGGAAAACGTCGTGAGGAAACCTGCATGTCTGAGAAATTAAACAGCGAGTGCAACTTAGTACTCGTGACGAAAGTGAAACTTATATGTCAATGAAAATTGATTGAAGTACATACACAGATTCACGCTTTTTGCCCATATACGGGGTAGACAGACCCCACACACGTAGCCCACTTTTCGCCCCCGCGGAAAACATGTCTCCATTTTGGTACCACTCCGAAAAATTCTCTCCACGTTGCGCTCCCACGAGCAGTATAGTGACAGCATTGCATATTATGTTATTCTGCACAAATAAAGGCTGTTCGTACGATACCTTAGTCGCCTTATGTATGCGGTAGCATACATGCAGGAAACCGACCTACCTCAAGTACCACCGTATGGCCAGTTATTCTGCCGTGAAGCAGTGGTGTGCAAACATTACTGTGGTTTCGGTTTGAAGGGCACTAACAGTTAGTGTAGCTACTGGGCATGGGATATAAGAACTGATGTTTAAGGCTGACGAGCGCAGTGTAGCGCCACATAGTTTTTTTTTCTAGGTGACACAGCATTTGCTATAGACAGATGTTGCACTCACCATCAGGTGAACGATTATCTTGTGCCGATACTTTCTTTCAACTTAGAAACAACGTCAAACATAAAAAAAGAAATGGAGAAAGGTTAGATATAAAACTAAACATACCACTTTATTATCATCGTATTTATTTCATACTTTCTTTCATAACGACGTACATACATTATTTACACAATCTTAAATATAATTTATTTTACAAAACGTGGAATGATGAAGTCTGACTTAGATATTATCACCTACTCAAACGTACGTATAGATAAAGTTTCTATGAAAGTTTTACTACTAAATGATTTGTAGAATATTTTTTTGTTTTTTTTTAATAAATAGTTTATAAGCGTTATGAAAAATACTGAAACAAAACAAATACTTTCACTAATAAAAAGGCGGTAAAACAATTAAAAAAATATGTTTACTTTAGCAATTTTTACTAATCTCAGCAATCAACATTTACCAAATACTTTTAAAAAATTAATAGCAGATAACAGAAAATATTTTTAGTTTTTTTTTGCAGTTTCTAGTTACTGTAAAGCCAAACATTCCACCAATACTGATACAAGTAAGTAATACTTTTTAAAACAACTAACAGCAACATTCATTATGTTCAACTTGTATGATACAAAAACAATGAAAATTAGAAGAAACATTACAATCAAATATCTAAGGACCTCATTGCATATTATATTTTAATCTAAAAAAATTAGAAGTTTGATTGTACTCAACGGTATCGATTTTCATTATAACTTTGCATCACTAACTTCATTGAATAATAACTTATAGTTTATCTATCAAATAAATTGAATATAGATTTATGGTAGTTAAAGTTAGTAAAACGACAATGCTAAAAATACTTTATTAACTCCATGTGCACTGGTCCTTAGCCTTAATAAAAAAAAAACAATCTCATATGTACAAATATGTTCTAGCTGGAAGCTGAAAACTTAATATATCTAATAGGCAAGACAGAGATTAGTAGGTTAATACTCGTAACTTAAACTCGTTGTACTGAGGTCCTTTTTCTATTTTACAATCGTAAAGCTATCAAGTACATGATTCTCGTACGAAAATTCTATTCCTACCATGCGTTAATTTCGAGCGGTTAAATAAATGATGACGAATTGAATGTAAAACATAATCATTGATATACAAAAAAAACCTGTGTTGCGTATAGATATAGTCAGTGACTTGTCATGACAGTCCTCAAAAAAAGCGCACAAAGCGCTCATTATTTAATTCAAATTATATTTTAACGTTAAATTAGCAACAAATTTTAAAACGTCGTGGAACTATAGTTGATTTCATTTAAAAAGCTACTTTACATCGGGGGCATAAGGTTAAATCTGTGTTTATTTAATCGGAGTTTGTTATCTTTGTCTTTATTTATATGTTTTGATCGATCGAGGACGATTTTTGAAGTGATTTTTATATGGAACTGTATTTTGGGTTTTTGTGTCAATGAACAACACAAACAGGGTCTTTGTGCTTTCTGTCATGCATTCATTTTATTAATATGAAACATTTACAACCAAACACCAATAATCTACTGATTGTCACTGGAAATCGGCATATAGTATCTAAGTAACAATAATTTCCCCCGTATCTAACAGTCAATAAAATTGCAGTAAAACATCAGGTAACTCTAGACTTTCTCCTCCGGGATTTGCAATGGAAAGCTCGCTTCTTCCGTTTTCCTCGCTGTTGCTAGGGCCGCTGCAGTAATAGCTCGCTTATGTCTCTTTTTGGTTTTTTCTTTGTGGAAGAATAACCGTAGATAATGGCATGGGAAGACGACGCAGTCTCCAGCTGGTTCTTCGGCATCGATGTAGACACCTCGCACGAGAATCGAGTTGGAGCAATTAAGCAGGATTAGAAGTGTTAGACTGATGATATGTGTCGACCAATTGCTAAGTTTTGGTTTGTCTGTAACAAAAGAAAAGACGATTACTGACAGAAGTACCATATATTTTATACCAGCGTAAAGTGTAGGAGCTCAAAAAAATCTACGAACCCATTTCATCCGACACATAGATTGGGTGGTAGATTCTCTTAAGCCGCTTTGACACGGCGTACATTTATAGCACTATAATATCACCTGCGCAGTTGTCAGATTCACAGTATTTGGAAGTTGTCTCCGAGGTCAAATCAGCTGGGTTGAAATTATTTGAAGTACAATGATCTCTTATTTGTACAGCTGTTTGTTAAACTTACCTGGAAAATAATAAACATCAAGCAAGCCCCAAACTCCGCGCCAGACGTTGACGGTAGCAATAAATGAAACGATGTGGTAGATGTCGACCAGCAGGAGTCTGGGTGCACCGTGAAGCCTTGCCACCGTCCATCTCATCGGAACTTGCAGAGCGAAGGTTACCGCCACTATCACGTACCCACCGATCTGCGAAATAGTTTTATATTTATCCATTGTTGTTCCAAGGAAAAATGTTTTTGTATTCGTATCTATGTTACTTTGTATAATACGTTGTATAATAAAAATAAACGTTTCTTTGTTTGTCCCGTAGGCGTCGTTTCTAAATTAGTACAATCACTTTAAAACAGACAGCGCTCGAGTCGTACCGGATAGTTGTTAATGATTAATGGTTTATGAACATGCAATTATTGTCTTTTATTTATTTGATATATCAAAGTAAATGTGTCTGCTTTATATATATATATATATATATATATATATATATAGACATATTCCAAACAAAAATAACAGAAAAAAAGAGGCCCACATGCCGGACATTAGGTTGTATTATTATAGTAATACAACTGAAACTGCACTGTGCACCCAACAGCTCATGGTGGCGATGTGCTCACCACCTATCACATAAAGTGCATTACAGGCAGTTATCTGTTTATGCAGTGACTGCCCAGTCTCTGACTACCCCTTATGGGATACAGTCGTGATCATATATACGATCATATGTAGTCCTACGCTAAATACATCAAACATAATTAAAATAACAACAAAAAGTTTTCATACTACGTTATCTATATAAAAGCGATTTACCGTTGATTCATCACGATATCTCTGATACTTCAAGAACTACTGAAATTATAAGACTATATAACTATATAACCATTGAATTATAAGACATGAAATTTGACATATATATTCCTTTCCCGACAATATCCAACTAAGAACGGATTAGACTCTTAAATGTATGAACCCGCTGGTGGTGTTTTTCTCTATACAGTCTTTAGCATACCTTCCGTGCGACGCCGGGACGGATCAGCTCTATATACATAAGTGATATTTCTTTGTGATTTGGCATACACATTCTTGTCCCGACATAGACACCAACGGAGAACGGATATTACGAACATTACTCCTAAATGGGTAACATGGACGCATTATTCCCAGCGAAAAGGCGCGTAACGATACATACAGTATATATTAAATTAGCTACATTAGCTTCATAATATCAATCACTGAAGCTCTGTTGATGGAGAGGCAGAAATCCGTAGCCGAAATCGGCATGAATTTATTATTTATTTTTATATATGTATTACTTGGTTACTGCGCGGCCCAGTTGGTTAGAATACCTGACTACCACGCCGCATTTGTGCAAAAACACAAATTGTTGGTTCTTTGGTCTGGTTGTGTTGTGACTGTTGTTGTGTTTCAAATACAGCATCCCAGCCCACCTCCGATCTTATCGCATGAGCGCTGCATCGGACACGGGTAGGTTTGGACGAGCGAGTGCCTCTCAGTTATGTATATTGTGTGCACTATTATATCTCCTGCGCAGTTGATAACTTTCGACAGCATTCGATTGTTGTCGCCGTGGTCGAATATCAGCAAGGAGAACATCACTTGGTTGCTATAAAAAAAGTTTACTTTGTATAGTGAATACATATCAACCGTGCTCAATTATTGTGCCACTAGACTAGACGAACAAAAAAAAACAAATAAATATTTGCTCTTTGTTTGTCGCATGATCTAAGTGAAATAGCGGCATGTACGTAAATGCTACATTATTATCAGGTTTGTATCTCTTAGTCAAACTTTAGAAGACATTTTTATTTGTTGAGAGACAAGTTAAAATTCGTTACGTTTCAAAATGTTTGTTGTATGTGACAGGAAGAATGTCATTTAAAATCCGGTTGCCAACTAATATAATTTACCATATATATTATATTTGGACAATTTATCATATCAGATTTTTATTTCTTACTTCGATCATTTTGACGCAGGTAATTTAATATAAATCTCAATTTACGCAGGGCATTTTCTGATAACTTATCAATTTCGTATGAAAACTGTCGTAATAACTGCCTTTTGTTACTTAAGTGAGAACTCAAGTAGCACTTAAATACCATTTCTACTTAGATTATTAGTAAAACGCAACGGGGAGCAAGAGTTTTTGCCTCGTACCAAAATGGCGGCGACGTGGTTCGCGTCTCGTCACCATCGCATCTCGTTTCCCGATAGGGCGAATAGTGGCTTGAAAAAAAGGAGCGCACAATGCGCTCATTTCCATTAGCATCACGTCAGCCGTGTCAACGCAAGGACTGTCAAAACGTCGTGGAACGATAGTTGATTTCATTTAAAAGGCTACTTTATGACGTGGGCATAAGATTAAACTTGTGTTTATTCAATAGGAATTTGTGATCTTTGTCTATAATGTTATGTTTTCATCGATCGACGCATTTTGAACGGATTTCTGTATGGAACTGTGTATTTAAGTTTTTTTTTTGTATATCAATGGGAGCTGCTGATTTTTTTTTCGATTTATTTGTTTGTTACAACATTTACATCGTATCAACATTTATATCGCTAAAAAATTTACATGTATAGGATGTACGCGTATGTTCCCCCTTGTTATACTATTTATCAAACACCTTGTATATTGAATAATGTACATTAAGGCCCGGTTTCTATATTCCCAAACTAGACGTTTTCCTTACGGTCCGTTAAATAAGCCACGAATAGTAAGTCAAAATCGTTCCTATAACTTACGGACGTCAGTAGGTAGCTGTCTATGAGGAACCTGCTGACGACGATTTAAAGCGCTGCGTAACGCTTCGCTACTCGTGGGATAGAAATGATTATTAACTTTTACCAACTGTTCGTTGAATATAGGAACTGGAAGTCGATAAGTCTTTCTGGATCTAGTCGTAACTGAATTAATACCTAAAGATGATATTAGTAGGGTAGATGTTCACGACTTTTTCCATTTATGGGGTAAGCGGAGACCACATCCTTAGACCACTTTTCGCCCATGCGGGCAACGAGACGTGACGGGTGAACCACTTCGCCGCCACTTTTGAACGAGTCAAAAAATCTTGCTTTGTATTACAATGCAAATTATGACGTGGAACTTGTAAGCAAGGTCTAAAGTGGACGTGGCTAAAGCGTGTCTTTAGCAAGTTTGGAATCCAGATCAGTATGTTTCATTTGGAACACCATATTAGAACAATCTCAGATAACGAATGGTGCGCATTTGGTTCATAGAAAACGAACATTAGTTTCACTGACTGTCTGACAGGTGAATTTGTAAACATTCGGATCGCATCGTTGTTTCGTTACACTGAACCAGTTCACTAAAGTTGCAACCAAATCTAGGCAAACATAGTGTTGAAAGCTCTCTGACATATGGTGCGACGTCGTTGTAAGTAAAATATAATTAATGTGAAATTACAAGGTTTAAGCTTAAAGTGTGGTGGCAGCGTCAGACAATCCACTGAGCCACCCCATTTCGTCCCTTGGGTATCGTAAAAGTCGACCACGAAGAATGCCAGGAAAATCAAATGGCATCCGATTCTTGGCATTATACCAGACTTAAATTACTACGACCGATGAAAGCCAAGTTCCAAAGTACGAAGTGTGCCGCGATTGCCAATCCTCCTGTCAGAGTGGCGATAACTACAAATCCTTACAAAATTTGGGAGAAACCTATGCCCAGTAGTGAAGTTTTATAGGCTCTTGAAAAAGAAGAAGTAGGTCCGATTTGAGGTATTCCAACTGTATTTTGGCAATGTCCAGTAGTGAGTCAATGTCCTAGTGGTCAGAGTAGTGGCCGCGGGTCCTGGGCTCCAATTCCAGCCAGAGCTAATATTTGTGCAAAACACAAATTGTTGGTTTTCGGGTTTGGTTATGTTGTGCATGTAAAATTTGTTTATAAGACGCACCCACAAAGCACTACAAATCCTACATGAGCTTAGGCAACGCTTTAAAAAAATGTTTGCCGATAATAATATGGCGTGTGGTAGCGGCCTAAGAGAATCTACCACCCCATCTCATCCCGTGGGTGTCGTAAAAGTCGACAGAGGGAAAATGAAAACCAGGAGATGGGCAGCAGCATCTTGCTGGAACATCTGCATAAATAAACTGCGGTTGCCAACCCGTCTGCCAGGAGTGGCAACTATGGCAAATCCCCCCAAAACGACAGCTACAAACTTTTGTGGCAATCTATGGGGGAGGCCTATGTTCAGCAGTGGACTAGTGATAGGCTGAAACGAAGACGAAACGACGATAATAATAATGTACACTCTGAATGTGTACCATAGACTACTTGAAAAAGGAAGTTATTAAAAGAGTAATGCTAGTACTTAGCTAGACAATATAACAAAGCTGTCTAATAAAGAATATATATAAATAAGAATTTACTGTTTCACATTAATTGACATAGGAATTTGTAAGAAAGATAATAGATTATATCTCTTTAATAATTATAAACGTGGTTTAACGAATTTGCTGTTAATAGAAGGCAGGAACACGTTAGTCAAATAATAGTCATCAACAACATTGTCTCTACAAGTCCACAGCTGGACATAGACTGTTAACAAAGTGTTTCAACTCAGGGAGGTGCAGAGACAGAATAAAATGGTCACAGAAAGTTTTTATAGGAGTACTAAAGGAAAAATAAATGTAAATAATTATCAAACCCAACACAGAAATAAGAAATTTATTGATCTACATATTGAAACATTTCCAACAACAATTAAATTAATGGCAATTCGAACAGATAATCTTAATTTCAACGTATAAAAATCACAAAAAGCACGAGCACCAAAATCCCTACTTAAATGGTTTAAATTGTTTTTCGTTTCGCTGTAATCCATATATATCAAAATTTATAAGCAGTCATAAAGTGGATTTTCGATAGCATAATATCATCATTATCAGAATCGATACCATCGAGAAATTTGTTTTTTTTTTTGTTATAATGTAAAGGAACAGTTAATATGAGATACGTGTGGGATCTTTTTTAATAGAAAATGACCCATAATGAATGCTCTATCACCGAGAACATTTCTGTGAGGCACACTGCCCTCGTCACCCTGAGAAATCGTTTCTTAAGTCTTATACGGCCAATAATTACACTAGCTCTCAGTATCCTTCAGACCGTAACCCAAATGTTTGCATTACTGCTTCACTGCAGAATAACTAGCTCTGCGGTGGCGGAACCCAAATGGATTTCTTCAAAGCAGCCCACCCACCAGTATATAACATAATATATATGTAAGTCGATAATCTCTAACGTCGTTAACTCTATTTTTGTTAATTGTTTTGACACATTGCTAGCATAATGTGTGCAAGAATTGAAAACCACCACTATGTTAGAAAATAACACACGGCGCACAGTTAACCTTGGCACTGAGGCGATCGTTGCCTGGCAGTTTCTAAATATATATCACACAAGTTATGAGTTTTTTTTATATTGTGACATTTCAATAATAACAAATGTTTTTGAATTTAATACAACACATAATACATATTCTATTTCTTTTAAAACGCGTTTTGGAAATCCTTGTGGGGCCACCAGGATTTCCTGGGATTTGTGAGGAATTAGGATGTACAGTGGGTGCGTTTAACAGACGTAATTTTTTACATGCACAACACAACCAGAAACAGATCCGAAAACGAACAATTTGTGTCTTTGCACAAATGTTGATCGACAAATATTTTTTTTGATGGAATCAAACCTGTCATGTGTTAAGTTATTCTGTCAGCAACTAGAAGCATTAATGCAGAAAGTGATCATTATAGAACCAATTCTTTCCAATCATTCCTCCTCACTGCTGCTGCGCGACAAACATGTCCATAACACAATTCTTACATACATACAATCACGCCTTTTTCCCATATAATATAGGCAAGGGCCACGCACGTAGTTGACTTTTTGTCATCGCGGAAAACGAGAGGCGACAGGTGGCGAACCATATCACCTCCATTTTGGAACCAGTCAAAATATTCTTACTCCCCATTGTGTTCCCACGATCAGTATAGAGACAGCATTGCATATTATGGTGTTATTCTGCACGAATGCGAAATGCAATTCCTTAGTAGTCTCTTACGACACCTCGGTAGGAAAGAGGTAGGTGCTATTCTACAACAGTATGTAACTATTCAACTTTCACGTTGATAAAATTAATTACGTGACCAGAAAATAGACTTAATCTTTTTCAAGATCATTTTCTAAAGGTTATTTCATTCTAGGCCATTTGAATGATATATGTTAATAAATTGTGATCGTCATAGGTAGGACCCTTTTATCTACGTTGTGTTTATTTATAGTAACTTGTTCTTTTAGGTGTATCATGGAAAAATGTTTATTCACTAGAGAAGCTGCAAGTCCAAGTCAGTGTACTAATACTAATTAATTACTATTCCCTATACTCTTGTAAAGGGTTCACAATGTTTAATATCTATTGCAAAGAGATTTGTATTCCGCACCTGTTTAAGATTAACTTTAAATTATTAATAACCCACTACAAGCTATCGCTCCCCCAACATTTTTATTAAAAAAATGTGGGGAAGGCACACGGCTCCAACTCCCGCCGTGTGCGGTGAGCGCCTTCCAATCCATGCGCTCCCCCCGACACAGGACAAGAAGTCGGGAACAAGGACCGTAGTCCACAGCAACACTGGCGAACCAGCAAAAAGAGGGCTTGGCCTCTTGCTAGTGCGTAAGCACAAACTTAGACCGAAGTCTCGCATGTCAATGCGTGTTTACATCATACAAGTATACAGCTAGTCCAGTCTTCGTGAATGTACGTCGCATGGATTTGGCACACGTCGAGCAGTTATGAGCACTCGGCCCAATAAACTAGTAAAGCCTTCCGTACGCGCCATCACTTCGCCAGACCGCTGCAACTGCAGATGAATGTCGAGTGTGTGGCATCAACATCCAATACAAGGTCAGCACGGCAATTTGCCGCAGAGCACGTCGTGAGTCCACTGCTCACTTCAAGGGTATGGGGTCCCACGTTGTGCAGCTTTCGGCTGCAGCCTTGAGAGTCTCCTCCCGCCAGCTACCATCCGCATGAAGTAGACGCATTAGCTCCACCAACCATTGTAATGATGTATTTTGCCATTATTTATCATTTATAATTATCATTCAGCCATCAGGCAATCAGCATTCTATTATATTCGTCAAATGGGTTTGTGTAATTGACGTTGAGTATTATGTATTTCGATCAAGTTTGTCTCACCCACCACCAAGTTTCCAGTTATCATTCATTTGTGGGAATTTACTGAGAGCTTTATTTAATATTGTTGTTATTCAACACATGGAGGGCAGACAGTCTGCAGTCTCGTTATAGAGAGACCCGACTTGGACAAAGCTAAAGAAAATGTGAGTCAAACCAAGTGCAAGACGCAACCATTATATTAACGATATCTAAGCAACTGTCACTAGGACGCATTGTCACAGGTGCAACAAGCATCATTACGACCATCGCTCAGACATACGCCAGCACAAGGGCCTCTATACAGTCTTAGCAAACATCTACACTTCTGCAAAAAACCTCCGTCAACCCGAATCATAAGTTGTATTGAATCAGATGCAACTCATTCATATAACCGTCACTAAAAACACAATACCACAATAGCAGTAAGTATTATTGTGACTATCACATAGATGGTGCCTCCTCACAACACCCCTATATGATAATTATCGACTTTGGCAAAAGTTGTTTAACTAAAAAATTTACCAACGTGTCATAGTAGTAAGCCACTTGATACTATAGAGAGTCATGCTCGACCTCACACACGTCTATGTTGAGCTGTTGGTATGCCCCTCCGCACGGTACTCGCGTCTCGGACTTAATAGTATGGTGTTAGCTATACACGAACACTTTCTAGTTTTAAGATAGGTTTTATAATTGGCATTACATGAACACTTCCTTATTATGAATAATTATATAGAGTATTTTCCATACAAATGAAGTTAATTTTATATTGTAATATTTTTAATTAACTTCTATAGTACTTCGAGAGATAAGGTCTCTTGGATATATTTTATATGTTTTAAAGTAATTTTTAGGCACTGATCTATGTAATATTATGCCAAGAAAAATTAAATTGGAAATAATGAAATTTCACTATTGGGATTGGTCCTCATATATATTTTCCCAACTTTTTTGGACCACCATTTTTTTTATAATTTTTAATATTTTCTTAAATCTTTCTAAAACGTAAAAATACGTAATTAGAGATAGTATATCGTTACAAGTACTATCGGCCACACAATTCATATCCAACGGTTTTAAAGTTGCAGGCGCTTACATTAGCAACTAGTCTAGCCTCTCAGTCTATAGTTCAGACTTTGATCCAACGATTATTTTTATTACTTATTTTATAATAATACATGATGGGCAGGTTATATCGTCTTCAAAAATAATCATCGTTGCCCATCCGCAAGAAATATTAACAGATTAATATTACATAGATTAATATTAATAGACATATTAAGAGAAGCCATAACAATGATTTAACTAAGATTATCGTTTTTAGAAAAATTTCTTCATTTGCAAAATATCGAATTCATTAGTCCTAAAAGTCTAATTAACAGATACAATTATTATTAGTAACTTATAATAGATACTAGTTATTTATGGGTAACATTCGTTAAAATTTGTTACCATTGTTTCCCTTTAAAGTAACAATATTTTCTTATATTACTAACTTAGAACAAAACAGATCCAAATAGGAACATATCTAAGAGATTAGTTCGTGAATATTATCTACAGAATCATTGACAATATTCGACTTATCTTACTCGTATTTTCGGATTTTTATTGTTTATGTAATGCAATAATAAATCAATTAATGTATTTGTTTGCCTATTTATGGATTTTATGTTACTTATTTAGTCAATGCGTATTTATGTAAGTGTTTATCTTTTTCTTTTATATACAAATTATGTATTGCATATGTATTTATGAGTTTTTTCTTCTTTGGTTAGCACCTGCCATCTATTTTTCACCATTTTTAGTTACAGAATACCAGCAGGCATTAAGTCTACTATTAGCCTAAGGTGTCAACAATAAAAAATAAATAAATAAATTGATGCCTTTATGAAAGTAACACTACTTTCATACAAGCGCCATGATGTATTATAGGAAGAAGTCAAAGTCCTGATATAATGTTTTTAATTACTGTTATTATTACATTGCCCTACGAATACTTAGAATTTAGATAAGATTTTAGATATGCCATTTCGTATCGCTGTTTTGATCAAATAAATTTATCGAAATCTACAAAACAGTGTTAAGATTGAATAAAAAACAAGCGATAACAAAAAAGAACCCGGTGACTTAGAACTGATCCGATTATCGATAACTCGGTCATGATCCGTTATCGCAGTTCTTTATTTGAATTCAAATTTAATTCTGTTCCGTCTTACAAATGAATCATTACATTGTTGTATAAAAAAGATCATTGATAAGAAATTGATCCATGAAATTATTTTAGAATAGGCGATAGAAAATTAAGGTCAAGTCCAAGTTAAGCTTACAGTTTTAATTTTGTGATATCAAGGTTTTGTAAGTGAAAGATAACACTAAGTAATGAGCAAAGATAGTTTTAAGATTCTTATAAGAATAAATTAAAAGATCACAAGTTCTTAATTAAAAAGTTCGCGGTCTGTTGGCGGCTTCATAGACTCTATTCATCATCTTCATCGTTTAAGCCTATCACTAGTCCACTGCTGAATATAGGCATCCCCCATAGATTGCCACAAAAGTTTGTAGCTCTCATTTTGGGAGGAATTTCGCCATTGTTGCCACGCTTGGCAGGCGAGTTGGCAACCGCACCTTATTTATTCTTATGTTCCAGGAAGATGCTGCTGCCCATCTTCTGGTTTAAATTTTCCCTCTGTCGACTTTTACGACACCTACGGGGTGAGATGGGGTGGTCGATTCTCTTTACCCGTTACCCGGCTAGACTCTATTACCGCATCTAATTCTATGGGTATCGTAGATGTTAGAAGTTGAAAAGTTAGGTTAGATTTTCTTACATCACACTTGTCTTATTCTAATATACAAGATACTGGACTCTAGACTCTTAAAATTGCAAATAACTTTTCTGCGGTACCGACGCTGGGTGACTTGCCTATTATGTTTTTCTTTCTAAAATGTTCTGTTATGTATTGGTTTTAAAATATCCCTTACTATGATTTCTCTTAGTCGTGGGTGAGTTTTACAGGCATAGTAATACAATGTTCTTGTTGCATGTGGTATTCACCTTTAAAGGTAACTAGTTAGCTGTGGTAGCTCAGGGGCTACGCGCTCGCTTTAAATTTCATAGTCCGCGAGTGACCGGTGCCGGCACCACTAAAATTGTTAATTGCAATTTTAAGTGCTGATTTACCACGTGCCCGGCGGTGAAGGAATACATCGTGAGGAAACCTGCATGTCTGAGAAATAAAAAATATTTCTAAGACATGTGAAGTCCGCCAACCCGCATTGGAGCAGCGTGGCGGATTCTTCCTAGCTCCAAAACCCTCTCAGAAATGAGAGGAGGCCTGTGCTCAGCAGTGGGTCATTTATAGGCTGAAACTTTACTTTTTTTTAGTTAGGCATTTAGTTTAAAAACCAAGTAGTGTAATGATACTTAACAATCATCATAATTATTTCAGCCTATGACTAGTACACTGTTGAAAATAGGGGCGCCCACATAATATTTGGGGGATTTTGCCATTGTTGCCAAACTTGGAAGGCGGGTTGGCAACCGCAGTTTATTTGTTGGCTGTTCTAGGAAGACGCTGCTGTCCCACCTGGTTTTAACTTTCCCTCTGCCGACTTTTATGGCACCCACGGGATGAGATTGGGTGGTAGATTCTCTTACGCTGCCACCACACGGCTACATTTAACAATGTAATGTAGTAATTGCCACTGGTAAATTTGAATAAATAAATAAATAAAATACAACAATTGTCCCTAGCGGGACCGGGGAACCTATAGTGAGGACGTTAATCGCTGAGTCACAGTGCCTCGAATTGAAGCAAGCATCGGTTCACTGAATTGCCACCGCACGAATTAGCTCTGATTATTTTGATACTTAGCTCATAAGGTGATAATTTAATTAAGATAATGTTATACAAATAATCGATAATCGTCTCTTATCTTGATATATTGTAGATCATTAAGTGATTGAAGAGTGTATTTTTTGATGGCTGATTCATAATGAGGAAGTTATTTCTGATAACTCAATTATCCTTATGCAAATACGATCAGTATTTAAAGTAATTCTATTGATTTAACAACCATAAAATATTTATCGAAGCGAAACTTTGGATGCTAGTAAAAATTCTATGTCGAATTCGAGTGCAGCGTTTTCTTCATGCGTTTCTGTCATTCTTTATTAATATTATTATTTAATAATTGATTATATACTGACCAGTTATTTTATAGTCAGTGATATTTTTATTAATTCATATTTTCATGATTTTTATTATTTAAATCTTAGTCAGGTAGCACAGGAGCTAGGCGCTCGCTTCAAAATTCATTGTACGCGTGTGACCTGGGTTCGATTCCCTGTGCCGGCACCACTAAAATTGTTAATAGCAATATTGAGTGCTGATTTACCACGTGCTCGGCGGTGAAGGAAAACTTAGCGAGGAAACCTGCATTCTTTAGAATAAAAAAATGAATGATGTTCTCCTAGCCGATTTCGACCACGGCGACAACTGCTGACTACTGTCGAGAGCCATCAACTGCGCAGGAGATATTATAGTGCCACAAATGTACGCGCAAATACAGAGGCACTCACTCGTCCCAAACTCCCAAGCGTTCGAAGTAACGCTGATGCGATAAGATCGGAGGTAGGAGGTAGGGCGATCAGAGTAGATGCAGTGTCAGAAACACGAGGACAATCACAACACAACCTGACCCGAAAACCAACAATTTGTGTTCAGCACAAATGTTTTCTCCGGCTGGAATTCGAACCCTGTACCAAATATTTTTAAACGTCGTTGAGCCACTCTGGATACTGCCTGAGATATTGACTGAGATGCACTTGTACGAAAGACTAGCGTGCTGAGGATAAAGATATCTTACAATTAATTTAAAAAAAATAACGGGATGATTTAGTGTCAACTTTTAGTAACTTAACTATGTATATTCTGAAAGTTGCTTTTTTATTGTTTTATCAACAGTTGTTATAATATAACACATAACAAATTGTACGGAACTATTCTAATTGTAACTTCTAACAGTTAATAACAAAAAATTTCATACACCTCCGTTCCCATGAGCAGTATTGTGACTGCATTGCATATTATGGTGTTATTCTGCTATAAAAAAGGATTACTGTAAGATACTCGTACCTTCGCCTCTTACGACGATTCAGTAGGTACCAACATTTAAATAAAAACACTCCGTATTTACATTATTTTGCGTTTGCCAAAAGAGAGCCGTGGTAGCTCAGGGGCTAGGTGCTCGCTTTAAATTTCATAGTACGCGAGTGACCTGGGTTCGATTCCCTGTGCCGGCACCACTAAAATTGTTAATTGCAATTTTAAGTGCTGATTTACCACGTGCTCGGCGGTGAAGGAAAACATCGTGAGGAAACCTGCATGTCTGAGGAACAAAAAATATTTCGAAGACATGTGAAGTCCGCCAACCCGCATTGGAGCAGCGTGGCGGATTCTTCCTAGCTCCAAAACCCTCTCAGAAATGAGAGAAGGCCTGTTCTCAGTAGTGGGACATTTATAGGCTGAAACTTCACTTTTTTTTTTGCGTTTGCCAAAAACGAAAAACAAAACTACAGCTATGCCAAGAATCTAGATACCAACTTAAGATGTGACATTAGTAAAAAATATTTTAATAGTGTCCAAATATACATCTATTTCGTAACTATGATTGTTGTACGATTTAGATAAGTGGGGAATGGGAGAGTTGCGAGGAATGGGAGAGTTGCGACCTCCGACCAGCGATAATATCGAAAGGAGAAATTACTAATGCGAGTTTTGATGGCTGAGGTCAACAATTTCCGTATTGTTTAAGTACACGAATTGAACTTTATTTAATTTATAGCCAATGACATTACATTGCGTAATTAAGATGTTCATAACGTTGTAGACATAAACACAAATAAACAGATACAGCGGCGCCTTATATAAATGCTGTACTAACAAACAACTCCCTTATCGAATTATTTAACAACTAGCTGCGAATGGTTGATAATCCTTTAATGATCGACTGTAGTCACAACCTGTGACGACAAATTTTGTTTATAAACATTTAATAATAGAGTTTGTGTACCGACGCGTGGAAACGTCCGATAACTATGTTTAAATAAGAATTGATTCATATAGAGAAATGTTATTGTGCGAGCTACGAATACGCGGGAAATCGGATAACTTTCATCCCTGACGTAAATGTTTTCAACGAATTCATATCTGTCATTTTGCATTTAAAGCTCAAAGCGTACTTTAAATAAAAAAGATATGTGTCGAAAATGATTTTGACTTTAGTAAATACGTGTGGCTGAGTCTGTTTTCGTGTCAAGTTTTATTTTTATATATAGCCTTCATTTGTGTGGACTTCGAGATTTGTTTGGACATGATATTAGAAAATCTAAAAGAAATATAATAATTTATCAATGGGTTTTGCAACTATACAATTGATGGCGTTCTTTGGGATATATGTCGCTTCATCTTATTATTCTTTTTTTTTTAATCATGGCAATTAGTCACTAAATCAAGCCATATTTGTCAATGTTGAGTATGGCCGTGTGGTGGCAGCGTAAGAGAATCTACCACCCCATCTCATCCCGTGGGTGTCGTAAAAGTCGGCAGAGGGAAATGAAAACCAGTAGATGGGCAGCAGCATCTTCCTGGAACAACAAGATAAACAATCTGCGGCAGCCAACCCGCCTGGCAAGAGTGGCAACTATGGCAATCAATGGGGGACGCCTATGTTCAACAGTGGACTCTGATGGGCTGAAATGATGATGATGATGATGAGTAATAATTTTCCAATCGTATTTTATTATTTGTTCATTTATAGAAACAGTCGTGAACTATGTTCCAGTGTCAAGGTATAAGTTCTCGCATATTATTAGTTACGGAGCGATCTTCAAGCAATCAGACTTCCAAATTTCGATCGACAGTAAAACAATACTAACGTTTACTGAGGATTTGCTACAATGATTGAGACAAAACGATAATAACAATTATGGCTTTGAATTGAATTTTCCAATCAATGTACACTTCCACGAGAACTTGCTGCAAAGTAAACTGTCAATATTCAACATCAAAACTCAAAATATATACAGAAATTATAATATTCAATAGAAACGCTACCGCCACTTTTCAAATTTTCGCCTAAAGTCCGATATGTTTTTTTACGTATTAGAGTTACTGACCCAGTGAATTCGAGTAACTGGCATTATTAATTTGCGCATGTTCCTGATATATACATTATGACCATCAATTTTTTTTTAAAAGTTTTATGTTCTTGTGTGCATAGAATACGTTTTTATAAACATATTGAGAGGCCAAGGTTAAGATATTAATTTCTTTAAACTTATAGTGGTGGCGGCTCGTTAAAAGAATATTTACTGGTGGTATGATTCCTATGCAGGAATCCATCTAAGTAGGTACCACCCCAGGGCCAGTTATTCTGCCGTGATGCAGCAGTGTGCAAGCATTACTGTGTTTCGGTTTGAAGGGCACTGTGAGCTAGCGTAATCACTGGGCATTTGAGACTTAAGAACTGATGTCTCAGGGTGACGGGCTCAGTGTGGTGTCACACATAATAATTTTTTGGGTGACACAGCATTTGTTATGGGCAGACGTTGCACTTACCGTCACTTTTATGAAATTAAAAAAAAATACTACCACTCCATCTCATCCAATGGATCTCGTAAAAGGCGAGTAAGGAATTAAACTGCACTGTGCATCCAACAGCGCATGGTGGCGATGGGCTCACCACCTATCACACCAAGTGCGTTATATTGTTTAGGTGAAACGTGGATTGTGGCAGTCATCTGTTTTTGCAGTGAGTGCCCAGTCTCTGACTACCCCTTATGGGATACAGTCGCTATCTTATGTATGTATGTATGTATATTGTTTATACTATGAGACAGTTTAGAGCCAAAATTTAAAATAACATAAGAAGGAACAAATGAATATTGTTAAGCAAAGATCCATTATATCCAAATAAAATTTTAGAGTATCATTGAAAAGAATTTTTCCGTGCTGACAAATTAATCAGTGTTTGTGACATTAAATTATGATTAAAAACGGTTAGGTTAAACATGAAATATTTAAAAAGATACCAAATGAAATTGTCTTTAATTACTCATTTCAAATTTTATTAGCAGTAAAAGATTACTTTAATTGAATAAAAACAACATAGATAACAAAAGCGCTTTGGTTCGCTTTTTGAAGATGTTCACACTAACCAATAAGGCACATTTAACGTTGCACGTGAAGGATTTGTCATGTAAAACGGATCATCAAATAATCTTATCATAAGTAATCTAGTTTAGTATTATAGTGAAGAGTTAGATAAATATGTGGAACATTAATAAAATCTCAGACATTTTCAATAAGCATACAGCATATGTTTGGAGATAATCTATGATTATATAATACTGGTGGAGTGATTCCAATGCAGGACTCCGTCTAGGTAAGTACCACCCCAGGCCAGTTATTCTACCGTGAAGCAGTAGTGTGCAAACATTACTGTGTTTCGGTCTGAAGGGCACTGAAAGCAAATGTAATCACTGGACGTGTAATCGGGCGCGATGAAATCTAGAAATGTTCTGGGTGACACAACATTTGTTATGGAGAGACGTTGCACTTACCATCAGGTGAACATTTTGTTAGTGTCGTCACTTTAAAATAAAATCAAATAAAAAGATATACACAGATATCGGCACTTTTTTTTTTTTTTTTTTTTTTTCATAAAAGGGACGGAACGAGCAAAACGTTCACCTGATGGTAAGTGTAACGTATGCCCATAACAAATGCTGTGTCACTCAGAATATTCCTGTGTGACACCACACTGCGCCCGTCACCCTGAGACATCAGTTCTTAAGTCTCATATGCCCAGTGATTACGCTAGCTCTCAGTGCCCTTCAAACCGAAACACAGTAATGTTTGCACACTACTGCTTCACGGCAGAATAACTGGCCCTGGGGTGGTACCTACCTAGACGGATTCTTGCATAGGAATCCTACCACCAGTATTATATAATCATAGATTATCTCCAAACATATGCTGTATCCTTACTGGGATATATACAGACAGCTCTAACTACTGTGATGATGATCAGGTCGATGATAATGATATATGAAGATAAACATACTGTTTTAAGAAAAAAAAACATACAAAGGGTCAAGTAAAGAATTTCAGGTAAATACAATGCAAGATGTAAACAATATGCAGTAAAACATATTCAGAGAAACTCAGCCGTTATTTGCAGCGAAGCAAAAATAGCGTTGTTATTATCTAATTTGTGCAGACGAGAAACGAACAAAGAAACTAGGACTAATGAAGTAACCTTAAACTTGATCGTGTAATAGGAGTCGTAAATGGCGATGTATTTCTGAATGTTCCGCGCGGCCCACGTGGAACTGGTGATCATTACCGTGAGTAAGATAAGTTGAAGTCAAAGTCAAAAATATTTATTTCAATTTATGCTTATTTAAATATGCTTAGAAAGACGACGAAAGTATGTCAAAGTGAGATTTCTACAGCAAATTATCTTGTTATGATTTAAAAAAAAACATGCTCGAAGAGCAATGAGCTGATAATCTTGTTAAGAATACTAGGTCACCGTCATCATCATCATTTCAGCCTATCACTAGTCCACTGTTGAACATAGGCTTCCCCCGTAGATTGCTACAAAAGCTTGTAGCTCTTGGAGTTTCGCCATTGTTGCCACGCATGGCAGGCGAGTTGGCAACCGCAGTTTATTTATTCTGATGTTCCAGATGCTGCTGCCCATCTTCTGGTTTTAATTTTCTGTCTCTCTGTCGACTTTTACGACACCCACGGGATGAGATGGGGTGGTAGATTCTCTTAAACCGCTACCACACGACAAAAAGCTATTTAAGTTTTCCTCATTTTCATAAAAATGGTAGCATCCGTTTTTATTTATTAAAATAATTTCCAAAAATCCTTACAGCTTAACAATAGCATTTTTAGATGAGTATGGTTTAAAATTTTCTAAATCTGTTGACTACTACTTATATATATATATATATATATATATATATATATATATTTATCTATTTGGGTCAATGTTCTGCACCAGTAAACAAAAAAATATTCACTGATATACATAGATAAGGTTTTCAAGTAAACATTTCTTTAACAATACGACATTAAGTCTGCCCATTGTTACCTATACTTTGAGAGCAGTACAAATAAAGAAAGACTAGCAGAAACTTTAATTTTGATACAGTATTAAGGGAGATATTTCTAACACAGTTTTAAGACATATGATTATTAACTAAACTATAATAAACGTAAATTGCCATGAAAAAATCAAACAGACTTGAAAAATAAGTAAACAAAATCAGGATTCATAAAAAAGTTAAAGACCTAAGCGCCGATTTCTATTAAAAAAATTAAAATGTCCTGTTCGTTATCGCCCTATTACATTTTTGGTAACATTATTCAAAACGCAAAACATAAAGATGTTAAAAATTATCCAAGTTTTGACAAAATCAGTCAACTATAAACGAACTACAACTAACTCCTTACTCGCCTTTTACGAGATCCATTGGATGAGATGGAGTGGTAGTATTCCTGTAACGAGCCGCCACCACACGGCTCAATAAAATTTATTAATATGCAATTTAATAATTATGAGAAATGAACAACATACAACAACAAAAAAGTCTTATCAATGTCAAAATGTACACCGATTGCAAAAATGAGACCTTCAAGAAACTCTGGAGTCCCTTTAATGCAATATTACATAACGTAATTTATAAATTACATCAAAAATATTACTTTATACATACATATAGTCACGCCTTTTCCTTATATAAAGTGGTAGGCAGAGGAACGACACGAGTGGCGACACAAAAGTAGACACACGTACTTTTCGCCCCTATGGGAAATGAGATGTGACAGGTGGCGTCAGCCACGCCGCCGCCGTTTTGGTAAGAGCAAAACAAATTATTACTCCCCATTGCGTTCCCACGAGCAGTATAGTGTGACAGCATGGCATATGATTGTTCTGCAGAATAAAGGCTATCCGTACAATACCTCAGTCGCCTTTTACGACACTTCGATAAGAATCAGGTAGGTGCTGTTCTACTCTGCTGGAAACCTATCGGCTGGATGCTGGATACCTTTGTATAACTACATAATAAATTTAATAGAGTAAGAGTTTTTTCCAGAAATGTTTGACCTATGTATTTCATAATACGCTTTATCTAATAATGTCTTCTTGAGAAGTGTTTTGAAATCCGTCCGTGTTGTGAATATGTCCGATTTTAGGGTCACATTTTTAGGATTTTTTTTATAATTTTATAGACCTACTAAGAAAAGTCTTTCTAGTTTTAGCCAATCTAAACATAGGAACGTCAAACGTCCCTCGACCCATTCTGTAGACTCCATTCCATGTCCAAAAAAGTGACTATTTGTCAAATAATTATAGGCAATTTACGTTCGTTATTTAGTTAATAATCAAATGTTTAAAATCGTATGATATTTAAATTTAATTTAAATTAACATTTAATATAAAATTAAGTTCCTCGCTTCTTCTCCAAACACACTTTATATTCACGTAGTAGTCAATAGACTAGAATTTTAAACCATATTTATCTATTTTGCTAAAGCTATTATTAAGGTGTAAGAATTTTTGGAAACTGTTTAAATACTATACGTACTATATTATACGTACATTACTTACATAATATTTGCAAAAATAAACAACGACGGTAGTGTCAAAACATTAAGTCTCCTTGAATAGTTTTCGTAGCGACTCGGCGAAGATGGTAAAAATAGTCTTAGTTATACGTCAATAGGGCTTCATGTATTGACCTCAAAAATTGAAACTCGGTTACAAGCAAGCAAATAATGCTAGCGCAGTACATGCAGCCGGGGCGGGAGTGGCACGTGGGGGACAAGAGACAAAGGAGGAAGAACCAATTGCGTTTGTAAATGGTCACTGACTCAGTGGCGAACTGCGTATGACCCATATGTGGAAAAATAAGTTGTTTTGTTAATGGAATAAAGCGATGAGACGGCGTCATCGGTTACCTGATGGTAAATGCCACGTCAACCCATAACAATTGCGGTTTCGCCCAGAATACTGCATCGACAATTTTATATAGCTCCGCACCGCGCTCATCAGCAAGAAACGTCGTCTCTTGAGTCCCATATGCCATACAATACATTAGGTTTAGTGGCCTTCAAACCAAAACACAGTCATGTATGCACTCCAGTGCTTGACAGCAGAATAACTGGCACTGCGGTGTTTTCTACCCAGGCGGTGGCTAATATAATGGACACGACGACGGTCGATCGCGTGACCCAGTGGTACCTGACTTCTACGTCGCAGGTCCGGGGTTCGAATCCTAGCCGGAGTCAACATTTGTGTGAAAACACAAATTGTTGATATTTGGCTCTGGTTATGTTGTGATTGTTACCGTGTCTCTGACACTGCATCTTACCCTACCTCCTTATCGTGTTTCATCGGGCGCGGGTAGTTAAATACGAATGATAGTCTGTGTTACGCGTACACTTGTGGCACTATAATATTTCCTGCGCAGTTGATAGCTTCTTAGTACTTTGGAAGTTGTCACCGTGGTCAAAAATCGGCCATGGGAACACCATCACAGTGAACTAGTTGTCTTCTTTCTTTACGGTTTTGTCTCATGTCAGTCCGAATAGCGTGGTAACCCGATGTGGTTAGCGATATGGGTCTACAATTGCGGCTCGCAAATCGAGTACACTAACAGGTCGTCTAATTTTAGATGTACTTGTCCTGTACTCACGTGTTGGATGTAACATCTGTGGGGACATCTGACAGCTTACCTTCTTATTGAGCCGATGGTTTTGGGCCCGAATCTCAGCTAATGCCAATATTTATGCAATTAACTAAATCTCGTCTGGACGCATTAAGACTGTTCCCGAATCTATGGCACCGGATCCTTCTCTTTCTTCGATAATTTAAGTAAGCGTTTCGGAGTCGAGTCTTTGGCTAATATTTACGGCTACATGTACATGCGTCATACTTGTTAACAGGTTCTGATTTTGGTGGCTTGTCTGCTTGAATTTGCGATACACTTTTTACTGGTGGTAGGATTCCTATGGAGGATCCGGAGAGTCCGTCTAGGTAGGTACCACCCCAGGGCCAGTTATTCTGCCATGAAGTAGTAGTGTGAAAGCATTACTGTGTTTCGGTTTGAAGGGCACTGTGAGCTAGCGTAATCACTGGGCATTTGAGACTTAAGAACTGATGTCTCAGGGTGACGGGCGCAGTGAGGTGTCACACAGAAATATTCTGAGTGACACAGCATTTGTTGTGCACTTACCATAAGGTGAACGTTTCGCTCGTTTCGTCACTTTATACAATAACAAAAAAAAAAGTTATATCTATATGTTAATATCTGAGAAAACTGTGTAACTCTTTTTAAGTATATTTCGCGCACGAAGGTATGTGAGATTTGGCATAGCTAAATTTTATATGGAGAAGAAGCGAGTAAGCTTAAATCTATATGTGTGTTACAAATAAATTAAATTGAATAAACTTAAACATTCATTATTTACGTTCATACTGATAATGTGAGTCACATAATAGTCTGTCGTTTGTTTAATTTCATACTGCCAATGTCAAGCACATAACAGACTGTGTTCAAACAGTCGTACAGAGTAGAGATTGGCGCCACAGAATTTTAAAATGTTGTCAACAAATAATTACTCAAACTTATCGTATTGGTCGGATTTCCACCACTAGATATAATTATTGGGTGCTTTACGTAAGTTAAAGTATTGGATTGAAGTAACAATTTAATTTTTCGTCAAAATTTTAATTATAAAATAAAAAATAAACCGGGTTTTATTTTCACTACTCTTAATGACAACATTAACAAAAAGTAAAATTTTGGGTTATGGAATGTGCGTACTATCAAGCTCGATAGTCGTCACTGCCCATTGTCGGGATAATTTACGCCTGACATAATTGAGATTTTTAAATGTATTAATTCTAAATAATATTGTTTGACATAAAAATAAACTCACCAACGACGACCATAAGGACTTGACTTGGTCATCAGGATAGAGGAAGATGTCTAAAAGCGCCCAGGAGCCTCGCCACACGAAGACCACGAGCGACCCCACCACTGTCACGGAGAATATGCAGTCCAGCACGTACAGCGCCATCTCGCGGCTAGTCTGTAAATCATACAGACTGTTACTGTGGTCACTGTCACAGTTCGAAAGCACAAAACAGATCGCCAGCAGAAAGGCCAGCGGAGTGGCCATTAGGTTGGTAGTGTGAGCATAAGCGCTCACACTACCAACCTCCCCAAATCCCGCATAGAAGCGTATGGCCGCGTGACCTAGTCGTAGCGTACTTCTATGCCGCGGATCCGGGGCTCGAATCCCAGCCGGATCATTAGCGCAAAACACGAATATTTGGTTTTCCGATCTGGTTGTGCTGTGCATGTGAAATAAATGTCTGCAAAAAGCACCCTCGCCCACGATACAGGAGAAATCCTACTGTGAGGCATCGTTATTTCTTTTTTTTTTAAATAATTATGTAAATGTTCAGATGTTGGGCCCGCTCACTTGATGTCGTCGTAATTTTACTCATAATAAATCACTCAGCATAAATCGTTCCTGCAGAACATGACTTGTCATGGGAACGGTGCACGGTTGATTTAGGAGGTGATGTGATGTAATAATGAAATGTTTATTTTGAGTAAACATTAGTAATCCTTGTATGTAAACGCTTGTAATAAAAGAAAAAGGTCAGAACAAATGAATTGCCATGGAAAAAAAACAATTTTAAACTATATGACGATACTACTTTATTATTAAAAAATGTATTAAAATCAGCATAAGCTATAGATGTTTATGGAAAACTCTCGAATAGCTCATCGGACTCGCATGACCAGACCATGACAGATGAAATTGTGGAAGTCTAAGAAATTATTCTAATGACCACACCATTTCATAAGAACCGCCATATTTATATTTTAATAGGTGGTAGGATTCCTATGCACGAATTCTTCTAGGTAGGTACTGCCCCAGGGACAGTCATTCTGCCCTGAAGCACTAGTGTGCAAACTGTGTTACTGTGTTTCGGTTTGAAGGGCACTGAAAGCTAGCGTAATTACTGGGCATATGAGACTCAAGAACTCATGTCTCAGGGTGACGGGCGCAGTGTGATGACACGCAGAAAATTTCGGGGACACAGCATTTGTTATGGGCAGACATTGCACTTACCATCAGGTATTTTGCTCGTTTCGTCATTTTGTCCATTAAATAAAAAAAAACTTTTTTTGTATACATACATACATAAGATCACGACTGTATCCCATAAGGGGTAGTCAGAGACTGGGTACTCACTGCAAATACAGATGACTGCCACAATCCACGTTTCACCAAAACAATATAGTGCACTTGGTGTGATAGGTGGTGAGCCCATCGCCACCATGCGCTATTGGGTGCACAGTGCAGTTTAATTCCTTACTCGCCTTTTACGAGATCCATTGGATGAGATGGAGTGGTAGTATTTTTTTAACGAGCCGCCACCACACGGCACGGTTTTTTTGTATAATGTCAAACTTAATTAAATAATCTAACTTAAATTATGAAATATATTATTGTCTGACACAAGCATGGGCCCAAGAATGGTCAATTACCCATTATTTATTGTTTTTATTTATTATACTGTATATACATCGTATATTTTGAAGGGAGCGTTGTCAGCCGCAGCTTTTTGAAAGCTGGCACATGCTGATGCATGCTGATACTGTTTTACTAATGCCCAGTTATTTTAATTACCATATCGCACGCTTGATAGATTACTGATCAGTTAGCATGAGTCAAAGTTGGGTTACGTAGGGACAGAATCTTTAGCGCCAGAATTGATGTTGAATTGAATACATTTTTTTAAAAAGCCGTCAATATACGTTATTGATATTAACTATCAATTACACATTTATTGTATTTGCCAATAAGCTGATCAGACCTCGATTGCAAGACATTAAATGGCGGTTTCCCAGAAATCTTCTATATTCGACTTAAGCTATTCTATTAAGCATGTGATATATGTAACTACATGCCGTGTGGTAGCGGCTTAAAATAATCTACCACACCATTTCATTCCGTGGGTGTCGCAAAAATCGACAGACGGAAAATGAAAACCAGGAGATGGGCAGCAGCCCATCTTGGAACATCTCAATAAATAAACTGCGGTTTCCAACCCGCCTGCCAAGCGTGGCAACTATGGCAAAATCCCTCCCAAAATGAGAGCGACAGACTTATTTGGCAATCTATGGGGGAGGCCTATGTTCGGCAGTGGACTAGTAATAGGCTGAATTTATGAAGATGATGTATGTTATGTTATAACATGGTACACGGGTACACCTCGAAATATACACAGAAGTGAGAGAATTCAATAAAAACACAACCACCAGTTTACGAGTTGGCGCCAAAAGTTGCTCAGGTAATGTTATTATACGAGTATATAATGATGTATATAATGATGTGTAATTGATTATTTAGGTATGTGTTCTTAGTAAGTCGAAAATCTGATCACACCCGTACCTCTTTTAACTAGTTTTTATAACCTTCCTTTTTATACTATCAATTTCCCTAGCGTTTCGGAAATTTATTACATACCAAAGGTCCACACTAAAACGGAAAGCGCCGGTAAATCTTCAATTTCACTGCAATATCCGAGGAAAAATTTTCCCTTACCAAGCAACCGTAAATTATTGAAATTTATGACAGTCGCGTAGCACATAGGTACTAGTATGTTATGTTGATTTTCAGTGGATATTTATTTTATATAATTTAATATAAAGTTTAATTTAATTATAATCATCATCCTCATCATTTCAGTCTATCACTAGTCAAATACTCAACATAGCCTTCCCCCTAAATACTGCCAGCAAACACAGTCCTGATTCCACCTTAGCCCATCGACTTCCTGCAAAATCATGCATCGCGTTTCCTGGTACGATGTTGCCTACCGAGAATCTTTCTTCTCCAATGATTGAAATGAAATGAAAATTCTTTATTTTTCTACGTAAGAAATATAAATTTCGTTTGTCAAACGTAATTTTTTGCAATCTACCGCCGTTCCGTAATGAGGTTCCTTCTGACGGAGCAGAAACAGGCGAAAGAAACTCCGTAGGTATCCTTTTTTTTGCAAATAAATGCTTTTTGATCTCAGTCAAAAATACATTATAATAAAATTAACAAAGAATAGTCTCAAGGAATACCAAAGTATGCTCCATGTTCAAATCTTAGACAAGATTAATTCAATCAATAAGTAAATTCGGAAACTTGAGCAGACCTACCTCCACCAACAGCACCTGTTCACAAGTATGACGCATGTTATCGGTATGACTAAGCTATATGGCCGGTTCATTTTCATATCTGCTTGCAGATCCTCAGGGCTATGTCACTTACTCGTTTAGTTTAGTTTAGTTTTGCTGCGGATATTTTAGTAATGGATTCTATCTTGCAGATAACATAGCCATTTCCATATCTCGCTGAACGACTTCTAGCTTCCTCATGCGTCCTGCTCATTCAATAATAAATGCCATGTTTGCGAAACCTATTATGTAAGTATCTATATATTAATACGTGTAGACAACACTCTTAATATATAGCCCCTATTTAAGCACGAAGGAGGGTAAGATTTGGCATGGTTAAAGTTTTTATGAGGTTGTACAGAAACCTAAAATATATATACTTATAACTAGCGATCCGCCCCGGCTATGCACGGGTGCAAACAATTTAGAAAATGAGAAGTGTGCTTAGCAAAAAAATATTAAGTACTGAAAACATGTGATAACAGAATTGTCAAGCTGAACGTCATTTTTTGAATGAGATTTTAATACAAAAATACCATTAAAATTTCCGAGTTTTCCGGTGGAATTTCCAAAAATTTTGTTTCACTCACAAACATTGTCCTGACTATTACGAACTAGTAAAAATACGGCAAAGTACAAACAGCCAAATCGGTTCTCAAATGATAGTCTTTCATGCGGCCTGCGGCAATTGATTTTTATTTATATATAAGAAGATATATGTTATAAATAAATTAAATTCAATAAAAAAATTTAATTACGGTCGAAATTCGAATATTGGGCGACCACTAGTTAAAGACACAAAAGTCGTTCACCTTGTCATCGGTGTGTCAACTTTGCATTGAAGGTATCTGAATAACACCGCACATATTGAAAATACTTAGTCTAGGTAGGTACCACCCCAGGGCCAGTTATTCGGCCGTGAAACAGTACTGTGCAAGCATTACCTAGCGTAATCACTGGGCATTTGTCACTTAAGAACTGATGTCTCAGGTAGGCGAACGTATTACGATCAGATCGAAATCGTTTTAAGGAAAGGCCACGTCAAAAGTACCCACAGCCGACGAGCTTGTATGAAAACACTAATGAAAGTAAAGGAAGCTAAAGATGTGTGTGTCAGGATCTTAGCAAGTGGAAAGATGTGGCTCCTGCCTACCCCTATGGGAAAGAGGCGAGACTCTGTATGTATGTATTTAAATTTATATCTGTCTGATAGATGCTCGTAGGTTCCACGTTAGCGACACCGACGGGATAATAGCGCTGCGGCAATTCCTCCAGCATAATGCTAAGTGGGGTTCGTTTCTGCAAACCTTCGTTGCTGCAATCCAACATTTGTTGTTGTTAATTGCTTTTTTGTTTTTGTTTTATGTTGTTGTATTGAACGCAGCAACGAATAAAGCTATTTTCTTTCTTCTTACTTCTTTCTTTCACTATACGACCTCAGAACCGATGGTTCATGATCAATGCTCTATAATTGGAAAAGCACCAGCGCCCTTGCATGAGAAACACAGTGGTGTTTGAACACCACTGCTCTACCGCAGAAAAACTGGCACTGCGGTGGTGATGACACTCTGATCTTCACTAATGAGAAGGTTAGAAAGTGACACGGGCAAAGGGACAATCAGTCAATCATTTGTGTGTTGCATAAATATTAAATTTGGTTAGGTTGGAACTCGGGACCCATTCAGAACTTAGTAAGGAGATACACTGACTGTGCAATGCAGTCATGGCACAGTTGTTACACAGTGGACCTAAAGCTTTCATAAAGCGTTATCGATAATAACGATATTACACTTGCACAGCACATCAATCAAGCAGTCGAAAATCATAGATTAAGGATAAATATGTCGCCTAAAAATATAACTTCTTATCTGTGTTATATGATGCGGCATATGAGTACTTTCCCTGTAAATCATACATACGCGTAACTTATTTGAATGTTTAATCCGCTGGCATATCGCGATTTTAAGGTTACAGTAATAAATCATATGGATATTTTTTAAGAGATATATTAAGTTTTTTTTTATTGGATAGAGTGACGAAACGAGCAAAACGTTCATCTGATGTAAAGTGCACCGTCTACCCATTACAAATGCTACGTCACCCAGAACATTTCTTTTTTTTACTACTCGTACATTGCGCCCGTCACCCTGTGAAATAAGTTATGAAGTCTCATATGCTCAGTGATTACGCTAGCTCACAGTGCCCTTCAAACCGAAACACAGTAATGCTTGCACACTACTGGTTCACGGCAGAATAACTGGCCCTGGGGTGGTACCTACCTAGACGGATTCCTGCATAGGAATCCTATCACCAGTAAAATCCGTTTAGGTAGGTACCACCGCAGAGCAAGGTATAGTGCTATTGGCAGGGCAACGGCAATCGATAGGCAGGTGACGGAGGATCTTACTATGTTCTTTTGGCAGTATTGTAGTTTTGGTCCGATCTACGCAATTACGGGTATACAATGTCTTGAAGTCTTACAGTGGAATTCTCGACTTTGGATTTATTTTATTGATTATAGAATCCCAAGCCGGTAGTACTGCTACCCAATCTTCTATATTGAAATTATCATGTCTTTAAATTTAAGCGAACGTAAATAAATATGATAATTTAACCCGAATATGTGATGCAAGCTATGTGCCAAATTTCGACAAGATCGGTTTAGCGTTTCAACTGTGAAAAGGTAACAAACAGACTGAGGGACAGATAGAGTTTACTTTCGCATTTATAATATTAGTATGGATTGTGGATATACGAGTATTAGTATTGAATTACTTCACGTGCCATTAAGCCAAGAACGCTGGTTGTATTTCTTCCTTTGCGCGAGAATATAATCGGGCCTAGTAGGTATATTAACAACGCGTCACTTATTGTTATTACCAATTTGATTATTAGTTAATCCGTTCATCAGAAAAGAAGGAAAACTATTGTTTTTTTTTTTAAATGTAATGTTCACTTACGTGATATATTTATCGAAAACAACAAAGGCGTTCGGCGTTAAGCACGTGCGCTATAACGATAGGGCTGTGAATTCGTTCTTGATTATCGATACCATTGTAATAATTACGTGAATACAAATTTAACAATGGCTTACCTAAAGAGATAACGTGAGTTATTATTATTTAATTTAAATATTGATACGTTGCTTGGCCTTTAAAATATGTTCATAAGAAAGACTTTATATTAAGGAATTCATACTAATATACTAATATCCATATTATTATAAATGATATAGTAACTCTCCCTGTCCCTCTGTCCATTTGATACATTTCCACGGTTCAACCGCTGAACCGATCTTGACAAAATTCGGCACAGAGATAGCTTGCATCCTGGACACGGACCTGGATGCTTTTGGATTCGGATAATCAAAGAATTCCCATTCCGGTATTTCTACAAAAATCCACGCAGGTGTTGTCGCGGGTTTCAGCTCACATTACAATAATAAAAACGGCTTATGGAAGTTGGTACATAGTATATGCTCCGTTTTTTGAAATTATTGTAGTACCACACAAGTATTTCCAAAAACGGATAAAGATTTGCGGGAAATCGATAGAAACACATTGGCGTACATAAAGAAGGAAAGCTGGGCTTCCCTTCTGTATATACCGTGCCCACTCCAGAAATTTCTGGATGGAAACAACTCCAGGATGTTGGAACCACTTGACGACCGCGTGGCGTAGTGGTTAGCGTACCTGACTTCTGCGCCACCGGTCCTGGGTTCGATTCCCAGCCGGAGGTAAGCACCGGAGGTTGCACAAATGCAAAAACACAAATTGTTGCTTTTCGGGTCTGGTTGTGTTGTGCATGTGAAATGTATGTTTGTAAAACGCACCCACGATACAGGAGAAAATCCTAGTGAGGGGCTTCGTTTAAAAAAAAAAAAAAATGTTTGATTACCAACCTAAGCCAATGTAGATACAGTTTGTGGACTGAGAGAGTTATTTTCCCATTGATGACAAATTCACCAGTGTACTTGTGATGGGCTGATATAAAGTTTAGCAGTGTTTGAATATATCTTCATGGTAATAAATTCAAGAATTTGATAATACCGGAATAAATATTATTATTTTGAAATGATAAAATACAGAATTCCTTGTAGCTGTCGCTTCGTTCACCATAAAAGTCACTTCGCTCTGCACGAAAATATTATTACAAAAACAATTAATATTCAATTTCTTTTCAAAACTTTTTTTTAACCATTCAGAAGTCAGAGTCAAAATCAATATAGACAAATGCGATTTACCACTGACACGATATCTCCAGGACCTATTTACTTGGAAATTTAGCATACATATTCCTTTCTAGGGTAGTCATTTATTGAACAAGTCTAGACTACGAGTGAATTTTACGAACATTTACTCCTAAATGTTTTTTTTATTGGATAAATTATGAAACGAGCGAAACATCCACCTGATTACCATCAGTGCAACATCTACCCATAACAAATACGGTGATCCAGAACGTTTCTGTGTCACACGTCAAATAATTTATTAATATTAGCTGTTACACACCCTCTTTGCTGGTTGTAATGAGACCAGCGCGTCTTTACTGGTGGTAGGATTCCTATGAAGGAATCCGCCTAGGTAGGTACCACCCCACGGTCAGTTGTTCTGCCGTGAAACAGTAGTGTGCAAACATTACTGTGTTTCTGTTAGAAGGGCACTGTGAGCTAGTGTAATTACTGGACATATGAGACTAAGGAACTTATGTTTCAGAGTGATGGGCGCAGTGTGGTTCCATATAGAAACATTCTGAGTAATGCAGCATCTGTTGTAGGCAGACGTTGCACTTACCGTCAGGTGAAAGTTTTGCTCGTCTCATCACTTTATCAAATAAAAAAAAACTATACCGTGTTGATGGGCGACTTCAACGCAAAACTGGGCATGAAGAAAGACGATCAGCTAGGAGTGGTGCAATTTGGAATAGAGCAACAGAACCTCTTTTCCCAAAAGCGGCCCCACTAGAAATGGACCTGTGTAAGCCCGGACGGTTCCACATAAAATGAGATCTACTTCATCATGATGACTAAACGACTACTGTTCAATGACGTCTCTCGTCTGGTGAAGTCCACGCTCCGTCCAGCTCGTGCTCTTATCCAAAACCCCGGGAGCTTTAAGCTCGAGTTGCATAATTGCTTCCAGTGACTGGATGATTGGACGTTATAGTGGACAAGCGGCTCGTGAAAACTATCCAAGCGGTGGGGGCAAAAAGTTTGCAAGACCAGCGGTACAAATAAGATTTCACAAGGTCTCCGACCACACTCTCAATCTCATGGAGGCCAGGCGCGAAATGAAACTGCAGTCCTCAACTCACGCGTCAGCATATCGGCAAGTGACCAGACAGATCTTCCGATGTATGTTGCGAGACCTACGCAACTTCAATGCAGCTTATTATGAGAGCTACAAACTTTGTGGAGGCCCACAGATTGCCACAAAAGGTCCTATGTTCAGCTGTGGACTGGTGATATTCCTAAATGAATGATGATGGTGTTCAATAGCGGACTTGGAAAGGTTGAAATAATGATGATGACAATGATTAATATAACTACTACGAGACTTACATTATTATAAAATATTATAAGAAATGAATTAAGTGTACTATTTTTGAGTCTAGTTGGTACAATTTTAGCAAGATGAATTGTCTATTTCTAGAAATAAAATTGTTTCCCAACGCTGGAAATGATTTTTTTTCGCAAGAAAGCTACATGATTAGTGGATAGTAATAAAGTTACATAGAATAACATTTACATTTTTGGAACTAATGCAGACATTCAAAGTCAAAGTCAAAATTTCTTTATTCAATTTATTTTTGTATAAAGCTCTTATGAACGTCAAAATACACGCGTTCTAAAAGTGACCTTCTCAGAGAAGAACAGGCAAGAAACAATAAATTACATAAAATTTATTACTACATCATAAATTTAGTAGCCAGGGGGTTTGCAAGTGTAAGTGTACAAGTTTTTTCCCACATCTTTGTCCTCTATATAATGATCTATTTTATAATACGCTTAATCTAATAATGTCTTCTTGATAAGTTTTTTAAAATCTTTGTCCGATTTTTGTGTTACACTTTTAGGAATTTTATTATAACTTTTTTTTTACATCTACTAAGAAAATACTTTCTAGTTTTAGCCAATCTAAACATAGGAACCTCTAGCGTGTCGCCTGGACCCACTCTTCAGGATACAGTCAATTTTTTGTTAAATAAATTAATTTTTTTCCGTACGTACCATAATATCTTCAAAAATGAATCTCTTTCATATAAACAACGTTGGAAGTGTCAAAATATTAGTCTCCTTGAATAGTTTTCGTAGCGACTCGTGAGGTCCCAAGTTACAGATTGTCCGAAATGCTTGTTTTTGCAAGATAAATATTGTTTCCAATCCAGCTGCAGATCCCCACAGTAATACGCCATAGGACATAATACTGTCCAAATATGCAAAATATACTAATTTAGCTGAAGCTTCATCAGTCAGCTGTCTAATATTTCTTATTGCAAAAATGGCAGAACTTAATTTCGGAGCTATTTTTTAGTGTTTGATCCTCACTGTAAATTGGAATCAATAGTGATTCCAAAGAATACAGTTGAATTTTATAACGTAAGATTAGAATTCTGTAAATTGATATTAATATTATGCGGCGACTACGACATTTAAAAGTGTAAGCATTTTGTTTTGCCTGCATTTAAAACTAAATTATTTGCCGCAAACCATTTGGTAGCAATATCTAGAGTTTCATTGGGCTGTTCCAGCGTTAAGACGAACTGAACTACATATCACAGACATTTTTTGTTTTATATCTCAGACATCTTATCGGCGTATAGAGAGAAATAGCTGGGTGGACCGTGCCCTTCCCAGAATTTTGGGTTATCAACCAAAAAATTAGGCACTTAAATAATTTCACACTAAAACATTTTAAAATAAACAACATTCCGAAAACCGATGGCCGATATATAGTTAAACATTTCAAGTAGAAATTACCTACTTACAAACATCAACAATATAAATTAAAAAAGATTTGTCATTATCGATTATTTTTATGTATCGTGATCAATCATCAGCGTTACCCTAAATATTTGTATATCACACGTATACGAAACCTTCTTGATTAAAACTTAAGCAATTCTTAAGTCATGTCCTATATAACAAACTGCTATACAAACTAGTTTATTTATTTGAATGATCTGTGCTAATGTGACAAAGTCGCAAGTAACTGCAATGCATACTTTTATAGTTTAATTTTGTTTAAGAAATATCACATTTAAAGATATCGGCGCCACCCGCCGCCGTCTCGTTTCTCGTTGGAAAAAGACGACTGTATGTATGTACGAGTATGTATGATTACTGGTAGAACCCTCGCTCGCTGGCCCTCTGCGTTATCTCGTACTTACATACAAAATAGAGTACGGGTAGAGGGAGACGTCCTACCCAGAACAGACTGTTCGTGCAGGCAGGTAGCTACTTTTTTCTTGGCACCATCACCAAATATATATGCAGATTTCCTCACGATTTTACTTTTACCGACCATTTAGCTGGAAAATTGCAATTAACAATTTTAGCGCACTGCTCTCTTTACCTTTATCGTTGTATCTTTATCTATGTATTTAAAACATGAAGAGAAAATTTTAACCTCTATTTATAATATTGCGCGCATCAAGGAGTGCGAGATTTGGTATAGTTAAAGTTTGTATTGAGAAGGAGTGCAGAGAGCTAAAATTTATGTATGTTTTTTTTTTTTGGAAAAGTAACGTGACAAATAAAACGTTGAAGAACAAAATAAGTAAAAGAACCTGATTGTATGTGCAGCATTTGCCCATAACAAATGCTGCGTTCACCCAGAACATTTCTGTGTGACACAACACTGCGCCCGTAATCCTGAAACATCAGTTCTTAAGTATCATATGCCCAGTGAATACACTAGCTCTCAGTGCCCTTCAAACTGAAACACAGTAATGCTTGTACACTACTGCTTCACGGCACAATAACTGGCCCTGGGGTGGATATATACCTAGAAGGGTACCTGCATTGAAATCCTACCACCAGTAAATGTGCTACAAATACAATTAATACAATAAAAAAAGATTCGAATTTTCAATGAGTTCGCTGTCGAATTCGCGAATCGTAAAATAGTTAATGAATGACGTCGAATTAATGCGACCACATGTGTTCATAAATCTTTTTACTTTCTCATCTTTACTTTAAAAACGTTTAATCCTTTTGTTTGTTATATTTACGAGACTGGTGTGTATACAATTTAATCACATTTAACACAACATGATAAGGTAAGGTTGGCTGTTATTAGACCGGAGTAATCTAGAAATACATATTGAGAAGTAAACATAAGAACACACTACGAATATTTTTTCTTTACATTACGAACTATTGATAAATAATTTGATTGGTAGGGTAATCCTTTAATTGATTCAACCGTTAGCTTGTGTATACCGCAAAGGAACCGGGCTTGAATCCTGGTTGCATCTTTTCGAGGCAAATGAAGTCCGTTAAACCGCACTTGGAGCAGCACTGCGGACTTTGCTCTTATATCAAATAATATAAGGAAAAGACCAGTGCTTTATTATAGGACTTATATAGGACTCATAATATCATGATTTTTATATTATACTTAGTCTAAAGTTAGTTGTATAAGAAACCAAATCCTATTTCTCGTAGCAACGTTTGCTACGAAAATGCTACGGATTGATAAATAACCTAGGTTTGTCTGTCTATATCAATATCAATGTCATGTTTATTTTTGATCTGTACTCATATAGAGACCTGATAATTCATAGCAAAAAAAATATATGATACTAACCGTTCGAAACATTGTCGGAACATCGAAGTAATCCTGGGGCCCATCCACCGCTACAGCAAAGGGCGCTGCAATTATGTTCCTCAAAGCTCTCAATGCAGCTAACGACAAAGTGGCAGCCGCGGTAGTCGAAAGCAAAGTCCTCGCGCTATCACCTGTGCACTCATTCAGCAGATTCCAAACACCGCGCCAAGCGCCCACACAAGCCACACCAGCCACGTACGTATAAACCCTCGACAACACGTAATAAGTCAACCGGCCCTGATCGGGGCTCAGATATCTGCCCAATTTGGATTGGAAAACGCACATAAACAGATCATAGCACAGGCCGAAAATTGCGCAAACGGCGGCGCTGCATACGGGATTGTCCGGGAGCACGTACAAGTCCATGAGGCTCCATGTCGATTTCCAATAGGACACGACGGCGGGCGCGATCACTATACTGGCGAAGAGCGAGTCAGCGATCTCTAGCAGCGCAGCGTGCGCTCGCGATCCGCTCGCGAGCGTGTCAGCAAGCCCGGCAGTGCTTCCACGCATGTCTGCTTTACGAGTGTGCGATGTAGCTCCGCACGCAACCGCAGATTACGACTTGTAATTGCATTATCGCGCGTCCCGCGTCGTGACGCTCGGATGTTCGCCTGGATGGCGTCTCTCTCCGTTTTTAAAGCGGCGCCGATAACTTTCTCCTATTTGAGCGATAAGGGTTATTTACCAACTACTGCATCGCGATGAGGTCGACACGTCAAGATGTTATTGAAGCTATGCGCTATACTGTGATACGCTAATTTTTAGCGAGGCGTACGTCTATAGGCACGTAAACATTTCGCTTCTACACTTTTTACACTAGCATTCAAAAATTTACCTGGATTACATTTTGATCGTTTATAAGAGTTATAGGAATCATGATAAACTCCAAAGAATTGTCGAGAAATGGTATAATTGTACATGTTGACTTCACTTTATACTTTTAGAAGTACAAGAAATGGGTAATTTTTTTTAAAAAGGTACATTGTAACTATAATCTGCGACTACTGAGAAGACACAGTACGCATTGGCAGGGTCAAGGCGACATAATCCGTTCTAAGAAGGCGATCGGTAGGAAGCGGTTACTTGACGTTCCCTAGTTCGGACCTGATGTGTTGACCATTGCACGGATTAGTGGCAGGGTCATTCGATTTACATCTATATACTGATGTGAAATCAGTTCAAAAGTATGAGTCATCAAATCAACAGAATATATTAATTCTCAGTAGTTTATTAATACTAGTGGTCGCCCAATGGTCGAAATTCGATCGTTTCCTTATTTTTTATAGAATTAAATGTATTTGTAACACGCATTAAATATAAATTTTAGCTTTCTTCTCCATTTTGCGCGCAAAATGCTTAAAAAAGGGTTACAAAGTTTTCTCTTCACGTATTACGTACATACACAGTACTTTTCAATTGAAGTTTTATTTTATACTAGCTGATGCCCACACCTTCGTCCGCGGGGATATAGGTTTTTTTAATATCCCGTGTGAACTCTTTGATTTTCTAATATAAAAACTATCCTATGTCCATGTTGCATCTTCACGATGCAAGACATTGGTATGCCGAATTTCGTCAACATTGGTTTCCGTGTGGTGGCGGCTCGATAAAAGAATACTACCACTCCAGTCTCATCCAATGGAACTCGTAAAAGGCGAGTAAGGAATTAGACTGCACTGTGCACCCAACAGCGCATGATGGCGATGGGCTCACCACCTATCACACCAAGTGCATTATATTGTTTTGGTGAAACGTGGATTGTGGCAATCGTCTGTTTTTGCAGTAAGTGCCCAGTCTCTGACTACCCCTTATGGGATGCAAGTCGTGATCTTATGTATGTATGGTTCAGCGGTTGAACCGTGAAAAGGTAACAAACAGACAGAGGGACAGATAGTATTTTTTTTTAACAGTGCCTCTCATTAGGATTTCTCTTGTATTGTGGGTGCGTTTTACAGACCTTCATGACACATTCACAACTCAACCAGACCGGAAAACCAATTAGTATTTATCAGTTTTATATCGGCATATTGGGTACAGTGTATATTAATTATGATTATTCGGATATTTTTATTTTTACATACTTATTATAAGGAATACAATTATTTTCATGAAACTGTAGTCATTTTTTTCAATATTTTTTTTTTCTTTAAGATATACTAGATTATTTTAAGATTTAATAAAAATAATTGTGTATATTTCTAACAACAGCTTCGATAAAAATTTCATCTTAAAAAAAAATATACTTATGTTGTTTTGCTATTACAATGCGGAGAATTCGTATACAAAATATCACAATTGAATGTTTGGGCGCAGCGGTCAAAATAGTCGAGCATGACCTTTGACTTTATGTAAGCTCCCGTGAGCAACAGAATTTTTCGCGTTTATTACAGATGGCGAGCGTCCATACAAATAATGTATGGTGGATTTAAGGTGCTTTTTAAAATAAATATTATTAATACAAAAGATAACGTTTTGAAAATGTAAGCAGGACAGTTTGTAGAAATTTCATTTGCATTTTTTTTTAATTCAAATTAGTGCCAACATTTTATAATTTGCTATCAAAATTATTTAAAACACCAGCACGCCTTTTTAATTTTTAGCTTAACTTTACGTAGTTTTGTTTATTAAACTAGAAATTATTTTTAATTTTTGCCACGGAGTTATTGTAAACATATCCTTTTTGATTTTAAATGTAAATTTTTTATGGTTATTTCTAATATATTATTTATAATATCTACCTAACCGTAACTATCGTTTTGGCATATTTTGCTCTTTTTATTGGATAAAATGACGAGAACAGCAAAACGTTCACTTGATGGTAAGTGTAACGTATGTCCATAACTAATGCTGTGTCACCCAGCTCCCACGACGGAATAACTGACCCTGGGTCGGTACCTACCTAAACGGATTCCTGTGTAGGAATCGTACCACCAGTAATCCTACAAGAATGAAAGCGGTTACATTGTTTTAGTCCTCCAAAGATTCATTACTAAACAATTTTTGTCACCATAATTTTTTGTGTAATGTAGGTTAATAAAAGAGCACACAGTTCCCGTTTTGATCCATCGAACCGGATTATCCGTTTTATTCAAATAGTGAAGATAACCCTTAAAACAAAATATGTTGTATACAATCGCCTAACGAACTTGACAAGTAAGAAAACTTTTGTATAAAGTCTTGTTGGTGCATTTATATAAATGCCTATGACCAGCAGTGGACTTGGAATGGGTTGATTATAGCGGAGATCTTACATTAATTACGGAGACTCAATATATCACCTAATGTGAAGGAGACACAAGCATGATAAATATTCATTGTAAAATTTTATGTTAGAATTATAACTTTAACAAAATTATTTAAAAAACTGTCGGAAAACCAAGGAATAAAAACTTTACAGACAGTTTTTCGCATGAGAACCAGCTTTTTTTTACAGATTGATTTTTATGTTTTTAAGGGTTTATTTAGGCAAAAGTAATTTAAGAAACGAACTACTTTCTTCCAAATTAAGCTTTTTTAATATGTATTTAATTAAAACAAAAATAAGAAAAACTTACTTGTCCTCTTTTACGGAATCTCGTATTAAAAAAATATGTGGGCTCCTTTCCATCGGTTACCAGGAAATAAGGAGATGCGAGGAGGTTTCTCGCTGAACGCATCCCGGCTACACTCGCTATGCCTAGTGCTGTGAAGGCCGCTACTAACACTGGCCTGGTTAATTCAAAAATATAGTCATTTAGTACCGCGTAGAAGTAGCGGCACAGGAAAATCTACCAACCTATTTTTTTTTTGATATACGTTGCCAAGTCGAGCAAATCGATGACCCAATAGTAAGAACTACTATTCATAACAGATAGTTCGACACAAAACTTCGATTGCTGTTCTGTGTCATTCTCGTGACCCAGAGACATCAGTTACGTTGTCAATTGTTGGTTTTCGGGTCCGGTTGTGTTGTGCATGTGAAAATGCCTTAATATGCTCAGTAATTCACCAGCGGCGCCCTTTAAACCGGATCACAGTAACGAATGTACGTTACTGCTTGGCGATAGATTCTCGTACACGTAGGCTGTATAGGAGTCCTGCCACTAATAAAACATAATTTTAATTTCCAATTTCTGGGTAGGAATTTGTTTTTGACATACATACATACAGTCACACATTTTTACCCTAGGTGGTAAGGAAAGACCACACCCGTAGCACACTTCGCACCCGCGGGAAACGAGAGGTGACAGGTGACCAACGAAAGTCAAGAAATTCTTACTCTTCATTGCGCTCCCACGAGCAGTATATTTTTTAAACATACAGCATTGCATGTTATGGTATTATTCGGCACGAATATATATATTTTCGGTGATGTAATTGCTGTTAGCCGTCTCGGCTTTTACAGCTTCATCGGATACTGTGCTCGCGGGCCAGGGGCCCGTGTGCCAGGTTTAGTTTGACCCAAACATAAATAAATAAATAAATAAAAACTCCTACAAAACCCTCGAAGTTCGGACTGTGTCGCGTTCGCTGCGTGCTTTCGCGATTTCGAAAATCTTAAACATTTTAAGTCGTCTACTGACCGTCCGAAGGAGGCTGCGCGCGTCCATTCGGACTGTCGACTTGTGTGTCGGTAACTCTGTCGGCACGAATAAAGGCTGTCCGTAGCTTAGTCGCCTCTTTTGACACGGTAGGATAAAGGTAATTGCTATTCTACTCTGCCGAACTCCTACCAGCAATTTTTTAAACACTATTTAAAAAATATTTATACTTATGCGTTTTCTTATAAAATAATCAAGACAGTTAATTCGTATACTGAGAATATAATAAGATGGAATGGGAATATGGTATGAAACTGTAACGACATTTGAAGGAAAAAAGAAACATTAATATGAATCCAATCTTTAATACCTGTGGGGGTCTGAGCTGTCAGGAACTATGGCAGCGACGACGCCATCGAACAGTCCCCAACCACCGCGCCAGTGCATGATGCACGATAAAATAAAGATATAGGTGTAGATTCTGGATATGATCCGCTCTCTCCACCAGCAAAAGGTTCTATTCCGATCATAAATAGATGCTGTTGCACGAGATAGCAGGTGTAGCCTGAAATAAATTATGAAATTGGCAATGGTGCCGTGTGGTGGCGGCTCATTAAAATAATGCTACCACTCCATCTCATCCAATGGATCTCGTAAAAGGCGAGTAAGGAATAAAACTTCACTGTGCACCCAATAGCGCATGGTGGCGATCGGCTCACCACCTAATACACCAAGTGCATTATATTGTTTTGGTGAAACGTGGATTGTGGCAGTCATCTGCTTTTGCAGTGTATTGTAAAAGTTTTAGTAATATTTTTTCCTTTACCGCTAAGCACGTGGTAAATCAGCACTGAAAACTGCAGAACAATTTCAGAGGACCTGGAACCGTGACGATTCTTTTTCTTCTCTTTCTTAAGTCTCATATGCCCAGGCACTACCTATCAGTGACCTTCAGACCGAAACACAGTAGTTGGTCACACTATTGCTTGACGGAAGAATAACTACCTCGGCGGTGGTACCTCGTCGTTTCAGCCCAACACTAGTCCACTGCTGAACATAAGCCTCCCGCACAGATTGTCACAAAAGTTTGTAGCTCTCGTTTTGGGGGTATTTTGCAATAGTTGCCACGCATGGCAGGCGGGTTGACAACCGCAATTTATTTATTCCGATTACTTCCAACTATTTCCAGGAAGATGCTGCTGCCCATCTCCTGGTTTTCATTTTCCCTATGTCGACTTTTACGTCACCCACGGGATGAGATGGAGTAGTAGATTCTCTTAAGGCGACACAACACGGGGGGGGGGGGGGTAGATAGTTAGACAGATTACTGCATAGGAATCCTACCACTAGTATTTAAATTTGGCTTCAACTTTATTATACACGAACAACCGAGATCGAAACCCTTTTTGCGCGAGACCCTAGTCATTTTTCTAAAATTAAAGTAGCCTAAGTTACCCGCTATAATATCAGCGAAAGTCCGGTCGAAATTGGTCCAGCCATTTCGGAGATGACCCGGAACAAACAAACAGACAGACAGACAAAAAAAAAATATATTTTTTCTCTTGTAAGTACCGTACATACTTTCTTAATCATTGAGTAAAAAGCTCTTATTTTGTTATTACAAACAGACACTTCAATTTTATTTATTTGTGTAGACATACATACATAGAGTCTTTTATCATAGGGTAGGCAGAGATGAGAGAGATCAAATCTTTACACTCGCTACGATCCTGACACTCATCTTTCGTCGCAACACAAAGGATATACAGTTAGGTTAGGACGAGTGAGTAGCTATGTGTGTGTGCGTACACTTGTGCCATTATAATATCTCCTGCAGAGTTGTATTGGAAATCAGCAGCCATTACTTAACCGGAAATGGATTATGGTTTCACTCCGATAGGTGTCCGGCAGAGTAGAATAGCACTTACCTCTTTCCTACCGAAGGCGTCGTAGGCGACTAAGGTATTGTACGGACAGCTTTTACTTCGTGCAGAAGTAACACCATAATATGCAATGCTGTCACTGTACTGTTCCTGGGAATGCAATGGGGAGTAAGAATTTTTGACACGAACCAAAATGGCGGCGATGTGTTTCGCCACGTCTCGTTTCCCGCGTGGGCGGAAAGTGGGCTACGTGAGTGGCCTCTACAGCTTTATATGGGAAAAAGGCGTGACTGTTTATATATATGTATGTTACTCTTGTTAACAGTGCCTACATTCCCTAAGACCGTATAGTCGGTATCCGCTTATGAAAAAATAAAAACAATCATCTTGAGATCAAGTGATAACAAAAAATTACTTGGAAATAAATCGCGAAATTTATAAATAACTGATTAGATATAGATGACCAGACGTCTGAGGCGCAGCATGCTATCTAATGCGTGAAATCTGTCTCGATTGACGATCTTATCAAGTCATCTGGTTGGATATAACGACTATTACCTAGAATTTGTGATGATAGGACATCATCACAAATTATCGACCTGCGGAATTATTTTCCGAATACTGTCGTTAGCTATCAACTGAACACGAGATAATGTAGTGCCACAAGTGTACGCGCATACAAAGACATTTACTCGTCCTATCCTAAGTTCTAAATTCCACGGACAGCCGTTTTTCGTGCAAAATAACACCATAATATACAATGCTGTCACTATACTGCTCATGTGAACGCAATGGGGAGTAAGAATTTATTGAATGGTACCAAAATGGCGGCGTCATGTTTCGCTTTCGACACCTGTCACGTCCAGTTTCACGCGTACGACGAAAAGTGAGCTTCTCTCTTCTTCTGTGTTGTCTCTGCCTACCCCTTATATGGGAAATAGGCGTGAATGAAGAAGTTTTAATAACATTGTTTCATGGATTATATTTTTAAACCGCTTCTGTGCCTAATTTAGTATTATAAATACATAGACATAGATAGCCTCTTTCCCATTGGGGTAGACAGAGACCATATCTTTCGACCTGCTACGATCCTCACAATCATCTTTCGCATCTTCTACTTTCATTAGCGTTTTCACACAAGCTTGTCGGTTGCTTGTACTTTTAACGTGAACTTTCCTTAAAACGACTTTGATAATTCACACTCGCATCATAAATCTGTTTCGTCAGTCCTCTTTCATCGATCCTCTCTACGAGTCCAAACTATCTAAGCATCTCTTTCACTTTCATTATCACTACATCTTTTACCACTGTTCCCTTATCTCATTTTTCACTTTTATAAAGTTTCCTTACATAAGTACAGTCTCTGTTAGAAAATCACAAAATGTAAAAATATGTATATTTTTTTTCCTTTAAAATAAATGTGATTGGCAACCCTGTTGATAAGGAAATCAAAACGGAAAGTTTTTTATCAAAACTATTATTCATTGATATCCTTGACTGTGCTAAAAAATCCCCTTCGTGACATCGGCTTATCAAACTTATTTGAAATATTTATCTTGACATACTTTAATTATTGTTATTTTACTTTAATTATTGTAGCACCGCTTGCTAAATTTCATAATAATCTGCAACACGAGCTTAATACAAATGCTTTCTGATTTACGGTCGCCCTTTGTCTTTGATAGGGCTTGTTTCCATTACTGGTGGTAGGAATCCTATGCAGTCGTGATCTTATGTATGTATGTTAAACACTATGACACTTAAATAACAAAAGAGACAGATCACTAGTGGTAGGATGTGCAGGAATCCGTCTAGGTAGGTACCACCCCAGGGCCAGTTATTCTGCCGTGAAGCAGTAGTGTGCAACATTACTGTGTTTCGGTTTGAAGGGCACTGGGAGCTAGCGTAATCACTGGGCATATGATACTTAATAACTTATGTCTCAGGGTGATGGGCACAGTGTGGTGTCACGCAGAAATTTTCTGGGTGACTCAGCATTTGTTATGGGCAGACATTGCACTTACCATGAGGTGAACGATTTGCTCGTTTCATCACTTTATCCGTTAAAAAAAAATACCTCGTCTAAGCGTTTAATATATGACGCGCATAAAATATCGGCTCGGTTTTCGCAGTGGCAAAGCTTGATCGCAGGTGCGAATCCGGTACGGAACAAATATTGGTACACCGACACCGACGCCCAGGTCTGTTGTATGTGCAATGTATGTCTATAGAACGGTAAACCCTAGTGTTATTTAACTTTTTTTCGATGAAAAAAAAAACAGAATTATAGGTTCTAGGAGTTATGTGTTCCGATCAGCAGGCAAAATAGATTTTGTATTATTATGCCTATGCAGGAATCCGTCTGAGTAGGTAAGTAGTAAGTAAGTTATTTGATAAGATAGATAAGCACCGATGCGATGAGTCCTAAACAATCACTGGGCATATAATATTTAAGAACGGATGTCTCAAGAGGACAGGCGCAGTGTGGTGCGACACAGAAATGTTCTAGGTGGCACCAAATTTGTTATGGGCAGACGTTGCACTTACCGTCACGTGCACTTTGCTCGTCTCGTCACTTCACCAATAAAAAAACATAATGTAAGATTTTTTCAACGATCAAGTTGTTAGAAATACGCAATACTAGTAACAAGCATACAAACTTTATTAATGCGAAGCAAATATGAATGATGATGCCCAGGAGGTAGATCTGGGCATAAGGGAACAGTTCCCGATGCAACTCCATAATGCCCCATGTACTGCGCCAGACACCTACGCATAGCGGCGCCACGATGAATGTTGTAAACACTGCATCGCCTGATAATGATTTATAAATTAAAAACTATAATTATCTTTTTTTGACAAGAATGCTAACTGCATTTCCTCGCAGAATACTTGTCCTTAATTTTGAACGGCAAACCATCGGACATCTTGTAACTAGCTCTCTTAGCAGCAAACAAAAGCTCATCCATCGCGTTATAAATCTCAATGAGCAAGATGGATTATCTCTTCAGCAAATGACACAATAACATGGTCTTCGCTGCGAGTCTATTATTTAGTTATTATATTTCTTTTGTTGTTATTTAATCTATATATTTTCACTATAACTTGTACAATGAGGGGTTTTGGGATATTTGCTGACATTTTAAAACTATCAGGTGACATTGTCATCATCATCATCATTTCAGCCTATCACTAGTCCACTGCTTGACATAGGCCTCCCCGATAGATTGTTAACGAAACTTTGTAGCTTTCATTTCGGGGGATTTTGCCATAGTTGCCACGCTTGACAGGCGGGTTGGCAACCGAAGTTTATTTATTCAGATGTTCCAGAAAGATACTGCTGCCCATCCCGTGGTTTTCTTCCTGGCTTTCCCTCTGTCGACTTTAACGACGCCAACAGGATGAGATGGCGTGGTAGGTTCTCTTAAGCCACCACCACACATTATATATTATCGATTATTTTAGAATTATCCAGATATTTTTTTTTCTTATTGTCGACAAGCATTGGTATGATGTATTAGATATGTTTTCCATCACCGCCGTCGCAGAAGGCAAGAAAATCTGAACTTTGGAGAAATAAGAAATAATTGAACGACATGTGAATTCCATCAATACCTCTCTCTGGTCACACTGGTGTATCGCGGTTCATCAAAAGTGAGAAGTGGCTTTTGCTCAGTAGTGCGATATTTATAGGCTGTTACTTTTACTTATATCAATAAAAATATTTCGCCATGTTTCAAAGGCCATGAGATATTATGGCATTTTCCTTAGTCGACCCATGAGCTGGGTCGGGGTGGTAAATTCTTTTACATCGCCACGGTAAAATGATCATTTCCTTACGAAGATGCTATTGTGGCATTCAGTAGTAATTTATAGTAAAAATATACCTATACCGTAGCTTATTTGATCGCAGCGATACTCGGAGGTGTCGAGGTCATCTTCGTCCACCAACGTCACAATATTCTCGGGACTCCTTAGTCTCTCTTGTGGTAATAAGTTTTCCGAATCATACAACGAAGTCTGTAATAAAAACAATTACCAAAATTATTTTGGTAAAATACTTATTAGGTATTAACACTGCGTTTTAATAAATCGTCGTACAGAATCAACTACCACTGTAAGAAATGTAATAGAGGTAAATAATGGGTAACAGTGATGGACCAAGTTGGTAGGCCCTTATATAACGCTTGAAAGGTTGGCATGCACATTTATAGACGTTTAACACCTTTGACACTGCTTCTTGCAACTTCAACAAAAATTTAAACTATCGTCCGAATCGAAAGTTTTAACACAACAAATTACTTTCGTTAGTACGTTTTTGGTAATACATTATAGTTTTTTTTTCATTGTATATAGTGACGAAACGAGCAAAACGTTCACCTGGTGGTAAGTGCAACGTCCGCCCACAATAAATACTGTGTCACCCAGAATATTTCTGTGTGACACCACACTGCGCCCGTCACCCTGAGACATCAGTTCTTAAGTCTCAAATGCCCAGTGATTACGCTAGCTCACAGTGCCCTTCAAACCGAAATACAGTAATGCTTGCACACTACTGCTTCACAGGCAGAATAACTGGCTAGACGGATTCCTGCATAGGAATCCTACCACCAGTAAAGTAAAGGAAAGCAACAAAATAATTTTATTAAAATACACATTCAAATTTAAATAAAATTATGTGTTAAAAGCACTATTGTTCTTTTTTATTTGTGTAAATATTTACATATATACAGTCACGCCTTTTCACTCATATAACGGGGGTACAGAGATCAAACCCGTAGCCCACTTTTCGCCCCCGCGGGTAACAAGACTTGACAGGTGATGATGAATCAAGTAGCCACCATTTTGGCACGAGTCGAAAAATTCTTACTCCTCATTGCATTCCCACGAGTAGTATAGTGACAGCATTGCACATTATGAAATTATTCTTCAGGAATAAAGGCCGGCCGTACAATACCTTAGTCATGTCTTACGACACCTCGGTAGGAATGAGGTAGATGCTATTCCACTCTGCCTCATTGTATATTATTCACCGTTTGTAATACTGCATTTTGCTGAGCCGTGAAAGCTCAGGGAGCCGCGGTAGCTCAGAGGTTAGGCGCTCGCCTGAAATTTCATAGTATGCGAGTATCTTCAGTTCGAGCGCCGGTGCCCGCTACTAAAGCTCTAAATTTTTTTGCAATTCTAAGTACAATCAATATTATGTGCTCAGAAGGAAATAATCGCGAGGGAAGCTGAATTGAGAAATGTAAATATCTCGAGGACATGTGAAGTCCGCTAACCCGCATTGGAGCAGCGTGGTAGAGGCTGGAGCTGCGACTCCAAAACCCACTCATAAATGAGGGAAAGCCGGTGCTCGGCAGGCGGACATTGACAAGGTATTATTCAAAAGTATCAGCTTATCTGTACAAATAATGAAAATAGAAGCAACATATTAACAGCAATCAAATAGTGATTTTTTTTTAATTTATTTCATAAAAGCGACGGAACGAGCAAAACGTTCACCTAATGGTAAGTGTAACGTCTACCCATAACGAATACTGTGTCACCCAGAAAATTACTGTGTGACACCACACTGCACCCGTCACCCTGAGACATCAGTTCTTAAGTCTCATATGCCCAGTGATTACGCTAGCTCTCAGTGCCCTTCAAACCGAAACACAGTAATGTTTGAACACTACTGCTTCACGGCAAAATATCTGGCCCTGCGGTTGGTACCAACCTAGACGGATTCCTGCATAGGAATCCTACCACCAGTCAATCATCGATTGGGATCGGCAGTTGAACGCGGGTGAAACCGCGGTGCATAGCTAGTAAGTAAATAATATTGTACAGTACCGATTTGTGGCTCGTTTAAATACAAACCATATTTAATCTCTCTTAAGAGACAAAGTTCTCAAGCAACCTTAAAACCAGTGCATATGGAAATCTAGTTACGATAAAAAGTTTTGCATTCGTTATTAAATTATTTTATTAAAGTACGTAGCTTGACTATTTATCAGGTAAATATTTCCAGATAATTTAATATCGTCGATAAAGAATAAGGTTATTTATCATTTGCTCTACAGTATTTATATGTCTTGTAACACTTTTTTTATAATTATTTTATTACAATTCACACGGAGGAGGCAACAGGAAGTGTTGCAACAGAAATTATTTTACTTTTGTTTAATATTATTATTTAATATTTTTAGTGGCTCGAAAGAAGCGATCAGGTATGTACACTAGTTGTTTTTTTATAGAAGAGGGGGCAAACGAACAAGCAGCTCACCTGGTGGTAAGTGATCACCGCCCCCCATGAACATCCGCAATACCAAAGGAATTCCAGTTCCATTGCCGGCCTTTGAGTAAAGGAGGCTCTTATCTTGAAAGTCCCTTAGCATGACTTTCCGGAAAAAGTTTAAGTACGGTCCGGAAAAACGGCAGCAGATTTCACAAGTAAGTCGTGGGTAAATTTCGGGCATAGTTGCTAACATTAGTAACTTATTACTTTCTTCCGAAATTACCGGGAATATGACAGACACTAAATAACTGACTCATCAAGAGGACGAGTGTAGCGAAGTGCAAAACAGCACTTTGTAATTTAAGTTTCTGGTTGTCACTTAGAACTATTATTCTTTAATAGTTTTCTACTTGACGTGAAACTGCTCGTCTCGGTGTGTACTATAAATTAAATTACATAATTAATTTTAATCAAGCTTATTTATTAACCAGGCATATGGGGCCAGTGTTTAACAGTGGGACATTTATAGGCTATTACTTTACTTTTTTCATTTGTTATAGGTGTTCTTTAAATAATCTGTACGGTCCACTGATATAAAGACAAGAATGGTATATGTTTACGGAGCAGCGGCAGTAGCGGCATCTTCCAGTACCATCAACAAATTTCGAAGACCAGTTTCAAACCAACAACTGCCTCTCTGCGAATTATTGAATTATACCTGTTGCCGTACGAGCTCAGAAAATTCTCGAAAGTCGCCAGGATTCTTGTGTAATGACAGAAGAATAGCTACAAATATAGGGTTAAAATACTTCAAGAAAATTTTGAAATGACGGTTAGGTTATTTATGGGACGACCAAAATCTTACTGAATGACTATTAATTGAGTAAAGAGTTCTAATGATACAATCATTGTACGTGAAAAATATCAAATAGTAGATATCACTCATCTAACAATAAGCGGCGACGAGGCGTATTCTCCTGGCATTCTTCTTGAAGTTTCTTTCCTATTCAAGATTGGGATTAAATTTACATAATAATTTTATTATAAGATAGTGATCAGATAGATAGAGGAGCGCATAAAGGACAGCAGACACATGCTAAGGTTTTGTTTAATTCGGTTAATGTACTCTTATCTTAACTTAACTCGTCACTAGCAGGAGCCTAAACATATATACCGTAATATTGAAACTATGAAGGAAGATACCGAAGAAGATTTGGAAAGCATTTGTGCGGATGAAGAAAATTTTGAACCCGAGGTATTATGTGAACATGAAAAATGTAAAATAAATACAATTGTATAACCTTTTTAAGTAATTTAATAAAATGTAACTTAATAAGTTTTAGATTTTACAATTGACGATATCCATAACCAACATTACAACTGCTTGTAAATCTTCAATAGTTAAAATAAAGTAAATGCTTTAAATATAATTGTAGCAACAGCTATATCAGTACATGAGAAGCTCAAGAAAACTGGTGGGAGGAGATCAGACCACCCGAGTTGGCTGGTAGCTACCCTTTTCCTTGACACAAATAACGATACATTTTTTTTATTAATAGTTTTTAAAATCAATCTCTATTTCCATCAGTAATAATGTAATCCTGTTAATATACGTTTTACTAGGTCAAATGTGACTCACCTTTAATGGGAATTCAAGGGTTAATGGGTATAAATATTTCGTTACTAGTGTTGTTACTGGTGGTAGGATTCCTATGCGGGAATCCGTCTAGGTAGGTACCACCCCAGGGCCAGTTATTCTGCCGTGAAGAAGTAGTGTGCAAACATTACTGTGCTTCGGTTTGAAGGGATCTATGAGCTAGTGTAATCACTGGGCATATGTGACTTAAGAACTGATGACTCAGGATTATAGGCCCAATGTGGTATCACACAGAAATGTTCTGGATGACACCGTATTTGTTATGGGCAGACGTTGCACTTAACATTAGGTGAACGTTTTGCTCGTTTCATCACTTTCTATAATTTAAAAAAACTATGTATTGGGGACTATAGCAAAGAATGATTTGGTGCTGGATCTGGCGTGGCGGCGGCTCTGGCGGCTGAACTTCTTTACTTCACACAAGTCCTCGGAAACTGCTTCCTTTTGCACTCACTAAAGTTTCAACAGGAACATATCACAAATCTATTACATATAATAAATCTGTAAACTTCACGTGTCTGTACATTTAAAAAAATTGGGAAAGAAATGATTGAGGGACGCTAAAAATAAGTAACTAAATTCATTTCTATCATTTTTAGAACAGTCTGTCTGTCTGTTTGTTTGTGAACGCATCACGCCTAAAGTACTAAATTTAATCAAAATACACAGAAAGAAAATCATTGAGGGTATGTTCCTGTAACATTTAGTCTTCGTTTTATTAAAATCGTGAAGGAAAGTAAGTTACTTTGCTAAGATCCGCATGCAAAATTTAAAAATCGAGTATATTACCTAGTTTTTTGAAGAGCACCGCCCGCCCTCCCTCAGTAGCGTGCACAAGCAAACTAACACCGCCACCAGGAACCGCCACCAGCAGGGTTATTGCGTATTCAAAGTGAAGATCACTTATAAAAGTGTTGAACGAATATCTGTCAAATATCTGTCTGCATACTGGCTGTGATTAACTAAAAGACGTCATATGAAAAATAATCATCATTTTCGATAACCGTAACCAGTATAAAAACTATTATTTGACAGATATTCGTTCAACACTTTTATAAGTGATCTTCACTTTGGATACGTAATAGCCCCGCAGGTACCCTCCACCAACCACTACAATACTACCACTAGATAATATACACCACTGAAATCGAGAACACGACACGTGTTTTGCCCCAAAACGAGGCATTATCAAGCGTCATAGACTCTACGACAGACGGCCGCCGAGTCGGCGTCTAAAAACTACTTAATATACACCATTATTATATTTTGCATGCGGATCTTAGCAAAGTAACTTACTTTCCTTCATTATAATAGATTTCCGCAAAGTAACGCCTGATTCTATTAACTATATTATTAAAATCGGTTTATTCTATAAAAAGCTATGAGTATTTGAAATTTACGAATTAGTTATATTAGAATAAAGTGCATTGATTCATCAATGGTGGTGATGAATCAATGCACTTCATTTATATCTTATCTATCTATAAATTGTAAAAAAATATATAAAATTAGGTTGTATAAGTAAAAACTTAATACCTAATACCTGAAACACAGTAAATGAAAATATAATTTTATTATATCTTCTCACAAAGAATATCCTTTATACTGAGTACAATATTTAATCAGTATCACCATATGGCGATAATATAAACTATTTATAAGAAATATATATAATTAATTTATGTACAATAGTTAATTACGTATTTTCGCCGTCAAAGTTAATAAGCATTATCAATAGATGGTATTGTTGTGCAAATGACCGTTGTATGACTAAGAGACACATTTTTTAAAGTGTTTTGACCGGACCCGGAAGCTTTACTAGTAAGATCTATTTATGTATAAAAGTTTCGGTTACACAAAGCCTGGCTGAGCCCGCGAGCACAGCTATCCGAGTCCGATGAAGAAATTATATCAAATATTTGTCTTTAAGTCTTTGGGTGCTAGTATATATATATATATATATATATATTTGTACACTTTCTTTTAAAACTCTGTATGTTATTGATCGAATAGTCTGGATAAATGTTAATTGCTCATAACAATTGGCACAAACTTTGGGAATTTATCTTGTAAATTTTAAAATGTATTTATTTATTTAATAATTGTAGTAAAGTAAAGTAAAGTTTCAGCCTATAAATGTCCCACTGCTGAGCACAGGCCTCCTCTCATTTCTGAGAGGGTTTTGGAGCTAGGAAGAATCCGCCACGCTGCTCCAATGCGGGTTGGCGGACTTCTCATATCCTCGAAATATTTCTATTCCTCGGACATGCAGGTTTCCTCACGATGTTTTCCTTCACCGCTAAGCACGTGGTAAATCAGCACTTAAAATTGTAGAACAATATTAGAGGTGCTGGCACCGGGGATCGAACCCAGGTTACTCGCTTATTATGAAATTAAAAGCGAGCACCAGGCCCCTGGGTAGTTATAGTTATAGGTTAGTTGGTTTGTGTTTACATATTTTTCATTAACTTTAAATACTTATTTTAAATTGTGTTGTAAATATGTACAAATAAATAATTGGTTTAAATTATTAAATAAATTATTGTCTGTCTGTGATTTCGTTATAAAGTTTTTTCTTGAATTCATATAATACATATGAAATTAAAAAAAAATGATTTGCAGGGTACCAAAACTCAGACACGCGTTTTTAAAATTTTTGTCTGTCCGTTTGTTTGTCCAAGCTAATCTGAGAAAGTTTCATTGACGGGTAGGTGACTTTTCAGAGAAAAAAAAATAATAATAATAACGTTTCTTTATACTTTTAATCTAAGGTACTTTTTCTTTCGGACTATATATTCCGATTCGGAATATGCAGGGTTTATGCGTAAAATCTGAAAAATTTTATAAATTTGGGGCTATGCGGATGGATGTTTTTCGCGGATTTAATTTGCGTTTTGGTCATCATTATTTTCGTTCATGACAGTTTTAATACATACATACTTACATATATTCACGTCTTTTTCTGATACAAGGGGTAGACAGCGGCTACACATGTAGCTCACTTTTCGCAACCGCGGGAAATAATATTTTAATAAGGGACATTTTAGTTAGAGACAGTTTTAATATTTCTCTTAATGTACTCGTATTAATAAGTGGTTCACAACATTCATTGTTATTTCTTTTACGTCTTTCCCTTATACCTTATCTATACATATAAATAAAGTTGGATAGTATGTCTGTCTACCTGATATTTCGCAATAATTATTTTTCTTTACGAAACTCATAAAACACGTGTTTTTAAAAATCATGTCTCTGTTTGTTGTTTGTCCGGGCTAATCACCGAAACAGCTGAATCGATTTTGGCGAGACTCTCATTGACGGGGACTTTAGACTTTTAGAGAGCAATCTAAGCTACTTTTTATTTCAGAAATATTAAGGGATCCTGCGTAAAATCTGAAATACTATAGACATTAGGTGTTTTCCCCGCGGTGTTTTCCCCTGCATTTTGGTCATTATTATTTTCGTTCATGGCAGCCAAGTATTTCTCTTAATCCATACTTAATATTATAAATGCGAAAGTAATTCATAGGGACAGATCTCAGACCTATGTCGGGTTGTTACCTTTCACGGTTCAACCACTTTAACAATCATGACGACATTTGGCACAGAGATAGCTTGCATCCTGGAGACGGACATAGGATAGAAAGAAAGAAAGAAAGAAACACATTTATTCACGGTCTGATCACAATAGATACAAAACAAAACAAGAAAAAAAATGGAATAACACAGAACATAAAATAATATTGCCCTAAATTAACAGAAGTGAAAAAATAATATAAAATGAGTCTGTGTAGCAGCATAAGACCGTGAAATGGACAGGACTTAGTAAAAATCGAGATACAGAGATTTAAATTGCTCTGATCCCGACACTGGTATTCAGTCCGGCTCGCACTCCGAGGCAATTCGGACGGCTGCGTCAGTGCACTTAGAATAATACGACGCAATAACGGAACTTAAATAATTTATGTTTTAACTTTTATTTATATAAACAGTGGATAATCCATAGTCTAATGAAGGTAAGTAAAAATTAAAATTAATGTTTTCCATCTAAATATTGATGTCAGTTTTTACATTCCCGTTTCTGTTTTAGGTTACCAATAGTTATAGCTACACTGTAGTAGTGTGATGTGTGGTGTATTCCAGAAAATCAAACAGTTTCCACGGTATATTTGAAAAACCTATATCCACGCGGACGAAGTCGCGAGCATCAGCTAGTAATAAAGTAAATTTACGCGCGTCCCCTGCGAACGTATCGTTCAAGTGGCCATTATAATATTGCAAGAGTAGAACGGGACGGCGAATCGCAGCCACTTATGAACAAAGGTGCGTGCGGTATACAGGATAGGTGAGGTTACAATAGAATAAATTTAGAGTGCTAATAAGTGGCGTTAACACTCTTAAATAATTAATTTAATGCCATAACAAGGAAAAAAATCAGATATTAAATAAATATATGACAGTATCAATAACAATTACTGATGGCGTTTGGTTGCGGCGTTAGAAATTCTGCTTGTTGTTGATATTTAGCTACATGCTCCTGGACCTGCTCATCTTTCCGGAGTTGATTGAGATCCTCCCAAAATAAAAACACCCGCAAAGCAAAATCACTTTTGGACACTTTTCGACACGTTCCAAACATCGAGCCCTGGAGGAGCTTCTAAAGCCTTTTGTCAAAGATTGCTAGAGGAGAGAGAGGATGGTGATGCAAGTATCAGACATATTGGACCGAAGCCAAAAACAAAAAAAATTACTGAGTACTACTACTAATGTATTGGAGCGAGATCAACTACAATAGCACGTGAACTCCTTTGCTGGGTGTTTAAAAATTTATAATGCCTTGTACCCATCTTAGCCAGTGCTTACAGCAGGTGTTCAAACCGCGGGGGGTCACTTATCTATACAAATAAATAAAATTGATGTGTCTGTTTGTAATAACAAAATAACCGGTACTTATAAGAAAGAAACTGTTTTTAATTTTTTTGTCTGAGTCTGTCGGTTTGTTCCGGCTAATCTCCGAAATGGCTGGACCGATTTTGGCGGGACTTCACTGATGTATGGCTGATATTATAGCGGGTAATTTAGGCTACTTTAATTTTTTAAATATAATTAGGGTTCCGCGCAAAAAAATTAAAACCCGATTCTAATAGGGAAGTATATTTGTATATCATCGATCGGGGTCGACTGTTTACGCAGGTACGAGGCGTAGCTAGTAATTAGTAAAAATGTTAAATGTTTACAAATAAAGGAATATAAATATATTATTTGACTTTCTGTAGACTGTGTAGCTGAAATATCTTGTGTTGACGTGGATGGATAAATAATAATTGTGTACTGCCCACCATATGATAATAACTTTAGTGAATTTCAGTGCATATTGGATGATGTTTTGTTATAAGCTAATAAGTGTAATAATTCCATTATTGTACGCGGGGATTATAAATCTTTTTATGGCAGCTTATTAGCAAAAGGATTAATATGCTTATTTAAATAATTTAATCTCCTAAATATATTTATGGAACCAACAAGAATTCCGGAAACTTCGGCAACATGCAAACACAACATATTTTGTAACTGTAATTATACAAATAACAAGGTAATCAACACCCTCAAATCATACAAATTATTAATTAATCCTTTACCGAAAAGTCTGACAAGGGCATCGTTGCTTTCAGACCAATTACTTTGGAAAATATATAATTTCGGTGATGTAATTCCCGTTAGCCTCTTTGGCTTTTACAGCTTCTTCGGATACTGTGCTCACGGGCCAGGGGCCCGCGTGCCAGGTTTGGTTTGACCCAAACATAAATAAAAAGTAAAAAGTAAAGTAAAGTAAAGTTTCAGCCTATAAATGTCCCACTGCTGAGCACAGGCCTCCTCTCATTTCTGAGAGGGTTTTGGAGCTAGGAAGAATCCGCCACGCTGCTCCAATGCGGGTTGGCGGACTTCACATGTCCCCTAAATATTTCTATTCCTCGGACATGCAGGTTTCCTCACGATGTTTTCCTTCACCGCTAAGCACGTGGTAAATCGGCACTTAAAATTGTAGAACAATATTAGAGGTGCCGGCACCGGGGATCGAACCCAGGTTACTCGCTTACTATGAAATTAAAGGCGAGCACCAGGCCCCTGAGCTACCACGGCTTCACACATAAATACTAAACATAAAAACATAAATACAATACTCTAAATACGGATTGTCGCGTTCGCTGCCTGCGCGATTTAGAATATCTCAAAATGATTTTAAGTCGTCTAATGACCGTCCGAGGGAGGCTGCGGACCACCATTCGGACTGTCGACTTGTATGTCGGTAATTCTGGGCGGTGAGAACCGCCCTGGAACAGGGGTTTATCGTGTGTACGTGGTGTGATTGTCGACTGAAGCGCGCCGGCGGTCGCGCGTCGTGGTGCGTGTTATATTAAAACTAGTTTTGAAAAGGTACGGTGGTTTAGCGCCTCGTTAGCTTAAAGACTTCCTATATTTTATTCTCAGCTTGTAGACCCTATAGGTTTTTATGAAGATATTCTTAAGGATTTAAACAAATAATTTAATAAAGTTTTTAAAGTTAAGTCACAGTGATTGGTAATAATAATTTTCAATTTAATGATTGGGGTACCGCACGTATTCCCGAAAGTAGATATAAGCAATACGCATTATATGAGCAAGGACATACTAACATTCTATACTGTTTAAAGAATATGTTTGAAATTATTACAGCATTATAGCTGATGCCCGCGACTTCATCCGCGTGGATATAGGTTTTTTAAATATTCTGTGGGAACTTTTAGATTTTCCAGGATAAAAAGTATCCTATGTCCGTTTCCAGGAAGCAAGTTATCACTGTGCTGAATATCATCAAGATCGAGATCGGTTGAGCCGTTGAGCCGTGAAAAGGTAACAAACATACAGGGAGGGACTGAGAGAGGTACTTTCGCATTTATAATATTACTATAAATAATCGAATTTTAATTGTTTAATTGTTCTGGTTGTTCTTGTATATAATATACAGGAAAAATTTAATTCGAGACCGGTGAATGAAACTTCATTAGAAGTGAACTTTTATTTCGTAATGCCTAGTTTTTACGTGTATGACTTTTGGACTGAATGCCTTGTATCCAATGCCAATACATCGTTGCTTCGGTTTTATTGTAGATATTCGAGAAAAATAAACATTTATTGTTTTTTTTTAATACGATGTACCACAGTAGGATTTCTTCTCCATAGTGGGTGCATTTCACGGACATACATTTCACATGCACAACACAATCAGACCCGAAAACCAACAATTTGTGTTATCACAAATGTTGGCTCCGGCTAGGATCCGAACCCAGGACGTAGAAGTCAGGTACGCTAACCACTAGGCCACGCGGTTTAGCAGACGCCGTGATATCAATAGTATACTGTTTGGGCGCTACAGAATTTTTTTGGTATTTAAAGAAGATTTTCTTGTGATTAATTTAGTTATATTCAAATATCACAGATTATATTACATTGTAAAAATCGCGGTACTCAAATGAATTTAAATTAACTCTTTAAAAATATATTTGATTAGGGAGTGAGGAGTGGTGTACTTTTCAGCGCTATGTAACCAAAACAGGCTTGCTGACTTAATAGCTATATTTTTTTTTATATTTACGTACGTAAATTGATTTTATTTTAAATTACTATATAACAAGATCTAAAATTGATAAAAAAATTACGAAAAACATTTTATTGTTATTTTGATTCCTCATAGATAAATAATTTAAACTTTTAAGTAACGAATTACGAAATATTTTTAATTTTAGTCTGATGGTTGTCATTTGTTACGATATTATACTAAGCAAAATGGCGCCGCTCTCTGAGGTGCTAGATGTCACAGACAAAAATAAACTTAGATATTATAGAGTGTCAACTTAGCATACCCAGAATTTTGTTCGCCCAGACACACCTAATGTTTCACTGCTGAGTACAGGTCTCTCAGCTTAGGTGCTGGGAAGAATCCGCCACGCTGCTCCAATGCGGAACCATATTATGGATGCGGAAGCGCTTTTTATGAAGATTTTTAAAGCTCATATCCGCGGATGCTAATCTTAAGAGTGTAATTAAATGTTAACAATGCCACAAGATCAAATTACTTGCATCAGCTTTACCCTTCTTTAATTGTTTTGCTTTATTTGAGCATTAAAATAAACTAAACTGTTCTGGGTGTAACAATTATAGGTAATTTTTCAAAAACGACGATACTCACAATAACACTCAAAAACTGAAATTTTCATACGACAAGCAGCTAAACAAGTTGTGATTTACTTACGAGAAACAAATTGTTACAATTTGTTTACAAATTGTTATTTAATTTTATATTGTTTAATTTTAAACAAATTGTTACAATTCAACTTTTACGTTGATAAAATTAATTTCGTGACCAGGATCTCTTGGATATATTTTATAGGTTTTAACATAAATTTTAGGCACTGATATATGTAATATTATGCCCAGAAGAATTAAATTGAAAATTATGAAATTTCACTGCTGGGATTGGTCCTCATATATATTTTCCCAACTTTTTTGAACCACCATTTTTTTTTAATTATAATTTTCTTATATCTTTCTAAAACGTAAAAATACGTTATTATAGATAATATATCGTTATAAAATGATAAACAATAACAAACACGTCGTATCCTGTCACCCAAAGATTCGCTCCTTTCGGGCAATCAGCACGTGCTCACGGCCCGCGGCGCGACCTGCCGTACATCTGCATCCGCTTGAAAATCCACATTGATCATTGCGGATGCAGATGCGGATACAGATTTCCAAATCCATGCGGAGGTTCGCGAACGAAGCAAGTATTCGCAATATCACTGATCCATACATCCTCAAAATGTTTTTATTCCTCAGACATGCAGGTTTCCTCATGATGCTTTCCTTCATCGCTGAGCACGTGGTTAATCAATACTTAAAATTGCAGAACAGTTTAAGAGGTACTGCACCGGGGATCGAATTCAGGTCGCCCGAGCACTATGAAATTAAAAGCAAGTGCCTGGCCCTGAGCAACTAGGTCTCGGATTCGTATTGCTACAATATAAATATTATGATAATTATTGTTTACGTAATATTTTTTTAATTACTTCTGCCTATTTATTAAAAAAGGAAATGACGTTCGCCAACCTACAAAAGTAAGATCATTGGGTCTATTACATTATCGTCACAAAAATGTTGGAAAACCTAATAACTAGTAGCGGCTATCGAAAAAAAATTGTTTACTTCCGTTATTTTTTTATTTGTGACATTCATTGTAATAAATTCGTGTGTTCTTAACCACATTTAAGTTTTTTTTAAATATCATATGCTGATTAAGGCGCCTAAAAAAACTAAAGAATATTTAGGCACCTAAAATAAATATAATTACAGTTAGTAAAAACCACGTTGATTTGCCGCGAAAAATTTAAAAGGCGCTGTTTTTTTTATTTTAGTAGATAATTATTTCATCTGAGGTAGCAATGGAATATACTGCCTTTACATTTACATCGCAATCAATTAATTGCTTGAAATTATATACCACATTACAGTGCAGACTTTTAGTAATTTAGTAAGGACTTACTATCTCTTTCATTATTCTTGGTCGTATAGTATTAATTTAGGATTTTACCAAAAAAAAAAACTAAATAAGCGACTTCTTACGAGCATGAAATGCATTTTTTGCTGTAGTGAAACCTATTAGGCTAACCTCCACCGCGCGGCAATAAAAGTGTTTTACCGGCTAAAACCCCACCGTGTTACTCTAGTCGCCATATGTCACGACTACGGGAACGCTTTCTTGCGAGAAAGCGTTTCCACACCCTAGTCTCGACGGCGATAGCCGTTGGGAGGCCCTTCCACATTTAGGCGGTACAACTGCACTGTAGAGTCCCTACACTATCATAAAATCGTCGTAAGAGTTGAATAAGAAAAAGTCAAGAAACATGTCGTATTTCTTCGGACTTCGAAAAATGCCAGACCAAATACCGGCAACAGCGCCTAATTTTATATTAACAGGATATAGAAAAGAAAAAAGACTAAAACAAGATGATAAGTTTAAGAGCAACCATTTCATTGTTTTTTTTATTTAATAAAGTGTCGAGACGAGCAAAACGTTCACCTGATGGTAAGTGCATCGTTTGCCCATAACAGATGCTGTGTTACTCAGAATATGTCTGTGTGCACCACACTGCGCCCGTCACCTTGAGACATAAGTTCTTAAGTCTCATATGCCCCGTGATTACGCTAGCTCTCAGTGCCCTTCAGACCGAAACACAATAATGTTTGCACAGTAGGTACTGCATCACGGCAGAATTATTGGCCCTGGGGTACCAACCTAGACGTATTGATAACTAGCTGAAACTCACGACTACGTCCGCGTAGATTTAGATTTTTTTCTAAAATACCGTGACAAGTATTTGATTTTCCGTAGTAAAAAGTATTCCATGTCCGTCTCCGAAATTTGTCAAGATTGGTTCAACGGTTGAGACGTTAGATGGTCAGTTCAGCCCATCACAACTCCACTGTTGAGCATAGGCTTCCCCCATAGATTGGTCGGATTTTGTCATAGTTGCCACACTTGGCAAGCGGGTTGGCCACCGCAGTTTATTAACTGTTCCAAGATGCTGCTGCCGATTTCCCGGTTTTCATTTTCCCTCATTCGACTTTTATGACGCCCACGGAACGAGACGGGGTGGATGGGATAGAGTTACTTTCGCATTTATAATATTAGTATGGATGGTGGCAGGGTGGCAATGTCCCCTGCGGTGGCAGAGTTAGTGAATAATCTACCCCATTTGATCCCGCTGGTGTCGCAAAAGTCGACTTAAATTTTTACCAATGCGATCTTTCGTTTAACAATCAGAACGTTACCTGCGCGCGATTTATTCTTGTATATTAATTATAAGCACTAATTCGTTTCTGCCGTGTGGTAGCGGCCTAAGAGAATCTACCACCCCATGTCATCCCGTGGGTGTCGTAAAAGTCGACAGAGGGAAATTAAAACCAGGAGATGGGCAGCAGCATCTTCCTGGAACATCTAAATAAATAAACTGCGGTTGCCAAACCGCCTGCCAAGCGTGGCAACTATGGCAAAATCCCTCCAATATGAGAGCTACAAACTTTAGTGGCTTTCTATAGGGGAGGCCTATGTTCAACAGTGGACTTGTGATAGGCTGAAACGACGACGACTAATTCGTTTTAACTTTCCCGTGTTCAACGCTAATGCGAATGTAAATGAAATCGTAGTAGGGGTTACATGCAGTGTCAAAGACACACAAACTCAAAAATTAATAATTTGTCTGTTGCGAATATTGGCTTTAGATTGGAACCGTACATTCAAGTCAAGAAGACGTCAGAGAAGATTCAACATGCGGTCACCTGTGGTTCAGTCCAATCATGTATTCACAAATGTGGACATGGGGTGACTGTAAAGGAAGGGCTACGAAACGTCGGTTTCTATAATGTAGTCAATAAGCTCAATAAAACGCATCAGTACCTGTCAAAATCGTAAATTATGTTGTGACGGATTTAGCATGTGTACCTAAGGGATTCGCGTGAAATATAACCAATAGCAATTCATGTGAACCATTACTACCCAGTAATCTTGAGATATTGTAGTAGTTCGCATCTCATAAACTTTCATAGCGCGATTATGCGATGTATGAAGGGCTTAGTTCCTTAGGCTTTCTCTATGGTGACATAGATGTCGCTACACTACCACCAGTAAAGAGTTTCAATATCTTTTTACCTAAACTGCCGAGGAGAACTCCCTGGAGTTTCAACCCGGCAGAAGCCAATGAAGATAGGTTATTTGATCATTTGCATTCGCGACAGAAGGTTAGCTCACAAGAAAAGAATTTCGTTTCGACAAACGTAATTGAACGCTAACAAGGCCATTTGGGGCCATTTAGGAGAAACCGCTTTATACTCGTATATATAATTATGTAAATGAAAGCAAATTTGCAAAACAATAAGGAGTGGCATAAAAACTGTGTGATATAAGCATTATTTAAGTTATGTATTTAGGATTTCGTAGTAAAAACGAAAACCTAATCATTTTATGGATGTGTGTCAGGATCGTAGCAAGTGGAAAGATGTGGTCTCGGCCTACCCCTATGGAAAAGAGGCGTGACTGTATGTATGTATGTATTTATTCCATCTGTCTGTCCGTATGTCATTTTACCTGCGGGACTATTGGCGCTATGGAGATGAAATTTTGATGTTTCAGAAGAGATGTTTTTTATCAGCCGCTGTACAATAGTGTAGGGAAATTACGAAAAATATAATGGTGGAACACCATCCATGAATAAATGTCTCCATGTGGAAAATACTGATAAAACAATTTCAACGAAAATTGGTTTGAACAAGATATATCGTGTAGTTATGATATGTCGTGTAGTTCTTGAGATATTTAATATTGTTTGTTACACCCTATTCCCCACTACGGAACCCATCACTGTGCGTGATCAGTGATGTTTTATACACACAAACATAAAGTAACGTCTCTTTCCTATTCTTTCCACTCGCTACGGTCCTGACACATCTTTAGCTTCCTCTACTTTCATTAGTGTTTTCATACAACCTCGTCGGTTGCGGGTATTTTTGACGTGGCCTTTCCTTAGAACGATTTCGATCTGATCGTAATATGTTCGCCTACATCGACTCTTACCGGCTTGCCTATTCACTCTCGCCTCATAAATCTGTTTCGTCAATCTTCTTTCATCCATCCTCTCTACTTTTCCAAACCATCTAAGCGTCCTTTTCTCTATCTTTGTCACCACCGCACCACACCGTAATATTGTTTTACGATGGACAGAGTTGTTAGCGTATGATATTTGTCTACGGAGTTGTCGGTGCCGAGTTCGAAACCTAGCCAAAGAAAATATTTGTGAAGTACAAGACACACACACATCAATATTTTTTAAAGTTGCTCCTATTAATAATGTTTCTAATCGGTTCCGGAAAGGTGTTAGTGCTATGAGTATATATTCCAGTGTACATATCATGGCCATGAAAAAACCGACCTCAACGCAGCAGGTCAAACATGCTTGTCAAATGTTCAGTTTTGTGATATTGTATAATGTTTCTTTCTGTTTGTTTGTATATAAAATTTACAGACATTTTTCTATAAGTATTTGGGTTTGTGGCGTATTTCCGCAATAAATGTTTTCTCACTTTCTTTCTCTTTCTTTTGCGAATTTAAGAGTGTCATGTTTTTCAAGTGGATCCCATCTCTGTACTTCACCAAATTTTTATAGGACCAACTTCGAATATAACCAAATGAATTATAAAGAATCATTGAAGTCGAAAACAATTGGTGAAGATATCGCGTAACAAAACGAAAATGTTCAGTCGAATTGAAAACCTCCTTTTTTGAAGTCGTTTAAAAATAAACCATATCGCTTCTCGATTTTCGTTTCATAATGAGCAATTGCACTCTACGTTGAGAAACATTAACCTATTTTCTTAATTATAACGGCGATATCTTATGTGTTTAGTTTATCACAATTAATTCCTACCCTAAACGTCAATAGTTAAATGTTTGGAAAAAATAAATAATTTGAGATAAAAAGATAATGTAACAACTCATTTTTACGTTATACTTACAGCGTAGTGTTGACCTCCTTATAACAAGATACGATACGTTTAGAATAGTACTGTTAGTAGTCTAGGTACACAACAGAAAAAAATTCTGTTCTGTGGTCTAGGTAGGTACCATCCCAGGGCCAGTTAGTCTGCCTTTGTTTCGGTCTGAGGGGCACTGAAAACTGCCGAATAGGCACGGTCACCAAATTTTTTTATATTTTTTTATAGTTATACATTGTTAATCAAAAATAAGAGCCGTGGTAGCACAGGGGCTAGGCGCTGGCTTCAAATTTCATAGTACGCGAGTGACCTGGGTTCGATTTTTACACTAATTTCAGTGGTGCCGGCACCGGGGTGCCGGCACCATTGAAATTGTTAATTGCAATTTTAAGTGCCGATTTACCACGTGCTCGGCGGTGAAGGAAAACATCGTGAGGAAACCTGCATGTCTGTGAAATAAAAAATATTTCGAAGACATGTGCAGTCCGCCAACCCGCATTGGATCAGCGTGGCGGATTGTTCCTAGCTCCAAAACCCTCTCAGAAATAAGAGGAGGCCTGTGCTCAGCAGTGGGACATTTATAGAATGAAACTTTACTTTTTATTTTACTTTACTCAAAAATAAAAATAATAAGCATCAGTATCTACAGACACTGATTGAGATTAATTTATTATTTATGGAATTGTTTTTATCCAGCAAAACTAAATAAAAATCAATGTTAAATTCATCATCATCATCGTAATTTCGGTCTATCACTAGTCCACTGCTGAACATAGGCCTCCCCCATAGACTGGCACTAAAATTTATTGCTCTCATTTAGAGGGGATTATGCCATAGTTGCTGCGCTAGGCAGGCGGGTTGACAACCGCAGTTTATTTATTCATATCTTCCAGGAAGATGCTGCTGCCCATCTCATGAGAACTGATAAAGAAATTTCGTTCACCTGATGGTAACTACAACGTCTGCCCATAACAAATTCTGCGTCACCCAGAAAATTTATGTGTGACACTACACTGCGCCCGTCACCCTGAGACATCAGTTCTTAAGTCTCATATGCCCATTGATTATACTAGGGCTCAGTGCCTTTCAAATCGAAACACAATAATGTTTGCTCACTACTGCTTCACGGCAGAATAACTGACCCTGGGGTGGTACCTACCTAGACGGATTTCTGCATAAGAATACTACCACCAGTATTATTCACTTTGTATATCAGTTTCATAACAAGTTTTAAAATTATCCACCTCAATTCAATACTTAACTAAATAAATCATTTCTTTCTTTACGTAATGTAATATATTGTTTAATGATATATTTATATTGAATTAATTTTCGAATTTTCTTAATGTGGTTGGTACAGTCGTAGGCTCTCAACCTTATTTTGTCCACCGCCCAGTTTGAGAATATGTTTTTCCTAGAGCCCCCAATTTTTTTTATTTGTCATATGTCTGTCCAATCTGAAACAGCTATTGTCACGATTATATTTAAAAGTGTAATATTATATAGCCTTTAGTTGTACGGCACATTAGAGTAGCACCCACCTCTTTTTTACAGAGGTTCAACTAACCTCAGTAATATTCAAACCTAAAAAAATATATATTACGGTCGAATTTCAAGCACAGGGCGACCACTAGTTAGTATTAATGATGTTCTCCTAGCCGATTTCGACCACGGCGACAACTTCCGAATACTGTCGAGAGCCATCAACTGCGCAGGAGATATTATAGTGCCACAAGTATACGCGCAAACACAGAGGCACTCACTCGTCCCAACCTACCCGCGCCTGATGTAACGCTGATGCGATAAGATCAGAGGTAGGCTAGGATGCAGTGTCAGAAACACGGGGACAATCACAACACAACCAGACCCGAAAACCAACAATTTGTGTTTTAGCACAAATATTGGCTCCGGCTGGGAATCGAACTGACGACTCGCGGCGTAGAAGTCAGGTACTATGACCACTAGGCCACGCGGTCGTCTTAATACGGGTAAAGCCGGCAAGTGGTGTAGGGGCCGAGCGAGCCCTTAATTTAGTTATATGCTAAGGACCTGAATACTAATCCCGGTGTCGGCTTAATTTGTTTATTATAATTTTAAGTGCTGATGTGGAACTTGAAATGTTTATTTATTTATTTTACAAAAACATAACGCATACAATAGGATTTACCCTGCATCGTGTGTGCGTTTCACAAACACAGCACAATCACATGTAAATAGTATGAGATATGAATTAAACCATGGAATAATAATTTCAATTTGACACGTACATCTAATAATGATAAATTCCATCTCATTGACATAAATACTAAGAAGATTCTGATAAAGGACAGGTTATAACTATCTAAGTATTGTGTAAGATTGGTTGCTAAAGCTGTATCTTATCTTTAATTGTTTAATACAGACAAGAATTTGGCTCCTCGGACAACTGTCTCACTAATTATTTACCAGTCTAATTATTTGAAAATTTAGAACCAGTTCCTAGTAATTTAACCCACTAACCTCTATCATCTCATAGTTGTCCGCGTTTACAGACCCGCATGTGCTTTGTATGTTAGTTTTGAAAAACCGTGGAAGAAGTTTCACTTAAACATAATAAGCAGAACAAATCTGTTCAAATGTTCTCGATGTCTGAGAGAAGTTTCAGGACGCTTTAAAACAAGAAAATTATCGGAAATACTGCGCTTAAATTATTTGACATCCTACTTCGTATTTGAGCAATAGCATGTAAGTAATTGTCAATGTAACAATCAACAGTGTCTATGGGCGTTCCGCAGGGTTCGATTTTCGCTCCATTTCTGTTTCTTATTTACATTAATGACTGACCTTACCTAGCAGGGGACATAATGATTTCTTATATTTACGCGAACACTACTCATTTAAATGAAACTAATTTTACGGATTTTATCGCGTTTAATATTTGTTATTTATAATTCGACGTTTCGAGTGCTTTATAGCACCCATGGTCACGGGGGGACTGAGGTGACAGATGTCCTGATGTTATAGTTAACCCGGAGTACCTTCAGCTTTTAATTATTATTTGTGGTCCGATCTACGCAGAAAGAGCTAACTTTGTCTTGAAGTCTTGCAGTGGTATGCTTGGTTTTTGACTTAATTTTATTAATTATAGGATCCCAAACTGGTGGTAATACCCAACCATCTTCTCTATTAAAATTAGGATGTTTTTTAATTTCAATAGCCTCGCGAATCAACCTTGGTAGGAATCGGTGTTCTTTTGCAAGGATCTGTGGTTTATCAAATCTGATGTCATGGTTGGGATGATCCAGTACATGCTCACAGACTGCAGACTTCCTGGAACGACGATGCTTCTCGTCAGCTATGTGTTCTTTTACGCGGGTTTTTATCGATCAGATTAAACCAAATGCTAAAAGACTTCTTCGATGCGAATGTGTTTGAAAATGGGGAAGAGTTGAGCCTTGTGGATACCACTGACTTTCTTGGAATAGCTAATGATACCCAACTTAAATAGTGTCTCCGTATATCTAAACTAGCAAGCAGAATTAGCTCCGCCGAATTAGCTCCGCAGGGTATGCCGTTAAACAATTAGGACCTTGACAAATGTTGTTGTTACTTTAGTAATTTCCACAGCATAATGTCTTATGGAATTTTTATGTGACGAATCGCGGCTGACGTAAAAGTATTTTTGGTTTTGCAAAAAAGGGCCATAAGCGCCCCTATTACTAATCTAGTCTCTGAAGTATCTCTTAGAAATAAGTTTAAAGAAATTAAAATCTTGACCTTTGCATCATAATATGAAAATGCTATGTTTTTTTTTATAACATAAAATGACGAAACGAGCAAAACGTTAATCTCATAGTAAATGCAACGTCTGGCCATAACAATTGCTGTGTCCCCAAGAAAATCTGACTGTGGTGTCACACAGAGATGCGCCCGTCATCCTGAGACATCAGTTCTGAAGTACCTTCAAACCGACACACTGTAATGCTTACACAAACTACTGCTTCACGGCAGAATAACTGGCCCTAGACGGATTCCTGCAATTGTTTCGTACCACCGGTGAACAACCTCCTATACCTATCCCAGAAATATTGTTTTTATTCTAAGACATGCAGATTACTACCACCCCGTCTCATCCCGTGGGTGTCGTAAAAGTCGACAGAGGGAAAATAAAGACCAGGACATGGGCAGCAGCATTTTCCTGAAACATCTGAATAAATAAACTGCGGTTGCCAACCCGCCTGCCAAGCGTGGCAACTATGGCAAAATCCCCCAAAATGAGAGCTACAAACTTTTGTGGCTATCTATGGGGGAGGTCTATGTTCAGCAGTGGACTTGTGATAGGCTAAAACGATGCAGATTACCTCAATATGTTGATGTATATCATGTGTATAACAAAATTAAGGAACGGAACCCTTGTCACTTTTTCGAAATTTGAACCCCTGAACCCTGAGCTAATGTACTATGTATATTATTATGCATTTTATTATGTACTGACTGTCCTCGCGGTTTTATTTATTTATTTAACTCTTTATTGCTTCCTTTACAATAAAGGGATACAAAGGGCGGACTTACTGCCTTTAGGCATTTTCTCCCAGTCAACCCATGGAGTGGTGAGATTTTGATTAGGTGTAGCAATAAATGAAAACAGAGAAAGAAAGAAAGAGAAAAAAAAATGAAAACCTAAGTAACTCATAAATATTATAAATATAGTTACATATATAATATATATTAAATACATAAACATATACGTATCTACGGTATACATACATATTATACATATAAATAAACGTAAAATAAAATAAATATAAATAAATAAATATGTTTTACTCTCGGGGCACGGCTAATATACGAGTATAAAGGACCGCGTGGCCTAGTGGTCAGAGAACCTGACTTCTAAGCCGCCGGTCCTGGGTTCGAATCCCAGCCGAAGCCAACATTTGTGCTCAAACACAAATTGTTGGTTTTCGGGTCTGGTTGTGTTGTGATTGTCCCCGTGTTTCTGACACTGCATCCTTGCCTACCTCTGATCTTATCGCATCAGCGTTACATCGGGCGCGGGTAGGTTGGGACGAGTGAGTGCCTCTATGTTTGCGCGTACACTTGTGGCACTATAATATCTCCTGCGCAATTGATAGCTATCGACAATGTTCGAAAGTTGTTGCCGTGGTCGAAATTGGCCAGGAGAATATCATAAAGGAAAGTGTATATACATGTGCCCTATTTTAATCGGATTTTGGGGTTTTAATTGTGTTGCACGAACCCTAATTATTTTTCTATAATTAAAGCAGCCTTAGTTACCCGCTATTATATCAGCTATCTGCCAGGGAAGTAGCCGTAACAAACAGACCAACAAAAATTTCTCTTATATTTTTTCTTATAAGTTCCCTATATACTTTTATAAGCATTGAGAAAAGAGCTGTTATTTTGTTGTTACTAACAGACACTTCAATTTTATTTATTTGTATAGATAAACTGGCGTGTTAACATACATATACTCAGGCACGTATAGAATTACATTCACTATGACACTCTTGTGTAGTATAAAAATAATGTCATATCTTGAGAGGGTTTTGGAGTCGAGAGAACTCGATCACTGTACTATTGGCGATTTCAGAAGTCCTCGAAATATTTTTGTTCCTCAGACATGCAGATTTCCTCCCGATGTTTTATATCACCTAAGATTACAACAAACAATTTAAGCCAGCACCGGGATCGAATCCTCTGCCGCAAGTGTGAAAAGTTGGCTACGAGTGTGGCGTTTGCCTACCCCTAAAAATTATACACACATACATTCACGCCTTCAACCGATATAATCCCTTATATGTTAAAAAGGCTATATGTTTGTATATTTTTTATTGAAAATATTTTTTATTTACTTGATATTGTACATTATATTAATGTATCTTTGCTTAAATAAATTCACAAACGGACAAAATTAAGAAGGGTAAAGACTAAGTTTTAAATACGATTTCGTTAGTTTATACAAAAATATGCATACTTAAAAACTTTTAAAAATGAACAGGCTAGATTAAAAATGTTAGTACAACAATGAAACCGATGATTGAAGTTAAGCCGAAACTTACCGTGGCATTCGTCTTGTTCACATCTCTAACACTCATTGTAAAATCACTTTTTGACACAACTTTTGGCGGGAAACGTAGACAGCAGTCGTACCACTGCCAACTGTTTGACAATAAGAAACAAGACACTTTAACTACTAACGCGAGGACTGTCTGAACACCACTAGAGCGTAAATTAATCGAGATAAGTATATAAACCAGAATTGAGCCTTTATACATGGGCCAATAGAGCAGAATTTAAATTAGATATTTTTAGAACTATTGTTCGATTGTATAAATTGTAAAATTATCTGTTTTTTTTTTTTAAATACAATTTGTATATTATTTCTATAAACTTTTTTTTTGTTGGATAATGTGTCGAGACGAGCAAAACGTTCACCTATTGAGTAAGTGAAAAGTCCGCCAATAACAAATGCTGTGTCATCCAGAACATTTCTGTATGGCACCACATTGCGTCCGTCACCCTGAGACATTAATTCTTAAGTCTCACATGCCCAGTGATTAGTACTCTCAGTGCCCTTCAGACCGAAACACATCAATGTTTGCACACTACTGCTTCACGGCAGAATAACTTGCCTGGGATAGTACGTGCCTACACGGATTCCTGACACTGGTATTTAATTTTTTACAAAAATAAAAGATTTATATCGTCGTATAAAAGTTGATATACCATAGTGTGTTTAAAGATTTATATTAATATGTTTAGCTATTTCTAAACATATATGTACATGGCCGTGTGGTGGCGGCTCGATATAAGAATACTACCACTCCATCTCATCCAATGGATCTCGTAAAAGGCGAGTAAGGAATTGAAAGGAAAACGACACTGTGCACCCAACAGCGCATGATGGCGATGGGCTCACCACCTATCACACCAAGTGCATTATATTGTTTTGGTGAAACGTGGATTGTGGCAGTCGTGGATCTGTTTTTGCAGTGAGTGCCCAGTCTCTGACTACCCCTTATGGGATACAGTCGTGATCTTATGTATGTATGTATATTCAATAGCTGAATGAATGATTTTTTAATATCAATGTTCGCTGGGTTTCTTACTGATCCTTTTCAGAGCAAAGGCCTTTCTACCTTTGGCCTTATCCATACCTATAAGAGTAGCCGTGATTGCTCTGCCACGTTACCCCATTTAAGATTTACTAAGTTTACATTATAATTTATTATTTTTAAACAATACACAATTTAAGTTTTTTTTTAAATCTTAGAATTCCTTTCATACTTGTTCCATAATGGAACAGAGTAACTAAACTTAATTATTTTACATTTCTATATTTTCGTATATACGAGTCAATTCAACAACAAAATTTGGAATATAATGTAACAATCAAATAAGTAAAAGTATTATTTATCGCCGCGTGGTGGCGGCTTAAGAGAATCTACCACCCCATTTCATCCCGTGGGTGTCGTGAAAATAGACAGAGGGAAAATAAAAACCAGGAGATGGGCAGCAGCATCTTCCTGTAACATCTGAATAATAAACTGCGGTTGCCAACCCGCCTGCCAAGCGTGGCAACTACGGCATAACTCCCCAAAATGAGAGCTACGAACTTGTGGCATTCCATGGGGGAGGCCTATGTTCAGCAGTGGACTAGTGATAGGCTGAAATGATGACTGGATTGGTGATCAGCCGTCTTGAGTCTGAATGCTTCACAATCTGTGCGTTATAGCTACTAAGCGATCCGGCCCATTCTCCAACTCCTGACCACGAGGTAGCAGAAGAACTGTAGCGGTAAGTCACCAGACCCAGTAGAATATCGTAAAATACTAATTTGATATGTGAACTATCGTAACTGTCTTTCAGTTTGTAAGCTTAACATTACGACATAACCGAAAGGATGTCGGAATAAAATGACTTTCAGAGTGTCCAGCTCCAAAACAGTTGAAGCACAGATTGTTCGTTTTTATAAATACTACTTTGATATGTGCACTATTGTGACTGTCTTTCAGATTGAAAGCTTAACATTACGAAATAATCGAAAGGATGTGGGAATAAAATGACTTTCAGAGTGGCCAGGTCCAAAACAGTTGAAGCACAGATTGTTCATTTTTATAAATACTACTTTGATATGTGCAGTATTGTCACTGTCTTTCAGATTGAAAGCTTAACATTACAACATAACCGAAAGGATGTCGGAATAAAATGACTTTCAGAGTGTCCAGCTCCAAAACAGTTGAAGCACAGATTGTTCGTTTTTATAAATACTACTTTGATATGTGCACTATTGTGACTGTCTTTCAGTTTGTAAGCTTAACATTACGACATAACCGAAAGGATGTCGGAATAAAATGACTTTCAGAGTGTCCAGGTCCAAAACAGTTGAAGCACAGATTGTTCGTTTTTATAAATACTACTTTGATATGTGCATTATTGTGACCGTCTTTCAGATTGAAAGCTTAACATTTCGACATAACCGAAAGGATGTCGGAATAAAATGACTTTCAAAGTGGCCAGGTCCAAAACAGTTGAAGCACAGATTGTTCGATTTTATAAATACTACTTTGATATGTGCATTATTGTGACCGTCTTTCAGATTGAAAGCTTAACATTACGACATAACCGAAATTATGTCGGAATAAAATGACTTTCAAAGTGGCCAGGTCCAAAACAGTTGAAGCACAGATTGTTCGTTTTTATAAATACTACTTTGATATGTGCACTATTGTGACTGTCTTTCAGTTTGTAAGCTTAACATTTCGACATAACCGAAAGGATGTCGGAATAAAATGACTTTCAGAGTGTCCAGGTCCAAAACAGTTGAAGCACAGATTGTTCGTTTTTATAAATACTACTTTGATATGTGCACTATTTTGAATGTCTTTCAGATTGAAAGCTTAACATTACGACATAACCGAAAGGATGTCGGAATAAAATGACTTTCAGAGTGTCCAGGTCCAAAACAGATGAAGCACAGATTGTTCGTTTTTATAAATAAATTTCGTTGAAGTGATGAATGTTGAAACTACTGCAACATTTCGTTCGCTAACTTATTCTATAAGTTTGGCTCTAGAAAATTTTGAACAGGAAAGACACGAAGGTAAACGTACCTTTAGGCGCATATAAATATTTTAGAGGTAAAGAGGGCTTTTACTAAGCTAGTGTATTCACCATCAAAAACTACATCCCATCAGGTAGGATCGTAGATAAACGCTAGTTTTTAATTAAAAAAAAACCTTTTTAAAATCTTGTATATCCTTATAAATATTTAAAAAAAATACTTTTTTAAGCTTTTATTTCTTGAATTAGTTTTGTTAAAAACCGGTAGGTTCCTGCCGGTTGTTATTGAATATTTGTTAAAATAAGGTTTAGGATACGGACCATAAAACACGACGTCGCAGGTTGCGATTGCCCGCCATTGACTGTTGGTTGACGACAACTCTCTCCAAGCACCATCTCTTGAGTTTAGTTGGAGTGGTTAAAAAGAAGAATATTAATTACCCCGTTGTCAGATTTAAAAGCGGGAAATTGCAATGAGTGTCGCTAGTTGTATGCATTTTAGGCTTTATGAAGTTGTTTCGGTGATCATAATCGCGCTGTGAAATAATGAGGAAATTTAATAAATTGTGATTGGAATTTATTCAGCTACTGGTCATGGTCTTCGTATCGTCGGTTAGTGATTATACCTAATGATAAATAAATTCTAAGACTTTTTCACTGTTTGTGCTGAAAGAAGTGTATTCTGTTAGGGAATTGGGGGTAATACAGGTATGGAACATGTTACAAATATTACTAGAAATAAAACAACTTATGTTACATCGTAATATATTTATTTACTTATCGTTAACATATCGAACACTGTAACATGGGAATAAACATTTTTTCTAACACACGACGCGTGATATACCTATTATCGTCTAGAAATAATATTGTGATAGATATGAATCGTTTGCCTACGTTACGCAAATAAAAGTCAATCAGGATATGGGAGAAAATCCTACTGTGGGGATTCGTTCGAAAAAACTACCAATAAAGTATAGCATACTAAGCGATGTGAAACTGCTCTTTTAATCTGTGAAATGTTAAATGTAAAAACTTTCGTTATTTTTTTAACAAACCAGTTTTGAAACAGGTAACATCGTGATATTTAAAAAAGTATTATACTTAACACATTGACATCGCTTATGAAGTTGCAAATATACGATAAACTGCGATAATAGTCACAGTAAATAAAGAGCCTCTAAAAAAGTATTAGAATAGGAAATACTATTTTTTATAGAACAAACAACGCAGGGACAACGCAAAGAAAAGGGGACAAACAAGCAAGCGGCTCACCTGATGGTAAGTGATCAACGCCGTCCATGAACATCCCCAATACCAAAGTAATTGCTGGTGCGTTGCCAGCCTTTGGTAAAGGAGTAGGCTCTCTTTTCTTAAAAATTGAGCATCTAAGATTGAGCTTCTTACGAGTTAACAGGGTTACTTTGCCATCGTTTTTCATTATTTTTATTTGAAATTTAATCGGGCGTCACTTACCCAAGTGGCGCTTAAAAGTTCTCTATTACATTTACCATAGAAATATTAACCGTGAATTTTATGCACATTAAAACAAATGGGACTTATGTTTGTGTATATTTCTAATTCTGATGCTTGAAATAGATAATGAAAATATTAAAATTAAAATTAAACGCGATAAAATCCGTAAAAATTAGTTTTATTTTAATGTCTAGTATTCGCGTAAATAAAAGAAAACGTTATAGATAATGTATTATGCAGCAAGTACTTGTGAAAGTGAACAGTGATCGGAAAATTTAATTGTAGAACAAGGTTATACTTTTCTTTTTGTCTCTACACATTCCTAAAAATTATGTAGATTTATACCTGGATATGCTGATTTGACAAAGAAGCTTCAAGAGCTTCAGAAACCGTTTCCCTAAAAAAATGGCAATTTGGTAAAGAAAATAATTTCTATCAGATTATTTTAAGAGTTTTAAAATATATTTTTTTGGTTTACACATTTTATCTAGTGCAAACTACTACAAAATTGTTGTTAATTATTGAAAACGTCAACTGCTCCATTTTTCAATATGACCAGCTATTTTGTACTATTAATTATTGTACGTAGATTTTAAAAATAAATGTGATAATTTGTGTCATTTATTTTTAATCCTTGTGCACATTGTTCTAATTTCGTAATATTTTTATCAAGAAAATGCTTGTATGTCACGTAATAAAAAATATAAATACAAAGAAGCAATACAAAGAAACTGTCTAACCACTAACAATACAATATTAGTTATTTTTTTTAAATTTCTTTCATTATTTACATGCAATCGATAAATACTTTAAATGTAAGCATCGTAAGCACCATTCATCGAATGTCTAAACGAGTTTACACACAATCAGCACAGCACAGCACACTCACACGATGTTTTATTGAGATTTTAGCATAGATGTTTAAAAACCTATTTCAATGCTTTTTAGTACTAAAACACTGTATTATTATTAAAATTACATCAACTGATCAATATACAATAGAAGAGCAAAGGCACAAGTTGTAATTTTGTTAGAGACAATGGAAGATTTACAATTTTACTATTTTATCCGATTAATTGTTAAGATTATTAAAAAAGAGAATGAATACTTAAATAATGTGAAAATGCCAGTGAAAATCTATGATGTACTTGTTTCATAACTATAAATAAATACGCGTTGATTTTAAATTGCATTACTGTGTTTCGGTCTGAAGGGCACTGAAAGCTTATTCACTGGGCACGGGCGCAATGAGTCACAGAGAAATATTCTGGGTGACACACCATTGCTATGGGCGGATGTTGCGCATACCATCGTTTTGCTCGTCTCGTCCCTTTCTCCATTAAAAGAAAAAAAAAAGTTTCAACTGCTAAAGTTTTCACGATCATTTGTATGCAATGTCTTAAAACCATTATTACAGAACACCATAACGATTATTACAGAATTTATTTTTAATATTAATTCAAGTTTTGTTTCTATTGGTTCAATCGTAAAATTCAAGTGTTTAAGTTTCTATACATAGATACAGGTAGGCCATTATGGCCGCTGTGCCAGTTATTCTGCCATGAACCAGTAGTATGTTAACATTTCAGTCTGTAGGGTCATTATACCAGACTATGAACTGATGTCTCAGGGGAACAGGCGCGATGTGGTGCCGCACAGAAATGTTCGTGTGACGCAGCATTTGTTATGGGCAGACGTTGCACTTATCATCGGGTGACCGATGTACTTATATTTGGAAAACTTGGTCTGCACTGTCTGCACTGTCGTGAGGGTATAATAAATTACAGAAAATAGAAATGAGGTAGAATAATAATTACTTCTTTTTAATTTAAGTTATTGGCAGTAAAAATAAAACATTCGAATAATTTAGATGATTCTTAGTGGCCACTAATTAAAAAAATAGTCATGCCGTTTAAAATTTAGTTTTATCATCAACCCCTTAAAGCACACAATTTGCAACAGTTCAGTATAAAAAAGAAAATGTCTTAGTTACCTTGAATTGGGTACACCCCAAAAAAATATAACAGTGGGGAAAAACCTAACTCATTATTGGTAATCTTTTCATGTAGCGCGGAATTCTTTAGACACTGCTATAAAAACTTATTCCTCTATTATGCGATTTCATTCATCGTCGATTTCTTCGTAAGTACTTTTTTGTGATCGTTTTTGCTTTTTCATCGACTGTGTTAAAAGTTTTCAGTGAGGTTTTTTTTTTCAAATGAATACAGTAAGCGGATTATGCATATAGAAGCCGTAACTTTAAAAGAACTCATGAAGTCGTATAAAAATTATTTGATTAAATACTGTAACCACCATCTTTTGTAAAATGACAAAAATTAACCCATGTTGTGAGCAATTAAAGGAAGACAATTTTCTGCTTTTGATATCTTAGTAGTTACTAGCTGTAAAATTGATCAATATAGTTTTCTTTGTAACGAAGAAAATGTACTAAATTAATTAAAAAAATAAAATAAACGAAAAGAGTAACGTTTAGAATTGGCTCCATTGTTAAATTTTCAAATTTGTGCTTTTCGTTTTAGCCATGTACTATATGCTTATATACTATTAAAAAACACTTACTTTTAAGAAGAAATAGATATGAAGTACCATTAACTATGTAATGCAACAATAACCTTACATATTCACTAATAAAAGTAAAAGTTGGCACTGCCACTACCGATGTTTTACCTACAGGATTTTTAAAAACCATTAGCAAAGTTATAGTTATCTCAACATCTTAATCTACTGTCGGACCAAATCAGTTCGACGCCCGAATGAATTCAACGTGGTAACGATTTCCAACTACAATTTTGGGTAAAAGGAAAAAAAGTAAAGTAACAGCCTATAAATGTCCCACTGCTGAGCACAGGCCTTCCCTCATTTCAGAGAGGGTTTTGGAGCAGGGAACAGTGCGCCACGCTGCTCCGTTGTGGATTGGCGGACTTCACATGTCTTCGAAATATTTATTATTCCTCAGACTGCAGGTTTTCTCACGATGTTTTCCTTCACCGCCGAGCACTTGGTAAATCGACATTTAAAATAGCAATTAACAATTTTAGTGATGCCGAGGAATCGTACCCAGGTCACTCGCGTAATATGAAATTCAAAGCGAGCGTCTAGCCCCTGAGCTACCACGGCTCTTCAACTTTGGATAAATCATAAAAATCCGTCACGAAAATTGCACAGCAGTGACTTCAATGCAAAAATGTTAAAACATAGAATATATTTATTAAGTAAAAGGCTAACATTGTATGGTATATGATATGAATTAGCTTTTTTGTCATTACAATAGTAATGATTGCATACGCGTTGAAATATGACGCAGGTGATATTTTTATAATAGAAATAGGAGGCCTACAGGCCAATTAATAAGCAAATTTAAAACATCATTATGGCAACACTTGCAGTCGTTACTACGTACCACAATACTGACTATTCTACTCTTAAATGCATCTAAAAGAAAACTAAAGTAAAATTTAAATAAAGTTTGTTTTTCAAAAACTTTGTAAATTAAATTTTAATAAAATTTGAAATGTCATAAGTCATATTATGGATAGAATAAATAACAATTTTTCGAGAAGCATGTAGGAAATTGGTTCAATAACAGTACGCAATTACGTCTGTGCTCGCTTGAATGCTTTTATAAAATTAGATGCGGTACTGCCATCGAATGAAATATCTCATTCGGTTAAAAAAAGTCATGAAACAGTTGCAGAATTTAAATCTCGATTTTTAACAATTTACTTGATATTTTATGGAAAAAAGTCAAAAGTATTTTTCAAATGTTTTTTGCTTTAATTAAAAAACGACTTACGGTAACAAGTCAATTATTTAATTATTTACTTATTAGTTTCACAATTTATACAAATGTAAAAGGCAAATTATAACGTATAGAAAAAAAATCATAAAAATAGTTCTTATTACTGATATCGAATTTGTCGAAATCAGTTACAAATTACAAGTACCAAAAATGTACACATGTACATTCATACATTAATACAAATCGTTCTACTGTAACTTAGTCCTCTCTTCCTCTACTTAAACTAAACCTGCGATGAAATTTGAATGGTTTCTTCTTTTCTTGTTTTTCTTCAGGAGGCTTTCCGTCGAGTAAATTATCAGCGCTTTTGGCAACTTGAACGCTTTTTCTTCTATTCTTCATAGATTTTACCAACCTGTAAAATTTTCCTTTTTTCTTTGTTGGATCCTGTGTATGATCCAAAGTTTCTTCTTCTACTTCCACGCTGAATTCTGACGATATGTCTCCTAAATCTTCTATACTGTGGCTTTCAATTTCTTTGGGTTGTGGTACATCGAGTTTAACCTTTGAGGTGTTAGGTTTTGGTTCTGGTGGTGGAGGTGGTGCATCAGGATCTATACACTGTAATGGCATATTTTTAGAATTAATGAGATATTGTGTGATTTCATTTCAAAAGTAAAAGTGTGTTGACTTCAACTAATTTTCCATATTTCCCTTACATTCTTACAAACAAACCATATAAAATGGCGATGAGGTTCAAGAATTTGGCGGGGACACGATGTAATGGTAACTATACTTTACGAGGAGCTGTGGGAGTATTAGCCAGAAGAAGGTCGCATTTTATCGGAAAAAAACTAATTTACCCGGAATGCGGTATTTGAGTGTATTGAATATTAATACCAAAATAATATAACCAGTTATAGCGTAGTCTTAATATAGATCAAAAGCATTAAATACTCGTATGAACGTTTTTATTAACACCGATGTTGAAAATAAATTATGAAAAAAATTGTTGATAAATTAGAATCCCTGTCTCGTAATCGCTCGGTCGTAATGTTGACCACTGATCCAGACAGATACGAGGTTTCTTTTTCATCGTCTTTGTACACACAGTGTCTCGATAAATCACTTTCTACATATTCCTTACCAAAACCTAGTACTAGTGGGACAAGGCAAGTATAGCGACACAAATGAGAAGACTGAAATGAGATGTGAGGAACATTCATTCTTTAATTCCCCAATTCATCATCGTATGACTAGACGCAACCATGAATCCGTTTGCTTTATGAATAATTTTCTTTGTAATTCTATATGTTCATAATTAGGTAACATAGTTCTTTACAGACCTATACGATGTCGACATTTTCAAGGCAAGAGTGTAGGGTTTTTCTAGGCTAATTTGCTCACCATTTAAGACCCCATCGCCGCTTAACATCAGGTATGATTGTGGTCAAACGTTAGCTTCTATAAGATAAAATATATCACTTAAGAGGACTTTTCCCTCTTAAGTGATATCTTTTTATCTCATAGAATCCCTCTTCCGATATGGATAAAATTAAAATCTCAATAACTAATGAAGGAACCTCGCAAAGGTTCGGAGTTTTTCAAAGAAAATCTATACTACCTGTCCTTGTTAAAGTTTTTTATTACTTGTTTATTTTACGCGATCATTTCATTCGAGCTACCGATATCGACTTCCAAGTTTGAATACTTTATAGACGAACCGGATAATTCACTTTGCATTTGGCAACTTTTTGAGTAGTTGTTTCCTTCTAAAGTAATTTTGTGCGAAGCTTTGAGGGAACAAAATTTACTTTCTAATTTCTTTTTGCGACGTCACACAAAAAAATATTCGTTCAATCTAATTTATTTAATAGATAAAATACGTAGATATACCAAAACATACAATTACACTCGCGCACGTTCTCAAAGACCCAATTACTGTCTAACGACGAAATGATTTGCAATTCATGATTTTAGCAAAATTAAGACTACGACGAAGAAGTACAGTTTGGTGTGTGATCAAAAATAGATTTTTTATTGCACAGAACTATTTGAAGATCACATTTTTGCAGACCTACTGATACGCTAAGCGATAACTTACATCTTCCAATGAGATCCTATACGGTGGAACTTGTTCGGGGTGCCTCCAAGGTTTATAATAAGGTGAATCTGTCAGTGCTTTCCAGCCAGGATATCGGCGTGCTGCTGCTTGCAGCTGATGCACTAAACGTGGTGCCAGTTGTGCAGTCACCCTGTAAAATACTTGATCATGAATTTATATATTTTTTAAAAGGTATAATCTATACAAGTAAATAAAATTGAAGTGTTTGTTTGTAATAACAAAATAACAGATTTTTACTCAATGCTTATGAAAGTATATTCGGCAATTATAAGTAAAGAATACGGCTAATCTCCGAAACCGCTGGACTAATTTTGACTAGATTTTCACTGACAGATAGCTGATATTATAGCGGGCAACTTAGGCTTATTTTGATTTTAGAAAAATAATTAGGATTCCGCGCAAAAATAATGAAAATCCCAAAATCCGATTCAAACAGGAAAGTATGATGTTCTCCTAGCCGATTTCGACCACGGCGACAACTGCGAGCCATCAACTGCGCAGGAGATATTATAGTGCCACAAGTGTACGCGCAAACACAGAGGCACTCACTCGTCCCAACCTACCCGCGCCCGATGTAACGCTGATGCGATAAGATCGAAGGTAGGCTAGGATGCAGTGTCAGAAACACGGGGACAATGACAACACAACCAGACCCGAAAACCAACATTTTATGTTTTAGCACTAATGTTGGCTCCGGCTGGGATTCGAATCCAGGACCCGCGGCTTAGAAGTCAGGTACTCTGACCACTAGGCCACGCGGTCGTCAAAGGAAAGTATATATGTATATTATCGATCGTGGCTAGCTTATTTACGCGGGTGGAAACCATGGGGCACAAGTAGTTTATTTATATTTTTTTTTGTCCAAAGATTTAGCAAATAGTTAAAACCCAATCGTTTTAACTATTTGCTAAATCTTTGGTCTTGGGTTAAAGTTCCACACGAAACCGGTGTTCGCTAGTGCCATTCTAAAACTGAAAAACTTGATAAAACTTAACAGTCATATTATAACTGTACCCTTGCTTCAATTTTTTTTATTTATACTCTTTATTGCAAACACAGTTAAGAAAGATACATTTAAATACTAATGGTGTTATTAATAAAAATACTTATGATAGATTTATATCACTGAATAATTATAAAGTTATTTAAGCCTATACTATATTATAACTATACTTAAAGATATCTTTGGTATCGTCCTAATCAAATTTCATATCTACATAAGTGAAACATCTGCGAATTTGTATATATTTTGCTGCAAATTTCTGTCAAAAGTGAGTAATCTCTCTGTATTCCCATGTAGGAATCCGTCTAGGTAGGTACCACCCCAGGGCTAGTTATTTTGCCGTGTAGCAGTAGTGTGCAAACATTAGGGCAGACCGGGGATGGTTGACCACGTTTTTGGTTATAATTTTTTTTTAAAAAAACCGTTGTCTTGATGTTAATGCGAAATGTTGTAAACTGTGCCAAATTTCATAGTCAATAATAAAAAAAGTTATATCTGGATATTATTAAATAAAATCGGGAGTTTTTCAGTTTTAGTAAACCTCTCCGAGATAGTCAACCTGCCCCAATACTGGGATAGGAAGGCTAGTGTACTGGGGCAGGTTGGTATTAATTTAGTGAAGATAAAATTCTTTGTTTAATAAAATATTCACCAATTTTTAAACAATTTTTTAATCATAATTAACTTTGGTAACTTTTAGCAATAAATGCAAGTTATGTAACTAAAACTAATTAAATTTGTTCCTAAAAAAAAAATCAAAACAAGAACAACAACATGTATAAGTTTGGTAACTTTTAGGAATCACGGTAATAATGTCTTAGGAATTATTAATTAAAAATAATTAACAAGATTAAATAAAATTAGTGCAGTTAAAGATAACTACAATCATTATAACACTTCTTAAATAAATACTCGAAGTTATAGGTAATCAAAGTTTGGTAAACATTCAAAATAATATTATTAGAAAATTTATGAAAATATACCACAAACGTCTTAGCTAAAATGACGCGCCCCTCTTCTGCATTTACGTTGATAATAATCAGTGAAAAATTTTAATTCAACAAATATTTTTAAATGCAGTGAAGAGGCGCGTTGTTTTATCTTTATCAACCTCTATACATCTGAGTTTGAGTAACATGTAGTGATCACTCAGACTCACATTTGAAATTTCTACATTCGTAAAATAATGATGTGCCTTTGGCACATCTGAAGTGAGCCCACATTTTGCACGATATACATTGAACCCACTCTTCACCTGGCATGCTGTCTGAAAAGTTTTCTGTGCATTCTAAGCACATGGTTTCTTCCTCATCCGATGAGCTGTTAAGACCTTTGAACTCTTTGTCATGTTTGTCCTTATTTAAATTGCTATGGCCTTTTCCTTTCCCTTTACCTTTACACGTTTTTTTATTATTTTTAGTTTTTGCTTCTGGTATCTTTTTCTTTTTAAATATCTGTTTATTTTTCTGTTCAATCAAATTTTTTTTTTCAGGTGTATATATGGTACTTTTTCTTTTCCGGTAGTTTTATCTAGTTTCTTTTCGTAGTCCTCCTTTAGGAAATGGCCTTATTTGTTCCGGTGACACAAAAGATGACGACGTAGATGGATTGTTAGTTATATCGCACATAACTTGCTGTCTTATGTTTTGTTTTTCAGGTGTAATTTGTCCTTGATATACCGTTGCACTTAGCTTTAACAATTCAGGCGATATTTCAGAAACAGAATTACTTTGTCCATAATTAGGTGGAATGTTCTGAGAATTACCAGAATCTGGGTCTGGTCGGTCTGTGACATATGCTCCACTAAAGTCAGAGTCTGGGAAAATATTTTCATTTAAAGGGGAAATACCGGTACACCGAAAACCAGCTTGTATATTTTCAGTTGTTATGGCTTGTGGAAGGGCTGTTTTGACCGACTCTGGAATGTATATGACATTGGTACTATGGACATGGTAATAGTCTTACCAGGGTGCGAGGTTAGCCAGTTATCAGCTGCTGCATTATAATATCTCTTCAAAGGTCCATAGACCGATCGGTCTAATGGCTGCAGCTTATGGCTGCAATGTGGCGAGAAAGACAACATTATGACGCCGTGTTCTTAGAAGTAATCAAGAACAGTAATTGACAAATGAGAGTCGTGGTTATCTAGCAACAAAATGATAGGTTTTTCTTTCGAAGGTTTAGCGAATTTGACGAAGTTTTTCGCAAACTTCACAAAATTTTCTTCCTTCATCCAACCTGATGGATTAGCATCACCATCAGAACCAACAGGGCCTCCTCTAACAAAATAATTCTTATAATGCACTCGTGGGAAAATAAAAAATGGGGGAACCGCATTTCCAAGTGCTGAAATTGCAACAGCGATAGTAACTAGAGTACCGTGTTCTCCAGTTGTAATTTTCGCTAATCCCTTGGCCCCACATCGTGCAACGATCCTATTAGGAACATGGACAGTTGTGACGCCGGTCTCATCTATATTCCATATATCGCCGGGAGTTGGATTTAGGCGCACATAAACAGTTTTTAAATTGTCAAAAAACAAGGTAACATTATATTTATTGAAAGACGTAGCTCGAGAGAGACTTGTGGCTTGTGGTGAACGTATTGACAAAGTACTGTTTCTGTTAAGGAAATTACTCAACCAGTCCTCTCCAGCCATTTGTTTAGTTATCCACGACTCAGGTACTTTTTTATTTTTTTTAACAGAAAATTGAAAAGCAAAAATTCTTGTTTCTATGGGCCTAAGCCCGTAATAAATATCTGCGGCTCTTTTCAAGTAATCTACCAAAAATTGTTCCTCTTCTGTTGAAAAAATTTGTCTATTTTTTGATATCCTACATTCAACACTAATTGTGACCTTGCAGTATCGGGATATTTTTCTAAAATCTTTCGCATTTTGGTGACGTAGCGGTGCAATGATTTGTAAGGAATTCCGTAATCTTTGGTCGCCGAACTTTTTTTACGAATACTTTTTTTATGAAATACAATTTCTGTACAGGCTCGCTCGATAACATATTTCGGAGTTTCTGCCCTCGCCGTCTTTCTTTTATATGTTCTCATTTTTCTATAAAAAAGAAAAAAGATAAATATTAAAGTTAAACAATGAACACTTTTTACTTTTCTATGTTCCCGACTGAGATACTTCCCGAATAAGGTAATTATAACTTTATTTTATTAAGAGTCTCAATTTTTGGGTTTGTAGGCTTATATTTTAGAATAATTACAACAGCCGGGGCAGGTAGTCATAGTCAGCCAACCCCAATAAGCAATTGACCTACCCCGGACGAAGTTTTTGTTTTCAAAAATTCACTAAACTAAAATGCTCTGAATAACTGACACAATACAGCTTGTAGACCTACAATAGTAACTTACTTTTCGATATAAAATTAAATTTGAATGAACTGATATAAGAATTACAATGTAAGAACGAAAAAAGTAGTTGATTAAAAAAATACTTACGTGTCCCAGTTATTATTATTCCGCTCTCACTCACAGGGACACGTCCGCTCGAGTCCCGCTCTTGGTGCGAATGATCGGTCATTCCGCGGGCTTTTGAGCGTAAGGTTGTTTTGCTGACTCAAACGCGAATGAAGTTAGAAGCAGCTAGTCTACCTACCCCTATCCTAAACTAACCCCGGTCAGTCCTACTGTGTTTCGGTCTGAAGGGCACTGAGAGCTAGCGTAATCACTGGGCATATGGGACTTAAGAACTTATGTCTCAGGGTGACGGGCGCAGTGTGGTGCTACACAGAAATATTCTGAGTAACACAGCATCTGTTATGGGCAAACGTTGCATTTACCATCAGGTGAACATTTTGCTCGTCTCGACATTTTATCAACTTAAAAAAAAACAAGGTTCTATATTTTTTACATCGGATACTGGAAGGTGCAATATCCTTAGATATCCTTAGTTTGCCCCTGGAACGTTATCATACTAACCCCGGCAAGTGTTCTCCAATGAACCCAAATATTTTCTATATCTGCAATCTATGGATGTATTTTATTTGTTACCCGTCATCATTAAGTCTAATTAAATGGATATTTTATGTGTAAAATGAGATTGTGATGTCTCAGGGTTCGAAATGTTCTGGTTGACACTGCATTTGTTATGGGCAGACGTTGCGCATACCACCAGGGGAAAGTTTTCCGGGTACTTCACCGTGTCTAAAAAAAAACTTCTGAGACATCTGTGTCCAACAGGAGACCTCGGCGTTTGTAGAAATCTATTACAATCTGCGGTTGTCTGCGTGAATTGATTATCCCTCCTTTTGGGGCGAAACACGCGTCGTTCTCTCGACTTTGATGGTGTATTGATCAGTCCTAGAGTGGTGTGGAATATTTGATGGTTATTATTGAAATAGGTGTTCTATAGGTGTACGATAGAGTAGAATAGCACCTACCTTTTTCCTATCGAGGTCTTATGAGGCCACTAATGTATTGTACGGACAGCTTTTATTCTTGCAGAATAACACCATAATATGCAATACTGTCACTATACTGGTCGTGGGAACGCAACGCTCGGGGAGTAATAATTTTTTGACCCGTACTAAAATGGAGGCGACGTGATTCGCCACCCGTCACGTCTCGTTTCCCGCTAGGGCGGGAAGTGGGCTACGTGAGTGGCCTCAGCCTACTCCTTTATATAAGAAAAGGGCGTGACTGCATGTATGTATGTATGTGATAGACGCTGCCTGACGTTGGTATGCTGCAGCATGCAACTAAATGAATATTATAAAAGCCTTCTCCATAAAAATACACATATGTGCTAACTTTCATAGTGATCTGTCGAGCGGAGTCGAAATCTATTAATCTCAAACAGACTAACATATTTTTTTTTAAAAATAGAAGGTTTGTGATGCCGCGCCGTCGTCGTTTCAGCCTATCAATAGTCCACTGCTGAACATAGGCTTCCCTCATAGATTGCCACAAAAGTTTGTAGCTCTCGTTTTGGGGGGATTTTGCCATAGTTGCCACGCTTGGCAGATGTTCCAACAAGATGCTACTGCCCATCTCCTGGTTTTCATTTTCCCTCTGTCGACTTTTACGACACCCACGGGATGAGATGGGGTGGTAGATTCTCTTAGGCCGCTACCACACGGCGGTTGCAAAATTACCTAAGCTTTCAATACACTAGATTATCATATTTTTTATTTTATTTGATCAGTGACGAGACGAGCAAAACGTTCACCTGATAGTAAGTGCAACGTTTGTCATAACAAAGGCTGTGTCACCCAGAACATTTCTGTGTGACACCACACTGCGCCTGTCACCCAAAGAGATCAGTTCTTAATTCTCTTATGCTCAGTGATTACACTAGCTCATAGTGGCATTCAAACCGAAACACATTGTTATAAAAACCTTAATGAAATAAAAATAATTTAGTAACAGAAAAGAAAATTTACCTGTTCACCAGCCAAGCGGGCAATGCACCCCGAGGGTCAGAGCGCGACACGTAGCCAAGCCAGCTGCCTTTCCCCTGTCGCACCCTTACCACGAAGCCGGTCATTAAAGAAACTGCCCTGGAAATAAAAACCAGGGGTTACGAAATAGTTTCTTACTTTCTGTATGAAATAGATGAGTTTGGATATTAAATTTAGAATTAGTAGTAGAATTAGTAGAAGTAAATAAGACAAAATCCAAATACCGCGACCTCTGTAATCTGGATATTGTCTGTAATTGCCTAACGTGTTTATTTAGGTAAAGTAGGTGGTGATAGGACTCGTATGTAGGTGACTCAAGCAGAATTTTCATTTAATTTCAATCTCGTGACTTCTGACAGGCAGCGAAATAACTACCTCAAAATTTTAAGACCTAAATAACACAGATCCGTGGCGGGCAGCAGCTATGGTGCGAGGCGCCTCGTTCTGCGATAACCATCGTCTGCCAAGTGTGATAATTATGACAAATCCTGCATTCTTAAGAGAAGCCTATATCCAGCAGATGACTTTTTTATTGGAGAAAGTGATGAAACTATCAAAACTGCCCATAACAAATGCTGTGCCACCCAGAACATTTCTGTTGGACACCTCACTGTGCCCATAACCCTGAGATATTAGTTCTCAAGTCTCATAAGCCCAGTGATAACGCTAGCTCACAGTGCCCCAAACCGAAACCCAGTAATGCAAGTGGTGTGCAACACCACTGCCTCACGGCAGAATAACTGGCCCTGGGGTGATACCAACCTAGACGGACTTCAGCATAGGAATCCTACCAACACAAGTAGAAATTTAATAAAGTAACTTTGTCTTTTAAATGTAATGATATTAGAATAGAATAGAATACAATAAATTTTTATTCAATGTAGATTATTTACATAATACTTATTGAAAGTCCTTTTTTTTTTCTTTTTTTGAAACTACACTGGTTCGCAAAAAATGCCTCTTTCCTGGGAATAACCAGTAAGAAACCCAGCGAGCTTTTTTTAGTCATTTTTAAAATAATGTACAATAACAGCGGTATTATAAAGATGTAGAAATGGCTTGGCGGCGATCACCTCATTCCCAGGGGTTATCATCATCTATGTATTCTTTAATATTATAATAACCCTTTTTATGAATTCTTAGTTTAATATAAAATTTGAACTTTTTGATAGAAAGACTTTTAGCACTTTCTGGGATTTTGTTGTAAAAACGTATATATTGCCCCATAAAAGAGTTACTGACTCTGTGAAGTCGGGTAACTGGCATAACTAATTTGTGCTTGTTCCTGGTATTCACATTATGAACATCACTTTTTTTAGTGAACTGGTTTATGTTCTTGTGTACATACGAGTACAAAACGTTTTCAAATATATATTGAGAGGCTAAGGTTAAGATATTAATTTCTTTAAATTTATCCCTAAGAGACACTTTAGAGCCAAGATTATAAATAGCTCTTACGGCCCTCTTTTGCAAAACAAAAATCACTTCTACATCAGTCGCATTTCCCCATAGCAAAATACCATAAGACATTATGCTATGAAAATAACTAAAATAAACCAATCTAGCAGTTTCAACGTTAGTCAAATTCCTAATTTTTTTACAGCATAAGCTGCAGAACTATCCATTGAAGTTTTGCGTCAAGAGTTATTCCAAGAAAGACAGCAGTATCCACAAGGCTCAACTCTTCCCCATTCACAAGCACATTTACATCTAATTGTTTAACATTTGTTGTTGTGAATTTAATACATTTTGTTTTATTGCCGTTTAAAAGCAAAATTGTTAACGTTAAACCAATGTACTAATTTTGAAATAGCATTATTCACCTCGTCATATAATAAAAGTTGACGTTTTATCTTAAAAATCAAAGATGTATCATCAGCAAATAACACTATATCATGGTTGTCCCCTACTAGGTAAGGTATTATAAGGTATATAGGTATTAAAGTCGTTAAGGGGACTATGAATATATCTATTAGCAGTTGGATCTCCGATTTTCATGTCATATCACAGCGATATACTGCAATTTTGCTCGGGAATTCTGACAAGCTCGGTTAAGTCAATACATGATTTGGTGCAATCAGCGAAACTTCACTACCTAAAACATTACTGTTTACCTAAATCATTATTATTAAAAGAATTTTTCTAAAGGAAATACATTTAAATATTATGTAAACGACGTTAAATTATTTGTCCTATTATTTACTCAGCAGGCAAATAATGTCGATCAATGAGGTTTCCTTAACTACCAATTATATAACCGATCAAGACCCTTTTCGCTAAAGAACTTAAATCAGCTCTGATTTTATCGATATCTAATCGATCCTTGAAATCTGCAAAATCACGACATCAAGCAACATAGATTGTTGTTTTAATGCTATAGGGTACATTTCTAATATTGCGGCTAGTAATAAATCAATCAGCAATGGCAGGAACCGGCCACGGCCCGAGCGACTACGAAGGTCGTCACGGGTTGACGCACACGTTGTCTTATCTAATCGCTGGAGTGGCAGTAAATTGGTCGGATAGAGTCGCCGCCCGCGACGTACAGTTTTATCGATCAGACAGTAGAATTCATACGATCATATCGATATGTATATACTTTAGTGAACATCGTGTTTTGTTTTTTTCTAAACTGACCACTGCACGGCGTGCGCCTTTCTCCAGCTGGAAGGATTTGTTAAAATCGCTACGCTTGGCAGGTGGGTTGACAATCGCAGTACCGGATACAGCATATTTGACACGGCATTTGACATTTCTAAGGTAGTCATTCCGACATCTGTCGGAAGCCGTGACATTTTAGGAAAATGGCTGAAAAAAAAGGGAAATCCCTTAGACACAGGAACATTTAAACAGGAACATACTGTTTAAACAGAACAATACAACAGGAATAATACAACAGGAAAAGTATGTTCCTATTACATTATTTGCTGTATGATTTTCAATTACAACAGTACAGTTCTTGTCATTCAGCATACGAAACGCAAGTGTCGTGCCTCTACTTTGCGCTGATATTCTGTGAGAACATGACCTTTTCTCGTGCTACGGGAAAGCTTAACATTTAGGTGCATTTAAAGATTTTAGTTTAGGTTTACAACGTGATTGAATACCCGTTACGATCTACACTACCATGACTTATTTATTTTTTATAGGAGGTACGGACGATACGAACAAAAAGTTCACCTAATGGTAAGTGCAAACTCTGCCTGTAACAAATTCTGTGTCACCCAGAGCGTTTCTGTGTAGCTAAACTGCGCCCGTCTTCCTGAGTTCTTGCCTCACATGCCCAGTACTTACACTAGCTCTCAGTGCCCTTCAGGACGAAACACAGTAATGTTTGCACGCTACTGCTTCACGGCAGAATAACTCCGGTGGTACCTAGCTAGGGTACTAGCGATCGCGCGGAACATCTCTATACCTCGACAATTATTTAAACTATGAACGCACCGCACTACGATACTGCCCACATACAATGAAGTTGAAATTCTATTTAGAAAATAATGACCATGGAGTGTTCTCGAATAATTGCTCATTTAATATAGTTAAATAAATTTGCGTAAAATTTATACATGCCTGAATAAATTTTGAGATACAAAGTAATCATCGTTTATCGTATAGTCGTTAAAAAGGCATATGTTATGATTTATAATAATCAAAGTAAGTTTACGGATTTTATCGCATTTAGTTTTTACCATTTATAATCAGACGTTTCGAGCGCTTTCCACGCCCACAGAATTCAATCAAACTTGTTAAAAGTAGGATTTTGTATTAATTCATAACATATTTTGATTTAAATTGGCATCAAACTTTATATATTGACTTCTGATGTTTAATTGCCATGCTATCTTCTAAAAATTAAAAAACACAGGCTTTGTGTTTATAATAACGTGCACAGTCCCGGTCTCCGCTCGTTCGAAATACTAGAACGAGTTAAAGCTACCAATCCATCTCATCCCGTGGGTGTCGTAACAGTCGACAGAGGGGAAATTAAAACCGGGAAACGGGCAGCAGCATCTTCCCGGAAAATATGAATAAACAAACTACGGTTGCCAACCCGCCTGCCAAGCGTGGCAACTATGGCAAATACCCCCAAAATGAGAGCTACAAACTTTTGTGGCAATTAATGTGGGAGGCCTATGTTCAGCAGTAACATGACATACAGCTATTTTATAGCAGCCGTCTTTTTCGAAATGGATTATGTCGATAAATGGATTAAGCTGATGGTGATCTCCACCTGGCCGATTTTCGAGCCCGTCGTCAAGTTCCCAATACAATCGGAAGCTATCAACTGTGCAGGGAATATTATAGTACCAGAAGAATACGCGGCAACGCGGAGGAACACAGCCGTCCCAATCTAACCACTCCCGATGTAACGCTTATGCGACAAGATGCTGGTGGTAGGATTCCTATGCAGGAATCCATCTAGGTAGGTACCACCCCAGGGCCAGTTATTCTGCCGTGAAGCAGTAGTGTGCAAACATTACTGTATTTCGGTTTGAAGGGCACTGTGAGCTAGCGTAATCACTGGGCATTTGAGACTTAAGAACTGATGTCTCTGGGTGACGGGCGCAGTGTGGTGTCTCACTGTTGGTGTTTGCTCATTTCGTCTCTATAAAAAAAAATCTGGAGCAAGCACAGCGTCAGAGAGTGAGGAAAATTACAACGCAACAAGATACGGTAACCTTGAAATGTTTTTATACAAAAGTTGGCTTCGGCTGGGTTTCGAACCCAGGACATGTGACTTAGTAGTCAGGTACTGGCAACTAGATTTATAACACTGAATAATTATTAAGCTAATTAGGCCTACTAAACGTATTATAAAATTCCAGTAAGGGATATCTCAACATGGTCATGTTGACGTCCTAATCAAATTTCATATCTACATAGGTTAAACATCTGTTCATTTGTAAATGTTTGGCTGCAAACATCTGTCCAAACGCGTAATCTTTTTGTAACAAGGATATAAACTTTCTACATTTTTTATGATTAAGACCGTTAAACTGTTCACCTGATGGAAAGTGCACCCTGTCCATAACAAACGCTGTGTCACACAGAACATTCTGTGTGCGCAGCATACCGCGCCTGTCCCCTTGAGACATCAGCTCTTAAGTCTCATATGCCCAGTTATTACACTGGCTCTCAGTGCCCTTCAGATCGAAACACAGCAATGTTTGCACAGAATTGCTTCACGACAGAATAACTGGCCCTGCGGTAGTACCTACCCAAACGGATTCCTGAACAGAAATATTACCACCAGTAATAAATGTAAGATTAGATTTGAAGATTTTGTCATTCATAAGAGCTTTATACAAGCCTAAACTGAATAAAGAAATGACATTGACAACAAATGAAATTGACTTTGCGTGAGGGGTTAGGAGGGCTTAGGAGTCCTATGCTTCGCAGTGAACTAGTGATACGCTGAAATGCTGATGATGATGATGATTTTATCAGGCAAATATTAGGATTAATATCTGATTTTTTCCATATAAATACAGCTTGGTTGATGCTGTGGCTAAGCAAATGGATTCCTTCCATATCGATGACTTCATCGATATGGAAGGAACAGAGGTTGCTATGCATGTTTTTGATGTACCGTTATGCTCACCTGACGAAGCCTTTCCTGGGTGGATAGTCCTTGTGGTATACGGAGTGGTTCAGGATCATCTTCTCGTCGCCTGTGTCGAGCCAGGACCGCTGTAGCACGAAGTCCCGGTTCTTGAGCGGCGCTGGACACGACACTGAAATTTAAATAATTACGTTACTCATCAGTCGTGGTTACTCAGGTGCCAGGTGCTCGCTTTAAATTTCATAGTAGACCTGTAGTCGATCTCCAGGGCCGGCACTTCTTAAATTGTTCTGCAATTTTAATTGCTGACTAGCTGCGCTTCGCGGTTTCACCAGTGTGAAAAAGCCTTCCCCGATCAATGATATGCATATATGCAAGTTTATTTTATGTATTGATGTTTAAATCTGATTTTGGAGTTTTAATTTTTCTTACGCGAAACCATACTTATTTTTCTAAAATTTAAAGTAGCCTTAGTTACCCGCTATAATATCAGCTATCTTTAAGTGAAAGTCCCGTGAAAATCGGTCCAGCCGTTTCGGAGATTAGCAGGAACAAACAGACAGACAGACAGACAAAATATTTAAAAATTGTTTTTTTATTATAAGTACCGTATATACTTTAACTTACCGAAAAAACTGTTATTTTATTATTACAAACAGACACTTAAATTTTATTTATTTGTATAGATTTACCATGTGCTCAGTGGTGATAATAAAAAAACATCGTGAGGAAACCTGCATGGCTGAGGATTACAAATATTTGGATGACATGTGAGGTCTGCCAACCCGCATTAGAGCATCGTAGGCGGACTCTTCCCAGCTTCAAACCACTCTCAAAAAATTAGAAATTTGGGTTGGACATTTATGGTTTGACCATTGCGTCAGTCCAGCAGAGGTTGCACTTCAGTATAATCAAATCATTATCAGATTCATTTCAAAAGTAACTAAACTAAGCTGCGGTAGATAAGAGAGCGGACACTCGCCTATTATTTCACTTATCGATGACTACCCAAGTTGAAATCCTGTTCCCTATTGGTGACAAATTAGTGTGTTAACACGCATTCCGCCTAATGGTGCGAAGCCACTGTGGCCTTTAGATAGGGTTGCCAGGTATTTTTTGCAGTAACGTCATATTTTTATTGGCCTCAGTTTTTATTTCAACAATTGCTCAGTTTTTTCACAGAATTATAAAGTGTTCCTGATGGTAAGTGCAACATGCCCATAACGCTCAACACAAAAACGCAAAACACATTTATGTTCTAAGTGACACAGCATGTCTTAAGGGCAGACGTTGCATGTTACTATTAGGGCGCTCACCACGTAAGTTATACCTGCACACGTGATACTTATTATTATGCGAATTATGTTTTTAACTTTCCCTTCATACTTAAATAAGCTCGTAACCGTCGTAATTAATCCCTTTTTAACCAACTTCAAAAAAGCAGGAGGTTTTTAATTCGACTATTTTTTTATGTATATGTTACACGATATCTTCGCCAATGCTAAACCGATTTAGAAGATTCTTCTTTTAGTTGAATTGGTTATATACTCGAGGTTGGTCCCAAACAAATTTGGTCATGTTGCGATGATGGGATTCAAGAGAGAATCATGAAAGTCTTAAATTCGCATAAGCATTGTACGGGTTGCCCTGTTACGGCGTTGTACACTGCTATGTAGGTTCGTAGTATGCCCGAAATAAAACTATTTGTTTCTTGACTTGTAAGGTCGAGAGACGGAGAGAGCGAGACCGAAAGCGGAGGAGGTTCTTCACTTTTGCCCTATCACTGTTGCCCTATCACTATTGCCCTATTCCATTTTCTTCCTGTGGGTTCTTCTTGTTGTTCTTCTTTGTAGAGCCGGATCCGAACTGATTTTTCCTAGAATCGATCGCTCTTTTATAGGGCTAAATCTCCTCCGCTCTCACGTCTGTCCTCTCCCCTCTGACCTAATTCTTTATTTACATCCTTATATACTATACTATTTTACAAATAATCGACTTAAAACTATTGCTATTATATAGATAATCATACGTATGGCCGTTCCTATATGCGAGGCGCACCGCGCGACGCTCGGTTTGGCTCTGACGACGATTTTAATGGCGCGACATATTTATACCACCCGTCCCCCACTTCAGGAGTATAAATATGTGGCCCTGTTTCGGACGGCGTCAGTCAGAGTCGTGCAGCCGCGGGGAGCGCCCGCCCCACTTCAGGAGTATAAAAGTGTGGCCTTATGTTTTATTGACTCAGTATGAACTGTGCAGCGATTATTATCGACTCGCCAGAGGTAGCCTGTCGAGCGATAAAATCATTCTCAAGTCATCTCAAAACAGTCGTCGGAGAATCCTCCCGGACGGTTACGGTGTCGAGCGATCGACGCTGCAATCTACCGGCGGATCTCCGACGCCTGATTAGAGAAAAGAACCGTGCGGCCAAAGCGCACGACAGATATAGAACAGACGCGAATAGACTCAGACTGCGCCTCCTACAAAGGGATGTTAAAGAGCGCTTATCTGAGTACACTAAAGATAGCTGGGACACTATGCTTGGAGAAATCGAGCCGTCGCACACTGCCTACTGGCAGTTGGCACGATCTCTCAAAGCAGAGCCGGTCTCACCCATGCCGCCACTTATTAGATCGAACGACAACTCGCTCGCCTTCGACGACAGCGAAAAAGCCGAATGCCTTGCAGACAGTCTAGAGAGCCAATGCACTCCGTCTCTCGCGCCTGCGGATCCCGACCACCTGCAGCAGGTGGCCGCGGAACTCGAACGCAGGGCTGCCATACCACCAGTGGGCGAACCACTGACTCCAGTGACTCTCGACGAAGTCACGAAGATTGTTAAAAATCTTAAAAACCGATCCGCGCCCGGCCTCGATGGCATAAACAACAGGGTGATCAAATGTCTAACTACGCCGCTATTGTGTCTGTTAGTCAGTATTTTCAACGCGCTCCTCTCCAGCTGCTCCTTCCCGGACGACTGGAAGGAAGCGGACGTTATAGGTATTCCGAAGCCTCACAAGCCGAAGAACATCCCGTCCAATTATCGCCCAATAAGTCTCCTCAACTCGATGGCCAAGATTTATGAGCGAATAATCCTTAGTCGATTAAAAGACTACGTCCTTAATAATAACATCCTTCCAGACGAGCAATTCGGCTTTCGCCCCGAACACTCGTGTACCCATCAAGTGCACCGCCTAACGGAGCACATATTAGAAAACTTTCACGACCGCCCTAAGCCAGTAGGCACAGGGGCCTTATTTTTCGATGTCGCAAAGGCATTCGACAAAGTCTGGCACGACGGCTTGTATTACAAGTTGTATCACACAAAAGTGCCGGACAGACTCGTGAACATCATACGAGCCTTCTTGTCCAATCGCCTATTCCGCTTCCGGGTAGAGGGAACGCGCTCCTCAAGCCGCCCTCTCCGTGCGGGTGTCCCTCAGGGCTCCTGCCTCTCTCCACTCCTTTTCTCGCTATACACTAGCGATATACCTAAAGACCCTAAAGTCAATCTTGCGCTTTTCGCAGATGACACGGCCCTGTATTATTCCGATAAGCACAAGGGCCGCATAACGATTCAGCTCCAAGCCGCAGCCGATCGCCTAGGCGAATGGTTCCGGAAATGGAGAATAGAGGTTAACCCCGAGAAAAGTGTAGCAATATACTTCTCGAGGGGCACGCCCAAGCCAGCTAGACGTTACCACACAATCGGCAACAATCAGCTAGGCTCGATCACCCTGTTCGGACGCCCTATTCCCTGGGAAAAGAGCGTCAAATACCTCGGGGTCACGTTAGACGCAGCGATGTCGTTCGCTGCTCACATTAAGAACGTGCGTAACAGGGCGGGTTTTATCGCAAGCCGTCTATACCCGTTAACTTGCTCTTCAAGCAAAATGTGCTTAAGACACAAACTTCGCCTCTACAAGACATGCATTAGACCCGTAATGTCCTATGCATGCGTCGCGTTCGCACACGCGACGGGCAATCATATAAAGAAATTGCAGACGGTGCAAAATAGATTTTTGCGAAGTGCCACCGGAGCCGGCTGGTACCAACGCAATGTCGACCTTCACAGCGACTGTGAAATGCCCGTACTCTCTGAACACTTCAGAGAAGTATCACGGCGGTTTTTCGAAAAAGCCGCGGTTCATCCAAACCCGCTGGTGGTTAAAGCAGCTAATTATCGATGTAATAAAAACGCGACCGAACGCAAACGTCGACCGCGAAATGTGCTAGACGACACGGACGTCTCAGCACTCCCTGACCACGATACGGTCAGCCACGATCCGAACAACACTGTACACACAGTTAATAGTTTCAACATCACACGCACAACGTCGCGCGACCGCCGTAGAGAGCGGCGCGCAGCTATCGTTCATAACACCGCGTACACCAGATACACCCGTGTTCCAGGGCGGTTCTCACCGCCCAGAGTTTCCGACACACAAGTCGACAGTCCGAACGGAGGCCCGCAGTCTCCCTCGGACGGTCATTAGATGACTTCATATAATAAATTTATGGAGATATTCACTGTAGCGCAAGCACGCTAGCGAACGCAACGGTCCGAACTTAGATGTTTAGTAGGAGTTAATATTTATGTATATATGTTTTGGGTCAAACCAAACCTGGCACGCGGGCCCCGGGCCCGCGAGCACAGCATCCGATGAAGCTGTAAAAGCCAAAAGGCTAACAGCGATCACATCACCGAAAATATAGATGTGCAGCGATAGTGTACGTGTCTGTTCGTTCATGTTTTATGTATTGTGCGCATACTTTATTCCTGTTTCTGAACGTCTGTACTACGTAATTGTATCCGCACAATATCTGTAACTATGTACACGTTTTATTCGCTCTATAATGTTACCTTAGGCTCAGCCTATGTGTATTACCTTACCTATCTATAGGGTTCTGTAATCATTCTTTATTAGTTTACATCTTATTCTAAACATATATCTATATAAGGATCTTACAACTAAGTTTTATTTATTGATGTCTTAATCTAGTTAAATCAACATTCATGTTTAAAATCCGGTCGTCCCGAACATTACTCCCGCCGTGCGTTGCCAACTGGTAGACGCACCTACGTAGACAGCTGGAGGGCGGCCGGATCCGTCGGCAGGATCACCAGTTTCTTTGTTGGTCTTCGTAAGATGCCCGCCTTGGTTCGGACGTCCGCTGCTCGTACTATGTCGTCTCGCCCTGGGTATGTAGCGACGACGATTCCCTTAGGCCATGTATTACGCGGTAGGGTGTTGTCGACAATGAGCACGATGACGCCAATTTTCAGCGGAGGTCCCTTGCCATGCGGCTCCCGCCGGTATTGTAGGTCGGGTAGATACTCCCTCAGCCAGCGCTGCCAGAATACGTTCGCGAGGTGTTGTGACGCACGCCAGTGCGTTCTGCCTATAAGGTCTTTCTCGTCGAACGTTCCCGCTATGGGCAGACGAGCCGAACCATGCAATAGGAAATGGTTAGGTGTCAATGCCTCTTGGCCCTCTGTTTCGACGGACACATGTGTTAGCGGACGACTATTTACTGTATATTCCACTTCGGCGAGAAGAGTGACGAGTACCTCTTCGGTCGGATGGTGCTCATGTAGGACGACACAGAGGGCTGTTTTCACGCTCCTTACTAGTCGTTCCCATGCTCCACCCATGAACGGAGCTCCCGGAGGTATGAAGCGCCAATTGATCAGTCTTTTGTTGGCTTCTTCTGACGTCGCTCGGTCTACGGATTGCCGCAGTTCTTTATCGGCTCCCTTTAGGTTGGTGCCGTTGTCCGACCAGATTTCTGAGGGACATCCGCGACGCGCTATTAAGCGTCGCAGAGCCATAACGGCCGAGTCTGTGGTGAGGGAGGCGGCTAGTTCGAGATGTACTGCGCGCGTCGTTAGGCACGTGAACAGCGCGACGTACCTTTTCTGTGTCGATCTTCCTTGCCTTATTGTAATCGGGCCGAAGTAGTCGACCCCGGTGTACGTAAACGGGCGTCGATGGTGTGCTAGCCTGCATTCCGGATGGTTGCCTGTCGGAGGTATCGATGGTTTTGCCCTTCTGAGTCTGCATAGTGGGCAACTTTTAACAACCATGCGTGTTACAGGGCGAAGCCGTAGTATCCAAAAATGTTGTCTGCATTCGTTGATGGTGGTTTCTATTCCGGCGTGCATTAAATGTCTGTGAGTGTATTGAATATAGAGTTTGGACAAGCGATCGTTCCCGTCGAGTATCGGCGGACGTTTCTGTCTTTCGGGAACGTCTGTGGCTGCTCCGATGCGTGTTTTGAGCAGCAGCGTTTCTTCATCAATTTCCACGGCGAGCTGTTTCAATCTGCTGTTGTTGGGTAAGTCTCTATTCTGTCTAATGTTCTGTAGGTCGTCGGAAAAGGAATCTTCTTGACTTTGGCGGATAAGTAATTTTTCGGCATCTCGCAGTAATTCTACTGGTATTGGCAAGTAGGTGTGTTTTGCCACTATTTGATGTGGTGTCTGTTTAGCGGTACGTCTGTGTGTGGTTGTTTTCCGCCAGGTAGGATCCGCCTCGGTGTTCTTTCTATTCCTTTTGTAGTGAACCTTTTCCGATGTTCGCCTGCAAAGCTTCGTGAAGTGTAATACGCGTGCCGTACTCCTCACTAGAGATTCCCATGTACTGAATCTCAATTTGTCGGGCAGACAGTTTTGTAGTGATGAAGTCTGTTTCTCTACGGTATGGTGTACTTTTTCTTCGCCGGTGATTTCGGTCGCGACTATGTTGTGTCGGGGCCACTCGCTTTCGTTCTGGAGAAGGAAATCGGGTCCCTTGAACCACCTATGGTTTGCGTCGAAAGTGTTCGGAACGTTGCGTGTGGCATCATCTGCGACATTTAATTTCGTGGGGATCCATCGCCGCTCGTTCACTTTAGTGCTTTCTTCTATTGCTGCTATTCGATGTGCGACAAAGTCCTTATACGTGCGCGCCCCTGACCTTATCCAAGTCAGCACCGTCCTGCTATCAGTCCAGAAGGTTTGTGATAACGGTTTCTGGTCATGTTCTTCTATAACCGCTGTAGCCATCTTGCTTCCCATTACCGCCGCGAGCAACTCTAATCGTGGTATTGAAGTGATCTTCAAAGGTGCCACTCTAGCTTTGGCGAGTATTAGGGTTAGGCTCACTTGGTTGTCAGGTGTGACTGTTCGCCAGTACAAGGCCGCTGCGTATGATGTCTCGCTGGCGTCGACGAAGACATGTAGCTGTAATATGGAAGCGTCACTGTAATGTAGGTAATATCTGGGAATGTCGACGTTTTTCAGACGTTTCAGATGTCCTATCCATTCCTCCCATTGTTCGGCGAGATCGTCTTTTATCTGTTCGTCCCATCCCGTCCCTCTGCGCCATAATTCCTGGAATATTTGTTTCGCTCTTGAGGTTACGGGTGACGCGAGTCCCAGGGGGTCGAATAGAGACATGATGATTTTCAGGGCTTCACGCTTCGTTGGGTGCGTGTTCTCCATCATGTTTGCTGGGAGCCGGGCCATATTGAGGTTAAAGGCGAGCTCGTCGGTTTTCGGTTTCCATATCAACCCAAGTATGCGCTCCATTTGTGAGTTTGTGCTGCTGTCTATGTCGATGACTTTATTCTGTACAGCGGTAATGTCCAGAGCTTCTAATACTTCACGGGAGTTTGAAGTCCATTGTCGCAGTTCGAAGTGGGCTTGCTTGTTCTCTTGGACTTGTCGTGCTGTTGTAATTGCTTCCTCTATCGTTCGGAAGCTTTGTAAGTAGTCATCGACGTAGTGGTTTCTTATTATTGCATCGTAGGCTTCTGGGTATTTTTCTTTCTGTTTTTCGGCGTTGTGGTTCTTGACGAAGATTGCGGTGGATGGTGAAGATGTAGCCCCAAATATCAGGGAGGTCATTCTGTATTCGTCGGGTGGTTGTTCCCCGCGTCTATTGTCTCTCCACAGATATCTGAGTGCGTCTCTATCTTCTGGGCGGATCTTCACCTGCATGAACATTTCGGCTATGTCAGCTGAGAGTGCGAATTTGTGTTGCCGCAATCTCATCAGAACTCCAGGAAGCGATTGTATTAAATCAGGCCCGGTTAGGAGATAGTCATTGAGCGACACTCCCGCTGTTTTGGCTGCTGCGTCGTGTACTATACGCATCTTATCGGGCTTCATAGGGTTGATGACCGGAAAATGCGGCAGGTACCATGTTCTGTTTTCTGTTTTTTGTAATGGGGCCCTTTCCGCATATCCCTTTTCTATAAGAGAATACATTTGTTTCTCGTATTTCTCTTTTAATTTCGGATCTTTATCTATCTTTTTTTCGGTAGTCATCAACCTTCTGAGTGCATTGTCGTAGTTCGGCGGCATAATGAAGCTATCCTTTTTCCACAACAGCGCCGTTTCGTATTGTTTATTGTCTATTTCTTTCGTTGATTCGTTTAATATACGAAGTGCGCGTTGTTCCGGGTCGTTTTACGGTCGGTTAGGAGCTATCGTGAGTGATTCTAACGCGAAGAATTGTTTTAACTGTTCATCCATATTTTCTTCGGTGGTTAGATGATGCACGAAGTGAACCCTCTTTCGGCATTCGACAAAGTCTGGCACGACAAGCCGTCGTGCCAGACTTTGTCGAATGCCTTTGCGACATCGAAAAATAAGGCCCCTGTGCCTACTGGCTTAGGGCGGTCGTGAAAGTTTTCTAATATGTGCTCCGTTAGGCGGTGCACTTGATGGGTACACGAGTGTTCGGGGCGAAAGCCGAACTGCTCGTCTGGAAGGATGTTATTATTAAGGACGTAGTCTTTTAATCGACTAAGGATTATTCGCTCATAAATCTTGGCCATCGAGTTGAGGAGACTTATTGGGCGATAATTGGACGGGATGTTCTTCGGCTTGTGAGGCTTCGGAATACCTATAACGTCCGCTTCCTTTCAGTCGTCCGGGAAGGAGCAGCTGGAGAGGAGCGCGTTGAAAATACTGACTAACAGATACAATAGCGGCGTAGTTAGACATTTGATCACCCTGTTGTTTATGCCATCGAGGCCGGGCGCGGATCGATTTTTAAGATTTTTAACAATCTTCGTGACTTCGTCGAGAGTCACTGGAGTCAGTGGTTCGCCCACTGGTGGTATGGCAGCCCTGCGTTCGAGTTCCGCGGCCACCTGCTGCAGGTGGTCGGGATCCGCAGGCGCGTGAGACGGAGTGCATTGGCTCTCTAGACTGTCTGCAAGGCATTCGGCTTTTTCGCTGTCGTCGAAGGCGAGCGAGTTGTCGTTCGATCTAATAAGTGGCGGCATGGGTGAGACCGGCTCTGCTTTGAGAGATCGTGCCAACTGCCAGTAGGCAGTGTGCGACGGCTCGATTTCTCCAAGCATAGTGTCCCAGCTATCTTTAGTGTACTCAGATAAGCGCTCTTTAACATCCCTTTGTAGGAGGCGCAGTCTGAGTCTATTCGCGTCTGTTCTATATCTGTCGTGCGCTTTGGCCGCACGGTTCTTTTCTCTAATCAGGCGTCGGAGGTCCGCCGGTAGATTGCAGCGTCGATCGCTCGACACCGTAACCATCCGGGAGGATTCTCCGACGACTGTTTTGAGATGACTTGAGAATGATTTTATCGCTCGACAGGCTACCTCAGGCGAGTCGATAATATCTGGTATTTCATCCAAGTGCTGGGAGCTCGTAGCCTCGAGTTTGACCCCGAGGGTACGCCAGTCCACAATGGTTTTGGTCTGTGTGACCTCACCATTTGGCCGGCCCAGATTAAAAATGACCGGACGGTGGTCCGACTCAAGTTCGTGAAGCGTAACTAAAGAGTCTATTTCTAAGTTCACGTCCTTAATAATGGCTACATCGAGAGTGTCCGGCTGCTGATTTAACTGCGTCGGAACTCTGGTTGGTGTTTCGGGAGCTATAACGTTTACGTTATGGCTCTCCGCTAATCTGTACAGTATATTACCGTTTGTGTTATTTGTGTTGGAATTCCAACTGCCGTGCTTGCTGTTCAAGTCTCCGGCGAGAATAACAGAACGGCCTAAATCTAGTAGGGATTTTAGGTCTGATTCTAATAATTGTTTGGATGGCGAGAGGTAGACTGATGCTAGTACAAGCGGCCTATGGCCGGTCATTGCTAACCTACACGCGGAAGTTTCTATATTAACTAAGTCGGGTGTATCGAGCGCGATACAGTGCAAGGACTTTTTATAGTAGATCAGAGTGCCGCCTTTCGCGGTCGCTCTGTCATTTCGGATGCATTTGTAATTGGCAATCTTTGGATAGCGCATACTAGGTTTTAAGAAAGTCTCTTGCACTAGCATAACGTCGATGTCGTGATACGTCCAAATCGCGTCGATGACGTTCATGTGCTCTACGGTAGCCATGAGTCGGTCTTGAGGAGACTTTGCTTCGCGGATTTTGCGTGCTAAAGTCGAAAGTTCGGCAACATTTATGCTGCGCATGAAGCCGCAAATTAGCGAGAAATCTGCGGCGAAATTTGACGAGCCCTGTATTTTGGGCGTTGCGATTTGAGGCGCGGGCCGTGAGGCGGCTGCGCTCTTTTGCGTCATGGGCAACGGTTTTGTCCATGCGTTCGTCGCCGGCGCGGCGCTCTGGCTTTTGCTCTGCCCGGTAGTCCCGTCAGCGGGACCGGGTTTCGCTGCGGCCGGAGCGGGCGCGGGCGTTTGTTTAGGCGCGGGTTTAGTCGCGGGCTTAGGTGTTTGTTTAGGAGCGGGTGTTTGAGGCTGTGTGGCCCCGGGGCCCTTCCTACGGCCGTTCTTCTTGCCTCCCCTACGCTTTGTACTCCTCGGCGCTCTGTTACACCCGCGGTAATTCGCGGGGTGTCCCAGCTCACCGCAGAGTATGCAGCTTGGGGGCTCTTGCGCTTCTGGCGTGCGAGCGCAATCCTGGGTGCCGTGATCCCCGAGGCATTTTACGCAACGAGGGCGGGCGAAACAATTTCGGGCAGAGTGTCCGTACAGTTGGCATCTGTGGCACTGGCCAATGATGCCCCTGTTGCGGGGTGCCTCAATAGAAAGGCCTGAAAGGCCGCAAATTGATTTAACATTGAAGACCTGCTTGCCTTCTGGAGTTAATTCCAGTATGGCAAGGATCAGGTCGTACGACTTCTTATTGTGTGGGTGATGCATCCGATGCACCTCCAACACAGGTATGTTCTGTGACTTAAGGTCACTAAGTATGTGGCTAGTCTCCAATTCCTTGGGCAGGCCCCTGATGACTACGCGGAGCCTACGTTCTTCCGCGAGCGAGTAAGTGTGGAAACTTAAATTGTTTCCACGCAAATGGCTGGTGACGGCCCTGAAGTCGCTGACTGTGCTTAGGTATACGCGGATACCTTGCACTGCTGTCTGCGCCTTCGGGCACACAATTTTCTTGCTTGTCATCCACAATGACAAGTCGTTCCATTTCGCCTTATCCTGTAGGATTATCGGCGGAGGAGCTTTATTTAGTTGGGCTGCGGGATGCGCGGGCAGAGACTTTTCAATAGTCTTGCGTGTGTTTGACACGCCCTTCTTGGCCGGGTTCCGTGAAGCGGACGGCGATGTGGTATCCGAGTTAGGCTCGGAGTCCCCTTTCGCGGCGCGTTTTTTCGCTTTGCGCACGACGACGGCTTCACCGTCGTCGTGCGGGATTCTTCGCAATCCATGTCGGATCCCTCGTCCGAAAGGGCCGCGGGCCCAACAATGGATTGCGATTCCCGGAAGGGAAGCGCAGGTGTGTGTATAAATATGTGGCCCTGTTTCGGACGGCGTCAGTCAGAGTCGAGCAGCCGCGGGGAGCGCCCGCCCCACTTCAGGAGTATAAAAGTGTGGCCTTATGTTTTATTGACTCAGTATGAACTGTGCAGCGATAGTGTACGTGTCTGTTCGTTCATATTTTATGTATTGTGCGCATACTTTAGTCCTGTTTCTGAACGTCTGTACTACGTAATTGTATGCGCACAATATCTGTAACTATGTACACGTTTTATTCGCTCTATAATGTTACCTTAGGCTCAGCCTATGTGTATTACCTTACCTATCTATAGGGTTCTGTAATCATTCTTTATTAGTTTACATCTTATTCTAAACATACATCTATATAAGGATCTTACAACTAAGTTTTATTTATTGATGTCTTAATCTAGTTAAGTCAACATTCATGTTTAAAATCCGGTCGTCCCGAACAAGCATGTTCGGAGCTGCTGTGTTGAAGTCGTATTTTTGATTAAATAATATTTAAATTGTTAATTAATAAACCAAATCGGCGAAGTGCAATTAACCAAACGTTTAGTTTTTGTTTTCACAGGAACATAGGTAAAAAAAAGTATTTGATTGCATAGATTTCATGCTTGCGGATTCGGAGCCACTCCTGCAAAATTGACCACCTTATGATAATGAACCCTATAACTAAATATACTCGAAATGCCTTAGAAAACAAAACAACACAATTAATGCAATAAGCCACTCTACCAAGAAATTAATAATAGAGCAAATGAAATTTACTCACATTCGACTGCGGAAATGTCTGTTATCAAATTAACCTGTGCGAGGAGTCCCGTATCGTTCCATGGCTTAATTAACATAATTGTAGTAACAATGGGAACAGAGACACTGTCGGGTTTTTCCACTGAGTAATAACGTTAGTGAAATTAAAAACTCTTGTAGCTAATGCGAAAAATATTAACACCTACTAAAAGGGATACCCCATTTTAAGGTTGTTAAATATAAAAAAAAAACAAAATTGATATAAAAAGCAAAGTGAATTATTTAACTAATATCCGTTCATACAGACACGCCCTTTTCCCATATAAGGGGTAGGTACAGGTAATATACACTCTTTGTTTAAACAAAATTACGTTGTTGAGTTTAGTTTGTTCTACTTTCCTTCTGGAATGGATTAGAATTTGCCTTCAGGAATGTGTTGCTCTTATATAGATAACACATTTTTGCGAGAGAGAGAGAGAGAGAGAGAGAGAGATACACTTACAAGAACAAAAGAATTGTCAATTGTAAAAAGTTTTTAACAATTATCGATATAACCTTGGTCTCTCCACGTGTGCGTCTGAGAGTTAAAGGAAACGGGTGGTAGGATTCCTATGCAGGAATCCGTCTAGGTAGGTAACACCCCAGTGCCAGTTATTCTGCCGTGAAGCAGTAGTGTGCAAACATTACTGTGTTTCGGTTTGAGGGGCACTGTGAGCTAGCGTAATCACTGGGCATATGAGACTTAACGCACGCGCATTGTGGTGTCACACTGTTCTGGGTGACATAGCCATAGTGAAAGTACACAGACCAACGCCCGACATCTGCATCTGAAATGGTCTAACGATGATGATGATCATCCTTACCGATTTTCGACCACGGCGACAGCTTACGTATACTGTCGGAAGTTATCAACTGCGCAGGAGATATTATAGTGCCACAAGTGTTCGCGCAAACACAACGCAGTCACTCGTTCCAACTTACACGAGCCCGAAGTAACGCTTATGCCTCAAAGTCATATTGGAGATCTTGAAGACAGTGTTAGTGACGAAAGGGAAAACTCGTTCCAAATACCAACGAATTATAGTGTCCGAAAGAATCTTGGGGTTTGGCTTTGAGTTCGGCTTGGACAAAATATGGCACAGTTTTGGCCAAAGCCACAAGACCAAAGCCTAAGGTTTCTACTAAGCGCTGAATAGGAACTGTTATGAATGCGTTGCAGTTTTATATAAATAAATATTATAAGTAAATAGATTTTATTTCGAAGTGTTATTATTTTTGACAGGTTTCAAACTAATTTAATCATCTCGTTAAGTTGTTTATATACAGTCAAAATAAACTTAAAAAAAAACATTATTTTATTCACTTTCAGCCATTCTTGAAATGAATTTCTAAGGGTTATTAAACCTTCGACTTCGGCTTTGGCCGAAGGTTGTGCCGACAGCCGATTAATCGACTTCGGCTTCGGCCAGAACCTTCGGTCCCACACTAACAAATTATGACCATTGACGCTGCGAATCCTGGGTCTTAGGGTGTAGTTGTGTTGTGCATGTGATCATTATGCCTGTAAAACGCACTCACGATACAGAAGAAATCTTAGTCTGAGGCATCGTTGAATTGTTTAAAAAAATTGGCTTAAGCTTTATTTTAGTAATGACACTTGTGTAATATACACAATAACACAACACAATACAAATACAATTGCTTTTAAATTACTAACAAAAAAAACTGCCCTCTGGGTTTCTTGCTGGTTATTCCCAGGACAGAGGTATTTCTGTGAACCAATGTAGTTTAAGCAAAATGGCGTTCAATTAGTATTATGGTAATCATCTATATACAATAGAATAAACATTGTTGTTTATGTTCTATTCTGAATAACATAATTTAAAAAAATGCACGGCACCGGGAATCAAACCCAGGTCACAGGTTTAAAAGCGAGCGCCTGGCTCTTGAGCTACCGCGGCTAAAATAAGTATTCTTTTAATTTAATTAATTACAAGTACCTTTTTTGTCTATCTATTTAACTCGAGATCGATAAATACAATAGCTTATATCATACGAAAGGTAGTCTCATGCATGTGCCCAAAAATATATGTATGTTCTAAGGCAGGTAAAACAAAGTGTCAAATAATTTTTCTTTACAAAACGCCTTAACCAATTATTGAAATTAATTATCACAGGTTATAAATAATAATACCTCTGATGTTTACATCGTGATTCATTTACTGGTTCTGAAGATATGAACATTTTCTCGATAATATTCCACAGAACGCTACCTATAATACTCCCGATACTCTTAATATAACCACTAATAAATTTTTAATCTTAACACAGTTTTTTTTAGACTGTTTATACAAATCTTACAGTGTACGCAAGTTAAGTCGCAGGTACTTTTTTTTTATAGGAGAGGGGGCAAACGATCAAGCGGCTCACCTGATGGTAAGTGATCACCGCCGCCCATGAACATCCGCAATACCAGGGGAATTACGAATGCGTTGCCGGCCTTTTAAGAAGGAGTTAGCTCTTTTCTTGAAGGTCCATAAGTCGAATTGGTCCGGTAAAACTGCTGGCGGCAGCCTACTTCAAAAAAAGGTTGTGCGTGGCAGGAAATTTCTGGCAAAGTGCATATTGCCAGTCATCCAGGTGGTGTCGATGAAATTTTGTTGTGTGCCGTAATGTACGATGGTAGAATTTAGTAGCAGGGATTAATCCGAACAAATCGTCGGAACTCCCCATGATAAACACGGTAGATTTTTTTTTATTGGATAAAGTGATGAAACGAGCAAAACGTTCACCTGATGGTAAGTGCAACGTCTGCCCACAACAAATGCTCTGTCATCCAGAAGACTTCTGTGGGACATCAAACTGTGTCCATCACCCTGATACATAAGTTCTTTAATCTCATATGCCGAGTGATTACGCCAGCTCGCAGTGCCCAAACCGAAACACAGTAATGTTTGCACACTACTGCTTCACGGCAGAACAACTGGTCCTGGGATGGTACCAACCTAGACGGATTCCTGCAGTGGAATCCTTCCACCAGTGAGAGACGCAACGTCTCTTCGCAAAGCCAGTGGATCGAGATGATTGAAAAGAACTCGGTCGTTGACGATTCGAGTCGCTCTTTGTTGGATTCGGTCAAAATGAAGGAGCTGGCACTGGGGTGAGAACAATATTCCATGTGAGGCCGAACTTGCGCCTCGGAAAGTTGCAGACGATGGGCCGACGTGAATTACTGTCCCGCTCTACTGAAGCTTTAAAAAGCTTGGCGTTCTCAGTAGAGCTTGAGGCCAATTTGGCCTTCCCTTCCAGGTGACCGCCGAACTGAACGTCACTTGATATGTCAACGCCAAGGATTCCGATACTAGCTGAGGCAGTGAGAGGATTATCATCAAAGCGAGGGAATACGACAAAGGGTTTTTTTTAACGCTAAACGCGCAAACCTGTGTCTTCTTAGGGTTGAATTGGACTAAATTTAGTAGGCCCAATAACGAAATCTTATATAATATTATTTCGATTTCAGAGCCATATTTGATCCGGTACTCGTCGACGTGTTCCCGAGAAATATAAGCACGCCCGGTGCATAAGGCATCACCAGTATTGTCATCTGCATAGCAATGAATTTTACTAATTTTACATGTCATTGATATGCAGAAGAAATAGAGTGAAACACGCAGCCTTGTGGAAGCCGCCGTCGGAAACTGTACTGGCGATCGATAATCAGCTGGCGGTCCTCCAGGTACCTCAAGAGCTGACAGTTAACAATGGACTCCATTGTTTTGGAGAGCAAGGCGGTGATAGCAATTGGCCTGTAGTTAGTCGGATCAGATCAGAGCGGTCGCGTTTTTTAGGGATCGGGTGCACTAAGGCAGTCTACCATGAGTTCGGGTCGACGCCTACAGAGTAGGAATACCGGAAAAGACGCGTTAAAATTAGTGCCAACTCCGAAGCAAAAATCCTCAGCACAATTGGGAGGATTCCATCGGGCCCACTCGACATATTAATGTCCAGGGAGAATAATGCTTTGCGCACTGAGCTCTGCCAGAACCGGATATCTGGCGTAGAGCACTCACACCGCGGGATGGTCGGTGGCAAGTTCTCTCTGTCATCGAGAGTCGAGTTGGACGCAAAGAGAGAGCCTAATCGGCCTTCTCTTTTGCGGCATGGGCCAGCGAGTCATCCTCCCTTTGCAGAGATGGAAGCCATGGTTTACAGAAGTTTCCAAGGACAGCCTTGGCGAAAGCGAGAATTCACAAGTTCCTGATGGAAGGCGGACTAGTTTCTCGCCAATTCTGCCAATGTGCTCTGACTTTGACCTGGCAATAACTCTTTTGAAGGACCTGGATGCAGAGTGGTACTTCTTTTTAAGATAGCTGGTTTTTACATCTTGGGACGCCGATGCATTAGCCCAGGCCCGGTAACACTGCTGCTTTTGGCGCAAAGCCATTTTGCAGGTGCGACCAAACCAATGTTGGGATATGCCTCCGGTGGGAACTACAGAGGACGGAACAAAAAGTTCCATACCCTGAAGCACCACATCAGTAAACAGACTCCGCAACGGTGTTAGGATCATCCAGCGAAAAGCACAACTGCCTCCATGGGTAGGATGCAAAAAAAGACCGCATCCCATCCCAATCTGCCGACTTATAGTGCCATACACGGCGGCAGCTTGCAGATCGCGACTGCAATGGGCACGTGAGAGGCACCGTACTTCGGATCAGACAGTGATCCGAAGAACCCAGAGGGGCATCGACGGAGACTTGATAGCTGTCCGGATGAGAAGTCAGTAGAAGGTCCAACAGGGAAGGTATATGATCCTCCACGTCTGGAACTCGCGTATGCGAAGTCACAAGTTGTGTCAGATCATTTGCTAGGGCAAAGTCATAAACAGATCTCCCCGCATGATCGGTCATACGAGATCCTAGTCATTCGGCGTGGTGGGCGTTGAAATCGCCGAATATCACGATCTCTACGGATGAGATCTGCTGTAGCACGGAATCTGTAACCATCTGGATGTGGTCAATGAGTCGGTCAGTTTCAGTGTACCGCTATGGGACCTATAGAGGCACTCATAGGCGCGAGGATGGTCGTCGCTGTCTATGCGTAGTCAAAGGATGGACAGGTCCGTACCTTCAAGAGTGCCGAGGCGTCGAGAACATATATCCTCTCTGACGTATACACAAACCCCAGCCCGTGGCACAAAGTGGTGCTCCAGTTTGTACCCTAGGTAGGAGAGATAAGTGGTATCAGCCGGAGAGGATATCTGCGTCTCTAGATGGTCTGATACTTCTATCTAAATAAAAAACAAGTGGCGCATGTGTGAAAGATCATGACTTGAGAATGGATAAAGTGACGAGACAAGCAAAACGTTCACCTGGTGGTAAGTGCTAGTGTTTGCCCATTACAGATATTATGTTACCGAGAATGTGGCATAAACTACGCCCGTCATCCAGAGACATCATTTCTAATGTCTCATATGTCGGAAATTCCACCGAATAAGTCTTTCCGACTCGGATGGTATTTTTGTATTAAAATCTTAATAAAAAAGTTAAATTCAGTTTCACAGTTCTGCTGTCCAACGTTTTCAGTACTTAGTAAATATATTTTTATTATTATTTTTTCTAAGCGTACTTCTCATTTTCCGGGATGGGTCGTTAGTGTAAATTAATGTTCTCGATGTCGCTTATGAAAGTAAAAGAAGCGAAAGATGTCTGGATCGTAGCAAGTGGAAAGATGGGGTTTGCCGTGGTAGATTTTGATTTTGCTGTCTTGTTGCAACCCCTTTCCTCTGTAAAACGGTACGATGACCAGTCTCCTGGTACGTTGCCGCTCTTCTGGTAAATATTAAAAAGGCTAAGGCATTGCTGACTAGCTACCAAGCCCTGCCCAACTTACTCTTAACTTACTCTCTAGCGTAATTATGTCATACCCTGCAAGGCTGCAGCCTTGCCCAATTCCATACACTTCAACACTTCCACATCTTCATTCCATCTCTTTAGAACGCATTCTTCTCCACTCAACTTCAGTGTCAAAAGTCTCGATCAGTTTCTTTATAAATTCTTCACTCACACCTTTGTCTTGCAGATCAACAATTTTTATACTCTTTAGGATACTGATAGGTTCATTCACACAATGCCGCTACCGCTTAAAGAGACCTCTTTTTCATCTCAGCACCAGAAAGTGGTCTGTGTGAATGCCGACACCTTGGTATGCCGACACCCGAGACACACTTTCTTTCTCGATCTTTCATCCACAATAACAAAATCAATTATACTTCTCACGCTTCCTGATTTTCTAGTACACAAGTCAACCAATATCTCTTTTTTGGTCAAACATTGTGTTTGTTTCCACAAGAGTCCACTTAAAAAATTCTTCAAGCAGACTTTCGCCATTTTCAATTACTCTGTCATTGCCGAACCTTTCCAGAACACTTTCATATTCATCACTCTTCGCTTCCACTTACCCGTTTAAATCGTGAATACTGGCGAATATCCGTAGTTAAAGACTGTTCATTAACAACTGAATACACAATCATTAATAGATCTGTAAACACGGTAATGAATATAACAAAAATGACGGCCTTACCTAATAAGGCAAAATAATAAAGAAATTGTAGCGCATGACACACTTGACCCATATTCCCTGATTACTCTATAACAATGAAGCGGTAGGATATTGATCTTAAACAATAGGGACTAATTGAATACGCTGCTGGGGGAATCCAATTAATTGGTATCAGATCCAAACCAGAAGCTTCTGGTCTTTAACGTACTTAAGTCATCGAAAATTAAAGAGCTTTTTTACGAGCTTAGTAACTTTATTAAAAATATAAAATCAGTCATAAATCAATCATATCTTTGTATTATTTCTGTGTCCTAATTTTTTTATGGAAGATAGTGACGAGACAAGCAAATCGTTCATTTGATGGTAAGTGCAACATGCACATAACAATGCTAAGCCACCCAGAAAGTTCTGCGTGGCACCACACTGCACTCATCACCCGGAGACTTTCTTAAGTCTCATATGCCAGGTAGTTACACTAGCTATCGGTGCCCTTCAAACCGAAACTCAGAATTGTTTTCACACTACTGATTCACGGCAGAATAATTAGCACTGTTGTAGTACCTACTTTTTAACATATCACTGCATATCATGGAACCCTTCCACATTGCGTGTTAATTTATAGTATTACACTCTTCTTACTTTTTGAGTATTAGAGGCTATAAGTGTGAAAGTAAGTGCCAGCGAGCCTGCTTCTCCACCCGCATGCACTTAGCATACGGCTCTAGACATATATTAACACAGTCACACAGAAATATTCTGGGTGCCACAGCATTTGTTGTGGGCGGACGTTGCACTTAACATCAGGTGAACGTTTCGCTCGTTCCGTCACTTTATATAATAAAAAAAATATATCTTTACAGTGCACTGTGACCAATCTATCCTTTTTTAAGTGAAACTTCTTTGGGCGCTATAAACAAAGTTTCAAGGTCGAATTTGAGTGCAGCGTTTGCGCGCAGCGCTTCTGTTATTCGTAGTTTATTTTTATGTATAATTTATTAATTATTTATATACTGAGCAGTTATTTTAAAGTGAGTAATATTTTTGTGAATTCATGTTCATTAATTTCATTTTAACCAAATTTAAAATATATATAAGTTAAGTGAAACTTATATATATTTTAAATTTGTGTACAACTCAGTACATGTGACACTGATGTGTCACATGTACTGAGTTGTACTAACTCTTTATTAAATAAAGGTAAATGGACATTTTTGTTATACTCGGAAAAAAAATATTATTAAAAGAAGAATAATGCAAATCTGTTTCATTAAATACCGAGTAGAAATTAATAGGTAAGTATTGTCCTAAAATTAATATAGTAGGTATATTTGATACCGTCGTGTGGTGGCGCTGGGGGATTATCGTGCCGTGATAGCCGTAAAAGCATAGTAATAAATAAGGCGTGGTAGCTCAGAAGCTAGACGCTCGCTTTATCAGTACGCGAGTGACCCAGGATTGGGGAACCGGTGCCGGCATCACTAAAATTTCAATTTTAAGTGCTGATAAATCAGCTGGTGCTCGACGGAGAAGGAAACGTCGTAAGGAAACCTGCATGTCTGAGAAAAATCTATATTTTGTGGACATTTGAAGTCCGCCAACCCGCATTGGAGCAGCGTGTCGGACTCTTCCCGGCAACAAAACCCTCTCTGAAATGAGAGGAGGCCTGTGCTCAGTAGTGGGACATTTATAGGCTATTACTTTACTTATTACTTTTAAGATTTATCAGCATATACCAGCAGCATACCATAGCTATCCTTACAATGCTCCGCCTCTGTGGCGTATGTAAGAGAGTTCATTGAACCATTTTGTCCCGTGGGTGACGAATCATAGACAAATTTGAGTTTCTATGTATCTTAAATCGTTTTGGTGTCCTATATTTACTGGCAATGCTTTAATTTATCTAACATTATAAAGGTGGAATTTCACCAAGATGGAATAAGTCTTACGCGAGAGTTAATTAGCAGTTATTTCAAGAATAAACTAATTTTACATTTCACCATAACCTAATCTATCGAGTAAATCACTCCTCCACCGATTTTCAACGAGTTTCTTATACTAGGAAAAAAATTCAACATGGCGTCCGTGTCTTTACAGCTGACTTTTTTGTCATATTGATTGACATTTGATAGCAGTTAACGGCTTTCATTTTTATAGTGTTTCCTTAATATATTCGTAATCATAAAAGTTCGATTAGCAAGATTATGCAAAAAAACATGCTCTCAAGCATTAATTAAGGAGTGGAAAAGTGATGCTGACTATTTACCGAGGCGTCCACGACGAATAAAAAATAGAAGCAATTATTTTGAAGACTGACGGAATAGATTTCGTCAAAAGGTTCCGTTTTTCCAAGCCTTCAACTTTATGTTTGTTAATGAAAATGAAGCAAAATTTGAATACTCGGATAGGAATTTCTCTGAATTATATATAAAAATTAGTGTTCCTATACACTAATTTTTATTCAACAAATAACACATATAATAGTATCGGTGACTAGTGTTGCTTAAGTACTGCAACTTCAAACAGGATTATTTATTTATCGGGTCAGTAGTACAACAGGTGTTTGGTTTTACATGGATAATACATTAAATTTTCGACCAGCGGGGACATAAGAAAAGACCAAAACATTTTTTTCGTACAGCCGGATTCCTCAGATTAAATTGCAGTTAAGAAGACTCACTCACATAAATATAATAAATATCAGACTTGACATTACAGCAGAAACCTTTAGTATTAAAATCTAAAAAGCTTAGAACCAAATTTTGCAACATTGACGCAATTGACGTTAGAATAATACAAATATTTGACATAATAGAACCCTTTCACTTGTATAATAGAGAAGAAGGGAGCCTGAAAGTATAATTACTTAATAATACTTTCTAATGTTAAACTGACTAAGAGGGCTCTTTAAGCGATTGCGGCATCGTGTGTGAACCTATTAGTGTACAAGAGCGCATAAATTTGAGAATTTGCAAGATAAAGGGGTGAGAAAATAATTTAAGAGAGAATTTTTATTTAACACTTTAGATGAGGCATCGTGTAAGTTGCTATTGAAGTGTGTGGTATAAGTAGAAGATTCAAAGTGTGTAAATTAAAGACTTTGTGGTTCTCGTGACTTTAGAGGTCCAAAAGGCAGTGTCCGAGAAGAAGAAAGCTGGACTGATTGGCTACAATAGCCAATCGATGAATGCAAAAAGCAAAGAATGAGGAAGTAAGCAGGGCAAGGAATGAGTTTACCAGGTTAAAAGGTGTGGCAAAAGAGGCTATTGGAAAAAAGGGAGTTTGATAGAGATGAATTTGATACGAGGTATATAGAATTACAGTCGAATTGCTGATAGTTGGACTGGGCGTGGGAGCTAGTCAGCTGTATCGCCTTTTCCACCTTTGCTGAAGGAGTGGCGACGTACTAGTAGACTGGTGTATGTCCGTCATCGTACCGCTTTACAAAAGAAAAGGGGCGAAGCAAGACTGCAAAAAATACCGAGCAAGCTAATGTTGTTCAGTATCGTCGGCAAACTGTATGCAAAGGTTTTGATTAATCATCTCTTGGGAGTGATGAATGAAACTGAAGAGCAGATATGGGATGTACAAGCGGGATTCTGGAGAGGAATAGGATGCATTGATGATGATCAAAATAGGTGTTAGGCAGGGATGTGTAGCTTCGCCGAGGCTGTTTAGCCTATTAAGAATTATCTCAGAAGTGTACCTATTTGTGTATTAATAATATTGAAATAATAATTATTGACAGTAAAGGTCCAAACTGTACGTTGATATAAAATTTATGAAATAATTTTGTACAACCCGGATAAATATTCGATTAAGTCTTGATCTTTTGTTCTTTAGCATGACAGGAAGCTGTTTCCCGTATATCCCATCGGTTTTGTAACGCCACTCGCCAACACAATCGTGCCTTTGCTGCTATTCACATTCCGTACACAAGCCACTCCGTGTCAACATTTCTATTTGCATTGCATAGCTTTTTTTATTTATTTTTATTTGATGCAGCCTATTTTGTTTATGCGCTTATTTTACTTTATAATGTTTTATCTTATAATGATATTAAGTATTATTGATGCTCGGACTACACTGCAAGTGTAGGCTGATAGTAAAGATTATAATGTTGACACGAAAACTCTCATTGGGTATCCCTTATGTCCAGTATTGAAAGGTTAGGAAGGGCACAAGTCCAAAATCTTGGCTTTCTGTCAGGGAAACAGGAAAAAAACTGTAATTGTGAGGAATTGAATTAAAAGAGTAAAATGAAAGGCCTAAAATAATATATTTAGTAATCATTCTGGTAACAAAAAATAAAATAATGAAACGCTTAAGTTTAATATATAATTATTTTAATATATGCGTGAAGTTTTAAAATTTCGCTGCCTACACATGCCACATGCAATATTCCGCACAAATTTCAGAAAATTTACTGAAAATTCAGGGACATTGTCAGGGAAACTCATTATTTCACCTGGTAACCCTAGCCGTGCTCGATAATCGGCCAGGAGGTATAAAATTATTATTATTATGCAGTAGGTAGGCACGCCGCCTGCTGTACAGCGGTTTCTTAGTTACACAGTTGTAGATTAGTATCGCTAACAAGTTAAAAATAAAAGAAAATCTTTGAAAAAGTTTTCTCATTATTTATGAAATATTGTCACGCGCTCTACCTACCTCAGACCTACGTCACTCGTTACGCTCTTGTTTTTTTTATTTTAAATTTAAACGCGTTCTTTTTATAGGACCATTATGGTAAACATAACCATTTCATCATTTCAACATAAACATTTCAATCGCTTTAATAAAAACATCGACGTAGAAACTAAGCTTTTTATATATTCCTCTGTAACAAGATGGCGACTGTTAGAATTGAAGACCGGAGACCGGCGATATAAAAATGGCTTTATCTGCTTGGAAGTTTTGTGCTAGGTGAATATACTCAGCGATAACTTCAGTGTATTGTGTTCCCATAAAGCTACTGGTGTAAGCGTGTGGATGTCAGACATGATGTCATGACAGAGGGGATAAAGCCTCTTATTCCCAATAAGTTCACTAGCTATCGATGCACTTCAGACCGACAATATGACCATCAGTACAAAACGTCTCCATTAATATTAATTATCTATCCTTTCCAATCTAGTGCGCGCGCGCGCACACACTCTCACACACACACACACACACAAATTTCAGCCCTACAACTAGTCCACTGCTGAAAAATAGGCCTCCCCAATAGATTGCCACAAAAGTTTGTAGCTCTCAATTTAGGATTTTGCCATAGCTACCACGCTTGGCAGGCGGGTTCGCAACCCCAGTTTTTTTATTCAGACTTTTACGACACCAACGGGAAGAGATAGGGTGGTAGATTCTCTTTATCTAGTAGGTAACTTAGAATATTGTGATATAACTTAAATGCAGTTAATTACCGACCGTAAAATATAATACCTTAAAGTACTTTACATATCACGATCTTATACAGTATACAATACTGCAGTGCCACCGGGAGGTGCTTTTCACACAGTGATCGATAAGACAGTCGAGAATAAAGGCTGACCCTTTTTCCTTTCAAATTGTGTCAATTTAATAAATATATGTTTATTACCACTGAACATCACAAGACTTGCAACCCAGGCCGTACTACAACAGCCCACATGATCATTCATCATCATCAACATAATTTCAGCCTTTCACTAGTCCATTTCCACAAAAGTTTGTAGTTCTCATTTTGGGGGACTTTGCCATAGTTGCCACGCTTGGCAGACGGGTTGGCTACCGCTGTTTATTTATTCAAATGATCCAGAAAGACGCTGCTACCCATCTCCTTATTTTATTTTTCCCTCTGTCGACTTTTATGTCATCCCGACATGTGGTAATAGATTTTCTTAAGCCCAATAACAGCCCAATGTCGGGCAAATCTTCTGGATATATGAAAAATAGTAAATAACTCCCAGTAATGAGGTAATCGTTGCTGAACTGTTTTCACTAATTTATGTTTATTATACTAACGTACTTGATTGACAAAAAAAAAACCAAAAAGCTGCTGGTTCTGCCCAAAACTGAGCCATTGTTTTGCGAACCAGTGCAGTTCATCAATAACTCTATTTAAATAATCTACGTTGAATAAAAATAATTATATTCTGTTCTTTTCTATTTTCCGAAGTAGTTGCTATAATCGCAACACTTGGCAGGCGGATTACCTACTCTCGTAGCCGACGCTTGCGCTGTCTCCGGTCAATTGAGGTAGTTATTCCTCCACCAACTAACTAAAATTAAATCCGCCAATGGCAATGCATAAAAAACATATTTATGGTAAGAGACGTTGACTTTGCAAAAACCGGGGTTGTCAGACGGAAACAATTGAATTTTCATATCAAACTTGTGAAATTCGCGTACCACATGAATCGACTTAGAAAATAATCTCAGGGGATCTCTTTACTGGTGGTAGGATTCCTATGCAGGAATCCGTCTAGGTGGTACCACCCCAGGGCCAGTTATTCTACCGTGAAGCAGGGCATATCAGACTCAACAACTGATGTCTCAGGGTAATAGACGCAGTGATACACACAGAAATGTACTGGGTGACACAGCATTTGACATGGACAAACGTTGCACTTACCACCAGGTGAACGTTTCGCTCGTTTCGTCACTTAATCCAATTAAGAAAAAGGAATACTAATCCAATTTCATATTTTTTTTTATAGATAGCCTGTTCATTGAGGAAGGTTGTATGCTACGACCTTATCCACACGCTTAGAGTATGATGCCGTACGGCGAGATCATTTTACCCGAGTGAAACTGCGGGGTTTTTTATGATAGATAGATCATCTGAGCCAAAATCTTGTTACGAATTGAAGATTCCCGTTAAATTACTTTTACTTAAAAGTTTTAATGCGGACATTCAATCCTTAAATTTCCGTACGAGAACTTTTTGGGCGCACGTCGCACACGAGGTATATTTCACGTACATGTCTCGTACATCTGGCAACACTTGCGGTTTTGCCTACGCAGAAATAAACACATCGGTACTCAACATTTTGTGTACGGAATAAAAACTATTTTTTGTTGATAATTTAGAAGCCGTTTTATTTTTAGCAATTGAACTAGAATGTTAAATAGACTTTTAGAGTATGTTTTGTCGAGTTTGCTCAATTTAGGCTTGTTTAAACCTCTTTAGACCGTCAAAATCTACCCCGTTTGAAAAAAAAGAACCTCTCGGTTCTCCAGCAAGAAACTCCGTGGTTTTCTTTATTCAATACTCAACTTACATAAAATTATTATATTTGGTAACTAGGGGTTTTCAAATGCAGAGTAAGAGTTATTTCGACACATCTTTGTGCTCTATATAATGATTTATTTTATTATAACTAAAAACATATTAAAAAAAACAGCTTAAAGAAATATAAAACTTTCAACACTGAATTCACATTTTTTTTCACTACTAGTTATTTCAGATAGAAAAGAATCAGGCGTTACTTTGCGGAAATTCATTATAATTATAAAGGAAAGCAAGTTAATATGCTAAGATCCGCATGCAAAATATAAAAATGTTTTTTTTTTATTGTATAAAGTGATGAAACGTGCAAAACCTTCACCTGATGGTAAGTGCAACGTCTGCCCATAACAAATGCTGTGTCACCCATAACATTTCTGTGTGACACCTCATTGTGCCCATCACTCTGAGACATCAGTTCTTAAGTCTCATATGCCCAGTAATTACGCTAGCTCACAGTGTCCCACACAGTCACACCGAAACATATTACCTAGTTTTTTGAGGAACTCCGCCCGCCCCCCCCCCTCAGTAGCGTGCACAAGCAAACTAACACCGCCACCAGGACCCGCCACCAGAAACCGCCACCAGATACCCTCCACCAACCACTACAATACTACCATTAAATAATATACACCATTGATGTCGAAAACACGACATGTTTTTTTACCCCAAAACGAGGCATTATCAAGTGTCATAGACTCTACGGCAGACGGCCGTCGAGGGAGGGCGGGCGGTGCTCTTCAAAAAACTAGGTACGAGTAATATACACAATTTTTATATTTTGCATGCGGATCTTAGCAAATTAACTAACTTTCCTTCAGTTTCAAATAAACAAAAAATACGCACGATGTAAGTATTAAGTTTCTTCTAGTATTATTTTTCATCGCACTTTGTTACATAAGTCGGAATTGACAGCCGTAGCGCTCCGGCTGAGTGTAGATATGAAAACTGAACTACATACATGCATGCCATCTGTACTCTATCTATTTTATGCTTCAACTCACTCGCATAGTATCCGACGTCGTTGTTGACGTTGATGTGCCCAGCGTCCTCGGCCGCCAACATGTGCGTGTCCCACACCGACCGATACTCGGGGTCGTGGAGTACGTCGTATAACGCTTCGGGCTCCACGTCTTCGAACTCCGCGACGACCTGCGGCAAAAAATAAAGGTTGTACGAATGCAAAATATCACATGAATGATGATGATATGTTCGATTGCAAAAGGATATTTTTTATGCAACCATATAGCAGTAAAATGTGTGCAAACATTACTGTGTTTCGGTCTGAATGGCACTGAGAGCTAGTGTCATCACTGGGCATGTCACACTTAACAACTAATGTCTCAGGCGGACGGGCGCAGAGTGTAATATGCAATGCTGTCACTATACTGCAAAGGCAATGGGAAGTAAGAATTTCTTGACTAAAACCAAAATGATGGCAACGTGGATCACCACCCATAAGGTCTCGTGTAAGTGTGTTCCAAGTGCTCCGCGGTGATGGAAAATATCATGAGAAAATCTGCATGTCCTAGGAATAAAAATATTTCGAAGACATGTGAAGTCCTCCCGCCCGCTTTGGAGCAGCGTGGCGGACTCTTCCCGGCTCCAAAACTCTCTCGGAAATGAGAAGAAACCTGTGCTCAGCAGTGGAACATTTACAGCCTGTTATTCGCCGGTTTTGGAACACTGTAGGTAGGTGCCGATAGGTGTCCGGCAGAGTAGAATAGTACCTACCTCTTTACTAACGAGGTGTAGTAAAGGCGATTAAGGTATTGTACGGACGGCCTTTATTCGTGTAGAATAACAATAACACATATGTATTACAATCACTATACTGCTCGTGTAAACGCAAAGGGGAATAAGTTTTTTTATTTGACACGTACCAAAATGGCAGCGATGTGAAGAAATGATGAAAAGGGGGCATACGTCCTACATCGCGCTATTAAAGTTTAATTTATGCGAACTATATACAAGATCTCAAAATTTTATTGGTTGGAGGAGGCTTCCTCTCCAGATCAGTACATCCCATCTGACGGGTAGAGATATCCTTTCAATGGCACCAACATCTGCCAACGATTTATAAAACTTTAACAAATCCTGTAACGTTTTACAAATTGCGAGCCTAAATACTTACTGAAACTGCTGTCTTTAAAACTAAAGACGTTAAAACAAATGAATGGTGATCGGACATTCTTGTCAGACAGGCGTAGTGAAACTTTGGAGCGTACTTATCATAGCTTGGAGTTGCAGCTTTAACTAAATGAACTTATTCACGAATTCTACTTTTAGACAAGCCGAACAGAAAGTAACGTCATTTGTTTTTACTTTTGTTTTGAGAAACTTAAAACAACTTTGAAATAGTTGTTACATAAAACTATATTAGTGGCCTTTGTGGTTGAAATTCGAGCGAAATTCGTAGAATTTTTCAGTTTGAACGTTATAGAGCTCAGCGTAAATTATTTGTTCGAACATGTCGCACAGAGTAGATATTGCCGCCACAGAATTTTAAAATACCAGCATTTTAAAATTCTGTGGCGGCAATATCTACTCTGTGCGACTGTTCGACCGCAGAATACTATATGTTTGACATTGACAGTATAAACATGAACGAAAGACTATTGTGTGAGTGGCACTGCCAATAAGAACGTAAATAACGAATGTTTTATTTTATCAAATTTAATGTTTTTGTAACACATATTATATGTACATTTTACCCCGCCTCTTCTCCATACAAACTTTAAGCATGCCACATCTCACACTTTCACGATCTACGCAAAACGGGCGTACAGTGACTGCAGTTGATCATTGCAAAGCTTTGCTTCGCGTAAATAAATATAGCTGTAGCTCAGGGGCTAGGCTTAAATTTCATAGTACGCGAGTTACCTGGGTTCGATTCCCGGTGCTGGCGCCACTAAAATTGTTAATTGTATTTTATGCAATGGGGGTAACCTTATTCCTCAACGGTGATAACGCACAGTTTTTTTATTGGATAGTGACGAAATGAGCAAAACGTTCACCTGATGATAAGTGCAACGTCTGCCCATAACAAATGCTGCACACAGAAATTTTCTGTGTGACATCACACTGCGCCCGTCACCCTGAAACATCAGTTCTTAAGTCTCATGTGCCCAGTGATTATGCTAGCTCTCAGTACCCACGGCAGAATAACTGGGCCTGGGGCGGTACCTCCCTAGACGGATTCCTGCATAGAAATCCTACCACCACCTATATCTTGATTCTCTATTAAGGTTCTTTAACAAGGATAGATGTAGGAACCTGTAAGCTACTTATAATGAGCTGGACTGTTAGTATCGCCATTAATTACGAAAAAATAACGTAATTTTTACGTGTCTAATATTACTGCAGTGTGCGTTTTATGCCGCGCCAATTAATTCTAAGCATTTACCCAACGTTGTTGTGATATTAAATTTTAAATTATTGCTTTTAAAAGTTAATTAATAATTGAGTAAAATATACTTCTGTGGGAGAAAGGAAAATATTTTCTGTAAAAGTAATGATAGAATTATTTTTAACAATCGTCTTTTTGCTATTATTATTATAGTTATAAAAAATGGTAACGTGGGCCACTCGTCATGTCCGCGTTTCCCGCGAGAGCGAAAAGTGGGGTACGTGGAGGGTCTCTGCCTACTTCTTATATGAAAAAAGGCGTCACTGTATGTATGTTATTATAGTAGCAAGAACCGCGTAATAGCTGCTTAAGAGAGTCTACCACCCCATCTCATGGGTGTCGTAAAAGTCGGCAGAGGGAACATGAAAAACAGAAAATGGGCAGGAGCATCTTCTTAGAACATCTGAATAAATAAACTGCCGTTGCCAACCCTCCTGCCAAGCATGGAAACTATGACAAAATCCCCCAAAATGAGAGCTACGAACTAGTGGCGTTCTATGGGGGAGGCCTATGTTCAGCAGTGGACTAGTAATAGGCTTAAGTGATGACGCTGAATATGATAGTAGTAAGAAAAGTTGTAAGTTTAAACGCGCTATACTCAAGAAATACTGACCCGGTCTGAGAGATTATTTTTGCATTATTTAGGAAGACTTAGCAACGGCTTTAAGGAGCTGGGAACCGAGAGAGAGAAGAATTTTATCGAGACGAGCACAACGTACTGCGCAGTCATCTGCTTATTTTAAGCGGGTGAAACCGCACAGCCAGTTTAAACATTTATCTGAGGACCATGAAATGTGTATGTTAATGACACCTGCATTTTCTTACTGCTAACCCACTGTTTTGCAGTAAGAGTGGTCACTCTAGGCAATTGCGAGAAAAAATAGATGACGGATTAGATATTAGGATAGAATGTTCAAATATACGAAGCGTGTAATACTAAATTCACCATCCTGCTTACCAGCATCGGGATTACGGAAAATCCCATTTTTCATTGGATAAAGTGACGAGACGAGCAAAACGCCTGATGGTCAGTGCAACTTCTGCCCATAACAGATTGTGAGTCACCCAGAATATTTCTGTGTGGCACCACATGCTTCCGTCACCTTGAGACATTAGTTGTTAAGTCTCATATGCCCAGTCATTACACTAGCTCTCAGTACCCTTCAGACCGCAACAGTAATGTTTATACACTGCTGCTTCACTGCAGATTAACTAGCCTGGGGCCTATCTAGACGGATTCCTGCATAGGAATCCTACCGCCAGTGAGACAATTTATGGACACAATATTATAAATAAAAATAATAAATACTACTTTTAATAATTATTATATTATTTATAATAATATTTCTAATTATTATTCTACTGGTAATAATAAATACTACTACATCAATGTACGTACTTACTCCATTTATAAAGTCATCGCCTGTAAGCAGCACGACATATCTCGTAGTCGTGTCACACACATGAAACTTTCTTTGACCATTTTATTTATTTTTTAGGATTTTTTTATTTTTTAACTTCTTACTCCTTAGATGTGATCAATAACCGGCTCTGATGGCACAGCATTTTATAAATACATTTTAAACTAAGTATGTATATTAATTTTATAATTTATTTTCACAAGACATAAATCGAATTTATTACTTCTGACTGATATTATTTTAATTATCTATGCTTGTTAAAATATTACTTTGCTATCCGTGTTCAGCTAGAGGCAACTCAGTGGCCGCTTACTAGCCCTTAAATTTCAAAGGGCGCGAGTGACCGGGGTTCGATCACCGCATAGCATCGCTAGAATTGTAATTTCTATCTTTTTACTCTGTCCCATTTGTTGACTAGGCATTTAATGCTTATACCTTTGTCAAAATTTGAGTTTTTGAATTTTTATGTTCAAGATTATTTATTTAATAATGCATTATTGTTTTACATTAAAAAGTATACAAAGGGCGGACTTAATGCCTGTTGGCATACTCTGCCAGACAACTCAAGCCGAAGTAAAACATTGTGGCAGGTGTTTTAACTTGAATGGAAATTGATTTATTAAACTTAAAAAGCAATTAAAAAATATGAAAAACAGTTTTATAAAATACTCAAAATACTTTCTTTACAAAATACGTAGTAACAGATTATTATTCACGAAATTAACTAACATAGTACATAGTTGATGCCATTTGCGATCACCGGTTTAGATAGTTGAGATAGTTATTCCGAAATCAATCGGCTATGGAGGAATCCGTCTAGTTAGGTACCACCCCAGGGCCAGTTATTTTGCCGTGCAGCAGAGGTGTGCAAGCATTACTGTGTTTCGGTTTGAAGGGCACTGTGAGCTAGCGTAATCACTGGGCATTTGAGACTTAAGATGTTATGTCTGAAGGTGACGGGCGCAGTGTGGTGTCACACAGACATTGCTGGTTTCGTCACTTTATACAATAAAAAAAAATCGGCCGCTATGAGATTTTCCTGTCATGTTAGTTAAAAGATTTTAAGGAACACAAACAATTGTTAAACATTCCACTAATAATTACTAAGAATAACAGAAAGAAAAGTAAAGAAATTTTACTCTCATCGCGCCCAAGTAACTTTCAATTCAAAATAAAATTTTAATTAGAAAACAATTTCATTTCCTTCGTAGAAGATAATTCACGCCACAGAATTAAATTTTCGGTAACTTTTGAAAGCGTTGAATAAAAATTAACTATCATAGCCACTTTGGATAAGAGTTCGGAATTAGTTAGAGCGGCATGAAACGCACACCAGTGCGTGCATTATCAGACGAATAAAGTCTGGGGAGTTAAGCAATTAAAAAGTTACGTTGATAAAAGTAGTATTGAAAAAACTGATGATGTTCTCCTAGCCGATTTCGACCACGGCGACAACTTCCGACTACTGTCGAGAGCCATCAACTGCGCAGGAGATATTATAGTGCCACAAGTGTACGCGCAAACACAGAGGCACTCACTCGTCCCTACCTACCCGCGCCCGATGTATCGCTGATGCGATAAGATCGGAGGTAGGCTAGGATGCAGTGTCAGAAACACGGGGACAATCACAACGCAACCAGACCCGAAAACAAACAATATATGTTTTACCACAAATGTTGGCTCCGGCTGGGATTCGAACCCAGGACCCGCGGCTTAGAAGTCAGGTACTCTGACCACTGAACCACGCGGTCGTCAAATAAGAGTTCGGAAAGTTTTGAAAAACTAAACACAAATTAAAACCTTAACAATGTGTGGCGACATCAAAAAATATCTCAAACGTCCTTAATCGCGCTATGAGAGTTTCTGTGATGCCAACTATATATATACAACATCTAAAGATTACTGGTTGGAGGAGACGTCCTCCCCGGATCAGACCCCGCCATCTGGTGGGTACCTACCCTTTTCCTTGGCCACAACATCCGCAAAAATGGTGACCCCCACGTGATATGAACGACGCAACCAGCTTCTCCCAACCATACACAGCAACTACGACATCGTCACTCATCGCAGTCACAGCAATAGAATGTTGGTGACCCTACGGCGGCTCTCTCATCAGGCTAAATCCTGCGGGTCAACACTATATCCATACGACTCGACGGACTGAAGACCCTGGCCACAGCTTCACCCCATCGCCAGACTACACATCATCGCGTGACGTCACAAGTTCTCCACGCTAACTACGACTATCAGTCTCAGCGGGGGAGTGTGATGCAGCGACATCTATGTCGCCACATGAGAAGCTCAAGAACTATCTCATACGTCCATAATCGAGCTATGAAAGTTTCTGAGATGCGAACTATCTATACGACATCTAAAGATTACTAGTTAGAAGGGACGTCCTCCCCAGATCAGACCATCCGATCTGGCGGGTAGCTATCGTTTTACTTGGCCACAACATCTGCCGAAAATGTTTTGGTTTTCTTTAATGAAGTGGAGGCAAACGATCAAGCGGCTCACCAGCGGATCACCGTCGCCCATGAACATCCAGCAATATCAGTGGAATTCCGGGATTAGTTGCCGGCCTTTGAAAAAAGAGTAGACTTTTTTCTTGAAGGTTCCTAAGTCGTATTCATCATCATCATAACAGCCTATCACTAGTACACTGCTGAACACAGACCTTCCCCATAGATTGCCACAAAAGTTTGTAGCTCTCGTTTTGTAATGATTTTGCCATAGTTGCCTCTCTTGGCAGGCGGGTTGGCAACCGCAATTTGTTTATTCAGATGTTCCAGGAAGCTGCTGACCATGTCCTGGTTTTAATTTTCCCTCTGCCGACTTTTACGACACCCGCGGGATGAGATGGAATAGGGGAAGATTCTACTAAAGCTAATAAATTTCGAAGGAATTACTTCTGCTTACCGAAAATACAATTATTTTTAAAAGAAAACCTTTTCGTTATAGTGCTTGAGTTAGCTAATCTCTAATTTTAGAAATGAAATATCTGTTTTTACGACAAGCATTCACTAAATATAGAGATTTTAATTTTAAAAAAAAATCTTAAACTTAAATTTTAAAATTGAATTTTGCAAATTCGCATGAGCTAGTTATTGCGAACTTTGTTAGGAACTAATTTTAATTTATTAACGTAGCTACGGAGGTGAAAGTTTGAAATTAGTTAACGCTATTGTCGGAAGTTATGGTAACATTTCCATATGGTGCCTAAAATACGACGTCCGGTAGAATCAGTTGCGTTTGATAAAACGTAACAGTTGAGAAATACCTTACATAGGTGATAGCAATGACGATGACCGCGTGGCCTAGTGATCAGAGTACCGCACACCGCAGGTACTGCGTTCGAATCCCAGCCGAAGCCAACAATTGTGCAAAAACATCTTTATTTGCTTTCGGGTCTGGCTGTGTTGCGATTGTCCCCGTGTCACTGATACTGCGTCTTAGCCTACCTTCGATTTTTTCGCATGAGCGTTACGTCGCGCGGTTAGGCATGAGACGAGTGAGTGTGAGTTTGCGCGTACACTTCGTGGCACTACAATATCTCCTGCGCAGTTGATAGCTTCCGACAGTGTTTGCAAGTTGTCGCCGTGGTCGAAAATCAGCCAGGAGGACACCAAGAGACGACTAGTCTTACTACTCTACATAGTCGTCTCTGGATTTTCTAAAAAAAATCATAGGATCCTGACAGGTGGCAGAAGAACCTGTCTCCCAGAATGCCTTCTCATATCCCGGAAAAGTGGGATATGTCTTAGCGTGACGTATGTATATTAATGAATTCTTCGGAATTAAATCCTTTTTTTTTTAAATCAACCGCTCGGGTCCGTACAACAGATCGCAATACAATATTTGTGACTGCAACCATCAGAGAGCACGAGTTTTATCTGCCATTTCCCAAACAAACTATAGACTTACGACACCGACCGCGTACACCACTTAGAGCTCTGCAATGTTTATACATAAAATCTACCACCCCGATAACAAAGATAATATATTCCACGTCATTCTATTCGACTAACCCGACCTTCAGAACCGATCTAAGACGAGCGAGTTTTATTTGTGACGTGACAAGCTAAAGGAAATTAAATATGCGGCTGCCATTATTACTTCCGCTACATTGGTTTCTTCACAGCAAAACAAACATCGATTATCATATATTTTTCTTTTACCTAGACTAAATTTATCTTGTTTTTATTAACCGGAAAAAGTAATTATAAGGAGTATAAATATATATATATTTCGAATAAATGTTACACTGTTGAGGTCAGGTCTCTTCTTCTTTCTGAGATATAAAATGAAATGTAATATATCTAAACTAATATTATAAAGAGAGAAGATTTGATGTTTTGTATGTTTGTTTGGTTGTAATGGATATAGTCAAAAACTACTGAACCGATTTTAAAAATTCTTTCATCTATAGACAGCTACATTATCAACGAATGACTTGAGCTGTATTTTATTATAAAAACATTGAGATCCCTACAAAAATTGCTCTAACGTAACTCAAGGTATAAAAAAATTACTAATAAAAATCATTATTTGGCGTGCGCTGCATAAACTATTGAAGATTAATAAAATAATGTACATTCTTACAATTTGATAGTAGTTTGTAATTTTAATTATATAATTTTATTATTTAAAATTTTGAGACACTCTTAAAAAATACAGGGGCCCCGGTGTTTCTTGAACGCTCAATTTTGCTACCACAACAAAATGTTGTTAACAGGGAAGCTCCAAGTCACTTAACTTTAGCGGCTTGCCTTGTGGTCCCAAAAATAAAACATTATTTTGGTATTATAACCTAAACTTACCTGACAACAGAACAGTGAGAACAGAAAGCGGTCGAAAATCAGGCAGGAAGACATCATACTACATAGTAAGAGTCTATCACCGCCATTGGATTTCATGCCTTCTTTAATTTTTAGAGAAATATATTCTAATTAATGAATAAGAAATTCTAATGAGCGGTGGTAGCTCAGGGGCTAGGCGCTCGCTTTAAATTTCATAGTACGCGAGTGACCTGGGTTCGATCCCCGGTGCCGGCTCCACTAAAATTGTTAATTGCAATTTTAAGTGCTGATTTACCACGTGCTCGGCGGTGAAGGAAAACATCGTGAGGAAACCTGCATGTCTGAGGAATAAAAGTTATTTCGAAGACATGTGAAGTCCGCCAACCCGCATTGGAGCAGCGTGGCGGATTCTTCCTAGCTCCAAAACCCTCTCAGAAATGAGAGGAGGCCTGTGCTCAGTAGTGGGACATTTATAGGCTGAAACTTTACTTTTACTTTTATATTCTAATTTTATTAAATCAAAGTCCATAATTCATCTAATTAGATGAAAATTTAAGACAGGGGACTATTTTAAAGAAAAATACCAGTCAGAATCAGTCGCTTATATTAAATTAAGGTTAGTCAGATTAATCATTTGCTTTAAGCAAATTACAAAACAATTTCGCGGGTCTATAAAATGTAGAGCCTGGAAATGTAGCAAAGCGAAACTTTGAATTACACGTTTGGCCGTTTCACGCAGCCTGCGCGGGCATTTCTGCAACTTCGTGTATCCCATTTCAAGTACGAACAGATAAAATTATTTCGTGCCTTTTTTATACCTGATACTTTAAATTTAGTGAACCTTTCACTCAAAGTAGCGTTGTCCTATAAATAAATAAATAATTAAGTAGAAGAAAAACAGATAAAATTGTTTCGAGCCTTTTATAAATTATATACCTTAAAATTTAGTTACACATTATCGTTGTCCTTACATTATATTTTCTATAGAAACCAAACTAATAGTTTACTTTCTATAATTTTGGTTTCTATAGAAGATATATTTTATAGCAAATTTGACTTTCTTTAATGCGACTTGCAGTAAAGGGACACAAATATGTGTCTGGCAGAGTAGAATAGCACCATGCCTCTTTCCGAGGTACCAAGGTGTCGTAAGAAGCGACTAAGGTACTGTACGGAGAGGACTTTTTTCGTTATAATAAAATTGAATGCTGTCACTATACTGCTCGTGGGAACGCAAAAACAAAAACGGGAAGTAAACATTTTTTGGCTCGTACCAAAATGGCGGCGACGTGGTCGTCGTCTAAAAAATTCTTACTACTTAATTCTTCACGTTTTATAAACGAAACTTATTTCTTAACTTGAATACTAATTTTTTTCACTAGTTTCTAATGTTTTATCATATTGATAACATATTCGATATTTGTGATAGCTTGCTAATTTTCAATAACTTCTTCACTGAACCCAATCTCCTGAGTTTTTCGTGGTCGGCTGCCTTGTGTGGGTTTTAAAACTGTGAAACCAAGTTCTAACAACTCTTATTCAATATATTTATAAAACTTTCGTGTACATTTACATACAGTTTCGGTATTTAAGTTTTTTTTTCGTTTTTCGACCACTTACAAAAAGTAAATTAAACAAACTTTAAAACAGAATGGAGGCCGGAAACTTGTTAAGCGAAACATTGGAGTATACTAGAGACCATTCTGCGCCGGCTTTACAAAAAAAAAAACGGTAAAATAATTCATAAAGAAATTCTTTATATTCTAAAGAATGTAAAAATTAGATAGTTTAAACGTTCTTTTGCTCTTTATCTTTTTGAATACATTCATCAGATCATTAACATGTCGTCTGTGTCAAAATAACAGCGGTGATTTTCTGATCACCTAAGCCGAGTCGCAGACCAAGGTCTAATGTGTAACTCTGGTAGGTTTCGGGACCGGTTTTACTGGATCTCGTTAACCAACGAATGAGTTTCATACGCCAAAATAAAACATATCGCGAAAACTAGAGTTACACAATAGACCTTCCAGTTTGTCTCAATATATGTTGTTTACTTTTGTTATAATTTTATTGAGCATGTATGTTTCATAGAAGAGAGGGCAATCGAGCAACGGCTCAACTCACGGTAACTGATCGCCGCCACCATCAACATCCGCAATACCAGAGGAATTATGGGTGCGAAAGCAGCCTTTGAAGTAAGCTCTTTTATTGAAGGGCTTCCCATCTAGGTAGGTACCACCCCAGGGCCAGTTATTCTGCCGTGAAAGCAGTAGTGTGCAAACATTACTGTGTTTCGGTTTGAAGGACACTGTGAGCTAGCGTAATCACTGGGCATATGAGACTTAAGAACTGATGTCCCAGGGTGACGGGAGCAGTGTGGTGTCACACAGTAATTTTCTGGGTGATACAGCATTTGTTATGGGTAGGCGTTGCACTTACCATCAGGTCAACGTTTTGCTCGTTCCGTCACTTTTATGAAATAAAAAAAAAGTATCGGTTCGGAAAAACCGCTGGTGGCGCAAAGTTCTTGGTAGAAAATTTCTGGCGAAGCGCACATTGGTGGAATGGCCAGTTATACAGGTGTTGCTGATGAAATTGCGCGCTGAGCCGCATACTGTGCGATGGTAGAACTTAGCAGCAGGAGTTAATCCGAACAACTACTTTGGACGCTCCCTCAGGGTGATGGGCACAGTGTGGTGTCCCACAGAAATTTTCTGGGTGACACAGCATTTGTTATGGGAAGACGTTGCACTTACCATCAGGTGAACGTTTTGCTCGTTCCGTCACTATTAACAAATAAAAAAAAATTATTAGTTGTCCACTGCTGGACATCCGTATCTCCCAAGAAGGGGGGGTGTTATCCGTAAGTGGCGCGTTTGGCTGGCTGATTGACGATCGCAGCACAAGACACCTCGCATCTTAGACGTTACTTTGGGTTACCAGTTTCCGGCCTGACATTTCCCGTTACCAGTCTATGAATTTTCGATTTGACATTCTTCGAGATGCTTATCCCGCAATCTGTCGGAAGCCATGACATTTTCCTGATATGTGCCCTAGATATATTATAACACTAGCGGGATTTTTTCAATGTGCCCGTATGGTGGCGCCTTAAGAGAATATGCCACCCCATCTCATCCCGAGGGTGTCGTAAAAGTCGTCAGAGGGAAAATGAAAACCTAGGAGATGGGCAGCAGCATCTTCCTGGTACATCTGAATAAAGAAACTGCGGTTGCCAACCCGCCTGCCAAGCGTGGCAACTATGGCAAAATCCCCCCTACACGAGACCTATTAACTTTTATGGCAATCTTTGAGGGAGGCCTATGATCAGCAGTGGACTAACGATAGGCTGAAACGACGACGTACTAATACATATATACATATACACTACTTAATACATACATATAGTAACTCCTTTTTCCCATGTAAGAGGTAGGCCTACTACACCCGTAGTCCACTTTTCACCCCCGTGTGACGTGACGAGTGGCGAACCACATCGCTGCCATTTTGGTACGAGTCGAAAAATTCTTACTCTCCATGGCGTTCCCACGAGCAGTACAGTGACAGCATTGCATATTCTGGTTTTATTATGCACTAATAAAGACTGTCAGTGCAATACCTTAGTCGCCCCTTACGACACTTCGTTAGGAGTAGAGAGTTAGGTAACATTCTACTCTGCCGGCCACCTATCAGCTACTACGGACAATAATACTTCATACTTGATTAAAAATAAATAATAATACTTAACATTAAGAAATATACATTTAATGGCTGATGTTGCAAAGAAAAAGGGTAGCTACCCGCTAAAACGAATGGTCTGATCTGGGGAAGACGTCTCCTCCTACTAGTAAAATTTAGATTTTGTATATATAATTCGCATCTCAGAAAACTTTCATAGCGCGATTATGGACGTATGTGAATATTTCTTAAACTTCTCATGTGGCGACATAGATAGTCGCTACATACAATTATGCCTACTAGACTGGTGCAGTGAACAAACGATTGTTTACTGCGCTTTATTGGTTTATGGGTCGCAAGTTACGAGTACTTTCCCGTACGGGACAAATATTGGTATGGCCTACGTTTGTGCGAAAACACCCAAACCTCTAGCACCTATCTGTAGTGAAATTAAAACACACCCAGAAGAAATCCTACTCAGCGGCATAATTTTAAAAACTACTATGATTAGCCTAAAACAATAAATTTATAGAGTGATTAAAAGAATTCATCAGAGTATGTCGTTCCGTTGGTGCCATAAAAACCGAGAAAGGGACATGCCAGGAAAGATTCGGTGACCTCTGACTGATTGCTAGAAGTAAAATCAGCCTATAAAAATAAGCGAGAATACTCATTTATACACTCCACACGAAGCAATCAGTCCTTTTCACAACAACTGAAACAAACAATGCGTCCTCCACAAAAGGGATCAGTACTTTTGTAATATTACTTAATTCAGCTAAAGGATTTTGAGCATTTAAACTTTAAACTGTTCAATCCACATTAAGAAACGAATACGAGTCAGTGAGACGAATTTGTATCTCTTTTTTATCCGACTACGGCGAAACGAAAAAGAGGTTATCAATACTAATATTATAAATGCGAAAGTAACTCTCTGCCGCTCCGTCTGCTTGTTATCTTATAACGGTTCAACCGATCGTTACGAAATTTGGCACAGAGATAGCTTGTATCCTGGAGACGGACACGGGATACTTTGTCCCGGAATTTTTCGCGGAAAATCAAACAGTTCCCACGGGATATTGGAGAAACCTTTATCCACGCAGACGAAGTCGCGGGCATCAGCTATAAAAATCATAAATGGAATCGAAAATAGAAGTTTTCGCTGGAAATCACTCTCTGTATTTTTGCAATGAACATGAAACTGTTCAAGAGTTATTTAAAGACTTTACTAAACAATTAAAATGGAAATTCATCGTTTATAATGAAAATTAATAACATTGATATATTCTTAGTAATAATTTTTACATACTATGTTCATTTGTTTTATCATCATATTCATCAGCCTGTATAAAGTCCCATTCTGGACATTGTACTGATGGTAGGATTGCTATGCAGGAATCCGTCCAAATAGGTACGACAGCAGTGCCAGTTGTTCTGCCGTGAAGCAGTAGTGTAGGAGTACTGTGTTTCGGTTTGAAGGGCGTTGATAGGTAGTGTAATTAATGAGCATATGAGACTTGAGTCTGGTTTGTTTCTGGGTGAGGAGCGCAGTGTGGTACATACATCCGTATATACAGTCACGCTTTCGCCTCTTACGACAACTCGGCAAGAAAGAGGTATGTGCTATTCATAATCATATTATAAATCATAGAAATATTCTGGGTGACAAAGCATTTGTGATGGGCAGACGTTGCACTTACCATCAGGTGAACGATTCGCGCGTCTCATCACTTTCTTCCAAAACTCTAAAAAAAACCAGAGATCTATCAAAAAAATGAAAAGTTGCCGTTATAACCACGCTTGGTATGAGTAGGTTGTAATTTAATCCTAATTTTATTTGTAATTTTGTTGGACGTTTTTTTTAAATAGCCGATAGGTATCCGACTGAATAGAATAGCACCTATCTCTTTCCTATCGAGATGTCTTAAGAGGCGACTTAGGTACATAACACGCAATACTGCTCGTGGGATCGCTATGGGGAGTAAGAAGTTTGTGACTAGTGCCAAAATGGCGGAGACGTAGTTTGCCACCCGTAGTGTCTCGTTTCCCGCGAGGACGAAAACTGGGCTACCTGAATGGCCGCAGCCTACCCCTTATATGAGAAAAAGGAGTGACTGTATGTAAGTGTGTGTTTTAGTTTCTCTCTTATGCTACCTTTTTTTAAATTTATTTTTTTAAATAATTATGATTGAAATTTTATATTGAATTCTAATTTATAAAAAACTTGTGCATGTTTTAAGTCCACGCAGTTTGGTGACTACAGTTCCGAGTGGTGAACGCATGACATTTTAATTAATCATTTAACCGGCATTTTGCTATTTGCGGTCATCACCGAAAATCAGACTTTTGTCGTGCGTACAATAGCCAAGCGACTACAACTCAGTAAGTAAGTATATACTTGTGGTTATGTTTTATTTTGTATATACATGTTCATGGTTTTGTGCCAAATAAATAAAATTTATTGAAAATTATTTATACTTCAACGAAAAAAAAATATTTCGTTTGTCCAATATCATTCGATTTTTACAATCTATCACCGTCACTAGTCCGAAAATCGTAACGAAAATCCCCCACATCCCGTGAGTGTCGTAAAAGTCGACAGAGGGATAATGAAAACCAGGATATCGGCAGCAGCATCTTCCTGGAACATCTGAATAAATGAACTGCGGTTGCCAATCCGCCGACCAAGCGTGGCAACCTTGGCAAAATCCCTCCAAAACGAGAGCTACAAACATTTGTGGCTATCTATGGGGGAGGCCTATGTTCACCAGTGGACTTCTGATAAGCTAAAACATAACAAAAATGTATTTCTATTCTACGCTCACGTGCGACCGCCGTAGAGAGCGCGTTCCGGCTAAGAGGTCCGGACCCCCCCCCCCCCCCCCTGGATGGCCAATAGATGACTTATATTCGAATGAATAATAAGACCAACTATCTAACGAAACACGCGTTATGCGCGAAAGTGATATAACTGTATGATGACAATATCAACTTTTAATAGAATCAGGCGTTAGGCGTTATCAACGGCCGCCAAGTAGCCGTCTGTCGTAGAGTCTATGACACTTGATAATGTATCGTTTCGGGCGAAAGACGTGTCGTTTTCTCGACTTCAATGGGGTATATTACACCATTTTATATTTTGCATGCGGATCTTAGCATATTAACTTACTTTCTTCATTATTATTAACTTGGTTTATGATAAGCAAGTAGTCCTACCCAACCAAGCTCGCAAGCTCAGTTATTTTACTGTCTGAATAATGTCAACCGCGTTGCCCAGTGCTCAGAGTACCTGTCTTCGCCGCTGACTGACTTTTCCTGTTTTCGAATCCGAGCCGGAGCCAATATTATGCAAAAACATAAATTATTTCTTTTCGGGTCTGGTCGCATTGTACATCTCTGTAAAACGCACCCACGATGAATGGGAAATCCTACTATGGGGGATCGTTTTTTTTTTTATAAAGGTCTAGAGAACTATGAGAGCTTTTTTCTCAGTCGACCCATACGACACGAATGGGATGTATAGGCAGATTTTCTTACACCGCCATTACGCGTTTATTTCTGAAGGTTTAATAGAGGACTTTAAATATTTTCGTAGATCCATAATCCGGAAGTTTTATAACACAAAGTTATTACACGATAAAAGAATCGTTAATGTACCTGTTATAGTCAATAACCTACGTTTTAATGACAGCTCATAAAAAGGTGTTTAGGTGTGCGAAAAAATTAAATATAGGAAGCATTTAAGTTACGTATTTTTTTACGAAACTCTTAAGAAACATTAGTTATTCTGCCGTGAAGCAGTAGTGTGCAAACATTACTGTGTTTCGGTTTGAAGGGAACTGAGAGCTAGCGTAATCACTGGGCATATGAGACTTAAGAACGTATGTCTCAGGGTGATGGGCACAGTGTGGTGTCACACAGAAATTTTCTGGCTGGCACAGCATTTGTTATGGGCAGAAGTTGCACTTACCATCAGGTGAAAGTTTTGCAACACTAAATTCCTCGATGAAACAAATCTAGCTATTTGTCTGTTGTGCCGAAGCCATATACAAATTACACAGTATAGTGATTGTGATCTATTTATCCCTCCGACTGAAGTACTGACCGCGCCGAGGTCCGACCTGAGAGGACACCCTCGAGTCGGCTACTGTCGCGCACCGGGTTACGGTGTAAGTGGAGGTCCCTTTTCCGGGATCCTCGCACCGATTTCTCATTTTTTTTATAGTATAAAGTGACGAAACGTGCAAAACGTTCACCTGATGGAAAGTGCAACGTTTGCTCATAACAAATGCTGTGTCACTCAGAACACTTCTGTGTTACACTACATTGCGGCCGTCACCTTGAGACATCAGTTCTTAAGTCTCATATGCCCAGTGATTACGCTAGCTCGCAGTGCCCTTCAAATCGAAACACAGTAATGTTTGCACACTACTGCTTCACGGCAGAAGAACTGGCCCTGGCCTCGCCACTTTATTCAATAAAAAAAAAACGAAAAAAAGTATCCTTATTTTTTCAAGATTGGTGAACCGAAAAAGGTAACAAATAGACAGAGGGACCGAGCGAATTACTTTCGCAATTATAATATTAAGCAGAAAGAGAAATATTCAAACTGACATGAACGAAAATAATGATGAACAAAATGCTAATTAAAGCCGCCGTTTTAACACGTCCATAATTTCTAGAGTTTTTCAGATTTTACGCAAGAACCTTAAATATTTCAGAAATAAAAAGTAGCTTAGATTATTCTCAGGAACTCAGGCAGGTAAGGGCCAATGAAAGTCCCGTCAAAGTCGATTTAGCCGTTTCGGAGATAAGCTCGGACAAACAAACAGATAGAAATTTTAAAAACGCCTGTTTGACTTTTAGTCTCCTGCAAATCATTGTTTGGTTAAACTCATACAATACATATGAGGCAAAAACTTTATTGCGTAATCACTCAAATTTTATTTGTAGAGATTTACAACACAATTAAAAAAGTATTTACTACTAATTGAAAACATGTAAGCCTAAACTAACAATTAATTAAATAAATAAACTAATTTAAAAAATCTAACGATAAATTCCCAATAGTTGTGACAATCGCAGTGAGTTCAATACAACATTCATTCAGACCATTCGATCAACAACACACAGAGTTTTAAGATGGTACCCACAGACTTTCGACAAATATTAAATATAATTTCGGCGATGTTTTTGGTGTCAGCTGTGGTCGCGGGCCCAGCCAGGTTTAGTTTAAACGAAAGTTATATACACAAATAGCTATATAACTTTGCCACCTAAATTCATGTCGACAAATGTTTGATACATAATTTCAATGACGTTATTTCTGTTAGCCTTTGTGGCTTTTACAGCTTCAACTGATAGCTGTGCTCGCGGGCTAGGTGCAAATATTTAAACAAACCGTGTTTATATACGAATACGTGAAATACGTGACTTATAGACTAATGGCTTAAGCTCTATTCAGAAAAGAACGTTATTTGCACAAGCGATATCTATTGATAATGCTAATCAACTATTGTTGTAACGTTCATACGCAACGCGACGTTCGAGGAATAATTAACATTACAAACAATCAAAATTTTAACTTACTTAAAACGAATGAAAAACATTTATAGCAAAGTGGCAACTAATTAACCTATTATTAATTAGACTAACCAATATAATACGACGAAAATTCCACTAAGTTTACATTGAAATCAATCAATTCAGAATTCGAACGTTCGTCGACCACGAAAATCTGAATATTCAACGCGTGCCAATATTTCAACGTCATTAAACGGCGGAGAACACAATTCAGAAAATTACATATATTGCACAACGCCATCTTTTGGTGATACTGTTTAACTATTGTATCAAAAGATGGCACTTACGTTGTAGAAATTAAATTCTTTGTAAGAAAATATAAGGTAATTTTTCCATTTCCTGTGTTTGAGGTATTAATTTAATTCTATAGAACCTAATTTGACATCTATTATCTCTTATATATAATTCTATTTTATATAATGCATGCGCATGTATGTGTATATGTGTGTGCATGTATGTATATGTATATATATATATGTATATGTGTGTGTGTATATGTGTGTGTGTGTGTGTGTGTGTGTGTGTGTGTGTGTGTAACCGTGTACATGTGCGCATATTTATTTCTTTTAAATTAAACTAAGTCAATTAACAATATGTCCGGAAGCTGCTCGTTAAACCTGAGGCATCGACAGAATAACAGCGCTGTGGCAACTCTGCCATAGCATTATGCTGAGTCGACAGCCTTTTCGTTGCTACAACCCAACGTACGTCTGACAATGTAATACGTCGTATTTTTTGTTTACTTATTTTTTGTATGTTGTGTTGTAGTACTGAATAAAAAAAAAAAAAAAAAAAAATCTTTCTTTCTTTCTTTTATTACCGTATCATACGAGTATCACCATATTATATTAAACTAGAATAGCAACTACCTCTTTGTTTGAATTGTACGGACAGCCTTTATTCGTGCACAATAACAACATAATATGCAAAGCTGTTACTATACTGCTCGTGAGAACGCAATGAGTAAGATTTTTTTGACTTCTACCAAAATGGCGGCGACGAGATTCGCCACCCGTCACGTCCCGTTCCGGTTATATGGGAAAATGGCGTAATTCTATGATACCATTTCTTAGATGAGATTAAAATGTGCTTATTGACTCAGTGCAACCATTGAACAAATTCTTAGACTTTAAATACTAAGTTTTGATAGAACAAACCGATTTTAATAAAACAAAGACTAAATGTTAGTGGAAATAATATAACAATTTTCTTACTGAGTATCTTATTGAATAAATTTAGTACTTCAGACGTGATTTGTTCACAAACAAACAGACATACATTTCTAAAAATTATAGAAACGTATTTAGTTACTTATTTTTAGCCTCGCTCAATCATTTATTTTGCAAAATTTTAAAATGTACAGACACGTGAAGTTTACAGTTTTATTACATTTATTACAAACGAACTGAGTTCTGCGTCAGATATTTAAAACATGCGATTTTACTAACATATTACTTACCGTAGCGTTGAATAAAACGAAATAAAACTCTAAAAAAAGTAGCATTCAGTTCCTGGCAACAAGCGTGCCTAAAACCCAGAAAAAAGAAGTCTCTGAATGAATTTTTCGGCGTCGTTTAAAAGTAAAAAAATCTGCAACGTTTTTAAACCTCATACGAGAAAATGTAATTATCATTAAATACATTAAAGTCCGTTTTATATTTAGAATTCGGATAATATTTTTCCACCGTAATTTTTACACTGTTGTTTAAATTACGAGAAGATTGTTTCATAATAGCAATGGCTCTAGAAATTTATTCGTTATTTAAATAATAGGGAATTTACTAAGCGAAGCAGAAAAACTGCCAACTTATCATATCCCATAGGTGTTGTATGACTTAAAGAAAAAACACTTATATTAAGCCATGAGATTCCGACAGAATATTTGTTTTTATTGTATCAAGGGATGAAACGAGCAAAACGTTCACCTGATGGAGAGTGCAACGTCTGCCCATAACAAATGCTGTGTTACCCAGAACATTTCTGTGTGACACCACACTGTGCCCATCACCCTGTACCCATCACCCTGTGCCCATCACCCAGTGCCCATCACCCTGAGACATCAGTTCTTAATTCTCATATGCCCAGTGATTACGCTAGCCCACAGTGCCCTTCAAACCGAAACACAGTAATGTTTGCACACTACTGCTTCACGGCAGAATAACTGGCCCTGGGGTGGTACCTATCAAGACGAATTCCTGCTACTCCTATAGGAATCCTACCACCACCTATATCTTGATATAACCACCGGTTAAAGATAAAGTAATCAACTTAAAACGCCGTACTGAAAAAAAAACGGGAAAAAACCGGACTAGGTCGCCAAAACGCCTACCAAGCTTGATGAATACGCTTTTAATGATGCTTAAGATGATAAAACTCCATAATAATTTCTATAATATTACTAATAATATTACTTTATGTAATAATTACACAAAAAAACCGGCAGTCGACGAATCACACATTTTTAGTTTTACTATTATTATGTTTTGGAAAACAAACGATGCAATGTGAGTGAATGTGCAAGGTGAAAAATTATGGGAAATTTTTCTCTTTCTTATACAAACCAATATATAATCTCTGTTTATAACAATTAAGGTTGAGTAGCACAAAATTAAATAACTTAATGAATTCACTGTTGTCTTACTAGTGCTGTGGGGTGACAGAGAAACTGTTAGTCGTATCACCTAATTTCCCACCTTCCAGTATTGAAATCCTTGGCGTTGACATCAACAATGGCGGTCAGTTGAAAGAGACGGCCAAATCGACCTATAAAATGCTTTACGTGCTCAGTAGAGCCCACCGATTGCAACTTCACAAAGCGCAGGTTGGGCCTCACATGGAGTAGAGTTCTTATCTTTTTTTCATTTGACCGCATTCAACGAAAAGCGACTCGAATCATAGACGACCATTTTCTTTCCGTTACGCCTTATCCATTGGCCTTAAGGAAAGATGTTGCATTTCTGTGCACTTTTTACAGGATCTACCACGAGAAGTGTTCCGAGAAATCGTTCGTATTAATTTCAGCCGCTAAATTTCACCAATGCGGCACGACTCAAAATTCCATCGTCTCCACCTTGTTAGTTGACATTCCACAACAGTTCTCGCGGAATTTTCTAGCACGTTCGACCACTTTATGCTAATCTGCTGACGCCGGTATTTTTTCCGGACCGATACGACTTCGGGACATTCAAGAAAAGAGCCTTTTCCTTTCTCAATTGCCGGCATCCGCTATTCCTCAGGTATTGTAGATGTTCATGGGCAGTGGTGATCACTTAGCATCAGGTGAATAGCTTGTTCCGTGTGAAGAGGGGACATTCTTCTTTAAAAAAAAGAGAAAGAAAATGTACTACCCCACCTCGTAGCTGGGTTTCGACCTCTGGACCCGCGGCGTAGAAGTCTTGAGTAGCCTGACCACTAGGTCACGCGTGTGGTAATTCTGACGATAATTCTGATAATTGATTTCAGTCACGACTTTTTGAGATTTGCTTTATAAAGTTACAAAGGGAAACCTTATCATGAAACTTTTTGGAAATGTGCGTTCATTAGAAACGTGATTCAATGCGATACAAGTACGAGAAAATTAATGTCGCCAAAGTAAATGGCTTTGCCGTACACGAACGTTCCATTCGTACTTATGCCATTAATAACGCTCATTCATTTCACAACCCTTCGCATCAGGCGTAAAGTACATAGATCTTCAGATTCTGCTTCTAATTTTATACCTAATTTCGTGAGCCGGAAATTAGTTATTATTACAATAGTTCAAGGATAATATAGGGACTAGTTAACTTTACGTCATTTCATATATTAAATGACGTTTCAACAGTTATATTCAATCCGCCATTTCAAGTCCACTACAGAACATTGCCGTATGGTGGCGGCTTAATAAAATCTACCACCCCATTCTCATCCCGTGGGAGTCGTAAAAGTCGACAGAGGGATAATAAAAACAAGGAGATGGGCATCTGAATAAATAGACTGCGGTTGCCAACCCGCCTGCCTAGCGTTGTAACTATAGCAAAATCCCCGCAAATTGTGAGCTACAAACATTTTGTAGCAATCAATGGGGGAGGCCTATGTTCAACAGTGGACTAGTTATGGGCTGAAATGATGATGATAATGACGTCTTCGTTCCTGGTGCTCACCATTATAACATGGGACTCATCAAGACAAGGAATAGGTATAAATCTAAAAATTGATACGTGAAAAGTAAACATTGTCCCCTTCTTTAAGCATATTGCGTGAGAGAGTGTGAGATTTAGCACAGTTTAAGTTTATATAGAGAAAGAGTGCAGAAATCTTAAAATTTATAGATAACGTGTGTTACAAATAAAAAAAAATTTTTTTTAAATTGGTGGTAGGATTCCTATGCAGGAATCCGTCTAGGTAGGCACCACCCCAGGGCCAGTTATTCTGCCTTAAAGCTATGTGCAGTCATTACTGTGTTTCGGTCTGAAGGCACTGAGAGCTAGTGTAATCACTGGGCATATGAGACATAAGAACTGACGTCTCAGGATGACGCAGTGTGGTGCTACACAGAAATATTTCTGACTAACACAGCATCTGTTTTGGGTAGACGTTGCACTTACCACCAGGTGAATATTTTGGCTTCGTCTCGTCACTTTATCAAATAATAAGAAATAATTAAATTCTACAAAAAATATGAATTACTGGCGAATTTCGACCCATGGACCTAATAATACATAATACTCGTTGAAGACTTTGATCAATCCCATACATATTGTGCCAGAAGGTGAACTGTGAGTGAACACACACACAGTTCACCCGGGGCACAATATTTCACCCTTGCGTATGAAGAAAATTTGACTCAATGCTCCATACCTTGTAGCAGACAAAAACACAAATTGTAGCAGAAAACCTCCAATTTGTGTTTTTGCTGGCTGGTATTCGAATACAGGACCCTCGGCATAGAAGTCTTGGCAATAATCCTTATAGTAATAGGCCTAAATCCTTAAAAATTAAAAAAGCTTTCGTGCTTATTTGTTCCCGTCATCTAGATATGAAAATAAAAGACAGTTAATAAAAGAGAATGAAATAATGTTAAATAAACTAATGTTCATTCTGAAGTCTAAAATAAGTGGGTCACTGGTGGTTATTATTCATAAGCAGGAATCCGTCTTGGTAAGTACACCGCAGTGTCACTTATTCTGCCGTCAAACTGTTGTGTGCAAACAACGCTGTTTCGCTGAAGGGCACCGAGAGCTGGTGCAATTAGTGGGCATAAAAGATTTAAGAACTGGTGTCTCAGGGTTGCTATCGCAGTGTCACGCAGAAAAGTTCTTAGTAGTAGTTCCTAGTAAAGTAAAGTTTCAGCCTATAAATGTCCCACTACAGAGCACAAGCCTCCTCTCGTTTCTGAGAGGGTTTTGGAGCTAGGAAGAATCCGCCACGCTGCTCCAATGCGGGTTGGCGGACTTCACATGTCTTCGAAATATTTTTAATTTCTCAGACATGCAGGTTTCCTCACGATGTTTTCTTCACCGCCGAGCACGTGGTAAGTCAGCACTGAAAATTGCAATTAACAATTTTAGTGGTGCCGGCCCCGAGACCGACACAGCATTTGTTATGGGCAGGACATCCACTTACTGTCAGATTAATTTACTCGTCGCATCACTATTATTATTATTATTATTTTGGTGAAACGTGGATTGTGGCAGTCATCTGTTTTTGCAGTGCGTGCCCAGTCTCTGACTACCCCTTATGGGATACAGTCGTGATCTTATCTATGTATCACTTTCTTCCACAATATACACACACATTCTACCACACTGTCAGAGATTCGACGAATCAACATTGCAAGTGTCGTTTCAACGGGTTCCTTCTATATTTTTACAAAACGACATCTAATAATACATATGCTAATTGAAACACGACCTTATGGGATTTCTTTATATCTATTTAACCAATCGTAAACTATGGATGTCATTAATTAATTTTCAATACGAGGTTTCATTTCATGTAACTAGCAATTCTGTTTTAATATTTTTTGGAGAGTATCCAGAGTTCACTTCCCTTCCGCTTAATGTTGCGGTTGACGACCGCGTGGCCTAGTGGTCAGAGCACCTGACTTCTACGCCGCGGGTTCTGAAGCCAACATTTGTGCTAAAACACAAATTGTTGATTTTCGGGTCTGGTTATGTTGTGATTGTCCGTGTTTCTGACACAGCATCCACATCGGGCGCGGGTAGGTTGCGATGAGTGGGTGCCCCTGTGTCTGCGCGTACACTTGTGGCACTATAATATCTCCTGCGCAGTTGATAGCTTCCGACAGAAATCGAAAGTCGACCACGAGGATTTTAACATACTGGTATCAATATCGCTTGAATCTCATTTCCAGTGAACATAAAATTTCCAACAATGTTCGGAAGTTGTCGCCGTGGTGGAAAATCGGTTCTCCTAATCGATTTTCATATCGTATCACATATACAAAGTACACTTTTGCCGCAAGCAAAACAAACTATGTAACAAAATAGTTTTCGAACGAACGAAGCTCTTAAGAAGTTAGGCGCCGATAATAGTTGCCTAGTCTATAACTAACAACTTCCTGGTACGATCGAACTTCCAATCAAAGGGCCATTTCAGTTCGATTCCGGGTTCCGATTTTGTAATTAAAACGTTAACAACTACTGCCTTTTACCTTCCAACTAGCCGTGCGCCGCGGTTTCACCCGCCTGAAATAAGCCGACCACAGGATTGCGCCATGGTACCTACGGCTTAGTACCTAAACGGACTTGAGCATATTTTCCCAGTTCGGCCCTTTTCGCTATGTTTGGTTCTCAGCGTGCGGCCTAGGGAGTTAAAAGCCTAGAGCCTTCCTAGATAAACCGATTATCTAATGAAAAAGTTACTAAAAAACATGTGCGCAGTTCACACACGGTAGAAATCAAACCTTCATGAAACTTAAGAAGGATGAAACGAATGCAGAGCATCAGGAGTGGGATAATAATAGGGTTTATTTATTATGCTATTGTTACGAAGCTTAAAAATGATTTTACATTTTATTCTACATTTATTTCATTACATATTATATAGACTCAAATTTTTTAATTCCAACAAATGAAACCGAGTGACTTATGTAACTAAGGTATAAAATAAATGCTTTGGTTTCGATTTAATCAATATGTCTTTGAAAAGCGTCGATTACTATTTTTGTTCTTGTTGTCGAGCTAATGAGACTGAGTAACTGACCCAGCCGAGCCCCTTGGGCATCCTCGATTCAGTTACTCTCGTGCACAGGATGACGGTCCAAGCCCAGGTCTCGGCGCCCTTGCGACAGTCATCCATAAATAAAGGTTACGGCTAAGCGCATTCAGCGCTCTGCCACCTTTTAATTTAACGGCGAAGCTGTGAAAGCCTTCGAGCTAAAAGCATAAAAGAACATAAAAGAGGACCAAATATTACCGAAAAGAGCCGAACTGTGAATGCAGGTAGGCTAGGAAACCTACATTGTCCGCTAACCCGCATTGGTGCAGCGTAGAGGACTCTACCCGGCTTCAAAGTGTGGGAGGCCGGTGTCCAGCACTGAGTGATAGGAGTAATAGGCTGTCACTTTACACTTTTTACTTTTAACTAGAAACAGCCTAGCTTGCCCCAGGATCTAATGATATCATCATTTATGCATAACAGTTGTAAATCTACCTTGCAGCTGTTAAGTGACCCGAGATCGTTTTCATAGCCGTTTGACCTATTTCCAGGTTTTAAATGTTTTTCTGACGTATCCGACGGCGTAATTCAACGGTCGTTCAGAGATTGCTGGTTACTTTGAAGCTTGATATTTTGAGTACTATACTTAATTGATATACATGATTTGTGGAGTCTGATTATTATTTTCAGACCAATCAATGTTACACCACTCGATATATAAAGTCAAAAACATTTTTTGTATCGTCGTCTTTACATTAAGGGGAAAGATTTTTTCACTATCTTAAAATTTTGTACTATACCGAAAGAACGTTCTTTTAAATTTTTATCTAATTCGTCAGAAACTCTTAAAGTTATGCTGTATCATCAGAACGATATTTTAAGAGTTCCTTGTATTGTTGCGGAAACCTTAAAAGAAATGTGTTGCAATTATTTTATGAATTTGAAATCAATTTTTTAACAAAAAATTCGTCATCGTCGTGTTTCGTCGGTCGTTTTTAAAATACGAACTTAAAGAAAATCTATGAGTTATTCTTTAAAATGTTGCGATTTACTGGACATAAAGATCTTCCAGAGTTTAACCAATGCTGCTAAGCCTCGCTAAATTCATCAGACCACTTGGTGGCAATAAAACAGTTTTTAAATAAATTGATATTGAACAAAAGTTTGTAATTCCAAAATCCCATCGAAAAAATTACCTCTTTACCACTTTTTACACTGGTGGTAGGATTTTACATACATCGAGGTAGGCATAGGGTGCCACCCCAGGGCCAGTTATTTTGCCGTGAAACAGTATTGTGCAAACATTGCTGTGTTTCGGTTTGAAGGACACTGTGAGCAAGTGTAATCACGGGGCATATGAGACTTGACAACTGATGTTTCAGTGTACCGGGCGCAGTGTGGTGTCACACAGATTTGTTCCGGGTGGCACAGCATTTTTTATAGGCAGACGTTGCACTTACAACAGGTTAAAGAAAAAACAAATTCTTTTTTTATTTTCATTTATGTGTGCCACCAGCGCACGTCGCTCAAAGAGATCAGACCTTTAAACCAAAACACAGATTTAGAAATCCGTCTATGTACTGATCCCCACACTTATGTAGGCAGTGAATGTTGGGTCTGGCAGAAGAAACATGAAAATAAGATTAATGCTGTGGAAATGAAAAGTTTGAAGTGACATTGATGGACAAAGTGAGGAACAGCGTGATAAGGGAACGTTGCGGTGTGGTAGAAGATGAAGTGACAAAGATAGAGAAAGGGATGCTTAGATGGTTTGGGCACGTAGAGAGGATGGATGAAAGAAGATTGACCAATCAGATTTAAGAGGCGAGTGTGAATGGGCAAGCCGGTGAGGGTCGGCGTAGGCGAACGAATCACAATCAGATCGAAGAAGGAAACGCCACGCAACCGATAAGCTTGTATGAAAATACTAGTAGAAAGTAGAAGAAGCGAAAGATGTGTGTCAGGATCGTAGCAAGTGGAAAGATGTGGTCTGTGGCCTACCCCAAAGGAAAGAGGCGTGACTCTTTGTATGTATGTAACGATATCATCAGTACAATAAGTAGTATATGTTGGGTAATATGTGCCATTTAGCTTAATTTACTCGCGAAAGTGATATAAGAATGGCAACTTAATTCAAGGCAATAATTACATAAAAAACTTGCATAGTAATGTGTCAATTCTCCGGTACGATAAATTCTGGACCGCATAATATATTATTACTTGTGCTCCCTTTCCGTATATTTATAACTTCAACAAAAGTATCAGTAAGAACTAGAATCGATGTAGAGGAAGTGATAGGCGGCACATGTGAATTCTACTCACTCGCGCTCGTAAATAAAGCCGCTCATTCCGCATCACTCGGAATGCAGAATGTGGAGGCGGTAAATACATCTGAAAGGTTAGGTTTCCGTTTATTGAATTCGTTTTTTTGATTCCACGATTTTCTAATTTGTGATGTCTAAAAGATATTCAATTCATATATTTTAATCCGTAAGGAGATAAGACAATGATGAAATATATTTAGAAGTTTCCGGCAGTGGTTCTCGAATATGTTAGACATCATTTACCTTAGTCGCGTCTTACAACACCTTGATAGGAAAGAGGTAGGTGCTATTATACTCTGCCGGACACCTATCGCCTAAAAAAATATTGTCATAATAAAAAAATATAAATTGGTATGCTTAATTAACATAAATTTAATTCAGTAACTTTTTCGTGATTGAAAATAAAGCGCAACATACAAATAGGATAACGGTATATGGAAGCTGCAGCATAAAATCTTATGCTTTCGATAAACAGTAAAATTACTATACTTCGGAAGTGTAAGGGTATAAAGGCGTACCGAAGTGACGTGTGGCGACGGGGTTCACCACTTACGTCTCGTAAAAAAGTGGGAAAAGTGGGATACGTGTGGCCTCTGTCTACCCCTTATATGGAAAAAGGCGTGACTGTATGTATGTATTTAAGAGTATAATTTTATTGCACGTTATCTGAGCATAATAAAACTGAAGCGGAGAAGTTGTGTCCTAATCCTAATTAACGTCGAGTTTACGGATCGTAAAGATAACACGAAATTGAGCTCATGATTGACAATACAGGCTCGTTGTTAGCGTTAAATGTCTTAAGAGTTGCCAAATAACCAATGATTTAATATAAAATTGTAAATTTCTCGAATACTTATCCATTTTAGGTTTTTTCATTTATCTTACATTAGTCATATATTTGATTAAGGAAAGTAAGTTAATTTGCTAAGATCCGAGTGCAAAATATAAAATGGTGTGTATTACCTAGTTTTTTTGAAGAGCACCGCCCGCCCTCCCTCAGCAGCGTGCACAAGCCAACTAACGCCGCCACCAGGAACCGTCACCAGATACCCTCCACCAACCACTGCAATACTACCACTAGGTAATATGCACCACTGAAGACGAGAACACGACACGCTACTAAGGGTCCCTCCCTTAGTAGCGTCTCTTAGGGCGGTGCTCTTCAAAAAACTAGGTAATATACACCATTATATATTTTGCTTGCGGATCTTAGCAAATTAACTTACTTTCCTTCATTACAATGGATTTCCACCAAGTATCGTTCGATTCTATTAACTATAATATTAAATTACCAAATGTTCAAGCTTTTAAGCAATTAATGTCTGAAGATACAAACTGCGGAGATGTTATAGTGCGCGTAAACACAACAGTCCTGACCTACCCGCGCCCAATGGAACGCCCGTGCGGCAAGACCACTCAACACAAACAAAACACGAATACCAACAACATGAGTTTTTGCACAAACGTTGGCTCCGGATTTGAACCCAAAACCCACGGTTAAGAAGCACTCTGACCATTAGGCCACGCGGTTTACAGTAACCACTTACCACCAGGTGTACGTTTACCACCCTCACTTACATTAAAACTTTTATCTTTTGCTTTGTAAAAATACCCTTTTCATCGCTCTACATACACATGCCAATCAAAACGAGCCAAACAAAGACTATAAAAGCCGCCAACAACCTAAGCAAACCGATTAAAAGCCCCGACGCGAGCCGCAAATATTTACAAGCCTCGTTCAAGCAGAAACGAATCTTTGTGTATTTTATTGTTTCACGAAATACGCTGATCGTTTAAACGACTAAAGTTGCATAAAAAATCATATTAGACCAACGTTTCATCACGAATATACACTTGTATTTTAGTTAATGACTGCTATATTCATTACACGCTATAATATAAGTGTTTAATAATATATATAGGTGTTTACTGGTGATGGGATTCCTATGCAGGAAAGTAGTAAGAAAGTACCGCCAAAGCTAGTTAATCTGCTGTGAAGCAGTAGTGTGCAAACATTACCGTGTTTCGGTCTGAAGGGCACTGAGAGATAGCGTTATTACTGGGCATATAAGACTTGAGAACTGATGTCTCAAGGTAACGGGCGCAGAGTGGTGCCACACAGAAACTTTCTGGGTGACACAGCATTTGTTATGAGCAGACGTTGCACTTACCATCAGGTGAACGTTTTGGTCGTCTTGTCCCTTGCTTGTATAAAAGAATCATTCTGATATTGGACGAACGTTTCAACAGTTATATTCAATACGCCATTTCAAGTCCACTACAGAACATTGCCGTATGGTGGCGGCTTAAGAAAATCTACCACCCCTTCTCATCCCGTGGATATCGTAAAAGTCGACAGAGGGAAAATTAAAACCAGGAGATGGGCAGCAGCGTTTTCCTGAAGCATCTGAATAAATAAACTGCGGTTGCCAACCCGCCTCCCAAGCGTGCCAACTATAGCAAAACCCCCTAAAATAAAAGCTGCAAACTTTTGTGGCAGTTTATGGGGAAGGCTTATGTTCAGCAGTGGACTAGTGATAGGCTGAAATGATGATGATGATAGTGATAGGCTGAAATGATGATGATGATCATGAGTACGGAGGAATAGGTATTACCATCAAGCTTGGCAGACGGATTAGTGATACGATGAGGAGGCATCTGGTACTGCACGAGACACCCATATTTTAGCTACGGTACGCTACGGCATCCTACGGCACGCTACGGCACATTAAGACACGCTACGGCACGCTACTAGCGGTCACCGATCTATGTATTTCGGATCTCCTATTTTTAGATATTTACTTTTCCTCTGAAGCCACGTCTTTGTCCCGGAAGTGTCCATATGTAGTGTCTTGTAAAAATAATGGCATTAAATGGGATTCTAACGCAGGATTGCGAGCGGCAGGTAAGTTGAACAATTAATACAATTATAAAGAGTAATTATATATTTATTTATTTATTAATAATATATAAAGAGCATCTGTTTAATTTTATTAATTGTTCTTCCATTTCCTCTCGGAAATTAGGTTCCTTAAAAACCCTTTCGGTATATTTCTGATCCTTTTGTTCCAAATAAACCTTTACTGTAACACCATTTGATTCTATTACGGTTGTTAGGATGGTTTATGGTTTTCGTTAATTAAATACATTTACGAGCAGGGAAAAATCGCGGGGTGAAGGAAACCTTCAAATGATCTGCTTTAAAAGGACTCCCTAAAAATATTCACTTAAATATTTTATTTTACTTAGGAATATAAACTCGTCGCTCTGATATCGGTTAACAAGTTAACAGACAATTTAAGAGATAATCTAATACGGAAGTGTGCATTAATTTTAGAGATAAATACCTACATACAGTCTCGCCTTTTTCCCATGTAAGGGGTAGGCAGAGGCCACACACGTAGCTCACTTTTCGATTTGATTTCAATGGGTGACGAACCACGAAGCCTTAGTCGCCGATTACGACACCGCGGTAAGAAAGAGGTAGGTGCTATTCTACTCTGCCAGACACTTATCAGCATTTTTAGAGATAACTTAACTAATATTATAATTTTGAATGTTTTTGTCTGGATTTTTGATATTCAATCACGCGCAAACGACTGATCGTATTCAATTTATCATAAGTTAGTAATTTTATGAAAAAAAATACTGGCCGAAATTTCTCTTATTTTGCATGCATGCAATTTTAGACTGTTTTGTGAATTTTCTTCATAATTTTTTTCTTCGTGATTTTATTTCGATGTTTTAATAGTTATTCTGCTACTCGGGGCGGATACAACCAATCCAACATCATTAAAATCGGTGCAGCCGTTCTTGAGTTATAAATGGTGTAACTAACCCGACTTTGTATTATACTCGTATATATTGATATAAAATTCCCTGTAGTTACAATCGAGATCCAGTTTTTGTTCGAAGTCTTCTTGGTGACACGTTCGACCGCCGTCAGCGCCAAAAGGCAAAAACCTATATAGAATATAGTTTTCAGGTCGATCCATTTGTTCCATTTAGCATTAGTGATTTTGAGTTACGTTTTCTTTTTTTGTAAATACGGACAGTAATTTCTCATTTCATTGTATTTATTTCAAATAGTTGTGGAAATGTTGATAACTGAGGTGCTGAATGTACCACAGACTATTGATCCTATTGTAGGAGATGGATCTTGCTTATTTCGGGCCTTATCTTTTTTATTAATGAATTCCGAGAAATGCATCAGGATGTGCGTGGGCGATCGATAGGTTCATTCCTCGTATAAATCTATCTCAAAGCCAAGCTGAGCTTCTTTTCTGGATGAAAAGGCGACAAATTTCTATTAGGCTGTCGTTCGTCACGAATATCAACAAGTCCAATGCCAGACCTTTGACAAAATCGGACTTTGTCTCCTGGCTCTTCGAACATGGTCAAATTTATGTCAAATTTTCTCAAATCAGGCGCTTCGAAGATGTGAAAGGTTTTGTAGCAAATACCGTGAATCAATGACGGATTGGCTCCCAAGTCTGGACACAAATTGTAGTATTGGTGAATTCCTACAGGTAATTCTTTGATGTCTGCAATCTAATTTTTTTGCAGGGTTACATGGATAGTTTGTTAAAGTCTGTCATTATTTGTTTAGGCGGAACTAATTCCTCGTAATGACCAAAGGGAAAAAAGGGGACATGGGAAGAGAAAAACCAAGAATCACTAAAATTTGAGCAATGTCGGATGGTTTCTAAGATGTAGACGATGGAAAATCCCTTAGTATTCTTATAAATCTGATTAACAGGACCAAAATGTATATACATTTTTTTTATTGGATAAAGTGACGAAACGAGCAAAACGTTCACCTGATGATAAGTGAAACGTCTGCTGCAAATGCTGTGTCACCCAGAACAGTTCTGTGTGACAGCACACTGCGACCTGAAATCATCAACCCTGAAACATGAGTTCTCAAGTCTCATATGCCCAGATTACGCTAGCTCTCAGTGCCCTTCAAACCGAAACACAGTAATGTTTGCACACTACTGCTTTGCGGCAGAATAACTGGCCCTGGGATGGTACCTAACTAGACGGATTCCTGGATAGGATTCCTACGACCAGTAGTAGTTGAGTGCAGTGAGCTGTTAACAGACCGATTACTTTAACTGTTGGATGAAGACAATTGTAACATTTTTTTTATAAAATAACGTCTCAACAAAACGAAGCAATAATATTTAACTGAAATATGGAAAGATACCATAGCTGTACTTATTCATTTAACCGCATATTTTTATAGATCTATAAAACTGCGTAGAACTCCACCCGACCCGAGTACACTTCAAACGATTTATTTATATTCGAGGGGACCGTCTCTACGTCTATACGTCTCTATACATTTTAATAGACATGATGATCCCTTAAAGGTTAATATGACCGTGTGGTCTAGTGGTAGAGTGCCTGTACTACCACGCCGCGGTTCCGTGATACGAATCCCAGTCATTTTTTTTGTGTAAAGTGATGAAACGAGCATAACGCTCACCTAATGGTAAGTGCAACGTCTGCCCATAACAAATGCTGTGTCACCCAGAAAATTTCTGTGTGACTCCACACTGTGCCCATCACCCTGAGACATAAGTTCTTAAGTCTCCTATGCCCAGTGATTACGCTAGCTCACAGTGCCCTTCAAACCGAAACACAGTAATGTTTGCATACTACTGCTTCACGGCAGAATAACTGGCTAGTTATTCCTGCATAGGAATCCTACCACTAGTAACCAATGTTACATCATTCAATCGGAAATCTAGCATTTCGAACTCAATCGCCACGTTGCATAGTAATTGAAATATAAATAATTATCACATAATGTATAAGACTTTCGAACTGATGTCTGTGGACGATGAACGTAGTGTGGTACTACATAGAAATGTTTTTCGTGACACAGCATTTGTTATGGGCAGACGTTGCACTTACCAGCAGGTGAACGATTTGTTCGTCACGTCAATTTCTTTAATAAAGAATATAAATCAATTTCTGTTAGTAAATTAGTTTAAATAATTTCGTGAAACCTAAAAATTTTACACGAGCCAATTCCCAACAGGTTCAACTCATACCCGTGGAAATTACTAAATTTGAAAACCTTTTCAATTAGCTCAATTAATTTTATGAAAATGGCAGATTGCTCGTCGTACTTAAGTAGGGTATGCTAATTGTGTATGGGGCTCCTAAAACGATTACAGGAATGAGACAATAATTATAACTTTTAATAAGTTACCATATCAGACTAGGGATGCTAACGCGGTTGTTATATACAGATATATATTTTAAAATTAGTACAAACAGATATAGAGCTGCGCCCGCCTTAAATTCTGTAAAAAAAAAGTAAAATTTCAGCCTATAAATGTCCCACTGCTGGCCTCCTCTCATTTCTGAGATATATATAATTATATAATTTCGGTGACGTAATCGCGTTTAGCCTTTTGGCTTTTAGGTTTGGTTTGACCCAAACATAAATACATAAATATTACTCCTACTAAAACATCTAAATTCGGACCGTTGCGTTCGCTGCGTGCTAGCGCTACTGTGAATATCTCTATAAAATTATTTTAAGTCATCTAATGACCGTCCGAGGGAGGCTGCGGGCCTCCGTTCGGACTGTAGACTTGTGTGTCGGTAACTCTGGGCGGTGAGAACCGCCCTGGAACACGGGTGTGTCTGGTGTACGCGGTGTGATTTTCGACAGTTGCGCGCCGCTCTCTACGGTGGTCGCGCGACGTTGTGCGTGTTAAGTTAAAGCTATTGACTGTGTGTACAGTGTTGGTTGGATCATGGCTGACCGTATCGTGGTCACGTTTCGCGGGCGACGTTTGCGTTCGGTCGCGTTTTTGTCAGATCGGTAATTCGCTGCTTTAACCACCAGCGGGTTTTGATGAACCGCGGCTTTTACGAAAAACCGCCGTGATACTTCTCTGAAGTGTTCAGAGACTAGGGGCATTTCACAGTCGCTGTGAAGGTCTACGTTGCGTTGGTACCAGCCCGCTCCGGTGGCACCTTGCAAGAATCTATATATAGACGGCTTGAGATAAAAGCCACCCTGTTACGCATGTTCTTAATGTGTTCAGCGAACGACATCGCTGCGTCTAAAGTGACCCCGAGGTATTTGACGCTCTTTTCCCAGGGAATAGGGCGTCTGAACAGGGTGATCGAGCCTAGCTGACTATTGCCGATTGTGTGGCAACGTCTAGCGGGCTTAGACGTGCCCCTCGAGAAGTATATCGCTACACTTTTCTTGGGGTTTACCTCTATTCACCATTTCCGGAACCATTCGCCTAAGCGATCGGCTGCGGCTTGGAGCTGGATCGTTATGCGACCCTTGTGCTTATCGGAATAATACAGGGCCGTGTCATCTGCGAAAAGCGCAAGATTGACTTTTTGGGTCTTTGGGTATATCGCTAGTGTATAGCAAGAAAAGGAGTGGGGAGAGGCAGGAGCCCTGAGGGACACCCGCACGGAGAAAGCGGCTTGGGGAGCGCGTTCCCTCTACCCGGAAGCGAAATAGGTGGTTGGACAAGAAGGCTCGTATGATGTTCACGAGTCTGTCCGGCACTTTAGTGTGATACAGCTTGTAATACAAGCCGTCGTGCCAGACTTTGTCAAATGCCTTTGAGACATCTAAAAATAAGGCCCCTGTGTTAAGAATAAAAGAAAAGCTAAGATGCTAAGAAAAATAAGGCTTAGGGCGGTCGTGGAAGTTCTCTAAAATGTGCTCCGTTAGGCGGTGCACTTGAAGAGTACACGAGTGTTCGGGACGAAAGCCGAACTGTTCGCCTGGAAGAATATTATTATTTAGGACATAGTCTTTTAATCGACTGAGAATTATTCACTCATAAATCTTGGCCATCGAGTTGAGGAGACTTATTGGGCGATAATTGGCTGGTATGTTCTTCGGCTTGTTATGCTTCGCTCATTTCTGAGAGAGTTTTGGAGCTAGGTAGAATCCGCCACGCTGCTCCAATGCGGGTTGGCGGACTGCACATGTCTTCCATTTTTTTTTTTATTTCTTAGACATGCAGGTTTCTTCACGATGTTTTCCTTCACCGCAGAGCACGAGGTAAATTAAATTCTGTGTGTTACTTTAAATGACCTCTAAGTTCCGATCCCTAGTGCCGGCGCCATTATAAATATATTTTTTTTAATTTAAGTGATGGTTTACCATTCTATAGTGAAGGAGAACATGGTAAGGAAACTTACTTGTCTGAGAATTTAAAAATATTTCGACGACATGTGAATTCCGTCAATTCGCACTGAAGTGGCGTGGCGGACACTTCCCGGATACCCTAGTTTTAAAAAACGTCGCCCCACATTAAGATTCCTCTGGTATCGTGAGTTCATTTTACGGGTAATTTCACAAGTACAACACAACTAGACCCGAATGCAAACGAATTGAATTTTTGCAGAAACGTTGGCTCTGGATGAGATTTTTTTTATTAGATAAAAAAAACGAGCAAAACGTTCACCTGGTGGTGTAAGTGCAACATCTGCCAATAACAAATGCTGTGTCACCCAGAACATTTCTGTGTGACACCACACTGCGCTCGTCACCCTGTGGCGTCAGTTCTTAAGTCCCCAGTGATTACGCTAGCTCTCAGTGCCCTTCAAACCGAAACACGGTAATGTTTGCACACTACTGCTTCACGACAGAACAACTGGCCCTAGGGTAGTGCCAACCTAGACGGATTCGTCCATAGGAGTCCAGTGTTATTCAAACCAAGGAACCGGAACTAGGAACTGCAGCACTAGCTAACGCGGCCGTCAAATGGTCAGCCTGTATAGTAGTGGGACACGTATACATACATACAGTAACGCCTTTTTTTCAATATATATGGTAGGCAGGGGCTACTCGTCGTAGCCCTCTTTTCGCCGTCGCGGGAAACGAGACGTGACGGGTGGCGCACGCAGACCCCATTTTTGAGTCTAAAAATTCTTACTTTTCCCCATGCGTTCCCACGAGCAGTATAGTTTTGTTTTTTATTTTGATTGGATAAAGTGATGAAATGGGCAAAAAGTTCACCTGATGGTAAGTGCAGCGTCTGCCCATAACAAATACTGTGTCACCCAGAACATTTCTGTGTGACACCACACTGACACATCAGTTCTTAAGTCCAATATGTCCTTTAATCACACTAGCTCTCAGTGCCCTCCACACCGAACACAGTAATGTTTGCACACTACTGATTCACGGCAGAATAACTGGCCCTGGGGTGGTACCTAGACGGATTGCCGCATACGAATCCTTCCGCCAGTGTTTAAGTGTATTAAATCGGAGCTTTAGTAATCATATAACGTATGCAGATGTGAAAATTCAATTTATAAAGTCTATGAAAAGAAAATAATTTGAACGGATAAATAAACACACGTACATCAATATGCAAATACTTTTTATTGTTTTTCTGATACCATATGTTTATTGTTTGATAAGGAACTGATCCACGGGCTGTGTTGAAAATCACGGTACCCGCAGAATATATGAGCGCTCTCCATTTTGTCGCAACACGCATAACAGTTTATTTAACAAATGTTTTGTTACTATTCAAAAAAAACGATGATTAAAAAAACATTAGGTGCGTTTTACAGACATATACTTCACATGCACAACACCAGATCCAAAAGCCAACAATTTGTGTTTTTACACAAATGTTGGCTTCGGCTGGGATTCGAACCCAGGACCTGCGGCGTATACGTTAGACAGGAATTTTCATACTGACGTCAATTTTCTTTTCTGTTCCTTTTTCCTTATTCATATTTGATTATTGTTCTTATTCTGTGTGAGGTAAATTATTTTAGCGAGAGATATATACAACAAACATTGTTTCTTCCTTTCTTTTGATTCATCTTATATTGTATCCACTATACCACGTCCGTGTGGTGGCGGCTTAAGATAATCTACCACCAATTTTGAAGGAAGGTGTTTCTATAACCCGCTGTAATTGTGTAGCGAAGTAATAAAAAAAAATATAATGGTAGAACACCATCCATGTAACTGAGAGATAAAAAAACAATGCACGTAAGCTTGTGTGGTATCGTTAGATAGGTCTTGCAAAACGATAAGGAAGTTTTAAAGTAACTATTTTATTTAAGCTTGGGATATTTTCGGTTACACTCTATTACCCATTACGCAACCCTTCATTGTGTGTGGTCCGTTTTCTTTTTTAAATTTTGCATGCGGATCTTAGCAACCGTGCCAGCCGTGTGGTGGCGGCTTAAGATAATCTACCACCCCTTCTCATCCCGTGGGTGTCGTAAAAGTCGACATAGGGAAAATGAGAACCGAAGATGGGCAGCAGCAGCTTTCTGGAATATCTGAATTTATCAACTGCGGTTGGCAACCCGCCCGCCAAGCGTGGCAATAGTAAAATCCCCTCAGAATGAGTGTTACAAATTTTTGTGGTAATCTATGAGGGAGGCCTATGTTCAGCAGTGGAATAGTAATAGGCTGAAATTAATAAATGAATACTTAATTTCTTTCTGATTCCTCATATATAGAGATTCAGCCACTGTAGGAGTCGAGAGTGCTTGCAGAATATAGAAAAACTATGTCATCCAATATAAAGAAGGGTTTTCTTTTGAACATACAAATATGTTTATCATATCACTATCCAGTAAATGTAATACAAATAAGAAGGTATGTCCATTTACAATCTCACCATTTATCATGTCACTTTTGCTTTGGTAGAATTGGGCCTGTTGTTCCTGTCTTTGGCAGAAAGAAAAAGTTCTAAAGAGATACGTGGATTTGGTCGGCCCTACGTGATGGACCCCTACCTCTAGGGCGCTCGTCGCATTTTTCTTCCGTGTCAAATAGATTATATTTAGACGTCATCTTAAAATTTATTGAGAATAAGATCGAAATTCATGCATTTTTCGAGTACGAAGATAATGGTTAAGTTTAGGACCCTCGTCGGTCTGAAATGATTACTGAAAGTCAATGCGGTTGGCGCAGTGGTTATGGATTGTTATTCCGGTTCTCGGTATTTGTGTATGTGTACGCACACACGATGTAGTATGAAAATTCGGTGTGGGCCATCGTTTATTTTAAAAACAAACTAAAAAAGGGACTCGTGGATCCAGTGCGGGGTCCATGATATCCTTAACATCTCCCACTAGCATTTTTTTTTAAGAAAACGTCAGTCCGTCTGCGGCTAGTGGGCCGCATAGACTTGCATATACTTAACTAAGTCATCGTTAATTTCAGCATTACGTGACTGGAATGTGTGTGTGTATGTCATAAATTATAAAGTCCCACTTCTCATAAATGTCCCACTGCTGAGCCCAGGCCTCCATTCATTTCCAATACGAGTTGGCGGACTTCACATGTCTTCGAAAATATTTTTATTTCTCAGACATGCAGGTTTCCTCAAGATGATTTCCTTGACCGCTGACACTTGGTAAATCAGCACTTAAATTTGCAAAAATATTTTGCAGGCGCAGGCACCGGTGATCGAACTCAGGTCACTCGCGTATTATGACATTTAAGCTGACCGCCCGGCCTCTGAGCTGCCACGTCTCTCAAAATATGTAATCATCATCATCATTTCAGCCTATCACTAATCCACTGCTGAACATAGGCTTCCCTCATACATTACTACAAAAGTTTTTAACTCTCATTTTCGGTGGTTGGGGGGCAGGGTTTGCAATAGTTGCCACGCTTGGTAGGCGGATTGACAACCTACAGTTTATTTATTCAAATGTTCCAGGAAGATGCTGCTTCCCATCTTCATAATATGTAACGTAGCCCGAATATATGAAGTTCTTAATAATTTGACTACGTTGTTGATTTGTATTTGCAGCTTTGATCATAAATAGGCTATTAAGTTGAAAATGAATAAGCTTAACCAGCATTATACAATTTACGTCTATTTATGGGCACGTCCTTGACAGCCTTACCAGCGTGGTTATCAGTAACCGTTTTGTAGACTCAGCTGAGTGCCACAGATAATGTAATCGTACTTACATTTTACTAACTAAATTGCGAATAGTATTTACTAGTAACGAAGTGATGAATTTTACTAATATTACAAGTTTTCCGAATACAACAAATGTGATTGCTTCACGGTATATTATTAGGGGCTCACCTATAAAATGACCGATTTTGGTACTGGCCATTTGGAGTTTCAATATTTGCTCTAAATAAAACAAAACTTTTATAAATAAAACAAAATGCATATAAAATTAAAGCAACGATTTCTATTTTTAAATCAGTATTTCGTTTCGTTTTTACACGCTTTATATTAGCTTCACTTGTATGTTTGTTTGTTTGTATGTCTGTATGTTTGTATGTTTGTAACCGACTCCTTAGGGCTCGAATTAATTCAAATTTTCAAACCTGTCAAAGATCGATGACAATGCAATAATTCGACTAAAAAATAAAAAATAATAGTTTAAAAAACTAAAAAAACACGTTTTTATAGAAGATCCAACTAAATTACTCAATAGATGGCGCTAACATATTTCTGTTATAGAGGCTGTAATAAATTCTAATAAATGAATAATAGTGTAAATAAGAAAAAAATGTGATATTTTAAAAAAAGCGTGGGGTGCTTTTTAAGATATCATCGAAATGATAATTCTTTATCTCATATCTGTCAATGAAATTTATAACTATAGACACCATGCACCCCACACTTTTTTTAAAATAAAACATTTTTTTTCAAACCATTATTTATTTTTCTGTAACTTTCATGTGATTGCTTTGAAATGAAATGGATAAATTGAAAATTCGTGGTATTTGTGAACATGACTTTCGTCGCAGTCTTTATTTTACATTTCTTTTGAAAGGAAAAAAAATATTATTTTGATTAAAGCTTTTGAAAAATATCTTGCCATAGATGAGACTTTTACGGGATTAGCATAAATCAATTTATCATATTTTTAAATAGATAATTTTATGAGAAAATAAAAACTTTTTCAGTTCCTGATACAAATTCTGTAAAGGTAACCTATAAAGGTATTATAACAATATCGTTAATGACCGCGCAAAAACACTCTTCGGTCGTTATCTTCCCGTATCCGTCCGGAAAGTTCGAATGGAGAGTCGGAAACAGGGGGAAAGTCACAATACATTTTAGTAGACAGTTACGCATACCACTAATCCGTAGTCCTCAACGTAGGCTATTTAAAAAAAACAGATTAAAAAAAGTAGGCCAATGACATGACAAAAAATCAAAATCAAATTAATAGTTTTGTTAATATAAACATAATTTATAATAAACTCACTCTTAAATTCATAAAAAATTGAATTCTTACCTACGAATTTATAATGATATAAAAGCCTATTTTATTATAATACATGATATTAACATTTAAGTGTTTTATATATAGCGCCGTGTAATGAAAGACGAAAGTAATGGTTTTTGAAAGAGAAGAAAATATGTCGGATTGCAAAGTTCTGATTGAACTTGAAAGAGTGGAAAACGTGAAGAGATTGTGTACCTGGGTTCTAAGTTTACGAGAGACGGAAAGCATGACTGTGATATTGAGAGAAAAGTATTGGCAGGAAATCAATTGAATGGGGCTCTGCATAACTTTATGAGTAGCCAGAACGTATCTAAAAAGGCACGACTGGCTGTACATAGGGGGGTTCCGGTCCCCACACTTATGTATGGTAGTGAATGCTGGGTCTAGCAGAAGAAGCATGAAAGTAAGATTAACGCTGTGGAAATGAGAAGTTTGAGAAGTATAGCTGGAGTAACTCTGATTGACAAAGTGAAAAACAGAGTGATAAGGGAACGTTGCGGTGTGGTTGAAGATGTAGTGAAAAAGATAGATAAAGGCATGCTTAGATGGTTTGGACACGTAGAGAGGATGAATGAAAGGAAATTGACGAAACAGATTTATGAAGCAAGTGTGAATGGGAAAGCCGGTAAGGGTCGACCTAGGCTTACGTATCACCATCAGATCGGTGAACTTTTGAGGAAAGGTCACGTTAAAATTAACCGACGAGCGTGTGTGAAAACGCTAATGAAAGTAGAAGAAGCTAAAGATGTGTGTCAGGATCGTAGTTAGTGGAAAGATGTGGTATCTGCCTACACCTATGGGAAAGAGGCGTGACCTATGGGAGAGAGGGCAGCTTTTCTTTCCACGTACTGTGAAAGATCTTTATTCTATATTTTCTTAACTGATATTATTAAGAGAAAAGATTTGATTTTTTTTTGTATGTTTGTTTGGTTGTAATGAATAAATTTAAATGAAACTAATTTTACGGATTTTATCGCGTTTAATTTTTACTATTTACAACCCGACGTTTCGAGTGCTTTACAGCACCCATGGTCACGGGGGGATGGGGGTCCCCGTTTCATTTAAATGTGTAGTGTTCGCGTAAATATAAGAAATCATTATGTAATGAATAAACTCAAAAAACTACTAAACCGGCGTGACTGCATGTATGTATGTAATTAGTATGAATCATCGATCTGTGTAAAGCGAAAACTCTAAGAAATAGCTTTGTGAGGGCGCGGAAATGAAACACTCTTCAAAGAAAACTATCGCTGTTAACTACATATGTCTGCTATGCTTTAACATTTTCATGTAATCAACAACTGTTGCATAATAAAAAATGTGTTTTTTTGAAATGTATTTTTATTCAGAAAGGAATTTAAAAGATCTACAATATGCTTACCCCCACACTAAGCGTAGCCTGTCCTATGGGGGAAGTAATCGATTTCAAAATGATTGATAAAAATGTTGTTATTGATTGCGCAATTGAAAATTATAATTATCGATAACTGGTATGAGTCAAGTGAGTAGGTAAAGCGCGGAAATCAAACTCTCCACAAAGAAAACTATCGCTGTTCCTTGCTTTAATATTTTATGGTAAATAAGATTTGTTGTTTAAAAAAAATGTATAACAAAACGGCGGTAACCGTTGCAACATTGCTCGCGGAAAACTACAGCTGTGATGTATGACTGTATATGTTTTTTTTTGTTGTTTTTTTATAAAAATGTTGTTATCATATAAATGTTTTTTTTACCAACCCAATTGTAAGTTGATAGACCGAACTGGAAACTACTGTAAAATTAGTGACGCAACTAGAATTTGCATTAATAATAAAATGTTCTAGGGCTTAAAACAAAAAAAAATGTAAATACATTTTTTCTTCTGTTTAAGTTTTTATCTGTATCTTTTTATACTGGTAATGGAAGAGCGGAGTTTTCTACTACAGGCATCATGTGCTTAAAAGAAGACTCCAGCAATGATTATTGTTACTAAATTTGTTGATAAAGAAATAAAAAAAATTTTGAAAATTTGAAATTTGTCACCGACATTTGTACCGATCATAGTTTTATTTTTATTTGATAAAGTAACGAGACGAGCAAAACATTCACCTGATGGAAAGTGCAACGTCTGCCCATAACAGATGCTGTGTTACTCAGAATATTACTGTGTAGCACCACACTGCGCCCGTCACCTTGAGACATTAGTTCTTAAGTCTCATATGCCCAGTGATTACGCTAGCTCTCTTAGTGCTCGCTAGTGCCCTTCAGACCGAAACACAGTAATGTTTGCACACTACTGCTGCACGGCAGAATATCTGGCCCTGGGGTGGTACCTACCTAGACGGATTCCTGCATAGGAATCCTACCGACCATAGTATGTAATCCAAAAGCTGGAAGCATATACTATACCTCATATACAAAAAAAACCATTTTAACCGTTTTAATGCATTATGCATAACGCTAATATTATCTATTTATAACTCGAATTCTTTTTATTGTTAGAGTAAAATTTATTTTACAATTTTTTTACATAGTAAATGTTTGTATAAGCGCTATGAAATACGCGCTGTCATATCGTTAATTTATTAGGCCAACGTAAATTTTTATTTTCCCAGGGTTGACTAGTAGTGAATGCCACAAGGCATTAAGTCCGCCCGTTGTAACCCCTTAGAGTAAGTTTTCTTACAATAAGGTATTAAATAAAATAAATAAAATAATGTTGAACGGTATTACACAAAATCCAATACGTTTAATGAATTTGTTATCTTGATCTGAATTAGTACTGCGTTATCGGCGTCCTTTTCATATTTTTATTCAATACAGCGTCATTAAGTGGTATGCAGTTTCATTAAACCGTTATGTAGACAAGTCCAATAGCTATTATCAGTGTATAAAACTCTATAAATAGAATAACAAAGTTCAATTTTACTATTTTTACAATAATTTGACGTTAATAATGTTCTATATTACATTAAAAAAATGTAGGCATGTATACGATTCTTTAAATAACCAATATATACAGATGCATATTTATTGCAACAAATGTGTTCAGTAAATTCAAAATAGAATATGATATCCCAATAACGATATCATAAAAACCAATTGTAAAATTGTATATTCATAAAAATAAATTCCACAGATAAAAAACAACAACAAATAAACTCAAATACTCAAAAACTGAATACTCGAAATCACAAAGAGACTGGCCGGTATACACTTACAAAAAAAAACTTACTTTAACCGTACGCAGCGCGCCGTGCGCGGCGTCTTCGGTGCAGACTTTGACGCCGTCGCGTTCGTACTCCAAATTCCAGCCATCCTCGGAGGACAGGAGCTGCTTCAACGTCTCGAAGTCCGAGTCGTCAGCCACGCGAGCTTCGCCACGCGCCCAGCCCGCGCCTCCCATTCGCACGCGGACATCACAAGCGACTGCAGGGACGAAAAAGCTCGTCGGCTGATAGTCGATGCTTGCGCATGCGCGGGAAAGCGACCGCCATCGCTTTTTGGGTTAGGCGGTTCGAGTTCACAATTGAAACTGTAATATTATAAAACAAACGCACTACTCCTGTAACGCTTTGGAACTCGGTCAGTTAGCTACTTGATAAACTTACATACTTTTCCGACCCTAAATTATATCTAACACACTATTATAGTTGTTAAAAAAACATTTACTGGTGGTATTCTTATGTAGGAATCCGTCCAGCTAGTTACTATCGCTGTTGCAGGTATTTGGCCCTCTAGCAGTAGTGTGAAAACATTACTGTGTCTCGGTCTGAAGGCACTCATAACTTGTGTAACTACTGGGCATATGACACTTAAGAACGAATGACTCAGAGTGAATAGCGCAGTGTGGTGCCACATAGATGTGTGTGGGGGACACAGCATTTGTAGTGGGAAGACGTTGCACTTACCATAAGGTAAACGATTAGCTCGTCTCTTTACTTACTTCGATAAAAGAAATCAATTTAAAAACAAATGCTAGAAAAAAATAATTTAGTTTTTTTGGTTCATATCATTTACATTTCTTATGATTGCCTGATGGATGCGTTCACACACGCGCGTACACAAACACACAGCCGAAATAACTACACATCATACAAATATTTTTCCGTGCGGGAATCGAACCCGCGACCCGCCGTGCAGAAGCCAAGCGCTCGGACCCTACGCAAACCGAAGCGCCTGGTTTGGTTCATCAATTTTTTTTTTATGTATATTATTCAATTTTATAAAACAATTTATGTTATCATTTTCAACTCCAAACTTGCAAATACATCTGGCTTAAAAGTGGTAATTCGTGGTGTAAGGGATCATAGTGTACGAAAACAGTTCACGCTTGACCCAGTTCTACGTTCAAAAACACAAGGTTCGCTCAGTATGTAGCTAAGTACCACTACAGCTTTACCCTTACAAAGGCGCAGGTGTAGCTGCGGATCGGAGTACCTCTTTTCTAACCGCAACACGTTTTCAAAGGAAATATAACTTCAATACATTTCATATAACTCTCCCTATAATTTACACACATTTCTTAACTACAATTACAGACCTATTATTTCAAAGTTTCATATTTTTTTAATCGAGGTCAGTATATTATATTTTTATTTATTTGTTCGTGGAAACAGTCGTCTTTTTTCCAGTCTAAACATATCCAAGTATCAATATTCAAAATACATACATACATTGGGTAGGCAGAGACAACTTTTCGCCTCCGCTGGAACCGAGACGTGACGGGTGGCGAACCACGTCGCCAACATTTTGGTACCATAAAAAAAAATTACTGCACATTGCGTTCCCACGAACAGTATAGTGACAGCATTGCATCTGTACAATACCTTAGTCGCCTCTTACGATACCTCGGTAGGATAGAGGTAGGTGTATTCGACTCTGCTCGACATCTATCGCCTTATAAATATTCAATATTCAGACAAATAGCAACATTCAAGCAGCAAGTCGTCCTCAAAATTTCCGCCGACAATTTTTTTTTTATTTCATAAAAGTGACGGAACGAGCAAAACGTTCACCTGATGGTAAGTGTAACGTCTGCCCATAACAAATGCTGTGTCACCCAGTAAATTACTGTGTGACACCACACTGCGCCCGTCGCCCTGAGACATCAGTTCTTAAGTCTCATATGCCCAGTAATTACGCTAGCTCTCAGTGCCCTTCAAACCGAACACAGTAATGTTTGCTCACTACTGCTTCACGGCAGAACAACTGGCCCTGGGGTGGTACCTACCTAGACGGATTCCTACATAGGAATCCTACCACCAGTAATAAAATTACCGCCGACAATAAAATTATAGGTCCCTTTCACTGAAGATTTGGTGGACTGATTGCGACAAAGATCAAAGTACAATTTTGGTCTTGAATTGATTTTTCCAATCACTGTACACTTTCACGAGCACTCGCCGCGTAACAATCTTTCAATATTAAACATCAAAGCTCAAATTGTACACGGAAATTACAAAATTAAACAAAAACACTGCCGTCACTTTTCGAGTTGGCGCCAAAAATCTGCATCTTGGTCGTCGTAATTATTATTCCGTTAACACGCCTCTCCTGAGTTGGGTAAATTGGCTTTTTAATCAACAAATAGTAACAGTATGCTACAGTTACAAACTTGACTATTCTAGTCGCTTCTTAGGAGCTGGGTAGACATTCTTTTTTTGTATTCATGGCAAAGTTGTAAGCTTTCCGTCTCATTTCATTAACATGGGGTAATGACTAATGAAGGACCGGTTATGCGCGATAATATTGCGACGGCAAGTTCGGGTTGTATCGGGCTTGTACCGTCCAAAACTTCATAGTGTTTCACCTTCACTGAATGCTAGCAGGGCTACGGGAACCAGGAAGCCAGATAAACTAACACTCGGAAGCAGCAGTCTACCCTGTCCCAACGGCGGATCTTTTCTGTAGGTCCGTCACCATACATATCACCGGAGGCTAGGTAGAGCGGCGCAATGTAATGAAGAATGAAAACGTTGGAGAATAGAGAGAATGGCGCATCGTTTTTCTCTCCTTCTCCAACTCACTTGCGAAGGACAGGGTGAGCGGTGCCGATACACCGCCACTCCTTTTCTAGTAGTCCTCTTTTTCTCATCCAGAGTGAGCTTGCTAAGCCCATCCGGAGCGACCACCTGTACTCCCGGGCCAGCCCACTTCTGTATTTTTTTTTTATCGAAGCGTTCTGAATAATAGAAATATGGAATATGTTACAACCAAAAAATTCAAAATTCATATCAAAATTTTAACTTTTATTCAATAAAACACAAAGGTCATTTTTAGATTTAACATCAAAATTTAAAACCAGACTTTTGGACCTGGTATCATCATCGTTTCAGCCTCTTATAGTCCACTCCTGCCATAATAATACGCCTTAAGTTAATATATCACTTTATCTTTTAAACACAGAGACGCAAGAGGAGCCTGCGTCTCAGTAGATAGTCTAAGTACCTAAGTTTCGCAGCCGTCAAATTATTTTAAGTTATTGCTATAAAAATAGGGATCCTTTCTATTTTACATGAGACTTAAGTACTGATGTCTCAAGGTGACGAGCGCAGCGCAGACACGGAACTTTCCAAGGCAAATTTTCGTTTCGCTACAATCTTTAATTTGATGACGTAAAGACGACATCAGCACTCTCACACACAGTTATTTTTGTCATTCGACTCAATAACAGATATTATCAACGCACTGACAAACAATGTAATTTAATATCAAAAAGAACTTCTTTAAGGGTCGAAAAATAAAAGAGACACGACGAAAGAAATATCTGCGATCAACAAAGAAAAAATTTGAGAAATATTTTATGTACATAGATTTGTATTAACTTTTTTTCTTCTAAGACTATTCGAGCTCCATCAATTCTGATTGGAAAAAATACTACTGCAACAGAAAACTGCGGGAATAATCTCGCACGTAAAGAAAATTGCCAGGATCGAAAGTGATTGTATGCCTGCCAGACCGAATGCTTCATCAGATCATTATGATGTAAAATTGTTTCTAAGTCTCTCCGTCACCACGAAACGTCAGATTAAATAATAAAATGAATTGCCATAAAATTCGTAAAATTGTTGTATTGAATTATATAGATCTTAAACGCTACTACACAACAACAGTGGTCAGTGAAACTGTACAAATGCAATGTCTTCTCCTTCTTCAACATCATGAAAATATTTTAAAACGGAACCATTTAAGCTAACAATTGTTGTCTGTAAGTCTGCCTATACCGTAAGATATGACAGGATTGAAATTGGTTCGAAGACCGCGGCAAGACGTTAATAAAATTGTCTAGCTCTCGCTCTTGTTAACCTCATTCCGCGCTGATAAAAACAATGCTGGCACCATAAAAAGAGCGTGAACTGAATTAATTTTGTAAGCTAGTACGTGTTTATTATTATGTCGATATTTGCCGATTATTTATTTTACGTATTACTATCTTACTAGGAAATATTTGATTTTCCGAGAAAAAAGTCCGTCTTTAGGACGAAAGCTATCTCTGTGACAAATTTCGTCGGGAACAGTTCAGCGGTTAAGCCGAGAAAAGGTAGCAAACAGACAGAGGGACAGAAGAGTTACTTTCGTAATTATAATATTAGTGTGGGTTTATTAAATTATTTCAGAGCAGCCATGTTACTCTAGATATAAGTTTTTAATATCTCGTGGGAACTATTTGATTTTCATGGATAAAAAGTATCTAGAATGCAAGCCTATCTCTGTACCAAATTTCGTCAAGATCGGTTCAGCGGTTGAACCGTGAAAAGGTAACAAACTGACAGAGGGACAGAGAGAGCTACTTTCGCATTTATAAAAGTAAGTATAGATATTAGTATGGATTATTTATTTATTGCTTTTCCAAACTCCATCCGAATGTTTCTGCGGCTGTATTGTTAGTTATACAGCCGCAATTCTGCAGTGAAGCAGTAGTGTGCGAACATTTCTGTGTGTAGGTATAAAGAGCAAGTGTAATTTTTTGGCATATGACACTTAAGAACTAATGTCTCAGGGTGCCGATCGCAGTGTGGTGCCACACTAAAATTTTATTGGTGACACAGCATTTGTTATGGGCAGACGTTGCACTTACTATCAGTTGAACGATATGCACGTCTCGTCATTTTCTCATATAAAAAAATATACTAAGACCACGCGGATCTATATTGTCTACGGCAAACGACACGTATACATTACTTCTGAGACTCCGTTGCCGCAACCTCAATAAAAGGGATACCTTTAGGAAATCAGCTGACAGTGTCTACGTATGTCGCGTTTCAAGCAAGATCTTCCCTCTCTCTAGGGATCCAAGTTATACCGATACGTGATATCATTTGTTAAAATTTTGTTTAAGTTTCTTAAACAAATAGGTCCTTCTAGACAAGATATCGGTATTTTTCTAAACAATTTCTTAAAATAAGTTTCAATATATGAACGAAATAACGCTCCAATTAACCAATATCTGTTTTTGTTATTCTATTATACTTCTAATAATACCATACCTATTCCAATGATTTTTCACTCGATTAGATATTATATAACAGGTCACGGTGAAAGAATATACAAAATCCATGTTTTTTTTTATGTATAGTCTATACATATTTTATTTATTAATAAAATTGAACTATCCTTTTGTAATAACAAAATAACAGCTTTTTACTCAATGCTTATGAAAGTATGTACGGTGCTTATAAGAAAGAAATTGTTTTTAAAATTTTTCTCGGTCTATCTGTCTGTCTGTTTGTTCCGGCTAATCTCCGAAACGGCTGGACCGATATTGACAGGTCTTCAACTGATAGATAGCTGATATTATTGCGCGTAACTGAGGTCACTTTAATTTGAGAAAAATAATTAGAGTTCCGCGTCGTCGTCGTCGTCGTCGTCGTCGTCGTCGTCGTCGTCGTCGTCGTCGTCGTCATTTCAGCCCATAACAAGTCCACTGCTGAACATAGGCCTCCCCCAGAGATTGCTACCACAGTTTGTAGCTCTCATTTTGGGGGGATTTTGTCATAATTGCCACGCTTGGCAGGCGGGTTGGTAACCGCAGTTTATTTATTCAGATGTTCCAGGAAGATGCTGCTGCCCAACGGGTTTTTAGTTTCCCTCCGTCGACTTTTACGACACCCACGAGAACACGGTTCCGCGTAAAGAAATTAAAATCCCAAAATCCGATTCAAATTAAGAAGTATAATTTATATAATCGATCTGAGTCTGCTTTTTTACGCAGATGAAACCATTGTGCACAGCTAGCTTATAAAAATAAAGTATGTAGAGATAGAAAAAGTTTGATTAGTTGCTTTGCCTTAAAGTCAGAAAAAAATTCGTCCCTTCGCCTGCATTCTAGGTAACAAAGCAAGCGCAGGAAGGAAATTTTTTGTTGACATAGGTTCTCGAGGGGACGTCGATGGGTGCATGTGAATCAGGTTCGTCAGGCAGGCCGTGGAAGAGAACTGTTATCAGCAATGGCCTTATGATGTGAAAAATGTCAGACCAGTGATGGGCACCAGGGCAAAGATGGTACTACAAACGGATAGGCGATCCGTCTGCAAAGCGTGCCGATCACGGTAAATCTTACCACCGTAGGCGATAGCCACTGGTTGACTATTAATAAGTTGATGATGATGAATAGTTTGAGAAACAGTATATTGATTGTGATTGACAGTGCGAATTAAATAGCTTGATAGATTATGCGTTTTTAGCACAATCTTGCCTAAATGCAAGGAACTCTGCGGTCCAAGACGCTGAGTGTTAGCATGAGAAAAGCCTATTCACTCTTGCGTTGAAGAACGCAATATCATATCGGTCTAGGGAAACTGACGTAAGCGTAGATTTCTGTTCCTTTTAAAAACGACGCTGCAAACCGCTTTGTGCGAGTACGAGATACTCAAACAACAAAGGAAAGCCTACCGTTGCCTACCGATACAGACATCAAGGAACTTTCACAATACAAAACCGTTATTTAGTTGTATGTCTGATTGTTAATTTATATCTGTTAATTTATTAAAGTTAATTTTCCATAGCATAATTCGATATCATAGCATCTTTGTGATCAACCTCATTCAGAGAGTTTTCACATTGCTGAGGCGACCGACTTTCGGCAACGCGACAACTTCACAGACAAACAAACAGACCCGAAACCAACAATTTTTGTTCCAGCAAATGTTGGCTCCGACTGGGATTCGAACCCAGGATCCTCGCATAGTCAGGTACTCGCACCACTAGGCCACGCGGTTGTCCTTTGGGTACCACTACACAGAGACTCCTATTTGTGTTTTAAAAGTAAAATTATATTTTCCTGAAGTAGCCCGGATTTACATCAGGACGTCTGACACCTCAATCCTCCTGTGACCAGGAGTGCTGTAAAGTGCTCGAAACGTCGGGTTATAAATAGTAAAATAAAACGCGATGAAATCCGTAAATGTAGTTTTTTTAAATGTGAAGTATTCGCGTAAATGTAAGATATCATTATATTTTTGGTTTTTTGTAATGAAACTTTTTTGGGCACGATAAGAGTAAAATCGAAGATCGAATTTAGGTGCAACGTTTTGTTGCAATGTTTTTATTATTATTAATTAACATTTATGGATTAATTAATGATTAGTTATATACGGAAAAGTTATTTTAATAGTGATTAATATTTTTGTTAATTCATCGTCATCATCATCATCATCATTTCAGCCTATCATTAATTCCCTGCTGAACATAGGCCTCGCCCATAGATTGCCACAAAAGTTTGTAGTTCTCAATTTGGGGGTTCTACCATAGTTGCCACGCTTGGCATTCGGGTTGGCAACAGCAGTTTATTTGTTCAGATGTTCCAGAAAGATGCTGCTACTCCTCTTCTGGTTTTGTTGTTCCCTCTGTCGACTTTTACGACACCCACGGTATGAGATGGGGTTGTAGATTCTCTTAAGCTACCACACGGCTTCAAGTTTATATATTTTTATTTTGTATTTCTAATTTATAAATGTTTCAATACTGTCGCGTGCACTGTGTTGCACGCGGTCATTTTTTTAACAAAATTTAGGGCCTGAAATAATGAAAAAAAAAATATCTTTCTCTACTGCAAAGTCACCAACTCGCAGTTTTTAATTTCTTTTGTTACGTGTATTTGAGCATACTAACAAAGCACTCGATGTTCTGGGGGAAAGAAAATGAAAGATCAATTAATCAACACGGCGGGGTAATCAATTACCCACCTGTCTACATCAGCAAATCTACTTGGAAAATATTTATATTAAAATTTATTTAAATACATATAATTTTGCTTTTAAACTGAAAAGGATATATAGTCATTATCATTAATCACAGGTGAATTAAATAGTAAAGTACAGCTTAAAAACGTTCCACTGCTGGGCATATAGTAAGTGTTTGGAGTAGGAAATATTCCACCACGCCGTCCTAGTACATGTTGTAGTACTATGAGCAGACTTCACATGTTGTCGTAATATAATATATTTTATTTCATAAGACATGCAGTTTTTCCTCGCGTTGTTTTCCTTCACCTTCGAACACGTGCTGCTTAAAATTTCAACTAACAATACAATAATTGAGTGTCCTTAGCGCTGGAAGCCGTTTGGTGGCGGCGTAAGAAAATCTTTCGTAGCGACATCTAAGTCGACACACGAAAAGCTCAAGAAATAGCTGAGACATCCAACAACGCGCTATTGAAGTTTCCGAAATGTGACCTATACAACGTTATTCATAATCGGTATAACATTCCAGCACCTACCTATGCAACCATGCCCTGTTAAACACAACGGTGATGCTTTAATGACAAAATTGAATACTAATAATGTCCATACAAAACTTTAAAATTATTTGTTTTGTAAAAGTTTACGCTACCCTAACTCAGAAAGTCGTTGCCCCGAACCAGACAAATTCAAAATACGTTTTCTTCTCCATTTAATTTATGTTACCCTACTACGGCGTCATACCAACAGATTTACTTCGCAACAGATTTCCTTAAGCTTCATGTTATCCTAGTACTTCCGAGTTCTTTCGATGGCAGCTCAATGGAAAAACGCCCAATTAAATTTATGAGTTCATTGCCTCGATCAGCTGTATAACAGGGTAGTCACCTATGAGTTTTAAGCAAATTCTTTAAGTCGACATATCTCCTACAGGTATCACGCTACGAGGCTCATTATATTTTTTGGAGCATATACACATCGTCCCTAAGCCCAGCCTGCTGGGATGTATAAGACATTACGAATGACCCTGTATATACAACATCTAAAGATTTCTGGTATAGGAGATGTCCTCTATAGACCAGACCACCCGATCTGGCGGGTAGCTACTCTTTTCCTCGGCACTTTCTTCTGCCAAACTTCCATCCCTTCTCTTCCCATGGGTGACGTAAGAGTTGCTAAGGGTAATGCTCAATGATTGATTTAGGCTTTTAGGCCCGCAAGGCTTGAGCTTAGGGCAGTAATATTTACAAGGCACATAGAGATCTATATTGATTAGCTTCGGTCGTTGTTGTTTAAAAGATGATTTAATTTCAGGACTAGATTTTTTTAACAACTATTAAGTATGCCATTACTAAAGGTAATAAAAATGTATGGATAATATTACAGAACAAGAAGTGCGTTCTATTGCAATGGGCCTATGGCGCTTTATAGCACTGGGCGTAGGGCGCTATCTAACTTAAATCTGCTGCTGGTAATGTCAGGCCAATTTCAAGACTCCCGACTGGTAGCCAACCTACTCGAATAATTCCAGGCTTAAAATATACAGTGCCCTTAAAAACGAACGGAGGCCCGTCCTGGACAGAATAACATTTATAAGATTTACTAGAACTTTACTTTACAAGAAGAAACATAAGACTGTGTTCCGTATAACGGTCCCTGAAGCATCTATGCTGCGTTAATTCGATTTGTTCTCCATCAGACATTCTATCTGCTCTTATCAATTGACTTACGAATTACTGCTTTATTTTTGTACTAATAAGATTTACTTTCATTGACAATATAGTAGTAGTGTAGTCTACATTTATTTTTAAATTAAATTTTGTTCATTTTTATAGGAATGACAGGATGTTCTCCTTATGGTAGGTACATTTCTGTGTACACTGCCCCCGTCCCCTGAATCTTTAGCTCTTAAATCTCATACGGTCAGTAATTAATCCAGCCTTCAAAATCGAAACACATGTTCGCAAACTATTACTTCACGGCAGAATAACTGGCCCTGCGGTGGTACCTACCTAGACAGATTCCTGCATGGAAATCCTACCATCGCAAAATGTACTAAAAACTTTTGGTGTTTATTACATTGTATTTTTTTAATTATTTCTTTTATTTACGCGAGGGTGTAATACATTTAATATAGTAAGACACAGACACAGTTAAGCTCATTCTGCGTAGATCGGAAGAAAATAATAATTAAAAGCTGAAGGGACCCTGGATTAACGATGACATGAGGACGTCTGTCACTTTAGTCCGCCTGTGACCATGGGTGTTGTAAAGCGCTGGAAACCTCGGGCTATAAATAGTTACAATAAATGCGATAAAATCCGTAAAGTAAGTTTTATTAATTGCGTTTTCTTTTGAAAAATCTCTCCCCGTTCGTTTTAAGGAAATAAATTTCACTTACACAAATCCGAATCCGTAACAACTATCTGCAGGCCATACGAGTATTTGAACCGAGTGCGAATCGAAAACGCGATCCATAATGCAGGAGCTAATCAGTAAGCCACTGCGCCAAATCAGCTGTAATTTTTTTTTTAGTTCTGCTATAATATAACGTGGTTCGCCACCCGTCACGTCTCGTTTCTCACGGGGGCGAACGTACGAGTGTGATCTCTGCCTGTCCCTTATATGGGAAGGCGTGTCTGTATGTATGTATGTTACAATATAATGTGTTGATAGTCGGATTCCTTTTTTTAATAGGAGAAAGTGAGACGAGCAAAACTTTCACCTCATGGTAAGTTTTTACTGTTGGTAGGATTCCTATGTAGGAATCCGTCTAGGTAGGTACCACCCAAGGGCCAGTTATTCTGCTGTGAAGCAGTAGTGTGCAAACATTACTGTGTTTCGGTTTGAAGGGCACTGTGTGCTAGTGTAATCACAGGGCATATGAGACTTAAGAACTGATGTCTCAGGGTGATGGGCACAGTGAGGTGTCACACAGAAATGTTCTGGGTGACACAGCATTTGTTATGGGCAGATGTTGCACTTACCATCAGCTGAACGTGTTGCTCGTTTCATCACTTTATACAAATAAAAAAAGTCTACCCATAAAAAATACTATGTCTGTCGGTAGCGATAAACTCGCAAGAGACATTAGAGTGGTTTAAGTGTTCAAACATGAGGCGGATTTTACAGAGAGTAGGATTCCTATGTAAGAATCCGTCTAGGTGGGTACCACCGCAGGGCCAAATATTCTGCAGTGACAGTGTTTCAGTGCAAAAGGCACTTAGAGTCAGTTTAAATACTGAATTAAGAACTGATGCCTCAGGGGGACGGGCACAGTGTGGTGTCACACAGAAATGTCATGTGTAACACAGCATTTGATACCGGCAGTAGTTACACTTACCATCAAGTGAACATTTTGAACGTTTCGTCACTTTCTCCCATAAGAAAATCGTCATGGACGAAAGTGTGATATTGTAGATGCGGTATAAAACTCTGACTCGTATCTTATGTGATTTAATGCATGCAATCTATTGCGCAGATTGTGTGAATTACGCCTAAATAAACAAATACTGCAAGGTTATTTTATTTTATTTAAAAAAGTATATATGAACATGAAAAGAAACAAATATAATAACAAAATCAAAAGTCATGATCATGAGACGATACAATAACGTGATGAATTAAGTTTATTGTTTTGGGAATTAAATTCATTTTTTGCAGCCACTGATGTCGGGCAGCGGTTTTCCCTCGCAGTGATTCTTCCAGCCATACCAGGCGTTGAAACCATGCCTCTGGTAGATCTTCTTGGCGCAGGCTGCCGCCTTCGTTATATCGTCAGTCAGAAGTTCTGAAATATCAGAATAGTTAAGAAGTTATATCTTCGCTGTAAATTAATGTGTATTTACTGACATTTTAAATATAAAATCATACTATACTAAAGATTCAACTCGGCTGGGCTGCGTTCGAGAAACTGCGTTACATCTTCTCGTCGAGTACCTATACCTTAATGTCTGAAAACTAAAGTGCATGACCAATGCGTGTGACATACGGAACCGAGACGTGATCCTTCGCTGCAGGCCGCAGCAGCTATGGAAAGAGCCATGCTGGATGTTTCTCTACGATATAAAATTCGCAACGATGATATCCGCATCATAACTAGAGTAACTGACGTTGCTCTCAGGATTAGTAAAATGAAGTGGCAACTTCATACCGGCAAACGCAGTGTAGAGCGACCCTCCACTAGATAGAGCGACGATCTGTGCCGTTTTACGGGAAGTCGATGGATACAGGTGGCTCTGTATTTTGAGGCAATCTATGGGGACGGATTTTGTTGAGCAGTGGACTGAAAGATGACGATGACGATGACTATAATAAAGATAAAGATTTGTATATTTAAACGCGCTTATCTCACGAAATACTTATCCGATTTGAAAAAGTATATATTTATAAAACTTTTTACTACAGCCTTAAGGAGCCGCACGCTGAGAACCGGACATAACCGAAACAGACCAAACTGTAAATGGTTAGGTCAGCGGAGTGCCATGGTGTACGACGCAATTACAATATGGTCGGATTATTTCATGAAGTCGAATCTGCACAACTAACGTTCGCATGTGACGTTGCAGTCCTTGCCGGGCTGGTTTGTGTTGCTGCACCAGTACATGTCGTTGATCTGGAACAGCCCGTAGTCTCGGGAGCCGTTGGTGTTCGGCTTGCTGACGATGTCAGTCCGGCGGGAGCTTTCGTTTTCCACGAGGCACACCCCTTCGAATTGGAGATAGGTTAGTATCTTAATAAAAACTGTTTATCAAAGATTATTGTAGGGTACCGCCAAAAAAATTCTTGTGCTATCGTAATGGTTGGACTGACTGAGGCGCCAGCCAACTACCCGAAAGTATTTTAATAAATTTAAAACATCGAAATCGTTTTATAGTATATTTCTAAATACCGACATTTGAAGCGATTTCTAAAACAGATAATAAAACTACTTTTTTACGGATTTTATCGCGTTTAATTTTTGAACTATTTTTACCCGACGTTTCGGACGCTTTACAGCACCCATGGTCACGGGGGGACGCGATAAAATCCGTAAAAAAGTAGTTTTATTTAAATGTGTAATATTCGCGTAAATAAAAGAAAACATTATCAGATAATAAAAGTTGACAATTTAAAATAATTGTAGGTTCAAATAAGTTTCAATTTATACACATATATATGACATTTAACCTACCTAAAAATGTGCATGTAAGGAACGCGCGTGTCGTCTACAATTATCTAAATGTCACAAAACTGTTTCTGATACAGCAAAGATACAAGCAAAGGCAAAAACAACCATACTGTCTAAAAAAATTTTGCAACTAACAATCTCGCATTCGGTTTTCCGGAAAGCCATGTTTTCTGAGTTGGCGCACTAGCTCGCATCTCGACAACTGCTTAGCTTCACATTGAAGAAGTACTGCTACAGCAAGGAGAACTATAGTCCACTTCATATTGATGAATAAATGATTTAAATTATTAGACTAATGTAAGAACTTTACTGTTATAAAGAAAACAATTGAATACTGTCAACGGTGAAAAGTATCGTTTATATACTGCATTTGAAGGAATACGATTGATTACGTCATAGGGTGCAGTGTACGAGGGAATTACTTAGTATTGTAATCTGATCAAGTGGCAATTAACAAACTTTATTAAAGTGGAAAGATATGTCGGGGTATATTTTTGTTTCGACATTGTAAAAGAATTGTAGGATAACATAGACCAAGAAACACAAGCTGTAAAACATTGAAAGTATGCTATGCTCTTTAAACTATTCGTATTTTAATTTCAGGCTAAACATTTCCTTGTGTGGCCAGTTAGCGGTACAAGGACTTATCCGGGTCATATCACCGGGTTCACCAGTAATTCCTTTACTGTTCAGGCTGCACTACTCTGGAATTCCTTGCCTGACGACATAAGAAAAGCTCCAAATAAAGGCTCGTTTAAGTAATTATTAGTTCGTGATTACTATTTGAGCATAACCAATGTTTGATGATAGAAATGTTACCTATAGTTCGGTTTTATATAATATGCCTATTATATGTATTAATATCTTCTTTTTTTATTGTGTAAAGTGACAAAACGAGCAAAACGTTTACCTGTTGGCAAGTGCAACGTCCGCCCACAACAAATGCTGTGTTACCCAGAATATTTCTGTGTGACACCACACTGCGCCCGTCACCCTGAGACATCAGTTCTTAAGTCTCAAATGCCCAGTGATTACGCTAGCTCACAGTGCCCTTCAAAGCGAAACACAGTAATGCTTGCACACTACAGCTTCACGGCAGAATAACTGGTCCTGGGGTGGTACCTACCTAGACGGATTCCTGCATACGAATCCTACCACCAACATCTATGTTTATTTTTATATTAAATTTGTTATTTACGAGTTGTTATGTATATTTCTTGTGTGTATATATATATATATATATACCTACTTTAAAATTATTATTTTACTATTCTATAATTATACCTGCCAGAATAGCTTACCACACCGCGGGTTGACTGGCAGAGAATGCCGATAGGCGCATTAAGTCCGCCCATTGTTACCTTAGAATATAAGGGTGTAACAATAGAGGGTAAATAAATAAATAATTTTAGCCCATCACTTGCCCCCTGCTGAACAAAGGCCTCCCTCATAAATTGCCATAAAAGTTTGGAGCTCCCATTTTGGGGGAATTTTGTCACAGTTGCCACGCTTCGCAGGCGGGTTGGCAACCAGTTTATTTATTCATATGTGAAGGTGCTGCTGTCCATCTCCTGGTTTTCATTTTCCCTCTGTTGACTTTTACGAGACCCATGGCATGAGATGAGGGTAGATACTTTTAATTAATTTTAGAAAAGCACGACCTGATTCTTGCACTCTTGCATTATCAGACTCCTTGTAGATAGGACGCTGCCGCCAATCACCGAACAGTACACTGTTCAACTCTCAACTGTGGTGGAAGAACCATATCGAGAAATGCCAAAAATAGGTTGTAGTCTATTTCTAGCATTTCTTGATTCTCCCGCCATCTTCTTCCGCCACAGTTTTAGAAAGTCATAAGATTTTCAGTTTATTCCTATTTTAATTACTTTGAAACATGGCAATCATGTTCATAGTAACTTCAAAACAGCTTTTGCTATCTGCTTCGATTCCATGAAACGTATGTCTCATGGAATTGTTATTTAATTTACAAAATGTTTAGTCAAAATCAACAACATTTACGATCAAACTAATTTGATGCTTTATACATGCATCTATTATAAGAAGCTCTTATATGCTTTATATTTCAGTAATATACTTAATCACCGCGACCTTTCCAATATGTTGTGGTTTTTAATTTTCAACGCTAAGTAAAGATAAAGCAAGCTCACAGGCAACCTAACAGTAAAAAGTGGCTGTAGATTGCGGACATCATTTTTGAACATTAAAGACATAAATGCGTTAATTTCCACTGAGGACTATTTTTATAGAAGAAAGGTTAAACAAGCATGTGGCCCACCTGATGGTAAATCACCTTCGCCAGTAAACATCCGCAACACCAGCAGAATTGCGGGAGCGTTACCAGTCTTTGATAAAGTGGCATGCCTTTATCTTGAAAGTTCCTAAGTCATATCGGTTTTGAAAAACGGAAGGGGACAGCAGATACGCGAATTGGCCGCACATGCGTTACTTCAAGTTTAAAAAAGCATGCAGTAGTGGAATGCAAACCAATAAGACCACCAATAAGAGTCGCCGCTTCCGGTCAATCTCGCAAAAGTTTAACGCTGTTAGTTTTCGTTGTTACGTAAATTTTACTGTGCCTAGATTAGTTACTCGTTGACCTGACAGTAAGTGCCACGCTTGCCACATCATTTACGGTGCCACACAGAAGCACCTCCATAGCAACCTTGTATAGAACACTGCACTACGCTGTTCATCATGATTCATTGGTCTACATTAAAGTCATAAATGCGTTATTATCCTCTGAGGACTTTTTTTATATTATTACTTACTACTATTATTATATACTATTATTATTATTTTTATAGAAGATTCATTGATTCTTAAGTCACAGCCTGGTAATTACACCCAATTGTAATTTCCCAGTAATTGCCACGGTGATCTTCAAACTGAAACACAGTCGTGTTTGCACTACTGCTTTACAGAATAACGTGCACAAGAATCAGGCTCATGAGCGTTCTCTTCCCTCACCTCTAAATCAACCTCATCGTTAAATCTCGTACCAAGTATTAAAAACGAAGCTTTATTTTTTTTATTTAATGAATGCGACAATTAGCTCGGTTGCTCGGTGGCCGGGTGTTAGCCTTTAATTTCATAGTACGCGACTTACCTGGGTTCGATCCCCGGTGCCAGCATCTCTAAAATTATTGTACAATTTGAAGTGCTGATTTACCACGTGCTCAGCGGTGAAGGAAAACATCGTGAGGAAACCTGCATGTCCGAGGAATGGAAGTATTTCGAGGACATCTGAAGTCCGCCAACCCGCATTGGAGCAGCGTGGCGGACTATTCCCCGCTCCAAAACCCTCTCAGAAATCAGAGGAGGCCTGTGCTCAGCTGTGGGACATTAATAGGCTGTTACTTTACTTTTTACATTAAATCACAATTAAACATTAATAGTACACCTATAACAGGCGTATGCGAATTTCGCTGGATTGTGACTTATTGTAAGTAAGTATTTTTTAAAGTTTTCATGATTTCACCATCATCACAGAAGTCCAGTAGTCACAATTCTTTTATCAGCTTAAGGCATTTGGGGATTTCTCCATAAAGTGTAACACAATCGTCAACATTTCTTCATTACTTTCTACAGCTAAGTATTTAAGAGTGATTTATTTACAACAACATCATACTTTCGAAGTCTATGAAACGGTAAAGTTTATCTGTTTTTACTTATTTGAAAATACATAAACCAATATGAAGTGGTTCTTGCTTATCATTGCCATGGGAGTGTTCCTTCAGTGTGAAGCCAAGCGGTTGTCGAGGTGCGAGTTGGTGCGGCAACTGAGACGGCATGGCTTCCCAGAGGACAAAATGAGGGATTGTAAGTTAAATTTGTATTTACTACTGACTTTTCACATCTAGATTCGTGGTAGCTCAGAGGCCGAGGAATCCAGCACGTTCGAGGAACAAAAATATTTCCAAGACACATGAAGTCTCCCAACCTGCATTTAAGTAGTGTAGCATTGATGCGCAGCGGACTCTTCCCGGCTCCAAAATTCCCTCAGAAATCAGAGGAGGCCTGTGCTTAGCAGGGGGACATTTATGGGCTGTCGATTTACTTTTTGCACCTAGCACTTGGTAATCTGTAAAAATAGTCAGCCATCAGTCAGTTAATAGTCAACAGCTGGGCATAGGCCACTTCCAATAAGGGAGGATTTGCTGTAATCGCCACGCTTAACGGGCGCATTGGCGATTGGCGTAGTACTAGACTCCTCGCGCCTTAGACGCTTCTGTCCGCCACCGGTCTCAGGGCATTTTCGAAATGTTTATTACGCCATCTCGGTCGGATGCCACGAGATTTTTACTCATAAAGAATTGAAATTAAACTTTTAATAAAAATACACTCAAATTGAGCGGAATTTGATGATGCCTATGAAGGAATCCGTCTAGGTAGGTACCACCCCAGGGCCAGTTATTCTGCCGTGAAGCAGTAGTGTGCAAACATTACTATGTTTCGGTTTGAAGGGCACTGTGAGCTAGCGTAATCACTGGGCATTCGAGACTTAAGAACTGATGTCTCAGGGTGACGGGCGCAGTGTAGTGTCACACAGAAATGTTCTGGGTGAAATAACATTTGTTATGGGAAGACGTTGCACTTTACATCAAGTGAACGTTTTGCTCGTTTCGTCACTCTATCCAATAAAAAAAAAGAATTGTTTAAGTGGTTTTGTTAAACAGGGGTATGCCTAGTGGAAAAGGAAAGTTCTCGGCGGACTGGCGTGGTAAGCAAGAAGAACAGCGACGGGTCACGGGACTACGGTCTGTTTCAGATCAATGACCAGTACTGGTGTAGCAACACCAAGAAACCCGACAAGGACTGCAATGTCACCTGCAAACGTTCGTATCTTACTTCCACACAATTTATTTTTACTTTTCCTTAAGCTAAAACAAAGCAGTGGTTAAAAAAATAATAACACAAACAATTTATCGATTTGAGTCACATTTATAGTGATGTTCATTGTACACGAAAGTTATAGTGATATACATTTACTATGTGGTGGCAGCTTAACAGATCTATCCCCCGATCTCATCCCATGGGTGTCTTAAAAATCGACTCAGGGAAAATGAAAACCAGAGGATGGGCAGCAGCATCTTCGTGGAACATCTAAATAAAGCTGCGGTTGGCAACCCGCCCGTCAAGCGTGGCAACTATGATAAGATCAATATGTTCAGCAGTGGGCTAGTGATAGGCTGAAATGATGATGATAACATTGCACACCGGCTGATATCGATGACACTAATAGCGGACTTTCTGGTACAGGATATAACGCAGACAATAACAATATTTCTGATATAAGTTGGATTATAAAGTAATCCAAGAAAGACTCGTGACTCAGAAGATAAGCATGTTATCCACTTAGTCATACCAATACGCGTATCGCAAAATGTAATTTTGTATGAGTGATATATCGATATGAGTTCTAAATTCCCTTTCAGAACTTTTATCTAAAAACATAACAAAGTCGGCTGCTTGCGCCAAGAAGATTTATCAGCGACACGGTTTTGACGCTTGGTACGGCTGGAAGAACCACTGCCAGGGTAAACCCTTACCCGACATCAGTTCCTGCAAGAAATAGATTCAGGCCGTATTCAACCAATTCTCAATATAAAAAACGTTATAAAAAAATTAAAACTTTAATTTGTATTTATAACTGTAACGTATAAATAAAAAACAGAATTATTTTCACTAACATTTTGACCTAATTATTATTAACTGCAAATAAACAAATTTTTTTATTATTTTATGTAAAAATAAACCGTACTTTATTTTTGTATTGATAACTAAAACGTATAAAAAAACTGAATTAATTACACTGAAATATTTTACAATAAATATGAATATTCATAAATATTCATTTACTTTCATTATTAAAGGATTTAAAAAATATATTGAGTGTAAATATAACAATGCATAAATAAAAAACGGGATTCATTACACTGATTTTTGAAATCTTATATAAATATCCATAAATAAATATTTTTCCTTAAATTTTTTTTTCAATGAAACTATTACATTTAATAATATTTGTTAAATTCGCGTTAACATTTATTAAGTCCGATAAGAAACTATGTAAGTTTGATGAGAAAGTTAAAGTTCATTATGTTTTTGCGTTTTCACTGCCGGTACTCGATTATAGAGCTTACATGGTTCAATAGACTAAGTTATGTAATTTAGGCTATGTTAAAACAGCAATAACCTAATGATTAAGGGTATCGACTGCTGAACATGACTTCGCAGGTTTGAGGCCGCTCGACAATTGTCGTGAAGCATTTATCAGTGCAAACTTTTAAGCTTAGTTGGAGTAGTAGCAAGAATATTAGCAATTTTAATTGCATTGCTAGTAAAGTCAAGTAACAGTCTATAAATGTCCCACTGCTGAGCACAGGCGTCGTCTCATTTCTGAAAAGGGTTTTGGGAAGGAAGAACCGTCACGCTGCTCCGATACGGGATTTCGAAGACATGAAAAGTCCGCCAGACTTGTCATGTCTTCGAAATATTTTTATTCCTCAGACATGCAGGTTTCTTCACGATGTTTTCCATCACCGCCGAGCACGTGGTAAATCAGCACTTGAAATTGCAATTAACAAGTGGTGCCGGCACTGGAGGTCTTACTCAGGTCGCGTACTACGAAACTAGGCGAGCGCCCGGCATCCGAGTTACCACGCCTGTTTTAACTTCGACGTGCGAATGCAATGGGGAGTAATAAGTTATTGACTCGTACAAAACTGACGGCGACGTGGATCACAACCCGTAGCGTTACGTTTCCCGCGGGGGCGAAAAATTGACTGTATGTATGTATTATTCCGCCGTCAATCGCAGGCCGTGCGATTTTCTCTCATTTCCCTTAGTTCACTTTCGCGATACCCACTAGACAATATGGCAGATTCTGTAAATTAATAAATTAAATAAATGTTGTTTAACATTACCTCTAAAATTCATTTTAACCCTGCCAAATTTACTAAATTTGTCAAACCGCGATCTCAAACTAGCGATGTGATGTTTCGCAAACAATAGCGTAACCTTAGTCAATAAGGCAGTTGACTCCCATATAACTTAATAACACCCACTTACAAACGTACAGGATAGGATATGAGTGCGAGGGACTATGAAGGAACTACATTGAATCATTTTGTTCTAGAAGCCGATAAAAAATGACTAATAAATGCGCTATTTTCTTTGAATACGGTTTAGACGATGTGAAATCAGTATCTATTATTATATATAAATAGCGTCACAAATTGTGACACAGAAGGGATTTCATACAACTTCGTCATGCCTTCCGCCATTAACAAAATTTAAATGAAGAAAAAAATCATTTGAATACGACTGTAAGTTTGTGAGTGTGTATATAATGATAAAACACTACGGAATGAAAAAAATATCCGTATAAACAATTGTTTGTCATTAAAGACGAGCTGAAGCCCGCGACGATGTCCGCGTGAATTTAGGTTTTTAAAAATACTGTAAGAACTCTTTGATTTTCTGGAATAAAAAGTGTCCTTAATCTCAATAAGAGGATTTCCAGCATTTGTCTATAATGAGCTAAACCTTACGCTTACATTCGTTAGATAGTTAAAAAGAAATTATGAATCCTACTGCATGTTTTATGATGATTCAGATTCCTCACTAGATAATGATATTAGTACAAGTGCAAACACCACTATAGACCTATAGTCACTTCAATACTTGAAGGATGATGATGTCAGCCTGCAATCGTAAAATAAATAACCCAACCGTAAATATGGTCTTCTAGAAATGAAATGAAAATTATATATTCTTCAACGTAAGAAATATAAATTTCGTTTGTCAGACGTCATTTTTTACAATCTCCCACCGTTTCGTAATGAGGTTCCTCTGACGGAGAAGAAACAGGCGAAAGAAACTCCGTAGGTATCCTCTATTTTGTTATTTTTTTTTATGTTTGTCAAAAGTACATTATAAATAAATTTACAAAGAACGGTCTCATAGAAAACCAAAGCACGCTCCATGACAAAATGTTATACAAGATTTAATAACAAATGAATAAATGCAAACTCGAGTAGACCAGCCTCCACCAACAGCACTTGTTCACAAGTATGACGCATGTAGCAGCCATCGCCCTCCTCGACCATATTCAAGGGAAGTAGACGACCCGCCACAGGACGCCGCCGCAAGCAGAAGCATTTAAGCGAGCATGACATACTTAAGTCTGCAGTTTGGAACTAAAAGAATTCATTCTACATAGCACTCCTATAATCTTCCATAAGAACATAATTAACAATTTATTGTTTGCAAAAATGTTACATTCTAAATACCTAGCCCTGCATAAAAATACATGTCACGTAGCTGCTTACAAAATAACAGTTACACCGTGTGGAAAGTTATTTTATGTCTCCTTGGATGGATACTTTCCAAGCTTCTTTATCATTGTAATAAGTCTAAATTTTGGATTATTTAGCTTATTATTTTTTCTTAATTTTAAATCATGATTGTCACTATTCATGAGGAATAGTGTTTTCAATTTACCGACATGCATAACGTTTTCATAAATATACTGGCATGTAAAAGTTAAAATATTAATTTCTTTAAACAGTTCCCTTAGCAAATAACGAGAGCGCATATTATAGATTGGGCGAACTGCTCTTTTCTGCAAAGTAAAGGTTACATTCACGTCAGGCGTATGTCCACATAATAAAATACCATAAGACATCAAGCTGTGAAAATAGCTAAAGTAAACTAATCTTGCAGTAGCTATATCCGTAATATGTCGGATCTTTCTCACAGCATACGCAGCCGAACTGAGTTTATTAGCTAAGGTATTTAGCTTGAAATATAATAACAGACTGCCTAGCTGGTAGCTCTGCACCAATAAAAAGTCTGTTTTCTTCTGTTGGCTTGATTATTAGACCGTATAGATGGAAGATGAGTGACAGTGTCTTCGAACAAATTATGTTATTAAAAGCTGTTAAGTATCGTTATGCTAGCAAAAGTGACCCCTCTAAAAAAAATAAAAACAATATTTTTTAAATAGCATGATCTTAAAATTAATGAAATATAATTCAGTGGCATTCACATAAACACGGTATGGTATAGCGATGCACTAAGATCATGTTAGCAAATAGTTTTATTTTACTACGTGCGCATTTTTTTAAGACAGTAAATGAGTTGTTCTCCAATATAAAAACCAAAAAATAAACTGCAAAAGAATGCGCTCATGGCTAAAAAAACAATATTGTATAAAAAGGTTAATTTAAAAAAAAAGCCATTTCGAGCACAGTTTGCTGATTTTTTTACCTTAACTTTAAAATTATTGTAACATTTAATTAATGTCTTGTATTTTACAAAAATAATGAGAAATAAAAAATTACGAATTAAAATTTTCGTTAAGTTGGGTTCCTTAATTACTTGCTTACGATTAAATTGCCAGCTTACTAATAAAATAAATAAAGTTAAAAACTATTTTGCATTTAGTATTTGAAATTCAATATTAAAACCTATTTTGTATCCAGCGGTAGTATGATGATTATGATATAACCATATATTTATGTAAAAATAAACGAAGGCAATAAAACATTTATTAATGATTCATATTTTATTTCGCATAAATAAAAATTTAGATAACCCAGTTTGTTCCTTTACTTATTGTAGGGTTCAATAAAGAATAAATTAATAAATAAAGGAAGCATATTTTTTAACAACAATATAATGTAGTTTTACTTTTACAAGTGTATTATTTTTACAATGAGGCTGTAGTTAATATGTTACAGTAATCATATCATTGAATGATAAATTGTGTATTGCGTTCCAAGTTTATTTTTTGCAGGAACTGATGTCGGGCAGGGCTTTGCCCTGGCAGTGTATATTCCAGCCGTTCCAGTTGTTGGAACCGCGCTGCTGGTAGATCTTCTTGGCACACGCTGCTGACTGGGATATATTATCAGATAGCACTTCTGAAATGACAATTTAAGCTTTAATTCCATTTAGATATGGTTTAATTTTACAGTATGGACTTAATTCAATATTTAACTACTCTGCAGAGTTTAAGGTCATTCAATAGACAAATTATCTAAACATATTTTTATCCTCTCTCTTTCTCCACTTCGGTTCTTTAGGCGTAAAAACTACAATTCTGTCATATTATGTTACAGTAAATAGTCATTATTTTCGATATCGACGGGTTAAGTTAAAAAAGTTAAGTTTCAGCCTATAAATGTCCCACTACTGAGCACAGGCCTCCTCTCATTTCTGAGAGGGTTTTGGAGCTAGGAAGAATCCGCCACGCTGCTCCAATGCGGGTTGGCGGACTTCACATGTCTTCGAAATATTTTTTATTCGTCAGACATGCAGGTTTCCTCACGATATTTTCCTTCACCGCCGAGCACGTGGTACGTCCTTATTATTATTAACTATTTTGCATTTTATTCTTTTATAAAAACTTAAATTACTTACTTAAAATGCACAACTCACCCAAACCCGGAACATACATATACATTTGTTATGTCCTGGTTATGTTTTCCATGCGGGAATCGAACCCGCTTCTCGTAGCACATTAGCCAGTCGCCAAGCCACTACGACAACTGAACCGCTATATTAAAAATAATACACACAACTATAAGTGTGACCCTGATGCTTACAACTGCTTGTTTCGTTATCGTAAACTACAAAAAAAATAATACACACAACTATAAGTGTGACCCTGATGCTTAGGACTGCTTGTTTCGTTATCGTAAACTACAAGAAAAACATTTGAATGTCAATACGAACGTTTGCAGGTCACACTGCAATTCTAGCCGGGCTTGTCGGTGTTGCTGCACCAGTTTCGGTCGTTGATCTGGAACAAGCCGTAGTCACGGGAACCGTCACTGTTCTTCTTGCCGACGGCGTCAGTGCGCCGGCCACTTTCTTTCTCCACTAAACAGACCCCTGTTCAACAAAAGAAAATGAAACAAAGATTAAGAAGGCCTCAGATATTATATATCATTATTATCAGTCCCCACTGCTGAACATAGTCCTCTCCCAAGGAGAATGGATGTTGCCATACCTACCACACACCGTGTACCAAATAGCTCGCAGCTTAGACGCTCCTGAACGTATATGGTTCTGGTATCTGGTTCTGTATGTGGTTTATAGTATTCGGTCTGGTCTTTTATTTATTTTTCTATATACTAATACGTGAAGAGAAAACTTTGTAACCCGTTTTAAACATATTTAGCACACGGATTATTAAGCGCCGTGTGATGGTGGCTTAAGAGAATCTATCACCCCATTTCATCCCGTGGGTGTCGTAGAAGTCTAAATTGAAACCAGGAGCTGGGCAGCAGCATCTTCTTGGACTATCTGAATATACTGCGGTTGCCAACCCACTTGCCAAGAGTAGCAACTACGGCAAAATCCTCCCAAAATAAGAGTTACAAACTGTTGTGGTAATCTATTGGGGACGCAAAAGTTCAGCAGAGGACTAGTGATAGGCTGAAATTATTATGAAAAATATTTCTATTATCAAGTGGTTAAATCACGACCGCGATGCCTAGTGGTAAGAGTACTCGTAAGCCGCCACCACACGGACAATCCCCCCTGTTCGACGTCCGTCAGCGACTCTATTCATACAAAGATTTTTACGTCACTAAAAATTGCCATAATTTGTTTTTATACACACTATGACCGATTAATTGAATGATGCCTAGTCATTTATCCGGGTGACGACAAATTATCATTCAATTCTCATTCTTTACAACTTGTTCACCAACTCAAAAACTTTCTTTAAAAAATACACATACAAATGATTCGGCTGGAGCTCGAATCCAGAGCATCCGTGTTAAAAATATTGATTTGAAAACCAATTCGATAGTTTAACTTACAATCCCTCATTTTGTTCTCCGGGAAGCCATGCTGTCTCAGTTGCCGCACCAACTCACACCTAGACAACTGCTTGGCTTCACACTGAAGGAACACTGCCATGGCAAAGAAAAGCACAATCCACTTCATTTTTGATAAGCTTTAAAATGTTTTTAGATTTTGCAAGAACTCTCTTCCATAGACTGTGCAAGTATGCTATCAGCGTCGAATAAGAATGCTTACATACCAATCAAGTGTTGAAATTAAAAGATAGTTTACCCGAGTAAGGCGAAACTAAAAGAGGGTTACACATATGAAATTCTAAATTTAATTTTAGTAACACATGCAAAAAACAAAATTACAGCTTTCATCATCATCATCATTTGAGCCTATCTGTCGTCCACTGCTGAACTTAGGCCTCCCCCATAGCTTGGCACAAAAATTTATAGCTCTCATTTTAGGGGCATTTTCCATAGTTTCGTCGCTTGGCCGGCCGGTTGTCAACTGTGTGTTCGGTTTGAAGGGCACTGTGAGCTAGCGTAATCACTGAGCATTTGAGACTTAAGAACTGATGTCTCAGGGTGACGGGCGCAGTGTGGTGTCCCACAGAAATGTTCTGGGTGACACAGCATTTGTTGTGGGCGGACGTTGCACTTTCCATCGGGTGAACGTTTTGCTCGTTTCGTCACTTTATACAATTAAAAAAAAAACACAGTTTATTTATTCAGATGTTCCAGGAAGATGCTACTGCCCTTCCCCTGGTTATTATAGCTAGTATTCGTATTTATTTTGTGATATGATTAAATGTCAGATTATGATTTCTTATATTTACGCGAACACTACACATTTAAATGAAACAAATTTTACGGATTTTATGGCGTTTAATTTTTTATTGTTTATAACCATTCATACAAGTATAAGTATCTTATAGTTGTTTGAATATCAAGTCTTATTGTACAGTTTTCAATCCTATTGGATTACATTTAATTTTTGGTAATGTTCAAAATTCGTAAAACAGTTTGGAGATTATCTGCTACGAAGATTTTATTAGATTTTATATTTGATATGCATTATTTTTCGTGGTATTTTTAAGATAAAAGATAAAAGCAAATAAAGTAAATTTAAGGTAAAGATATGACGAAAATTGAGGTTTAGCTTGGCTAAGCCATATTTAAAAAGTAATAACTGGGTTTATGCCATTTCCTTGGGTTTGTTTTTGACATTGGCAACACGATGTAAACAAACGATAAACTATTATCTGTGGGCAATATGATTAACACTGAGCGTGTTTGGACGAACAAAATTTCGAGTGTGCTGAGGTAGACAATCAGAATATCTAAGTTAGTTTTCGTCCGTTACATGTAGCAACTTAGATGGTGACGCCATTTTGCTTAGTGTCGTTCGTGCTATCGTAACCATGACAACCTTCAAACTGACATAAAAACTATTTTGTAATTCGTTATATAAAAATTTAAATTATTTATACACTTTTGGTTATTTTGATTTCCCATAGTTTTTATCAATAGTAGATCCTGTTATAGTAATTTAAAAAACTTTGAACTTTGAGAAAGCATGTTTTATTATGCTGTCTTACTTAGCAACTTAGAATTTTGTTGCCCTCGGACGCCTTTCATCAGTATGAACGTAAATTTCAAAGGTTTTTTTTATTTAATTTAATGTATTTGTAACACGTAATATATATCAATTTAAGCGTCATTACTTCTTCTACATGCAAACTCTAAGTATGCCACATCTCTTACCTCTTAAAACGGGCTACAATATATAAAATATATATGTAGTACTTTATATATTGTCGTTGTATTTTAACAGTATTTCTGTATGGAAGTGAAACGTGGCCAGTCCCGAACCGGCGTGACCTTTTCGTTGGATGTTTAACGTCACACATTTTTTCATAGCAGAAAGTGACAAGACGAGCAGAACGTTCACCTGATGGTAAGTGCCACGTCTGCCCATGACAAATGCTGTGTTATCCAGAACATTTCTGTGGCACCACACTAGGACATTAATCTATTCATGAATTACCCTGAATATTTATTTAGTAATAGAGATTTTTATGCGCTTTTAACTTATTAAACGTAGTATTTTTTTAAGCTATACATAACAAATTATTAATTTCATAAGTAAATTATGACTTTTTTGAACGATAGTTTTTTTTTATTTTTCAACACTGAATTTTCGTCCTTATATTTGTAAGGATAAAATATGTATACCAATATTTAAACTAAGACAACAATATAATTAGACAGCAATTTTACTTTTCAAACTGGAAGGTATACCGGCTTATGTTGTAAATAAATCCCTCTCAGCAGATTTTAATCAAATTTTCATTTAACTTTCTTAAAAAAAAATTATATAACAAAATAGCTCGATCCCATTCTACGTATTCAAGAGATGACTTCCGAAATACCTAAAAAATCACATCACTTCCAATTTTAAAATAGTAATAAAATAAACAATCCATCGTCGACTCCGTTGTTTTATTGTCATTCTATTATGACTCTGCGAAAATGACGTCTGACTCGAAAGCTTTTTCGCATTAATTAGGTTGATCTTTTCAGCGGGAATCTTTAAATTTTATGCAATTTGAAAATTATAGTGTTTATTTCCGTACCTCTCGAGTTAATTACTTATTTACTACAATAATGCCCGCAACTTTGTTGAGGTTAAGCTTTGTAATTCATGTTACTGCATGTAATTTTGACATATTACAATAAAGCCAGTTTGTCTCATGCAAAGAGTATATAATTGTCTCATGGTTAATAATAAACCGCGTGGCCTAGTGGTCAGAGTACCTGACTTCTAGGCCGCGGGTCCTGGGTTCAAATCCCAACCGGAGCCAACATTTGTGCTAAAACATAAATTGTTGGTTTTCGGGTCTGATTGTGTTGTGATTGTTCCCGTGTTTCTGACACTGCATCCTAGCCTACCTCCGATCTTATCGCATCAGCGTTACATCGGGCGCGGGTAGGTAGGGACGAGGGAGTGCCTCTGTGTTTGCGCTTACAATTGTGGCACTATAATATCTCCTGCGCAGTTGATGGCTCTCTGCAGTAGTCGGCAGTTCTCGCCGTGGTCGAAATCGGCTAGGAGAACATCAATATCCAAAGGATGAAAATTTCATGTCCATTGACTAACGGGTTTCAATAAATAAACGAAGATAGAATTTGACGTAACTTGTAATAAGTTTTTATTAAAAAAATTGTTAGAAGATATGATGGTGGCCCTTTGCTGGTATTGCTAGTATTATTAAATTCCCGCACTTATGCGAGGCGTGTATATAATTTCGGTAATGTAATTGCTGTTAGCCTGTTTGGCTTTTACAGCTTCATCAGAGATATATCAAGCAACAAGCCTGAAGACTAATGATAAATCGGAAATAATTTATTCAAAAACTTCTTCCACTCCATCAGCCACTTCTGGATCTTTCCAATTTAATAGTCCGCTTCTGAATTTACGCTACTCCCAAGAACAATTCTATGAACATAGAAATTCTCCCAAGATTTGCCATAACTGCCACGCTTGCAAATCGGATTAGTGATACCACCGGTCAGTGTGATTCAGGTCTGGTGTAATAGATATGGTTAGACAGAGTAGAATAGCACTTACCTCCTTCCCAATGAGGTGTCGTAAAAGGCGATCAAGGTATTATTCGGGTAGTCTTTATTCGTGCAGAATAACGTCAAGATCGGTTCAACGGTTGAGCCGTGAAACGGTAACAAACAGACAGAGGGACTGAGAGAATTATTTTAGCATTTTTAATATTAGTATGGTTATGTTTACATACTGTTAAAATCACATAATAATTTTATATATATATGTTGTAACTAACTCTGAATGACAAAGTGAGAAACAGCGTAATAAGGGAAAGTTAAAAAGATAGAGAAAGGCATGCTTAGATGGTTTGGACACGTAGAGAGGAGGAATAAAAGGAGATTGACGAAACAGATTTATGCGGCAAGTGTGAATGGAAAAGCCGGTAAGGGTCGACCTAGGCGTACGTATCACAATCAGATCGGTGAACTTTTGAGAAAAGGTCACGTTAAAAGTACCCGCAACCGACGAGCGTGTGTGAAAACACTAATGAAAGTAGAAGAAGCTGAGAAAGTGAAAGTGGAAGGATGTGGTCTCTGCCTACCCTTATGGGAAAGAGGCGTGACTGTATGTATGTATATATGTACGAGTATAACTAATCCGCCTGCTAAACCTGGCGATTATCTCTCTGCAACTAAATCTCAAAAAGAGGATGTACAGCAATTGTCTATAACTAGGGAGGAATATCAATACCACCGTATTTGCCGGACACAGCAACTAGGTTAAGCACTATCTGGCCGTGAGTTTCAATAAAGAATAAATAAATTAATAAAGGAAGCATATTTTTTGTCGACAATATTATGTAGTTTTACTTTTACAATATTATTTTTACAATGAGGCAATAGTTAATATGTTACAATTATTATATTAGTGAATAATAAATTGTGTATTGCGTAAGTTTATTTTTTGCAGGAACTGATGTCGGGCAGGGCTTTGCCTCGGCAGTGTATTTTCCAGCCGTTCCAGTTGTTAAAACCGCGCTGCTGGTAGATCTTCTTGGCACACGCTGCTGACTTCGATATATTATCAGAAAGCAGTTCTGTAAAAACAATTTAAGCTTTAATTCCATTACGATATCATTTCATTTTGCAATAGGGTCTTAATTCAATAGTTAACTTCTCTGCAGAATAAGGTCATTCAAACGACAAATTATCTATAAATATTCTCCACTCCTTCGTTAATGATTTCGGATCATAGGCGTAAAAACTACAATTTTGTTATATTATGTACGTCCGGTAAGTACTTTATTAACTATTCTGCAATTTATTATTTTATTAAAAAAACGCCCACAGTATTTCTCCTATATTGTGGCTGCGTTTTACAAACTTAAAATGCACAACTCACCAAAACTCGGAACATACAAATATATTTGTTATTTATTGGTTATGTTCTTCATGCGGGAATCGAACCCGCTTCTTGTAGCACAGCAGCCAGGCGCTTAGCCACTGCGACAACCGAGCCGTTATATTAAAAATAATACACACAAGTACACACCGGCACAATTAGCGGAACACAGAAAAAAAAACATAATTTTTCATAATACTCCATAAAGACTGGCCAGTTATGTTACCTTTTTATTTAGAACTTTAATTTAAAAATGTAAGTTAATGTCATTATTTTTATCGATTGGTTTCTGTTTCCCGGTAATACTGATTTGTTAGTGGTTTGAGCTCGGACTGAAGAGAAATTTAAAAGTTTTATTAATTCGATAAATTCTCAATTTTATTAGTAAAGTCATTTTTTTCGTGTCAATAGTAGACCATAGTTAAAATAAACTGAAAATGCAAGATTTAACACTACATGTGTTTATTGGGGCCGATGAAATGCGAAGTAATGGTCGTACCTACAGATCTATTGCCGACAGACTACAGCAATCAATTTCAACGATTCATCGCAGTATTCGACGGTACCGGTTGACTGATTCTCTTGCGAGGAAGAGGGACCAAGGCAGAAAAAAGTGCACTTCGAGGAGGGATGAACGTTTTCTACAACTTCGAGCTCGCAGGAACACGCGAGTAACGGCTATACACGCCCGAATTGAGCTTGAAGTCGTGCGAGGAGTGCGAGCGTACAGTTCGTAGAAGATTTCAAAACGTGAGCATAGGTTCATATGTACCGGCTAAAGCTCCAAAACTTGAGAGACACAATCGTTTACATCGGTTAAACTTCGCACGCGAACATCGTTTTTGAGACATAAACCAATAGAGGCGGGTAATTATCACTAATGATTGTAGATTAGTATTAGTAGTAGATTGCTCTTAAACCAGATCGATTGAAGGCAGTGAATATGGAGACGCAAAGGTGAACGATACATTCAGACTAATTTTGAAATTACGGCGGCATAGGGGCGGCTCAGTTATGGTGAGGGGAAGGATAACTTTCGGAGCTGCAAAGGAGTTAGTTATGGTCGATGGAAGGAATATGATTGCTGATAGGTACATCAGGGATATTTTAGAAGAACATGTTGTGCCATTTGTCCCCTATAATGATGACGGCTTTATTCTGATGCAAGATAATGCTCTGGCTCACAGTTCTCGCTCAGTCCAAGCATATCTAAACCAAGTGGGTATAACAGCTATGCAGTGGCCAGCAAGATCGACGGATATGAATCCAATGTTGCTTGTTGGGGACTTGTTAAAGAAAAGTATTAAATCCAGAGATGAGACCTTGACGCTTACCACTGCTTGTTTCGTTATCGTAAACAAAAAGTTAATGTCAATACGAACGTTTGCAGGTCACATTGCAAATCTTGCCGGGCTTGTTGGTGTTGCTGCACCATAGTCGGTCGTTGATCTGGAACAGGCCGTAGTCACGGGAACCGTCACTGTTCTTCTTGCCGACGACGTCAGTGCGCCGGCCACTTTCTTTCTCCACTAAACAGACCCCTGTTCAACAAAAAAAAATGAAACTAAGACAAAGACTAAGAAGGCCTCAGATATTAAATATCATTATAATCAGTCCCCACTGCTGGACATAGTCCTCTCCCAAGGAGAATGGATGTTGCCATAACCACCACACACCGTGTACCAAATAGTTCGCAGCTTAGACGCTCCTGAACGTCACTGTTACGTATATGGTTTATAGTATTCGGTCTGGTCTTTTATTTATTTCTCTATATATTAATACGTGAAGAGAAAACTTTGTAACCCGTTTTAAACATATTAAACGCACGGATTATTTAGCGCCGTGTGGTGGCGGCTTAAGAGAATCTACCACCCCATTTCATCCCGTGGGTGTCGTAGAAGTCTAAATTGAAACCAGGAGATGGGCAGCAGCATCTTCTTGGAACACCTGAATATACTGCGGTTTCCAACCCACTTGCCAAGCGTAGCAACTATGGCAAAATCCCCCCAAAATTATATTTCAAACTTTTGTTGCAATCTATGGGGAACGCATAAGTTCAGCAGTGGACTGATGTTCTCCTAGCCGATTTCGACCACGGCGACAACTTCCGAATACTGTCGAGAGCTATCAACTGCGCAAGAGATATTATAGTGCCACAAGTGTACGCGCAAGCACAGAGGCACTCACTCGTCCCAACCTACCCGCGCCCGATGTAACGCTGTTGCGATAAGATCGGAGGTAGGCTAGGGTGCAGTGTCAGAAACACGGGGACAATCACAACACAACCAGACCCGAAAACCAACAATTTGTGTTTAAGCACAAATGTTGGCTCCGGCTGGAATCGAACTCAGGACCCGCGGCCTAGAAGTCAGGTACTCTGACCACTAGTCCACGCAGTGGACTAGTGATAGGCTGAAATGATGATGAAAAATCTTTCTATTATCAAGTGATTAAATGACGACTGCGATACCTAGTGGTCAGAGTACTCATAAGCCGCCACCACACGGTTCGACGTCCGTCAGCGACTCAACTCATACAAAGATTTTGACGTCACTTAAATTTTGCCTTGTTTTTATAATTCGTTTTTATACCCACTATGACCGATTAATTGAATTATGCCTAGTAATTTCTCCAGGTGACGACAAATTATCATTCAATTCTCATTGTTAATAACTTGTTTTTTTTATTTTGTAAAGAGAATACTTAAGAGTAAAAAGAATACTGGCAATGCTGTATTAACATTACTAATATTCCTGTTAACCACTCCAACTAAGCGTAAAAGCTTGAAATGAAATGAAAAGAAAATTCTTTATTTTTCGACGTAAGAAATTTAAATTTCGTTTGTCAAACGTCATTTTTTACCATCTACCGCCGTTTCGTAATGAGGTTCCTCTGACGGAGAAGAAAGAGGCGGAAGAAACTCCATAGGTATCCTCTATTTTGTTTTTTTTTTCTCTTTGTCAAAAGTACATTATAAATAAATATACAAAGAACAGTCTCTTAGAAAACCAAAGCACGCTCCATGACAAAATGTTAGACAAGATTTAATAACAAATGAATAAATGCATTGCAAACTCGAGTAGACCAGCCTTGTGCTAGGAGATGGTTCACGACAATAGTCGAATGGCGGGCTCGATCCTGCGACGTCATGTTTCGCAGTCCGTACCCTGAACCACTAGGCTATTCGCCAACTTAAACGTCTTCAAAAAAATTCACATTCAAATTCTTCCGCGTCCGCGTTAAAATCATGATTTAAAGACCAATTCGATAGTTTAACTTACAATCCCTAATTTTGTTCTCCGGGAAGCCATGCTGTCTCAGTTGCCGCACCAACTCACACCTAGACAACTGCTTGGCTTCACACTGAAGGAACACTGCCACGGCAAAGAAAAGCACAATCCACTTCATTTTGATAAGTTTTAAAATGTTTTTAGATTTCGCGAGAACTCTCTTCTATAGAATGTGCAAGTATGCTATCAGCGTCAAATAAGAATGCTTATATACCATCCACAGTTACTCAATTGAGTTCTGAGTGAAGGAACTCAGCTGATTACGCTACAGTGTTCAGTGTACGAGGGAATCCCTTAATGTTACAAACTAATCAATAGTGACTAATGAACTCTAATCAATAAGAAAGTTTGCACTGTTTGTATGTTGAAAATAAATGATAGTTTATCTGACTAAGGCGAAACTTAAAGAGTGTTACGTTTTTCATGTCATTATTCATACTGGCGATCGCCCAGTGGTCGAAATTAGACCTTAATTCATAACATTTTAAAGTTTTTACGTTATTGAGGTTCTTTTTGTCAAAGAGTATAATCTCTATAATCGTTGCATTTTTTTTTTTAATATTGTTCTATTAAGTCAGCTGTTAATTAAGCAGAATACAAATAGATCATTGTCGTGTGTTGTTTGCCTTAATTCCCTGCGATACATATGGAATTTAATGTTAGTAACGCTTGCAAAAAAAAAACACCTAGTATTAGTAATGATTTAAACATATAATTCATTTTCAGTTTTAATTTTCGATGTTATTAAATTCAAACAAACGGTAATAAAAATAACACTTGACATTCATACAAGTATAAGATACACAGTTTTCAATTCCATTGGATTATATTTAATTGTTGGTAAGGTACAAAATTCGAAAACAGTTTGGAGATTATCTGCTACGAAGATTATATATTTGTTTATGTATTTATTTTCGTATTATTTGAAAAAAATGCAATATAATATAAAGATAAAACAAAAAATGATGTTTAACTTAGCTAAACCATATTTAACAAGCAATAACTCGGTTTTTGATATTTCCTTGGTTTTGTTTTTTGACATTGGCAGATTGATGTAACGCTTGTGCCTATCGTCGGTCTGGATGATTTAAGTCTAGAATATTAAGGATTTCAGATTCAGTAGAAACTATTTCTACTGAATCTGCCGAAGTCATTACGATTTTTCTAGAAATTTTCTTACTCGACACCAACTGTGATTATATTTATATTATCAATAGCTGTCATCATAATCATTTTAAGCTGCAAATACAATAGTGATTTGGATTCTCATCCTCTGATAACAAATATTACAACATCAGAGTCGATGACTTAAAAATTTATAATTTCCGTACTATTACTATACTAGATAAGTATACATACCCAATATTTTTTTTATTAAGAAAACAGACGAGCAAATCTACCCGCAACAGAGTGGTGTCACCCACTTTCTAATAAAAATCTGTTCTTAAGTCTCATATGCCCCTTTTACACTAGTTTCCGTGCCCTTAAGACCAAAAACACAGTTATTTTTGTATACTACTGCTTCATGACAGAACAACAGTACTGGAGTGATACCTGCACTGCCCAGTAGTGTACCAGTTTTTCAATTTTCAATTTTGGTCACTTTTTTATTTAACTTTCAATAAAAAATCATACAATACAAACAGAATAACTCGATCGATAATAAAAGTATGTAAGATTGACTTCCTAAATGCCTGAAAAATCGTATTACATTAGTTGCGAGTTAGCAGAGTAGCAGAGAGACTGTAATCCATTTATATTATTTCTATTACTATTTTCTTATAGTTCATAAAAGCTTAAGGAAATTATTTAAAAAAATTGTTCGTCTACCTTAGCAGGCGGAATATCTATCACAAATATGCCAAACCTAAGACCATATCAGTCTCGGGATTCGCTTAAGTGAGAAGTGTCTGGTACTACGCAAAAGACAGAGTTACTTAGAGACTCCAGAATTTCTTGACGGTTCTTTTCTGAGGTCATATTTTTAAAACCAGAGCAGATTTAGACGTTCATGAGAACTTTAAGCAAGGCGACTTATATCGTCAATCCACATGCCAAGCGAAGCAATTACGGCTCATGTACAAAATTGATAGAGGCTTCCTAGAGTACTAATGAATAACGAATGAAACGAAGAAATAATAGCTACGTTAAAATAAGAGTTGACAACTTGTGAGTCTTTGTCAACGTGTAATTATACTTTTTCTATTTTATCTATCATTTCATAAGCATAATATTCATTTACTTATTTTTCCTTTGTGTAATAAAGTTCGCAACTTTGAATTAAAGCGCTTTATCAGGTTACAACATCAAGAAATTCTCTTTTACATTGCCCCATAACATAACCGTTTAGTATATAAACGGATTTTTAGCACCTACAATATTCATTCGATGCGTTCGCGTCTGTATTGTTACATTAGTCCGATAATAGTTTAAATTATACCTTTCAATATGAAGTTGGTTATTGTTGTCTTTAGTCTGGCAGTATTGCTCCACTGTGAAGCCAAACAGTTGTCGAGATGTCAGCTGGTGCGCGAACTGAGAAGACATGGCTTCCCGGAGAACAAAATGAGAGATTGTAAGTGATAAAGCAAATGCGAATGATAGCACCTGGTTATTTACTTTTATCTTTTTTTACAGGAGGGGGGGGGGGCAAACGAGCAAGTGGCTCGCCTTGTGGTAAAGTGATCACCGCCGCCTATGGACTTCCATTCCAAAGGGGTTTTGGATGCGTTTATGTAGTAGCAGTCGAAATCCAGAATTGTAATGCATTAACTTCCAAAACAAATAAAGACACATACATGTATTCACGCCTTTTTCCCATATAAGGGATAGGCAGAGGCCATTCACGTAGCCCGCTTTTTAGCCTCGCGGGAAACGAGGCGTGACGGGTGACAAACCACGTCGCCGCTATTTTGGTAAGACTCAAAAAATTCTTACTCCCCATTGCCTTCCCACGAGCAGTATAGTGACAGCATTGCATATTATGGTGTTATTCTTCATGAATAAAGACTGTCCGTACCTAAGTCGCCTCTTACGACACCTCGGTAGGAAAGAGGTGGGTGCTATTATACTGTGCCTGACACCTACCGGCTACATACATTTCCATAAAATTAAAATATACTTCAAAACCTACAAGTAACGTTACGTATTTTTATTCAGCTATCGATAGATGTTGTTATGTCATTTTTTTGTGTACCTGGGTTCTAAGTTTTCGCGAGACGGAAAGTATGACTGTGATATTGAGAGAAGAGTATTGCAGGAAATCAAGTGAATGGAGCTCTGCATAACTTTATGAGCTGCCAGAACGTATCTAAAAAGGCACGACTGGCTGTACATAGGGGGGTCTTGGTCCCCACACTTATGTATGGTAGTGAATGCTGGGTCTGGCAGAAGAAGCGAGAAAGTGAGCAACAGCGTGCGTTGTGGTGTGGTTGACGATGTCGTGACAAATATAGAGAACGGGATGCCTAGATGGGTTGGACACGTAGAGAGGATGAATGAAAAAATATTGACGAAACAGATTAATGAGGCGAGTGTGAATGGGAAAGCTGGTAAGGGTCGACCTAGGCGTACTTATCACGATCTGATCGGAGAACTTTTGAGGAAAGGTCACGTTAAAAGTACCCGCAACCGACGAGCGTGTATGAAAACGGTAATAAAAGTAGAAGAAGCGAAAGATGTGTGTCAGGATCGTAGCAAGTGGAAAGATGTGGTCTATGCCTACGCCAATGGAAAGAGGCGTGACTGTATGTATGTATATATGTTGTTAAGTCTATCATTGAGATTTTAACCCATCGCCAATTCGAAGGGGTGTGCCTCGTGGAAAATGAAAGCTCCCGCCGGACTGACGTCGTCAGCAAGGCGAACAGCAACGGCTCCCGAGACTACGGGCTGTTCCAGATCAACGACATGTACTGGTGCAGCAAAACGAACCAGCCCGGCAAGGACTGCAACGTCACATGCAAACGTCGGTCTTTCTTTTTTTTTTCCTACTCGAATTCTAGTTTTTAGCTAAATCATCAGAGTCCTATGCATCCAAGTAGATACCACCGCTGGACCCGTTATTCTGTCATGAAGCAGTAGTGTACTGTATTTTGGTCTGACGAAATAGGTAGTGCAATTACTAAGCATATGAGACTTAACGAGCGCAGTGTGGTTCTGGGCGACCCGACATTTTACTCAAAAAAAATTACATGTTTTTACTACGTCATGGGTCCAGAGTTTGAATAATACAGATACACCGACCCCTAGGCCCCGCGCTCGTTCGTATATGTAATGTATGTAATGTTTCAGCCTATAAATGTCCCACTGCTAAGCACAGGCCTTCTCTCATTTCTGAGAGGGTTTGGAACTAGGAAGAATCCGCCACGCTGCTCCAATGCTCCAATATTTTTTATTTCTCAGACATGCAGGTTTCCTCACGATGTTTTCCTTCACCGCCGAGGACGTGGTAAATCAGCACTTAAAATTGCAATTAACAATTTTATTGGTGCCGGCACCGGGAATCGAAACCCGGTAACTCGCGTACTATGAAATTTAAAGCGAGCGCCTAGCCCCTGAGCTACCACGGCGCTCGTCAGTAATGATATGAAATTATAAAAAACTTGGAATCTTTTCGTAGAAGTAGTTTTCTCGTTGCGTTTCGCCGAACAAAATAATAATTCTACTTTAGTGTGTTTAATTCTGAAATATTTATACATACGGTACGACCGGCGAGTCGAATTATTTACACAATAATAACTACGATCGACAATAATTACCGCAACGAAAAACGATTCACCGATTCGCAAAATACATTTATTACGCAGTCGGTAAAGATTTTTTTGTTATAAGAACGATGCCTCGAAACGACCTGCCTTTATCGTGAATACGTTTAGACATAAATTTTACGTGCACAACAACAACCAGATCTGAAAACCAACAATTTGTGATTTGCAAAAATGTTGGCTCCGGCTGGGATTCGAACCCAGGATCCGCAGCGTAGAAGCGCAGGTATTCTAACCACTATCGCGGTCGATATATTACAAATACCGAGTTCGCGCGGTAGATATATTATAAATAGAAATATTTAGGTTCGACATTGAAAATTGTATAAATTAATTCAGTTATTTCAGTACCATTGTGTACAATGCTCAACTGGTGCTAGGATTCCTATGCAGGAATCCGTCTACGTACGTACTACCCCAGGGCCAGTTATTCTACCGTGAAGCAGTAGTGTGCAACTGCAAACATTACTGTGTTTCGGTCTGAAGAGCACTGTGAGCAAGTGTAATCCCTGGGCATACGAGATTTAAGAACTGATATCTCGGGGTGACGGGCGCAATGTGGTGCCACACAGAAATATTCTAGTTGACACAGCATTTGTAACGGGCAGACATTGCAGTTACCATCAGGTGAACGTTTTGATCGTCTCCTCACTTTACCAAATAAAAAAAAACAACTGCACATAATATTTTATTTCGATATTATTATTATCTGTACAGAACTTCTGACTGATAACATATCGAAGGCGGCGGCCTGCGCCAAGAAGATATACCAGCGGCACGGTTTCAACGCCTGGTACGGCTGGAAAAACCACTGCCAGGGAAAAGCACTACCCGACATTCGCTCCTGCAAGAAGTAATTTACTTAATTTTAACATTTACTTTTTTTATTATTTTTGTATAATTTTCACTCGTTTATATTTTATTAAAGCAATATATGAAATATACATAGCATTTTTTTAAAACCGCTGTATATTAATTTCCAAGCAAAAAAGGACAATGCCTATTCCTGTCCCACTAGATTATAGCGATGTCCAGCAAAGTGATTTTTCTTTAATTAAATCAAGTTTTTTGATAATAATAAATAATAAATCAAAGTAGCCGCTTTTAATTAAGATTTCACTTGTGTTTCCGGTGTCATAGCAATGGTAACACCAATGACTTTTTGCTTGTGCGTTTTGTTTCTGCAGAAGCAATAGAAAGTAATCTTTCATATTTTTTTACAATTCGGGTAATTCATGCGTTATCTAATACTTAATCTTCTTGATGCCCATTGCGTTCCCTCGAGTTATGAAAGATGGTGTTGGCACGGCAACCACTGGCTTGGCTGAGAGGAGCGGAATATGATTAGGTAGAAAATGGATATGGGGGTAGGGAATAGGAAGTAAGGAAAGGAACTATATGTATACTACAATTTCGGAAGGAGCAGGAGGAGACAACAGTAGCTCAAGAGGCAGGGGTCGCTTATCCGGTACTCGGGCGGTAGCCGAAAACCAGTGTTTTGTCCCTGAAGTGGACATTCCATGCACTGAGCTATGGCCAGTTTGTATCATTGCAGTGTGCAAAAATTTTTATGTTAGTACCTGTTATTTTTCAAAATATTGTATTGTAATTTTACAAATAAACGGTTTATCTATATATCTATCTTCTATACCGTATTTGCTGGATATGACAACTAGTTGTCGGGTAAAAAAAATGAGTACTATTAATAACCTTAACATCTATACATATAATAAAACTGTAAACTTCACGTGTACCTGTACATCTTAAAATCAAGCCATTCTGGTAGGAGTCAAAAAAAATCTTACTCCTCATTGCGTTCCCACGAGCAGTATGGTGACAGCATTGCATATTATGTGTTATTCTGCACGAACAAAGGCTCTCCGTACAATACCTTAGTCATCTACGAGTATTACGACATCTCGGTAGGAAAGAGGTAGGTGCTATTTTACTCTAATGGTAATAAAATATGTCAAAAAAGGTTCTATAGTATTAAAGTAATACCTGAAACACAGCGAATGAAAAAAATATTTTATATTTTCTTACAAAGAATATAATTTATACAAAGTTAAACATTATCAACAAAAAATTTAACTGAAAAAAAATGTCTGAGATAGTTCTGTCTGCCGATGATACATTATTGTTGTTTAAAGTTAACAGAAATGAATTAACGTTGGAACAGCCCAATAAAACTCCAGATATGGGTTCCAAATGATTTGCGGCAAATAATTTAGTTTTAAATGCAGGCAAAACAAAATGCTTACACTTTAAAATGCCTAAGTCGGTGCACAATATCAAAAGTCAAGTCAAAGTCAGATTCCGAAATTAAGTTCTGCCATTTTTGCAATAACAAAGATTAGACAGCTGACTAATGAAGCTACAGCTAAATTAGTATATTTTGCATATTTCCTACATTATTATGTCCTATGGCGTATTACTGTGGGTATCCGCAGCTGGATTGTAAACAATATTTATTTTGTAAAAACAAGCATTTCGGGCAATCTTTGACTTTGGGACTATGCGAGTCGCTACAAGAACTATTCAAGGAGGCTAAATATTTTAACACTTCCGTCGTTGTTTATTTTTGATAATATTATGTACGTACAGAAAAACATTAATTTATTTAACAAAAAATTTACTGTATCCAGTAGAATGGGTCGAAGTGACAAGCTAGAGGTTCCTATGTTTAGGTTGGCTAAAACTAGAAAGTATTTTCTTAGTAGATGTATAAAATCTTATAATAAAATTTCTAAAAATGTAAAAATCGGACATAGATTTTAAAAATGTTGTCAAGAAGAAATTATTCCACGAAGCGTATTATAAAAAAGATAATTATATAGAGGACAAAGGTGTGTGGAAATAACTCATACCCTGCACTTGCAAACCCCCTGGCTACTGCATTTATGATGTAATTTTTTTCGTAATTTATTAATCACATTATGTAACATGGCATTGAAAAAAAGACCCCATAGTTTCCCCATAGTTCTTCTAAAAGAAGGTCATTTTTTGAACCGATGTTAATTTTGACGATCATAAGAGCCTTAAACAATCATAAATTGAATAAAGAAATTTTGATTTTGACTTTGACTATCACCAATAGATGGGGTTGTGCAAATGATGTAATTTTCTGAATTATGTTCTCTACCGTTGAATAACGTAATTTTAACTTAAAATATTGGCACGTGTTGAATATTCGGATTTTCGTGGTCGACGAACAGTCGAATTCTCAATTGATTGATTGAAATGTAAACTTGCAATTTTCGTGCACTTTTCGCCACTGGTCCAATTAATAATAGGTTAATTAGTTGCTACTTTGCTATAAATATTGTTCATTCAATTCAACAATAGTTAATTAACATTATCAATAGATGGCGTATTGCAAATGACGTTATTTTTCTGAATAGCGCTTAACACCCCAATTCTCCGCCGTTGCATGACTTAGAGACACGATCTCTTCAAATATTTGCACCTAGCCCGCGAGCACAGCTATCCGTTGAAGCCGTACAAGCTAAAAAGGCTAAAAGTAAAAACATTATTGAAATTATGTATCAAACATTTGTCGCCATGAATTTAGGCCGTGTGGTGGCGGCTCGTTAAAAGAATACTACCACTCCATCTCATCCAATGGATCTCGTAAAAGGCGAGTAAGGAATTAAACTGCACTGTGAACCCAACAGCGCATGGTGGCGATTGGCTTACCACTTATCGCACCAAGTGCATTATATTGTTTTGGTGAAACGCGGATTGTGGCAGACATCTGTTTTAGGAGTGAGTGCCCAGTCTCTGACTACCCCTTATGGGATACAGTCGTGATCTTATGTATGTATGTATGTATGAATTTAGATGGCAAAGTTAGGGAGCTTTTTATGTATATAACCTGGCTGGGCCCGCGAGCACAGCTATCCGAATCCGATGAAGCTGTTACAGGCACAACGGCTGACAGCAAAAACATCACCGAAATAATATCAAATATTTGTCATTAAGTCTGATCGTGCTATTACCTGTGTGTTGTTCATCGAATGGTCTGGATGAATGTTGTATTGAACTCATAGCAATTGTCACAACCTTGGGAATTTATCGTTAAATTTATTAAATTCGTTTATTTATTTCATTATTTGTAGGGTTATTCATTATTATTGTTGGTTTATTTTTTTTTTTATATAAGTGACGGAACGAGCAGAACGTTTACCTGATGGTAAGTGCAACGTCTGCCCATAACAAATGCTGTGTCACCCAGAACATTTCTGTGTGACACCACACTGCGCCCGTCACCCTGAGACATCAGTTCTTAAGTCTCATATGCCCAGTGATTACTCTAGCTCTCAGTGCCCTTCAAACCGAAACACAGTAGCAAAAGTAACAAAGTTAGTTGTAAATACATATTTTAAAATGTGTTGTAAATCTCTACAAATAAATAAAATTGGAAAGAATACGCTATAAAGTTTTTGCCTCATATAAGTATATTGTATGAGCTAAAGAAAAAATTAATATATATATATTAAATAATGATATATAATTAAAAAAATAAAATAAAAATATAAATAATTAAATAATTTGCAAGATACTAAAACTCAAATACGGGTTTTTAAGATTTCTGTCTGTTTGTTTGTCCGAGCTACTTTATATTTCTGAAATATTCAAAGTTCCTGCATAAAATCTGAAAAACTGAAAAAATTAGGGGCTATGGGGATGGACGTGTTACGCGCGGCTTTAATTTGTATTTTGGTCATCATTATTATATTCATGGCAGTTTTAATATTTCTCTTAATATCTTAATAAGTGATTTAGCATATTCATAGTTATTTCTTTTACTTCTTTTCCTTATAAATAAATGAAATTGGGGTGTTTGTCTGTGATTTCGCAATCAGGATTTTTCCTTAATCTTAGATGACACCAAAACTCAAATACGCGTTTTTAAAATGTTGTGTCTGTGTTTGTTTGTTTGTCCGGGCTAATCTCCAGAACGGCTCAATCTATTTTGACGGGACTTTCATTGGCAGGTAGGGGATTTTTTTAGAGAGCAATGTAAGCTACTTTTTATTTTAGAAATGTTTAGGGTTCCAGCGTAAAATCTGAAAACCTACAGAAATTAGGGGCTAAGCGGCTTCAATTTGCATTCGGTCATCATTATTTTCGTTCATAGCAGTTTATACGTTTCTCCTAATTCTACTTAATATAATATTATAAATGCGAAAGTAGTTAGCTCTGTCTATTTGATACCTTTTTTTTCAACAGTTGAACCGATTTTGTGAAGATCGGTTCCAAAAGATGTTTTGAGACAACCGTCGAAAGGCAGGCTCGAACCCGCCTTATTTATCTCGGTCAAAAAAGGCTAGGACGGCCGTATACAGCGAGCCGTGGTAGCTCAGAGGTCGAGTGATCGCCTTAAACGTTTCTGCAATTTTAAGTGCTGATTTACCACGTGGTCAGCAGTGAATGAAAACAGCGAGAGAAAACATGCATGTCTGAGGAATAATAGTTCAACGACGTGTCAAGCATGGCAGCATGGCAGATTCTTCCTGGCTACAAAACTCTCTCAGAAATTAAAGAAGGGCAGCGCTCAGCAGTGGGACATTTTATAGGCTGTTAGTTTACTTTTTCTTATGTAGTTTACAATGACGTGATGTTCTCCTGGCCGATTTCGACCACGGCGACAACTTCCGAATATTATTGAGAGCCTACAACTGCGCAGGAGACATTATAATGTCACAATTGTACGCGCAAACACAGAGGCATTCACTCGTCCTAATCTACCCGCGCCCAATGTAACGCTGATGCGATAAGATCAGGGATAGGCTAAGATGCAGTGTCAGAAACACGGGGACAATCACAACACAACCAGACCCGAAAACCAACAATTTGTAATTTAGCACAAATGTTGGCTCCGGCTGGGATTCGAACCCCTGCGACGTAGAAGTCAGGTACTCTGACCACTAGGCCACGCGGTCTACAATAAACCAATACTAAATCATACATTATTTAAATTTTCCGTGACACTCCAGATCATTTCAAAAGCTATACACAACTACGACTATGTCAAATTGAAAGTATACATATATATGCATTGTAGTTGATTTTACAATACGTGCAATGTATTGATTACATTATCTTTGATGCTATGGTTATTCAGCCACAACACTGACACGTCACGACATAGAAAACAAAAGAAATTAGCAACATAATGAAAAAGAGAAAACGGCAACTAGAACACTCGACTCTAGAAGATAGTGTCCTTGATTTAGTATGTCAATTAAAAGAAATTTATTGTTATTTATTACAGCAACAATATTAATCAGTTTACTCTTATTTTTTCTTTAATTATTTCCTTATTCCCCACACTTTTTTCTTCTGAGTTCAAACTAAATTGGAATGTAAAAATACAGATAAATATTACCCTTAATCTGTCGGGTGTTTCACCACGACTCAGATGCTTTTGTTTTAATCTGCTTTGTCAGTAAATTGAACCGAACGTGATAAATCATACATTCTGTATAATTGCGCCAATTAATAAAGTGGCTAAAGAATAGAATAGAATAGAATATTTTTCATTCAATACAGATCATTTACATAATACCCATTGAACGTCATTTTTTTTAAGCTACACTGGTTCGCAAAGAAATGCCTCTGTCCTGGAAAGAACCAGTAAGATACCCAGCAGGATTTTTTTTCAGAAATTTTAAATATACAATTACAGCAGTATTATTAAGATGTAGAAATAGCTTGGCAGCGATCACCTCATTCCCAGGGGTTATCATCATCAATGTATTCCTTAATATTATTATAACCGTTTTTAAAAAGTCTTTGTTCAACAAATAGTCTGAACTTTATAATTGAAAGACTTTGTGCACTTTGTGATTTTGTTGTAAAAACGTATACATTGCCCCATGAAAGAGTTACTGACTCTGTGAATTCGAGTAACTGGCATTATTAATTTGTACTTGTTCCTGGTATTCACATAATAAACATCACTTTTTTATTAAAGTGATTAATAAATATTCTTATGTACATACATAACGTTTTCATATACATTAAGATATTAATTTCTTTAAATTTATCTCTGAGAGACACTGTAGAGCCAAGATTATAAATAGATCTTATGGCCTTCTTTTGCAAAACAAAAATTACCTCTACGTCAGTCGCAATTCCCCACAACAAAATACATTAAGACATTATGCTGTGAAAATAACTAAAATAAAGTAATCTAGCAGTTTCAACATCTAGTTTAGATATATGGGGCCCCATTGAAGAAGACAGTGGTATCCACAAAGCTCAACTCTTTCCCATTTAAGAGTATATTTTCATCCAATAGTTTAACATATGGTGTTGTAAATTTTATACATTTAGTTTTATTGCCATTTAAAAGCAAATTGTTAACGTTAAACCAATGTATAGTACATTGTTTTAACGTTAACTTTTGAAATAGCATTATTTACCTCGTCATATAATAAAGGTTGACGTATTATTTTGAAAATCAATGATTTATCATCAGAAAATAATACTATATCATGGTTATCCCTTACTAGGTAAGGTTTTTTTTTTTTTTTAAAAAAAAGCCGCACAGTAGGTTTTCTCCTGTGGCGTGGGTGCGTTTTACAGACATAAATTCCACATGCACAAACACCCAGACCCGGAACAACTATATGTAGGCCATACAAATATTTGTCCCGCTGCGGGAATCGAACCCGCGACCCGCGTCGCAGAAGCCAAGGGCTTAGCCACTGCGCCAACCGAGCCGACCGCCGAGGTAAGTCATTAATGTAAATTCGGAATAGAAATGGGCCGAGAAGCGAGCCATGCGGGACACCTATAGATACTGCTGACCCGGAAGAACTCGTACTATTGATAATTACTTTCTGCGTTCTATTGCTCAAATATGAAGTTAGAAGTTTAAGTGCAGAATTTCTTATACCGTAACGATTCAGTTTCCTGATGAGTGTTTCATGATCAACGCAATCGAAGGCCTAGAAAGATCAAAACACCCAAGGCATCCTGCGAATTCTCCCAGGCATCGAATATTGCCAAATTGGTTGTTGTGAAACAATTTATGTAAATTAAAATGTTTTAGCATTTGATTAAGAATATTTTTTTCATAAAATTTTACTTAGTATTGGTAGTACGGAAATAGGTCATCAATTAGAGGGGTCCGATGTACTACCAGATTTAAATAAAGGTATGATTTTACTATGTTTCAACAAATCAGGAAATACACCAAGTTCAATACTAGAATTAAATATTATGGCTAATTGAGGTGCAATTATATCTATAATAGACATACTGATTTCAGCAGACATACCCCACAGATGATAGAGCCGTGGTAGCTCAGGAGCTAGGCGCTCGCTTTAAATTTCATAGTACGCGAGTGACCTGGGTTCGATTCCCGGTGCCGGCACCACTAAAATTGTTAATTGCAATTTTAAGTGCTGATTTACCACGTGCTCGGCGGTGAAGAAAAACATCGTGAGGAAACCTGCATGTCTGAGGAATAAAAAATATTTCGAAGATATGTGAAGTCCGCCAACCCGCATTGGAGCAGCGTGGCGGATTCTTCCTAGCTCCAAAACCCTCTCAGAAATGAGAGGAGGCCTGTGCTCAGTAGTGGGACATTTATAGGCTGAAACTTTACTTTTACTTTTTACCCCATAGATCGGCGGTTCTCTTACAATCAATGGTCTTAAAATGATATAAAATATCTTTTGAATCTACCATATGAAATTCAAAATCTTTTGTACAAGAAGTTACATTTTGTGTGAGTAGTCTCAGCAGCAGTATGAGAAGAATTTAATGATTTGGTTGTCAAGATTTTTAGGAATTTCAGTAAAAAACTTTTCAAAAGCTGTATTAACATCATGGTCAGATGTCAAAAGCTTGTTATTAATATTCAATTTGTAATCAGAGTAGCGGTCCTTAACTGGGGAGAGTTAAGTTTCACTGTTATTATTACTCCAAGTCATTTTTATTTTATCCGAGGCTTTCTTTATTTTATTGCTTAAGTGTAATGACTTGGCTGCGGAGCATACTTTTTTAAATAATTTTTAGTAATTTTAAAATATTCGTAGTATGACTTTTCATGGTTCATACAACCTTTGCCTACTTCTGTGGATTTCTACTGTCGCCCATTCATTAAAAGTCTTGCGACTGTTCAAGGAGAGAGTCTTAGAAGTAAAGATGGTTTTAAATTCCTTGCTCAGAAGATTTAACAAAACTTCACATAAATAGTCAGTATTATTGTTTTTTTATCTACGTTACTTCTAAACTTCTCTAAGCGATCTTTATTCACAGGAACAAACAGATTTTTTTTATTGTTTGGTTTTTTGCATAAATAAGGCTAGTACCTTACTTATGCAAAAAACCAACTGCCCAGAATGGTCAGAACTTATTTTGTAAATTATGGATTGGTGCAAAAACTTAACATCTGTAAAAATATTATCTATACAAGTTGCACTAGATCCAGTAATTCGTGTTGGTTCTAAAAACAGGTTAACTAGATTAAATAATTTCATCAAAGAACAAAATTTAATGCTGATGGAAGAAGTTTCCTGGAGGTTGATATAAAAATCTCCGCATACAGGTTTGTTCAGTTTATTAAGTTTAATTAAAACTTTTTCCATAATTTTCTCAAAATTATCATATAAAGCGTATAAAGCCTGTAAACAGGCCCCACTTGGGGGTCTGTAAACACTGACAACTATGAGGTGCTCAAGCTGAACACAGGCCATTTCTATAGTTCTCTCAAAAGAGAGGCTCACAATGTCTTTACGTTCCTTAAATCGCGATGATTTATTTAATAGTATTAAAGATTTAAACTTTTCCTGTATTGAAGGAACTAACCACCTGCAATTAAACATCAAATTACAATCTTTTAACCAATGTTCAGTTCTAATTCTTTGCCTAAAATGCTCTGTATATTTTGATGCACCAGGTGTATACAATCTTTATTATTAACACATTGTGAAGTGCTACAATTTATCAAATATGACTTTCTTAATTTACTAATGTCACAATTATAGCTAGGGATTTCCTCAATTGTCTCCTTATTTAATTTAAACTATTTGGAACTGATTCCAAATTAAATGTCAAATTAGACTGCTCAATAAAAGCAGATGTTTGTGTAGCCAAAAACTTGGCTGTATTAAAATAAACAATAAGATAGCACAATAGCCTATAATATTATAGGCTATTGTGCTATCTTATATATAGTCTTAAACTATATTTTGATAGGTAATATCTATTTCAGGAAAATCCTTTAAGAATACATGAAGATTCAATCAAACAGCATATTTTGGTGGTTTTATAAATTTGTAGTTGGATAGAGTTATCTCGCCTGACAATAAAATATTACAAGAATCGCGTTACATTCTTTCCATCTGAATAGAACGCCCAAACAATTAGGCCATAACGAAAACATTTTCCAAGTCAAAGTCAACATTTCTTTATTCAACTTAGGCTTGTATAAAGCTGTTATGAACGTCAAAGTTATACCGGTTCAAAAAATAAGACCTCAGAGAGACAAGAACCGACAAGAAACTCAGGGGTCTTTCTTTTTTTTAATATCATATTACATAATGTCATGTATAAAATACATTATTTAATTACAGTATCACATACTCGTATTTGGTAGCCAGGGGGTTTGCAAGTGCAGAGTTATTTCCTCACATCTTTGTCCTCTATTTTATAATACGCTTTTTCTAATAATGTCTTCTTTAAACGTTTATTGAATTCTTCGTCAGTTTTTGGCGTCAGACTTTTAGGAATTTTGTTATTTGCATTTATGGTCTATACTAGCTGATGCTCGAACAGTTAGTCGAGAACTACTAGTTTACTAGTTTCATATTTATAATATTAGTATTTTACAAACTGTTTTTAGAAAAACCTGAATAATATATGTAGCGCTGCGAGTTAAGCAGTGGGAAATGATTCGCAACGAATCAAAATATCTAATACAAAATATTGTGACTATTTCTTAAAATTTTCGTCTTCAAGGACTTACTTACTCCCACTTACTCTCACTTTCAAATAATTAACTATAGTTTTAAATATTTTTGACATGGGTAAAATGTATTGAGGATATTGGTTATGTGACCAGACAAGGGACGAGTGGAACTTTAACAACTAACAAAATAGAGCCTTATTTAATCTCAACGTTCGTTACTTGTTAATTCCACAATAGTTCTAATTTTATAACTAAACTTTTTCCAATTTTATTAATGGCCTATTATCACAGTAAATAGACGAATATTTGTTTTATCTCGACAAATAATTACCTTATCCGATTACTTTACTAATAGAAAATAAGTATAAAAACTAAAAGTTATCAGTTAGGTAGGTATTAACGCAGTGCCAGTTATTATGCCGAAAAGCAGTAATGTGCAAACATTACTGTTTCGTTTTAAAGGGCACTTATAGTAAGTGACTTAAGAACTGATGTCTCACGGTGAAGGGCGTGATGTCATGATTTGTTCTGAGTGATACAGCAATCGTTATGGGCAGACGTTGCACTTACAACCAGGGGAAGGATTTGTCCGTCTCGTACCTTTCTTCCATAAAAAAAGGATTTAGTCACAAAAAAGCAGTAAATAACGAATAAGTATTTCATTACACTTATTATAATGTCTAAAGTATTGAGTTACAGTAACAAATAGATTTATAGATAGATATTAAACATTTAAGTAAATAAGTCTTCGGCTCTCGCAAGATCATTCTTCTCATATCTTAGCAGGAACTAATATCAGGTAGAGAACCCTGGCACCTGCTTTTCCATCCGTACCAGGCGTTGAAGCCATGACGATTGAACACTTTTTTGGCGCATTTTGCCGCTTTTGTAATATCGTCTGTCACAAGTTCTAAAAAGAAAACAATAATTATTATTTACCAGCATTTCCAGTGTTAAGAAGACAATCTCAGGTTTACTCTAAAGCGTTGTATGTAATGTTGGTTATACATCTAATTAGTATAAATCTAATATAAATCTCTCTAGTCCACTGCTGAACATAGGCCTGCCTCACAGATTGCCACAAAAGTTTTAAGCTCTCATTTTGGGAGTTGGCAACTGCCGTTTATTTATTCAGATGTTCCAGGAAGATGCTGCTGCCCATTTTCTGGTTTTAATTTTCCCTCTGTCGACTTTTACGACACCCACGGGATGAGAAGGGGTGGTAGATTCTCTTAAGCCACCACCTCACGGTATTTAATGTAATTAAGTAATATAAATGTTGGTAGTTTATATGATCAGATTGATGAAGCCACTAAATGCTATTACACGGAATATGTAAATCGAATTACCCAGTCTCATCAAATGGGTATCAAAAAAGACGGCATAGGAAATAGCGAGAAAAATCTCGTGAGAGAAACGTATAGTTTATTAATTATTTTAATGGTAATGGTAGTGCTAATGTACCATTTACCGTGTGGTGGTGGCTTAAGAGAATCTACCACCCCATCTCATCCCGGGGGTGTCGTAAAAGTCGACAGAGGGAAAATGAAAACCAGAACATGTCCAGCAGCATCTTTCTGTAACTTCGAATAAATAAACTGCGGTTGTCAACCCGCCTGCCAAGCGCGGCAACTATGGCAAAATCCCCCCGAAATAAGAGCTACAGACTTTTATGGCAATCTATGGAGGAGGCTTATTAGTTCAGCAGTGGACTAGTGATAGGCTGAAATGATGATGATGGCTACCATATTCACCGATCTTCTCGTCAACTGTGGTGCTAAGGGACGCTTATGTGCAAAGTAAGCAGCCCGTAATCTGTAGGAAGATTTTGGTCATAAAAAAGTGCATAATTGTCGGCTCGGTAGTAAGTGATTTAGCGGTTCACTTTCACACTATGGTTCTCAGGTTCTATTCGATATAGGAGTTATATAATTTTTTTTATTTTTTTTTTTCTTAAAAAAAAGATGGCCCACAGTTGGATTTCTCATGGGTCGTGGGTGCGTTTTACATACATAAATTCCACATGCACAAACACCCAGACCTGGAACAACTATCTGTAGGTCATACAAATATTTGTCCCGTGCGGGAATCGAACCCGCGACCCGCGGCGCAAAAGTCAACCGGTTAACCACTGCGCCAACCGAGCCGACGATGTGGTGCGCAGTTATTTTTATAAAGAAATATCATCATCATCATTTCAGCCTATCTTAGCGCTCTGTTGAACATGGAGGACCTTAGCACTATGCTCAATGACCTCAATAGTGTCATCCAACGGGGAGATTGACTTAAGATGAACATGGACAAGACGAAGATCCTGTCTAACGTCTATGTTACACCTATACCGGTTGTTTATCCGTCGATTGACCTCTTAGCTCGAAGTTGACGACGAATAGGTATACCTAGGACAGACTGTCCGACTAGGTAGGTCCAACTTCGACCCAGAAGTCAATCGATGGATTCAATTCGGCTGGGCAGCGTTCTGGAAAATGCGTAACATCTCCTCGTCGAATATACCTCAATGCCTCAAAACCAAAAAAAATATATTGTTCCACGTTTATATACATACCAGCACAGGTAACATTGCAGTCCTTGCCAGCAGTGCTGGTATTGCTGCACCAAAATTTATCGTTGATCTGGAAGATGCCGTAGTCTCGGGATCCGTTCTTGTTCACCTTACTGATGATATGCGTATTCCTAGCACTCTCGCTCTCCACGAGACACACCCCTAGAATGTAACGTTAAAATAAAGTAATCTTCTCTAACCTCTTTTCTCTAACTTTTCGAAGGTTAATGGAGCCGATGTGCGCTATCCTCTCTTTATGCCCTAGATAACTAAAAATAAACTTCATCAGATAAAGAATAAAAGCTATAACCCCGTGGCCTAGTGGTTGGATAAAGTACCTGACTACCACGCCACGGGTCCGGGGTTCGAATCCCAGCCGCAGCCAACATTTCCGCGAAATCACAAAATGTTGTCCTAGCGTCCAAGATTTATAAATATTTAGACGACGTCTGAAGTATGCCAACCCGCATTTATGCAGCGTGGCGGGCTCTTTCCAGAGGGTTTTGCCTCTCAAGAATGGGAGGAGATTATGCAACAGTGGGACCACAGTGTTATTGTGTTTTTACTTTAAGAAAACAAAAGCTTGATACTTAAAATCGTAGATACCCGACATAACCTAAATCATAGCGAGAAATCGCACAAAAATTATGAATTTAATTAAGATGACCAACACAAATCATAGTCTTTTTTTAAAAAAAAACGATGGCCCACAGTAGGATTTCTCCTGTGTCGTGGGTGCGTTTTACAGACATAAATTCCACATGCACAAACACCCAGACCCGGAACAACTATCTGTAGGTCATACAAATATTTGTCCCGTGTGGGAAACGAACCCGCGACCCTCGGCGCAGAAGTCAAGCGCTTAACAACCGCGCCAACTGAGCCGTCATGTATATATATACATCTATATAATTATAATCTTTAGTGCTTTCCTGAATTATCCCTAAATAAAAATACCTAACAATAATAGTCGCCTAATAAAATACCTTAACTCTATTTAGGTAATGTAGCTGAACCAATGGATTATTACATAAAGTTAAAATGGACAAAACAGTAAACCAATACTCACAATCTCTCATTTTATCTTCCGGAAATCCAAGGCGTCGCAACTGCTGGACCAGCTCACATCTGCTCAACTGCTTAGCTTCGCATTGAAGAAATACACCAAGGGCAAACACAAGAACCAACCACTTCATTATGATAGTAATTAAATATCAAACCTCCTAAAACGACTGTTATATCAAACGGGCAATTGTAAAGTGATGCTCTTGCAATACTACTGGGTTTATATACATAAAATTGACACTCGTGTGTGTAAAGAAAAGCCCCGGAGTTCACAATTACCAACGATAATTGGGAATCCTAGCTATCTCGAACTGTTAGGTTACAACAAAGTGAACTATCAAGTTCAATTCCTCTTTAGGAATCCACATCGAATTGAGTATATAAACAAAACTTTTTATTTAACTAAAAACATGTTTAATAAACAATTCGGATAAGAAAAAATCAACGAAAATATTGAAAGATTAAACATTTTATATTCATTCAAAACATCGGCGTATCACTCGTTGTCAAGCCACCACTTAAACAAACGTAAGATACCCTCTTGACCGATTTCAATATCAGCGGGCAACTTCTGCTAGTTATCGGATGGTATAAACTGCACAGGTAATATTACATTGCGGTAAGTATCCACACAAATGTAGAGGCACTCACTCGTACTCGCCTTCCCGATTTAAATGTAAAGCCTATGCGATAAGATCAAAGGAAGGTTGGGCTGTAGTGTCTTCGATTCGGGATAGCCGCAAATATACCCTCCACCACAAATGTTTACCCGGCTGGGAATCAATCCAGGACCCGCGACTCGGTGGCCAGGTATTTTGACCACTAAACCACGCGGTCGTATGAATATCATCATACTAACAGATTTACTGCTCTACAGATTTCCTTAAGCTTCATGTTATCCTAGTACTTGCAAGTTCTTTCGATGGCAGCTCAATGGAAAAACGCCCAATTAAATTTATGATTTCATTGCCTCGATCAGCTGTATAACAGGGTAGTCCACCTATGAGTTTTTAGCAAAATCTTTAAGTCGACATATCTCCTACAGGTATCACGCTACGAGGCTCATTATATTTTTGGGGCATATACACATCGTCCCTAAGCCCAGCCTGCCGGGATGAATAGGAACGAATGACCCAATGACGAACGAATATCATTGATCGGGGTCGGCTTTTTTACGCGGGTGAAACCGCAGGTCTGCAATAAAACTGGAAAGTTTGTATGTTTGAAAAAATCTTTTTGTATTAGATACCCCATTTATTAAGCAAGATTATAGCCTATAAATATTCATACCACAACTTAGAAATGCTAGTGTAATTACTAGGCATAAGGGACTTAGACCCGGTGTCTCATGGTGACGGGCGAAGTGTTGAGCCACACAGAACTGTTCTGGTTGACACAGCATTTGTTACGAGCAGACGTTGCACTTACCATCAGGCGAATGATTTGCCTGTCTCATCACTTTCTCCTGTAAAGTACAACGCAACAAGAGACCACAAATGTTTTCAACGGTTAGTATTCGAACTCAGGATCCGCGGCGTAGAAGTCACACTTTGCTTACAAGGCCACGAGGTTGTCACGTAGAGGATGGCCTACCGTTGTATATTTTATCATACCAGCTTTGTCCTGATTTCTCATCGGCGCAGAAAAAGACATAACCGAATATCGGGATAAAAGTAATCTTACATCCTATTCCCGGTAATAATTATGATTTACCATCATTTACAAACTAATCCTTACTAACATATTATTAGTTGAATTGTAGTATATTATTAATAAATAATAAGCAATATATTTTATTTAACAATATTATTATTTACTTAACAAAACACTGAATATCGAGTTTTGTGGTATTGTAAAAAGTAAAGTAAAGTAACAGCCTATAAATGTCCCACTGCTGAGCACAGGCCTCCTCTCATTTCTGAGAGGGTTTTGGAGCTGGGAAAAGTCCGCCACGCTGCTCCAATGCGGGTTGGCGAACTTCACATATCCTCGAAATATTTCTATTCCTCGGAGACGCAGGTTTCCTCACGATGTTTTCCTTCACCGCTGAGCACGTGGTAAATCAGCACTTGAAATTGTAGAACAAATTTAGAGGTGCTGGCACCGGGGATCGAACCCAGGTTACTCGCGTACTATGAAATTAAAGGCGAGCACCTGGCCCCTGAGCTACCACGGCTCGTATTGGGGTCATATTTATTTTTATATTGTATTCATTATATTATTTTGTGTTATTGTTAATCATCATCATCATCATCATCATCATCATTTCAGCTTATCATCAGTCCACTGCTCAACCTAGACCTCCCTCATAGATAACCACAAAAGTTTTTAGCACTCAATTTAGGGCAACCTCAGTTTATTTATTAAGATGTTCCCGGTAGATGCTGCTGCCCATCTTCTGCTTTTCATTTTCCGTCTGTGGACTTTTACGACAACCACGGGATGAGATGGGGTGATTCTCTTAACCCGCCACCGCATGACGAAATTGATAATAAAAGCTATAATTTCTTGTCATATATTTGTCTTCATCTTGTCCTGAGTAAAACATTGGCCACCCTACATTCCGCAATGAACACTTTCCTTGTTGTGAATACCAAAAAGACGCTACGTAAAAAATAATACACAGTAACGGATGAGTCACATTACAATTCAATGTCTTTGCGAAGTTTCGCCGGCTGATGAGGATAACATACGGAATTGGGGATTCACCGAGCAATGCGGTTAAATACGTCATTTAATAAAAAAAGACGCACTTACGACACTTGAGATAAATGTGTACGTTCCGTATTAAAGGGTACTAATACGGAATATACACATTTATCTCGCCCGTGACTTCGATCGAGCGAAACAGTATTCTTTTTTTTTTATTGGATAGAGCGACGAAACGAGCAAAACGTTCACCTGATGTAAAGTGCAACGTTCACCCATGACAAATGCTATGTCACCAATAACATTTCTGTGTGACACTACACTGTTCATGATGTAAATAAATATTTGAGATATTACTTTCTTTACGAGATGAGCAAAACATTCACCTGACGGTAAGTGCAACGTCTGCCCATTACAAACGTGTTATCTAGAACATTTCTGTGTGACACCACTCTGCGCTCGGCACCCAAGGCAAGTCTCATATGCCCAGTGACACGCTAGCACTCTATGTTTGCACACTACTACTTCATGGCAGAATAACTGGTACCACCACCTGACTAGACCGGTTCCTGCATAGATCTTATCCACAGACAATTAAATTTCCGTTATTGGTATTCGTTTAATAAACAACTTGTTACTCTAACATTTTCCTCCCAGTTATATTAAAAAATTCCAATTGGTACATTTTAATAAAGCTGTCATTAATTTATTGTACTTTGCTGCCGGATATTACGCATATAACATTTCAACCAACCCTTCAGAAATACAGAAGCATCTCGTCGACTGCACGTTAAGAGAAACAATTCCTATCATCTTCTAAGCTGTAGATGGAAATTACTATCACCTTTAATTAAAGGAGGTATAGAATTGTTTCATTGATATCAGAAATAAAACATGACTTATAAATTAAATTTTATTGAGACAGTAAAAATATATATTTATAATAATTAATTTATAATCTATTTGTTGCTGTGGGTCACAGTCATATTCCATATATTTCATAGATATTTTCAAACATGGCCATTTTGTTTGGTTCGTAGTCGCTTTTGACGTTGATTTCATTGTCAATGTTCAGATAGGATGGATTATTTTCTGTATACATAGGCCACTCTACAAAATTGTCCACGTTTGATTCAGGTAGGGGTGAACTAAAATGAAATGTATTACTTATATTACACGTGGGGTGACAGCTTAGGAGAAACTAACTAACTTCACTGGTGGTAGGATTCCTATGCAGGAATCCGTCTAGGTAGGTACCACCCCAGGGCCAGTTATTCTGCCGTGAAGCAGTAGTGTGCAAACATTACTGTGTTTCGGTTTGAAGGGCACTGTGAGCTAGCGTAATCACTGGGCATATGAGACTTAAGAACTTATGTCTCAGGGTGATGGGCACAGTGTGGTGTCACACAGAAATTTGACACAGCATTTGTTATGGGCAAACGTTGCACTTACCATCAGGTGAACGTTTTGCTCGTTTCATCACTTTATAAAAAAAAACATACCACCCCACCTCATCCGGTGGGTGTCGTAAAAGTCGACAGAGGGAAAATTAAAACCAGAACATGGGCAGCAACATCTTCCTGGAAAATCTGAATAAATAACCTGCGGTTGCCAACACGTCTGCCAAGCGTGGCAACTATGGCAAAATCCCCCCTACATGAGCTACAAACTTTTTGTGACAATCTGTGTATGTTCAGCAGTGGACTAGTGATAGGCTGAAATGATGATGATAATGATGATAATATTACACGATTCCTTCCTTACGAGACCTTCATTATGTAATATGGACATAATGGACTTCCGCAAACGCCTGATTCTTTTAACTACATTGGTTAAGTATGCTGGGTGTAGCGACATCTATGTCGCCACATGAGAAGCTCAAGAAATATTCGCATACGTCCATAATCGCGCTATGAAATTTTTTGAGATGCAAACTATGTATACAACATCTAAATATTACTAGTTGGAGGAGACGTCCTCCTCACATCAGACCACTCGATTTGGCTGGTAGCTACACTTTTCCTTGGAAGACATGCCATCGTGGTATAAGATTATAAGAAAGTTGTAAGATTAGTAACAAATATTACAAATGTCTTTTAAAATGTTACAAATGTTTTCTATAGTCCCCTAAAAGAATTAAAAATGTATTACGCTGCGCATAGAAATATCAATTGTTTATAAGAATTAAATCTAATCTTCACATTTATTTTATTCTTTTATGGTTGGCGCAGTGGTTAAGCCCTTGACTTCGTCGCGGGATCATTTCCCGCACGGGACAAATATTTGTATGGCCTACAAACAGTTGTTCCGGGTCTGGGTGTTTGTGCATGTAGAATTTATGTATGTTAAACGCACCCACGACACAGGAGAAATCCTACTGTGGGGCATCGTTTTTAAAAAAAAAATGTCCTTGTGTCATCATATGTCCTCTTAGCCGATTTTCGGCCAGGGAGACAACTACCGAATGCGGTGGGAAGCTATCAACGCAGGAGATATTATAGTGCCACAAGTGTACACGCAAAAACGGGGCACTCACTCGTCCCAACCTACCCGTGCCCGATGTAACGCTGTTGTAATACGATTGGAGATAAGCTAGAATGCAACGTCAATGACACAAGGACAATGACAACACAACCAGACCCAAAAACCAACAATTTTATGTTTTGTATTATTTTTGCACAAATGTTGGCTTCAGCTGGGATACGAACTCAGGACCTGTTGTCAGTTAATCTAGCCACTAGGCCACGCGGTCGTCATCTTCTTCAACAACAGTTCACTGCTGGACATAGATCCCTCTCAAAAAGGAATCCGTAATCAGCACCCTTGGCAAGCGGTTTGGCATTCGATGTTCGAGACACCTTAGACGCTTCTACTTGTCATCGGTCTGTGTATTTTCAGTCTGATATTTTTCGAGATGGTTATTCGCCACCTGTAGAAGGCCATACTTTTACAGGCATTTCACTTAGCTGACTCTTACAATACCCACGGGATTAGACGGGATAAACGATCCTGCGTCCTCCTGCTAAAACATTTATAGCAATTATTCGAAACCTAAGGCACTGGGGTACGGAACTCAAAGTACATTTACTTTATAACAAGACATCGAAATAGTGTGTTTATAAACTTGTTAAAATCTTTAGTTGCGATGATTTTCTTTTTTATGAAATATTTTATCTATCAGCAGTTACAGCTCTTAAGAATTTAGTCACTTACTTACTGACTTAATACATACCTCGATCTAGCGAAATCAGTCCACATTTTACATATAGCATTCCTAAGTGTTAAATCATGACCGCAGGCAGTCTTCGCAATTTCATTACATGAAACGTAATTTCCATCATCAGCGTGCCCTGCTCCTTTCCTCTTTCCAAATAAATATTGAGACATATTTATTTTACCTTCGTACGAAAACTCATAAAGCCATACAGGCACACCTTGTTTCGCCATCAGCTTTCCAGTTAGCCAAATTCCCGAAACAAAATCGTAATCGCCGAAAAAATCAATTGCAATCCTATCGTGATCGTCTTCCGGTTGTATATTCTCTGTATAAGCCTGTTTAAATTTCTTCGAATACTCATCTTTGAGGTCTACATCGAAATCATAAGACCAGTGGTCAATAAAATTTTGATTCTTCAAAATATCTGATATAGCTCTCGGCCTCATATTACTCGTTAGGTAACCTTCTTTGTTACAGAATCCCTTAATTACTGGCACGCGGTTGAAATTTCCGCGCTTTAATAACTTATAGGGGTTGTCTGTAATGAACGCATCTCCATTACCAAAATCATTTTCGATCGTTGGCACGAAACCGAAGAAAAGCCTGTCAGAAGTATATTTTTCACTAATATATAAGGCTGTACCAGCTAATTCTTTTTCTGGTGCATTGAATAAATATTTGTAAATGGCGGTATTATCTTGTGCTGAACCTTTATAACCTAAGTCTTCAACGAGTTGAAAGGCTAACTCCTCAGGTTCATAATTAACAGCCCAATGGTTAAGGCATGAGCCCGATTGAAGAATAGCTTTATGAAAGAGACTTTTTGTTATTGGGGATACAATAAGATATTCTACTGAAGCGGCCCCAGCGCTTACACCAAATAATGTAACATTGTTTTTATCTCCGCCAAAGCTTTCTATGTTACTTTGGATCCATTGAAGTGCTTTAACTTGATCTTTGAGACCCATATTACCAGCTGCCTCTGGAATACCTAATGATAAGAATCCAAAAACGGATAGTCTATAGTTAATTGCCACAATCACGACGTCGTGTTCAATAAGAAAATCTGGTCCGTTTTCTTTCTTTATAACACCATTTCCAAAAACAAAACCACCTCCATGTATGTACACGATTACGGGTAGTAGTTCTGACTTTTTATCAGGTACTTTTGGAGTGTAAACATTCAGGTATAGGCAGTCTTCATTTCCCATTACCTGACCGGAAATTACATCAAATTGCGGCGACGTATTGTCTTTGCTGACAGTTGTTGCATCTCTATCGCCATCCCATGGCTCTGGCGATTGGGGGCTCTAACAAGTCATAGCATTAGTTTAAATACACGATTACAACCTATTTTTTTTCTACATTACGATTCCAACCAATTTGTTTTACTGGTATCCGTCATAAGCAGGAATCCGTCTAGACCGATACAGCCGCAAGGCCAGTTAAATTGCCGTGAAGCAGTAGTGTGTAAATATTACTGTGTTTAATATTTGTAATTACTGGTCTTTCTCTCTGTGATTTCTAAGGGACGGGCGCAGTGTGGTGCCACACAAAAAATTTCTAGATATATAAATCAATTTGGTTGTCTTTGCAAGGATAATTAGATAAATACAAGAAAGCTATTTTTACGATGCGTAAATGGCACTTGAAATATATTAGTCAACCGAGATGAATAAGAGGAAACTCTAATTAATACTTTTTCTAGTAAATCGCTACAGTCAATGATTGCTTTAGTTATTTTAATTGCATAAATAACATCGGTTATGTTACCGTGTGGTGACGGCTTAAGAGCATCTGCCACCGTAACTCATCCCGTAGGTGTTGCAAAAGTCGACAGAGGGAAAATTAAAACCAGAAGATGTGCAGTAGCATCTTCATGGAAAATCAGAATAATGGTTTCTTATATTTACACTAATACTACACATTAAAATCAAACTATTTTTACGGATTTTATCGCGTTTAATTTAAACTATTTATAACCCGACGTTTCGAGCACAATAAAGCACTTTTAAAAAATTCATATTCGTGAAACGACTGGATGACCTTAATACGAATCCTTTACGGCTTTTTCGACAATTTTTTGTACATATTCATAAAGGTTAATTTATAATCATGAAAAACGCCGGCTTAACGTTGCTCTTTGCAAACAATGTCTTTGTCCATGACTGTGTCTACTGACAAATACTCCTTTATTTTTTCTAGTAGATATTTTGAAGGAGGTCAAAATATCTGAGTAAAAGAAATACTTAGAGTAACGATTTCTTATATTTACGCGAACACTACCGATTTAAATGAATCTAATTTTACGGATTTTATAAAATAAAACGCGATAAAATCCGTAAAAATTAGTTTCATTTAAATACTTAGAGTAGCTTCGGTGATAGTATTAGTGTATGATGTGTATTTATTTATTTAGAAAGAAAGAAAATAATTATATTCTTTGCTACGCTCAATACAGCAACATAAAAAACAAATAATTAAGAATAAAAAGTATTAAAATTTATATTGGATTGCAGCAACGAAAAGGACCTGACTCAGCATTATGCTACAGCAAAATTGCCGCAGCGCTATTCTATCGGTACCACTAACATAAAATTAACCTACGAGTAGCTGTCAGACAGTTTAAATTTAGATGCATGTTATAAAATAACAGAAAAACAAAAAATACGAAAGATATTTGAAATGTATCAGATATTTAACAAAAAAGTGTAGTTGTAATAAATACAAAATTCTAAAATAACGATGATGCTAAAATAGCAAATTCCTGGACATTGGTGTACATCATTGTACCAATATTATTTTTTTTATCTGTGCAAACTTACAGTCACGTCTTTTCCCATATAAGAGTTAGCGGCCTATGCCTAGCATAGGCCGCTAACTTATCCCTCGCACCACGACGCGCGACCGCCGTAGAGAGCGGCGCGTAATAGTCAATAATCACACCGCGTACACACGATTCACCCGTGTTCCAGGGCGGTTCTCACCGCCCAGAGTTACCGACACACAATTCGACAGTCCGAGTGGACGCCCGCAGCCTCCCTCGGACGGTCATTAGACGACTTAAAATATTTAAGATATTCGAAATCGCGAAAGCACGCAGCGAACACAGTCCGAATTTCGAGGTTTTTGTAGGAGTTTATTTATTTATTTATGTTTGGGTCAAACCAAACCTGGCACGCGAGCCCCTGGCCCGCGAGCACAGTATCCGATGAAGCTGTAAAAGCCGAGAAGGCTAACAGCAATTACATAACCGAAAATATATATATATATATATATATACAACGTATCCCGCTTTTCGACCTCGAAACGAAAACGAAAACGAGACGCCATTGCGTTTCCGCGAGCAATATAGTGACAGCATTGCATATTTAGGTGTAATCCTGAGTGCCACACGCTCTTTGTTAACTTAGTTTCACCAATAAACAATTCCTTTACTTTTTTTCATTGCTTATACCCACAACGCCACATCAGTATTTATGTCATAACTATCAGATTCCCTGTTATGTTAAGCTATGTTATCGTTCAATCGGCTATCGTATAAATTTCCTGGAACCTGTAATCAGTTCATATCTGGATATAGAAATCTTAGTTTTTTTTAGGAGAAATTGACGAAACGAGTAAAACGCTCACCCGATGTTATGTGCAACGTCTGCCTATAACAAATTCCCAGAACATTAATTCCTGGCACCACACACATTTACACACTACTGATTCACGGCAGAACTACTGTTTCTTGCGTAGTTATCCTACCACCAATTACAAAATATATTACGAGTTTTGACGACCGCTGCGCCTTGCGATGAGATTATCAGACCTCGGTTCAAATCACAGTCGTAGCCAACTTTTGTGCAAAAATACTAATTGTTGGTTTTCGAACACTGCATCGTCCAATCCAACTGCAACAGCACGAGCGTTACATCCGACGCCAGTACACGCGTGAGTGCCTCTGTGTTTGTACGTCATTATCATGTACATTTGTCGTCATCATCATCATTTCAGCCTATCACTAGTACAATGCTGAACATAGGTCTCCCCCATAGATTGCAACAGAAGTTTGCAGCTTTCATTTTGTGTCGATTTTGCTATAATTGCCACGCTTGGCAGGCGGGTTGGCAACGGCAGTTTATTTATTCAGAGGTTCAAGGAAGATACAGCTGCCTATCTCCTTGGTTGGCACTATAATATCTCCCGAGCAGTTGAAAACTTTCGAAAGTTATCGCCGTGGTCAGTAAGACGCCACGTGGTTACTAACAGTTATTTTAGGTATTTTTAGAAGTATGAATAATGACTAGAAAAAACGAAAGCCAATGCTCATATTGTCTTTATTATTATCAAAATAAGGAGTACAGTTAGCGATCGCAATACGCGACACCTCACCATCTTTAACAGGTCTGGGTATTACAGATCTTGCATACATATATATAGGGGTTTCTCTTCATTTCCTTTAAGCCACTTTTACGACAATTGTGGGACTATGAATTTTCGAAATTTCATGCCAGCCTTTTCCAGACCTTCTGTAGCCCACTTTTCGCCATCGCGGGAAACGAGACGCGATGGGTGGCGAACCACGTCGCCGCCATTTTGGTACTGGAGTTGAAATTATTGCTCCCTATTACGTTTCCATTAGTAGCCAGCCATCGGTACGGCAACCATTTGCTTGACGAAGAGAAAGGGAAAAGGATTAGATAGACAATAGACGGGATAGGGAATGGGAAATTTTGAAGGGAACTATGAGGTGTAGAATACTACTATCTCGGAAGGAGCAGGAGGGGAGACAGCGGTAGCCCGTGAGGCCGGGGTCGCTTACCCGGTACTCTACCGTGTTTGCCAGACAAGGCAACTAAATCAATTACTCCTGGCGTTCAGCGAACCAATAAGAATCTGTAATTATACTTATTGAACGCTTACCTTAAATCTTAATTCCCCAACAGGTGGTTTGGCGTATGGTATTCCCAAAAATTCGTAATATTCAAATCCGCTTTCGGTCTGTGATTTACCACCCCTTAATTTTCCTTACCCAATCGACACCGTTGTCATCTTTATGTTTCTACACATGCTTAAAAGTCAAGTACGTTGGTTGATTTGATTATGTTATGTAGCGCAGACCGTTTGCTTTATATCTTTTGATAATTAAATGATAAGATTGAAGCTATCTGTAAAGATTAAATGCAGACACTCCATTTAGAACCGCGGTAGTTCGGAGGCTTGGCGATCGCTTTAAATTTCGTACGCGAGTGAGCTGGGTTCGAATCCCGGTGCCGGCACCATAAAAGCTTTAAGTGCTGATTAACCATGTGCTCAGCGGTGAAGGAAAACGTCGTGAGCAAACGCAACGTCTGAGAAATACAAAATATTTGGATGATATGTGAAGTCTGCCAACCCGCTTATGAGCAGCGCGGTTTCCCCCCGGGCTCCAAATCCCTATACATGAGAGGTCAAGTACTCTGACCACTAGTCAACGGTCGTCAAGTCAATATCTAATTACTTTAAAAAAGTCTATTGTAATACGGCCGTGCTACCTACTTAAATTTCATCTATTTAAACTATATAATTAGATTTTAACAAACATTACAATTCTGCTCTACGTTTTTAGAAATTTAAACTCGGGAACCCGTACTAAATATATGCTCCGAAATATTTATTTACATATATGTATATTCCACTCCGCATATGACCGCACCCAATGAAGACTGATTGTACGTGGTCGCGATCCTCAGAAGTGAGAGAACTATAAATAGGATGTATGTAATTACATTTACGCCTAATAATGAACATTTACGCCTTTTTCCATATAAGGAGTAGACAGAGGCCACACACGTAGCCCTCTTTTCGCTCCCGCGGGAAACGAGACGTGACGAGTGGGGAACAAAAAAATCTTACGGCTTCTTGTTGCGTTCCCACGAGCAGTGTAGTGACATAATTGCATATTGTGGTGTTATTCTGCACGTATAAAGGCTGTGTCTACACAATGCCTTAGTCGTCTCTTACGACTCCTGGGTAGAAAAGAGGTAGGTACTATTCTATGTAGCCGGACACCTATCGGCTAATTATTATATATTTATTTATGTAATTATAATTCTTAAATAAAAAATAAAAAAAAAATCTACAAGTCATGATTGTAACATGTCTCTGGCCCTTCCCCTGAGAAAATACGATCTGTTCGTAAGCGTTGTGTACGAGAACTAAAATATAAATTGGCGCTCAACACTATAAGTATCTTGATAGATATACAAACAAAGTTACAGAGGATCTTATAAAAGTTATGTTTATTCATTGTCTTACCAATTATGATTTGTTTTGAATCACCTTTACAACATTTATTTTGTGTATTGATTGATGATTGATAAGTTGATGTAAAGTAAAAAGTAAAGTTTCAGCCTATAAATGTCCCACTACTGAGCACAGGCCTCCTCTCATTTCTGAGAGGGTTTTGGAGCTAGGAAGAATCCGCCACGCTGCTCCAATGCGGGTTGGCGGACTTCACATGTCCTCGAAATATTTTTTATTCCTCAGACATGCAGGGCTGGTTGATGATTTAAAATGAATGCAACGACAGTGAGTCGCGGCCGAGTACTCGCTCGGCTGTGCCACACTTCCATTTAAAAGACGCGTTTGTCGGCCGCGTGGCGTAGTGGTTAGCGTACCTGACTTCTGCGCCACCAGACCTGGGTTCGATTCCCAGCCGGAGGCAACATTTGTGCAAAAGCACAAATTGTTGCTTTTCGGTTGTTGTTGGTTGTGTTGTGCAATGTTTGTAAAACGCACCCACGATACAGGAGAAAATCCTACTGTGAGGTTTCGTTATTCAAAAAAAAAATACCGCCTCAAATACGGATGTCAATTACACGTCTTATGCATAATTTTCATCGAAACTGTGTGAGCAGTTTTCGAGAACCTCATTAAATAATATAATATGCAATAATTGCATGTTTACATCATATTTTTGTACATTACTTTTGATTTTTTTGTGTATCGTTTTTTTCTTTTTTTTTATTAAGTTTAAAAAATTTCCCAACAAAAAATAACGAAACAATATGGAAATCTAAATAAAACATGTAAACTCAAATATACTTAAACATACAATTTATTATAATAATTTTAGTATCAAACATATCAAACAGTATATAACATTAACTGTCGCATATAAGCTGTGAACAACTTAACAATCATTCAAAGACAGCATGATCTTTTTTTTTAGATTGGAAAAAAAAATTGCATTCAAATTTTCTCTAACTTTTTTATAAAAGCATGTGTTATTAATCTGTAAAACTATATAATATGTTAAACACTACGATTACGGAGTTTATCCTCTGTTCTCTTCTTGACTTCCAGAGCTTTCTTTATTAATGCGTCGTCGATGGACTTCAACTGAAACGAAAAAATTAGGTGAACATTTTTATTTAGCTCCAGTGGAGTGAAGACGTAAGAAAGTCGGCCGTCTTACTCCGTGGGCTTACAACTAGTCCACTGCTGAACATAGGCCACTCTAATTGATTGCCACAAGTTTGTAGCTTTCATTTTTAGAGGATTTTGCCATAACTGCCATGCTTAGCAGGCGAGTTGGCAACTGCAGTTTATGCCGCTATCCATATATACCGCTGCCCATATTATGGTTTTACTGGTGTACTTACTGGTTTTATGTACTGTGTACTACAAGTGTACTGACTGGAAAATCTCATGGCTTCTCACAAGCTCCGGCTGGGAGATTAGACCACGACAAAGTTATTAAAATATTTAAACTAATTTTAATAAGGTATTACTGAAATAAAACATCTTTGGGGGTAATGAGTGTAGAAGAACAGAAATTTAAGGCGACCTCCCGGCCCCTGAACTACCACGGAATTGATAATAATTATTTATAAAAGTAGTTATTTTACAGTGAAGAATATTTTTGTAAATTCATGTTTTTTTTTATTTAATTTTTTTTTAAGTAAATCAAGTATATTAAAAGCATTTAGTAAATTATGTATAAGTTTTACTTCTGTCTCGTGTACTGAGTTGCACGCGCCCTTTTTACAGTCTTTTATTTAATTTCAAATATATATATAAGCTCTGTATATGTATAAATGAAGTGAGTGCGAACACACTCTAACAAACTTGTACAACAACTGACGACGAACGACGAACGACGAACGAAGAATTCACTGCCAGGTACTGTACATCAGTTGAACCGGCTTATAAAACAAATACAAGTACAACTATCTAGCTGTAGCATGGCTATACCACATGTAAAAAGGTACGTAAGGTCAGACCTCAAGTCTCACTAATGAATTATACGTTTCGGTGTAAAAAGTACTAAAGATAATGTAATTACATTAAATCTGAGACTTAAGAACCAATGTCATCCTAGTGACGAGCGCAATATAGTGCACATAGGCCTCCCTTATAGATTGCAATAAAAGTTTGTAGCTCTCATTTTAGGGGATTTTGCCATAGTTGCCACGCTTGGCGCTTTGGCTTTAAATTTATAATCTATAACTCCGATGTCAAATAATGAACATTTTAACGGAAAGCGTAAACTTTAAAGAAATAACTAATAAATGTCTTACTGTTGGGCTTCCGATGCAAGGATTCTAAAGTTGGAAAGAGACCGCCATCACTGTAGACTGAGGGGATAGGATGTAACAGAGTTAATTAGGCTCTCCTAAACATGAGGGCTTAGTGGAGGACAGGGTTTTTCAATGGAAACTTTCAAACATTCAGTCCTTGTTGACACCACCACATTTTTATGGGGAGGTGTAGCTTATACCATAAGTGACGAGACAAGCAATTTGTTGGTAATTGCAAGTGGTGTTTGCACACCACTACTTGACGGCGGAGAAACTGGAACATAAGCGGATACCTACACAGAAATCATACCAGCATCAAAACAAAATCTCACCTCATCACTAAATGTATTTTTAATTTTTGTCAGTTCCTCCATTCCTTCCGCCTTCTCCTTTTCATATTTAGAAGTAAGTTCTTTGATTTCTTGTATACGTTGCGCCGCTTTTTTAGTGCGTTCTTGGTTCTTTCTTTCCTTCTCTTCCTCCTCACGAAGGTTACTGTTAAAAAAAAAATTAACTGGATAATAAATTAACCCTCACTCTTTTTACTTTTTTTTTAACTACAATTCCACCTGATGGTAAATGGACATACTTTTCTAGATGGTAAACACACTACCTTAGAAAAAACTATCCACTCTAATTTTGAGAACTATTCAAGAATACTAATATTTTGACACTTCCATTGTTGTGTATTTATGAAATTATAATGTACATACATAAATTCATGTGTTTCCAAGAATTTATTTAATAAAAATAGTGACTACACGTGAAGAATGGTTGGCCAGAGGTTTCTTAGTAGATTCATAAAATTTTATAACAAAATTCCTAAAAGTGTGACTCAAAAAATTGACATAGAATTCAACAAACTTCCCAAGAAGAAATTATTAGATAAAGCGCATTATAAAATAGATCATTACATAAAGGACAGAGATGAGTAGAAATAACTCTTACTCTGAACTTGTAAACCCCCTGGCTACTAATTTATGATGTAATATTTATGTAATTTATAAATGACATTATGTAATATGGCATTCAAATTATAAGAAAGACCTCATGTTTCTTGCAGGCTCTTCTTTGAGGTCAGGTACATTTTGACATTTACTTTGACTTCGACTTTGAAGTGCCACATTATAAACTGATACAGTCAAATTATTCCTGACCCTTCCTGTACCACATTTACCTGAGTTGTGTGTATTGCGTATGTTTAATAGACTTGTGTAATTCGCGAACGGCCTAGTTCGAAAGAGCGGTCTTTTAGACGAACTATGCGAAATAGTTCGACGATTACGTCGCTCGTAGTTCGTTCTACTTGTATTTACTTTTCTTCTTCTGTTTTTTTTAAGGTTCTAATGTGGTAACATAGATGTCGCTATATGTAACTTGATTTTTTTAAATAATTGCCAATCTTAATCATCAACGGCCTGTATGAGGTCCACTGTTGAGAAAGACCTCTAATCAGACAACTTACACCTTACCTCCCTACCACACTCCTACCCTACTACTACTAAAGTATGGGATGTTTGTTTTTTTGATTAATGAAAGTAGACGAGTAGAGCAAACCGTTCACCCAGAATATTTCTTTATGAGACCACACTGCGGCCGTCACCTTCCGTCATCAGCTCTTAAGTCTCATATGCCCAGTGACTACACTAGCTCTCAGTGCCTTTTAGACCGAAACACAGTAATGCTTCCGTGAAGGATAGTACGTCACGGAAGTATAACGGGCCTACCTAAACGGATTCCTGCATATGCATCCGCCACCTGCAGTTTTTCGTACGAAGCATTGTAGACTGAATATAGTAAAAGAAACTTAACTGAAGTATGTTTTTTTTTATTATGAATGTGTTATTTTCTGTATTATAAATATTGTTTGTTTCCCAATGTGTATACACTTGACTAGTTGTGAACCTTATAGCAGTGTGATAAGGTCCAAATTTCAAAAATATAAAAACATGTTAATAATCATATGAATATGTATAATAAAGTAAAGTAACGGCCTATAAATCATCAACTGCTGAGCACAGGCCTCCTCTCAATTCTGAAAGGATTTTGGAGCCGGGAAGAATCCGCCACGCTGCTCCAATGCGGGTTGACGGACTTCACATGTCTTCGAAATAGTTTTTATTGCTCAGACATGCAGGTTTCCTCACGAAGTTTTCCTTCACCGCCGAGCACGTGGTAAATCAGCACTAAAAATGTCAATTAACAATTTTAGTGGTGCCGGCACTAGGAATCAAACCCAGGTCACTCGCGGACTATGAAATTTAACGCGAGTGCCTAGCCCCTGAGCTACCACAGCATCTTAATACATATACATATATACAATCATATATACAATTCAATATATATAATCACGCCTTTTTCCTATACAAGGGGTAGGCCACACACGTAGCCCACCTTTGGCCCCCGTGACGGGTGGCGAACCACGCGTCACGTCACGTTGCAACTAGGGCAAAATCCCCCCAGATGAGAGTTACAACAGGGAGATCGATGGATGTTGGTGGCTTGGGACCAGTTTTTTGTGGCTATCTATGGGGGAGGCCTATGTTCAACAGTGGACTGAGAGAGGCTGAAGTGATGATGATGAATGTGAATTTGAATTGTGAATGTTACATCAGATGAATAAAGATAGTTGAGTGAAAGCCTACATTCTCGTATGCACTTACGTTTCCGCCAGCATTCTGTCTCGCTGCCTTCTTGCTTGACTGTCCTGCCGTTTTTTAGCTGCCTCCGCTCTTGCCGTCTTCAACTCCGACAGCTGTGCATCCAGTTCATTTAATTCCGTGTAAAAAACTTCCAACTCTCCGTCTTTACTGTCCGATTCCAAATCGTCCGAGTCGTAATCTCTGGGGAAGAAGACAAATAGAAACAGTTAACATAAGGTTTGCTGCAACATTATATCTGTTACAGGAAGATAATGACGAACTACTTAACAGATGCTGTGTCACGAAGAATAATTCTGCGCGACTACATTGCGCCCGTCACCCTGTGACATCAGTTCTTAAGTCGCATATGCCCAGTGATTACACTATCTCTCAGTGGCGTTCATACCGAAACACAGTAATATTTGCTGCCGCCAGCGGTTTTTCCGGACCGATAAGACTTAGGGACCTTCAAGAAAAGAGCCTATTCCTTCCTCAAAGGCCGGCAACGCATCTGCTATTCCTCTGGTATTGTAGGTGTTCATGGGCGGCGGTGATCACTTACCATCAGGTGAGCCGCTTGCTCGTTTGCCTCCCCTAACATAAAAAAAAAACGCTACTACTTTACAGCAGAATAACTGGCCCGGGGTGGTACCAACATAAACAGATTCCTGGTAGGATGCAGGCATCTATAGGCCACATCTATACAACTTACCACCAAGTTGTTGGTTTAAGTGATACCTCATGAGTCTGGTGCAAGCTTTAAATAAACCATGAGCTTCACTAGTAGTAGGATTCGGTCTGAAGGGTACTGTCAACACTATCTGACAGGCATATTCTAAAGTATATACTGTCCCAATATACTAAATAATAAAATATCTTACTTCATACTCTCAGAAAGTTTCATAATCTCGTGCAATAAATTATTGGCTGTATCTAAATTGGGTTTGGTAGCTTGCAAATTTTTTAAACTATTCTCTTTCTGCATAAGTGTTGCCCTTAAGGAGTTCAACTTCTCTTCAGCTTCTTGAACATTCTGTGCCGCTTGCTCGGCTTGAGCTTTTATATCATCTGCATCATAAACTCTTTGAGCCCTTTTCTTTTCTACTTCTGCTATTAGACCATCTCTATGCACTCTCTTTTGCTCTAACAGTATTTCTGTTTGTTTATTTTCATTCAAAATAACATCTAGCTCTTGCTTCTCTTCCTCATGAGCCTCTTTCTCATGTTTTAGTTCATCATCAAACTGTTTTATGTCGTAGTCTATCTGTAATTTAAATATTTTTACTTAGAATACTAGAACAGACATTTGGCTACAGTGAAATGTATAATTTCTACATTTTAGTCCACTGTATGGACTATATGCAGTTTGGTCGATAACCACTGTTAAATGCTTTTTTGAACTCAAGAGTGTGGTGCCCATCCTCTCATTCACTTATTCTCATCCTTACTCTTACTACTCTAAACTCATACAACAGAAAAGTATTGTATAAGCAGTTCTGTGACACTATTACAACGCGCGAAAAGTCTTAAGAGAGAACTAGTAATATTCAAATCACAATACAATATAGAAATATTGGCTCCAGCTGAGATTCGAACACAGGTCCCGCGGCGTAAAGTCCGGGACTCTGACCACCCGGTCACCACGTCGTCATATACATGCAGTCAAAAATGCATATAAAATTTGGGAAGTGCTGCTATCTATTTTATAGAAGTTTACCTTTTCCAGCCTTTCTGCACGCTTTCCCTTTTCCTCTGCTTGTTCATTAAGCATCTCTAGTAATCTGTTTTTTCTATCCTCTAGGGTTTTGACCTGAAACATGATAATAAAACTTTTAAAGTACCACTCCTATACTTTCTATTTTAATAACTGCCTACATTTAGGCACCCAGTTGTAACTCAATACAAGCAAAGTATGTGTATATACTACATACTTTCACTCTCTTCCATACAAAAATAACTAAGCTCTCAAAACCAACTTTCATCCGAACAATATTAAAAATAGACTGTTACCTGATTGCTCTTTGAAAACAGCTCTTCTTCATAAGGTGCAATGTCTCTTAATCGCTCTTCATTGAACACCATAAGATTGAAAAGTAGCAGTAATATAGAGTGTGACGTTGTTGCAGTCGGTTGTAGAAAATGGATGATGCTGATGTTTGCTCCCACTTGTGGCATCACTGAGACGAGGTGATTGATGATCCGTGTCATATTGATCAAGGGAATTAAGTCCCAGTAATATATGACATGTTCGTTGCGACTCTCTTCTGGTGGAGCCTAAATAGAATAATGTAACATAATAAATAAATGCAAGCATATGAAAATAAATATAGGGAGTACTTCCCCAAGTTGCCATGTCTATCAAATACAGTAGAGTCCTGTGTCATTGACCCAAGTCTTCCAAATTACTGCTGTCTACTCCTGCTCCTTCTGAGATTTTAGTATACTACAACCATATAGTATCTTCAAAATTACCTTCATATTTCTACTTGTATTTTAACAATCATCTGTTTCATGAAAAATCTATTTCTTGCCCGCTCAGCAGTTACTATGGAAGAACACACTCTCCTGTGTACTAGTCTACACAACATTCGGGATACCAACAAAACTGCCATAAAGGAAAAAGAAAAACCGTTGAGAAGAGTCCTGTGCTCAGCAGAAGGACATTTATAGGCTGTTATTTTACTTTTTAAAGTTAAAACATAAAATGAAAAAAGATAAAATAACATTTTTATAAGTCTAAATATGTATGGACAACTTCATACCTGTAAAACAGCATCTCTGTCAATACCAAGTCGATCAAAGACATGGAACAGTGCTCCCATTACGGTATGTGATTTCTTGAGATCAGCAGGAGTCAATGCAAAATTAGGAAAATCACCATTCCAATTTCCAATAAAATTCTCCACGGTAAAGGCTGGAGCTGAAAAAGGAAAACTTGTAAATAGCCGAGGGTTTTCTTTTTCTATTTGAACTTTAATAGCAACAAAAAATTTTGCACAATATTTATTACTTAAATATAAAGATAAAAGTGTATTAAAATTACAGCCTCTCATCATTTCAGCCCATCACTAGTCTACAACTGAACACAGGCCCTCAATCCCAGGGGTTATCATCATCCTTCTTATATATTATGTCTTCATTAATATTTTCATAAGCCTTTTTGTGAAGTCTTTGTTTAATAAAAAAAATTGAACTTTTTGATTGAAATTTTGATTTGGTTGTAAAATGTATGCAATGTATACATTTTACAACCAAATCCCAGAAGGTGCAGTCTTCCAAAAAAGACTTAAAAACCCTGTGAAGTCGAGTAACTGGCATTATGAATTTGGGCTTGTTCTGGTTCTGGTTAAATTACGAATTAAATGTTCCAGGGAGGTGCTGCTGTCCATCTCCTGATTTTAATTTTCGCTCTGTCGACTTTTACGACACCCACGGGATGAGATGGGGTCGTAGATTCTTAAGCCGCCACACAATTATATCCAATTTAAAAAGGAGGTGTATTTAAATACTTGTCGACAATGATAATATGGAAATTAAAATTAACTTATAAATAAAACATACTTTTCTCCATTTTTTTTGTTGTGATCACGAGTCAAATTTCTTAGGTAATTATCAAAATGAACAAACAAATAAAAACAATATCTTTTATGTTCTAATAATATTTATCAACAAAGAAGTAAATAACAATTTTAATTAAAATTTCAAACTACAAACGGTCACTATTTGAATATACTTGTAGGCTGTAACTCTGACAGATGACAATCAGCTGACAACACAAAAGTGATGTTCAATTAATAGAAAACCGTACAATCACCGGTTATTATGGGCTTGCTCGTTTCCTCTAAAAACAGTAGGTGAAATATACGAGCATAGTAGGTGTCTTTAATAAAACACAAGAATTGCTACAAAATCATGAAATGTTTAAAAGACACATAAAAGAAAACGTTTAACATATAATATTGACTTAAAACTAAAAAGAATAATTGACAAAGGAAGGCACTAGTTCTTTTCTCGTACACAAGTTTTAATAAATAACATTCAGCAAGGAAAACTGATTAATTAACTATTACATTGCTACCTCAGAAATGCAGCCAGCGCCCATGGGATTACGCCACGACAGTAGGGATGTATAATGATTGATTTTAGTTATAATAGTTTAAAATTGATAAAAATTTTGTTGTTAATAATTAATGCAATTTAACAAAAAAAATATCATACATTTGTAAAACAATGCCCATGCGAAACGGAATGAAGAAAGTTGATGTTGTCTTATAAACTTCAAAGCAACAATAAACGTCATCGAGTGTACTCGTCACAACGTCACAATTTCTCACAAATTCGTTTTTTTTTCTTTTTTAAGTGAATTTAAGTTTGTAATGTAACAGAAGTGACAAATACAAAAATGAGAATCACAAACTTAAGACGTGGTAGAATATTTCGGATATCGGGCATTTGCGCTGTATTGCTGGTTTTGATTTATGCAATTCATAACTGGTCTAGTGCAAACGTCGGCATTGATACAAATGAAATAGCTCAGTCAGACGCTCAAAAAAGTTATTACAAGTTCCACAGAAATATTTATCCGACTTTGAACACCGGTAAGCCATAATATTATACAAATTGTGCAATGTGGTAAAAATGTACTGTTACGTGCCCTAGTAGGAAAATGCGCCGGCATTGCATTGTTTTATTATAATAAAATATAGCATGGGAACTGGCATGGAAATATGACTTATATTTAAATCATATAAACTGATGACGTATATTATTACTTTTTAGTAATCATTTATTGAAATTGCTTGACTCAACTGATATAACTTCCACTCATATATCGCCAAATGTATGTGAGACAGTATAGTAAAAGTACTGTTTTGATTTTAACACAGAATGCAGTAATTAATAATGGAATATTTGATAAAATAATTATATTGAACTTTTATCAAAATACTGGCCTTACAGCTATATTACATAAAAAAACTTATGTTGCTGTATTAAAATTGGTTCATCTAATATAGATGAATTATTACTGTGATTTTAATTTAGCATCTACAAATATTTGTGGTGATTAATGATGTGGAATATATTGTCAACACTACTAATTTTATAAATATCTTTTAACCTTACATAATTTCAACATTAGATTTCATGGCAAAACTTTGTGTAGAAATAGATACTAAAATTGGAAAGCCTTCATGTTTTGGTTTTAGAAAATCATAATGGAAATAAAGTGCCTAATTATTTGTGTAGCACTGACAATGTATGTTCAACTGCAGTCATGCTATCATTTTTCTGAAAATATCTTTTGGTCCCCAGAGTTGGTCGGACAGCTTAAATAAATTTAGTTTTTATTACATCTCATTTCCCTACCACATTTTATTAACAAGAAAAGTAACAGCCTCTAAATGTCCAACTGCCCAGCACAGGCCTTCTCTCATTTTTGAAAGAGTTTTTGGAGCTGGGAACAGTCCGCCATGCTGCTCCAATTTGGGTTGTCAGAACCAATGTAGGTGTGGAATAATATTTTTTATGTCTCTGTCGTTCAGATTTCCCCATGATGTTTCCTTAACATATGCAGAACACATGGTAAAATAGGACTTAAAGTTGCAGAACAATTTTAGTGGTGTGTGATGGTGGTTTTAAATCCTGAACTGAAACTGATGTGTTAAAAAATTCTTTCAGTCTTTTTTAATATTTACAAAACTTTTGAACAGTGTAGTAATGTGATGATTTGAAGAGTGTATGATGTCATTGTAATGAACTTTGAATGCAGTATAGACAGCAACCTTGGACCAAATCAATGTCTCATCATTATATCGCTAATTGTTCTGGACTCATCTGTTTTTTAAATCTGGTCAATAAAGTGGCTAGCAAAGATTATGACATTGGGTTGGTTGGTGCCATGACTAAACATGACTAATATGCTGCGAGTCATTGGTTCAGTTCTTGCACAGAACACAATTTTTGTGCCCTACAAATAGTTAATCCAGGTATAGGTGTTGGTACACATGCAGTTTGTCTGCAAAACCCACCCATGATACAGATGAAATCCTTGAGTGGCATATTCTTTTTATTACCAATCTCATAAATAGCATACACAAATTAGACAAAATTATTATCAAATAATTTTAGTCTTCAAAATAACCTCCTGTTACTGTTTCACAGAACTGGGTAACTTTGAACCTAAGGTTAGGAGATCAGTGAGCGGCCCAGGGGAAGAAGGAAAACCTTATCACATGTCTCAAGATCGAGCCAATGATATCACCGAGTCAGAGAGTGAATATGGAATGAACATTGCTGCATCAGATGATATAGCTATGAACAGGTAAGATAAAATATGTACAATAAAGAAGCAGACAAAATTTGTAACTAAACTAAACAATTTACAGAAAAAATAATAAGGCCATTCTAATGGCATTGTTGAGTCTGTACTACAAATCATGCATTACTGCCTCCTTTTCTTTAATATCTAGAATATAACAGAGTATTCAGTTATAAATATTTAGGAAATTCTCATTGAATCTTATCATGCCTTAGTATTACAAAGTGTATTAATAACAAAAATTTATTTGTTATTCTCGATATAATGTCGTGATTAACTACACATCAAAACAGAAAGTTTATAATTTAGACTATACATATATTAGTATAAAGTGTAACTATAGTATCATTAAATTATAGGCTCAAATGTCATATTTTATGTTTAATAACACATTTTATAATTCAATTTCAAACTGATGTCTCTGGGTGATGGTTGCAGTGTGGTGCCACACAGTAATGTTCTAGGTGACACAGCATTTGTTATGGGCAGATGTTGCACTCGTCACTTTATCCAATAAAAAATAAATTAAGCAAAATTTTGGTCTTCAATTGAATTTTTCTTTTCGAGTTGGCGCCAAAAGTTCTGGCGTCAGAAATTTATTTTAATCTCAAAAGTTTTATTTTAAGTCTAAGCTCGTATTTATGTCCGGCCAGGACTAGTGATGTTAGATAGTTGAATAGTTGCCCAATTAACTTTGTACAGATGTTGCTAAAACCTGCCTAGGCGATCGCGCCACAGCAGACTGTCCTCGTCCAAAGGACAAAGCTCTGTTAGCCTCCTTCGGCCCGCCTGCCTGCGTACTATGTAACGCAGAAGGTCACACGGCCAACTACCTCGGCTGCCCGAAGGCCCCAAAACTTAAAAGGCCTGCGGCTAAACAGGCCCATACACAAAGGTACATAGTACCTCCCCCACCACCCTCCGTATGGAGGCCACTTCCGACCCGCGCAACTTCAAACGCGCCTCCTCCGGTCGCGATCACGCGGAACATACCGGCACCTTCACAGGTTGCACCAGTCGCACCCGTCGCGAGCCGACCGGTCGCAGAGAGCGATCTAGACCTCGTCTGTCGCTTCGCCACCGCTTTCAACGGTGCCGACATTACAGCCCTCGCCATGGCTCTCCGAAACACCAACAATAATCTTAATGAGAGGATCGCCGCTGCGATGCGGTACCAAAGCGTCATAAACGCTATAGTCAATTTTAGGGCATAAAAATAACTCACAACGGCAGAGAGAAACCGCGCTCCCTAAACGTAGCGTTTTTTAACGCTAACGGCTTAAAAACCAGCGCGACGAAATCTTCAATTTCGTTCGTGATCACCAAGTCGACGTACTACTCGTGCAAGAGACTTTTTTGAAACCACACACTCGCGATCCCAAAATCGCAAATTACAACATCATTCGGAACGATAGAGTTACCGCTGCGAAAGGCGGCACTCTTATCTACTACAAAAAGTCCTTGCACTGCGTACCAGTCGTCACACCGCCACTCAGCCATCTTGAAGCATCGGTCTGTCAGCTAGCCATGACCGGCCACTCCCCCATTACTATCGCGTCTGTCTACTTACCATGTAGAAATGACGCCAAAATCACACGCAGCGACTTCGAAGCACTTCTCTCCCTCGGGAGCTCAACTATCCTTGCCGGTGACTTTAATAGCAAGCACACCCGGTGGAACTCAATAACAACCAACCCGCGTGGGGTGGCCCTAGACTCGCTAGTCGACCTCCTCGACTTCGACGTCCTGGCGCCTACAATACCGACCCACTTCCCGCATACACTGGGACACACGCCGGATGTGCTTGACATAGCCATCCTTAGCAATATAAATCTCGCCATCCGCGATATAGAGGTGATCCACGAACTAACATCTGATCACCGCCCCGTTCTACTTCGGCAAGGACCTTCCGTCCAAGCCTCACTACCCACAAAAACTGTAGTCGACTGGCAAAAGCTAGCCGAAAAACTTGAGCAGACTTCTCCGCACCTTGATGCGATTCCATCCACCATCAATTCAGTCGGTGACACGAACCTTGCGGCTCATGCACTCACTAGGCACATCCAAACTGTCGTCGAGGATTCCTCGAGACAGGTCCCAGTGGCGGACGACCACCGCTGGGTCCTGCCTAACGACATTAGAGACCTAATGAGGCGCAAAAACGCAGCCACTCGCGCTCACGACTTATATCCTACCGTCAGTAATAGAACAACACTACGCACCCTACAAGTGAAGTGAGGTTCGAACACGTATGCAGGAGGTCAGAAACGTTCGGTGGGATAACAGTCTCATTAACATCGAACCGTCTCACCTCGCCTTCTGGCGACTTCCAAAATCACTAAAAGGAGGCACCTCCCGTTCAATGCCCCCTTTAGTACGACCCAACCAACCGCCTGCCTTCCTAGACGAAGAAAAGGCAGAATGTCTAGCTGACAGTCTAAAAACTCAATGCTCCCCAAGCACCTTACCGGTCGACTCCGCTCACGTCGCGTTAGTCGACAGCGAGGTCGATCGGAAGGCTTCCCTACCGCTCCGCGATTCCATACCGCCGGTTAACAGCACCGAAGTAGAGTCTATTATTAAAAACCTCCGTCCGAGGAAATCTCCCGGTCCCGATGGTATCACTAACAAAGTAGTTAAGCTCCTGCCTACTACCATCATTCAGCTATTGGTATTAATCTACAACGCAGCTCTGGACAACGCAATCTTTCCGAACATCTGGAAAGAGGCAGAGGTCGTAGGGATTCTAAAGCCCTCTAAACACCCGTCCGATCCCACCGCATATCGGCCTATAAGCCTCCTCAAGGCTCTAGGCAAGATATACGAACGCCTAGTACTCGCCCGCTTAAGAGACTTCATGCAGTCTCGAGGGATCCCCATCCACGAGCAGTTTGGATTCCGAGCCAAACACTCATGTACCCAGCAGGTGCACCGCATAACGAAGCACATTCAATCCCGCTTCATACGCGGGCTTCATACTGGAGCGCTCTTCTTCGACGTGGCGAAAGCGTTCGACAAGGTCTGGCACAACGGGCTCGTATACAAGTTATACGGACTCGGTGTGCCAGATCGCCTCGTACTCATCATACGAGATTTCTTACGCAGTCGAACCTTCCGCTACCGCGTCGAGGGGGTGCGATCCGAACCACATCCCATCCTAGCCGGCGTACCACAAGGCTCAGTCCTAGGTCCCGTGCTCTACACCCTTTTCACGAACGACATACCGCACACCAGCGGCGTCGAACTCGCCCTCTTTGTAGACGATACCTGCCTCTATGTGTCTGGGCGTAATCCAGACACTATCTCTAAACGCCTCCAATCCGCAGCCCGAACCCTCGGGAACTGGTTTCGGAAATGGAGGATCGAGGTCAACCCCATCAAAAGTGCAGCCATGTACTTCTCGCGGCGCTTAACACCGCGCCTCCCCACCATAGAGTTATTCGAACGTCCAATCCCCTGGGAAAAGACAGTCAAATACTTAGGCGTCCTATTAGACTCGAGACTCAGCTTCGGTCCACATATTAACCGAGCGGCGTTCGTCCTTGACCGATTACATCCGTTACTAAATAAAAATAGCAAAATGTCCCTACGTAATAAAATTACACTTTACAAAGCCTGTATTCGGCCAATTATGACATACGCAAGCCCCGTATTTGCGCATGCCTCCCCGCGTCAAATTCACCGACTTCAGGTAATACAAAATCGATTCATGCGTAAAGCCACGGGAGCACCGTGGTTCGTGCGTAATGCTAACCTTCATATCGATTTAGGGCTTCCTACCATAGCCCAATATCTAAAGTTGGCCTCTTGCCGATACTTCTACTCTGCTGCCACGCACCCCAACCCACTGGTTGTAAGTGCCGCCACATACAACCCCCTCGCGATACACCAACACTCGACCCGCGGAAAAAGGAGACCGAGGCACGTCCTCGAGGACCCTGACGACGCGACCACTATTGCCCAAGCGCTCTACTCATCACTACGCAAACACACAACATCACCATCATACCGCCCCCGCCGTCGGCGAGGGCGTATCAGACAAAGTTATTCGCGATACCGCCGCATCTCAGGTCCGTTCTCCCCTAGCAGTAGTATCATAAACAGAAGCGTCGCTGGAGTTTCTTGCGCCATTTCTTCTCCAGCGGAAACGCATTCCGAATTGGTGGTAAACTTATCTAATAATAGTCATGATAATAGTAATAATAGTAGTAGTAATATTGCCCTCCCGATTGCAGTAACTGACCGAGCCGAGGCCGGCCCCCTTGGGCACCCTCGAGTCGGTTACTCACGCGAACAGGATGACGGTCCAAGCCGAGGTCCCCTCTTGGGGGCCCTTGCGCCAGTCATCCATAAATAAAGGTTTCGGCTAAGCGCCCTCAGCGCTATGCCACCTTTCAATCCGGCGAAGCTGTAAAAGCCTTCGGGCTAACTCTGACCATCAGTCCTAAAAAAAAAAGTTGCTAAAACCTGGTATTTAAAATAAAAAGTTGGTACATGGTATAATGTACTACCGCATACTACAGTACAGACGATTCAGGCTATACATACATTAATGCTTACTATCACACTTTAAATGAATAATAACACAATATGAAAATAAGTTGGCAAATATTTTTTTTTATGTGGCGCGAATTTGAATTTGAACCATCGAACAAACTTGATACGTAGTAGTTAAAAATAATTATAACATCAATGAAATAGAGAAATATTAACACATATTTTCGAAAACAAAATTAATACATATTTTCGAAAATAAAAAAATCAAAAATGAATGGCACCTGTGGAATGGAATGACGTGAACTCTGATCGAACATTTCAAATTTACCTCCGTGATACATGGTCAGCACGCACTATCATCGATAAGATGAATATAAATTGCATAACCAAAGGGTTTACTATTACTGTCAATAGTAAATAACTACAATAATCAATAAAGTTATTACTTGATAGGACAATACCTCTGATTCAATTTTTAAAAATAGCAATTATGCTGCTTATGTTGAGCGCTTAGCCGTAACCTTTGTATATGGATGACTGGCGCAAGGGCCCTCGAGAGGGCACCTCGGCTTGTACCGTCATCATTTGCGCAAGAGTAACTGGCTCGAGGGTGCCCAAGGGGGCTGGCCTCGGCTCGGTCAGTAACTTCGATCGGGAGGGTAAATGGAACGCATACCCAGAAATTGGTCCGTCTAATATCACTGCCAGGAACATTGCGTTCTATTAAGCCATATATCGTGTACAAAATGTTAACATGGATATTACAGTATCTTCAGCTTGAAATTTACGAATGTCCACAGTCTCGACCCTTGGTCCGTTTTTATTTTTAATTTACATTAAAAAAAGTTAAAGAATCATAGACTGTGTGGTCTACTAATGATTCTTTTTTTTGTGTTTTTATTTATTTATAATAGATAATTTTATTTTAGTGCAGCTCAGTTTTATATAGTTTAAGGTTGCTTACTAGTTTTCAGTTTATTGTTGAATTATGGTAAAACTAAATTTACGCAGTCTTTTACACCCCAGAATGCCCAGTTTGATAGTCCAAACATCTACAATCCCATCTCCTCCCGTGGGTGTAGTAAAAGTCGACAGAGGGAAAATGAAAACCAAGAGATGGGCCGCAGGATCTTCTAGAAACATCCGAATAAATAAACTGCGGTTGCCAACCCGCCTGCCAAGCGTGGCAACTATGGCAAAATCCCCACAAATGAGAGCTACAAACTTTGTGGCATTCTATGGGGAAGGTCTATGTTCAGCAGTCGACTATTGATAGGTCGAAATGATCATGATGATGAAAAAATTTCATACTTTCAAATCGAGCAAGTAGGATACCTACAATACCCTTGAAATAAGCCTAAACTCAATAAAAAGTGGAGCTATGTGAATTACGAAAGTTGTTGATATATTTAAAAAGAATGTCACTTGTTAAATATTAAGAAAAGATAGCTGAAGCGACAAGGACAAGAAATCGAAACAGATAAAAAAACCCTTTGAAAGTAAAAAGCCGTCGATATTCGTTAATGACGATAGAAAATATGTACACATTGACTAATCACTGCTCGTAGTTTTTATCTACTTAAATCTCGTGTAATTGTATTATTGTGTATTTTTAATGGTTACTTTTTTTATCTCCTTTACTAATTTCCGATTACTATCTTTGATTTTCATACTCGTCAATACAGTCACGTTAGTAAATTAATTGCTGCGTTTTACGTTTGAATTTCATTAACATTTTACTGTTGGTAGGATTCCTATGCAGGAATCCTTCTAGTACCTACACCACCCCAGGGCCAATTATTCTGCCGTGAAGCAGTAGTGTGCAAACATTTACTATGTTTCGGTTTGAAGGGCACTGTGAGCTAGTGTAATCACAGGGTATATGAGACCTCAGAACTGAGTATCTCAGGGTGACGGCCGCAGTGTGGGTGTCACACAGAATTCTTCTGGGTGACAGCAGCATTTGTTATGGGCAGACTTTGCCATTATATAAACGTTTTGCTCGTTTTGTCACAATCAAACACATTAATTTAAAAAAAAACGAAATTTAATTAGAATATTTAAAAATTAATGAGCCTTACTCCCACTGCTGCAATACAGGCCTTCTTTAATTTATTTAAACGAGTTTTGGAACCGGAAGAGCTTGACTCACTGCTCCAGTGCGGGTTGGCGGACTTCACATGTCGTCGAAATATACTCGTATTATGTTTCCTTCATCGCAGAGCCAGATGTATTCACTGCATACAATAAAAAAGTGTGCAAACGACCTCAAAAAATATGGCCGTCGCTGTCAAGAGATGAGAAACATCGAAACTGATGCTTTTTTGAAAAGCGACATATTTGACAAGAATTTATTAATAAAGAAAACCAATAAATAATTATAAATGGAGTAAAATGAATAATAATAAAATAAATGTATTAGTCTTATTATAGTAATATATACAGAATATAAATACAAGACTTCAAACCGAAACAATAATGTTTGCACACTACTGCTTCACGGCAAAATAACTAGCCTTGGGATGGCACCTACCTAGACAGATTCCTGTATAGAAATCCCACCACCAGTTAAGCTATTCTTAAAACAATTATTTTTTATCAGATCAGGTTCCGGACACGCGTCTCGAAGAGTGCAAATACTGGCACTATCCGAAAGACCTGCCCACCACCTCGGTGATCATCGTGTTCCACAACGAAGGCTTCTCCGTGCTCATGAGGACGGTGCACACGGTCATCGATCGATCGCCGCCGCATGTATTGCACGAAGTTGTTTTGGTAAGTTTTTTTGAATTTAGAATTTACTTTAACATACTGTCTATATCTATTTATTTACAACCTTCCCCAACAATCTGCACAATGACTATCTGCGTTTGTATTTTTAATAAAACTCCTCTATTTTTAATCTGTTTACCTGGGATTACCTGGCTTACCTGGGCCGATTTTTTTTTTTTTTAAAACAATATAAGCTAGCGTTTAACTACAATCCCACCTGATGGTAAGTGGCGATGTAGTTTTTGTTGGTAGGCACACTTAGAAAAAGCCTATTCAGTCTTCTCTTGAAGACACCCACATTATAATCGGACGGAAAGACCGATGCAGGCAAATTATTCCAGTCCTTTGCTGTACGTATTATGAATTTATGGCCGATTATATACGGCTATAGGTGTCCGGCATGGAAGAATAGCAACTACCTCTCCTACCGAGGTGTCTTACGAGGCGACTAAGGTATTGTTCGGAAAGCCTTCATTCGTGCAGAATAATACCGTATGCAATGTTGTCACTATGCTGCATGGGGGGCTGCACTGGGAACGCAATGGGGAGTAAGAATTTTTCAACTCGTACCAAAAAGGCGGCGACGTGGTTCGCCACCTGTCACGTCTCGTTTCGCAAGGGAGAACAGTGGGCTACGGGTGTGATCTGCCTACCCCTTATACGAGAAAAAGTCGTGACTTTATGTATGCATGTTTAAGTGTATATGTCCCACTGCTGAGCACAGATCTCATTTTTTTGGAGGACTTTGTAGCCGGGAATTCGAATGGCCTGGTTGGACGAATTACGAATTACGATGTAGAGGAGAGAAAGTTAATTTGCTAAGATCCGCATGCAAAATGTAAAATCGTGTGTATTGCCTAGTTTAGAAGAGCACCGTCCGCCCACCCTCAACAGCATGCACAAGAAAACCAATACCGCCACCGGTACCCTCCACCACTACAAAACTACCACTAGGCAACCACTGAAGTCGAACACGGCACGTGTTTCACCTCAAACCGAGGCATTATCAAGTGATATTGACTCTGCGACAGTCAGTCCGCTGAGCACGTGGTAAATCAACGCTCAAAATTACAGAACAATTTTAGAAGTGCCAGCACTCATACTTCTTCTGGAAGATCCAACATTAACTACCATATATAAGCGTGGGAACCAGTACTCCTCTATGTACAGCCAGTCGTGCCTTTTTATACGCCCTGCCCCTTTGATATGTTTGATATGTTTGATATGTTTTGACGTCCTTTATTGTTCCTTAAATACTTTTTATGAAAGTAAGTGATAAGACGAGCAAGTCGTTAACCTGATGGTAAGTACCACTCTTACCCATAACAGTTGTGGTGTCACCCAGAACTTTGGACTGAACAGTTCTGCCGCACCGCACTGCTCTCATCACCATGAGAGCTTAGAGACTTAAGAGCTCTTAAGTCTCTAAGCCCTATAAGCCCTATAGACAGATTATTTTCAGTGCTTGCATACTCCTGCTTGACGGCAAAAGAACTGGCATTGCGGTCGTACCTACCTAGGCATATATCCTCATAGGATTCCTACCACAAGAATGCATTACTTTTATATTGCTTTTGTTTATAGGTCGATGACTTTTCCGATAAGGATAACTTAAAAGAAAACCTCGATAACTACATAAAACGATGGAACGGTAAAGTGCGTTTAATAAGGAATCCACAAAGAGAGGGATTGATCCGCACTCGCTCGAGAGGGGCGCAAGAAGCGACAGGCGATGTCATAGTGTTCCTCGACGCCCATTGCGAAGTAAACGTCAACTGGCTACCCCCACTACTTGCCCCAATCTACAGGGACTACAGAATCATGACTGTGCCCGTCATAGACGGAATCGACCACAGGACCTTCGAATACCGGCCGGTATACCAGCACGGGACCAACTACAGAGGCATTTTTGAGTGGGGCATGCTTTACAAAGAGAACGAGGTGCCTGAAAGGGAAGCGAACCTACACAAGCACAAATCCGAGCCCTACAAAAGCCCCACACATGCTGGAGGGTTGTTTGCAATTAACAGAAGATATTTCCTTGAAATTGGGGCATACGACCCTGGTCTTTTGGTGTGGGGAGGGGAGAACTTCGAGTTGAGCTTCAAGATATGGCAGTGCGGGGGCAGTATAGAATGGGTGCCTTGCTCCAGAGTGGGACACGTCTACAGAGCATTTATGCCTTACTCGTTTGGCAGTCTGGCAAAGAACCGAAAAGGATCTCTTATAACCATAAACTACAAGAGAGTCATCGAGACTTGGTTCGATGAGGAGCATAAAGAGTATTTCTACACCAGAGAACCTATGGCCCGGTTCTTGGATATGGGCGACATCAGTGAACAGACCGCGCTGAAGGAGAGGTTGAAGTGTAAGAGCTTCAGTTGGTTCATGGACAACGTCGCATATGATGTGTACGACAAGTTCCCCAAGTTGCCGAAGAATGTTCATTGGGGCATGGTGAAGAATAAAGCCGCCAGTGTATGTTTGGATACAATGGGCAAAGCTGCTCCAGCCTATGTTGGTAAGTGTTTTATTTGTTGGTAACATATTTTTTTTGTTTTTTATTGAACTTTGACCAAGGGTGTTTAAATCCCGCCTTATTTCATAAGTAATTAGTGAGGTAGTGGTGAAATAGAATTCCATGGCTTCATCAGGCTGTTTGTGTGTGTTGACCAACAGCATCCTGAGCTGAAACTACTAACAACTTTATGCTGCGTGTGCTGTCAGTCATAAAGCGTTATAGCTTTTATGAGCTATATTCCGTGTTAATATTACAAATTATTATTTCATTTATTAATACATTTTACTAACAAAATGCCACCTTTTATTTGTAACAAAGAAATCAAAACATATTATCATAATTTGAAATAGTATTCCTCTAAATAATATTGTATATCCCTATAATAGAAATACGATTGGCAAGATATACGAACGCCTACTTCTCGCCCGCTTAAGAGACTTCATGCAGTCTCGAGGGATCCCCATCCACAAGCATTTTAGGATTTCGAGCCAAACACTCATGCACCCAGCAGGTGCACCGCATAACGGAGCACATTCAATCAAGCTTCAAACCGGAGCGCTCTTCTTCGACGTGGCGAAAGCGTTCGACATGGTCTGGCACAACGGGCTCCTATACAAGTTATATGGACTCGGTGTGCCATATCGCATCATATTCATCATACGAGATTTCCTGCGCAGTCGAACCTTCCGCTACCGCGTCGAGGGAGTACGATCCGAGTCACATCCCATCCACGCCGGCGTACCTCAAGGATCAGTCCTAGGTCCCGTGCTTTGCACCCATTTTACGAACGGCATACCGCACACCAGCGGTGTCGAACTCGCCCTCTTCGCAGACGATACCTGCCACTATGTGTCTAGACGTAATTCAGACACTATCTCTAAACGTTTCGGAAATGGAGGATTGAGGTCAACCCCACCAAAAGTGCAGCCATGTACTTCTCGCGGCGTATAACGCCACATCTCCCTACCATAGAGTTATTTGATCGTCCAATCCCCTGGGAAAAGGCAGTCAAATACTTAGGCGTCCTAATAGACTCGAAACTTAGCTTCGGTCCACATATTAACCGAGTAACCACATATTAAGAGTCGTTGTCAAAATAGTAAAATGTCCCTACGTTATAAAATTACATTATACAAGCCTGTATTCGGCCAATTATGACATACGCAAGCCCCGTATTAGCGCATGCCTCCCCGCGTCAAATTCACCGACTTTAGGTACTTACAAAGTCGATTCATGCTCAAAGCCACGGGAGCACCGTGGTTCGTGCGTAATGCTAATCTTCACATCGTTTTAGGGCTTCCTACCATAGCCCTATATCTAAAGTTGGCCTCCCGCCGATTCTTCGACTCTGCCGCCACGCGTCTGGCGAGTGCGTATCAGACAAAGTTATTCGCGATACCTTCATTAATAGAAGCGTCGCTTGAATTCTTGCGCCATTTCTTCTCCAGCGGAAACGCATTCCGAATTGGTGGTAAAGTTAGATAACAATAATAGTAGTAGTAATATTGCCCTCCCGATTGAAGTAATTGACCGCGCCGAGGCCGGCCCCCCTGGGTACCCTCAAGTCAGATACTCTCGCGAACAGAGTGACGGTCCGAGCCGAGGTCCCCTTTCGGGGCCCTTGCGCCAGTCATACATAAAAAGGCTAAGCGCCCTCAGCGCTCTGCCATCTTTCAATCCGGCGAAGCTGTCAGAAAGCCTTCGGGCTTAGAGTGACCATCAGTCCTAAAAATAATGCTTTACTTAAACTTTACAATATAATAACAAGATATTTGTGATTTCATTTGCGGTCGACTGCAATGAAAACAAATACGGAACCCTAACCTTACGCGAGTCGAAATTGCACTTGACCGTTTTATCTTTTCGTACCCATGAACTCATGACATAACGTAACTACGGTATAGTTATACCGTTGAGTCCCGTGTCAAATCCATATGTATATGGACCCCTCTGTTCATGTAAAGAACTTCAACCAACGTTGTAGTTTCCTTTTAATGAATCACTACGTGTGCCGTGTGGTAGCGGCTGAAGACAATCTACCACCCCATCTCAACCCGTGGGTGTCGTAAAAGTTGACAGAGGGAAAACGAAAACTTGGAGATGGGCAGCAGCATCTTCTTGGAACACCTGAGCAAATAAACTGCGGTTGCCAACCCGCATTCCAAGCGTGGCAATTATGGCAAACTCCACCCAAAATGAGCGCTACAAATTTTTGTAGCAATCTTTGCTTCACGGCAGAATAACTGGCCCTGAGGCGGTACCTACCTAAACGGATTCCTGCAAGGAATTCTACCTCCAGTAACAGGTAATGTAATATATCTATTATAATATAATAATCAATTCAGCAGAACTGTTGGCTGTAGGCTGAAATGTATGAAAATTAATCATATCCGTGTCCGGACAACAGGAACATCGACTTGCCACGGCGCTGGCAACAACCAGCTGTTCCGTCTGAACGAGGCTGGCCAGCTCGGGGTCGGAGAGCGCTGCGTGGAAGCTGACGCCGACAGCCTCAAGCAGGCCATCTGCCGACTCGGCACCGTCGACGGCCCTTGGAGGTAAACAACTCCCAGTTTTCGAATTAAAAACTACTTTAGATTCGAACGAAAAACGAAAAAGCGACGCTAAAAAGAGACAAAAATATACATCGATAGGATTTAGCCTGCGAGAGAATGAGATAGAATACAGTATACAGTGTTGTGTAGTGTTGCCTATTATGTTTTCGATTGCGTCCAAATCATCGATTTTATTGTAGATTTCCTCTCATTAGCTCGTCAACAAGATCAAAAACAATAATCGACGCTGTATTTCAAAGATCAATTCCAAACCAAAGCATTAATTTCATACTTTAGTAACCATCAGCCCCTCGTGTCATTTGTTGAAATGTAATTTATGTAGAATAAAAAGTCTACAATTATCCTATTCCTGATACTCTGAATTCTCTCTCGAAGTATAGTTTTCTGAAGGTTTCACTTCTACTGCGTTCATACGCAGTAGAAGTGAAACACATGTGCACACATGTTTTTTTTTATTGGAGAAACCGCGGTCTTACAAATTCCACCAGCAAGCTTTATCGATACCACAGTACTCACCACGGGTACTCCATAACGTGGTCGCTTGTCGTGTCACTTTCAGGACACGCTTAATGCCATGTCAATAACGCGATCATTTTCTACTTCACTTCAGAACACGCCGATTGTCAAATCAATAACGCGATCGCTTATCTCATCACTTGAGAACACGCTCAATTGTCATCTCTCTATAACGCGATCGTTGCATGCTTCACTTGAGAACACGCTCGATTGTCATCTCAATAAAGCGATCGTTTGAAAACTTCACTTCAGAACACGTTCGATGATATCTAAATAACGCGATCGCTTATCTCATCAATTGAGAACACGCTCGATTGTCATCTCTCTATAACGCGATCGTTGCATGCTTCACTTGAGAACACGCTCGATTGTCATCTCAATAAAGCGATCGTTTGAATACTTCACTTCAGAACACGTTCGATGATATCTAGATAACGCGATCGCTTATCACATCACTTGAGAACTCGCTTGACTGACGTCTAAATAAAGATATCGCTTGCACGTCACTTTCAGAACACGCTCGATTGTCATCTCAATAACGCGATCGTTTGATACTTCACTTCAGAACACGCTCGATGTCATCTAAATAACGCGATCGCTTATCACATCACTTGAGAACACGCTAGATGTCATCTAAATAACTCGGATTACTTGTCACATAACTTCAGAACACGCTCGATGTCATCTAAATAAGGCGATCGCTTATCACGTCACTTGAGAACACGCTAGATATCATCTAAATAACTTGATCACTTGTCACATAACTTGAGGACACGCTCGATTCTCATCTCAATAACGTGATCGCTTATTACGTCACTTCAGAACTCGCTTGATTGTCATCTCAAAAATGCGATCGCTTATTACTTCTCTTCAGAACACGATCGCTGTCATCTCATTTATAAACTTTTTATAAACCACATTTTTTTTACATTATAGCTACGACGAGGTTCACAACCAGCTCGTCCACCGTCTACACAGCCACTGCTTGACGCTGCAGCCCCAATCGAGAACACTGGGATTAGCGCCATGCGATCCCAACAACACCTTCCAACAATGGACAATAACCCACAAGAAACCAAATTGGTGAGAGTGATTCCGCACTGACTTTATACGACACGCGTTAGCAATAAATTATATTTTAAACTCTGTATCTATATAAATGTAATACAGTCTAGTGTCACAAATGAAGGACAGGCAATTTTTAATGACATATTTTTGTGGTAGTCTATACTATAATATTAACATGTCCTTTACATTTAATGGTTTTAAGTAGTCCCCTCTAGAGAACATAAAATGGCTCACAAAAAGAAGCACAATTAAAGTTTCGCTATTCAGTGGCAGTATTGTGAAACTGTCCCCCCCCCCCCCCCCCCTCCCCTCTAATGGGAGCAAATAAACAATAAAAACAATGACAATTATTGCATCATAGGGCGCACCAATCAGTGGACTGAATGTGTACCACACTAAAAATGATTTTAACATTAGAGTGAGATAGAGCTATGCTCGATGTTATCTACATCTCCCTCTTATAAAATGTATTGCGCTACACTGATGTAATAAACAATAATTTTGACCCAATTTTAATCGTCTCCAACAATTTCGCATTCCCTTACTGCAAAAAATAATCAAATAGGATACTAAATCCAACCAAATTTCATTTACTCAATAATTTCAATCTTCACTTAATTCATATGAATCACACATCTAAGACACACATCTAAGACAGCGGCTCCCAAACTTATTTTAGTCGCTCTATAGATGTAGATCACTTGCCAATCTTTTGTGTTCCCTTAGACCTTCTTGCCCGAATAATACTAAATTTTTCTAAACTTTTTAACTTCAACGTGACCATTTACGTCTCCCGCACCCCGATATTTTTCTTGTGGTTCTGGGGCTCCCAAACAAGTTGAAATCGACCCATGCGGGTCCGTAAAGACCAATTTCGTAATCTATGCTATACAAACTCTCTTATCTGCCTTTCAAGGCATGACTCATTGAATGAAATTATATTTTGTATTTTTTTTTCTTTTTCTACACCACTTATTTTTACACTTTATAGCATACATTTAAAGTATAAAGGTTTTATATTGTTGATAACTGAGATGTCTTGTTAAAGTTAAACTATTGTAAAATGTCCTAGTATGATTTAAAAATGAATTTATTACGTTATAGGAACTTCGTGCATAATAGATTTCGTGTGCTTTAGTCTAGTAAAGATGAATTCCTCAATCCTACCGTCATGTTACAGTACTACTAAAGCTAATATAATAAAGGATAGAATCACTAGAATCAATGAAACTATGAGACATTTCAAATGATTTTCCACTCTTTTTGTATTGAAGTAAGTCTTCATGACTTATTTCCATTTTCATATGACTGACGAGCCGAAAGTTGGATCTCACCCACAACTGGGAATTGCAAAGCTCTGTGTAGCAACGCACTGCGCTCTTCATCCTGAGACATCAGCTCTTAATGGCGGATTCAAACTAGACTTATGTGTCGCTTCGTCATACGCTCTGACGTCTATAGTTATGTGTCGTGTCGTGATACGCTCTAATACCTGGCATTTCATCCATACAAGGGTATGACATTCATCCATAACCTTGTATGGATAAATGCCAGGTGTCAGAGCGTGTTAAGACAATTTCTCGTCTAGTGTCGCAAGTGAGCAGCTACTTAGTAAGGCAGGACAGTTGTATGACGCTTTCGTCGACACAAATTGACTGGACATAATGCTGAAAAAAAAATGCTTTTGTTAGTTATAATACAACATAGTTTAATTTTGATTATTAGTTGAACAACTTGCTGAATGTTTTTTACGAAACTTAATAAAAAAAAGTTTTCAGAGCTGCCCAACACTTTAATAAACACGATCATTTTTACAACTACCCCCAATATACAAAATTACTATTTATAAGTTTGTTTCATCATATAATTTTATATAATTTCATTGATATCTATTTTTTTTAACTATTGCTTTATATCTGTTCTTTTGTTTAAATATTCCACTAGGCATAATTAAGGTGCACATTCTAAAAACTAAAACGTGCCATCAATTCCAAAATCCTTTGTTCAATTTGTACTTGATAATTTGTAAATGTAATTTTGTAGTAATTAATCGTGTTCTTAAGACTGAATGTCCCATAGCAATATAACATCTAATCATAATGCATAATTCAATAATTACTTGCTATAAAAAAAAAAGATTATATAGTTTATAGTAACATTTAGTTTGTGATTGTATTTCTATGGATAACATCTGACACAGATTTTTCACCATCAGTCACACTTGAATGGGAGAGAATGTCATATGGCATTAAGTCCGCCCATTGTAACCTTTATTGGTATTTGGCCTTTATAGGTGTCGATAAAGTATATATAAATAAGTTATTATTTTTGGTAAAACAGTGAACTGTCTATGAATTACAGAGGTTCCCAAACTTTTTGTATCATGTAATACTTCGCGAACCCGCAAAATTTTTGAGTAACACTTGATTATCATCCGAATTTTGCGGAACATTTAGCTTTCACCCGTCATTCGATATAAAATAAATTTTTAAACTTGTACCAGTGTATTTACCTTCAAAATTGCCGCGGAACACCTATTCCGGAGAGACAAAGTTTGGAAACCCCTGGTCTATAAACTGGTTTATAAAATATATTCTAATTAATCCAATGCAAATTGACAAGTGTAGGTTATCTTTATCCTTAATATTCGCCTTATATTAATCAATGTACTTAACTGAAATTTTATTATTGTTTAACCTTGTAACACTAAACAAAGATAATGTTGCAAGTAGAGTAGAAATTAGTGTATGAAAACATTTATAAATATTATTTATAAAATTATATATTATTAGCGCTCAGTTACTTCCCACAATTAATGAAAACATTTGAAGAGTTAAGATCTTGAATCTCTGTGTTTTACACAAAAAAGCGTTGGTAGTGAACGTCTAATATATTTTACAATAAACTTAAAACTGTAACTTGAACCTGAAATATTATTAGTTTGTTCTAAGATACTCTAGTTTTGCAAATATATATTAATTCGCAAACACACTAAAAAAATAGCACTGTCTCCGTCACTCAATGAAATTACTATTATTAGCATATTGTTGTAATTATTGTTTTGTATTATCTGTATGTTGTAAAACATTAATGTTGCTTCAAAAGTGTTATCAATCATCGTTCACAAAAAAAATAAGACTGAAGTCTTGAAATTAGGCGGGAAATCGTGTAACAATAATTTATATTAATCTAAGGCTCAAAGTATGGTAAATTTAGACCCGAACATTTTTAAGGTAACTAAAACGAAATAAAGTAGTATAAATCATATTTTACTTTCTTTTATGTATTGTTGTAATTAGCTGTAAATTAAAACTTTTTTCTGTGTAAATTTTCTGTGATGATATTTATTATATATATATATATTTATTTATGTGTAATTCGATTGCAGAATTTAATAAATAAATATTTATTGTTAGATGTATTTTAATCAGTGTTTATCACAATCCCAATAAACATCTTATATCGTTTTCCTACAAAACTTATTACTGGTATTAAATCTAGAGAACTCTTTGGGGCTTTATTAAATTAAATGAAAATTCTTTATTTTTTTTATTTTTCGACGTAATAAATACAAATTTTGTTAGTCAAACGTCATTTCTTTACAATCTACCGCCATTTCGTGTTATGGTTCCTCTGACGGAGAAGAACCAGGCGAAAGAAACTCCGTAGGTAGCCTCTTTTTTGTATATCCTTGTTTACCTCAGTCAAAAATACGTTATAATTAAATTTACAAAGAATAGTCTCAAGCAAAACCAAAGCACGCTCCATGTTCATTTTATCAAGCAATTGCATTAACGCAGACCACTGCGAGCAGCATGGGTCTTTACACAGAAACACAAAATAACGAAGTACGCTAGTAACGTGAAGGAAAAAGGATACTGTCATCAACATTTGAATTTATTCCACCTTAAAAGGAATATCAAAAACCCCTAAACTAAAATTTAAAAAATATTAACAATATCTACAATGTAGATTTTTGTCTAATATTTAGTTTTTGTATGTCGCTTTAAATTAAAACAAAAAAGTTTTCAGTATAAGTATTATCAGAATATTCATCAACGGTTATTATTATTATAATTACAATTATTAATAGCTATTATTAGGCTACAAATAAGTAACTTAATACATTTCTTTCTTTTTTAGAATTGTCTGTATGTCTGTTTGTTTTTGAACGCATCACGTCTAAAGTAGGTACTAAATTTACCTAAAAGACATAAGAAGAATAAATTACTTTGATTTCATGAGAAGTTGTAAGGAACAAAACTCAAACACGCGTTTTTACAAATAGGTATTATATCTGTTTGATTGTCCAAGCTAATCTCCGAAACAGGTCAATCGATTTTGACGGGATTTTCCTTGGCAGGTAGGGGACTTTTCAGGGAGAATTCTAGGCTACTTTTTATTTCGAAAATATTTAGGGTTCCTGCGTGAAAAAAAACAGTAGAAACTAGAGGCTATGCGCACGGTTTTAATGTGCATTTTGATCATCATTATTTTCGTTCCTGGCAGTTTAAATATTTCTCTTAATCCATACTTAACATTATAAATGCGAAAGTAATTATCTCTGTTCATCTGTCTGTTTCTTATCTTTTCACGGTTCAACCGCTATTGATGAAATTTGGCACAGAGATAGCTTGCATCCTGGAAATGGACATAGAATTTATAATAGTTTCCACGGGATATTTAATAAACTTGTACGCATGCGGACGAAGTTGCGGAAATCAGCTAGTTTAAAAATAGTTCTTCCTTTACAATAGAATCTTTCTCAGCCTCATATCATTGAAATCATACATTGTATAAACCCATAAAAATCCCCTAAGCGCTTTTCCCCTCTAAAAAAACCCCTAAATTTTATGGGAAAACTCCTAAGTTAGCTACACTAGTAAAAACTTCTAAGAATGAACGGGACACTAAGCTGACGAAATCAAGCAAGTATAACAGTGAAAAACTATTTATGTACTTGAACTTTTGGCGCCAACTCGAAAAGTGGCAGTAGTGTTTTTATTAAATTTGTAATTTCTGTGTATATCTGGAGTTATGATGTTTAATATTGATAGTTTATTAGTGAGCAAGTGCTCCTGAAAGTGTACGGTGATTGGAAAATTCAACTCAAGACCAAAATTTTGAAGTCTTGCTGCTTGAAGATTGTATACTTGGATATGAAACTAGACACTGGAAAATAGTTTCAAGACTGTTTCCATGAAAAAAAAAGTAAAGTTTGAGCCTATAAATGTCTCACTGCTGAGAACAGGCCTCCTCTCATTTCCGAGAGGGTTTTGGAGCTAGGAAGAATCCGCACGCTGCTCCAATGCGAGTTGACGGACTGCACATGTCTTCGAAATATTTTTATATTTCTCAGACATGCAGGTTTCCTCACGATGCTTTCCTTCACCGGCGAGCACGTGGTAAATCAGCACTTAAAAATTTCAGTCTAAATGTTTCCATGAATAAATAACTATTTACTTGGACTTTTGGCACCAAATCAAGAATATGTGGTTTTTAATTGAATTTTGTTATTTCTGTATATATTTCCAGTTTTGATGTTATTTTGATGCAAGTGCTCCCGAAAGTGTATAGCTATTGGAAAATTGAGTTCAAGAAATCGTCAGTAAAAGTGAAATATCATTATACTGTCGATTGAAACTAGTTTTTGTTATATTTTAAAGATTAGATAAATAAACATTATATTATATTTATACCTACTTACCTACCTTTTCGGCTTCTGCCTACCGCAATGGGAAAGAGGCGTGACTATATATGTGGGATGTTAAGGCACTGAAGGTATTTTTTCTCGCTGAAATGTCACTGCTTGCAGCGGTTTCGTGTGGTACTCTTTTAGAAAAAGAATATAAACACTACAATCATCTCTAAATAGAGGGAAATGGCTGCCATATGCTTCAAATTCGTTTCATAATTCTAAATAGGTGCTGTCACATAAGTAAGGATTGCCTATGTGAGAATTCTTTTTACTTTTATAATCTTTATTTTAAATGTTTATGGCAAAAAAAGAAACGAGTATACTGCTACTGTGGACAATAACTATTTAAATGAGAGGAGGTAAATATAAAAAAAAGGAATTTGAAATTATTTTGTATGTTTTATTATTTTATAAATAAATGTTTAAAATTCAATAAACATTGTAATGTTGTGTTAACTAACATCTACATTTGGAGTGATTTGTGAAACTGTTTTTTAATTTGATCTTCGGTCGCTTTTGTCGATGTGATACTGATTATAAAAAATAAAAGTATGCATGTTCCTTTGCTTTATAACAATTGAATAATAAAGGACCCTATTTTTAACATAATACATAGTAAAATTCTTCTGTAACTTGTATTTTTTTAACATTTCATAGGTAAGGAGTCAACCTCCGCTCCTGATAACAATAATTTCGAAAGGTACATAGGTCATATTTTTAGCAGATGTTTGTTATTTTTTATTACTCAAACAAAACTGATATAGATAATCAATTTAATTAATACATATAGCAATATTTATGAAAGGCATAGCTGGTATTTAAAAATATAAAAGATTACAATATTTTGCTCCATATTTATAAGAAATGTTGAGCTTTAAAACTCGACCAAATATTTTACAAACTAAATGTCTAACAAACGACGTGCAATGGCTTGGTTGCTTGTAGTATGTTAAAACTATCCGATATGAACAATCACTTGTAGACTTTAGAGTAGAGGTGTGATGTTCTCCTAGCCGATTTCGACCACGGCGACAACTTCCGAATGTCGAGAGCCATCAACTGCGCAGTAGATATTATAGTGCCACAAGTGTACGCACAAACACAGAGGCACTCACTCGTCCCAACCTACCCGCGCCCGATGTAACGCTGATGCGATAAGATCGGAGGTAGGCTAGGATGCAGTGTCAGAAACACGGGGACAAACACAACACAACCAGACCCGAAAACCAACAATTTGTGTTTTAGCACAAATGTTGGCTCCGGCTGGGATTCGAACCCAGGACCCGCGGCGTAGAAGTCAGTTACTCTGACCACTAGGCCACGCGGTCGTCGCGGGCGTTTGGAAATCTTGTGCGATACAAATGTTTCATTTGGAACTCGATCACTTCACATGCGGTAGCAATGCTGATTCTGAACCGACACACTGTACGAAACGTGTCGCGTGTGTGTAAGAAGTGAAGCATAGCATTGCCTAATGGGTAATGGTAAGAGCAATATGCAAAACGGCTTTAACTTCGCTTGGGCGGACTGCCAAATGGAATACCGAATAAGCTGTTATAAGATAATAAATGAAGAAAAAATTAAACTAACTCCTAGTAGTGATTATCATTTCATTTTATTATGTATTTTTTTAGTAACGATAATATAAACAAATAATCGACACCTAATTAAGATGCATTTCATTATGATTCTTGGAGTCATTAAATCTCAGTAATTACTCCGACATATTAGGCTGTGTTCCAAATGAAACATATCACTGTTCCAGATGCAATAGTTCCAATGAAGCAAGTAACTACTTTAATACAGATTATAAAGTACACAGAGAATACAAATGTATATTTGTAGCAGATAATAAGTTATGTAAAAATAAAAATTGAATTAAAAGCACCAGTTAGTAGGAGTTAAATTTTCTTTTCATAATACAACTGTTTACATTATTCCAAAATGAGGAATTTAATTTTGTTTAATTTAGGCTATAAACTACACTCGCAAGTTTATTACGGAATCCTGGACCACCATTCAGTCCAATCATTAACACGGTCCTCCACATCCATTACTGACCAATTTGGTGAAGGTATATCTGGAGCCAACCAGTTGAAATCATCCAAACAGTCCCAATTGTTACTATTCCTATCTAAATTCGACATATTAAAATGTTTCTCTAAGTCATCATAATGTAAATTGTATGGTGCAGTTCTAATTTCAAAACAATCTTCAACTATACCTTTACTAGTAACATGAAGATATACATCACATTTGGTTGATGTGTGCATACGGAGCTGTTGGCAAGCGGCAACTATCTTACAATTCGTACATTTATCTACAAAGACAGATGAAGTTACTGGACCAGAGAGAATAACACAATTATCCAGATTTGTCAAGTGTAAAGTACCCATGACACCCTTGAGGCCGATTGTACAATTTTTTAAATTTCGCAATGCAACATCCCGTTGGAATAGATCGTCATTTTCTAACAACAGCACCTTTCCCTCCATCGAATCAAAGCCAAAGAGTTTTTCGTCCCATTTGTTACTATCTATCTTTCCCACTCCATCATTCTCATCCAATGAGTTCTGTTTCTGACTGTCAGATTTAGGCAGTTTCTTTCGTGTGAAACCGAATTTTTTACGAGGAATATATCTGTCCTCTAGTTCATAGCATTTAGTTTGTAAATTCTGAACAATGCCTAGATACTTACGCATGTTAAACTCTTTGAGGAAAAACGAAGATGTGACAACATACTTTTGCAGTTCATTGACTTCTCTTTTGATGTTGTCAAAGTGGGACGGTAATATTGAAACCTCTAATGTTGGCACTTCAGATAGCAATTGTTCTATATACTCGGATTTCATTTTAAATGCTCCTGAGAAAAAGTCTTCATTTTCATTAGAAGCATCCACTTCTTCCCTGGCTTTGTGGGCTTTTTGTAGTTTTTCTAAGCGTTGTGCATCTCTCCGGCTTAATCTTTCTAATATAGAGTTTTTATCACTCATTTTTTCAAAAGTGACTCTACCTTCTTGTTTAATTCAGAATCTTGTCTAGTGGCTTCTTTGAGTACGGTTATTGAATCACGCGCGTATTTTCTAGTATCGGTGTGTTTGGATCTGTGGTCAAACTAAAAAAGAAAAACTGATGTATAATAATTAGTCTGATAAATTTTTCTTACAGATTCCCATTACATAACACACACTTGTGTGAATTTGATGAAAGAAATAATTGTAACTATTAGAAGCATATTCAAAATATTTATTTTATAAAATTCAGTATATGGATAAACTTGAGGTAAACAATAGTTATATTTCATATGCAATATCTATCACAGGAACTAACATGTATTATCATAACAATTATAACTATATGAGTTATTTATGTGATCAAACTTGATGAATTTCTCTTAAAGATCAAATGTATATTGTTTCTGTTAAGTTTGAATGTCAGACACTGATGAAGCAAAACAATTTACAAATAATAGTTTACGGTGTTAAACTTAAATAATCATGATAAAAGCACACACACACACACATATAAAAGAAGTTATTAACAAATGAATTAAGGAATTTGATCAATGAATTAAAAAGTTACTCTTCACTAACTTTTATAGTTTGCAGTGTAATTAAACTACAAAAAAAATTAGGTATGAAAAGTGATTTACAGAGAAGTAATGGGTGCAAAACTTTCTCACAATATGCTATACCATTTTTCCCCAACAATGAACTAAATATTCATGTGTAATCATATGTTAAATAAACCAATCGCCAAAAAGCATTCATATCAGTGACCAAACAATACTAATACATTAAATAGTAATGACCTTCTTGAGCAGTTCATCATCAGGTTTGACCACCTTGAATAGTCCATAACCAAGGATTCCGAATGTAAATATCCAAAAACAGGAACCAACTGCAGGATTCATCTCACCAGAGGTTTAAATCTTGCCTTCGTTGGTCCAAACTTTATTATCTAAATCACGAGTTTGCTGCCCACCAAGGAATTCACCAATGTTATAGTATCCTTCTAATACCCAGTTACAATTCTTGTGCATATATAAACGGAAATCTGAAATTGAAAGGTGAGTGTATTGAAGACTTACCTCTTCATGATGTTATAGAGAAAGGACCTAAAGTAGTTTTGGCTAATGTAATAATTATTCTGTAACATATATACATACTGTCATGCCTTTTTCACTTACATAGCCCACTTTTGGCACTTGTAGGAAAACGAGATGTGACGGGTGGCAAACCGCGTTGCCGCCATTTTGGTACGATTCAAAAAATTCTTACTCCCCATTGTGTTCTCACCAGCAGTATAATGACAGCAGTGCACATTATGATTATTGATTATTCTGCACAAATAAAGGTTGTCCATACATACTTTAGTCGCATCTTACGACACCTGGGTAAGAAAGAGGTAGGTACTATTGTAGTGGTGCCGGACACTTAGCAATTTTATTTATGGTCCTGACAGTAGTAGCATGATGGTCAGATAGATTAAAAAGATTGGAACAAGGATAATTGAGAGCACCTTATTTAGATCAATACTCACACTTACCAATCAAGTTGATGAATGCGAACATATTATAATAGCAGCATTCTTAAAAGTTTGCAACATTAAGGAAACAACTGGTGGTAGAATATTCTTATGCAAGGCCCAGATAGGTACTACTGCAGTACCAGTTTTTCTATTTTCTAGCAGTATGAATATATATAACGCAGTATGAAACACTACTTCTGTGTGACACTGAACTATGCCTGGCACCCTGAGACATCGGTTCGTAAGTCTCATATGCCCAGTGATTAAACTAGCTCACAGTGCCCTTCAAACCGAAACACTTTCACTTTCTTCCATAAAAACAAAAGAAAAGGCATCAATGAGGATCATTTCTTTTTATATTAAATATTAAAGCAGTATGAACCAGTATGTGATGAATTAATAAATTCTACATGCAAATGAATAATTTGCAAGAACATAGTCAAAAATTTATTAATTTAGAACACATGTTGTTAATGTCAATATGATCAAAGATAACATTATTACTACTGATGAAATAGGATCTTGACTACCCAAATTCTGCTATCCTAACTCTTTATTATTTGAATCTAAAGGTTAAAGTCTACTAAGGGTTAAAGTCCGGATTTCCCGCAAAAAGGATATGTCTGACAATGCTGGTATATATTTACATGTAGTTGTAGCTGTAGCTGCTGCCCAACGCCTGGTTTCATTTCCCCTCTGTCGATTTTTACTTGTGGTAGATTCTCTTAAGTCGTCACCACACGGCGATCAGTAAATTATTTCCTCTTAATTAAATGGCTAACTTACACCACATGTGTGATTTATTTATAATTTTCAAATAAATATTTTAAATGCTTTAAAATGGAACAGGTGACACAAAATGAGTAACGAAATTGTGGTTAGACCCCACCAGTCTCGTTTATTATATATTTTCATTGGCAAACTCAACGTAAACTTTAAGATTTAAAACTTTAATATCTTATATTACTAAGCAAAACTTTGTAATTTTTTTATTACATAGTAATGAACTTACCTCTATCTGTATTCAATTTGTAATATAAACCGTATGATACAGCAAATCCTAGGGCTTCCGCAACGAAAACGGTTCCTGCTGCGTAAGTAAGAAATCTTTTATAGGCCGGTTTCGGGTTTTTTTGAAGCATATTCCTCTTGCACTTAGTAATTATTTCAATGTTGGACTGATTGAAATAATCGACCGAAATTTTAAGACAAGATGTCGTATTCGATGACGTAAGACAACCACAGATTAAAAATAAGCTTCTAAAACATTAATTTCAGTTTTTGCATCAAGTAGAAAACAATTAATGTAAGAAAATATTTTACATAATATTGAGTACAATTCGATTACTAGAGGGAAGCATAATAATATTAATGTGAAATGGATGCTATGATTTGTCGATTTATTACTATTTACTATTGTCTGAACAAACAACATGGATAATAATCGTTAAACAATAACTAAAAATAACTTTATAAACACAAACTATACAAACATTTCGCACAGGATTGGTTACTCTGTTGGTTTTTTGGAGCTTGACGAAGAAGGTTACTTGAACCTTTAAACATCTTTTAATTACCATTTATTCTAAGTTGACAATGTGAAATTTCCAAGAACACCTTAATAGAAACCGTATATGAGGCATCGGTGTCCGCAACTCATCAGTGAATTTATCACTCATCGAAAAATTATTAAATTTACTAGCGACTAAAACATAGTGATTACATACTCTTTGATAGCGACCTATAAATATTCCCACAAAATTATTTCTTAATACAAAGTTTCTTATAAATGTCACGGTTTGCAATTAAATGTAAAAAAACCAAAACGTCTAATATCAGTAAAGACAGTATAACTTTTGGGACTGGACGCCAAATCGAAAAGTGATGGTAGACTTTACCACCGAATTTTGTTATTTTTTTTAATGTTCATGTGCGGCGGTGATGTCTTTCTCTTGCACCAGGTGAGCCGCTTGCTCATTCTCATTTAAAAAAAATCGTGATCCTCGCCGTCATCATGGGCGTCCACCCATCCACTGAGTCGCCACTCGCCTCAGTCGCAGCAGTTTCCCTCCCGGCCGTAGATTTAGAAATGTTGTTTAGCACAACGATACTTGGCAAGGTATCCTTTACCCTTTTAGGGTCTCCAGCTGACACTGAACAGAGAAAATTTTACGTCTAGCCTCTGTAGAAATTTGGCGTATAAAAGTTCTCGGTCCTCGGTTCCCGGCTAGACCGAAGTAACTACAGCCATGGTTTTGTAAAGAGGTTCTTCTGACGGAGAAGAACCAGGTAATATCAAGTCCGCACGTATCCTCTTTTTCGTATTTCTTTTATTTTATTCTTAGTCATAAAACATCGTATACAAAAATAATTTTGGTATTACTGACTTCTATGCCGCGAGTCATGGGTTCTAATCCTAACCGGGGCCAGCATTTAAGCAAACTCAATCTGTTGTATTGTGTATCTTAAATTTATTTATGTGTAACGACTCGCTGTGTCACCCAGAAAATTACTGTGTGACACCACACTGCGCCCGTCACCCTAAGAAATCAGTTCTTAAGTCTCATATGCCCAGTGATTACGATAGCTCTCAGTACCCTTCAAACCGAAACACAGTAATGTTTGCACACTACTGCTTCACGGCAGAATAACTGGCCCTGGGGTGGTACCTAGTGTGAGGCATTGTTTAAAGAAACAAACAATTAATTGTGTAAATAGTTACTTATGTCAGCCGTGTGGTGGCGGCTTAAGAGAATCTACCATCCCATCTCACCCCGCGGGTGTTGTAAAGTCGACAGAGGTAAAATAAAAACCAGAAGATGGCCAGCAGGATCTACCTGGAACATCTGAATAAATAAATAACCCGCCTCCCAAGCGTGGCAACTATGGCAAAATTCCCCAAAATGAGAGCTACAAACTTGTTGCAAACAAGGGGGAAGGCCTATGTTCAGCAGTGGACTAGTGATAAGCTGAAATGATCATGATGTCTGTCATTGTCGGGTCGGTTATGGTTGCCACGGGCTATTCGATAAGATTCTGCGCTATGGGTAGCAGGTTCGTTTAACATTTGTTACCACGCACCACAATCTAAATAATCGTATATATTAATTACATTATAAATAATTACGGTAATAAACACTATCATTGTCAATGATTGAATAATAAAACTTAATCATAATGGCTTGTATAAGCATTGTATTGCTAAGCTCCTGCCAAATGTAAAGAGTAGTGTCCGCTCTTGTTATTAATTATTACACTAACCACATGCTAAATAATCTTGTATGCAAAATAATAATGACATTTATAATATAATGCTGTTAATTAATTTAATAATTAATGTATCAAATAAACTTTAAATCTAAATGGCTAGTACAAGCATTGTATTGACTGACCCCTACCACAATGTAAAAAGGAATCAGTCCCTCTACTGCTCTCATTTTATCTATAAATATGCAATATAAATAAGTATTCTAGAACAAGGGCAAGAGATGGGCAAAAGATCTTAGACAGAGCGTTACGCTGTTCAATCTACGAGGGTGGATTGAAAAGTACTCGGCCTAACACAGATCCATTCAATTCTAAAAATCAAATCTACCCACGTTATTTAGTTCAGTTCAGACTAGTTCAATGTGTGAAGTTCGAAACGTGTGCGATAATTAGTTGTGATTTTATAAATTTATTAACAAAGTAATCGGTTATAATTTCCGCGAATGGAGCAAATCGAGCAGCGTGCCGTCATTAAGTACCTCCATAAGAAGGGGCTATCATCAAAAGCCATCCATGATGACATGGTCAGTACATTAGGCGATTGTGCTCTGTCATATTCATCCGTCAAAAAATGGATAGCAGAATTTAAGCGTGGTAGAGAGAGTGTGAAAGATGAACCCCGCTCTGGAAGGCCTTCGACGTCAACTACTGACGAAAATATTAAAAAAGTACTTGATTTAATAATGGGAGACCGCAGATTAAAAATTAGAGAGATAGCCGAGATTATAGGCATCTCTTATGAACGAACTCAAAACATCATTGTCAACGAGTTGGGTTTCCACAAGGTGTCTGCGAGGTGGGTTCCGCGACTGCTTTCAGTTGAACAAAAAAGGACGCGATTGACTATTTCACGCGACTGTTTGGAGTTATTTGAAGCCGATGCAGATGATTTTTTGAATCGTTTTGTTACTATGGACGAAACGTGGGTTCATTACTGTACACCGGAAACAAAACAACAATCAAAACAGTGGAGAAGACCTGGTTCACCACCCCCTAAAAAGGCTAAGTCGATTTTGTCGGCAAATAAGGTGATGGCTTCAGTATTCTGGGACTCGAAAGGTGTGATTATGATTGATTATCTTGAAAGGGGTCAGACTATAAACTCTGATTACTACTGCACCTTACTACGTCGTTTACGAGAGGAAATAAAAGAAAAACGTCGAGGAATGCTCAGAAGAAAAGTCCTGTTTCATCAAGATAACGCCCGTGTTCACGTCAGTTACACGTCAGTACAGTCAATGGCTGGAATTCACAACTGTGGCTTTGAACTGTTTCTTTGTTTTCTGTTTCTTTTTGTTTCTTCAGACTTCTTTCTGTTCCCTAACCTAAAAAAGCACTTGGGAGGTCAAAGATTTTCGACAAACGACGAGGTCAAAGCAGCTGTAGACGCATATTAACTGATTTAGTATGTGTTTATTTTCTTGGTTAGGCCGAGTACTTTTCAATCCACCCTCGTATATTATATAATCCATTGTAATTAAATAATTTGTCTCGAAATTAAAAGTGATTGCGACTATTGTTGTATATTTTTGGCAGACCTACCCATTTTCTGTAATACATTTGATAGCTGTAATAGTAATAATATTTTTTTGAACCACAAACATTGCAATGAGGGAAACACAATTAAGGGTTTATGTGTTTGTGTATGTGCAATTTATGTGTGTAAAACATATCCACGATATTAGAAAAATCCTATCATCCTATAGTTTAAATTCTTGTTTTTTTTTGGAGAAATAAAATGCAGAAATTTACTCTTAATATTTAATAACACTCGCTGTAATAAATGCTGGCTTTTTTCTTGATCAGCGATTTGTTTTTCTCGATCAGCGATTTGTCTTCACCAAATCCTTCGTTGGGCTGAAAACAACAACATTATGTTAAAGTTTTAATTAGTTTTTCCTTTACCATGTAATTGTAAACCTAACTGATACTGATATTATGTTTGATAAGTACTTGCTTAACTATGAAACTTTTATTTATATTTTCTTAAAAGTCATTAAGTCGCTTATATTAATTGAAACGAGAAATATCTAAAAAAGTTTGCTCATAATAGATCAGGCAACATGCTGTGTCACCCGTAAACATTTCTGTGTGACACAGTGCGTCCATCACTCCAACGACATCAGTTTTTAATTCTCATATGCCCAGTAATTACACTAGCTATCACTACTGCTTGATGACAAAATAACTGGCACAGCGGTGGTTCCCACCTAGCAGGATTCCTGCGTATCCTATACCAGTAATACCAGATATATTAGTCAGTTTCGTTGACCACAATGTTCCATCCAATTAGCTTAAAACGTGTTGCGGTCGCCTCCGTACTTATTATTTTTATCTAGACTTCAATATTTTATTAAAATTAAACAAAATACTAAAAAATAGACACGCACAGAAGGAGGTGCAAGCTAAAATTAGCCGTATTATTTGATCAGACAACCACGTTGATCAATTTAATTAGAAAAAGTAAACATGTTACCTTCAACTTCTTCCTCGTCACAGCTCTCTTTACAGGCACGAAGTTCATTAACTGGGTATTTATCTATGCATTCTTTTGGAATGCGCTTGCCAAGTGCCCCCTAAAAAATTAATTATATTTCAGACATGCTTTTAAAGTAAAAAGTTTTTACTCAAAAAATAAATCCTGAAATAAAGGTTCTTGGCTTAATGTTGACAACCGGTTTGATAGACGATGTCCCTTAGTATAATTAGTCAGAAATATATATTTAAAACTACATGATCATATACCTTCGACATTGCATCAAGTCCGCCCCTGATCATGTGATGCCGATATCCGCCGATTCCGACCAAGGCGACAACTTCCGAATACTTTTGGAAGTTACCAACTGCACTGGAGATATTATAGTGCAAAAAAGAGACACTTGTCGTACTCACCCGCTTCCGATGTCACGCTCATGCGATGAGATCGATGGTACCCAGGATAGGTTTTTGAAATATGTCGTGGGAACTATTTGATTAAGTAGGATAAAAAGTATCATAACCAGGATGCAAGCTATCTCTGTGCCAGGATCCAGGATCAGGATGCAAGCTATTTAGATCGGTTCAATGGTTGAACTGTGAGAAGGTAACAAATAGAGGGACAGAGAGTTACTTTCGCATTTATAATATTATTATGGATACTTCGTAATGGGGTGAAAAAGATAATAAGTAAGGCAGTTAAATAAAGCAGGCAAGGCAGTAATTCACTTGTGTTATTCCTGGAGACGGGTTGTATTCTCCTAATATTGTCAATATGCCCCATGTATACTTGACTTTTTTTGTTAGTTTTGAAAATTTTATCATAATCCTTACATATAATTCCACTGGCTGGTTGTTAACTATATGGTGACGGAATCTAATCTGATATCCCTCGATCTGCTTGTCTATGCAGTCCCCTTCACACGGCAGCCAATCGTCCCATGCCGACAAGGGACAGTTTGCATCCGTCTCTTCAGAAGTGATTTCTATGCTAGTGCTGAAATGAATATGTCCATTACTCGACATAATTTTACACTCGTACACATATTTCTAAGGGGTATAAGTCTGCGAATTGGAGGGTTCATAACTTAATAAAATGATTTTTTGAATTTAATAAACACACAAAAAATATGTTTAAATAAGGCGGACCTTTTGATGTCCTTTTCCTTTTGATGTCTAGATATTCTCTGCCAGCCAGCCTAGAGCCTTCGGATTAAGAATAAGTAAGTGGGCTAAGCTTAAAAAAAAAGTAAATTTACTAATACAGTACTAAAATAATGGTAAAAAACCAAATCTGAATAGAAATAATAATTGCAAAAAAAATATTTAATTAATGTACCTACACATACAAAAATATGACAGTTTCAAGAAAGAAAGCTTTTTTTAATTTAATCTCTCTTCAATTCACTACGATATTAGACCACTTCATGTATACTGTTACATAATGTATATTTATCTACAATATCTTTGTCTTTGTCCCCAAAATTAGCTGAAATCATCTTAGTAAAGTAAGTACATAGTTTTCGAAGTATATTTGTCAAACCAGAAGCTAACGTCTACACATGAAACCAGTTGGAGTCATGGTCAAATATTGGTCCATTCACAAATAACAAAAAAAAAAATATTAATAAACAGCCGAATAACTCTGTAAACCGACTGAATTGTGTTTTGGTTGAATTTTATTTTATAATGGAATGGAAAACAAAATAATGGATCGACTATAGTTTGAAGAATGAACTTACCATTTAATTATTTTGAAAAAAAAAGCGTGCGACTGTTGCCAATAATATATAAACCCCGTGCACGGATTTTACACGCCAACACGAAAAGTGATGGTTGCATCTTTTATTGAATTATATCAATCTGTGTATATTTTGTATTTTGATTTTTAATATTAATAATGTATTATGGAGGAAACACTTGTATACAATGGCTGGAAAATTAAATTCAAACCCGAAAACGTGCTTTTCGTTTTGTTTCTATCAGTCCAATAAATTTGCAGTAAAAGCATACTCAAGTAATACCGGTCACGTTATTTGATAACTTACTCTGCTTGTGTAGTAGGTGGTGAGGTCCCAATCTCTTCGTCAGTATTCTCTTCTGTAATTACACATAATGTTATCAGAAAATTTGCATCATTTTTATACATCTTTAATGCTATAATGACTTGCTTCGTCTCGATCAGATGCTCCTATTTTTTTTTGCCTGGTAGGCTATTTTAAACGTTTTGATTTTTATACTGTAAGGAAGCTAGCCGCAGTAACCAGTTACCATCAGATGGAGATGACATAATTGAGATACTATGCAGATGGTAGTGACTAAGGAATAGGGTAGCTATCCCGCAGATCGGATGGTCTGAGTAGGGGATATCTCTGTCGTGCAGTAGAGTTTAGAACATGTATATTGATAACGCGATGCAGGTCATATAATCTATGTTTTGGGCTTTGTTCTTGCAGTGACGTGAAGATAAAACTTTGGACCCCTTTTTAAGCATAAAGCGCGCACGAAATTGTGCGAGATTGGGCATAGTAAAAGTTTGTATGAAGAAGAAGCGACGATGCTAAAATATATATATAACATGTTTAACAAATAATTTAAATTGAATAAAACAAGACCTTCATTATTTACGTTCTTACTGACCATGTCAATCGCATAATAGTCTGTCGTTTGTTTACGTTTATACTGCCAATGTCAACATACATATTCGTCTGTGGACAGTCGCACAGACTACAGATGTCGCCATAGAATTTTAAAATGTTGCCAAATAATAATTACTCAAACCTCAATAACGTTCAAACTTAAATATTTTATCAGATATCATGTTATATGATATCAGATCGGCGGCCGTCTGTCGTAGAGTCTATGACGCTTGATAATGCCTCGTTTTGGGGCGAAACACATGTCGTGTTCTCGACTTCAGTGGTGTATATTATCTAGTGGTAGTATTGTAGTGGTTGGTGGAGGGTACCTGGTGGCGGTTCCTGGTGGCGGTGTTAGTTTGCTTGTGCACGCTACTGAGGGAGGGCGGGCGGTGCTCTTCAAAAAACTAGGTAATATACACCATTTTTATATTTTGCATGCGGATCTTAGCAAAGTAACTTACTTTCCTTCATTATAATGGATTTCCGCAAAGTAACGCCTGATTCCATTTACTTAACTATATTTTATGAATAACTTTCGAGTTTCGACCACATATCACTAATACTTATAATTACTTGTATTTGTGTTTGTAGATTAATTTTATTGTGTTTTTCTAATTATAAACCAAATAGTTGCGTCCTAAATTCAAATTCCAACCCACCTTCTAAATATAACACGTATATTTGTTTCTCACTTTATTGTAAAGTATTTCTGCAAAGGAACTCTTCTTTCTATGTATTATATATATTTCTATGAATATTTTTTTTATAACTTTTGTAATATAAAAACCCGTACATACCTTCACTTTCGGTAACCTCAGTGATAGATTCAGTATTTGTAGTGCGGCGATAAGTTCGTATGAGATCGAACTGCAACCCTTGCGAAGGGCCGGATCTCTTCTTTGGGCACATTCGGATTTATAACTGCAGTAGATATTGGCTGCGGTGGCATCGTTTCGTCGTTTGATGACTGAAAATTACAGAGTTTATCGGATTTTTTGGGTTATATCTTGTTTTACAAAGCGAAATGTTAAAAATTACATTTTTCATTACCTACCAATCAATCTACTTTTTATTTTTTAAAATTTCATTGATGGCTGATAATTTTAATTATGGTACACAACAATACTTGTCAACAAATAAATTGCAAAATTAAAAAAACAAAATTAACTTGCAACTTGTAAAACAAAGACAACTAAATATTTACACATACTATAGTTGACACAAATAGCATTATGAGCATTATTTTTATCTGAAGTGTAATTGTTACGTAACATTTTTTAATAAGCCTTAATCTTTCCTGAACAGACTTTTCATCGGGTTTCCGTTGATGCTTGAAATTCACCCAAAAAAAAGTAAATAAAAATATTTATGAATTTAGAACTCACATCAAACTTCTTCCCACTATCTGTGCCTGCGTCCATCGGGTAAAGGTTTAGCGTCACGTTATCCGCCCAGGTCCCGCTCCTGACGTCGCACAGCTCCATATTTGATACGCCGAGGAACCAGTCGGGCGAGGGTATGAGGGCAGTTACAAGCGACACCAAGTGGTGTTCGCGGGTGACACGGAACATTGACGTGGTCTGCATGTTCGGCTTTGGCGGCGCTACGGCCTTAATTATGGTACGGACATTGCGACCGAGCTGGTAATAAAGATTAAAAAATACGAAATTTATAATAGGGCTCTACGAATTTACTATTAAGATATTGCGTCGTTGAAGGTCAAGGCAACAGCGTCGGACTTGTATTTCGCAACTGTGGTTTTTGTACTGTATCGTGGGTGAAACTAGACAACTCAACTGGACCCGAAACCCAACAATTTTCGTTTTAGCACAAATGTTGTCTCCGGCTTCCTCAGGACCGTGACGTAGTAGTTAAAGAAAAAACATTTCTATTCCTAAATAGATCCAAGCAAATAGCACCAAAGCCGTCACTTATCTAATTTTAACCCTCGTATTCGTATCACGCTTTTCTTTATAATATTATCACCTGCTTCATGATCTCAATCTCCAGCTGCGTAGTGTTCCCCTGTTCTGCCAGTCTTTTCAGTCCTTCGCTCGCGTCGGAATTGTATTTAAATACATTGAATTTACTATTGTGAGACGCTCCCACGACGTCGCTTAATCGGGCCATGTCCTCTGAATCGGGGAACATTTGGGGATGCGTGTTGTATGACCACATACCCTCGAATGTTAGCTGTAAAATTACAATAGTTGAAGGTTGATAATGTTTTCAAATAATTGCGTGACCTGCTTTGAGACCGGGCGGGCCCAGATTAAGGCAAGCCTTGAGTTCTGTTAAGATATACATCATCTTACCAAGCTACTCGTGTCCAGAACAAAATGTCGGCGATGTCATTCTACCACCCTTCACGTCTCGTTTCCCGAGGGGTTGGAAAGTGAAAGGTCCAACGGATTTAGTCTCTGCCTTACCCAATAGGAAAGAGGCGTGTCTGTGTATATATATTATCTATGTGTGTGTTTTGATAAATGATACCTTATCTAACAAAAAAGGCTTAGATTTTTTTGTTACAAATTAGGTAGGATACTTTGAATCTCAATCCACAGAAATAATTTAAAGATCAGTAATTTTGAAAGAAATTAGAAAAATATGCGGTCCAAATAGAGATATATAAGATACTGAACACAGTTTTAGAAAACTAATGTATTATACAGGTAATTGTTTTAGGTTACAAATTAACACAGAACGAATTGGAATCAATTAAGAAGCGCAGATGTACGCAACATTAAAAACATTGACTCATGCTGTAATTAATTTGAACTTACATTTATAAATTAAATGTTAATTAGTCAACAGCCGTATGTAAACTTCGTCAGTCAGTAATTCATGTAGAGTTCAGTAAAGGTGTCAAATTATAGTAATGAATACTAGTATTCCATCTATCTGATGATAACTCCACATTTAACGCTATGAAATATTTTTTCTCTCTCAAACATTTTAATTTCTTGCCAATTTGTTATTATATTTTGTTTTGTTACAAATATGTGGAAACAGTTCTAGCTTTTATTTGAAATGTTACGAGTATTATGGTTATACTTTAACAATAAATTTCCAGTCATTATAATTATTCATTATTCAGCACTTCTAGAAAATTATACGTACCAGATATCGGGCATCTTCTGTGGCGTTACAATGGTCGTTCTTCGTGGGCTGCATGTCTAGAACGTTCCGTCGGTCTTCGCATACACGTTTCGACAGCGGACCGTCCTGTCTGTACCATACATCTCGTTTTACTGCGACCACTGCGTTAATTGTAACGCATTTGTTTTCTTTTTTCGGTGCCTTCCAGTATGCCTGTGGGTTTGTACACGAAAGTTGTTAAAGAATATAATTCATATAAGAAGAAGAGGACGTTTCACACGTCCTCACGTCGTCCGCCAACCCGCATTTGAGCAGCGTGGCAAACTCTACTCAAAAGCCCTTTAAAAAATGAGCTGTACTCAACAGTGGGGTATTTATAATCTGTTATTGTACTTTTTTATTTATTACCATCGACCTCTTAGTAGTCCACTGTTGGATAGAGCCCTATCCTAAAAAGAGAATAATCACCACACTTGGCAAGCGGATAAGCTAACATAGTACCAGATGAATCGCACCTTAGAAGCTTTAGACCATCACCAGTCGGTCATTGTCGGTCTGGCAGTTCTTGAGATAGTGTTCCTCTATGAAGGAAAGTCATGAAATTGTATAGTAAATAGCCGTAGTCAATTCTTTACGTAGGTAGGTACCACCCTGGGGCCAGTTATTCTGTCGTGAATCAGTAGTGTGCAAACATTACTGTGTTTCGGTTTGAAGAGCACTGAGAGCTAGTGTAATCACTGGGCATGTGAGACTTAAGAACTGATGTCTCCAGGTGTCGGGCGCAATGTGGTGTCACAAAGAAGTGTTCTTAAAAATTATATCCCGATTAACTGATTTTCAAGCACAGCGACAACTTCCGTAAACCATCGAAAGTTATCAACTGCGCAGCAGATATTAAGTGTACGCAAACACACAAGACTGTAACTCGTCCTAACCTGAGGTAACGCTCATCCAATAAGATCAGGGGTAGGCTAAGATGCAGTGTCAGAGACACAGGAATAATTACGACGACAACACATCCAGAACCAAAAATAAACAATTTGTTTTCGGTTTTTGCAAAAACGTAGTAATCGGGTATTCTAACCACTAGGTCACGATATTACTGCATTAATATTAAAGATATCGACGTGTCTGTCTGTAATTTTTGTCATTTTTAATAGGTGCCAGGAAGGACTTGACCTAGTTGCTTTATCCGGCTTATACAGTAGAGAACCGGGTAAGCGACCCCGGCCTTTCGAGCTACTGCTGGCTCCTCCTACTCCTACCGAGACAATAGTAATCCTACACCTTCACGTTTCTTCCCTAACTTTCTGCATTCCCTACCGCAAGTCCATTTCCTACCTAATCCTTTTTCTCTTACTCTCCGTCAAGGCAATGGTTGCCATGCCGATGGCTGCATGGCTCGAGGCAAACCTAGTCGTTAGCGTACCGATCTGCTTTGGGACCGGGCGACCCCAGATTAAGACTAGCCTTACCCAAGCATACTTTGCTCGGTTTGGGTAGACAACATGTTCCTTAGCTACCCGTGGAACCGCTACTGTGGAGCAAGAATTTTTTGACTCGCACCAAAAGTGTGTGTTCACCACCCGTCATGTCGCGTTTCGTATGCTACGGATATCGTCTCTGCCTACCCTGCGTACGTAGTAGGTGCTAATACCGTTCGTACATATTTACCTCGACTGAAGTTTTAGGTGTTAAGTCGGTCTGTATAACCGAGTTGTTACATTTCTTGTTAGGCATCGTTTCCGAATTCGGAGACGGGTAGATGAGCCCCTGCATCAAGTTGCGCCGTCTTCTGCGGATTCTTGTCATGCGGCTTGATGTCACCTCGGGCCCATATCGTGAACGCAATGAACGTGGATGTTTCATCAGTCGTTGACAACCTGACTGTAAAAAAACAGCCAGCTGTATTCTTTCGGATTCTGGGGTTGCCAGCTTTTACGGGCATATAATGTATATGCATGAAGGGAAATGAAGAAATATACACCTAATATAAGAATAACGAGTTTTAATTTAAATCAGTTTTGTTTTTACTAAAACTATACCATTTCGCTTTATTTAACTTTTAAATAATAATTTGTTAATAATTTTTTATAACAACTTCGTAAATAGATTTAAGAAAATTACACAGTTTAGAAAAAAAAATTTTTTTTATTGAACCTCTGTAATTTCTCGACAGCATATTCAACAGTATTACGCCTAATCAAAATATAGTATAATACTATATAATATAGTATAATACAGGTGGCAACCCTAGCTGGTCCTTCCGGAAACATTTATGCATTTCTTGATTTTTCCTGCTTACTGTAAAATTAACTATTTGCTTGTTTGACATCATCAGAAATTACAGAAACTAACTTGATGTCTATTTCGGCGTTTCTTGTTCCTACAAATGATCATTTCAAATGTTGAAAGATTTTAAAAATACTGAATTACTGAAGCACCGGTACCTAATGGTTTAGGATACAGTCTGCAAACTATAGTATCGTAGGTTCGATTCCGCCATTCGACTGTTATCGTGATGATGATGGCGACGTTCTGAAATGTGCAACGATATTCTAATAAAAAATAGTTACTTGTGTACTGTCGGGTAGGTATATATTTTTCTGTAACTCCAATAATTTCGATTTTGAATCTGCTATCCGGCGGGAGCGGGTCGGTGGTCGTGCCAAGTGGACGTCGATCGCAAAGGATATCTTCGCAAATACATAATTTGAAAACCAGATACAATATGAACAATTCCAAAACGTAACCTGTAAAAACACATTTCATTAGTAAATAGTTTCTGTTATTGACAATACGTTTGCTGGCTTCGAGAGGAATTATTTTACCCCATTTTGCTTCGGTCTTATAGAGGTGGAGTCTACGTGGTTGTGGTTTGCAACCAGTGGCATAATTACCACTTCAAACGTATTTTTAGTGTTTATTACAGTGCATTAGCATTATAGTGTTCCAGAAGTTTTAAAGAAAATTCCACTGATCGGAGCAACGGACTAGCTTATGATGATGATTATGATGTTCTCCTAGCCGATTTAAACCACGGCGACAACTTCCGAATACTGTCGAGAGCCATCAACTGCGCAGGAGATATTATAGTGCCACTAGTGTACGCGCAAACACAGATGCGCTCACTAGTCCTAACCTACCCGCGCCCGATGTAACGCTGATACGTGATAAGATCGGAGGTAGGCTAGAATTCAGTGTCAGAAACACGGGGACAAACACAACACAACCAGACCCGAAAACCAACAATTTGTGTTTTAGCACAAATGTTGGCTCCGGCTGGGATTCGAATCCAGGACCCACGGCGTAAAAGTCAGGTACTCTGACCACTAGGCCACGCAGTCGTCAATAGCTTATATGAAAACGCTCACGGAAGACGAAGAAGCGGAGAATGTGTATCAGGATCGTAGCAGGTCGAAAGACGTGGGCTATGCATGCCCCTGAACGGAAAGAGACCTGTCGGTATTATATATGGAGAACTAACATTTGACATAAACGTCAGAGCATAGGGTTCTTTTATCGCCTATGTTATATATTATATATTAAATATAACATGAAATTTAAATCATCTCTGTCTTCATCATCAGGCACAACAACCAACTGCTGCAGTGGGGGCGTTTCTGCAATAGTCACGTCTGTCAGACGGATTCAAAAGCCTCAATTAAATTACCATCGCTTATTGATTGTCGTAAAATTATTAATGTATTTATCGGAAAATAATACGTGATTTTTGAAAATTACTAAACGAAACTAGGCTTTATGATCAACGCAACATATGCCCAATGAAATGTAAAAAAGACTTACCCATTTACGTAAAACTTAGAGATCACACTCACAACTGTTTTATAACGCGAAACAGGACATTCTAGTCGGATTAAAATGTGAGATGATCGCCGTAACGCCGGCCAGCGGCAACTTTAATAATTGATGTTAAATTGTTACATCAGTTTAAATTGCGGCGCCCACACGTACAAGCACCGTCCTTTCCACAATTACGTGATATGCGATGTTCAACCTTATTGCAATGAACCAGGTGAAAGTACAGTGTAAATATGACTATTTATATATAAGTAATGAAAATTCTATAGCAGAGTTTGTATTAAGATTTAGTTTTATTGGTAGAGAATGTCTCAGGTATTAAGTCTGAATATATACATTTATGTTAATGTATGTATATGTAGCGATGTGATGGCGGCTTAAGAGAATCTGCCACCCCATCTCATCGCTTTTACGAAAAAGTCGACAGAGGGAAAATGAAAACCAAGAGATGGGCAGCAGCATCTTCCTGGAACATCTGAATAAATAAATTGCGGTTGCCAGCCCGCCTGCCAAGCGTGGCAGCTATGGAAAAATCCCCCAAAATAGAGCTACAAACTTTTGTGGCACGCTACGGGGGAGGCCTATGTTCAGCAGTGGACTAATGATTGGCTGAATTGATTATAATTAACGATGATGTATATGAAGTTGAAAAAAGACAATGTCCTAGCCTCACCAAACAGTACTTCTCACATACTGAAGTGAAATCATTTCGTATCTGCTTGCTATTGAAATCCCACACTCTTAGACTTCGTGTTCAGAAAACTTCGGCGGTACCCTGTGGGTGGTGGACCAAAAGAATAAAAATATTGCCCAACCTAGGTTTTGTCTATGTGTATAGCTACCCAGTGAGACCCTTGTTTTATATCTGAATCCTGATTAAATTTGAGACTTTAATCAAAATTGTCAAAATCCTACATTTTGTAACATATTTTGTTTAATTTGACATCAGTTTGTACGAGTATCTTCAAACTTTCTATATTGTCTTTTGATCTTCAATTGTATACTTCTTTCTAAAAGGCTAAACCATAGAAATAGTAGAATATAGTAGTAGTATATATATAAAATGTCGATAGGTTTAGTGTTAAAGAATGATGTAAAAAAGTAATAGAAGCTGTGTTGGTTACTTTATTTATTGATTTCATCCTCACAACTAGATTTTACAATTTAATTAAGGAATCTTCAAATTAATTGTTTTTCTGTATCAAACTAACAGCCTTAACACGCATACTTTTAACATTTAAAGTTTTCTTCACATTTCTTTTTTTTTCGTTATCTGTACTACAAATTTTACAGCAACAAGCATGTTTGATTTTCCGAATGTTTTCGAAGGGAACAATACAATCGTCAATGATGTATTAGTTATTTAAATAAATGAGGTTGGGTTATGTTAGGTACGATGTAAATTTCAGTAACATGTTATGGTATGAATTGATAAAAATATACTCATAAAAGAATATATTTCGAAATTCACAATTAGAAACCAAGCAAATGTTCTTTCTGTTTAAATACTAATCACCCTTTCACTAAATAGGCCTATAAATCAGGACGAGATAAGGAAGCGTTCCGCCGTCATCGTTAGAACAATGGATCATTAACGCGGACGCAGTTGCAGTGTAAAGGGCAATGATAACGCTAATGAGGAGTACTGGAGGTCCTGAATCCAGAATCGTAGGTCATGAACCTGAAAAGACATTGCTAAACGGATAGCGCCAATGAATCGGGCATATCCGAAAACCTTAGGTTAGGTACAAAACTTTTTTTTTAGTTTTTACTTCGACGATTTTTGGAAAAAACACAAAACAGACGAAAAAAACGGACTGGACACACTTACCGGTGGGTAGGATTTCATATGCAAGATGCAAGAATGCCTTGACGGATTCTTGCATATGAATCAGCATTCAATCAGAATCAGGATTCTTGCATAGAATCTTGCGCAGGGCTAGTTATTCTGCCGTGTTACGGAATCGTGTTTCGTTTTAAAGGGTAGCTATCGTAATTATTAAGCGTACGATACTTAAGAATCTATCAGAGTGATGAGCGCACTGCGGTGTTACAGCATTTGTTATGGACAGACACTTTTTTTTATTGGATAAAGTAACGAAACGAGCAAAACGTTCACCTGATGGTATGTCGTCTGCCCTTAACAAATGCTGTGACACCCAGAACATTTCTGTGTGACACCACACTGCGCCCGCCACACTGAGACATCAGTTCTCAAGTCTCATATGCCCAGTGCTAGTCACTAGCTCTGAGTGCCCTTCAAACCGAAACACAGTAAACATTACTGTGTTTCGGCACACTACTGCTTCACGGTAGAATAACTGGCCCTGGGTTGATACCTACTTAGAAGGATTCCTGGAGAGGAATCCTACCACTTTTACACTACATTGATAACACTTACCAGAGTAGGTAGACGATTGGCTCGTCACGTCACTTTCTTCAATAAAAAAGGTACAATCACAACATACACTTACACAACATACTCTTTATCGAATAAAAAATAATAATAATATAGGAAGATGCTAATTGAAGAAGTAATTGTATATCCTACTTTACAAAGGAAATTATAAAAATATTATCTATTTGAGGGATGTACAGGAAAGCGGTTGTAATCATCATCATCATCATTTCAGCCCATCACTAGTCCACTGTTGAACACAGGCCTCCTCCATAGATTGCCACAAAAGTTGGTAGCTCTCATTTAGGGGGGGATTTGCCATAGTTGCCACTTGGCAGGCGGGTTGGCAACCGCAGTTTATTTATTCAGATGCTCCAGGAAGCTGCTGCTGCCAATCTCCTGGTTTTCATTTTCCCTCTGTCGACTTTTACGACACCCACGGGAGGAGATGGGGTGGTAGATTCTCTTAAGACGCTGCCACACGGCCACATCGACAGCGATTGTAATAAAGATTGATAATCAGCGTCACGTATTAATTGTATTGTCCTTACTGCAGTATTGTCCTTACTGAGGTAGTCTTCGTTAAAATCTCCAAATATTACGCAATATATGCAATAACAAATTACTTACAAAGCGCATTATTAACACACTTTTATTAACTTGACCTTTATGTACGAGTATGTATGTATTTATGTATGTATGAATGTATTGGAATATTTCAATTAAATTTTCAAACACTTCCAGATGTTCGAATAATCTAAAATTTTGCACACGTATTAAGGACCGACGATAATACAATAACTTTATGTTTAACTGGTATTGTCACCCAGATCATCAATTATTTGCTGTCAAAGCGTGTTTTTTAAGTAGTTTTAACTGCAATTTCGTTTGTTAATTGAACTTTAACCTAATTATTAACTATTAGTTGCTGGTATATTTACACTTATTATGAGTTCATAAGAAAACAATACAATATTGTATTACAATTTAATCATAACAGTATAGACGACCACATAATATAAAATTCCTTTTCAGGATTTAAACAAATGTCTCTTCTATAACTGCCAAGGGTAGCCGGGTGCGATCGGTTCCATAACGCGTCGTTCAACTGAAAAGTCATGAATTATTTTAATTATGATCAAACAGCTCAAATACTATTTAAAGTTAGGGTGATAAACGTGCACACCGTCCTCATGGTAAGTGGTACTCTGCGGTCATGCTCTATTAAAATCAAGATTGTGTTGTCATTCTTGACACAAAATAAAGAGAGTAGAGAAGACAAGCTTCGTATAATGTACGCTTCAGAAACGCATCTATGAAATTCTTAATTTATTGTTAGTAACACTTGCAAAAAAAAACACAATTACAGCTATCATCGTCATCATTTCAGCCTATCACTAGTCCACTGCTGAACATAGGTCTCCCCCATTAAAAATTTATAGAGGGGGATTTTCCATAGTCTCCCCGCTTGGCAGGCGGGTTGGCAACCGCTGTTTATTTATTCAGATGTTCGAAGATTCTGCTGCCTATCTCCTGGTTTTCATTTCCCCTCTGTCGACTTTTACGACACCCACGGGATGAGATGGGGTGGTAGATTCTCTTAAGCCACCACACGGCTACTACTATTAAAAAAACTGCTAACGATTACAAGTGTGAAGTTGCACACCTTACCTTTTAGCTCCTCATTGGAGAAACTATCGGAGCAGTCCTCTTTGCATTCTATTCTTTCAAATGCGGCATAATGGAGCTTGCAGATTCTCGGCACCTCCTTCATCGTTACATGTTTCGCCTGTTGAAGAGAAAAACTGTTGCAATTCATATTTAAGTTAAAATAACAGAAGAAAATAATTGCATTATCACATTATTTCGAAGTGTCATGCGTCCTGGCCGATTGCGACCACTCCAGAACATTTCTGTATGAGGTGTCACACAGAAATGTTCTGGGTGACACATCATTTGTTATGGGCAGACATTGCACTTACCATCAGGTGAACGTTTTGCTCGATTCATCACTTTATACAATAAAAAAACACACCCAAAGGTACGCAAAATAAGATTGGTACTTGCGCGCACTAGGGACACAGACCTCGGCATCCATCCTCCTTATCTATACCCTACAGATAGGAAAGTTAGATCACACAGTCCGTTAAAATCACTATAAATTATCTACTGGTTAAAAAAGTAAAGCCTATAAATGTACCTATGCTGGACACAGTCCTTAGGTTTTAAGAGGGATTTGGAGTCGAAAAGAGTCTGGCACGCTGCTCGAGTTTACACGTTTTTTATTTCACAGAGTTCCTTTTTTTATTGGATAAAGTGACGAAACGAGCAAAACGTTCACCTGATGGTAAGTGTAAAGTCTGCCCATAGCAAATGTGACACCACACTGTGCCCGTCACCCTGAGACATGAGTTCTTAAACCGGCCCGCGGGCCGGATGCGACCTGCTGTAAGATATGATCAGGCCCGCGAGACATTTTGAAAAAACCCAATTAGAAAATATTACATTAGGTGTTTACTAACTATAGTTTGTTATTAAGTTTATTCAACGAAAAGTAAAAAAAATGATGTTTGGTGGAAAGAAACGAAAAGTAGATACAGAGGGTCGGCAGTTTCAAGAAAAATGGACTGAAGAATTCTTTTTTATCTTGCACAATGGTAAGCCTATTGGTTTGCTGTTTAATGAATTCATTTCAGTAATGATAGAATTCAATATAAAGAGGCATTACTCAACTAAGCATGCTACGCTGCACTCACTAGCAGGAAAATTAAGAACAGACAAAATCCAGAAGCTTACCGCAAATTTGGAAAAACAGCAACAAATGTTTCATAAACAAAGAACACAACTTGATAATGTTGTGAACGCTAGTTTTATAGTTAGCTCAAAATTGGCAAAGGCATTAAAACCATTTGCCGAAGAAGAATTAATCAAGGAGTGTATGTTAGAAGTTTGCGGTATTTTGTGTCCTGAAAAGAAAAATAATTTTGAAAAAATTACTTTGTCAAGACGAACTGTTGTTCGACGTATAGAAATGATGGCTAATGATATAAAAACAACATTGACAACAATGAATAATTTAAAGTTTTCTTCACATTTCTTTTTTTTTCGTTATCTGTACTACAAATTTTACAGCAACAAGTATGTTTGATTTTCCGAATGTTTTCGAAGGGATCAATACAATCGTCAATGATGTATTAGTTATTTAAATAAATGAGGTTGGGTTATGTTAGGTACGATGTAAATTTCAGTAACATGTTATGGTATGAATTGATAAAAATATACTCGTAAAAGAATATATTTCGAAATTCACAATTAGAAACCAAGCAAATGTTCTTTCTGTTTAAATACTACTCACCCTTTCACTAAATAGGCCTATAAATCAGGACGAGATAAGGAAGCGTTCCGCCGTCATCGTTAGAACAATGGATCATTAACGCGGACGCAGTTGCAGTGTAAAGGGCAATGATAACGCTAATGAGGAGTACTGGAGGTCCTGAATCCAGAATCGTAGGTCATGAACCTGAAAAGACATTGCTAAACGGATAGCGCCAATGAATCGGGCATATCCGAAAACCTTAGGTTAGGTACAAAACTTTTTTTTTAGTTTTTACTTCGACGATTTTTGGAAAAAACACAAAACAGACGAAAAAAACGGACTGGACACACTTACCGGTGGGTAGGATTTCATATGCAAGATGCAAGAATGCCTTGACGGATTCTTGCATATGAATCAGCATTCAATCAGAATCAGGATTCTTGCATAGAATCTTGCGCAGGGCTAGTTATTCTGCCGTGTTACGGAATCGTGTTTCGTTTTAAAGGGTAGCTATCGTAATTATTAAGCGTACGATACTTAAGAATCTATCAGAGTGATGAGCGCACTGCGGTGTCACAGCATTTGTTATGGACAGACACTTTTTTTTATTGGATAAAGTAACGAAACGAGCAAAACGTTCACCTGATGGTATGTCGTCTGCCCTTAACAAATGCTGTGACACCCAGAACATTTCTGTGTGACACCACACTGCGCCCGCCACACTGAGACATCAGTTCTCAAGTCTCATATGCCCAGTGCTAGTCACTAGCTCTGAGTGCCCTTCAAACCGAAACACAGTAAACATTACTGTGTTTCGGCACACTCCTGCTTCACGGTAGAATAACTGGCCCTGGGTTGATACCTACTTAGAAGGATTCCTGGAGAGGAATCCTACCACTTTTACACTACATTGATAACACTTACCAGAGTAGGTAGACGATTGGCTCGTCACGTCACTTTCTTCAATAAAAAAGGTACAATCACAACATACACTTACACAACATACTCTTTATCGAATAAAAAATAGTAATAATATAGGAAGATGCTAATTGAAGAAGTAATTGTATATCCTACTTTACAAGGGAAGTTATAAAAATATTATCTATTTGAGGGATGTACAGGAAAGCGGTTGTAATCATCATCATCATCATTTCAGCCCATCACTAGTCCACTGTTGAACACAGGCCTCCTCCATAGATTGCCACAAAAGTTGGTAGCTCTCATTTAGGGGGGGATTTGCCATAGTTGCCACTTGGCAGGCGGGTTGGCAACCGCAGTTTATTTATTCAGATGCTCCAGGAAGCTGCTGCTGCCAATCTCCTGGTTTTCATTTTCCCTCTGTCGACTTTTACGACACCCACGGGAGGAGATGGGGTGGTAGATTCTCTTAAGACGCTGCCACACGGCCACATCGACAGCGATTGTAATAAAGATTGATAATCAGCGTCACGTATTAATTGTATTGTCCTTACTGCAGTATTGTCCTTACTGAGGTAGTCTTCGTTAAAATCTCCAAATATTACGCAATATATGCAATAACAAATTATTTACAAAGCGCATTATTAACACACTTTTATTAACTTGACCTTTATGTACGAGTATGTATGTATTTATGTATGTATGAATGTATTGGAATATTTCAATTAAATTTTCAAACACTTCCAGATGTTTGAATAATCTAAAATTTTGCACACGTATTAAGGACCGACGATAATACAATAACTTTATGTTTAACTGGTATTGTCACCCAGATCATCAATTATTTGCTGTCAAAGCGTGTTTTTTAAGTAGTTTTAACTGCAATTTCGTTTGTTAATTGAACTTTAACCTAATTATTAACTATTAGTTGCTGGTATATTTACACTTATTATGAGTTCATAAGAAAACAATACAATATTGTATTACAATTTAATCATAACAGTATAGACGACCACATAATATAAAATTCCTTTTCAGGATTTAAACAAATGTCTCTTCTATAACTGCCAAGGGTAGCCGGGTGCGATCGGTTCCATAACGCGTCGTTCAACTGAAAAGTCATGAATTATTTTAATTATGATCAAACAGCTCAAATACTATTTAAAGTTAGGGTGATAAACGTGCACACCGTCCTCATGGTAAGTGGTACTCTGCGGTCATGCTCTATTAAAATCAAGATTGTGTTGTCATTCTTGACACAAAATAAAGAGAGTAGAGAAGACAAGCTTCGTATAATGTACGCTTCAGAAACGCATCTATGAAATTCTTAATTTATTGTTAGTAACACTTGCAAAAAAAACACAATTACAGCTATCATCGTCATCATTTCAGCCTATCACTAGTCCACTGCTGAACATAGGTCTCCCCCATTAAAAATTTATAGAGGGGGATTTTCCATAGTCTCCCCGCTTGGCAGGCGGGTTGGCAACCGCTGTTTATTTATTCAGATGTTCGAAGATTCTGCTGCCTATCTCCTGGTTTTCATTTCCCCTCTTTCGACTTTTACGACACCCACGGGATGAGATGGGGTGGTAGATTCTCTTAAGCCACCACACGGCTACTACTATTAAAAACTGCTAACGATTACAAGTGTGAAGTTGCACACCTTACCTTTTAGCTCCTCATTGGAGAAACTATCGGAGCAGTCCTCTTTGCATTCTATTCTTTCAAATGCGGCATAATGGAGCTTGCAGATTCTCGGCACCTCCTTCATCGTTACATGTTTCGCCTGTTGAAGAGAAAAACTGTTGCACTCCATATTTAAGTTAAAATAACAGAAGAAAATAATTGCATTATCACATTATTTCGAAGTGTCATGCATCCTGGCCGATTGCGACCACTCGGACGTAACATTATAAATCCACTCTCGGGTATTTATACGCTAGTGGATATCTAACGGTATAACGGAGCCGGCGAAGAGCTAGTCCCGTTTGCCCGCGGTTCCCCTAGGGAAACGCAGCACGGATGTGGTCTACACAAGTTGGCCTTGGGAGGAGCCCTAGTCAACCTAGTCTAATTCGTTTGACTTAAGTCCCCGCATAGATTTAATTATTTTTAAGCACACACACCCCAGTGCCAGTTATTCTGCCGTGAAGCAGTAGAGTGCAAACATTACTGTGTTTCCGTTTGAAGAGCACTGTGAGCTAGCGTAATCACTGGGCATTTGAGACTTAAGAACTGATGCCTCAGGGTGATGGGCACAGTGAGGTGTCACACAGAAATGTTCTGGGTGACACAGCATTTGTTATGGGCAGACATTGCACTTACCATCAGGTGAACGTTTTGCTCGTTTAATCACTTTATACAATAAAAAAAACTCACCCAAAGGTACGCAAAGTAAGATTCGTACTTGGGCGCACTAGGGACAAAGACCTCGGCATCCATCCTCCCTATCTATACCCTACAGAGAGGAAAGTTAGGTCACACAGTCCGTTAAAATCACTATAAATTATCTACTGGTTAAAAAAAGTAAAGCCCATAAATGTCCCTATGCTGGACACAGTCCTTAGGTTTTAAGAGGGATTTGGAGCCGAAAAGAGTCTGGCGCGCTGCTCGAGTTTACACTTTTTTTATTTCACAGAGTCCCTTTTTTATTGGATAAAGTGACGAAACGAGCAAAACGTTCACCTGATGGTAAGTGTAACGTCTGCCCATAGCAAATGCTGTTGCACCAAGAACATTTCTGTGTGACACCACACTGTGCCCGTCACCCTGAGACATAAGTTCTTAAGTCTCATATGGCCAGTGATTACGCCAGCTCTACGTGCCCTTCAAACCGAAACTCAGTAATGTCTACACCATATATGGGCATCAACCGGCCCGCGGGCCGGATGCGGCCTGCTGTAAGATATGATCAGGTCCGCGAGACATTTTGAAAAAACCCAATTAAAAAATATTACATTAGGTGTTTACTAACTATAGTTTGTTATTAAGTTTATTCAACGAAAAGTAAACAAAAATGATTTTTGGTGGAAAGAAACGAAAAGTAGATACAGAGGGTCGGCAGTTTCAAGAAAAATGGACCGAAGAATTCTTTTTTATCTTGCACAATGGTAAGCCTATTGGTTTGCTGTTTAATGAATTCATTTCAGTAATGATAGAATTCAATATAAAGAGGCATTACTCAACTAAGCATGCTAAGCTGCACTCACTAACAGGAAAATTAAGAACAGACAAAATCCAGAAGCTTACCGCAAATTTGGAAAAACAGCAACAAATGTTTCATAAACAAAGAACACAACTTGATAATGTTGTGAACGCTAGTTTTATAGTTAGCTCAAAATTGGCAAAGGCATTAAAACCATTTGCCGAAGAAGAATTAATCAAGGAGTGTATGTTAGAAGTTTGCGGTATTTTGTGTCCTGAAAAGAAAAATAATTTTGAAAAAATTACTTTGTCAAGACGAACTGTTGTTCGACGTATAGAAATGATGGCTAATGATATAAAAACAACATTGACTGACCGTATGGCTGGTTTTGAATCATTTTCCATAGCATTAGACGAGAGCACCGATTTGTCTGGCACAGCTCAACTGGCTATATTTATTCGAGGTTTTGATAAGGAGTTCACTGTAATTGAGGAATTGCTTGCTTTACAGCCGCTAAAAGGAACCACTACAAGAGAAGATATTTTTATTGAAGTTCAAAAAGTATTCACAAGTTTTGGCATGCCATTGTACAAGATAAATCACTATCTGAATTAAGTGACCCAAAATGGATATGTGACTTAGCATTTCTGGTCGATCTTATAGGCTATTTAAATGATTCAAATTTGAAACTTCAAATACAAGGACAGTTAGTAAATTATTTGTACAGCCATTTGAAAGCGTTTCAGATCAAACTACGCTTGTGGAAGTCACAGATGCCGTCTGGTAACAGTTACCATTTCAACACGCTCTCTGCGTATGAAAATATATGCATATGCATATGAAGCTTATGCTCAATACGCTGAAGAACTTAAGTTACTGTCGGAACAATTTTCGAACAGTTTTAGCGACTCTAAAAACATAGAAGACTGATTCAGTTTATTTGCTACTCCTATAAAATGTAATGTACAAAATGCTTCAATACACTTACACATGGAGTTGATCGAGATTCAAGAAAACTCACTCCTAAAATCCAAATTTGAAGACGTAGAGTTGTGCGATTTCTACAAAAAGTACCTAGAAAAAGACAATTTTCCGCAGCTTAGAAAATTCGCAAGAAGATTGATTTGTGCGTTTGGTAGTACTTATAAATGCGAACAGTTCTTTTCATTGTTGAAAGTTAATAAATCAACACATCGTACAAGACTGACCGACGATAATTTGGAAAATTCTTTACGTCTTTGTCGTATTATTTCATGTCTAATATATATCGCAAAAAATATTATCACTACTTTAAAATGTACTAAGTACTTTTAAATGCGGCCCGCGAACGCATTTGCACGCTAAAGTTTGGCCCTCAACATGTCAAAGGTTGCCCATACCTGGTCTACACACTACTGCTTCACGGCAGAATAACTGGCCCTGGGGTGGTACCTACGAGTACCTAGACGGATTCCTGAAAGGAATCCTACCACCAGTAAACTTCGGAACAGGTAGTTGTTTGTACTGGCTGTTTATATAAAATCATCATCATCATCATTACAACCTATCACTAGTCCACTGCTGAACATTGGCCTCCCCCATAGATTGCTACAAAAGTTTGTAGCTCCCATTTTGGCGGGATTTTGCCATAGTTGCCACGCTTGTCAGGCGGGGTGGCATCCGCAGTTTATTAATTCAGGTGTTCCAGGAAGATACAGCTGCCCACCTCCTTATTTTTATTTTCCCACTGTCGACTTTTCCGACACCCACGGATTAGATGGTGTCGGTAGATTCTCTTATGCCGCCACCACACGGTTATATAAAATACGACATTTTATTTTATTTATTCAAATAAAAAATTACTAAATAATAAAAAAACTTACGTGGGGGTCATATTTTTCAACAGCAACACCGTCTACTAAGTGGTATCGTTCCCTCCATTTGTAACCGATGACTTTACCGTCAACGCACTCCCCCTCACATTCACTCCATTCCTGCCACTGAGACATAGGGCACTCCTCCGGGGAATCAGGGTCCGTCACTATGGGGCTCTCGCTGCCACAAAATATATAATTATCGAAACAAATTTTATTCATGGCAAGTTAATGACATTCCAAGACCTTATGAGATATAACAAAAGAACATAGAATAATTTTTAATCTTTAAATCTGTACAAATTTCATGGCTTAAGTTTTAGTAGTTGTTTGATTAAACACAGTAAGTGCGAGTCCAAATTATTTATTTGTTTTATTATATTATATTACCCGGCGTTGCAAGGGTTAGAAACTTTAGTCGTTAAGGTTTACTTCATTACGAAAAAACATCGCAATCACAGATTAGATCCGCATAGGATGTCTGCTCGCGTGCGTTTGCCAGCAGTTTATGGTCATACTCCATCTTCCAATAGCTTTGAGCTCACGTACTGGCAATCGGAATATGAATAGGTGGAGGCTATGGTGGTTCTCACCGACAGCTCAAGTAGTAGAGATCCCAAAAAAAATGTATTATTACACTAAAGAATAATTTTAAAAAGTTTAATTAAACATAACCCATAGCATCTCCCGTCACCTCACATATAAAATACTTTATATGTATGCTTGAAGTTTGAAAAGTCGGAGAAGAACTTAAAATGTATTTGACAGATCTTGATGAAACTTATTTTTAACTGTTCCTTATGATTCAAGATGGTGAGGTTTTTTTATTGGATAAAGTGACGGCAACGAGCAATACGTTCACCTAATGGTAAGTACAACGACTGCCCAAAAGAAATGCTGTGGCACACACAACATGTCTGTGTGACACCACACTGCACCCGTCACCCTGAAACATGAGTTCTAAGTCCCAAATGCCCAGTGATTACACTAGCTCTCAGTGGCCTTTAAAGCGAAACACAGTAGTTTGCACACTACTGCTTCACTATATAAGCAGAGAAGGAGCCTAGAACTACTTCTGCTTCGCATTCTCAGAGTTACCATTAATCAACTAAAATATAGGCACGTCTTGTCTGTCAGCCCGAATGAATATGTTTTCTCATTTATTGTGGCATTGACCACAAGGCCTTCAGACAATGAACGGATATTATGTATTTTATATAATATATCATATTTTAAAACCTTCTACACCAAACTATAGGCATGAATTTTGCAAAGATCATACATAGAAACTAAGTCAATCAGTAAGATACATATACAGGAATTATTATTTATATATTCACTGGCATATAATTTTTCAGACCAACTTACTAGACTTACTCTGTAGTTTTAAAACCGAATCCTCAAATTAATGATATATTCATATCCATTTATCTCTGCATTACCTATCTATGCGACGTAAATTTCATTGCTGCCTTTTTTTATAGAAGAGGGGACAAACGAGGAGGTGGCTCTCGTGCTGGTAAGTAATCACCGCCGCTCATGAACACCTACAATACCAGAGGAATAGCAGATGCGTTGCCGGCCTTTGAGAAAGGAGTAGGCTCTTTTTTTGAAGGTCCCTTAGTCGTATCGGTCCGGAATAACCGCTGGCGGCAGCAGATTCCATAAAGGGGGTGTGCGTGGCAGAAAATTCCGCGAAAAACGTACTGGTAGAGTGCCAACCACCAAGGTGGTGACGATGGAGTTTTGAGTTGTACGAAACAGATGCAACATCTCTTCGCAAAATCAGTGGATCAAGCAGATCGGATAGAACATGGTCGTCGATGATTCAAGCCGCTCTTCGTTGAAAGCGGTCAAATGTAAGGAGCCGGCATTGAGGTACCCCGCCCACAAATGAGAACAGTACTCTTTGTGCGGCTGCAGCTGCGCCTTATAAAGTTGCAAGCGGCGGGCTGGCATGAAGTACTGTCGCGCTCTACTGAGAACGCCAAGCCTTTTAGAGGCCAATTTAGTCGACCATTCCAAGTGATCGCTAAACGGAACGTCGCTCGATAATTACGTCGACGAGAAGGATTCCGATACTGGCTGAGACTTCATGGGGAATGGTCTCAAATGAGGTGATACGAATAGGGTTTCTCTTTAAACGCGCAAACTTGTATCTTGTTAGGGTTAACTGAACTAAATTTAGTCGGCCCCAATCAGAGATTTTCACAAAATCACGACTTCAGACACAAGTTTGTTCCGCTACTCGTCGAAGTGTTCCCGAGAAATATTGTCACGGCCGGTATATAACGCATCAACCGTGCTGTCGTCTGCATAGAAATTACATACATACATACAGTAACGCCTTTTTCGAAAGAAGCGCTCTATGCCATACCCGATCAAAGGCTTTCGCTATGTCCAAATTAACTGTCAGGGTCTCTCCCTTGCTCTCGACTGCCTCCGCTTATCTATCTATCACTTCTAGTGTACTACTAGCAGTTCTAGTGTGTGATAGATGAGTGAGGTATACTATAAAAAATCGTATTCTAGTTTGAAGTAATTTTATTTCGCAGTAGGATTCTTGCTAATATTTTCGATTTAGTTTTGATTTTATAGAAAATATATGCGAGTTTGTAATTAAAATTAAAAAATTCTGTACATATACCACATCTTGTGCGTAATTTTGACAGTAACTAGCCAGATTGTCAATAGTTTCCTGGGAATTCATTTAGATTGTTTTAGTGGCATCGCGTATAAATTGCAGTAAACATACTAAATGCCAATATATATATATATATATATATATATATATAATAAATTATTATTTCTGTTATAGTATTTTATTGTTACTATTATTTGGCTTTACCGTAATACGAGGTAAGACGATTTATGTATATTATTTTTAATGAAGTGGTTTCACAATATTAGATGAAGACTGGAGCTGGGCGGAAAAGAATGAAATATATATTGGATGTACTATGGATGTATTATTTACGCTGGCCGAATTTGATTATGCAATTTCTTTAGTTCAATGCAAGTAGCTTGATCCGCGGTGGACACACTGACACTTACTCAAACTCACTTCACTAGTGGGGAGTCGCTTCCTCTGCCAGACCCAACATTCACTATCATACATAATTTTTTTTTATTTGTAGAAAGTGACGAAACTAGCAAAACGTTCACCTGATGGTAAGTGCAACGTCCACCCACTACAAATGCTGTGTCACCCAGAATATTTCTGTGTGACACCACAATGCGCCCGTCACCCTGAGGCATCAGTTCTTAAGTCTCAAATGCCCAGTGATTACGCTAGCTCACAGTGCCCTTCAAACCGAAACACAGTAATGTTTGCACACTACTGCATCACGGCAGAATAACTGGCCCTGGGGTTGTACCTACCTAGACGGATTCCTGCATAGTAATCATCACCAGTGTGAGGACTAGTACTATATACTAGTATATATATACTAGTATACATCTTGTCGTGCCTTTTTAGATACGTTCTAGCTACACATAAAAGTATGCAGGGAATCATGCATTTGATTTCCTGTCAACACTATTCGCTCAATGTCTCCGTCATACTTTCCGTCTCTCGTAAACTTCAAACGTAACTTTAAAACCGGTTGCTCTTGTTCCACTCTTTCTCCTTCAATCACAACTCTGCAATCCTTCATACTTTCTTCTCTTTCAAAAACCGTTACTTTCGTCTTATCTATAATAAAGAATAAATAAAAATACTACTTTAATTAATCAAGTTAGCAATTTAATTTATTATAATTTTAAAATTATTTCCTTGAAAGAAACTTATGAAAAATTATTGTACGTTTGTATTATACGTATATATATATATATTGTATAAAAATTGGTGGTTTTGTGTCTTTAGTAGATGCGAAATTGCGTATAGTGTTTATTTTGAAAACTTCTCTCCTTTTCCGCCCTTCTCCGTTAGCAGAGATGAGATCAGCTCTATATATTGACTATAATTTATCAACTAAGCCTCACCCCCCGCATTCGCCGCTACCTAGCTCTGTGTTTTGGTACCTGGAGGGCGCATCTGGCTCCGAAGGACTGTCCTCTTCCGCATCCGAATCTGTTTCTGTCTGTGCCTCTTCGGTTGTAGTCGTCACTTCTTCATCTGTCAAAAAATTATCTATTTTTTTTTAATTGTAACAAGATATATACATATATATTGTCGGATTTCTAAGTTATCACGTTAGACTGCGTTTAACATTAAAAGAAAGGTGACTTCGACCCTGAACAAGATTATAAAAAAAAATATGTTTATTGTTAAAAATCTGCAATGTTAACAAATTTATTTTGACTTCTTAAATCTTACTTAATCTAAAATATCGCTGAAAGTTATCAAATTATAGTGTATTCCTGTAACTTACTATATACAGGGGGCATACTACGAAAATCGATGTACAAAGTTTCGGAACGATTCGAAATAACGACAAACAACCCCTACTATCAAATTAGTTCAGATGCAACTTGTATGTATGGCCTTCTTTCAAAAGTATCCAATAGAATGAATGTTAAGTAAAGCTTAATATCGTTGTAGGATACGTCGGATCCGTTAGCCGAAATTTCATATTTTGATTTTCGTAGTAGACCCCAGGTCTTCACTTTGTCTGTGCGATCGTAGATTTGACGCAATGAACTGATGTAATTTCTCACCAGTGGTCTTTTCTTCCTCCGCAGTTTCCTCTACGCACTCCTTTTGATAAGTCCTGATAAGTTTAATGCGTAACCTTCCAAACGGATGAAGGTCCTTAATATCAGTTTCGTAGAATGGTGAATTTTTGTCGTAGGAACTCATTTGAACTCGCGAAACAGCATCTTGGGGAAATGTCTCGATATTCATCGACTGAAATTATAACATAAATCTGGCAATGATTTTAAGAAATCCTAATGTTTTAAAAGATGTTTCCTTGTGTGCATGATTATAGGTATACATATATAGAAGAATAGTTTATTAAAAGTTATATTTGTAAATGTAGTTATATTAGTTTACTGTTAATGAACATCAATAAATAATCACATTCAATAAAAATAATCAAAAACTAACTTATTTTTTTTATTTGATATAGTGACGAAACGAGCAAAACGTTCGCCTGATGCGCAACGTCTAAACAAGTGCAACGTCTGCCCATAACAAACGCTGTGTCACCCAGAAAATTTCTGTGTGACACCACACTGCGCCCGTCACCTGAGACACCTGAGACATGAGTTCTTAAGTCTCATATGCCCAGTGATTACGCTAGCTCTCAGTGCCCTTCAAACCGAAACACAGTAATGTTTGCACACTACTGCTTCACGACAGAACAACTGGCCCTCGGGTAGTGCCAACCTAGACGGATTCGTCCATAGGAATCCAGTGTTATTCAAACCAAGGAACCGGAACTAGGAACCGCAGCACTAGCTCACGCGGCCGTCAAATGGACAGCCTGTACACATTATATATTTCCACAAATTTATTTATCATTTAATCAATTCATAAATTACCTATAGAATTTCGCTGTCTTCCCGCTTGGTATTCTTTACAAGCTGGTTTATGAATATCAATCAATAATCTCTATAAATTTAGAACGAAGCCTCTCATAAAATTTTGGCCCGCAAAACAAGTAATGCCGAATTTTGTTTTCCGTAGATAATTTATCTAAACTTATTAACGCCATCATGGCCATCATTTATATTTCGCGCACTTTCAAATGTTTTCTCGGTGAGCTGGACCCCTACATCACGCCGAAATCAACCGCTGGGAGTTCATATAAAATCATTAATATATACAAGACTATTCAGATACGGTTTTCGTAAGGCAATTTATCTTACCTCATAAGAAACCCCACTGTCGGTCCCGGCATCCCACGGATACAAATTGAGCTCTCTCTCGGAAAGCCATGTATTATCCTCCTGGCAGAGTTCAAACCTCGTGACTCCAAGAAACCAATCTGGAGATGGATGGATGCCTACGGCCACACTGACCATGTGGTGGTTCTTATCGGTTCGGACGAATGAGTAAGTGGGGTAATTCAATTTTGGGTATCCGTGACCTTTACCTTTGACCATAGTCCGTACTCCGTCACCAATCTGCAGACGGGTAATATTTCTCATATTCGACCATTACGAACACTTCCGAATACTGTCGAAAGCTATCAACTGCGCAGGAGATATTATAGTGCCACATATGTACGCGAAACCGCTCACGAAGTAACGCTCAAGCGATAAAATCGGTGTAGGGGTAGTATGCAGTGTCAGGGACACGGGGACAATTACAGCACTAGCAGACCCGAAAACCAACAATTAATCTTTTAAATAAAACTACTTTTTTACGGATTTTATCGCGTTTAATTTTGAACTATTTTTACCCGACGTTTCGGACGCTTTACAGCACCCATGGTCACGGGGGGACTGAGGTGACAGTTGTCCCGATGTCATAGTTAACCCGGAGTACCTTCAGCTTTTAATTATTATTTGTAGTCCGATCTACGCAGAAAGAGCTTACTGTGTCTTGAAGCCTAGCAGTGGTATGCTTGGTTTTTTATTTAATTTTATTAATAATAGGATCCCAAGCCGGTGGTAATACCCAACCATCTTCCCTATTGAAATTAGGATGTTTTTTAATTTCAATAGCCTCGCGAATCATACTTGGTAGGAATCGGTGTTCTTTTGCAAGGATTTGTGGTCTATCAAATCTGATGTAATGGTTGGGATGATCCAGAACATGGTCGCAGACTGCAGACTTCTTAGAGCGTCGATGCTTCACATCAGCTATGTGTTCTTTAACGCGGGTTTTAATGGATCTTTTAGTTTGCCCTATGTAAGAGAGACCACATTCACAATCCAGCTTGAATACTCCTGCATCTTGTAGAGGGATGTTACACTTGACAGATGGTAAAAACTGACTTATCTTCTTCGGCGGCTTGAAAAATGTTCTTATAGAAGCTCGCTTCAAGATATAGCCAATCTTGTCCGTGACTCCTCTGACATATGGTAAAATTGTGAAAGTATCATCTACATACCGCTTGTAACTACATACCATCGCATAAAGTAACTGCATTTCTAGACCACCTTAACTCCCTAAACTCTAAAATTCAATTTACAGTGGAGGCAAATAACTCTTTAGCTTTTCTGGATGTGTTAGTAATTCGGAATCCTAATAACACCTTGTGTCACACTGTGTATAGAAAAAAGACCCATACAAATAGGTATTTAAATGGTGAATCTCACCACCATCCTTCACAGTTAGCTACCGTGGGTAAATCTTTGTTTCAGAGAGCACAAGGGATCTGTGACAGTAAACACCTGGCCGCCGAGCTTCAGCATGTCAAGCAAGTTTTGCAAGACAACAAGCTTCGGGTTCCGCGCCTTCGTCGCAGTGACCGAGTGAAGCCGGCCACAGCCGAGCGTGTACCTGCTGTTCTTCCATATGTCAGAGGAGTCACGGACAAGATTGGCTATATCTTGAAACGAGCTTCTATAAGAACATTTTTCAAGCCGCCGAAGAAGATAAGTCAGTTTTTACCATCTGTCAAGTGTAACATCCCTCTACAAGATGCAGGAGTATACAAGCTGGATTGTGAATGTGGTCTCTCTTACATAGGGCAAACTAAAAGATCCATTAAAACCCGCGTTAAAGAACACATAGCTGATGTGAAGCATCGACGCTCTAAGAAGTCTGCAGTCTGCGACCATGTTCTGGATCATCCCAACCATTACATCAGATTTGATAGACCACAAATCCTTGCAAAAGAACACCGATTCCTACCAAGTATGATTCGCGAGGCTATTGAAATTAAAAAACATCCTAATTTCAATAGGGAAGATGGTTGGGTATTACCACCGGCTTGGGATCCTATTATTAATAAAATTAAATAAAAAACCAAGCATACCACTGCTAGGCTTCAAGACACAGTAAGCTCTTTCTGCGTAGATCGGACTACAAATAATAATTAAAAGCTGAAGGTACTCCGGGTTAACTATGACATCGGGACAACTGTCACCTCAGTCCCCCCGTGACCATGGGTGCTGTAAAGCGTCCGAAACGTCGGGTAAAAATAGTTCAAAATAAAACGCGATAAAATCCGTAAAAAAGTAGTTTTATTTAAATGTGTAATATTTGCGTAAATAAAAGAAAACATTAATTAATCTTTTTGCATATATGTAGGCCGGGCGGGAGTCAGGTACTCACAGCACTAGGCAACGCGACCGTCGAATTTTTGAATAAGGTCATTATCATCATCATATCAACTTATCACTAGTCCACTGCTCAACATAGGCCTCCCCCATAGATTGCCACAAGAGTTTTGTAGCTCAGATCAGACTCAGCTCTAGATTTCCACAAAAGTTTTGCAGTTTTGTAGCATAGATTACCACAAAAGTTTTGATGCGATAATATCGGAGGTAGGCTAGGATGCAGTGTCAGGGACTCGGGGACAATCACAACACAACCAGACTCGAAAATCAATAATTTGTGTTTTCATTTTGACACCAATGTTGGTACCGGCTGGGAATCGGACCCAGGACCCGCGGCGTAGCAGTCAGGTCTGACCACTACCACTAGGCCACGCGGTCGTCAAGATCATAAAATATTGCAAATATAACACAAAACAGTTTTTATGAAATTTTAATAGCTTACCTTTTCACGAATTTCCACCTCAAGTTTACTCGTGTTCGCGTGCTCGGCTAGTTCCCTGAAACCCTCGGAGGCCAGGGAGCCAGGTATCCACAGAATGTAGTCCGCAGCGTGGGACGCGCCGACCAGATCACTATATCTTGGCTCCCAATCTTTTTCAGGATACAAACGCGGATGCGTGTACCGGGACCAGACACCAGTAAATGTGATCTACAAAGTTTATTTGATGATATCAACAGTACTAATAAGTAAGAAAGAAATCTTCTCTGTCTGATTACTGTCTGACTAAACGGATATTAGTCAGAAAATACCAAAGTTTTGCACAGGGACTTCTGGCTTCGATTCCTGTATCGTCATATTTGATGTTTTGTGGACGCACGGATGAATTCTTACTGAATACAGCGCAGTGGCGTAATTAGACCATTGCGACCCGTGGCAAATTGATCAGATGGGGGCCCTCTCTCGATGTAAAGAAGCTCAACCAACCTTATAGTTTATTTTTAGTAAATCACTACGTGACGTACGTATGTACGAACACTGTTATAATTATTGTGCGCCTTTTTCGTTGATTTTCTAGTAACTTTAAATTTAAGAGCGTATTGGATTGAAACGACAATTTTGTTTTTAGTCAAAATTTTAATTATTTAAGAAAATCGGACCTCCTGTTCAGCGAGTGTTAATGACAGCATCCAAGTTCAAATTTTAAATAACTACCCTTGCCCTCTCCGGCAGCCCTGTCACGTCCAATCACGTTTCGGTGTGAATGTCGCTCAGATATTTGCTTTGTATAGTTCTGTGTAGCAATGCGCCGCTCTCGCCACCATAAGACATCGGTTCTTAAATCTAATATGCCCTATAATATATAATTACCCTGACGCCGTGTGGTGGCAGCTTACGAGAATCTACCACACCATCTCATCCCTTGGGTGTAGTAAAAGTACGACAGCGGGAAAATAAAAACTAAATGGGCAGTAGCATCTTCCTAGAACATGTGAGTAAATAAACTGCAGTTGCCAACCCGCCTGCCTAGCGTGGCAACCATGACAAAATCCCCTCCAAAATGAGAGCTACGAACTTTTGTGGCAATCTATGGGGGAGTCCTATGTTCAGCAGTGGACTAGTGATAGGCTGAAATGATGATGATGATGATGACGATGGCAGTGTCGTTCAAATCGAAACGCATTGGTGTTTGCACACCCTTGCTTCGAGTTATAATAACTAGCACTGCGGTGGTACTGTGCCAAGGTAGATATAAACATAGAAGGTATATAAACATCTAATATTATAAATGCGAAAGTATATCTCTGTCCCTCTGTCTGTTCGTTACTTTTTCACAGCCCAACCGTTGAACCGATCTTGACGAAATTTAACACAGATAGCTTGCATCCTGGAGACAGATTTTTATTCCGGAAAATCAAACAGTTCCCACGGGATATTAAAAAAAATCAGTCGCGGGAATCCGTCTAGGTAGGTACCACCCCAGGGCCAGTTATTCTGCCGTGAAGCAGTAGTGTACAAACATTACTGTGTTTCGGTCTGAAGGGCACAGAGCGCGCGTAATCACTGGGCATGTGAGACTTAAGAACTGATGTCTCAGGGTGACGGGCGCAGTGTGGTGCTACAAAGAAATATTCTGAGTAACACAGCATCTGTTATGGGCAAATGTTGCACTTACCATCAGGTGAACATTTTGCTTGTCTCGACACTTTATAAAATTAAAAAAAAAATATAGACGTGCATTAATATCGCGTTCAGAGATTATTTATCTGAGAGTGATGGAATATAACCCAATACGCATCAATCTTTCTTTACGAATATACTATCAACGTCTTCATATAAAATTAATAAATAACAATAACTCAATATCTATACAATAATAAAGATACCTCATATTTAGCTTCATCGCAGATTTGACAATCGTAGTTCAACTGTGGTGTTACGTCATCTGGCTGCCTCATATCTTCGCACAGCCTCTGGGTCAATGGCGGGCCGTCCTCGAACCACACTTCTTCGTTTTCAACGACCATTGCTCGTAAAGTAACGCAGCCATTACCAGACTCTGGAGCTTGCCAATATACCTATTGAGCACAACGGAAAATACCCGTTTAAAAAGTATAAGTACTTTGATGGCGATATTACGTGGTACAGAAAAGCTTCAAAATGTGAAAGAATTACAGATAAAATCAGTTACTTTACGAGATATTTTTTATTTATATTTTCGAATTTTCCGGAGTAATAAATATGACTTTCCGCATTATAAATAATAACTTTACTTTCTTCTTTACTTTTTTTAAAAAAGCAATAATTAAACATCCGTAAGTTTCTGCCTACCAAACAAAACATTTGAAAAACTAAAATGTTTTTATTTATTGTGGGAAGCAGTGTTGATTGGTAATCTCAGATTATGATGTCAACTCTTATCTGTTTGGTTTATGTATTATGTTTGAATTACTTTAAATTTGGAATGATGTTTGAATTACTTTAAATTTGGAATAATGTTTGAATTACTTTAAATTTGGAATGTCAATTTTATTTGTTCAGATTGAATTGTGTCATATTTTATTAATTCCGTGAAAATCGCTTGAAGAAGTAACATGTCTAGTTATCTGACATTACTTTTGTATTTTATATAAATTTCATAATGATTACGTTTCATCAAAAATAAATTCAAAATGTTTAATGTTAATATAAATAGTTTTCCAATCAATCCTTAAGTGTCTTTTTGGTTTGAAAGTGATCCCATTAGCCACATCTACCATTCAAGAAGCAGGACTTGGTAATTTTCATTTTGATACTCTAATGATGACATAAGCCGAAACGGGTCGGTTTTATAATTAAATAATTTGTGAAACGACTCTTATAGCTTATAATTAATAATTCACCAAGTGAGAACTATCTTCTATCTCTATAAGTGTTAATTTAATTTAAATAAAATATTGTTGCAAAACAACAACAATATTTTTAAGAGCCGTGGTAGCTCAGGGGCTAGGCGCTCGCTTTAAATTTCATAGTACGCGAGTGACCTGAGTTCGATTCCCGGTGCCGGCACCATTGAAATTGTTTATTACAATTTTAAGTGCTGATTTACCACGTGCTCGGCGGTGAAGGAAAACATCGTGAGGAAACCTGCATGTCTGAGAAATAAAAAATATTTCGATCCGATCGAGTCCGCCAACCCGCATTGGAGCAGCGTGCCGGTTTCTTCCTAGCGCCAAAACCCTCTCAGAAATGAGAGGAGGCCTTGGACTCAGCAGTGGGAAATTTATAGGCCGAAACTTTACTTTACTTACTTATTGTTGCAAAAGAAAAATTTACCTCTACAAACGACTTTGGCGAAGCTATGGCATGCTCCACAGAGTATAAACAACGGTCGCTAAATTTTGCGGTAAGTAGGTCTTGAGGCCTCAGGTGACCTGGGAAAAGGGTCATCGTCCGCCTAGGGTTTTTAGGATCAGGCTTTGTTGCTCCGTCGGCAGATATAATGAAGCCGGTGAACCTTGATTCGCCATCAGTTGCGGTTATTTGTACTGAAAAAATAGGCAGAGTTACTTGATAGACCTTGATACAATACAAAAATGGTAAACACTTAGGCCTCTGTCAGATGGCGCCACTTAGCCCAATATAAGCCGATCGTGAAACCGATTCACCCCTATACTTGTGGCCAGCCAACTTACGCACTTTGTCGCTCCATCTTGCATCACCTCTGCAAATGTGACCACCCCTTTGTCACTTAAGTTTGCAAACACGGAAAGGTATATCGGTGACCTGGTCCTTGGTAAACACTAGGCACTTGCGTTTAAGTGTCGGACATAGTACCATCAACGTACAGTAGTAGGTACGCGAGGGACACTAGTTTGTTCCCCGGTGCCGACACCTATAAAATTGTGACGCAGTTATACCACGGGCTGATTTACCACGTGCTCAAACGTGAAAGAAAACATCGTAAGGACACTTGCATATCTGAGGAATAGAAATATTTCAAAGACATGTGAAGTGCGCCGCATTTAGCAAAATGGTGGACTCTTCCCGGCTCCACAATCCTCTCTGAAATAAGGTGAAGCCTGTGCTCAGCAGTGGGGCATTTATAGGCTGTTACTTTTGCTTTTTTTATCTGTTTCTATATGTGTATGTTCTAATTTAAGGCCAAAGACACTTAATAAAGTATAAATGTAGATGCGTTATCACCCTAATTTGGTCTCCAAGTAAGCAAGCTAAATGCAGCAACAGCCTTATGCTGATATTCAGCATCACGGATCTGCTACTTAAAATCTCTCAGCTAATACATATAATCCGTCAAGGTAGGTACCACCCCAGGGCCAGTTATTCTGCCGTGAAGCAGTAGTATGCAAGCATTACTGTGTTTCGGTTTGAAGGGCACTGTGAGCTAGCGTAATCACTGGGCATTTGAGACTTAAGAACTGATGTCTCAGTGTGACGGGCGCAATGTGGTGTCACAAAGAAGTGTTCTTAGTGACACACCATTTGTTGTGGGCGGACGTTGCACTTACCATCGGGTGAACGTTTTGCACGTTTCGTCACTTTATCCAAAAAAAAATACCTTCACGCCTCTTTTTCATTGGAGTAAGCAAATACCTCATCCGTAGCCCACTCTTCACCCCCTCGAAAACAAGACGTGACGTTTGAGGAACCACGTCACCGCAACTTTGGTAAGAGTTCCATCTTATTGCTCCCCATTTCGTTCCCACTCAGCTAACAATATTTTAATACACTGAAAACTACCTGTATATAGTTGTTCGGGCATATAAGTGCCTTCAACACCGATCACTGACAATTTGTATCGTCCATCCGCCGACGATGCTTTAGTCGTGGATCCATATGGTCGTCTGTCGCAGCGAAACGCTAGCACTCCGCTCGCCAAAGTGAGGAATATGCCGAGACCTGTCAGTTTCATTGCACAATACGGCAGGCGCCTAAAATAATTATCAGTATTTTAATTTTGGATAACAACTATGCAAATCCTAATATAAGAAAATGCGAAAGTAACTCTTTCTGTCCCTCTGTCTGTTTGTTACCTTTACACGGTTCAACTGTTGAACCGATCTTGACTTGAAATTTGGATAAACATAGCATACTTATTATCCCGGAAAATCATTTTTTTTTAATTCTATAAAGTGACGAAACGAGCAAAACGTTCACCTGATGGTAAGTGCAACATCTGCCTATAACAAATGCTGTGTCACGCAGAACATTTCTGTGTGACACCACACTGCGCCCGTCACCCTGAGACATCAGTTCTTAAGTCTCATATGCCCAGTCATTACGCTAGCTCTCAGTGCCGTTCAAACCGAAACACAGTAATGTTTACACACTATCTATAATAACTGGCCCTGGGGTGGTACCTACCTAGACGGATTCCTGCATAGAAATCCTACCACTAGTGAAATAGTTCCAAAGTGAAAAATATAACCTATATGGTTTTATTTTTCACTTGGGAACTACCACCGGTCGTAGTCGCAGGCATCAGCTAGTTAATAATATAATTATAATTAATGCCTATCGTTTGGTTCAAATACCAAACGCAAAATAGAATTTAAATTATATTTAAAAAAAAAAGAGAAACGTCGACTGCCGCAGTTTCTTGCCAGTTAATTCTTCTTTATAAAAGTACTAGCTGATGCCCGCGACTGCGTCCGCGTGGATTTTGGTCTTTTAAATATACCGTGGGAACTCTTTGCTTTTCCGGAATAAAAAGTAATTTCGTCAAGATCAGTTCAACGGTTGTGCCGTGAAAAAGTAACAAACAGACAGAGGGACAGTGAGAATTACTTTCGCATTAATATTTTTTTTTTAAAAAAACGATGCCCCACAGTAGGATTTCTCCTGTGTCGTGGGTACGTTTTACAGACATAAATTCCACATGCACAAACTACCCAGACCCGGAACAACTATCTGTAGGCCATACAAATATTTGTCCCGTGCGGGAATCGAACCCGCGACCCGCGGCGCAGAAGCCAAGGGCTTAGCCACTGCGCCAACCGAGCCGACAATATTAGTATGGATATTATTTTGAAGCGCCGATAGATTTTCGTTGTGTAAAATACATCTAAACAATATAAAGTATTTTTGATTTTGATTTTGGATCACTATTGGTACCGTGTGGTGGCGGTCTAAGAGAATCTACCACCCCATCTCATCCCGTGGGTTTCGTAAAAGTCGACAGAGGGAAAATGAAAACCAGGAGATGGGCAGCAGCATCTTCCTGAAACATCTAAATAAATAAACCGCGGTTGACAAACCGCCCGCCAAGCGCGGCAACTATGGCAAAATCCCCCCAAAATGAAAGCTACAAACTTTTGTGGCAATCTATGGGGGAAGCCTATGTTCAGCAGTGGACTAGTGATAGGCGGAAATGATGATGATGATGATGATTTTGATTTTGGCTTTGAAATAAATAAACTGGATTTCATGTCTTTTGAGTTAACTCTGTCTGTATCCGTGTCTTATCGAACGCAAATAACTCAATAATTTTTATAGCTTCTGACACAAAATATTGGCAAACCTCGTCTTTGTTTCATCCAAATATCTCTAAACTCCTTAGGTTCCGGCTTTAAACAGATTTTTACCACATTAAATATTACGATTGCACGGGATGATCAGTCGTAACTAGACAAAAACACTAATTTCTAAATTTTCTTTTAATACGCGTGAAATTATAATTTGAAAGTCGACTTCTAACATACGAGTGAAGTTATTATTTTCCCTATTTTTAATACCTTTTGATTCCCAAAAAATCGTTGCTAATGCTATCGAGGCGTGATATTTCTTAACACACTGTCTTGATACTGTGAGATTCCTTCTGATTAATTGGAAACGAACATACTATCTAGAACAAGACTATAAATTAAAAGGTATCTAGTTTCTGTCCCAATTTATCACTAGATAGATTAGACCTTAGGTCTTTAGAATAAATTAATGTATCTTATATCTCTTTAATAAACAGAACAAATAATGTTAATAGAACTACTAAAGACCGTCCTTGTAATTCGTACATACATAGTCACGCCTCTTTCCCATTGGGGTAGGCAGAGACCACATGTTTTTCACTTGCTACGATCCTGATACATCTTTGGCTTCTTCTACGTTCATGAGGGTTTTCATACAAGCTCGTCGGTTGTGTGTTATGTATGCGATTTACCACTGACTCATCACGATATCTTCTAAATTACAGGACCTATTGACTTGAAATTTGGCATTCATATTTCCTAGTATAGACACAGACTAAAAACAGATTTTACAATAATTTGCTCGTAAATGTGTTAATGAGCTGGACACACACATACACCGAACACTGCCGGAAGTTATCAACTGTTCAAGAGATATTATCGTGGCTCAGATGTACGCGCCAACACACAGGCACTCACTAGTGATTACCTACCCGTGCCCGATGTAACGCTCATGCGATAAGATCGGAGGTAGGCTAGGATGCAATATCAGAGACACTTTTGTGTTTTTGCACAAATGTTTAACTAGCACTACAGTGGTCCCTATCTAGGCGTCCTGCATGGGGACCTACTGCCACCACTGAAACCAACATCGTCACCTATAAGCAGTCTAATGCTAGACCTGTTGAAAGCATTACCTGAATTATTTACGTTGGGCAAGCAGTTGTCGGTCGCAATCTCGCAATATCAGACGCACCCTGGATCTTGCGGCTCGTCACCAGTCTTAGTATTTTAAAATTGGTATATTTAAGATAGTTCACCGTCTGCCAGAGCCCAATGTGTTAAGCTAGTCATTTGAGATTTTTATGCCCTCGATAGACGAAACGGGGGTAAAAAGACGACCTGTGGGTGTCAAATTTTGTGCAAAAACACAAATCGTTGATTTTTGGGTCTAGTTGTGTCGTGCATGTGGAATTTATTTCTGTAAAACTAATTTTTTTCTGTAAAAATCCTAGAAAAATCAAGTAAGAAACCAAGCTCGCTGTATTTTTATTTATTTTTTTGGGAATTGTACAACTACCATTTATTTTCTACAAAAAATCCTTAGAAAGATCATAGAAACATCTCAAGCATCGTGCGACTTCTTCGAGGAATCGAATACATTCTAAAAAAATTTTCTTCTCCGTCAGAGGAACCTCATTGCGATACAGCGACATATTGTAAACAAATGACGTTAGACAAAACGAAATTTATATTTCTTGCTCCGAAAACCACAATTTTTTTTTTCATTTTATTTGAATCAGTTCAACGCCAGCAAAGGTTGTTTTGCGGGTCGTTAGTCTTTTAAAACCTTCTTGACTAGGTTAGGTTAGCCGTCCTTTAATCACGTGAGGTTCAAAATGTAAAAAATTAAATTTACATAATGGGCCTACCGAAATAGGTCCGAAACTTAAGGGAGCCCGATATATTACCAGATTTAATTATGGCTTGTTTGTTCTTCAGCTACCGGATTTTGTTTTTCAGCTAACTTGCTCAGTGACTTAGTGTAAGTTTGGCGGATGATATTAAAAAAGGAAAAGGGTAACTACCCGCCAGATCGAATGGTCTGATCTGGGGAGGACGTCTCCTCCAACTAGTAATATTTAGATGTTGTTGATGATGTTGATGTTGTATATATAGTTCGCATCTCAGAAAACTTTCATAGCGCGATTATGGACGTATGGAAAATTTTTTGGCCTTCTCATGTAAAGACTTAGATATCGCTACATAGTTTTAAGTCCAACCAGCAGGCACTTAGACGTTTGTAAAGCATATACCTCTTTTTGAAGCGAGTACCGAACTATTTATATAAGATAAATACATTTAGCCAAAAAAGGGAAACGTTCTCTTTGGACATTTATTAGTAGTCTTAAAATTCCATAGTACGCGAGTGACCTGGGTTCGATTCACGGTGCCGGTACCGCTAAAATTGTTAATTGCAGTTTTTAAGTGCTGATTTACCACATGCTCGGCGGTGAAAGAAAACATCGTGAGGAAACCGGCATGTCTGAGAAATAAAAAATATTTCGAAGACATGTGCAGTCCGCCAACCCGCATTGGAGCAGCGTGGCCGATTCTTCCTAGCTCCAAAACCCTCTCCGAAATGAGAGGAGGCCTGTGCTCAGCAGTGGGACATTAATAGGCTGAAAGTTTACTTTTTTTTTGAACAGTAACTAATGCTAAGTCTGACACGACTTAGCATTAGTTACTGTTCATGGTTGTGATCAATTGATGGGAAATCCACCTGACCACCGCCCAGGAACAGTGAATCAAACTTACGTCCTCTAAAAAATATTATATTCGAAGAATGTTGAATGCTATTACTTGTGATTTCTACTGAATACATTACATACAAACTTAAGAAAGTTAACTTTGAATAGTGATAAGAAATGTTTAAGCGTGATTCATATTTGTAAATACGGGGGTTGTATAAACTGTTAAGAAGACATTCGCTAAAACTGCACGCGGCTCACATGATTGTGTGATCACCGCCGCCTATGAACATCCGCCATACGAAAAAAAATTCGAATGCCTTGCCGGCCTTCAAGAAAGTAATAGACTCTTTTCTTGAAGATCTATGTTATATCTTTCCGGGAAAACGGTTGACGGCAAAAAATTATGTTGAACGTTGTTTTTAATTGTCTTTTCCATATTTTGTAGTATAGGACCAGATTTCTGTCCATTTCATAAAACTTAACTCTATGAACAAGTTTTTCCAAATACAGCTAAAGCTTTACATTAGTACAAAAGATTAGAACGGAGGATTTGATATCCATGTCATATAAGTAACTAATTGTCATCTGTCATCACATCAATTATTATCTGTGCGCGCTCCATTGAGTTTGCTTTCTGTCTGTCAAAACGAATCCTTTATTGGTATTCGCTGTTTGATACCATAAAAATACTCCGTGGCAGTGTTCGTGTCCAGGAAGCACTTGTCAAATGTTGGATAAATGTCTGCGAAGCCAATAAAGATGCCGTCGGTGACGAAGGACTCAACAATTCTAAAAATTGCCGTGGAAATGCTAAATGCGCCTGACAAAGTGCCGCAGCTAATCGAATTCGACCAAAGTCAACCTTTATCAAGCATTATTCAACTTTTATGTAAACCATGGGGTTTGCCTGATCCAGACAACTACGCCCTTCAATTTTCAGAGAGCACTAATAAGAATTATATCACAGAAAAAAATCGGAATGAGATCAAGAATGGTTCGGTTTTACGACTAGAACAATCTCCAGCGAAGACAGTCCAAGACATCCTGTCTAAAATCAATTCGGGCAATGAAAGCGACCAGACTGCAGCTTTGGCAAAGTTATCCACTTTAAGCAGTGACCTCACCTTTGCACTTGAATTTATCAACAAAAAGGGCTTATCTCTCATCATTCACAATATTGAAAGTGGAAAGTTTAAAGGCAATTCTCTTAAATTTGCTCTGATCACTTTTGTTGAGTTAATGGACCATGGGAATATATCCTGGGATATTCTAGAGAATCAGTTCATAAATAAAGTAGCAAGCTTTGTGAGCAATCAAACTAATACACAAGATCCAAAAATAATACAGTCATGTTTATCAATACTAGAGAATATTGTACTTAACAGTTCAGGAAAGAACTTACATGTGGAAAAAGAAATAACAATACCAAGCCTTATATCTCACCTTCAAAATCCATATCAGGACAGTATTATACAGCAAAATGCAATAGCATTAATCAATGCAATATTTTCTAAGGCAGATGTTAACAAGAGGAAAGCTATTGCAGCCACACTATCATCAAAGCAAGTTAGAAATGTGATCTATGAAAACCTCATTGGAGCTTGTGAATTCTCAAAGAATGTCACAAAGGAAGCTTTAGGCACTGAATTAGCACATCAATTATATGTATTGCAAACACTTACTTTAGGTTTATTGGAACCTAGAATGAGGCAACGAGCTGATTCTCAAGAACAAGAATCACTAGAAAAGATAAAAGAGTTAAGAAAAATTGCATTTGATAATGACAGTAACTCGCTAGAGGTCACCACAAGACACCAATTAAACAATATAACAAAGGATTACAAAAAACTTGGCTTCAAATGTGAGATTGATCCTATAAAAGATTTCAATGAAGTACCACCAGGCGTACTCGCACTAGATTGTATGCTATACTTTGCTAGAAACTATTCTGAGGATTACCGTAAGATAGTTCTAGAAAACAGTAGAGCTGTGGAACATGAATGTCCATTCGGTAAGACTAGTGTTGAGCTAATAAAGTTATTATGTGACATATTTCATATCGGTGAACCACCTAGTGAGCAAGGCCAAACCTATCACCCCTTATTCTTCACACATGATCATCCATTTGAAGAACTATTTTGCATCTGTATTGCACTCCTTAATAAAACATGGAAAGAGATGAGAGCAACATCAGAGGACTTTATGAAAGTATTAAGTGTTGTCCGAGAACAAATAAACAGGGCCCTTTCGGCATCACCTAAAGGTTTTGATAAATTTCGCCAAAGAATAAACCAACTAACATACGCTGAAATTACGCAAATATGGCAGCAAGAGCGAACAAATCGTGAAGTATGGGAGTCACATGCAAGACCGATAGTAGAGTTAAAAGAAAAAATCACACCTGAAATCATAGACTTGATACAACAGCAAAGGTTAGGTGTATTAGTAGGTGGTACAAGGTTCAAGAAATATTCATCAAGAGGTCAAAGAATAAAAGACAAATTTTGGTTTGTTCGTCTATCGCCAAACCATAAAGTGTTGCATTATGGTGACTGTGATGAAAAAAGTACTCCAAGTTTAGAGGAACTTGGTAGTAAATTAGCCGTCTCAGATGTTAAGTGTGTTGTTGTAGGTAAAGATTGTCCACATATGAAAGACCTGAGGGGTAGAAAAGTGACTCCTCATTTAGCATTTTCTTTAATTTTAAAATCAGCAGAGGAATCCTTAGACTTTGTAGCACCTGATGAACAAATCTTTGACTATTGGACCGATGGCATCAATGCCTTGCTAAAAGAAAAAATGTCAAGTAGATCATTTGAAAATGATTTAGAGACTTTGCTGTCTATGGATATTAAGGTTCGACTTCTTGATGCTGAAGGAATTGATATACCACAAGATCCTCCACAAATACCAGAGGAACCAGATGATTACGACTTTTACTATGACAATAATTAGGTTAATTTACCGCAAACATTTTACTCATACAACTTTTAGAGAAAAAGATGAGCTTATATAGCTTATAATGTAATCATATTTTATTACATTGTATTCACACATAGTAACAACCCAAGATATTAAAAGATCTCCATTAATATTTTAGAGTTAGAATAATGCAAGTCTTACTTTTATTCAAAATAGGTTATAATAATTTACTCATGAAAATGAGTAAAAATTAAGATTAATGAGTTTTGGGTTCAAGAGCACCCATATCACATAATGAAAATTGTCTTCTATAGTGTAAGAAAAACCACTGAACTATGTTTCAGCTAAAGATTGCATAATTTCAACAAAAATTCCCAAGAGATACAAAAAAAAACATCCTGAAAACAAAATGAAGGGTCAATAGCCTGATAATTTAGATTAGGGCTGCTGTCATAACTATCTCATAGCACAAGCGTTTAAGCTTATTTGGAGTGGTAAACAGGAATATTAAATAAGGTTAAAGTATTGCTAGTATTCTTTTAAAAAAATCAATCAAACCTATACATTCACTATTACCTACCTTACTGGTATATTTTTTTTTTAAACTGGCTTGTACTCTCCATTTATATTCCAACAATATACCAATTAAAAATATTATTTATGATAATAATTATTTGTATAATATTTAATGTGTTGTAATAGTAATATATTATTGTTAGAAGGAATATTCACCAGTAATGGAAGCAGTGAGAAACTAACCATATTTTTTATAATAATAATTCGTTGTTTAAACATAAGACACAATATAGCAACTGTTTGCATCTGGTAATAATTCATTATCGAATTGTAAATTTAATTTCTACTATTATTTTTAAAGATACATATTAGGATTCATCATTCCCAGTATAGCTCTTCTATCTGGAATAAATTCTAATACAGTAGAAGTAGATGCAAGGGACTTCAAAGAATTCTTAATTAAAATTTTAAAACTTTATTTTAGCCTATTTTTTTTTTATATTGACCATTTTTCCACTTGGATATTTTTTTAAATCTTAATAAGGGCGAATAAAATGTTGTTATTATCATTGTAAGATAAACTAAAATTTTAACAAGTGTAAGCATTTTTATCGTAAACATTTCTTCCGGTTTTTATGGACTGATTGTATAACTTCCAGTGCTATGTGTGGCCATACTCCATGATATATTTTATATACCAAAGATCGTATCTAAAGAACAAAATATATTTAATATTAATGCAATTTAATAAACATCTATTACATATATGATTATTTTATTAATACCTTATGAAGTTTACACACGTGGTAGAGAGTATTAATAAATGCTACTCTACATATTATTTAACTTTTTTATAAACTTCGCGAATAGATGTAAAAAGGCTTTTATTGTTATTTTCTTTCCTCCCTTTAATGCTCTTAGATAACTTTATTAACTGATTCCCTGCGGCTTCAATCACGTATAATAAACAAGTATTTTTAAATTAACTGGACCCGAAGTCCCAAATGATCAGGATGATGAAATGTAAAATGTCACTAAATATAGGCAATTTTTTTACAGCCTCCCTCCATGTATTAAATCGATAGATATTGATGAAAAGATCATGATGATGCACTAATTGCTAAATTAGACCCACGTTTTTTTTTCCTTGCTTAAACAGAAATAGCGCCGCACTAGCAAAAGCATTGCAGCGTCTCTGGTTTTCTGTATACGAGACGATAAAAGTGCGGTGTCAAAGACACAATTCGTCGTCGTCGTTTCAGCCTATCAATAGTAATTGCTTCAAAAGTTTGTAGCTCTCGTTTTGGAGGGATTTTGCCATAGTTGCCACGCTTGGCAGACGGGTTGGCAACCGCAGTTTATTTATTCAGATGTTCCAGCAAGATGCTGCTGCCCATCTCCTGGTTTTCATTTTCCCTCTGTCGACTTTTACGACACCCACGGGATGAGATGGGGTGGTAGATTCTCTTAGGCCGCTACCACACGGCCAAAAGACACAATTAGTAGAGACCAAAGAAAAAAATATTTTAAGGTCCACAAATATAGTTTTACTACGGATTTGAGACACGGAACTGTCGCCGCTAGCTGATACGCTAAGCCACGCGTCCTAAAGAGATCATAACGAAAGCACAAACACGTTTCACATTTATCTGTTGTCTTGTAAAATAGCATAACACCAGAAGACATGCCACAAAAAGATGGCAATGCAAACTTATGATCACTGATCTGGGTATTTTAGGCATACCTAATAAAAAGTTTATTGTAGATTGCTACAGGCTGTTTACCGCATCTTCATGTCTGGGCGTGTATTATTAGAAACGCTTATTCCGCCATCTGTCACAAACACAGTGTGGTTCAAAAACATAATTAAAATGAATCTACTTCTTGACAAATGATGCTGTCTAGGTAGGTACCACCCCAGGGCGTTATTCTGCCGTAAAGCAGTACAAAAAAAACAAACAAAACGGCACTGAGAGCTAGCGTAATCACTAGGCATATGAGACTTAAGAACTGATGTCTCAGGGTGACGGGGCAGTGTGGTGTCACACAGAAATATTCTGGGTGACACAGCATTTGTTGTGGGCGGAAGTTGCACTTACCATCAGGTGAACGTTTTGCTCGTTTCGTCACTTTATACAATAAAAAAAAATATATCATTTTATTGTTGTAATGCAACAGATATTAGAGCCTGGTCGTAGTATCAAGCAGCAAATATTAATATAAGATTAGACATAAAACTATGGTGTTAATATTCGGAAGTCAAAATAACAATAAAGCTGCAATCGGTATATGACATTCATCATCATCATCATTTCAGCTTATCACAGTCCACTGCTGACCATAGGCCTCTCCCATAGATTGCCACAAAAGTTCGTAGCTCTCATTTTGGACGGGATAAACCGTGCAGGTCGGCGCTCCATCTAGTGGGGGGTCGCCCTACACTGTTTGCCGGTACGAGGTTGCCACTCGAGAACCTTTCTTCCCCAACGGTTATCGGTTCTACGAGCTATTGTCACGTCAACTTGCTAATCCTTACGACTATGTCGGTTATTATAGTTCTGTATATGACATTGGTAGGCTTTATACAGTCGATCCTTTGAACTCTCGCATATCCAGAGTTCAAAGGATCACAATCTCTTTTTCGCTTACAGAGGGTTTTCACTACACCAAATGTTCACTTGTACAGCTATAGGAGTGCTTTTCTCACTTATAGGTGTAAAAAATAACTATTTCTCAGACCGGGACGAATATACTTGTTTTTGCATATGAAAATATATTTAGCAGACCTTATTATAAGCAAAATTTTATCGAGACAAAAATATATGTTGGGGGCCTAAATTCAACATTTTCGGCCATTTTTTGAGAATGGGTCATAAATAGCAGATGTTAAATACTGTAGACTGTCGCTTATAGAGATACAGACAAGTAGCAGTCTCAGTTATAGAGGAGGACGAGAGAAAAACGACTTTCTCTTATAAAGGTTTGTTTCTCAGTAAGAAGAGGTTTTAGAGGGTTAAAATAACCTGGCAATTACTCTCAATTGTAGTTTTTTCGTTTATCAAGTGCTCACTAACACAGGATTGGCTGTATGTGGCTTTGAAGCCGACGGAATCATCTATAATATAACCATATCTATAAAAAAATATACACTATACTGACGACACCGTGTCCTAGTAGTTCGTGACTTCTGCGCCGCGGGTCCTTGATTCGAATAACAGCTAGACAAATTTGTTTGAAACGTTGTTTGTCTGGTTGTGTTGCAATTGCCCCTCACTTCACTGGTGGTAGGATTCCTGTGCAGGAATCCGTCTGGGTAGGTACCACCCCAGGGCCAGTTATTCTGCCGTGAAGCAGTAGTGTGCAAGCATTACTGTTTCGGTTTGAAGGGCACTGTGAGCTAGCGTAATCACTGGGCAAATGAGACTTAAGAAGTTATGTCTCAGGGTGATGGGCACAGCGTGGTGTCACACAGAAATTTTCTGCGTGACACAGCATTTGTTATGGACAGACGTTGCACTTACCATCAGGTGAACATTTTGCTCGTTTCATCACTTTATCAAATAAAAAAAATCACACAATCAGAATCCTCCTCTTTAGATTTTATCGCATGAGCGTTACATAGGGGGGGGGGGGGGGGAGGATAAGTTAGTACGATAGAGTACCCATGTTAGCGCGTTCTTTCCTGTATACGGAAGCTGTCGTCGAAAATCGGCTTGGACGACATTATCAATTGTCGTAATGAACATCTACCATCAACTCGAATACAACCATTGTTTTTACAGAACAAGCTATTTTTGCGGGAGGACGTGTCGAGACGAGAAAACGTTCACCTGAGAGGTACGTCTGCCAATTACAAATGCTACGTCACCTAGACATTTCTGTGTGACACCACACTGCGCCCGTCCCCCCGAGACAAACATGTTCCTAATTCTCATATGCTCAGTAATTACACTAGCACTCAGTGCCCTTCAGAGCGAAACAATATTTGAACACTAAGCACTGCTCCACGGTAGAATATCTGGCACCGAGGAGATAACTCCGGGTAGGAATCCTACATGTGAAATGAAAGCGTGAAATAAAACACCGTCGACAGTTACATATAATTATATTACAGTGCTTAATACTCTATTGCATTTTGGAGACTTCGAACTTAGTGTTAACGATTTCCTCATCGGAGTCCAGCAAGTGGCAGCGAGCTGCTGGGGATGTTCTCCTCAACCCAGCGCAGCTCGTCCATGGGCTCCGGCGGCGGCTTCGGACCCTCGCTGTTAGTTCCACGCATTTTCACGCCGTATGCGTCGTTCACGAATTGTTCCTCCTCTTCTGAAATCCATATACAATCTACATAATGAAAATTAAATTGTTGTGTCTGTTTGCTATGTCAAAATAACGCTTTTCACTTTATGCAAACGAAAGTATGTGTGGTAGTAGTAAGTAATAAAAAAAAAATTTGTCTGTTTGTCTGTCTGCTTGTTCCGGCTAATCACCGAAACGGCTCGACCGATTTTGACGGGATTTTCGCTAGCGGATAGTTGATGTATGTATATTTTTTTTATCAAAACGCGAAATTCTACATAAAATTGAATAGATAAAGTTTAGCTAAGATTATAGCTGGTGAATTATATTAGGCATTTGTACATAGTAATAAAACCTCCACTTCTTGAAGAAAACTATTGAAGAATTCCTATATTTTTTTATCAAAACGCGAAATTCTACATAAAATTTAATAGATAAAGTTTAGCTAAGATTGTAGCTGGTGAATTATATTAGGCATTTGTACTTAGTAAAACCTCCACTTCTTGAAGAAAGCTATTGAAGAATTCCTATGTTTTTTTATCAAAACGCTATATTCTACATAAAATTGAATAGGTAAAGTTTAGCTAAGATTATAGCTGGTGAATTATATTAGGCTTAGTGAAACCTCCACTTCTTGAAGAAACCTATTGAAAAGCTCTCTGAGTGGAACATAAATAAAGATAAATTAAAATCTACATGATAATCTGTCACACGAAGAAACGACAATGATAATCTTTTCTTACCCTCATCGTCTTCAGCATAATCGAGCAGCGGCGTGAAGGCGTAACGCTGGTTATTGTTGGTGGGTCGCCATAGCAGCATAATGACCGCCAGGACGCTGGCAAACAGCATGTGCCAATACGCTTCGTCCATCCACACTTCCTTCCATTCCTGTGTAAAACAATTACTAATTATAACACGGCACTCAGTATTGCTATGCACAAGTCGTATTATGCAGTGAAGCTGTCGTGTGCAAACATTACTGCCTTTCGGTTTGAAGGGCACTGTGAGCTAGCGTAATCAATGGGCATAGGAGACTTAAGAACTGATGTCTCAGGTTGACACCACACCGGGCGCAGTGTGGTGTCACACAGAAATGTTCTGGGTGACACAGCATTTGTTATGGGCAGACGTTGCACTTACCATCAGGTGAACGTTTTGCTCGTTTCGACACCTTAACCAATAAAAAAAGTCACTTTTCAACTCTTTCGCCATTATGTTTCGGAAATATTATAACTGGTGTGTTATTTCTGCCACCGTGATCACTCTTCATCACCAACACAAAAAATATAGGAAGGCCTATGTTCAACAATGGGCCGTTTACGGGTAATATAACCATCATTGCGCTCTTAGCCCGCTGGCCCCACGCGATGAGTTTTTTTTTATAGAAGAGGGGGCAAACGAGCAAGCGGCTCACCTGATGTTAAGCGAGTACTGGCAAATCTATTAAGATACATGATATATAAATATTGGCGCTAACTTTTAAAGGTCGATGTCCAACAGTGGTTTTAAAAACGATAATATTCATAGCTACGGCCAATCAATAAATCGGTGGATTCTTAGCTATATCGGTTTAATTTATTTTTTATTATTATAGAGTGTAAGACTATAACGTCATTAATTTTTGGTCATTCGAGCCAGATTCAAACTAGGCATATTTACAGAAAACAATTATTCCAACAGACAGATTTGCCTACTATCGCCTTCCGAGGGCATTAAATGTAAAGTGAATCAATTAAACAAGTCTTGCTATTGCTGAAACTATTCTCTATTGCTCTAACTATATTCTGGCATTCATAAACACTTTTGCAGAAATTGGTTGCATATATTGGACACGACGCCCACCAACGAAGCCTGACATCTAGTAGTTAATTCCATCGATCCGCGATAACACATACATTATTACAAAAGTATTTTATTTATTTATATTTATTTATTTATTCATTTTAGGAAGACTTACAGACAAATTATTACAAATAGATATCAAAGTAGGTACACAAGTTGCTAATTACAAGCCTTCGCATATTAATATTTTAACAAAATGATCTCGAAAAGAGCTGTTACTGTTGTGTACTTGCGACGTTTTGCCCAGTTTTTGTCAAATGTTGACAGGGACGCAGGAAAGGACTTAGCTCAGCTCCCATACAAAGTTCGCCCAAAAACCAACAGTCGTAAAACATTTGAGTTCAAAATAACACCTACGTATCCCGTGACAGTAGATTAAAACACATCTCTTATAATACTGAAAGCATGTATACGCTTTTATTGATATTTTTTTTATATTGATTCGGTTAAATATTATAGATTAATCAATAATGTTGTGCTGCCATCTATTCGCAGATAAGTATATTACTATGTTACGAACGGTGATTTAATTTTGAAATATTCTGCTTAGATGGCGCTAACATAACGTAGCATTAACAAAAACATAACGCTTCTTGTTAATGCTCAATTTTACTACCCATCAATACCGTTCTCGTACCGGTGGCTAGCGGTTTAAATGATGTCGATTCTTAAAGCTTAAACTCCGAGGTTCGGTAGTGTCGTAATTAATGAAATGACTGTTTAATTTTCATCAATTCTTAAGCCTCATATGCCCAGTGATTACGCTAACTCTACGTGCCCTTCAAACCACACCATAACAAACATAGTAATGTTTGCACACTACTACTTCACGGCAGAATAACTGGCCGTGGGGTACCTACCTAGACGGATTCCTGCTTAGGAATCCTACCACATGATTGCAAACATTTAAAGCATGTCCATTGTAAAATACCTGTATAGTGACTAACTACTAATTAATATACTCACGGTTATGCATATCTGTATTCTGTAGGATTTAAGAGAGTACAGCATAAATATCACAGAAGATATGACTGCGAATATGAGAGTGTTCGTAAAGTGCCTGTACAGCGACAACTTGATTGTGTTTCTGAAACAAGTTCAATGTTTTTAGTAATATACGATTATTATAAATAAAATAGTGTAATAATGTCAGAATATGGGACAAAATAATTATAAGAATAATATAATATATTATGACATAATTTTTTTGGAATTGTAGATCAATAGCGTTAAGATTTACGCAGATTGGAAATAGCTTACTAATTTCAGCAAACTTTTCAGACATAAACGGGTTGTATAACTTTTGTGTAGGTATGCACTCACGCTCTTACACACCCACCAGCAGATGGCGCTGTCGAGCAGCGACAGCGGCGCCTCGGCCAGCAGCAGAGCGCTGTACGTACACACACACACACACACTCACACACTCACCTGCGGAGGCGCAGCGTGCGCGTGGTGTGCGCGAGCGAGACGAACACCCACCAGCAGATGGCGCTGTCGAGCAGCGACAGCGGCGCCTCGGCCAGCAGCAGAGCGCTGTACGTACACACACACACACACCCTCACCTGCGGAGGCGCAGCGTGCGCGTGGTGTGCGCGAGCGAGACGAACACCCACCAGCAGATGGCGCTGTCGAGCAGCGACAGCGGCGCCTCGGCCAGCAGCAGAGCGCTGTACGTACACACACACACACACACTCACACACTCACCTGCGGAGGCGCAGCGTGCGCGTGGTGTGCGCGAGCGAGACGAACACCCACCAGCAGATGGCGCTGTCGAGCAGCGACAGCGGCGCCTCGGCCAGCAGCAGAGCGCTGTACGTACACACACACACACACACTCACACACTCACCTGCGGAGGCGCAGCGTGCGCGTGGTGTGCGCGAGCGAGACGAACACCCACCAGCAGATGGCGCTGTCGAGCAGCGACAGCGGCGCCTCGGCCAGCAGCAGAGCGCTGTACGTACACACACACACACACACACTCACACACTCACCTGCGGAGGCGCAGCGTGCGCGTGGTGTGCGCGAGCGAGACGAACACCCACCAGCAGATGGCGCTGTGGTGTGCGCGAGCGAGACGAACACCCACCAGCAGATGGCGCTGTCGAGCAGCGACAGCGGCGCCTCGGCCAGCAGCAGAGCGCTGTACGTACACACACACACACACACTCACCTGCGGAGGCGCAGCGTGCGCGTGGTGTGCGCGAGCGAGACGAACACCCACCAGCAGATGGCGCTGTCGAGCAGCGACAGCGGCGCCTCGGCCAGCAGCAGAGCGCTGTACGTACACACACACACACACTCACACACTCACCTGCGGAGGCGCAGCGTGCGCGTGGTGTGCGCGAGCGAGACGAACACCCACCAGCAGATGGCGCTGTCGAGCAGCGACAGCGGCGCCTCGGCCAGCAGCAGAGCGCTGTACGTACACACACACACACACACTCACACACTCACCTGCGGAGGCGCAGCGTGCGCGTGGTGTGCGCGAGCGAGACGAACACCCACCAGCAGATGGCGCTGTCGAGCAGCGACAGCGGCGCCTCGGCCAGCAGCAGAGCGCTGTACGTACACACACACACACACACTCACACACTCACCTGCGGAGGCGCAGCGTGCGCGTGGTGTGCGCGAGCGAGACGAACACCCACCAGCAGATGGCGCTGTCGAGCAGCGACAGCGGCGCCTCGGCCAGCAGCAGAGCGCTGTACGTACACACACACACACACACTCACCTGCGGAGGCGCAGCGTGCGCGTGGTGTGCGCGAGCGAGACGAACACCCACCAGCAGATGGCGCTGTCGAGCAGCGACAGCGGCGCCTCGGCCAGCAGCAGAGCGCTGTACGTACACACACACACACACACTCACACACTCACCTGCGGAGGCGCAGCGTGCGCGTGGTGTGCGCGAGCGAGACGAACACCCACCAGCAGATGGCGCTGTCGAGCAGCGACAGCGGCGCCTCGGCCAGCAGCAGAGCGCTGTACGTACACACACACACACACACTCACACACTCACCTGCGGAGGCGCAGCGTGCGCGTGGTGTGCGCGAGCGAGACGAACACCCACCAGCAGATGGCGCTGTCGAGCAGCGACAGCGGCGCCTCGGCCAGCAGCAGAGCGCTGTACGTACACACACACACACACTCACACACTCACCTGCGGAGGCGCAGCGTGCGCGTGGTGTGCGCGAGCGAGACGAACACCCACCAGCAGATGGCGCTGTCGAGCAGCGACAGCGGCGCCTCGGCCAGCAGCAGAGCGCTGTACGTACACACACACACACACACTCACACACTCACCTGCGGAGGCGCAGCGTGCGCGTGGTGTGCGCGAGCGAGACGAACACCCACCAGCAGATGGCGCTGTCGAGCAGCGACAGCGGCGCCTCGGCCAGCAGCAGAGCGCTGTACGTACACACACACACACACACTCACCTGCGGAGGCGCAGCGTGCGCGTGGTGTGCGCGAGCGAGACGAACACCCACCAGCAGATGGCGCTGTCGAGCAGCGACAGCGGCGCCTCGGCCAGCAGCAGAGCGCTGTACGTACACACACACACACACACTCACACACTCACCTGCGGAGGCGCAGCGTGCGCGTGGTGTGCGCGAGCGAGACGAACACCCACCAGCAGATGGCGCTGTCGAGCAGCGACAGCGGCGCCTCGGCCAGCAGCAGAGCGCTGTACGTACACACACACACACACACTCACCTGCGGAGGCGCAGCGTGCGCGTGGTGTGCGCGAGCGAGACGAACACCCACCAGCAGATGGCGCTGTCGAGCAGCGACAGCGGCGCCTCGGCCAGCAGCAGAGCGCTGTACGTACACACACACACACACACTCACACACTCACCTGCGGAGGCGCAGCGTGCGCGTGGTGTGCGCGAGCGAGACGAACACCCACCAGCAGATGGCGCTGTCGAGCAGCGACAGCGGCGCCTCGGCCAGCAGCAGAGCGCTGTACGTACACACACACACACACACTCACACACTCACCTGCGGAGGCGCAGCGTGCGCGTGGTGTGCGCGAGCGAGACGAACACCCACCAGCAGATGGCGCTGTCGAGCAGCGACAGCGGCGCCTCGGCCAGCAGCAGAGCGCTGTACGTACACACACACACACACACTCACACACTCACCTGCGGAGGCGCAGCGTGCGCGTGGTGTGCGCGAGCGAGACGAACACCCACCAGCAGATGGCGCTGTCGAGCAGCGACAGCGGCGCCTCGGCCAGCAGCAGAGCGCTGTACGTACACACACACACACACACTCACACACTCACCTGCGGAGGCGCAGCGTGCGCGTGGTGTGCGCGAGCGAGACGAACACCCACCAGCAGATGGCGCTGTCGAGCAGCGACAGCGGCGCCTCGGCCAGCAGAAGAGCGCTGTACGTACACACACACACACACACTCACCTGCGGAGGCGCAGCGTGCGCGTGGTGTGCGCGAGCGAGACGAACACCCACCAGCAGATGGCGCTGTCGAGCAGCGACAGCGGCGCCTCGGCCAGCAGAAGAGCGCTGTACGTACACACACACACACACACTCACCTGCGGAGGCGCAGCGTGCGCGTGGTGTGCGCGAGCGAGACGAACACCCACCAGCAGATGGCGCTGTCGAGCAGCGACAGCGGCGCCTCGGCCAGCAGAAGAGCGCTGTACGTACACACACACACACACACTCACCTGCGGAGGCGCAGCGTGCGCGTGGTGTGCGCGAGCGAGACGAACACCCACCAGCAGATGGCGCTGTCGAGCAGCGACAGCGGCGCCTCGGCCAGCAGAAGAGCGCTGTACGTACACACACACACACACACTCACCTGCGGAGGCGCAGCGTGCGCGTGGTGTGCGCGAGCGAGACGAACACCCACCAGCAGATGGCGCTGTCGAGCAGCGACAGCGGCGCCTCGGCCAGCAGAAGAGCGCTGTACGTACACACACACACACACACTCACCTGCGGAGGCGCAGCGTGCGCGTGGTGTGCGCGAGCGAGACGAACACCCACCAGCAGATGGCGCTGTCGAGCAGCGACAGCGGCGCCTCGGCCAGCAGAAGAGCGCGCGCGGCGCGGCGCCGTAGCCGCAGCCAGGCCTCAGCCGCCGCCAGCAGCGCCCAGCACAGCCCCGCGCCCGCCACGCGCTGCAACGCGGGGCCCAGCCGTGGCCTGCCACGAAAGTGTTACCTTTGCCTTTCTCACTCTTAAAAGGCAATCGACGTGTCTGGGCGAACAAAATTCTAGGTTGCTAAGTTAGACTCTCAGCATAAAAAAGTTAAGGTCTACTTGCTTGTTTTCGGTGAAGTAATCGCTGTTAGACTTTTGGCTTTTACAGCTTCATCGGATGCTGTGCTCGCGGGCCCGGGGCCCGCGTGCCAGGTTTGGTTTGACCCAAACATAAATACATAAATATAAACTCCTACTAAACATCTAGATTCGGACCGTTGCGTTCGCTAGCGTGCTTGCGCTACTGTAATATCTCCATAAATTATCTTAAGTCATCTAATGACCGTCCGGGGGAGTCTGCGGGCCTCCATTCGGACTGTCGACTTGTGTGTCGGTAACTCTGAGCGGTGAGAACCGCCCTGGAACACAGGTGTATCTAGTGTACGCGGTGTTATTAACGATAGCTGCGCGCCTAGTCAAGGTCTAAGTGACTGAGTACAGACCTTGTCACAAAAACAGGCGGGCTGACTAAGTGGCCATATTTGTTAATGATTACGTCAGTAAGTTGCAAGTTCTTTCAAAATAATGATAACTAGATCTAAAATTGATAAAAATGCTAAGTAAAAAACACCTTATTGTTATTTTGATCCCGCCATCCATAAATAATTTAAATGTTTATGTAAGAAATTATGTAAAGTTTATGTAAATAATTTTTATGTCAGTTTGATGATTGTCATTTGTTGCGACAGCACGAATTATACTAAGAAAAATTGCGAAACAGTCTAAGTTGCTAGATGTCACAAACGAAAACTAACTTAATAATTCTGAGTGTCTAAATTAGCATACTCCGATTATGTTCTCCCAGACACGACCCAATACACGGGACTTTTGGCGCCAACTCCGGAAAGTGGCGGTTTTTATTGAATTTTTCAATTTGTGTATATTTTGAGTTTTTATGTTTAATGTTGATAGTATAGATAATAATAATATAGATATGCAGCAAGTGCTCGTGAAATTGTACAGTGATCGGAAAATTAAATTCAAGACCAAAATTGTATTTTTCGCTTTGTCTCCATCACTCCAGCAAATCTTCATCCCCATCGTCATTCATCAGTCCAGCAAATTTTCAGTAAAAATCTACTATCATCTACTGTCGATCGAAACTTTCCTTGTTATTAAATTAATTTTTACTCGTCATTGGCAAAAATGGCTCGATTTTGTAGACAATTGCCAGGATCCAATAAGAAGAATAATTTTATAATAGCGAATTTAGACCTTAGCACAATATTAAATAAAATACGTATTACTTACTTAACAATACCAAATCCTAGAGATACTATAATGACTAACATTCGAGCAAGTGCCCTCTTTGCTACCGACACCCATTCAGCGAACATGTATATTTCAGTACTGAAGTATCTGAAATAAATATAACAATGTTAATAAGTTATTTAATATAATAAAACAATTTCCAAAATCTGATTTCCTATACAGGGATTTAATTACCTAAGAACAAGTAATATAAAAACAATTTCCACAATCTGATTTCCCTTTCAGGGGTTTTATTACTTATTAACAAGTAATATAACGTAATAATTTCCACAATCAGATTTCTTTTTCCTATACAGGGATTTTATTACCTAAGAACACAAGTAATATAGAAACAATTTCCACAATATAATTTCCTTTTCAGGGGTCTTATTACCCAGTTATTCTGCCGTGAAGCTGTAGTGTGCAAGCATTACTGTGTTTCGGTTTGAAGGGCACTGTGAGCTAGCGTAATCACTGGGCATTTGAGACTTAAGAACTGATGTATCAGGGTGACGGGCGCAGTGTGGTGTCACACAGAAATATTCTAGGTGACACAGCATTTGTTGTGGGCGGACGTTGCACTTTCCATCAGGTGAACGTTTTGCTCGTTTCGTCACTTTATACAATAAAAAAAAAGAGCAAATGGAAATTTGGAAATATGAATGAAACTATTTATGTTACGCATTTGATTTGTCGAAGCGGGACCTTTTTATGTATTTTGAGGACGCAGCTTAAAAGAGGGACTGTCCCCGCTTAAAGCTTGACGTATATTCAAATTAGTAGTACCAGTTATCTATTACTCGTCAACGTACAAAACAACATACAAAGCGTGACGATAACGGCACATCCTCACAACTTGAGAGAAGCTTATGACCTACAGAGGACTGTTTAGAGGCTAGTGATAAATATAATCTCGTTTTAGACAAAGGGTCTCTAATCCCAGCTCGACATTGAAAACTGAACAATAACACACTTTAACACATTAATAAAAAAAAGTGAACTTAGATACTAAAACAAAACTTTTAACAATGAACGTACAAGCTATATGTATTTATATTTATACACACAAACACATTTTTATATATATATACATATATTAATTATGGTCAGACGGACCTAGGGTTTGCTGCCTTATTACTTCAATGATTCACTAACCCTGTTCTATTGATTGATGAATATACTCCATAGTAAGTTGCACTTTCAATCATGCCTAAAAGTGTTACTCCTCCGATCCAATACTGAATCCTGAGTAGATCCCTCCATTGCAAACCACACACTATCAGCCATGCTGTACATAATATTGTGTAAACTCCACACATAATTCCATAGAACTGTAATCAACAATAACGAGAGATAATGAAGTTACTTAGGTAGCTAATAAGGAACTGATGATATAAATATATGTAAATAAAAGCTCATGACATATAATAAGATATCTTATTTTCATTAGTAATTAAAAAAAACCATTCACGAAACTAATCGATTCATAGGAAATCTCAAATTATCTTCAATTAATCAATCGTTAAATATCGTATTTTTCGGACTATAAGATGCGCCTTTGCACAAAGAAAAATGGACTCAAATTTTAGGTGCAACTTATAGGCCGAAAGTAAAAAAAAAGTAAAGTTTCAGCTTATGAATGTCCCACTGCTGAGCACAGGCCTCCTCTCATTTCTGAGAGAGTTTTGGAGCTGGAAATAGTCCGCCACACTGCTCCAATGCGGGTTGGCGGACTTCACATATCCTTGAAATATTTCTATTCCTCGGATATGCAGGTTTCCTCACGATGTTTTCCTTTACCGCTAAGCACGTGGTAAATCATCACTTATAATTGTAGAACAAATTTAGAGTTGCTGGCACCGAGGAACGAACCCTGGTTACCCGCGTACTATGAAATTAAAGGCGAGCACCAGGTCCCTGAGCTACCACGGCCAAAGGAAACATTTAATTTTTTTTTCTTATCCATCTCTAAATTTGAGACACTCCTTATAGATCCGAAGTATGGTAGCCACTGAAGGTAAGAATGACGCAAGTTATCTCAAGACGAGCGGGGAATCACCGATTCATCTACACTATTTGTTTATGAGTTTTGTTAACAATAAATAAAATCTGAAAGTACCATTAAAATATATTTTTCTAAAAATTATCTTGCAAATTTGAAGTGTCTGTGAATTTTATAGTCTGAAGAATACGGTAATCTTTTGTTGATCAGTTATTATTCAGGACATACGGAGGCCCAACAAGGAGAGATATAACATACATTCTAATTTGCATACATAGATTATTGATTTTATTTCTATTTCATTAACTTTTCTAACACTTACGGGTAAAAGAGGCCACATAGCTGCCGATAGGTAACCAGAGGGCGCCACCATATCCACGCCAACAGACACATTCAACGGTGTTTCCTTATTTGTTCGCACCATCATCTTTAATACATATATGCCTTCTCTTTCCAAGACAATTAGGGGTGGCATTTTCTGTGCAAAGAAGAAATCATAAACTATTAATGTTATCAGTGTTAATTTTTCTTTCTGGCCCTCACTGTACCAACTCTTGTATGTAAAATATGCAGTGTTGACATTATAAAAAGTAAAATAATGGTTGGGAGATTTTTCAATACATTATATTTCATAATAAATTGTGCGTGATAGATATAATTTTTATAAATATATTGGCTTATTCCCGGCATGCGTTCCTGTTTCATTTTTTACAAGCTTCTATTAAAGTTGCTTTCTTCAATGGTAGTTCCACAGAGTACTTTTTAACATATGGAAATAGAGGCTTATCTCGACTGCTAAAATAGGCAACAACGTACAACGCCATCTGAATTTGTTTTACGGTACTAATATAAGACAATACCTAACTATAAGTATTGTATACAAACATTGACTTGATGGTATGTGCAATATCACCCAGAGGATTCTGTGTGGTAATTACACCAGTTCTCAGTGCCCTTCCGACCAGAACACAGGAATGTCTGCACACTACTGCTTCAAGGCAGAATAACTGGCCCTGCAGTGGTACCTACCTAGATGAATTCCAGCATAGGAATCACACCACCAGATAACTATGAGTCAGCTTAGGCTACCCAGTTCACAGCTAACTTGGCCAGTGGAACCTGGTCTTTAAACAAGGTAAAAAAAAATCTCATTTCCGAAAGGGTTTTTGGAGCAGGGAAGAATCCGTCACGCTGCTGCAATGCGGGTTGGTGGACTTCACATGTCTTCGAATTATTTTTTATTTCTCAGACATTCAGGTTTTCTCACGATGTTTTCCTTCACCGCCGAGCACGTGGTAAATTAGCACTTAAATTACAATTAACAATTTTGGTGGTGCCGGCACCGGAAATTGAAAGCAGGTCACTCGCGTACTATGAAATTAAAAGCGATCGCCTAGCCCCTGAGCTACCACAGCACTTTAAACAAAGTGTTACAATTCAATTATATCTAATAATAATAAAAGTTTAATTCAAGTAACATGACTCATTTTGATAGTGCTACAATCTTTATTCTATGTTAGTCCTTAACTTTAACTTATATATCCGCTAGAAATAGCGCAGCAATGACTCACATATTTGCAGTCCAACCTGCTACTAATCATCCTTAGGATGCCATTGGTACTGTTAAATGTAATGTTATTTGTTTACAAATGATGTGAGTGAGTCACTCACATCATTGTAGCACTAAGTCATCTTTTAGTGAGATTTTTTGTGCAAAAAACCTTAAATAAGTAATTGAGAAATTAATAAATAGCTAATGAAACTTGATGCAGGAAAGTTTGTATGTGCTAAATTCAAAAAATACTAACTCGATTTGCATTACATGGCCTTTTTAATTGCGGAAGGTTCTAGGCTATAATGTTTCATGCTACGGCCTAAAGGAGACGCACGCTGAGAACCGAACATTAACGAGAAGAGGTGCCATGAACACTCAGCTCATGTCATAGAGCACAATCATGTGGTCGGCTTATTCTACAGGGATGAAACTGCGGGGCACAGCTATTATAGAATGTGAAGGATGGTTACAGTGCCAGTTCATACAAAAAATTATAACATACATTTCTAGTTGGTGCATATGGAAAGGTCATGTAGAGTAAGAAGTACATTTCTGCTGCTTTGATATCTGAGATGGACATAAAATATTGGACACCATTCGATTGGACATTACAAAATACAAGGCACTAGTTCATAGCTTACTGTAGCCTCATTCCTTTCATTAATAGCGGCCTATATCTGTACATGATGCAGTTACGCTTAATTAAATAGTGCTTTTTAAATAATCTTAGATATACCAAAAATGTTTGTCTAGGTAAATAAAATGAAACTGAAATTTATTACCAATTTAGTTATTAAAAATTGCTATGATTTTCATCATTTCAGCCTATCACTAGTTCACTGCTTAACATAGACATCCCCCTAAGATAGTCATGCTTGGCAACTGGGTGGGTAATCGCAGTTTATTTATTCAGGTGTTCCAGACGATGCTGCTCATATCCTGGTTTCTATTTTCCCACTGTCGACTTTTACGGCACTCACTAGATCAGATTATCTTAAGCTGCCACCACACGATGGCGTCTGTCTAGTTCATTAAACGAAATTTAGCTAATTTAAGCAAACTGAAACTAAATTAGCTAAATTTCTATGATTTTCAATGAAATGAAATGTCTAATGTACTAAGTAGATTGTACTTACAGACGATGAGACCCCCGGCTGCTTCTTCGCTGCATCATAAGTTTTATCCTTTTCATTATAGATGAATATAGACTCTTTGCTGTTACAAGTGTACTTCTTTACTTGGACTGTACTGGTATTGAACATTTCACTTGCCGGTACATTGTACATTTGATTTGAGCATTCAACAATTCGCTGAAAATAAATTGATGATCACTGTAGATATTTTTTTTATGGAGCAGAAGATGATACATGCAAAACGTTCACCGGATGGTAAGTGCTATGTCCGCCCATAGCAATGGTATGTCACCCAGATCATTTCTCCTGTGTGGCAACACACTGCGCCCGTCCCCCTGAGACGTCAGTTCTTAAGAACAGTGATTACACTAGCTCTCAGTGCCCTTCACAACAATGCATAGTAACTGTTTGGACACTACTGCTTCACGGCAGAATAGCTGCCTTGCGGTGGTACCCCCCCATCTAGACGGACTCCTGCATAGAAATCCTACCACCAGTTTTCATACCGCGTACTTTTACCCCTCTATGAGTATTTTTGAGATAATCGCTAAATTACAAAATGGCACACATAAATACAGCATGAATCAAGGTAGTGAAAACATCTTATTGCCCCATTGATTAATGGCCTCCTCGCATTCCTGAGAGGGTTTTGGTTTTTGGAGCCGGGAAAAGTCCGCCACGTTGCTCCAATGTGGGTTGGCGGACTTTACATGTTTTCAATATTATTATTAATATTATATAGGCTCTCATATCCAACTGGGTACAGAATCATTTGTGCGCCACACTGCTCCAGTGACGGTTGGCTAGCTATGTGTCTTTTCATTATATGTTATATTGCAGACATGCAAGTTTTCTCACAATGCCCCAGCAAGGATAAATCAGCACTTAAAATAGCAACAGAGTTAGCAGTGCTGGCAGTTGAGATCAACCCAGGCCTCTTGCATATCATTAAACTTAAGGTAACTTAACTTAAGCTATACTAATCTGACAGACACCTATCTTTAATCTTTGCTTCCTAAATTGTTCATAATGCCATTTTTCCTTGAATTGAACTGAGAACTGAACTAAATTGAATTGAATTGAAGTTTGAACTTGCGGATTACCTGAAATCATCATCATCATCATCATTTCAGCCTACCATAGTCCACTGTTGAACATAGGCCTCCCCACATTGCCACAAAACACGGTCCTGAGCCACCTGCGTCCATCGACCTCCTGCAAAACCGTGTAGGTCGTCGCTCCATCTAGTGGGGGGTCGCCCTACTGCGTTTGCCGGTACGAGGTTGCCACTCGAGAACCTTTCTTCCCCAACTGTTATCAGTTCTCCGAACTATATGAATGGCACCATTGCCACTTCAGCTTGCTAATCCTTAGGGCTATGTCGGTTACTCTAGTTCTGCTGTGGATAACATCGTTACGGATTTTATCTTGCAGAGAAACTCCAAGCACAGCCCTTTCCATAGCTCGCTGCGCAATTCTGAGCTTCCTCATGCGGCCTGCAGTGAAGGACCACGTACTCAGTTCCATATGTCATTACCAAAATAGTTGATATTATCAAACATTGATATTATTCATTATATTATTCATTGTGTGTGAAACCAGACAAAAAAAATTCAAACCTTTTCAAAGTAGTGAAAATAGTCAGGCGAACAAGGACTCTGATCCAACTGATAGGTAACTGTGACATTTGACGGCTCATGACAATGTACTGAAATCAAAGTTAAATTAATAAACATATTAAAATTAAACATTCATTATTAATGTTCATAGTCACAATGTCTGTCACAAAATTGTCATTTGTTTACATTTATTGGATCCATCAAACAGTCATATAAAGTATTTAAAATATTGTCTACAAATAATTACTCAAACCTCAATAATGTACAATCTTAAGAATGTTTTTTAATTATGTTTTAATTTCAACAACTGACGGGCAACTAGTATTTCTAAAACTTTCAAATAAAATGTTGAATTTCATTCTTAATATTCAATATTCTGGGAGAAAATTATCCTATAGCTCATTATGAACCCCCATCCCACTTATACAGTTTATTTAATGATTTATTTATAAATGAAACAGTAGCAGCAGTAATGAGTGCTGGAACTGCAGTCTATGTGTATAACTATCAAACAGATTCCTCATTGCATTTTGCAAAGAAAAGTATGGAAATAAAAGAAAAACAAATTATAATGATATTTTTTAACCCAGGAGCCTACTTGTTAAATTTGAAAATATAAAAAAGGCCCAAAGTAGGCTTTCTCATGTATCGTGAGTGCATTTTACAGACATAAATTTCACATGCACAACACAACCAGACCCATAAAACTAACAATTTGTGCTATAGCACAAATTGGCTTCAGCCGAGATTCAAACCCAGGACACACAGCATAGAAATCAGCTACTCTGATCACTAGGCCACATGGTAGTCAACTTGCTAAGCCCTGTAGGTGTGCTGGTCTGCCACAGTTTCACCTAAAAGCCATAATCTGAGCTTAATTTTTAAGTGACAACACTAGTAATACTTTAAAGGTCTAATAGGAATACTTACAAACTACTCTTATTTCTGAATCTTTAAATAGTGACTTAGCTATAGTAAAGTCGCAGTAATTCTGAAAACAGTAAATCACAGCTGTTAATAATGCTACCAAAAAATATTACACATTATTTATTACCACAAAGTACTAATAATGATTTCTTATATTTACTCAAACACTACACATTAAAATTAAACTAATTTTATGCACTTGAAACATCTGGTTATAAATAGTCAAATTAAATGTGATTAATTCTGTTAAATTAGTTTCATTTAAACAAAGTACTAATTGTAAGTTTTGTATGTACAAGGCATTTGGTAAATAGTATAACAAGTGAGAAAATACACATGCAATCTACACATGTAAATGTTTCGCCTCTGTAACAAACTGTATAATCACAAAAAAGAATCAGCTGCTTCCATATATTTTAGTTGAGTAGGAAGGTCTGCATGAAAAGCATAATTATATTTTCGAATTTCATATTTGACCCTATAGTAAAAGTTACTTGTATTGGTTATTTATATTGTATAAGTAGACCACCATAACATTTTACAAAGGTATAAAATGTAACTAAATATTGAACATCAGTCTACAAATCACCACTCAATAAATAGTTACAAAATCCAAATGAGAATTCTGTTGTACTAAACAAATGTTTTAACATATATATAATGAATAGATTTTGAAATCTTACCCCACTAAGCGGTAAATCCCATTTTCCAACATCTGAAAAGCTATGTGACACTTTGATAATCGTTACAATAAGTATAAAAAAACTTCGTAACATTGTAAATGATGCGTTACATTCAGAAGCACAATAAATGATTATAGGAAATTCAAATTATGGCATAACATTTTTTCAGACCGAAATTATTACCGAATTACTGTTGTTATAAAAGACATTTTAGTTTTACACAATTGAAATATGCCGAAGACAGATTTTTGACATTTTAGTTCAGGGGAAAACTTCATACAGTGCGGCCACATAATTTTTCCAAAACCTGCCTAAAACATAAAATAAAAAACAGAAAAAATCGTTATTTTCTTTCAATACAACTACAGCGTATAATAAGTCACATAAATAAAACAATACCTAATTTTAAATATAATTTTTGTTTTTCTTCAAGCATTTCATTGAATTGAGTATGCTTTGTTAAGGCAGAAAATCGTAGTTTAATAGCTTAGTTAGTTTTAATACCTTTATATGTAAAACTTTGGAAAATCCAAAAGTGCACTGTCTCAAAGTTAAATTTATTGATAAAATTCGTTATTAATAATTCACTTCTCAATATTTATTCATGTTGTGCTATAGTCGAATCACTTTTTTTTAGAAATGTTATAAATACGCAAAGTGGTGGCAGTGTTAATAGTGAATTTTGTAAACTCTGTGTATATTTTGACTTTTAATGTTTGATATTGATAGTTTATTAAGCAGCAAGTGCTCATGAAAGTGTACAGCAATAAGAAAATTCAATTTAAGACCAAAATTGTTCTATTAGTATGTATCATATTGAATTTAACAAATATATTTCTTCTATGCAAACCACAACGATTACGCTTGCGATATTCAGTAAGCTAACGCTTAGCGCGATTCTGAAGATAATAAAAAAATGAAGTCCATACGTTAAGTTTTTCGGGCGTTATCTTGACTACGTACGTATGTTATAAAATGTAAGCAGCAAGGAAATAAAGAAGTTAAACCTTTACATATTATTTATTCAGCAATGAGGTACTTTTTAATTTAAAATTATTACCTAAGCAATACATTATTTAACATGACGTTGACTTCATAAAAGAGCATAGCCACTGCCATATATTAACTATAATACAATTATTATTATAATACTAACAATGTCACAATACTTTAAAATCAAGATTCATTACAAAGTACAATCATAATAAAGTCGGTCCAAATTATCAAATATTATTTAATTAATATATAGAACGCAAAATATATTAATATATATAATTATAAATATATATTCTTGGAATGAAGTACATTAATTTGCCTAAAAAAAAATATTAATCGCGTGCGCCGTGTTGATTTCCCCGTCTCTTCAACGTTTCCGCTGATTGCCGCCGAACAGAACGAGCTGACTATTAATTTTTATTTTTACTTTTAATAATGTTGATGGTGAAGAGAGCAGCAGTTGCATGATATTTGTAGTTTTCCGTACTCGGTTGGACAAAGAGTTTATATTTTATTTTTATTAAAATATCTAACAGTAAGACGATTATATTAAAATTGTATGTATAAGGCGATATTTTATTTTTAATATACATGTTCTTATTTAGCAAAATCATTAACCTAAAAGCGGTAAAAGAGTAAACAGATCAAAAAATATGTTATGTGGTTTTCTGCCATTTTTGGCTTCACAGCAAATATCCGAATTATAATGTTGACAACCCCGTTTGTAGTAAAGTCCTTGTCAAAATATTTTTGTTTTGTTTAATCGCGTTTTTTAAATGTAACTCGCGTAATATGTGATAATTGTAATGCATCCTATTTATTTATATATTGTAGAATTTAATAGGAACAAAATTAAAGCAATCACTTGTCATGTTTTGGTGGTACAATCATCGTGATTGTTGGTGATAGTCATGTCCGATTGCGCGCTGGTAGCCAGTGTAAACGAGCATGATGCCAGTATGGACGTGGGGAATGACAAGTCTCTATTTGAGCCTACCATTGATATGATGGTAAATGATTTCGATGACGAAAGAACTTTAGATGAAGAAGAAGCTTTAGCGGCAGGTGAGCATCAGGATCCGAAAGCAGAACTAAACAGCCTTCAGAGGGAAGGTGATATGCCCTTAGAAGAATTGTTAGGCTTTGTACGGTTATAACAGAAATATGGATAAACCTATTATTGAAAAGGCACCTGAAGTGGTACAAGAAGAAAATCAAAAGCCAGAGTCTGCATTGCAGCAATTATATAATGAAACCGCCAGCCCTGAGGCCACAAGGTGTCTGAGATCAGGCTCTCGTCCTCCATCAGAAGAGGAGGATGATTGTGATTATAGCCCTGATGAGGATGATTGGAAGAAAACTATTATGGTCGGAAGTGACTACCAAGCAGCCATACCTGAAGGGTTGTGTAGTTATGATGACGCACTGCCATATGAAAATGAAGATAAATTATTATGGAACCCCAGTGTTTTAGATGAAAAAGTTATAGAAGATTACATGAGGAAAATTTGTGCTTTGAACTCAGGTAGTGGTGTAGATGCAGTTCCAAGAGGAAAACAACTCCGTGATGATGAAGAGGCCTTGTTTTTACTCCAGCAATGTGGTCACAATGTTGAAGAAGCATTGAGAAGAAGACGTATATCAGCACAAACTCCAGCACATGCCAGTGTTTGGTCTGAGGAAGAGTGCCGGAACTTTGAAAATGGTATTAAAGCTCATGGAAAGGATTTCCATCAAATTCGCCAACAAAAGGTCCGAACGAGATCTGTAGGGGAGCTTGTACAATTCTATTATATCTGGAAAAAGACAGAAAGACATGATATATTTGCAAATAAGACACGGTTAGAAAAAAAAAAGTATACTTTGCATCCAGGTCACACAGACTATATGGATAGGTTTCTTGAGGAGCAAGAAGCAACTGGTGCTGGTATTGTAAGGCCAGTGTCGCCTTCACCTATGATGGTGTATGTTCCTTCACCAGCGGCACAGCCAGATCCATTAGCACTGGGAGAAAAGGAGGTGTTTTCCCAACTTAACCCACATAACACACCTCCCCGAACACTTTCAACAGAAGAACCGGAATCTGAGATGATTTCCTAATACATGTATAACTGGCATTGCCACTTTTCATGTAGGTTGGACTGTTTGTAACATACCTTGTTATTAGATATTAGTGAATGAGTCTCCCCTTGTTCATAGACAATCTCTTTTTTTCTATTATGACAGGATGTATTTTATAGATACATGTTAAGGGACATGTTTTATACAATTGACAGTACAATGTAAATAATGGTATTTAATATTTTTACTATGATTATTTATTAATAAGGGGCACGAACAATGACTTGGACTATGAAAGTGTTAGGGAGTGCAGTGTAATAATTGGCATACATATTATAAACTAATATTTTACTTTGTAAGTTTAACTCCCTAATTGTTTAATGATTGCTTGGATGGATACAATTTTGCATTGAAATTTTCTATGGCAATGTATTGATTTTTTTTAAATTTAAGTAAATGTATGTTGTTAGTTATTTTAAAGTAGTTGAAGTGTTAAACAGTCCAATATGTACATGAATTAAAATGTCAGAGACATTGGGATGGGGCACCACCGTAATACATCCAAGTAGAAAGTCAATGATGTATATCGTACAGATATTGGCTTTGTTTCGGATTCAAACCCATGACCCCCCTGCTCGCAGGTGTGTTGATCACTAAGCTGCACAGTACTGCAAAAATACATACACCAATAATTAACTAACAATATTTAATTTTGATAAAAAAAATGTGAATTGCAGTGAGTATTACAAATTAATTTGCATTTAATAATGTTGTTTTAATATTTTTCAGTAATTTTTTACCTAGTGCGAGTAATGAGTGTCCTAATTTTCCTCCATCTGCTGTTTCTTATAATTTATAATTACCTAAGTGCTAAGAATGATTTGAAAAAACGCTCATAAACTTTTATGAGCGTTTTCATACCAGCTCTAGCCTAAAAAGAAGTTTGACATGCACAACACAACCACACCTAAAACCAATAGTGTTTTTGTACAAATATTGGCCCCATCTGGGATTCATACCCAAGACCCGCAGCATAGAAGTATTCTCACCCCTAAGCCATGCAGTTGTCACAACATTATTTAAAAAAGATAGAGACAGTTGTGGTGTTGAAACTCTTTATAATTCATTCAAGGAAATTGACTGCATGTAATATTTTATATTTGACCTTGAGCTTTCATAAATAAGAATATTGATTATATATTATTCTGTAATTTAAACTGCTGCATGATACCAAATAATAACTAAGTTAGCATATCAGAAATACATACATACATAGTCATTCCTTTTTCCCATATAAAAACGGGCAGAGCCCACTCACTTCAACCTCATGGGAAACAAGAAATAACAGGTGGTGAACAATTTTTTATGGTGAGCCATTTTGGAACTAGTCAAACATTTTTACTCCCCATTGTGTTCCCACAAGCAGGACAGTCACTATATGTTATGGTGTTATTCTGCATTAATAAAGGCTGTATGTAACTCCGTACAAATACCTTAGTTGCCTGTTAAGACACCTCGATAGGAAAGAGGTAGGTTCTATTCTACTCTGCCAGACACCTATCGGTTATATCAGAAATCTGTGTGGAAATTAATATAAGAGCATTACAATACAGTCCCTGATAGAATAAATAAAAAGAATCTACTTTTTATTTACTTTATTGGAGACTGATCTTGAAAATCTTTCAGCCTTAAACGATCATAAATGTTTATAAGGTGATGTGATATGATAAACTGAGAAAGGTTAATAAAGATGCCAAAAATAAGCTAAATTCTATTTGGAAATAAATCATATTTTGTTAAGTATGTAGGTACATTTGTGTGGTAATGAGTTAAAGCAATGAGAGCTGTGAAATTCTGGAAATACAACCTAGGGAAGAGCCCTCTAGTTACGAGCTGCCATCTGGTTACACATGCTAGGAAGACCTGCATTCAGTTATATATCCAATAGTGTATTCAAAATTTGATATTGAGACATATTTTTAGTTAATCATCCAGTATGAAAACAGTCATTTGACAGATATTCATTCAATTCAAGCCTGCAGTTCCACATTCTATGAACACTTATATTTATTCCCGTTTTGTAGTTAAACAAGATGTATCTGAAAATAATTTATAGACACTGCCTGACAGTTTGATATATCCTGACATTGTCCATAATATAATAATTGTCTGCTGACGGATTATTTTTTCAAGTAATTCTTTACGAGTTTTCTGTTGATTTCGCTGCTTGCTTGATTTTCGACTTAGACGATGCTACGACTTGTTCAATCATCTTTATCTGAATCTCCAAGAGTTGCTGTTCTGCATCTCACGATACCAGAAGTTATATTTTTAGAATTTTAAAGTTATCATTTTACTATACACTACACAATTAATCATTGCGTGCCTCTTAAACAGAAGTTAATTTAGCTTAGTTAAGATGTATATAACATAGCATTATGATTATTTAAGAAAACTTATGAAACTTAAAAATGCTTATTTAGGTTTAGAATATTCGTCAATATCAAGCTCCTTTCAAAGCCTAGTATATTTCAATTCAAAAAGTAAAGTTCTTTGTATTTGTACTATAGGTGACTGTATTTTAACAAATTTTATTTAGGTCTCTTTTTCTAACTAGATAAAGGTTTACTTTAGGCGCCCACTCGTAGCACGTAGTGACGGTAGTGTTTCCTTATTCATTTATTTTTATATATTATTTTACTTTCCATGAAAAGAAATTTTGTTCGTTACACTGACGTCCTACCGTCGCAAGTGGTCCTGCCGACGAAAGCGACTTAGGGTTAGTGTGCCGCTTCGCCGGACTAATGTTTCCGCCCTTGCGCAGGCACTCAAAGCTACCAACGATAAACCCAAAGATAGGATCCACGCAGCTATGCGGTACCATCATCTGATTAAAGTCATAATTAACTTATACTAAAAAGGCACGACTGGCTGTACATAGTGGGGTTCTGGTCCCCACACAGTATGGTAGTGAATGTTGGGTCTGGCAGTAGAAGCAAGAAAGTAAAATCAACGCTGTGGAAATGAGAAGTTTGAGAAGTATAGCTGGAGTAAGTCTGATTGACAAAGTGAGAAACAGCGTGATAAGGGGACGTTGCGGTGTGGTTGAAGATGTAGTGAAAAAGATAGAGAAAGGGATGCTTAGATGGACACGTAGAGAGGATGAATGAAAGGAGATTGACGAAACAGATTTATGAGGCAAGTGTGAATGGGAAAGCCGGTAAGGGTCGACCTAAGCGTACGTATCACAATCAGATCGGTGAACTTTTGAGGAAAGGTCACGTTAAAAGTACCTGCAACCGACGAGCGTGTGTGAAAACGCTAATGAAAGTAGAAGAAGCTAAAGATGTGTGTCAGGATCGTAGCAAGTGGAAAGATGTGGTCTCTGCCTGATATAAATGAAATGATCTGGAAGATAATATTATTGTTTTATTTACATGCAACCATTACACTTTATATAAGACATTATATTCATATTAAAATCGATACAATAGAATAAGAATGACAGACATTTTTTATAAACAAAGGCTCATTAATTGCCAGTATGTATCATTTCGTGCAAGTAGGTAACGTTAGCTCTTCAACACTGCCTATCGCAATGGGAAAGAGGCGTGACTGTATGAATGTTAACTTACACGCCTTATGTCCTACTGGTAGTAAGTGCCATCACTTCAACCCATCGCGATTCTCTCTCACTTTCTCAACACACACACATATAAGATCATTATTAGCATACATATTAACCATCGCGATACCACCCTTCTGGTTTACCTTATCTTAATTATGACTCGAAGCGTCGCTGGAGTTTCTTGCGCCATTTCTTCTCCAGCTTCTACGCATTCCGTAAGTGGTGGTAAATATAAATCTTTAAAATGTCCTATCGATAGAAGTTACTGAAAGAGCCGTGGTTTGGACCTCCCGGGCGCACTCGAGTCAGCAAACTTAAGCGCACATGGTAAAAGACCAAGCCGAGGTCCCCTCTCGAGGGCCCTTGCGCTGGATCCCATAATGAAGGTTTTGGTTAGGCGCCATCAGCGCTTGGCCACCTTCAATCTGGGTCCTAGGGTCACTGTTAGCCCGAAGGCATATACAGATTCGTTTTACGAAGCTGTAAAAGTCTTATAAAATCAATATACAGCTAGTGCCCCTGAACCTGAATGTGTAGTGATTGGAAAATTCAATCGTAATTTAGAACACTGGTTAAGCTTTCGTTTTGTTTCTAAAAGTTAAACAAACTTTTCTGTAATGATTAAACATTAAAGACGATGTGCAATATTCTTCATAATCCAGTTACTGTACCGATTTATCTGATGATATTGTCAGAAAGTATAAGTCTTTACTATAAATGTCAGAGATGACAGATGATATTCAAGATTCGATGAGAGATGACAGATGACAGTCACAGTAGACAGTACCGGTATAGGACCGTGTTTAGTTTAGCCCAATAATTTGTAACATTTATATCAAACTCAAATTTTGAAAATGATAGGAATTGCAGAAATGACTGCCAAGGAAATTATTAACGATTTCAAGGAAAATTATGGAAAAGTTCGTAAACTGCTCGATGAAGATAGCAAAAATGATCCAGAGAATGAACCTTATTTGTCTAAATACAAAGCAAAAGGAATTTTGATGAATATGCGAGAATCGCTTACACAAGTGTTTAATTCTGTGACTACTTTTGATAAAATAAAACTAGACGCAATGCTTGGTACCGTGCTTATGAATATGGGGATAATCGATATGGAAACTGAAGAATTAACTGCAAGTGAAAAAGTTCTCACTGAAGCAGAAGAGCTTCTAACACAAAATGCAACAAAACCTGAAATTGTAAGAACTCTTGTAAGTGTTTACAATAATTTGGGTATTTTGTGGTCCAATAGAGATGAGCCTGAAAAGGCTAAGACGTACCTACTGAAAGCTAAAGACTTGTATGAAACATTTAAATGTACCTTACAGATACCTCTGCCTATAGAACAAATAATAAACAATTCAGGTGAAACCTCTGCAGATGATTTTATATTATTAGAGAAGGCACATACATTAACTTTATATTATCTGGCGCAAGTGTTTGGTTCATTGAAAGAGAATTTGAAATCTGCTATTTATTGTCATGTTACATTGAGAAGGCAATTACAGTATTCTGATTATGAATCAATAGATTGGGCTTTGAATTCAGCAACATTATCACAGTTTTTTGCTGAACGAAATGGTTTCTTCCAGTCAAGGCATCACTTGGCTGCTGCATCTACAATTCTTGAACAGCATGAGCAGAATTTACAATCTGAAGATATTAATGAAGATGTGTATTTGGCTAAATTGGAAATATTACAGCATAGATCTGCTGATGTGGCTAGATGCTGGGCAAAGTACTGTCTTTTGCTCATGACTGCATCCAAGGCAAGGCTAATGAATGATGCTGAGAGGTTAAATGATGCCATAACTGGTGAGGCCCACAAAATTGTTAAATATTTAAGCCTTTTTCTGTGCTGTTATTTCAAAGTAGCTGATGTTTGTGACTTCTTCCACTATCGTAAATCATATTAATTTACTATATCAACAATATATTTTACTTACAGAAGGATTTTAATTATAGTGATATAGAAGAAGAATAAAGATAAATAGTTGAATAAAATATTTTAGTAGTAATTAACAGTTTCACTATATTTTTTTATTGAATAAAGTGACAAAACAAGCAAAACATTCACTTGATGGTAAGTGCAATGTCTGCCCATAACAATAACTGTCACCTAGAAAATTTCTTTGTGACATGACACTGCACCCGTCACCCTGAGGCATCAGTTCTTAAGTTCCATGCCCTTCAAATCAAAACACAGTAATGTTTGCACACTTTACGGTAGAATGATTGGCCCTGGGGTGGTTGGTATCCACCCTACATGGATTCCAGCATTGGAATCCTTCCACCAGAAAATGTACCATTGTACTGTTCATAACATATGCAAATCTCATGCAAATACACTTAAGTTAAATTATTCTTAAACAGACTGTGAAAAATAATAATACATCAATATTTTTCTAAGAATAAAGTGTGCAAAGTAAAAATTATTGTTACTGCTTAGAGTGACCTAATATTGACAGAATTAAGAATTAAGAGCAGCCATTTAACAAAGAAGAATAGGTATTTTTTTTAATTTGGATATTGAAACATCACAGACAGCTTTCTGTTTTATTTGATTATGATAATGATTTAAAAATTCATCTATGTAAATGTGTCAATACACATTGAATGATTATTATTTTATCAAACTGTATCTTATTTTAGATATGTCTGATTTGGAGCTAGAAGACAGTGAAAATATCTGTGGAGGAGATATGAAGCAACTAATTTTCTCTGATTTGGATGTAACAAAATATGAGAGTAAAGTTACTGACAAATTTTTACTCACCTATCAGGATGCACGTGAAGTATTTGTGAATTGCCAGACTTGGTTGAACAAAGCAAAGGAGTACTACAAATTGGATTCTTTAGCCTCCGATTACATAGAGCTTATACAGGACAGTTCACAGTCATATGCATACCTTGCCTTCTTTGAAGAAGACGACGAAAGGAGAGCGAAAATGCACAAAAGACGAGTAGACATGCTTGAAGATTTGATTAAAGAAATAAATCCAACATACTATTTGCAATTTTGCCGTCAATTGTGGTATGAATTGGGAGAAGTTTACTCTGAAATTTTGAACATCAAATTGGATAAACTCAACAAGAATACAGAAAAACCTACACCTCATGCATTGAATGAAAATCAACATGCTATGCGAAAAAAGTATCGAAAACTATGATCACTTCTTAGATTCTGTTAAGGATAAAAATAGCAAAATGCCTCGCAAATTAGAATATGACTTAATACGGCCTGTTGTAAGTGCATATGCATTCATAGGAAGAAATAGCATGAAAAGAATTGCACTAGACAAGAGCATGCAATTAAGCAATGTGAAGAAAAGCTACGATTCATATCAATCTGTGGTTGATATTTGTAAGAATGATGAAGAGGCAGCTGCTATGATGCAGGAAGAGTTTAGTTTGTGTCAAGAGATGGTCAATATACTCCCAATTAAAATTAAAAAGCTTGAAAATGAGTTGGTAGCATAGGTAATTATTATGAAAAGGATCTATATTTTTGAAGCTATTAATGGGAATCCACATCAGCTTTAAACATCAACACTTCAATCTATGCTGCCTTTTGGCAAAATTCAAATTGTTACAATATTTTTCAAATATAAACACATATAGCGTCAATTTTATGCTAAATCTTGACATTTGTGCAATATTTTCAAACAATTTACTTGTAATTTATTTTTAATAACATATTTACTAAGTTTACGTAAGTTTTAGTAATTGAATATATGTAATTGAATTTATTTATGTAATTATTAATTAAAGGTATTGCTATGTTGATATTAAATGAAATCTTCATATCAATGTTATCCTTGCCGCAATGTAGCATGTAACAAGTAAGAAAAAGATGTAAAAAGTACTATGACTCTTTTAAACTACTTAATAAAATATTAAGAGAAATATTTAAAGTTAACTAAATAATAATGACCTGAAATGCAAAAAAAAAAACAGTTCGTTACACGTCCATCCGCATAGCACTTGTAGTAGATTGTAGATTGCTATTATATTTATAGTGATGGATTGTTCCGGGTCTGGGTGTTTGTGCATGTGGAATTTATGTATGTAAAACGCACCCACGACGCAGGAGAAATCCTACTGTGGGGCATCGTTTTTTATTAAACAAAAGAAAAAAACAAAAAGAACAAAAATTGATCTCCAGGACAGGCAGCAAACCTTATGTGTTGCCCACGACCCCGAGGAGCGATCTCGGCGAGCCGAGATACTTAGCCAGGTATTTCGCGACCACTGGACAGTCCAGCAGGACATGGGCAGCCGTTTTATCCTCCTTCATGCAGGCTCTGCACATAGGGCGGCTATCAGTGACACCTACAGAGAACAGAAAATTTTTATTCTGTTCTCTGTAGGTGTCACTGATTTTGTTAAAAGATCCGTGTCTTGTTATGGTGCAATGATGCGATTGTTAGTAGCAGGCAAAGCTTCCTTCGCCTGTTTTCACACAGGATGGTTTGTCCAGATGTGTGCATGTAGGTTTCTAGTGCGATTACAAATTAGACAGCGAACATACCTGAGAAGAAGCGGGAACCCTCCCGAGCAAGCTCGTCCGCAGCGTCGTTATTTTATTGAATTGACATACCTCATTTAGTCGTTCGTAGCATTCACATATTATGAGCCCTGAATTCATGACATTACCGCCATGCTCGTGTCAGAGAGTATTCTTATAGGATGATCTTTTACTTTCCTAGCTGCTATGGCCGATGCCGCTTCAATAATGCCCATACACTCACCTTTTAACAGAGTGTTTTGTAAACAAAGTGATGTACATATTCAAATGTTTAGACCTTCTGAGAAGATTGTAGAATCAGTATCAGTCTCTGTTTTGGGCCCATCTGTGAAGATTTAGAGTTCTCGTGGGTTCGGTTCTTCAGTACGATGATTCTCATATAATTGTATTTTGTACCTTTTGTCAAAAAATAAATTGTTTGGGAAGCCTGTAGAACTGGCATTTCTGCAAAGAGTTCTGTAAGTATATTGATGTGTGGGATCTTTTATTTGTTCCAGAGATCTCGAGTCTTATGGCCGCCAAGTCTGCTTCCTGTTGTTGTTGTTCCAGGTGCAGTGGTGGCAGATCCAATATGACTTCAAGGGCTGCTGAGGAGGTGGTTCTCATGCATCCCGTTGTGGTCAAACACGCTAGTCACTGTCATTTTTGTAGTTCGTTTCTTCTAGCAGTGGTAAGTTTCGTTGTGGGCTACCATACTACTGCCCCGTAGGAGATCATTGGGTGGATGATCATCTTGTACAGCCATAGAACGATTTTTGAAGACAAACCCCAGCGTTTGCCAATCATCCTTTTACATTGCCAAAAAGTGATACTTACCATGTTGATCTTATTTTTTATGTGATTGTACCAGTTTAGTTTGCTGTCCAATATTTACCATATCTGGGTAGGTGATATCTATTCAGTATTCGTTTGTGAGTAAACGTTACCATTTCAGTTTTATTTGGGTTTACTGTTAGGTCATATTCCATGCACCAGCGTTCTAATATGTGTAGCGCTGTCTGTGTAAGACTATACTAGCATGCTTGCCTGATATAAGAATTGCTAAGTCATCTGCGTACCCTATTGTATAAAAATGATTTACATTTAGTTTTGTGATGAGTTCGTTGATGACTATATTCCATAGGAGTGGTGATAGTACACCTCCTTGTGGGCCTCTGGTTATTATTGCAGTTTTACTCTCACTATTCGTTTGTTTAGTGTGTTCATAATCCAGTCTATTTAGGCAGTTTCCATTCATCATGTTGCATATACTGGTGAAGTTGGTTTTGTCAAAACCTCATTCTATGTCAATGAAAGTGCGCACATATTTCTGGCAAAGGGCTTCCTTGATTTGGCTAACTACCAAATGAAATGCCGATTCTGTCGATTTACCTGAGCTGTACACGTGTTGGTTGTTATGCAGAGGTTTGCTTATTAGTGCCTATCGTCTCAGGTCTCTTTCACACATTTTTTCCATTGTTTTAAGCAGAAAGGATGTGAGGCTGTTAGGTCTGAAAGATTTGTCAAGATTCTATTCAGGCGTCTTGTATGGGTGCAAATTGCGTATGGCCTGAAATTGGAGTTTATCCCCTTTTACTATGTATTGAGCATTATTCCAGTCATGGTTGTTAGGGATTGTTCTTTCCTATTGCCAGTCTATTTCTTGAAGTAGTCTACACCCCGGGACGTGTGATTCTAGCAGGATTCGTTGTGCTTCAGCTCATATGTGTATGTATTGTCGGGTTTGCGGAGCGTGCTAGGCCCTGAGATGGTTTGTTGGGCCAAGATTTTCCTTAACCGATTTGCTTTTTCACAGGTTTCTATACTACTGCAGAATTTCCGCCATCCCGTTCACAGTTCACTGATACCTGATGCATTTTTATACTCGGACTTAGCGTTTATGTATAAGTTCCACTCTACATCAGCTGATTTGTTGATTACTCTATTTAGGGCTTTCCGTACCTTCATACGTTTCCGCTCTAGTTCATTACCCCACCAGGTCTTAGGGTCTTACCTTTGTCGTTGATTATATCCATCCCCCAGAGGGGGTGATGTGCGTAGGAGTCGGTTCCGATAACGACCTCCAGTCCAGTTCTCTCGCAGTAATATACTAGCTGGTAAGGTCGTGTGGTGGTGGTGCGTTAGCCTCCGGCATATATCCCGAAACGATGACCATGTTCGGTTCCTATTCGTTTTGGAGCCTTATTACATACAAGTCTCTGGAAGAGAAATCTGTAAAGGTTGTGCATTTGTTACTTGTTGTGTAAATACTCGCTCTTGGGTAGTGGTGATCGTGATAGCTTACCCCGTAAGTTAAAGAGGCCCCGTATGCGGCTAGCCCTAATCCACTGCTCTTGTATCAGGGCTATGGCCCTATGTTGTACCTCCATCCACTTGCGTATTTCAGCCGTCGCAGTTTTACTGTGGTGGAGGTTTGCCTGTTGGATTTTAATTGGCGATGAAGGGTACTCCATCACTGAGTGCGCCTTCCTTCATCTTCGCCAATCTATAGCTCAGTCAGTAGGCCCTCAGCTTCATCATCTACTGTGTCAGAGTTGGACAACATAGTGCAGTCCACATCCTCTACAGAGGTGATCATCTATCTCATGATCGCAGAAGATTCCAACCCGACTACGGGTGGAGTGCTCTCGGGTGCCGATTGGGCGTTCTGTGGCCCGCCTGTTAACCCGGCGCTGGTCGAGTTCGAGTTGCCCACAGAGTTACTATCCGGGTGAGTTTCGACAAATTTGCTGCCCCAACCCTGGAATTTGACGTGCAGCCGCCCCACATACGCATGCAAAGCGGCGCTCAGCCTTCACAAGTTCCGGGATTTGATCCCCCGGGATCGAGACTACCACGAACCACCCGTCACTCTGTTTTTCAGCATCGAGTAGAACCACTTCCAGTACTTCGATCCAGGGGTTCTGGTAGGCCAGCATGCGTCCAATGTCGAGTGAATCCTTCCAGATTCCCTGCTTGACTAGGATGAGAATACCACAAAGTATGCATCGTGTTAGCTCGGATTGTCACCAGGGACGGGTCCGAGATATACCCGTGCAACCACTGAATTGTCTTCTGATCTTAGTACTAGAGCTTTATTACACCTTCAGCGTGTATCGGTTTGCCTCTGAACACAGGTCCTGCTGTACCAGGTTCCTTTAAGTTCCAGACTTCATTTATTATCTTCATTTGGATGCCAGTGAGGGATTTGTCGGCATCCTCTTTCGACTAATAGGCATGGACTCTAAATATTTTCGTTCTAACAGGGTGTCCCGCGACACCTCGTCCTTTTTAATTCGCAAAACTGTTTATTGTCTTCAATAGAGGTGGGGCCCTTTATATCCACGGGCCTAAAATGCCTACTAAGCCCATGTAGATCCGCCTCTGTTGATGCCCATAACAAATGCTGTGACACACAAAACATTTCTGTGTGGCACCACACAGCGCCGTCCCTCTGAGACACATCAGTTCTAAGTCGCATATGCCCAGTTATTACACTTGCTCTCAGTGCCGTTTGAACACCTGGTACTGCTTCACGGCAGAATAACTGACCCTGGGTTGGTACCTACCTAGACGGATATCAGCATAGGAATCCTACCACAAGCATTATTATTACGTATTTTTATACTTTAGTGCTAGACGCTGTGGTATTGTGGTGTGTATGTAGTTTAGACGATGGTCGACCTCAAGCTATGTTCCTTTCGATCAAATGTTGGGAGTGGTTGCTGCTACAATAAAAATAACAGATAAATTATTTATTTCTTTATTCATTTTATAGTCAACATTTACTATTTTAGGTATTTAACTATCACAAAACATTTTATTTAAAATAATTTATAATTTAAACAGAAATAGAAGTACAATGTCACAATCTTAATTCAATCTAAATGTCATCAACATTCGTCAAATTTTGTTTTGTAGTATTAAAGTAGTATGTAATCGAAGCTGCCTGCTCTTTATGTCTTTACCTCTCATTATATAAAATAAAAACTAATTGTGAGTCATTTGAGACAAAGACGTTTAACAGTTACCTATTTTAGCCCCACCTTAGTATATATATATATATATATATATATATATATATATAATATAGTAAATCGAATACTAAGAAAATTCTGAAGTAATAGTAAACGTCTGACCGAGGCGGTTAGTCTACCGTATCCTCATGAAGACGAACAGAAACAAGCATACATACAATCACTCCATACAAGGGGTAGGCAGAGGGCCGGGGGCGAAAAGTGGGCAACAAATGTAGCTCACTTTTCGCCGCCGCGTAAAACGAGACGACGGGTGGCGAACCACGTCGTCCCAAAAATCTTACTCTCCATTGCGTTACCACGATCAATATAGTGACAGCATTGCAAACTATGGCGTTTTTCTGCACGAGTAAAGGCTGTCCGTACAAAAAAAAGCAAACTAATTTAATAATATTTTTGTCAAAATATATCAAGTCAAAATATGATTCAATTTAGAGTAACACTCGCCTGAGCCGCATGAGTACAGTTATATCGTTATTTATTGACATTTTGATGCGTACTTCCCGTACGCTAATTTTAAAACTTATGTATTTTTTTCATATATTTTTTTTTAATTTATAATGGACAACACAAAATATGCGCAATCTACAACAACGAACTCTAATGTAGATCAAAAATCTACTTGCATATTTGACAAATACCTTATGGATAGTAGACGCATCCGTGAAATCACTTACTTAGTCATTGTCTGAAGTGTTTATAAATGAACTTCAGATACCCCTTACAGTATTTACCACGCAAAATGTCTTGTTCGTAAATCATTGTGACTGATGCTAAAATAATAATATAATTTAGACTGTACATAAGATAAAAACACTATACTGCTTTTCTTATAAAACTTCATTACTATTACTTTTTTATATTTTTTGGATATTTTTGATCTACAATTCTTAATTATATATAATTATATTCTTAATTATCGAACCTTTCTGGCTTATTGCTATTGATACAGGCAGGCGTGAGCAACCTTCCGAACCGACTCACCGTTTTTAAACCAATTTTTTTCGACTTGTGAACGAAGGAGACGTGACGACATTTGACCGATCGTACAGAGTTACAAATTACAATATTTGCGAGTGAATAAAAACAAGTGAGAAAGAGATACACTAATCATAGAAATATCACTGTTGATTCCATGTTTGTAATGTTCTAAATGAAACATATCAATGCTCATGTTGGTGGATTGGTTAGTCACAATTTCGATAAAATGTCCCTGTTATCAAATTTCAAAGATGATGCACTTTCCGCACGTCTACCTGGTATCTGGTAGTATCCCCGATTTGGAAACCCAGAAACAAGTTCAGTTTATAAAAATTTAAATGATGATATTTGTAATGTCTTGATACCTTATTTGATAATTGTATTTTGCTGTTATATACATAAATACTAATGCATTTTTAATTTATTCTCTTTACTAAATACGAAACGATACACCATAGATAACATAAACCATAACAGTGCTATTAAAATTAAAATAACGACTACAAATGCAGCAATGACGTCGAGTAATGCCAGCTGATATAGAGGCATGTCTCTAGCCGCTGAATGAAGAGGGGCGGCATTGCCCCATCGTATAACTCTTTCAGTCCAGTAAACAGCTGTTTCTAGAGGATCCGCTTGCCTGTCCCGCCAAATGCTTGAAACACGGCGAGCGTTCACCCGAGTTCTGGAAAAGACGAATTTTTAATGATATGAATAATTTGAAAAGCATTGTAGAAAAATGTAGTTAGTATCTAATGAAATAAAAATACACTTTTTAATGATGGCATTTGTATTTTATTTTTTTAAGACATTTTTTTTATTGTATAATGTGACAAAACGTGGAAAACGTTCACCCGATGGTAATTGCAATGTCTGCCCAAACGCTGTGCCACCCAGAAAATCTCTGTGACACCACAATGCGCCCGTCACCCTCAGACATCAGTTCCTAGGTCTCATATGCCCGGTGATTATGCTAGCTCTCAGTGACCTTCAAACCGAAACACAGTAATGTTTGCACACTACTGCTTCACGGCAGAATAACTGGCCCTGGGGTGGTACCTACCCAGACGGATTCTTGCATAAGAATCCTACCACCAATAGCCCAGACATGCTGTAGCAATATAGGATTTTAGTAACTTGATTGATTAGAGTAATTTACTAAATTCATTGATCGACCAGTGCATATAATGATGTACTTATCGCGAGAGCGTAAAATGTCTGTTAAATAATAAAATTTATAGATACTACCTACAACACAGATTGATAATCTGTAACATACGTTTTTTTTATGAAGTAATCACGTATTACACTGGTTGTACTAAATGGCGCTAAACTGTACGTTTAGTAACTTGGCCACAGTGTTCTCTATTTAAATTCGAATAAAATAATAATTTACTCAGCGTTCTTAATTATGAGATCAGACAGAAATATACACAGATTTTTGGCGCCAACTCAAAAAGTGGCGGTTGTGTTTATAGAATTTTGTAATTTCTGTGTGTGATGTTTAATGTTGATAGCTTATTATGCAACAAGTGCTCATGAAAGTGTATAGTGATTGGAAAATTTAATTCAAGACCAAAATTGCACTTTTCGTTTTATCTACATCAGTCCTGCAAAATCAAAAATTTTATTGTCTATCATTATAATGTCGAAATTTTCCAATCTTGCTGCTTGAAAATTGTTTATCTGGATATGTTACTTGACAATGGAAAATAGTGTACGATTGTTTCCGAAAATAAATAAATATAAAAAAGTGTTAGAAGGTAAAAGAAAAAAAAAATCAGTCTGTGTTTCTAGTTATAGCTGTTAAATGTAAGAGAGAGATTTGTATGTAATGAAAGTGATGTGAATGTCTGCTCTCGAAGTCCACTAACAATTATTACATTAAAGATAACTTACTCAGCGCTCAGTACGAAAGTGAGGGCTTCAGTCAGGGCTTGCTCAGTGAGCTCCATATATGGCACAACCTTTGCGAAGCCGACCGCAGCTGCGGCAGCGGCGTTAGCAGGCTGGTCACCGAAGAACGGCACCACTACCATCGGCTTGCCTGCAGATATCGCCTCCGTCATGCCCAGAAGACCGCCGTGTGCTATGAAAGCCACTATTTTCTTGTGCTCTGTGGACGAATACATTTAATGTTAAAATTACTTTTTCAAAAAAGCTGAAAATACCTTCAGGGTTCCATTTCTAAAAAGAAGGTGTGATTGAGAATCTTGCATCTTTATAGATGATATAATACGATTATTTTTATTCGTTTTTTCTTTTCTGTCTTGTGTAATTTTAGGATTCAAATGTAGCATGTAGTGTTTGCTTTTAGATATTGAAATAATGTGCTAAATATTTTGTGGACAACGGTGCTGGTTGTACAATTACTATATAAGTGTTTTAGTTTATGAGTGTTTAGAGTAAGGTGTATTGTACAATTGTTTGTTGTTCCTAATAAATTAAAAAAAAAAAAAAGGTCAAGGAACTTTTACGGTGAGATTTAAGTGTTTGACCGTCTGTGTAAACCGTTTTCCCAGTAACTGCTCTTGGTATTGCAGAATATCATTTAAACGGACTTACTTTAATAATTCAATTATTTTTTAATCGGGCTTAGTTTTCGATAAAAATATGTGTTTACACCCTCCTCATCTCCGAAGTTTATAACCTAAAAATTCTGCAATAATTCTTCAATTATATGTTGGGCAAGTCCAGGCTAGGAGCCGAATCTAGGACACGCAGCATAGAATTTAAGTACTCTGGCCACTATGCACCGCGGGCGTCAAATAGCATTAATATTACAAAAAAAAAAAAGAAAATGGAGAGACAGTTCTTCAGAGCTTCCATAGAAAAAATACGGAACTCACAGCGCTATAGTCTGAGTCACACGTGGCCGGTCTTGGTGTAGGCTAGGATAGCTTTAATAATTTGTTTCATAACGCCCACGGGGGCTGGGTTATTCCGAGAAATACATATTCACTGGTGGTAGGATTCCTAGACAGGAATCCGTCTAGGTAGGTGCTAGCTAGTGCTAGCGTGCAAGCATTACTGTGTTTCGGTTAGAAGGGCACTGTGAGCGAGCGTAATCACTGGGCATTTGAGACTTAAGAACTGATGTCTCAGGGTAACGGGCGCAGTGTGGTGTCACACATTGGTTAAAATTTCCCTCTGTCGACTTTCACGACATCCACGGGATTAGACGAGGTGATAGATTCTCTTAAGCCGCCAACACACGTAAACCTTCAAAAAATGTTTATTAACAATATGTGAGAAGTTATTTGCGATAATAACATAATACGTTATCAATTATTATTTTTATTAGTCAATTAATATAATTATAGGAGCGTAAAAAGTCAACTTTATAGATTCTGTAGTTACGCCGAAAAGATTTATTTGTTGTAATGCCGCCGTTTATTTCTTTTTTGAAAGTGTTCATAAAATTTTTTTTAGTACCTGGTTTATGATTATAATCCTTATAAGACGTTGTTTTCTTATGATTTTTAGTTGATAGCCTTTTAATTCAACCTTTATATCATTGTTAAAGAGTACATACCACGAATTATAAGATTTAATATCTATTTATTTAAACTTACGCAATAGATAACGATCCTTCTTATTTGTGACAGCTTCCAGCTCTTGCTTGTTCGCAGTTTAATTAAACTTATGTAATATCAAACATACTGGTATAAAAGGTAAGTAAATAAAGTAAATAAGCAATATTATGGCTTAATTATAGTAAAATGTATTATAATAATAAAAGAAACAGCCTGTGCAGCTTGGCTAATGGAGTCGGGAATGGCGGGCTCGCGTACTTCACATGTTCTTGAAATATTTTTAATTACTAAATAGATGTCATTGAAGCATGTGCCTTGCAGTGAGACGAAAAAATCCGATTAATATTGTAGTAAAAATCAAAAAAGCCAATGGCTAACCTAATTTGTACATGTCATGTCGTTTAAAAGGATGGCTCCCCTTTTTTATCTGATGACATCATGGCAACTCATAATATTGATGACGTCATCTCAAGGAAAAGCGTTTACGTATTTACGATTCTAAAAACATTTAAAGGAATTTCCTTAAGGAATGATAAATAAGTGACCTCAGAAACAGTGTTAAGGATCACGAGTAACCACAAGGTAGCGTGAGTGTTTTATTCATTTTTTTTTTCATTTTATTATTAATCAATTTTTAAAGAAATCAAGAAAAATAAAGGTTTTCACTAATAGATGTTTTTTAATTGGCTAAAGGGGGGATGAGACGAAAAAAACTTTCACCCGGCGGTAAGTGCAACGTCTGCTCATAAAAGATGCTGTGCCACCCAGAATTATTCTTTGCGACATAACATTGCGCCGTTCACCCTTAAACACCAGTTCTCAAGTCTCATATGCCCAGTGATTACACTAGCTCCCACTGGCCTTCAGACCGAAACACAGTAATGCTTACACACTACTGCTTCACAGCAGAACAACTGGCCCTGCGGTGGGCGGTATCTTCCTAGACGGATTCCTGCATGGGAATCCTGCCACAATCCTTAATTATAATTAAAGAAGTCAAATTGATTGAGTTACATCCTTAATAAGAAAAATGTTTATGTATAATTAGCTGTGCTCCGCGTAAAATGATATTGCAAATATTTATATTCATATCTTCTGAACCTTGCAAGATATCGAAGTGGTACATACACCAAATGTATAAGTATAAATAGCAGTTTTCATTTATTTTAAAGCACAGACAGTGATAATATGATGATGATGATGATGTTCTCCTAGTCGATTTCGACCACGGCGACAACTTCCGAATACTGTCGAGAGCCATCAACTGCGCAGGAGATATTATAGTGCCATAAGTGTACGCGCAAACACAGAGGCACTCACTCGTCCCAATCTACCCGCGCCCGATGTAACGCTGATGCGATAATATCGGAGGTAGGCTAGGATGCAGTATCAGAAACACGGGGACAAACACAACACAACCAGACCCGAAAACCAACAATTTGTGCTTTAGCACAAATGTTGGCTCCGGCTGGGATTCGAACCCGGGACCAGCGGCGTAGAAGTCAGGTACTCTGACCACTAGGACACGCGGTCGTCACAGTGATAATATATTAATATAAGTCAAGAAAAATGTATTAAAATAATAATGTCTAAATGGTCTCTTCCGGAGGAAGGCCTTTATCCAGCAGTGGATCATTATCAGGCCGACGAAGAAACACCTTAAAGTTCCCACTTAGGAACGCATATAAAAAGACGTTTTTTCATGGTAAGCAATCAGTTAACCACCCATTTACCATCTCCAAATACATACTCGTGTACACGTATATCTAGATCATCATCAAACAGTCCACTGCTGGACATAGGGCTCTCTCCAGAAGGGAGGATTTGTCGTTTGGGATTGCATTACCAGATGCCTCGCACCTAGGACACCGCTGCCCGCCATACACCGTGTACGTATTTTAGAACTATAATTTTTGTAGGTTATTTAGCCACCTATCAGAATGTGTTCCGATGAAAAGGTTAATATTATTAATTGATCGAGACACATCCTCAAAATATAAGAGAGAAGTATTCTCAATTTTTTTTTATTAAATTAAATTCTTTTATCTTTCTTGATTTAGTAATATTTGATTGAAGAACTCATCCTGCTTTGTGGTTATTCGTGATTCTAATACATTATTTCTGTGATTACTAATCTATCATTCCATTAATCTATCCTTTAACGTTTTAAGAAACGTAAATGCCAAAATGATTTTCGTTGAGTTAACGCAGAGTAATAAATTGTTCAAACTTACGTAATAGATAATGTATAATTGTGATCATTCACTAACTTTTTTTTTTGCGATTTATAATATCAAACATATAATATAAACATTCAAAATGTTAGAAAATAACGTTACGATTACAATAAATAATCCGTAATTAATCCGTCTAGGTAGGTATTGTAAAGTCGGCATCTCTATCTCTGTTGTATTCTATGCAGGAATCCGTCTAGGTAGGTACCACCCCAGGGCCAGTTATTCTGCCGTGAAGCAGGAGTTGTGTAAACATTACTGTGTTTCGGTTTTACAGCTGTTGAGGCTAGCGTAACCACTGGGCAAAATGAGACTTAAGAACTTATGTCTCAGGGTGCTGGACACAGTGTGGTGTCACACAGAAATTTTCTGGGTGACACAACAACTGTTATGGGCAGATTTGCTCGTTTCATCTCTTTATCTAATAAAAAAAAGGTAGCCTAGCTATCCTAGCTAACCTCCCTTGTAGAGAGAGACCTATCCGGCCTTGGGCTGTTAACAGGTCACCAATCAGTTAACCGTACACGAAGGTATGTATATACCTTCATCAACATCAGACACTCCACTGCTGGACATTGGCCTCTCACCAGAAGGGAGGACATGGCGTAATTACCACGCTTGTTCTTTTTTTATAGGAAGTAACAAAAAAAGAAATAAAAAAAAAGAATTTAAAGTAAGTACAAATTCTGCCCATAACAGATGCCGTGTCGCCCAGATCATTTCTATGTGGCATCACACTACGCCCTTCCCCTTGAGGAAATAAAATATTATGTGTGTGTGTCGTGTCTTAAAATATCAGCTATTATATGTCTGAGCCAGCAAAGACGCAGCTACCCGTCACCAGGCCGGATATCTTAAGCCTAGTATATTTTCAATGATTGCCTCTTCCACTACCTGTTGGAGAATTACTTGTTCGATTTGTAGCAGAAAAAACAATCAGTCGCCAGTCTATTATATTTTCTGGACAATAGGTTAAGTTAACAGCCTGCATATGTGAATTTAGTATAGTTAATACCAGTTTATTATAAAAGTAATTGGTGGTTATGAGTAAGCAATTACGTTGGAGTCAAATGTGTAATTTGACTGCATTAGAAATATATTACATGGCATTTTTTAGTTTTTGTCCTGTGCGAAAAAAAATATAATGACACCGTTTATGTTACTATGATCACATCTTTGTTCTTAGGCGTATTGGGCAAAAAAAAATGTTGTCGTCGAGCTATTCAGTTTTTTACCTATTCAGTTTATTATTTCGTATTATTATCATTTTATTATTATTTCAGTTAATTACACGTTCAAATAGCGTTTTGTAGTAAACGGGTTAAGAGAAACGTTCGCATGTCTGCGAGTGGCGTAAAAGATTAAGAGAGACCTTTGAGTAAGATCTCGTGACCTTCCTCTGATGGTGGAATAACCATCAGAAATACAAGAAGTTAAATTATTTATTACGAATAATTCTCCATAATAATTTCATTTTATCCTTTATTTAAAGTTTCTTCAAAGCTTTCAAAATATGTACAACCTTTGCAATAAGTACACCAGAGTTGGCAACTTTCACAATATCGATTACGTAATATCGAGATAAGGGCCTTTAACATATGAACCTGCAGATTTGGAGCAATTACGCAATTGTTAAGACACAGTTCGAAATTATGCGAATCAATTCCAGAAAGGTTTAGGCCCTACGCTGTTTATAATAAAGGTGCATTTTAATTCTTAATTTTTCATTGCGTCAACTGCACATTTGGTACGGATACGTTAAATGATTATTGTTTTTAATTTAAATAACCTATCGCGTACTACTGCATATATAGATATTGAATAAGTCAGAAGAAGGTAGGTATTACATCTGTTTATATTCACAGCTGAACAATGTTTATATTAAGTTTGATTTATAGATACATACATGGTGAGTAAAGCTGTAGATGCGTCGCTTGAGTCGGCAACTACAGTATAATGGCTTACACAAAGGGAAATTGCTGTCTAATGACTAGTTTATTGGGGTCCTTCTGTTGTAACTCTTATGACATATGTCATCTACATATGTCATCTTTTGTATACACGAACAGTTATTTAATTTCTATTAGGATATTCTCAGGTTTAAGGAATGTACTTAAAGTCTTCAAACTATAAACTAGGTTCTTCTAGTTTACTGCTTGACATTACCCACCCTTATATATTGCCACAAAACACGTAACTTTGTAGCTCTCATCAATAAAGTGTAATTATAGAGAATATAAGACTTAAGAACCGATGTTCTGGCCTATGTCAAGCAGTGGACTAGTGATAGGCTGAAATGATGATGATGATGATGACACTTTTGTACCCATCAAATAGAAGCCGAAGTTGTGTTGTACACCACTGCTCGACGGCAGAACTAGCACTGTGAAGATGAACTTATGCATATATCGAATAACATATAAGGAATCCTATTACCACTAAGATTACCAAGCTGGCCAATTTCTAGCCAGTCGGCCCTGCGGTTTCACTCGCGTAAATTAAGCTTACCACATGACCTCGCCATACGGCATGGTATTTACATTCCCGGTAATGTTCGGCGTGTAGCTTCTTAAATCTTTAGCGTATCAAAGGTTTATAACCTTAAACCTTTCCCAATAAACGGGCTACTTAATTCAAACTAAATTCGCGCTACTGAGATTAGCGCGTTCAAACATACACACTTTCTGCTTCATTAAATTGTAGTAAAATTAAGAGACTCACGTAAGAGTTCGTACTGTGGCAGCCATTTCACTCGCAGGATATTTCCCGTGAGCGTGCCCTCCTCACCACTGTCCTCAAACTTCCAGATGACTCTCTGCTTTAGCTTCGAGAGAACATTCACTATAATTTCCTCCTTGTACTTTGGTATGGTCGCTGTCTTGATCAGAGATCCGAAGCTCAGTAGAATCACACCGTGCTCCGATTCGTTCAAGAACCGCTCGATATACTGTAAAAAGATAATATAAAATTATGCAACAAATTTACAGAGGCTGACAGCGAAAGGATTAGGTGTTCGCCTAAATCTTCTACTCAAACGACCTTCAGTTCGGTTTCTGGTCGTTAAAACACGAGCAGCGTACTATTTGGTTTCGACATTGGGGCATTAACAAGCATGTCGACCACTCGGCTACTGGACTGTTTGATTGCTGCGCCGTGGGTCCCGAGTTCGAATCCTAGGCGGAGCCAACCACCACGGCAATACTTTGACTGATGTAATGCCATCAATCACACCGTGAAAGTCCTTTACTTTCAGACGAGAAAACCATGCATTTATGTCTTCAGCAATTAATAATAACATTAATATATTTACGATTTTTTTTATTTTATCTTTAGTATAGGTATAGAATATAGAAGTAATATAATAATCGTTTTTCATTGTGTCGATGTCACAGAGCGAACACTGAATCATCCTTTGTCAGGTAAGAAATAATATTTACTTATAAAACGAAAACAAATGTTCGAGAAAAGTTTAAGTGCACAGTTAAATAATGTCAGTATCAAACGAAGAAAAATTCGAATACGTGAGCATAAACTCGATAAGCGTCTCCTGTGTTTTATTGTTAAAAAAAATAAAGTGGACGTTGAATTTTTTACGACCACAGAATATTTAAGATAAGACTTGGAACGCAATATCAATTGTTCCATTTTGAAGACTGTCCTTTGTTGTAAGGTCAATATAACCGAATTTTATATTTATTTATTGATTGACATTTTTTACTCAAGTATCGAGTAAGCCTTCAATACGGCAGGTATTTTTTGCAGTAATATTTTGTGATTAACTGATATCAATCCACTAGCCTGGTAGATTTACTGGTGGTAGGATTCCTATGCAGGAATCCGTCTAGGTAGGTACCACCCCAGGGCCAGTTATTCTGCCGTGAAGCAGTAGTATGCAAACATTACTGTGTTTCGGTCTGAAGGGCACTGAGAGCTAGCGTAATCACTGGGCATATGAGACTTAAGAACTTATATCTCAGGGTGACGGGCGCAGTGTGGTGCTACACAGAAATATTCTGAGTAACACAGCATCTGTCATGGGCAAACGTTGCACTTACCAGCAGGTGAACGTTTTGCTCGTCTCGACACTTTATCAAATAAAAAAATAAAAAAAAGATAATAGCAGAAATGAATAGTTTTTTTAGAACGTTTCTGTGTGGCAGCTGGCAGCTTATTGCGTTAGTCTCCCAGAATCATTATTTCTTAGGTATCGTTAATTGATAATTATAGTTATTTAATCTATAATATTTAATCTATAAATAAATATCTTTTATAAAGTCTATTTATATATTATATATGTATTTTAAAACCTTAAGGATATAGAAGTTTTCGTATTATATTGTTTCATGAATATATGCTTAATAACAGCGCTGCGGAAATTTTCCTGCAGCGTAATGCTGAGTCAGATCCTTTTCGTTTCTGCAATGTAACACTACTATGTTTCAATAATTTTGTTATTGTTACTTGTTTTTCTATTTTTAACGTATCTTGTTGTATAGAGCGTAACAACGAAACTTTTCTTTCTTCTTTCTTTCTTTCTCAAATACCGGGTTATTATACTAGCTAACGTGTCCTTTAGGTCGAAACAGTAATGATTGCACTGTAGTGCTTGACTGCAGAATAAATGGTAATGCAGGGGTAGTAGTACACGGATTCCTGCAAAAGAATCCTACCATATTCCATAAAATAAAAAATTATTTAATCTATACATTTTATATAATCGGTGTTCTTTTGGAAGGATTTGTGGTTTATCAAATCTGATATAATGGTTGGTATGATCCAGAACATGGTCACAGACTGCGGATTTCCTAGAGCGACGATGATTCCTAGATTATCCTTGCAAAAGAACACCGATTCCTACCAAGGATGATTCGCGAGGCTATAGAAATTAAAAATACATCCTAAAATCAATGGAGAAGATTGTTGGGTATTACCACTAAATCAAAAACCAAGCATACCACATGCTTGGTTTATATATAGGTAAAACAAGCAAGACATCAAGATACAGTTAGCTCTTTCTGCGTAGATTGTACCAAAAATTATAATTAAAATGTGAAAGTACCCCGTGTTGTAAAAGTATGACATCAGGACATCTGTCACCTCAGTCCTCCCGTGACCATGGGTGCTGTAAATCACTCGAAATGTCGGGTTGGAAATAGTTCAAAATTAAACGAGATTTCAAATTAGCTATATATTTTATATTAGATGTGTGGTGACGGCACGACGGGAATAGATAATCTGCCAACCTATTTAACCCGTATCCCTGTGGGAGTCGTAAGACTCGACCGAGAGAAATGCCTGCACATCGCCAGTGATATAGTCGTGAGCAGTAGTGTGCAAACATTACTTTGTTTCAGTCTGAAAGGCACTGAGAGCTAGTGTAATTACTAACATATGATACTTAAGAACTGATGTCTCAAGAGGACGGGCACAGTGTGGTGCCACAAAGAAATGTTCTAGGTGACGCAGTATTCGTTACGGGTAGACGTAACACTTACTCCTCCCATAATAAAGCAGTAAACTATTAACAGGTTGGTGATGATGAAAAAGAGGAAAAGATGCAAAAATATTTAACGTCTTTCATCATTTGAAACCAGTCATCAACCGTCATTCATATTGAAAACCAGGAGATGGGAAGCAGCATCTTTCTTAAAACATCTGAATAAATAAACTGCGGTTGACAACCCGCCGGGCAAGCGTCGCAAACTACGGCAAACTACGGCAAAATCCCCTCAAATTGAGAGCTACAAACTTTTGTGGTAATCAAAGGGGGAGGCCTATGTTCAGTAGTGGACTAGTGATAGGCTGCAATGATTATGATGATGATGTTCATTACTATTATCACCTTTGCAGCTCACTGCTCTGACCTCTCCCAAGAGTGTTTTACCATAATAGTTCACTCTTGGTTGTTTCGCGATCGCTAATGAAACGGTTTTGTAACACAGCTAACAGATAAAACACAAGCTGTATTTAAAAAAAAAACATAAAGATATTTAATGAACCCACACTAAATGTCGATCGCTTCACTGATAAAATTAAGTGCGAAAAAGGCAAATCCTGCGCATTAAAAACCGTGACATAATATTTTAACTGATTTTATACGTTATTACGTATCCGTTAAAAATATTTTAACATTAATTACTTTACGGTCGTTTGTTTCTGGGCTAATTGTTTTCACACTTATGTCAACACAATTCACCTATCATTTCATTATGTCCTTCTGGTCGATTATCGACCGTGGCAACAATTCCGAATACTGTCGGAGGCTATCTACTGCTCTGCAGATATTATAGTGCCACAAGTGTACGCGTAAACACAGAGGAACTTACTTGTCCTGACCTACCCGCGCCCGATGTAACGCACACGTTTTAAGAAGAGAGGTACTCGTAAGTTTGGTTGCAGTATCAGATACACGGGGACAACCATAACACAACCACCAACCAAACCCGAAAATTCACAATAAGTAAAATTTATGCAAATTTTGATTGCGCCTCGAGTTCGTTTCTGAGTTTTGCATAAATTTTGGCTCCGGCTCGGGTTCGTAACTGAGATTTAAATTAAGCAAAACGAATAAAGTGAACTCCATCCGCGTCCGCGACTTAAGATCAAAAACTTTGTTGTTTTTGACCAGTTAAAAACATTTGCCTTGACCTCACTAAAGTCGAAATCGAACAGAAGGTTTTGCGCGTGGTGAGATTCCTTTGCGGGAATCCGGCTAGGTAGGTACCACTTCAGTGAGAGTTATTCTGCCATCAAGCAGTTCGCATACATTACTGTGTTTCGGTCTGAAGGGCACTGATAGTGTAATTACTGGGCATATAAGATTCAAGAACTGATTTCTCATGCTGACGACCGCAGTGCGTTTTTTATGGACAGACGTAACACTTTCTATCAGTGAACGATTAGGTGCACTCATCGCTATCTGTCATAAAATAGGACTTTGATTTGAATTACACAGTAAATCCAAGTTAATATAATATCAATGGTATATAATATGGCTATACAAATAAATTACATTAGTGTCTGTTTGTAATAACAAAAGATAAAACATAGACAAAAGATTTTTAAAATTTTTGTCTGTCTGTCTTTCTGTTTGTTCCGGCTAATCTCCGAAACGGCTGGATCGATTTTGACGGGGCTTTCACTGACAGATAGCTGATATTATAGCGGGTAACTTAGGGTACTTTTATTTTATAAAAGTAATTATAGTTCCGCGAAAAAAAATTGAAACCCCAAAATCCGATTCAAATATACATGTATATCATCGATCGGGGTAAGCTTTTTTACACGGGTGAAACTGCGGGTCACAGCTAGTATTATATAAAATCAATGAGAATTAAATTTGATCATTCTTCATGCATTTATAAGTGGCATTAAGTTATGATGATGGTTATGTCATCTCCGCAGGATATTAGTTTCATTTGTATTTTAATCAAAGCAAAGAAATTCAAATTATAATTTCAAATTATACGGGCGTCTGCAAGTGGGTGAAAATTCAATTGGAAAATTCCATTACATTCCAATTTAATTCCATTACATTAAAAATGCGATAAAAAGCTTACGCGAGATGTGTGTCAGAGACGTAGGACAATCATTATACTTTACATCCACATTACGATAAAAATGTATTTGTTTCACAAATATTAGCTTTGCTTGCAATTCGAAGCCCGAATTCTAATTCTTCTTCTTTTTCGATCCTGTAATTAGCTACCAAATCGAGCCATTTTTGCCAATGTCAAGTAATAATTTAATTATAACAAAGACTTCATTTCGATCGACAGTAATATGACAGTAGACTTGTACTGGAGATTTTCTGGATATAATTTTGGTCTAGAATTGAATTTTCCAATCACTGTACATTTTCATGAACTTCCTGCATAATAAACTAGTTAATAGTGCCAGGCGTTACTTTGCGGAAAAGCATTATCTGAAGGAAAGAAAGTAAGTTTGCCAAGATCCGCATGCAAATTTTAAAATGGTGTACTATTCAGTTTTTTTAGAGAGGGCGGCCGGTGCTCTTCAAACATTAGGTAATGCATGCCATTTTAATTTTGCATTGATTTTAGCAAATTAACTTTCTTTCCTTCATACAATAAACTATCAATATTAAGAATCAAAACACAAAATATACATAGAAATTACAAAAATCAACAAAAAACTGCTGCAACTTTTTCAGTTGGCGCTAAAAGTACAAAGACAGGATTTATTGATTCAGCTTAGGTAATGTGTCACCACCCTAACAATAAAGAGCTGATTTGTGACAAACAACCGTAAGACCGGTTATTTATATTGACCTACTTATTAACGGTTAGAAAATCTTCATGGCCAAGGTTTCTATGTCGACCAGTCGACATAGAAACTACTATATGGACACTTGTGTATTAATATCATTATCAAAAGAAATGAACATAATGGAAATTTGCGAGATCTTTTCTTTCTGAATCGACTCCTGAATCTGTGAATCAGATACAGTTTGTTCTTTTCTCTATCTAAATCATGGGTCTGCCCCTACTTGTCTCAAGGATAAGTTTGTGTATCTTTTCTTATCTGAAAGCGTAGTGTACTTAAGGATATGCACTTCATCGGGTTTCTAGTGACCTCGTTTACTATCCAAGCTACACTTCTTCTGAACTCTACCAGATGCCGTCAGAAGTTCAACAAGACATCAATACTTAATTTTTTTATGTACGTACATTAAGTGCGTATTAATATATATACGAGTAGATAAGATCTTTTAATAAGTATTATTATTATTATTTGTATCGAAGTAGTATATTATTATTTGTAATACTGTTATTTTTTTATTATTTCTAGTTGTTTCAGCACACACAGCCGGAGCCCTTTGTCGCAAACATGTAACAATTTAAATGTGTTTCCAAAAGTAGTTTCGCGTCTCTATCTATCGGGATTGCAATTTCTGTACGCGTCCAAATGTTCCTTGTATCGAGTATCGAAATTGCGACTGACCCATGACACTCGATTTTTTATTGCATAAAGTGATGAAACGTACAAAACGTTCACCTAATGGTAAGTGTAACGTCCACCCATAACAAATGCTGTGACCCCGAGACCTAGAACTGTTTGTCACCGCGAAAATTTCTCTGTAACACCATACTGTGCCCATCACCCTGAGACGTAAGTTCTTCAGTCTCATATGCCCAGCGATTACGCTTGCCCGCAGTTCCCTTCAAACCGAAACACAGTCATGTTTGCACACTACTGCTTCACGGCAGAATAACTGGCCCTGGGGTGGTACCTATCTAGACGGATTCCTGCATAGGAAGCCTACCACCAGTAGGCAGTAGCTTGGCGAATAATTCCCGGCCCATAACGTTCCCAGCGGCGTTTATTGGCTGTTCTTCTTCTTTATTGGTCTGTTAGTAGTCTGCTGGATATTGACCTTTTCCAGGAAGGGAGGATTTGCCATAAATACTACTCTTGGCAAGCGAATTGGTGTTTGCAGTATAAGATTTTATTTTTATTCTCTTTTTAGTTGTGTTTGTATTTTGTGTGAGTGTGTTGTCTTTTTGTGCTTTCCAATATGACGAGATGCTTATTCCATGTATCATATGCTATGAAATTTATCAGGAATCTCCCTCAGACTCACTCGAGATGGGTTGGCAGAATTTCTTACGCTGTTCATCATAATTATTATCATCATTTCAGTCCATGATAAGTCCACCGCTGAACATAGGCCTCACCCATCGATTGCCACAAAGCACCTGTATCCACCGACTTCCCGCTAAACCGTTGTTATTTCCTGTTACCTTATCTAATTACTATTAAAACATATTTCCGACCATATTATGATTAAGTTTCCTCTGAAGCCGGCCATGATAATGATATTATTATAAGGTGAGAGGTTATCATAGTGTCTGCGCATGTAGCATATGAGGCAGTGACTTTTTTGCTCTGAGATTTTTTGCTTTAATTTTTGTATATATGTTTACGGATTTATTTTTTATAATTTGCCGAATGGTGGCAGCCTAAGCAAATCTCCCGCCCCATCTCATTCCGTGGGTGTCGTAAAAGTCGACAGAGGGAAATGAAAACAATAAGATGGGCAGCAGCATCTTTCTGGAACATGTGAGTAAATAAACTGCGGTTGCCGACCCGCCTACCAAGCGTGGCAACTATGGTAGAATCCCTCCAAAATGAGAGCTACAAACTTTTGTGGCTATGAGGTAGGCCTATGTTCAGCAGTGGACTTGTGATAGACTGAAACGACGACGACGAATCGACAATTTATGAGGAACATTAAATTTACTGGATATAGGATTTCTACGCAGTAATCCACCGCAGTGCCAGTTATTCTGCCGTCAAGCAGCAGTGTGTGCAAACATTACCGCGTTCGGTTTGAAGGGCACTAACAGCTAGTATGATCACTGGGCATATGGGACTTGAGAACTGATGTCTCAGTGTGGTGCCACATAGAAATATTCCGTTTTGCACCGAGTTTGTTATGGGTAGACGTTGCACTTACTATCAGTTGAGCGATGCACTCGTCTCATTACTTTCTTTCACAACAAAATAAGAAAAATTATCGCATCTATGACCCCCCACTCGGCAGTAGGTTGACTCGGTATAGAGGCAACACGGTTATTACCCGTTGTTATAGATAATGAAATAAGTAAACATCATTTCATTTAAATTGTTTAATTGAAGCAATTAATAATTGTACACGACGTTATAATTTTTAATTAGATTAGATGAACAATTAACTTAGAATTTAAATCTCATATTTTCTTGCACGCTTTATTGTAATTTCTGTTAGTTATCCCTAATAAATAAATAATCTGGAGTCTAGAGCATCGCTTAGAAATGCGTTTAAAGAAATATACCCAACATGTTATAGTATATACAAAAATGATATATGCATAAGAAAATAACACCATTATAAAAAGTGATGTTCACGATGAAATACAATATAAAAATTGGCATGAACGCCAGCTAGTAAACCGGTTATTCGACTTCATAGTCAGTAACTCATTCATGGGGCAATGCCACCGTGCATTGTGTGTTGTGAGCAGTGCTTTTACAATAAAAATAACTACTTTCCAGAAAGTATATAGTCTTTCTATTAACATTATTTTTTTTTCTCTTCACCGCGGTTTCACAGGCGTAAAATTATATTACAAATATATATTCATATCTATGGAATTTTGCAATATATCGATATGGAACATGCGCGAAGTTAAAATTCCTGTTTTTATCAATAAAATTTAATTGATATTCGTTGAGCCTTTTCGAGACAAACTTTAGAAAGACAAACAGAAATTCTAAAACCGGTCATTCATGATTCAACATCATCATCATCATTTTAGCCTGTCACTAGTACACTGCTGAACATAGGCCTCCCCATAGATTACCACAAAAGTTGGGAGCTCTCATTTTAGTGGGTATTTTGCCCTAGTTGCCACGCTTGGCAGGCAGACAGTTTATTTGTTCAGATGTTCCACAAAGACGCTGCTGCTCATCTCCTGGTTTTTATTGTCCCTTTGTCGACTTTTACGGCACTCTCGGGATGAGATTTTCTCTTAAGCCGCTACCACACGGCGGTATTTATGATAAGGTATCGTAAAAGTAGCAGTTTTAACTTAAATTTTGGCATTTATTTAGAAATCACAGACAGACACTTCAATTTTATTATTTATATAGATTAAATATTACACGCCAACACGACTTTCTTGAAGTGTTTTTTTTTTATTATTTTAAAATTTACCTTGAAAATAACCACTGACAATAAGGTGACTACTTTCGTAACTCAGGTGTCTCAGGTGTCGCATTTTCGTAAATCAGGTGATAATAGTAACAAGTTTTTTTTAGATATTTTACAGCTTCTTCTCAAGGCTGAGACTTTTATTTAAATATATAACGTTCACTGGGATAGAGCTTAAAATAAATTCTATATTGTTTTAACTTACGGGCTGTAAATAATTTCTCGCGTGATCCAAATGCATGCCACCGACTTCAACTAAAGCGGGTACAAAGGGTCGGATTCCGTTTAACGCATGGAACGTGTTTACCAATGTTAGTGAATAGTTTTTACTCAAGATTTTTAAATCCGGTATCGTTCTTCCGAAATGCTTCTCTATTATATCACGTTCCTTGATTTGCACCGCATAGTAGAACCATATCCTATAAAATATATTTAAGAATGTGTTCTCTAAACGCTCGCTAAAAGTCATGCTGGTCGTGAAAATGTTGGAAATAATTGGAACATAAGATGGATTGTCGGGTAGTCCGATTCTATCCGCCGACCAAGACAGTAAATTAGATGAAGATAAGGCAACTTTGGGCGCCGCGTTTCCATATACATGCAGTAGCCCAAGCATACAATCGCTGTTAAAGTTTTCCACCAATACCACGTCGTAATTTCTTTTCAATGCATCAGCCACGGACTGTAAGCTCACTGTCTTTTCACAAATGCTTACAGCTCGATCTGCTAAATTTTGAAATTCAAAGATCTGTTTCGATATTCGATTTATCACAGGAATCTTCGACAATATACTAGAAGTTTCGTAAACAGATAAATCTAATGATTCCAATCGAACTTTTGCAATGCCTTCGAGGCTGATATCTGTGTAGTTTGCAAGTGGTTTTTTGAGTGGAAAGAACGATACGGTAGTGACATGATGTCCTCGTTTAGTAAGTGACTGCAGAAAAGGATCAAAAACCATCTGGTGACTTTTGCCGGTATGGGGGAAGAGGCCAAGGACTCTCGCACAGTACGAATCGTCAACGAACACGACGACGATCAATAGAAACGGGAAAATCAGGCGGAATAGCATCGCGCACGCGTTCCACGGTCCGCGTCTTTAGGGATACTGTCGTGAGACATACGTTGATGTGAGTCCTTTATTGGTATTAACAGTGCAATGTTATTTTAATCTTGAACATACATAGGTTGATGTTTACTGAATACTTTCCGTTTAAGTTTTAAGTATTGTTCATTATAGCGATAAGAGAATTGCATACAAGAACAATGAAGAATCTGAATGAAGAATTCAATAACTCATCTACATAAAATGATATGGTTTGGCAGTCGTATTTAAATTTTAATCCATTTAGCATAAAAGCAATGTAAAGTTCAAGTTAAAGCTTCTAACATTTCAGAATACCAAATGGCTGTTTAATGAAGTTCTAAAAGTAAAGTAACAGCCTATAAATGCCTCACTGCGGAGTAAAGGCTCTCATTATTGAGCCCATAACCTAATTAAACTCGATTGTGTGCTTACCACAGACTAAATAACTTTTTATTAACAACAGATAATGATACAGATGTAGATGGAGCCAAACAAAGATGTATGCTTATTTTGATACTATAAACTAACAGTTTTGGACCCGGGAAGAATCCGCCACGTTTCTCCAACACGCGGACTTCACATGTCTTCGTTGCCGGAGACTTGAACAGCAAGCACGGCAGTTGGAATTCCAACGTTAATAACACGAACGGTAATAAACTGTACGATATAGCGGAGAGACTTAACGTAAACGTTATAGCCCCCGAAACACCAACTAGAGTACCGACGCAATTACATCAGCAGCCGGATATTCTAGACGTAGCTATAATTAAGGACGTGAACTTAGCAATAGACTCTATAGTTACGCTTCACGAACTTGAGTCGGACCACCGTCCGGTCATTTTTAAGCTGGGCCAGCCAAATGGTGAGGTCACTCAGACCAAAACCATTGTGGACTGGCGTACCCTTGCAGTCAAACTCGAGGCTACGAGCTCTCAGCACTTAGACGAAATTCCTAATACTATCGACTCGCCAGAGGTAGCCTGCCGAGCGATAAAATCCTTTTCGAATCATCTCAAAATAGCCGTCGGAGAATCCTCCCGGAGGGTTACGGTGTCGAGCGATCGACGCTGTAACCTACCGGCGGACCTCCGACGCCTGATTAGAGAAAAGAACCGTGCGACTAAAGCGCACGATAGATATAGAACAGACGAAAATAGACTCAGACTGCGCCTCCTACAAAGGGATGTTAAAGAGCGCTTATCTGAGTACAATCAAGACAGCTGGGACACTATGCTTGGAGAAATCGAGCCGTCGCACACTGCCTACTGGCAGCTGGCACGATCTCTCAAAGCAGAGCCGGTCTCACCCATGCCGCCACTCATTAGATCTAACGATAACTCGCTCGCCTTCGATGACAGCGAAAAAGCCGAATGCCTCGCAGACAGTTTAGAGAGCCAATGCACTCCGTCTCTCGCGCCTGCGGATCCCGACCACCTGCAGCAGGTAGCCGCGGAACTCGAACGCAGGGCTGCAATACCACCAGTGGGCGAACCACTGCCTCCAGTGACTCTCGACGAAGTCACTAAGATAGTCCAAAATCTTAAAAACCGATCCGCGCCTGGCCTCGACGGCATAAACAACAGGGTGATGAAATGTCTAACTACGCCGTTATTATGTCTGTTAGTCAGTATTTTTAACGCGCTCCTCTCCAGCTGCTCCTTCCCGGACGACTGGAAGGAAGCCGACGTTATAGGCATTCCGAAGCCTAATAAGCCTAGGAACATTCCGTCTAATTATCGCCCAATAAGTCTCCTCAACTCGATGGCTAAGATTTATGAGCGAATTATACTCAGTCGATTAAAAGACTATGTCCTTACAAATAATATTCTTCCAGACGAGCAGTTCGGCTTTCGGCCCGAACACTCGTGCACTCATCAAGTGCACCGCTTAACGGAGCACATCTTAGAGAATTTAAACGACCGCCCTAAGCCTGTAGGCACAGGGGCCTTATTTTTCGATGTCGCAAAGGCATTTGACAAAGTCTGGCACGACGGCTTGTATTACAAGTTGTATCACACTAATGTGCCAGACAGACTCGTGAACATCATACGAGCCTTCTTGTCTAACCGCCTATTCCGCTTTCGGGTAGAGGGAACGCGCTCCTCAAGCCGCCCTCTCCGAGCGGGGGTCCCTCAGGGCTCCTGCCTCTCCCCACTCCTTTTCTCGCTATACACTAGCGATATTCCTAAAGACCCGAAAGTCAATCTTGCGCTTTTCGCAGATGACACGGCCTTGTACTATTCCGACAAGCACAAGGGCCGCATAACGATTCAACTCCAAGCCGCAGCCGATCGCCTAGGCGAATGGTTCCGGAAATGGAGAATAGAGGTAAACCCCGAGAAAAGTGTAGCGATATACTTCTCGAGGGGCACACCAAAGCCCGCTAGACGATGTCACCCAATCGGCAACAATCAGCTAGGCACGATCACCCTGTTCGGACGCCCTATTCCCTGGGAAAAGAGCGTCAAATACCTCGGGGTCACTTTAGACGCAGCGATGTCGTTCGCTGCACACATTAAAAACATACGCAATAGAGCGGCTTTTATCTCAAGCCGTCTATACCCATTAACTTGCTCCTCAAGCAAAATGTGCTTAAGACACAAACTTCGCCTCTATAAGACTTGCATAAGGCCCGTAATGGACTATGCTTGCGTCGCTTTCGCTCACGCGACGGGCAATCAATTAAAGAAGTTACAGAGCGTTCAAAATCGATTCTTGCGAACTGCCACCGGAGCCGGTTGGTATCAACGCAATGTAGATCTTCACAGCGACTGTGAAATGCCTTTAATCTCTGAACACTTCAGAGAATTATCACGGCGGTTTTTCGAAAAAGCCGCGGTTCATTCAAACCCGCTGGTGGTTAAAGCAGCAAATTACCGACCAAACAGAAACGCGACCGAACGCAAACGTCGCCCGCGAAACGTGCTAGACGACACGGACGTCTCAGCTCTTCCTGACCACGATACTGTCAGTCACGATCCAAGCCACACTGTACACACAGTCAATAGCTTTAATATAACACGCACCACGACGCGCGACCGCCGTAGAGAGCGGCGCGCAATTGTCAATAATCACATCGCGTACACAAGATTCACCCGTGTTCCAGGGCGGTTCTCACCGTGTCTTCGAAATATTTTTATTTCTCAGACATGCAGGTTTCCTCACGATGTTTTCCTTCACCGCCGAGCACGTGATAAATTAGCACTTAAAATTGCAAGTAATAATTTTAGTGATGCCGGTACCTGGAATCGAAACCAGGTCATTCGCGTACTATGGAATTTAAAGCGAGCGCCTAGCCCCTGAACTACTAAGGACATAACATAAATGCAAAAAATCGAAAATTGAATAGATAGACAATATGGAAATGTTCAAAAAGCGCAGAGTGCGCACTGCGCAAATTCCACAATCCTCAATGCGCATAAAGAAGGATAGTTATTCTGCCTTGAAGCAGTAGTGTGCAAGCATTACTGTGTTTCGGTTTGTAGGGCACTGTGAGCTAGCTAAATCACTGGGCATTTGAGACTTAAGAACTGATTTCTCATCGTGAAGTATCCGATGAAGCTAGTATCCGATGAAGCTAGTATCCGATGAAGCTGTAAAAGCCGAGAAGGCTAACAGCAATTACATCACCGAAAATATATATCTCATCGTGACGGGCGCAGTGTGGTGTCACACAGAAATATTCTGGGTGACAAAGCATTTGTTGCGGGCGGACCATCAGGTGCACGTTTTGCTCGTTTCGTCACATTATACAATATAAAAAAGTAATGTTTTTCTTTGACATTAAAACAAAAAAACGTTGTATAGCAAAATGTGTATTTCAACACGTGTACAGAATTTTTAGAGGCCAAAGTTGTAATGATTTTTTAAGTGACAGGTTAAGAGGTTTATAATTAAACTACGTTGTACAGTCGATAGGTGTCCGGCAGAGTAGAATAGCACCTACCTCTTTCTTGCCGAGATGTCGTCGGAGGACTAAGTGATTGTACGGACAGCCTTTATTCGTGCAGGATAATATCATAATATGCAATGCTGTCACTATAGTGCTCGTGGGAACGGCCACCCGTCACGTCCCGTTTCCCGCGGGGGCCGAAAAGTGGTCTACAAGTGTGGTCTCTGTCTACTCTTATATGGGAAAAATGCGTGATTGTGTGTATGTATAACATACTATCTGTACCCGCGAATCCGACCGCGGGGCCGTTTATGTTTGTTTAGACGGGTTTTTTAAAAATCCATTAAAGTATAAACAAACTATAAGAGAATCAACGAAAACGGTGCTCTATAAAAAATTCAAAAGCAATTATACGTGGACGATATAAGTCCGATAACCGTAATCTTTTCCAATATTGGGGATACTAGCTGAAACCCGTGACTACGTTTTTTTTTTATTTCATAAAAGTGACGGAACGAGCAAAACGTTCACCTGATGGTAAGCGCAACGTTTATCCATAACAAATGCTGTGTTACCCAGAAAATTACTTTGTGACACCACACTGCGCCCGTCACCCTGACACATCAGTTCTTAAGTCTCAAATGCCCAGTGATTACGCTAGCTCACAGTGCCCTTCAAACTGAAACACTAATGTTTGCACACTACTGCTTCACAGCAGAATAACTGGCCCTGCGGTGCTGCCTACCTAGACGGATTCCTGCATAGGAATCCTACCACCAGTAAAAGTCCGCATGGATTTAGGTTTTTTAAATATCCCGTCGGATCTCTTTACTCTCCAGAATAAAAGTATCATGTATCCGTCTCTAGGGTGCAAGCCACCTCTGTGTCGAATTTTGCCAAGATGAGTTCAACGATTGGCCTGTGAAAAGTGAACAAACAGACAAAGGGACCGAGAGAGTTACTATCGCATTTATAATATTAGTATGGATAAGGGATGTGTTGTACACCACAGATGGAATTGTGGCCTAGTGGTCAGACTAAATTACTTCTATGTAGTGAGTTCTGGGTCCCAGCCCAAGTCAATATTTGATCCAAAAACAAATTAATGGTGTTTCGGGTGTTGCGTTGTGATTGTACCCGTGTGTCTGAGACTACATCCTAGCCTTCCTGTGATTTTATCGCATGAGTGTTACATAGAGCGCGGGCAGGTCAGGTCGTACTCTGGTGGCACTGTAATATCGCCTGCGCAGTTGTTAGTTTCCGACACTACTGGGAAGTTGTGGTTGAAAATAGGCCACCAAAATCTCATCATCACATTTATTTAGTATGATTCATCAATCATTTGACACAAAGAATTACGAGAAAAAGGTTATAAATATTGTTATGGACAACTTTTTATTGGAGGCACTCACACGTTTCGGTTAGGTAATTCTGTGGTCTTAATGACGACGAATGAATTGACAGGAAACGCTCGTTTTGTACGAAACTTGTAATGTGTATTCTAGTCTATGGTTTTATTAAAAAAAAATCGAAAATTTTATTCGAAATCTTTAAATGAATGGATAATCTATATGATTAATGAAGTCAATAAATCTATAACAAACACTGCCGCATTGACTCTTATCGCCGAATTACTCGTAGGGTCAAGGTTAACAAAGGTCACATATCAATTTCAATAAACCAAAAATATGCGTAGTAATTTAATATCAAAATCTAACGATGTGAAGTCTAGAGGACTAAAAGAAGGAAAAGAATATCAAAGAGATTGAGACCAAGAGAAATTTTTTTTGGAAGAAAGTGACGAAACGAGACAAGTGTCAGTATTGCCTAATTTTTTGTAAGTCCTTTACGAGATGAGCTGAGATCCAAAAGGGATCACATGCTTTTGGGTAAAATACATTTTTTTTTATTGTAGAAAGTGACGAAACGAGCAAAACGTTCACCTGATGGTAAGTGCAACATCCGCCCACAACAAATGCTACGTCACCCAGAATACTTCTGTGTGACACCACAATGCGCCCGTCACCCTGACACATCAGTTCTTGAGTCTCAAATGCCCAGTGATTACGCTAGCTCACAGTGCCCTTCAAACCGAAACACAGCAATGCTTGCACACTACTGCTTCACGGCAGAATAACTGCCATATATATAAATCAGGTTTACATTATAAGTTAACGCACACTTACCGTTGGAATAGACTTCGTTGTGTGATCCAAATGCATCCCACCAACTTCTATTATCGCCGGCAATAAGGGTCGGACTCCATTCAGCGCGTGGAATGTATTAACTAGCATTAAGGAAGTGTTTTTACCCAAAACCTCTAAATCAGGTACCTTTTTTCCAAAGTGCTTCTCTATCATTGCACGTTCTTTCTGTTGAACCGCTTGATGGAAATACATTTTTACAAATACATTTAAAAATGTATTTACCAATCGTTTTTCGAAGGACATGTGCGTGGTCCAAGGTGTATGAGCTATTGGGACATAGGAAGGGTTGTCAAGCAGTCCGAATCTGTCAGGCGACCACGCCATAAGACTGCACGACGACATAGCTACTATAGGTGCTTTGATTCCATAGACGTGAAGAAGTCCAAGCACACAATCACTGTTAAAATGTTCTAATAACACGACGTCATACTCCTGTTTCAAAACTTCTGCTAGTGAGGACTGATCCAAAATCTTGTCGCAAATAGCTAAACCCAATTCGGTAAGATACTTTACTTCGAAAAAACTTTTAAAGAGCGTGTCCAGTAGCGGCAGCCTCATTAAAGCATTGGAAGACTCGAAAGCAGACAAATCCACTGATCCGAACCCTATTGGGTAAACACCTTCAAGGCTCACATCTGTGTAGTTTGCAGGTGGGTTCTTCATCGGAAAAAATGAGACTGCAGTGACGTGGTGTCCACGTTCCGCTAGTGCGCGTAAAAGTGGTTGAAAGACCATGTAATGGCTTTTGCCATTATAGGGGAACAGACCGAGCACTCGCGCACAATGGGCACTATTGGCGATAGCGAGCGCCGCTAGCACATAGTAAATTAGATTGGATCGCATCGCGCACGCGTTGCCAACTACACGTCTCCGGGGATGTGTACGCGGTCCGACTGACGCAGTGTGACTAATTTATTTTCAGCAATGGAAGATCAAGGTGCGTAACCTTTTTGTAAATTTCTTACATAAGTGTTGTGTAACGTCTCGAGTTTTTTCAATATGTAATGATCGTAGGGATGTGTAATGTGCGTAGGTTTCATGGTACTGCCCAAATTACAAAACTAGACCAAATTCCTAGTATCATTTGTTTAATAAAATAAAAGTAAAATACAAGTCAAGTATATATAAAATGAAATCGAACCAGTCCTCAGTTTTATACTACATGCCCAAGAATAATTATTTAATGCTTCTGATCTACGGTTAAAAATATTCGGTTAAACTGAAGCGCTCTTTTATCTACCTTGAACGCTTGCCAAATTCTGTTATTGTCGTATTTGCTTAAGATTCCTATTGGTCTGTTGTGCAGCATGTGCTTAGACTTAAGAACGGTGTGTTTCAAATTTTTTGCTGCTATCTCTACAGCCGATCTAGACCCATTCGAAAGGTATATTTAAAATAGCACGAAGCTGCAAAAGTGCTTTCTGATTTTGCATAGGAGTCATTCAACTCGATCGCTGTCTGTCAGTGTAGTAAATACCAGAGTAATCATATTAAAAATCATAATACGCCTATGTTCTATGTAAGACTGTCATATATAATATGTTACAGTATCTAATTGTAGTAGGTTGTTGTGGACTTTTCGATAAAATAGTGTAGTTTGTATGCAAATATGTATGAAACGCAGACAACCTTAAAGATTAGTCGTAAGACATTTGAAAAGATCTTTTCTTTCACAAACACCTCTTACTTAGTAAAAGTCTAAAATGTAATAAAATGATAAATAATTATGATTTATAGAAATTAGAAATAAAGATTTTTTTATTGGATAAAGTGGTGAAACGTCCACCTGATGTGACACTGATGTGACCTGATGTAAGTACCTTTCAAACAGAAACACAGTAATGTTTGCACACTACTGCTTCACGGCAGCCTTACTGTCCCTAAGGTGGTACCTACCGCGACGGCTTCCTGCATAGGAATCCTACCACCAGTAACCAGTTATCAATCTCTTCACAAAAGGTTCCGTTTCATTACGTCTCAATAAAGAACCACAAAAGAGTTTCTTTCAGTGAGCTCGTTTGGCACCCAAACATCGGGCTTTTTTGTGTACCCAGATTTTTTCAAATTGGTCAAAACTGTTTTGTGGTTAATTCGAAGTTCTTCAGCTATGTCGTAACTACTGATATGGCAATCTAGCTCCCCTTTTTAAAAATGGTGTCGATTTTATCCGTAACAGGGCGACCAGAGCGAGGTGCATCTTTGACATTAAAACTCCCGGATTGCATTACGTCATGGAGACAATGCATTAGGTTCATAATCGTCACAAATTTTTTTCGCGGCTTGCGTTGCATTTTTTCCTTTTTTGTAATATAATTTCAAAATGTAACAAATGAAAAATAGCTGGGAACAACATTTTACTGATTTGTTTATTTTTTTTTAATGTAACCTTTCTAATGTCAACGAAACAAGCCAGATACAAATATTACACAGTAGTATACAGTCAAAGAGATTTTATTACAAGTTTATAGATTATAGATAGATATTACAAGTTTATAGATAGATATTAGAAAGATGATTTAGTACTTTATTTTGACAAATAGAACAACCACAATTCCTTAAACTAACATTTTTTTTGCGACTATTCTCATCGGCGGCTCTGCAGCTGGTCAGATAAAATTACGTTATTTTACCAAAATAATGTTTCATATAAGGGAACATAAGACATGAAATATAGCCAATATTTGATGTCGAAAATAAGACGACCGCTCTCGACCGCCGCGCAAAGGGGTGATGCCCAAGTTGCATGAAGCCGGGCGGCAGCGCGGCGTTCGAGAGACACCGCAGCCGCTATATTTTTATACAGCGTTTCAGTTTGAAATAAAAAAAAAATATAATTAAAATTACAAACCACTATTCAATTGTTTCTAGATTACAAAAAATAACATTAGTAGGTAAGTAATTTATAGATATTAGTCTATTCGCGCGTAGCTCGGGCGAGAGTAGGGCTGTTCGCTCGCACCGCGGTATTTTTGTTACATTTAGCATTTTTATACCTGTCGTAACTTCTAAACGATAGGTCCGATTCGATTAATTTAAAGAGGACTTTACATGTACATAATCAACCTTGACTATAAAACTGTTTTGTAGGATAAGGATTAATATCATGATACGAATGTCATCATATTTTCGATTCTACCCGAGTTTTAACAGACTAATTTGAACAAAAAGCGGTTATTGTGACTTAACTATAATAGTTAGACATATAGCCTCGCGGACTTTTTGGTCAGTAACGGTGAGTACTATGAAAATGTAGTACATTATTTCTTTATCATCAATAGTTTTTGCAGCGCACGCCAAATAATGACAATAAATTTTTGATACCTTGAGTTACATCATAGCAATTTTTGTACCACGGTTTTTTTTTAATTAAATACAATTCATAGTCGTTGATAATGTTGTATTTGTAATAGTTGTCTATAGTTGAAAGAATTTTTAAAATCGGTTCAGTAGTTTTATTCATTACAACCAAACATACAAAAAATCTAATCTTTCCTCTTTATAATATTAGTTTAGATATGCGAAAAGAATTTTCCCCGACCTATTACAATCTCCGGCACAATAAAAATTATCAATTAAAATAGAAATTACGAAATGTCGTAAAACTTGCATACTACATTAATCCAAACTAATGTTATAAATGCGAAAGTATTTTATTTAATTATTAATGGAAACAGTTATAAACTATTTTCCAGTGTCAACTAACATATCCAAGTATACAATCTTCAAGCAGCAATACTTCAAAATTTTGATCGACAGTAAAATGATAGTTGACTTTTTGTTTTTTTTTTATAGAATAGGAGGCAAACGAGCAGGTGGCTCACGTGATGGTAAGTGATCACCGCCGCCCATGAACACCTAAAATACCAGAGGAATAGCAGATGCGATTCCGGCTTTTGAGAAAGGAATAGGCTCTTTTCACTTTTACTGAAGATTTTTTGGACTGAAGGAGACAAAACGAACAGCACCATTTTCATGAATTGAATTTTCCAATGACTGTAGTGCACTTATAGTAGCACTTGCTGCATTTTAGACTATCAATATTAAACGTCAAAACTCCAAATACACACAGAAACTACAAAATAAATAAAAACACTACTGCCACTTTTCGAATTGGTGCCAAAAGAATGCGAAAGTAACTCTGTGTCAATCGGTCTGTTTTTTTTTCTCACCTTAACCGTTCAACCGATATTGATGGAATTCGGCAGAGGTGGCTTGCATCCTGAAGACGGACATAGGATATTCTTTATTCCGGAAAGTTCGTACTATATAAATACATTAATAAATGTATACATTTATTTAAAAACCATTTAAAACTGAAAAGAAACAAAAATAACAAAAGCAAAACTGACTTATTTATTACTTTTTATTACTTTACTTAAATACATACATATATACAGTTAGATCTTTATCCCATATAAGGGGTAGGCAGAGACCATCCTGCTGCCATTTGAGTAGGTTATGTAACTACTAAAATGTGTGCAAATTTACAAATTATTCGGAAAAAATAAAGAAACACGGACCTAGTGTCGAAATATTTTTTTTTATTTCTCAGACATGTTTTTCTTCACTTGGTAAAACAACACTTTAAAATGTTACTTTTATTAAACCTCAAATTTTAATTAACAATTTTAGTAGTGCCGGCACTAGGGATGGAACCCTCGCTAACCTGCGTATTGCGAAACTTTTAGACGAGCGTATGTGTATATTTCGGTGATGTAATTGCTGTTAGTCTTTTTGGCTTTTACAGCTTCATCAGATGGATACCTCATGGGCCAGGGGCCCGCGTGACGGGTTTGGTTTGACCCAAACATAAATACGTAAATAATACTCCTACAAAACCTCGAAATTCGAACTGTCGCGTTCGTTGCGTGCTTGCGCGATTTCGAATATCTCAAAATAATTTTAAGTCGTCTAATGACCGTCCGAGGGAGACTGCGGGCTTCCATTCGGACTGTCGACTTGTGTGTCGGTAACTCTGGGCGGTGAGAACCGCCCTGGAACACGGGTGAATCGTGTGTACACGGCGTGATTATTGACTATTGTGCGCTGCTCTCTACGGCGGTCGCGCGTCGCGGTGCGTGTTATATTATAGCCATTGACTGTGTGTACAGTGTGGCATGGGTCGTGATTGACCGTATGTTGGACAGGAAGAGCTGAGACGTCAGTGTCGTGGAGCACGTTTCGCGGGCGACGTTTGCGTTCGGTCGCGTTTCTATTTGGTCGGTAATTTGCTGCTTTAACCACCAGCGGATTTGGATGAACCGCGGTTTTTTCGAAAAATCGCTGTGATAATTCTGTGAAGTGTTCAGAGATTAAGGGCATTTCACAGTCACTGTGAAGATCTACGTTGCGTTGGTACCAACCGGCCTTACCACCGGATTAATTTTTGAAAGAGCAGAAAGTATGTCGGATTGCAGAGTTCTGATTGAAGGAGAAAGAGTGGAACAAGTGAAAGAGTTTGTATATTTGCGTTCAACATTTTCGAGAGACGGAAAGTACGACTGTGATATTGAACAAAGAGCGTTGGCAGGAAATAAATTATATGGGGCCCTGCATAACTTTATGTGCAGCCAGAAAGTATCTAAAAAGGCACGACTGGCTGTACTGTCCCCACACTTATGTACCGTAGTGAATGTTGGGTCTGGCAGAAGAAGCATGAAAATAAGATTAATGCTGTAGAAATGAAAAGTTTGAGAAGTATAGCTGGAGTGACTTTGATGTACAAACTGAGAAACAGCGTGATAAGCGAACGTTGCGGTGTGTAGAAGATGTAGTGACAAAGATAGAGAAAGGGATGCTTAGATGGTTTGGACACGTAGAGAGGATGGATGAAAGAAGATTGACGAAACAGATTTATGAGGCGAGTGTGAATGGGCAAGCCGGTAAGGGTCGACATAGGCGAACCTATTACGATTAGATCGAAATCGTTTTAAGGAAAGGCCACGTCAAAAGTACCCGCAACCGACGAGCTTCTATGAAAACACTAATGAAAGTAGAGGAAGCTAAAGATGTATGTCAGTATCGCAAGTGGAAAGATGTGGCCTCTGCCTACACCTATGGGAAAGAGGCGTGACCTTATGTTTGTACTTTACTTCAACAGCCTGTACAACTGCTGGACATAGGCCACTCCCAAGTTAGGGTACGTGCGGTACCAGACAATTTGCACCTTAGATGCTGCTGCACGTTATTAGTCTTGATAATAATGGTCTGGATATATTATTATTTGAGTTGGTTACTACGATATCACACGCTATCAAGAATAGAATAGAATAGAATAGAATAAATTTTTATTCAATATAGACTATTTACATAGTACTTATTGAAAGTCATTTTTTTTTTTTTAAGCTACACTGGTTCGCAAAAATGCCTCTGTCCTGGGAAGAACCAGTAAGAAACCCAGCGGGCTTTTTTTTTTAGTCATTTTTAAAATAATGTACAATAACTGTATTACAATAGCTGTATTATAAAGATGTAGAAATGGCTTGGCGGCGATCACCTCATTCCCAGGGGTTATCATCATCTATGTATTCTTTAATATTATAATAACCCTTTTTATGAAGTCTTTGTTTAATATAAAATTTAAACTTTTTGATTGAAAGACTTTTAGCACTTTCTGGGATTTTGTTGTAAAAACGTATACATTGCCCCATAAAAGAGTTACTGACTCTGTGAAGTCGGGTAACTGGCATAATTAATTTGTGCTTGTTCCTGGTATTCACATTATGAACATCACTTTTTTTAGTGAACTGGTTTATGTTCTTAAAGCCAGGTGATATGATTTTACTAACGCAATTTCCGCTGCATCAGGGACACATTTATGTCACAAATGTTAGCTCGGCGTTGGAGTTTTGTATTCCTGACACGATCGTTTACCCATAATGATACATAGAGATTGAATTAAATATATGAAAGAACTAAGTTTTTAAAATGGAAATATTTTGAACTAAACACACACTTACCTATTTTATTTTTTCACACACATTGATTATTATTATCTAATCGTTCGTAAATTCTGGTCTCCTATCATCTACCATACATTTGATTATTCAAATAAAATTAAATTTGATTTCGGAATTATATAATTGCAAAAAAAAATTGTCAATGTCGCCTAATTTTATGTAAGTCCTTTACGATAAAAGTTGACTCTTTTATGGCATCACATGCATTTGTGTTGTCATTCATATAACATGTTTACATTATAAGTTAACTCACACTTACCGGTGGAATCGCTTTCGTTGTGTGATCCAAATGCATCCCACCAACTTCTATTATCGCCGGCAAAAGGGGCCGGACTCCATTCAGTGCGTGGAATGTATTTACTAGCATTAACGAAGTGTTTTTACCCAAAACCTCTAAATCAGGCAACTTTTTTCCAAAGTGCTTCTCTATCATTGCACGTTCCTTCTGTTGAACCGCTTGATGGAAATACAGTTTTAGAAATATGTTCAAAAATGTATTCACCAATCGTTCTTGGAAGGTCATGTGCGTGTTAAATGGTGTAATAACTATCGGGACATAGGAAGGGTTGTCAGGCAGTCCGAATCTGTCAGGCGACCACGGCATAAGACCGCTTGACGACATTGCTACTATAGGTGCTTTGATTCCATAGACGTGAAGAAGTCCAAGCACACAATCACTGTTAAAATGCTCTATTAACACGACGTCATACTCCTGTTTCAAAACTTCTGCTAGTGAGGACTGATCCAAAATGTTGTCGCAAATAGCTAAACCCAATTCGGTTACATAATGTACTTGGAAAATTTTTTTAAAGAGCGTGTCCAGTAGCGGCAGCTTCGGTAAAGCACTGGAAGACTCGAAAGCAGACAAATCCAGTGACCCGAACCCTATTGGGTAAACACCTTCAAGGCTCACATCTGTGTAGTTTGCAGGTGGGTTCTTCATCGGAAAAAATGAGACTGCAGTGACGTTGTGTCCACGTTCGGCTAGTGCGCGTAAAAGTGGTTGAAAGACCATGTAATGGCTTTTGCCATTATAGGGGAACAGACCGAGCACTCGCGCACAATGGGCACTATTGGCGATAGCGAGCGCCGCTAGCACATAGTAAATTAGATTGGATCGCATCGCGCACGCGTTGCCTACTACACGTCTCCGGGGATGTGTACGCGGTCCGACTGACGCAATGTGACTAGTTACTAATTTTTTTTCAGCAATGAAAAATCAAGGTGCGTGACCTTTTTGTAAATTTCTTACATAAGTGTAACGTCACAAGTAACGTCACGAGTTTTTCTATATGTAAGGATCCTATAGATGTATAATGTGCGTAGGTTTCATCCTACTGCCCAAATTACATATATACTACTAGAATAGAGAGATCGTTTGTTTAAAAAAAATTAAAAGTAAAATACAAGTCTACAAGTTTACTATTTTCTCAGTTTTATAAACTAATTTTACGGATTTTATCGCGTTCAATTTTACTTTTTGTAACCCGACGTTTCGAGTAATTTACAGCACCCATGGTCACGGGAGGACTGAGGTGACAGATATCCAGATGTCATAGTTAACCCGGAGTACCTTCAGCTTTTAATTATCATTTTTGATCCGATCTACGCAGAAAGAGCAAACTGTATCTTGATGTCTTGCAGTGGTATGCTTGGTTTTTGATTTAATTTTATTAATTATAGGATCCCAAGCTGGTGGTAATACCCAACCACCTTGTCTATTAAAATTAGAATGTTTTTTAATTTCAATAGCCTCGCGAATCATCCTTGATATGAATCGGTGTTTGTTTTTTGCGTTCGGCTTTTGCGCGGATTTGTGGTTTATCGAATCTGATGTAATGGTTGGGATGATCCATAACATGGTCACAGACTGCAGACTTCCTGGAGCGACTCTACTGTAATGCACTAGAAACGACGGGTTATAAATAGTAAAATTAAACGCGATGAAATCCGTAAAATTAGTTTCATTTTAATTTGTGGTGTTCTCGTAAATATAAGAAATCATTAGGTAAATTTAAATTACGTGAAGCTGCAAAAGTGCTTTCTGATGTTGCATAGGAGTCATTCAACGCGATCGCTGTCTGTCAGTGTAGTTAATACCAGAGCAATGATTTTAAAAATCATTATAGGCGTACGTTATATGAGGGAATGTAATATATAATCTGTTACCTTATCTAATTGTAATACGTTGTTGTTGACTTTTCGATAAAATAGTCTAGATTGTAAGCATATCATTTCTATTATATGAAACGTAGACAGCCTTGAAGATTAGTTGTAAGATATTTCAAAGAATTTTTAATTATAAATCTTTTTTAATACATATATTTACTTTCAGAAATACCTTAAACTTTAGAAACGTCAACAATTTTATAAAGTAATCACTAATTATTATTTATAAAAATTAGAAAGGAAGATATTTATATTTTAATATAGCACTTGCTTAATAAATACAATCTCAGATACAATAAAAATTATAGAAATGTCGTAACAATGTCGTTTTACTGGTGGTAGGATTCCTATGCAGGAATCCGTCTAGGTGGTAGGTACCTGATGGTAAGTGCAACGTCCGCCCACAACAAATGCTGTGTTACCCAGAATATTTCTGCGTGACACCACACTGCGCCCGTCACCCTGAGACATCAGTTCTTAAGTCTCAAATGCCCAGTGATTACACTAGCTCACAGTGACCTTCAAACCGAAACACAGTAATGTTTGCACACTACTGCTTCACGGCAGAATAACTGGCCCTGGGGTGGTACCTATCTAGACGGATTCCTGCATAGGAATCCTACCACCATTTCCAAGTCTTCGTCGCCGCCATTTTGGTACGAGTCAAAAAATATTATGGTACTATTCTGCACGCATAAAGGTCGTCTCTTACGACACCTCTTTGGGAAAGAGGTAGGTGTTATTCTACTCTGCGTACTTATCGGCACCAATATTACTTAAGTAATCGTATTATAGTTTCAAAACTAATTAATACGCCTGAAGAGCAATGAGTTGATGAACCTGGGGATAATACCAGATCAATGATATATCAATGATGTTATTGTATTGTCATCGGTCCATAATAGGTGTGCAAAATATAAGTAATAAATTTCATTATTTATGTATAATTTTATGTATAAATGTATTTAGTCTTCCGTTCGCTTTCTGTGATGTATAGTGAGTGAATTTTTTATTTTATCATACAACTAATTAATAAAAAAGTGAAGTGAAAGATAGGGAAGTTTCTTGTAGCCATTGTGTAGCGGTTTGAAAACCAAATTCTCCATTATTTTTACCTTCCGTCCCGAAATTTAACTCACTGGTCCTGACAACACTATTGACAAGGGACACCAGGCCACCAGGCCCTCTTGCTGTAATGTCCACTTTAACATGAACTTTGACTATTGTTTACAATTAATAAATTTAAAAATAAATATTTACATACAGTTGAAAAGTTATATTGCCTTTACGGATATTTGACGTTTTAAGGATTTTTACAACATATAATTGCAAATCTTTACATTTTTTAAACAATTTCGAGTTATTAAATAATTTTGTATTTCCATTCAAATTTACCATCAGCCTACAGTTTCGCACTCACAATTGAATTAATTAATTCAGTTCTAGGCAGCGCCATCTGTTGATAATATGTTCATGAACATTATTGTCGGTTGGAGTTGTTTACATTATTTAAAGAAGGTAGATGGCGCCATTGGCTTATTGATGACGATACTATGCGATATATTCGCACGGGTTAGCTAGTATTATTTATTTATTACTAGCTGGCCTTCTAACAAATGAATAATGTAAACGTTCTTTTCTGTTAATGTTACGAAAAACTTTACAATTTCTTACAACAAAGCCTAACGTACGTGATGATTTTTTAATAACATTTTCCAATTGTGGTAAAAATTTAAGTTATTTATCAAAAACTACACCTAGGTCCTTTACAATTTCTGCTTTTTGAATTACTTCACCATTAATGCTATATACAGATAGGAAAACATTATTTTCCGTGTGAATTTAATATGTAAACATTTCATAAGATTTAGATTCATTTCCTTAATATCACACCATTGTAAAAGTCTAATTAAATCTTTTGGAGAAGTAACATGTCTCATATGTTATGTACTATTTTACAAAATTTTAAATCATCTGCATACATGAAACATTTGGAATTTAAAAAAGAATTAGGAATATCGTTAATAAATATATTAAATAAAATCGGTCCCAAATGCGATCCTTGAGGAACTCCAGATGTTATGGAAAATATATTTGAAGTGAAACCATTGGCAACAACAAAGAAAAATCGATTATGCAAATACGACTCAAACCACGCAAGTTTGTTTAAAAGTATAACATGTGACACTCGGTCGAAAAGCTTTGCTGAAGTCTGTATATATAACATCAATTTGCTGTTGTGTGTCTACAGCCTCGACTAAGGTTTCAACAAAAGTGACTAAGTTGGAACAGGTTGAGCGAAATTTAACAAAACCATGTATTGCCTTATATAGTTTTGAATATAGGGACATACTAAAGATTCAATTTTTTTTGCAAAGGTTGATAAGATTGAAATCGGCCTATAATTACTAACCAAAGTGTCATCATTACCTTATGGATGGGTACAAGTTTTGCAAGTTTCCATACTTTTGGAAAACATCCTGATTGCAAGGATTTGTTATATATTAGACAGAGAGGGGATGATAACACTGTAGCACATTCAGCGATGAAGTAAGGTGGAATAAAGTCTGGACCAGCTCCTTTTTTTCGGTCTAAGTTCTTTAGTTTGTTTAACACTAATTTCTCATTCAGAACCAATGTTCCGAAATGGCAATAATTGTGGCAAAAATGGATGTTAGATATTGACAATATGAATCATTTATTTTATGATTAATGGAATCATTGACACTGTATGCTGAAGAGAAATGAGACGCAAAAAGATTACACATATCAGTTCCATTTGTGCTCGTTAGACTACCATCTGTCATTGCACTCGGATATGTACTAAAACCACCACCATTATTTTTGATGAAAGACCAAAAAACTTTAAAATTGCTGACCATATTATTTTCCATAGTTTTTATCTAAGTATTGTAACAGGTCTTAGCCAATTTATCACACCTCTTATTAAGTAGCTTAAGAGTGAGTAAATCCATCGGGTTGATATATTTCTTACATTTAGATCTTACTTTATATTTTTCCTTCAGTAACATAATCAACCGCTGACTAAACCAAACAGGATATCCTTTATTTTTTATTATACACCATAGGACATATTTTTCTACTGTTGAATGTATAATGTTGTGAAAAACTGAAACCATATCATTTACATCATCTAATCCTTGGAATCGCACATTCCAATCGACTTCGCTTAAATATTCACGAATGTTGTCATAATCGGCTTTGATAAAATTACGCCTTTTATCTCCTGAATTCCATTTCATCTTTACTGTTTCTAACAATGATAAATGTTAAATATAAATATAAATGATGTTTAAACGCAAGATACCGGTGTTGGGATTCCAATTCAAGAATCCGACTAGGTAGATACCATCGCAGGGCCAGTTATTCTGCCGTGAAGCGGTAGTATGCAAACATTACTATGTTTCGGTTTGAAGGGTACTAAGAATTGATGTTTCAGGGTGACGGATGCAGTGTGGTGCCACACAGAAATGTTCTGTATTTTTATGGGCAGACGTTAAACTTTCTTTTTTTGCTCGCCTCGTCACTTTCTTTTATAAAAAAAAACTACTACTCCACGAGCGGCATTGACATGTTTCATGGCCACTTATTATTCTGTGGTCTTAATGGCAATGAAGTAATTGACAGGAAACGCTCGTTTTGTACGTAACGACGTGTGCATTCAATGTGTATTTTTTAAAAAATATATCTCAAATGTGTTAATTGTCATAGTTATATCAGAAATGAATTTTATTGAACCAATGTTTAATTTAATAGATAACATTAATATTTAATGAAGACAATAAACGGATAAAGAACATTCACGCAGTTTCTAAAGTTGCTGTATCATTCGTAACGTCAAAGGTTTTTATCAATTTCGAGAAACCAGAAATTTGCGTAGTCATGTTCAGCCTTTCCGATATTTTACGCCAATAATGCATTGCGATTCCTAAATTTGTTCTACTTCTCCAAAAGCCTGTAGTCCACTGCTGGACAGAGGTAGGCCTTTCTCAAGTTGGGGTTCGCAGTACCAGGTAGTTTGCACCTTAGATGGTTTTGCCCGTCAACGGTTTGGTATAAATGTGATGTTTATTTCCCAATCTCGCGGAGATCATTACATTTTTCTGGCATTTTACTTAGTCGACTTTTACGATACCCATGAGATGAAACGGAGTGACAGGTTCCTAACGCTGCGCCGTCACCATACAGCGAATAACAATTTTATTTATTATTAACAACTTACGAAAAAAAAAAATACGTTGCAATTATATAAAATGCACCCGCGATTATTCGTGTAAACCACGATGCATGTCCATGGTTCACACGAATACAACAGAGATAGAGGTGCCGTTTTAGCAAACCGAAAACCTTTTTAGATAATACTACCTGATACCCGCGACGTCACCCGTGTGGATTTAGGTTTTTTAAAATTCCGTAGGAACTCTTTGATTATTCGAAATGAAAAGTATCAACTATGCCAACCATCCACCTGGATGGTTGGCATTCCACCACAGTGCGTTTTTCGCAATTTTCTGCCACGCACCACCACTTTATGGAATTTTTTCGGACCGATACGACTTAGCGACCTTCAAGAAAAGAGCCTATTCCTTCCTCAAAAGCCGGCAACACACCCGCGATTCCTCTGGTATTGCGGTTTTTCATGGGCGTTGGTGATCACTTACCATCAGGTGAGCCACTTGCCCGTTTGCCCCCTCTCCTATAAAAAAAATCCTATGTCCGTCTCCATGATGCAAGCTATCTCTGTGTCGAATTTCTTCAGATTCGGTTTCACGGTTGAGCCGTGAAAAGGTAACAAACTCACAAAGAGACTGATAGTTACTTTCGCATTTATAATATTAGTATAAATTATTATATAGTGTGGATAATAAAAGAACAATTTGGTCGTTACTAGTTACGTCCGTGGTCACTGGTCGGCCAAATGATGGTAGGACACATTCAGGAAACCGTTTAGATATGTATCAAAGCAGTTTCAATTACTCTGCCGCGTATTAGTGGCGTGCAAACAAAACGTTGTATTTGGACTGAAGGACACTGAAGCCAGCGTAATTACAAGGCAAATGAGACTTTCCTGGTGTTTACCGATGTTTCCTGGATACTAGCGCTGTGTGGTGTTACGGAGTTTCCAGTGGTAAATTCTGAATTACACATCTACCGTTATAGATGGGCGTGGCACTTTCAAGACCTACTTGGCTCGTCATTTACCTGAATTTAAAAAGTCTACAGCCTTAGTGGTTTTAAGTTAATTTCGCCCTACATAAATATCTACCTAATATTTTGCTATACGAGACACCCCCATTTAAGTAGATCCTTCAGTGACTTTCCAGCAGAAGTCCCGCTTTTACATATTTTAATATGCCTCTTCAATTCATTCTTATACTGAAGTGGCTGTCCCCCTTGCCTGCGCTTTCCCTCTTTAATCTCACAGTAAATATCGCTTTTCGCCGCTCTGTTATACATATAAAAGGAGTACATTATAAGTTCACACACTTACCGGTGGAATACACTTCGTTGTGTGATCCAAATGCATCCCACCAACTTCTTTTATTGCCGGCAATAAGGGCCAGACTCCATTCAGCGAGCATTAAGGAAGTGTTTTTACCCAAATCCTCTAAATCAGACACCTTTTTTCCAAAATGCTTCTCTAACATTGCACGTTCCTACAATTGAACCGCTTGATGGAAATACAGTTTCAGAAATATGTTTAAAAATGTATTTACTAGTCTTTTTGGGAAGGTCATGTGCGTGGTAAATGGAGTTAGAAGTGTCAGGACATATCGACAGGCAGGCCGAATCTGTCAGGCGACCACGGCACAAAACCGCTTGATGACATCGCTACTATAGCTTTGATACCATAGACGTGTAGAAGTCCATGCACACAATCACTGTTAAAAAGCTCTGTCAATACCACGTCGTACTCCTATTTCAAAACTTCTGCTAGCGACGGCTGATCCAAAATTTTCTCACAAATAGTTAAACCTATTTCGGTGAAATGCTTTGCTTCAAAAAAACTTTTAAAAATCGTATCAAGTAGCGGCACCGTAGCGTAACAGGCGGACAAATTCATTGACAGGAGCCCTTTCGGGTAGATGCCTTCGAGGCTCACACCCGTGTAGTTTGCAGGTGGATTCTTGATCGGAAATAATGAGATATTACAATTGTGAAAGTAACTCTTTGTCCCTCCGTCTGTTTGTTACCTTTTCACGGTTCTAGGTCTGAACGGATCTTGAAGGAATTTGGCACAGAGATTTGATGAGATTTGAGAGAGATAATTTTCAACCCGAAAAATCCATTAGTTCCCACTTGATAAAACCTATTTCCACGCGGACGAAGGCATCTGCTGAGTTTGTATGTGTATTCAGCTATGGCTTCAAAACGAATGGATGAATTTTGGTACCGCTTTTCATCGTCATTTAGAGAATTTCTTTTTTACACGCTTTATATAATAGATTCACTTATATGTTTGTATGTTTGTAACTACTACAACTACAACTACGAGTTCGATTTTCTCCTACTTTGACCGATCCGATTTAATTCAAATTTTGCACACCTGTCAAAGACCAATGATAATGCAATAGATCGACTAATAAATAAAAAAATATAGTTAAAAAAACTAATAAAATCACGCTTTTATAGAAGATCCAACTGAATTACTCAATAGGTGGCGCTAATATATTCCTGTTATACCTCTATAACAGGATTATATTAGCGCCATCTATTGATAAATAACAAAAAAAATGTTTTATTTTAAAAAAAGCGTGGGGTGCTTTTTATGATAACATCGAAATGATAATCCTTCTTCTCATATCTGTCAATGAAATATTTATAACTATTGACACCATGCACCCTTAGTTGGATCGTCTGTATAAGCGTGTTATTTTAGTTTTTTTAAACTATTATTTTTTATTTATTGGAAAAAGTGACGCGACGAGCAAAACGTTCACCTGATGGTAAGTGCAACGTTTGCCTAAAACAAATGCTGGATTCACCCAGAACATTTCTGTGTGACATCAAACTGCGCCCTGAGACATCAGTTCTTAAGTATCGGAGACCTAGTGATTATACATGTAATGTTTGCACACTACTGCTTCACGGCAAAAGGAATAACTGGCCCTGGGGTGGTACCCTGCTAGACGGATTCTTGCGTAGTAATTATTTTTGTTCCATATACATTATTTACATAATACTTATTCAATTAAAAAAAATTAAACTAAACTGGTTTGCAAAAAATGTTTCTGGGAAGAACTAGCAAGAAACGTAGCAACCAGGTTTTTTTTGTTACTATTCTATCATTATCCATATATTAATATTAAAATAAGCCTTTTTTAAAAGTCTTTGTTTAATAAATACATTGGTTGGAACAAACTATTTGATTGGAAGACACTTTCTCGGATATTATTGTAAAACGTTAAATAGTTAAAATAACGATTAAAAACTAAGCCAGAAACTATAAATAAATAAAGAACAATGACGCAGTTAATTATGTAGCTGAATTAGTCGTATGGTCAATGTTAATAAAGGTTATAATATCAATTCCGATAAATCAAAAATATGCGTAGTCATTTATCTTTTTTTCATACGTAGTCTCGCATATGAGACTTAAGAACTGATGTGTCAGGGATGACGGGCGCAGTGTGGCGTCACACAGAAATGTTCTGGGTGACACAGCATTTGTTATGTAACGTTGCACTTCAGATTCACATCGGGTGAACGTTTTGCTAGTTTCGTCATGATATATGAAATATACAAATGAAAAAAAAAGTAGTCTAAAGATATGGAATTACAAGTCGAATTGATGATAATATCTATTTAAATAGATGTTTTAGGCAAATGAGTCATTGCGGTTCCTAAATTTCTTCTATTTCTATCTACCTAAATATCTTCTACTTCTTCAAGAGCCTTTAAAAAGACCACTACTAGAATTATCTAGAAAAGGTGGAAGAGGAAAAAGCACACTTAGGTGGTTTGGTTATGCACTCCTCGCGCTTATATGTTATTATTTCTATTTTATCATCTAAATCTAAGACTCGAAGGCAGAGAAATTCATTGACCCGAGTCCTTTCGGGTAAACAATTTCGAGGCTCACATCCGTGTAGTTTGCAGGTGGATCCTTGATCGGAAAGAACGAGACTGCAGTGAACTGGTGTCCACGTTCGGCTAGTGCGCGCAAAAGTGGCTGAAATACCATGAAATGGCTTTTGCCGTTATGGGGGAAAAGACCGAGCACTCGCGCACAATGGGCACTATTGGCGATAACAAGTGCAGTTAGTACATAAATTAGATTGGATTGCATCGCGCTCGCGTTGCCAACTACACGTGTCTGGGGATGTGTGCGCTCTCCGACTAATGCAGTGTGACTAGAAATTTATTTCCAACAATAAATTGATGATCAAGGTTCCTATATATGTGTCGTGTAACGTCAGGAAACTTTCTATATGATGAAAAAAAAACAATTAAAATAAATAAAAAGTAAAATACAAGTTGAGCATTTATAAAAGAGGTATTAAAATAAACTTTATTCGTAAATACTATAGAACTATTCTCTTAATTTAAAACTACTTTCCAAGATTAATATTATAGTAACAAAGGTATGATATGAGGAGAGTCGCTAGAGGACGTCGTTATAGGCTCGCCTAAAGTTTCGCGATATGCGAGTTATGGAGGATTCGATCCCTGGAGTTTTTAGTGCAGATTTACCAAGTGTGCGTCGGTAAAGGAAGACATGTCGTTATATGAGGCTCGCCTAAAGTTTCGCGATCGAGTTATGGAGGATTCGATGCCTAGAGTTTTTAGTGCTGATTTACCAAGTGTGCGTCGGTAAAGGAAGACATGTCTGAGAAATTAAAAAAATATTTCGACGCTATGTGAAGTCCGCCAACCTGCTCAAGTGCAGGTGCTCCAATATTCCCGACCCGAAAACTCTCTCAGAAATGAGAGGAGGCATATGCTCAGCAGTGGGATATAGCGTTAACTCGGCGTGGAGAATTATATCTTCTCTTGATGACAATCACATTGCAATCGGACGGGAAGACTGATGCAGGCAAAATATTCCAGTCCTTTGCTGTACTCATTACGAACGACAAAGCTGAACGTGTCATCGGAATGCTTAGGATATATTCATATAAGTATATTTATATTGTAGGTGTTTCTTAAGCTTATGGTGTTTGTGTGAAAAAGGAATTTGAAAATAAAGAAAATAATTATATAAAATAAATATCATAGGATGATCTTTCAAAGTTGTCTGCGTTTTAAACATGTTTCCTTACAATCAGATTATTTTATCAATTAGATAAGGTAACAGGCCTTTACGCGTACAATGATTTTCTAAAATAGACATTGTAAAGTGGAAGATAGCGATAGCGTTCAACGACTCCTGCAGAAAAAGAGACAACGTTTTTAAATAAACTATGCTAAATATTATATTCTTAAGTTCTCCTTTTTAAATCTTAGCACATAGTGCAACTTGCTTTTGAAACAGCAGGCCCATGGGACAATTTGGCAAGTGTTCAAATGAGGCGAATAAGTGCAATCCAGTTCATACATGGTTCAACGAATATTTTCAACCATACAATGTGGTAACGCGGGCGGCTATGAATTGGCACCAGACCGGACCGGATCGGTTGCCAACCCGCATGCTACTTCCTTTTGTGGCAATCTAGGGTAAGAGACTAGAGATAGGCTGAAATGATGATGATGTTTGGAGCTGCGTTGAAGTAGGTTTTTTGATTAAATAATTATGCTCATAATTCTGGCTACCTCTAACATTAATCTACTTAATAGTAATGCTCCACATATCCAATCTCGCGACTGAAACCGGCTTCCTTTGTCTTCGCTGAGATTCACCTGGTGGTAGGATTCCTATACAGGAATCCGTCTAGGTAGGTACCACCCCAGGGCCAGTTATTCTGCCGTGAAGCAGTAGTGTGCAAACGTTGTTGTGTTTCGGTTTGAAGGGCAATGAGAGCTAGTGTCATCACTGAGCATATGAGACTTAAGAACTTATGTCTCAAGGTGACGGGCGCAGTGTGGTGTCACACAGAAATATTCTGGGTGACGCAGCATTTGTTATGGGCAAACGTTGCACTTACCATTTCTGTGAAAATTTCTGTGACACCACACTGTGCCCATCACCCTAAGGCATAAGTCTAATCTCAGTGATTACGCTAGCTCACAGTGCCCTTCAAACCGAAACACAGTAATGTTTTCACACTACTGCTTCAAGGCAGAATAACTGGCCCTGGGGTGGTACCTAAATATAAAATAATAGTAAATATAGATAATACTAAATATAAAACGGCGTATATTACATAGGTTTTGAAACTCTCACACAATAATGTAAACAAACAAACTAATATCACCATATAGATTTTTTATTTACTTAAATGACAAATAATTACTTACACAGTGTATAATAATACACCGTTTATGAATTATGTATGTATGAAAGGAAACACGGAAGCATAGTTATTGAATACTGTAATCAATGACTCCCATTACAATATGGCGTTGCGGTGTACTGTAGACGATAGCATTTCTTAGAATAAAAATAACTGCAAATGCTCCCGCATTGTTTGTAACAACTAATTGTTACTGCCTGTTGACTATCTATTATTAAACATGCATTATTTAGAATTTAATAATAATAATAATAATAATAATATTTGTTTATTTTCCCACAACTAGATTGTACATAACTTAAGACACAATATCAATGTGCGGGGGACTGGTGTCCAAACTAGGAAAAAACCTGTAATATGGACCACCAGGCCAGCCAGCCACCAGGGTAATAGAATTTATTCAATATAGATTATTTACATAATGCTCATTGATAGGAGTTATTTGTGTTTAAATAAACTGGTTCGCAAAAATGTTTCTGTCCTGAGAAGAACCAGAAAGAAATCCAGCTGGGTGTTTTTTCCTTGTTTTAAAAACAGTAGAATATACAATTATAGTTGCCATATATCGTCGCTGCGCCTGACCAGTTCCAATTGTGCCTTTTTTAAGGTTTTCAGACATGAACCAAAATATTTTTAATACAGTAACAAAAAAGGTTGTAACTTTTTGTTACTTTATTGGAAATACTTTGGTTCGTGTCTATTTATAGTATGTCTATTTAATATTGATAGTTTATTATGCAGCAAGTGCTCGTAAAAGTGTACAGTGATTGGAAAATAAAATTCAAGACCAAAATTAAAACTTTTCGTTTTGTCTTCATAAATCCTGCAAATCTTCAGTAAATAACTGAAGTATAATTTTAATATCGATATAAAATTGTAATGTCCTGCTGCCTGAGGATTACTTAAATAAAAATAGTATATTTATTCCGGGATATTTTCTTGACATTGGAAAAAAGTTTACGACTGTTTCCATAAATAAATAAATAAGACTAGATGGACTTTCTCGTATTGGCCCCTTGAATTATCTACTTAGCTAGTTCCTTATACTCGTATTAAAAGTGTATACATCATTTTTTTTAAACTTATTTAATAAATTATCAATAAGACAGAAAGTCACTGTAGACTGATTTATTAAAAAAAACTGTTTATATAGAACAAATAAAATAAAAAAACGTGAGGTGTCGTAGGACACTCAGTTGGAACGAAATTCCCTTGGCTATATATTATGTATTAAATAGCAGGCGCTATGATATAAATTAACATAGCATTTTGCCTTCTAGATGGCGTTGTTCATACAAAAAAGTAGGATTTCTAAATGTTCCTAGTTATCATATCATTGGACAAACGTCTATACTGTAGTAATATATATACATAGCCAAATGAGACTGTAAATTACAGTAAATAAATTACTAGTTAGCAACAACAACAATGAATCTGGAAATTGGTGCACCTGTTTTTTATTAGATTAGGTGACGAAACAAGCAAAACGTTCACCCACTTGTTCGCCCATAACAAATGCTGTGTCACCCAGAACATTTCTATAACACTAAAGTGCGCCCGTCACCCTGACACATCAGTTCTTAAGTCGCATATGCCCAGTGATTACTATTACGCTATCTCTCAGTGCCCTTCAATCAAACCGATACACATTAATGTTTGGACACTACTGCTTCACGGCAGAATAACTAGCCCTTGGGGTGGTACCTACCTAGACGTACCCTGCATAGGGATCCTACCACCAGTGGAAATTTACCCGTTTGCTCCGGGGTGTACGTTTGTTCTGTATTCTTAAATAATTGGTCATTACTTGCGCTTTCTCAATCATCATAGTTATCACTTCAAGTATTAAAATAGTCGCCTGCTAAACTTACAATGTCTAAGTTGCGAGGATTTGCCGCTATGGATATGATAGGCGTATAAATTAGCGAACGCATTCTCGAACGCCTCGCACTTTAGACAGTATATCCATCACCGTTCCGTGTGGTGGCGGTTTAATAGAATTTACTACCCCATCTCATCCCGTGGGTGTCGTAAAAATCGACAGGGGCAAAATTAAAACCAGCAACATCTTCCTGTAACACCTGAATAAATAAACTTCGGTTTCGGAGTATATAATGAAATTATGTTTGCCCTCTTATTTAACTGATTTTCAGAAGCGGATTAAAGTTAGATGTCGCTCGAGGCCTAAAGCGATAAAGCGCCCTAAGCCCATCGCAACAAAGCGCCCTAGGCCCTTTGCAATAAAACGCAGTGTAGTAGTATTAAGTATTATAAATACATTTTTAGTAGTTTTAGCATACTTATTATAACAAATAAATTCTACTCTTGAAATTAAAAAATATTTTAAAGATAACAACGATCGAAGTCAATCAATATTGATCTTTATGCGCACTTAAAATATTGCCGCCCTGGGTCCGGGCCTCCCAGATCTGAGCACACTTTACAAATGATGAATGTACATTTATTGCTATAAAGCACCAGCAGTTTCCAGTTTGGATTATTTTTGTTGAATGAAGTTTTGAGTCGAGCAAAACGTTCACCTGGTGGTAAGTGCAACGTCTGCTCATTACAAATGCTGTCACCCTGAACATTTCTGTGTGGCACTACACTGCACCCGTCACAAAGGGACACCAGTTCTCAAGTCTCATATGCCCAGTGATTACATTAGCTCTCAGTGCCCTTCAGACCGAAATATAGTAATATTTGCACATTACTGCTTTACGCGTAGGTCGAACACATACCTTATAGAGATGATAGTCATTCATTTGGTTTGAAATCAATTCCGTCAAATCATTAGCGCGACTGCTGCGCTCCGACGGGCCGATTTGTAAGGATTCTCGATCGAGAGTTTTTACTTAGTAGTGATAAATCACTGATCAGTTTCGAAGTTGGCTCGCACTTATTTCGACTCTAAAGGGTATATGCTCTTTTTTTTGTCATTAAAGTGACGGAACGAGCAAAACGTTCACCCGATAAATCCAACGAACCTCTGTGTGGGACCACACTGCGCCCGACACCCTGAGACATCAGTTCTTAAGTCTCATATGCCCAGTGATTACGCTAGCTCTCAGTTCCCCGTCAAACCGAAACTCAGTAATGTTTGCAAACTACTGCTTCACGGCAGAATAACTGGCCCTAGGGTTGTATCTTCCTAGACGGTTTTCTGTATGGAATCCTACCACCAGTGTGTGTATAAATAGATATTTTCTATAGTACCTTTAGTATTTTCTGTGTTTAGAGTACGGAAGGCAGATTAATTGTATGTTTTGAAGGAAAGAAACTTTTTTTAACACTCATGTTTTTATAACACAGTAGCAACGCGTAAGAACTATTTTTAAAAAATTTTTTATTTTTAAAAAGCTATCCCGATCCCTTGGCATGATTATCTATTGTTAATGGGGTTGCCATTTATGTATAAATGACCAAAATACTACTGTCAATCATTACTTTTAATAGTCTTCTTCTACAGCTACCTGTATAGTCCACTGCTGGACTTTGGCCTTTCCTAAGGAATCATAAGTAGATTTGCCGTAAGCGTACTGGTGGTAGGATTCCGATGCAGGAATCCGTCTAGGCAGGTACCAACCCAAGGCCGATTATTCTGCCGTGAAGCAGTAGGGTGCAAACATTACTGTGTTTCGGTTTGAAGGGTTTTCGCCATACTTACCACGCTTGGCAGGCGGGTTGGCAACCACAGTTTATTTATTCAGATGTTCCAGGAAGATGCTGCTGCCCATCTCCTGGCACTGTGAGCTAGTGTAATCACTGGGCAAATGAGATTTAAGAACTGATATCAGAGGGGCGCAGTGTGACAGAAATGTTCTGGGTGACACAGCATTTGTTATAGGCTTGCGTTGAACTTACCATCAGGTGAACGTTTTGCTCGTTTCATCACTTTATCCATTAAAAAAAACTATTTTTGACGTTAAATTTAAACTCAGGAATAATGTCAACAAAATCTTTTGTTGTTGGTCGTTGTAAATTACATGTTAAAAATAATAATTTTAATATTTTCTCATTGAAACAGATTATAAAAGGCTGTAGACGCAATCTAGTCCTAGTACAGCATCGTTTTGTATGTCAAGGAACGTCAACAATAAATGGTATGTCTCGCCTCACCCTGGTATTGTATGTATTTGTTTGTAAAACTTGAATGACGTTTTACCGGTTAGGTTTCAGTTTTAATAAAATCTCAGCAGTATGTACAGACTCTTAAATAAAAATTGTCTGTAATAAACATTTTGAAAATTATCTAGGAAATAGTATTCATAGGACAGGAAACTTTGAAATGAAAAAGTAGAAAAACTAACATTGCAATCAATAAATGTTGCGCAAAGGCCTTTTTTACTGCCTATGCCACAGGTTTTTTATGCCACGCCTTTTATATAAGGGCAGACAGAGACCACACCCGTAGCCTACTTTTCGCCCCCGCGGGAGGTGGCGAACCATATCGCCGCCATTTTGGTACGTATAAAATAAATAAGATTTCTTGTAGCCGAGACGATTCATACGGGCTCATACTACTTCAATGCGGGTTGACGGACTTCGTGGCGTCATGTTGGTTATCTCTTAGATATGCAGGTTTTCGCATGATATTTTCTTTGCCGCCGAGGACGTGGTATGTCAGTGCTGTCCATCCGCCCGAGTTCTTCGTGAAATTTTAATAAAAATTAACTTATTTATTTATTTATTTATCTGTATTTGCTAACAATACGGAACATAAAGATATAAAGATACACGAAGTTCTAACATATTCCGCGATAAAAATGGCTTGCAAATGAATTACACTAACAATTTAATGAAAAAGGGGTTAAAAAAGAGTTACAAGTTCCATGCTTTATTTTTTTAACCTTTTAAATTTTCAATTTGATTTCAGTAATTTTTACAGTGGATTTCTAAACTTATTAGAACGATATGTTTTTTAAATTTATTCTATACTCTACGTTATAATAGGTGTAATAACATCTGGTAAATTATGTAATATTTGATGGAGATTGGGGAGCCCTCAATTATCAAAATTCCCGCATAACACCTCAGGGAGACGGGATGGTCTGAAAACCAGCGCTGCATGGGATCGTAATCCCGTGTCAGCAAGAGTTGAGACACCTATTGCTTAAGATTATTATTAAGACTTTTATATTTAAATTTGTTTTTTGTTTTCATTTATGGCAATGAGAATGATATTTTTAAAGACACTTTTATAACAAAGTCTTCATTTGAAACGTAGCTCTCTTGTATCAATCATTTTTGTAACGCATAATATTTGCATACAGACTTATTTATAATGGCTTGTTGCATTTCCTCGCCGATTACTTGAAAGTAACCTAAGCAAGTACCTATGTGTTATGTTCTTCGACCCTGTGTTATATTAACATACATTTCTAAAGTGGTTTAACGCCAAGCGAAAACTTGTTTCGATAATTTTGGTGGTGCGGGCGACTGGTTTCAATGTCACGTTTTGATCCCTAAAGGGAATTTGTTTATTCGATAATAAAATGACAATTTTAAACTATAAATCAAACATACACTCAGCAGTAAGTATGTAATAGATTGCTATAATTTCAGTAAAGCGACATTATTTATGAGCCGTGGTAGCTCAGGGGCTAGCCGCTCGCTTTAAATTTCATAGTACGCGAGTGCCCTGGGTTCGATTCCCGGTGCCGGCACCACTAAAATTGTTAATTGCAATTTTAATTGCTGACTTACCACGTGCTCGGCGGTGAAGGAAAACATGCATGTCTGAGAAATTAAAAATATTTCGATGACATGTGAAGTCCGCCAACCCGCATTGGAGCAGCGTGGCGGATTCTTCCTAGCTCAAAAACCCTCTCAGAAATGAGAGGAGGCCTGTGCTCAGTAGTGGGACATTTAAAGGCTGAAACTTTCCTTTTTTTTTACATTATTTTTGTATATTATATTCAACCGTGCAGAAGATAAGTATTAAAAATTATCATGACCTCCCGAAACCAAAATTTATCGGCAGGGGTTCTACTTCAGATTCCAAGACTAAGGAGCCGGTTTCAATGCCCGATCTATGCCGGTTTCAATGCCCGATCTATCCGCTATCCGATTGTAATTATAACTACGAGTATTGTTACAAATTATCAGTAATATGGTCTGTTTATAAGTTTTTTTTGTAGAACAAAGTGACTGAGCTAAACGTTTACCTGATGATAAGTGCAACGTCTGGCCATAAGAAATACTCTGTGAACCAGAACATTTCTATGTTCCACATTGCGCTCGTGTCCCTGAGATATTAGTTCTTAAGTCCCACATGCCCACTAATTATACTACTACTATCTATTAGTGCTCTTCTACTGGTGGTAGGATTCCTATGCACGAATCCGTCTGGGTAGGTACCACCCCAGGGCCAGTTATTCTGCCGTGAAGCGGTAGTGTGCAAACATTACTGTTTCGGTTTGAAGGGCATATGAGACTTTAAAATTGATGTCTCAGGGTGATGGGCGCAGTGCAGTGTCACAAAGAAATGTTCTGGGTGACACAGCATTTGCTATGGACAGACGTTGCACTTACCATTAGGTGAACGTTTTGCTCGTTTCATCACTGGATCCAAAAAGAAAAAAAAGAGATCTAATAAGCAAAACACAGTAATGTTTGCACACTACTGCTCGACGGCAGAACAACTGGCACTGCGGTGGTTCTTACCAAGACCGATTCCTGCACAGGAATCCTACCGTCAAGTGGTTAGAAACACAGAACGCACGCCGCCAAATTTGTTTTTTTTTTAAATAATCACTGAAAATACGACACGCTAAAAATCGCATTTGTTTATAAACAATTAACATGCTAATAAACATTGATGTGCTAAAAACTTTCTCATAATCCCGTTTTTGTGACACAAATGTATTGAAAGTTTAATGGGCAAATAACTATCAGCAGGAATTTAACCCCTTTGTTCGTGATGAGTCCAATGACCTCTGTCGATATTTTTAAGTTAAAGATTAATAATATTGTAATAAATTTACTGTAGTTGATATAATGAGGCGTTGATTGAGTTGAGAGAATATTAATTTGCTAAGATCAGCAAGTGAAACTTAAAAATTGTGTTTATTGCAGGTCCGGTCATATAAAAAGAGCGCTGGACGACCTTGGAAGGGATGAGTCTTTTCATCGGTACAGTGGAACAAAGACAACGAAATAGAAGCGCGACGGCATTTCTATGGGGCAAGAAACCCCTCCGTCTCGCCTCACTTCTTACCACCCGATAGATCGATCGCAGGTAGACCGTTGGCGCGTTGGAAAGAGAGTTAATTTGCTAAGATCCGCATACAAAATTAAAAAGTTTGGAAAATCCAAAAGTTCACGTCTCGTGACGCTCATTTAACTCTTAAGAAAAAAAATCGTATTGACGTTCAAATATTTCGAGTCAATTCCATTCCAGATGAAAACAATAAGAGATTTTTTTTAATAACTACAAGTGCTAGACTATTGATATGAAATAGGAAACCAGTAGATAAAATTCTGGACACGGTCAATTTTTTCGGGAGTTATCGTGACCACATCCCTAAAAAAATCGGGACGCTCGCGTCAAATTTTTTTCAACGGTTTTTATCAAAGTAGCAATATTAGATGATTTTTTAAAATAATTTTAAGGAATTAATTAAAGTGTTTTCTTGATATGAGTCTATTCAAATAAGCATATAAGTGTAATATAATTGTGATAGAGGCATTTGAAGACCAACGAATCGTTTGACCTTGACGTGTCGGGTATAAAGCACTATCTCACGGCGAGGTGCGCCGGACAAAATGGTGTATATTACCTACTTTTCAAGAGCACCGCCCGCCCTCCCACAGTAGCGCGTGCAAGTAAACTTACATAGCCACCGGGAACCCCCACCAGATACCCTCCACCACTACGAAAGTTTCCTGCATTAATTAAATGAAATGAAATATATTTAGTCTTTGTCCAATATTTGCTGTGTCACACAGAACATTTCTGTGTGACGCCACACTGCGCCTGTCACCCTGAGACATCAGTTCTTAAGTAATCGCTAGCTCTCAGTGACCTTCAAACCGAAACACAGTAATATTTGCACACTACTGCTTCACGGCAGATTAACAGGCCCTGCTTAGCTAGACGGATTCCTGCATAGAAATCGTACCACCAGTAAAGAATCAGCCTGGCAGCGATCACCTTGTCCCCAGGTATTATCCATGTAATCGTTTATATTGTAACTAGCAGAACCCCGTTATCACGTCCTCGTGTTTTTTAAAAATATCGTGGGAACCCGTTGATTTTTCAGAATAAAAAGCCGTTTCAAGGATGCAAGCTATCTCTGTGCCGAATTTCGTCAAGGTCCATTCAATGGTAACAAACAAGCGGAGGGACATAGAGAGTTACTTTCGCATTTATAATATTAAGTAAAGATAGTATGGATAACCTATGGGAAAGAAGACTTTGTGCAATTTCTGGGAATTTGTTGGAAAAACGTAACTTTGTTCCTAGGAATGAGTTACTGTCTATTGAGTCGAGTAACCGACATGACAAGCTTTTGTTTGTCTTTGATATTTACATTAAGCGCACCACTTTTTTATTAAAGCTATTTATAATTCTTGTTTAATTACATAACATTTTCATATACATTAGACTTTGTCATTGGTGTATCTTCTTCTTTAGTAGCTTCTGAACAGACCATTAAAGCATTAGGCGTAAATCAGACACCTGCAAAGATTGGCGATATGTTAATAACTTTACGGAGGAATTCCATTTGTTAAAACTTAATTTTCCCGCTAATTTGTTTTAAATGTTGGCTGCCCTGTTTGCGGTTTCTCTTAGTTGCGTTAAAATGTATTTAAATATGATTGTGTTCAATATTGATTTGAAGGTTAACACTTATAAAACAATGTAACATAACAATTATTGTTTTGTTCATATAACTTTACTTTAAAAAATAATGCGACAATCTGTTTATATGTATCGATTGTGTTTGTGGACTGCCGATGTCATGATCACAGATTTCGTCAGTTTAAAAAAAAAACGATGCCCTACATTTCACACGCACAACGCGTTTATAGACAAAATCCTTTAAAACTTTTTATATACAGTACACGTTACATGTATTAAATTGTTTGATGCTGAATAGTGTCATTTCTGTCTACCAGAATTAAGAATACAGGGCTCGGTTAGCGCAATGGCTAAGCGATTAGCTTCCACGCTATGGGTCGCGGATTCGATTCCCGCATCGGACAGATATTAGAATGGCCTACAGATTGTAGTTCCGACTCTGAGTGTTTACGCATGTGCAATTTGTCTGTTAAAAGATAGTCTGAAGTCCCGCGCAAAAAAGTTCTGTTTGTAATATTATTGTACAGAACCCACAAATATTCCTAAAAATTCTATTATATTGAAAACATGACGTTATTTTAGAATAGAATAGAATAGAATTATTTTTAATCAACATAGATTATTCTCATAAGTTTTTTTTAAACTACACTATTGTCTATGGTGACGCGTTAGTCGGCATACATGTTGAAAAATATTTTTCATGTGCAATTTGCTTTGACTTACGGCAAGGTTTACTGATTTGTTCACTAAGTGGTCAATTTATTGAATGAGCAAGTGTTATTCATGAAGAGTTTCTTAAATATATTAAGCAAGTACTTTTTCTGTGGAGTAAAGAAAAACAACGTAAAATTATTCCTAGTTAATGGGATCAGACGTCATTTGACATACACATTTTCATGACAGACACAAGATTTTAGTAAATTAATTTTGATACTGTCCTTTACTAAAAGTATTCCGTCATCGTTAGGTAGAACCGACATTTTTATTAAAAGCAAAACTCGTAAAAAACATTAAACCATCGTAAAATTATAAATTACATTTGCGAAATTGAACTACTTTTTTAGTTACATGATATCGTTTGTTGTAATCATTTGCTACCGTTCAGTACATATACTTATATATGTACTCGTATGTTATGGTAATGGTATTGTAGAATTTTCTGCCTACACATGAATTTCTTTTCAATTATATGTAATATATTTATTTTAGAATCTAATAGTATTCTACATAGTTTTTTATTATTACACAATCTCACCGCACTACTGGTAGTGAATGCTAACAGGCATTAAGTCCACCCTTTGTGACATTTTTTATTAAGATAATGCAATGAAGAATAATTAAAACAAAAACTTGTAGATAGCGTAAGGAGTTTATAGTCATTGCAATAAGTGTGTTGCTGACACTTCCTGTGTCACTGGCAAGTAGTGAGCGTACAATAAGTTACAACGAATAAAATCTTACAGTTGCGTACTACTACAGTAACTCAAGAACGAATTGTGTGGCAACGTTATTAATAACTACTACAGTACTATGAACATGGGGCCATGACATGTTCCCGTGCGGCCCAACATGCTGCAGAGGTGGGGTCCTTCAGTTCTATCCTCTCAACGAGACGCCACAATAACTAATTCAAACAGATCGCGACGAGAGGAACTCGGTTAGGGTTTTAGCCGCTAGGAGTCTGAATCTGATACTGCGATATCTATTTAGACTTCCCAACCATAAAAAAGAGTGAGTGCTTCTGTTTTTGAGGAGACCAACTACTTGTATATACTATCATGTTCGGAGGAGGATAGTTATATGAGCGTTATCATTCATTTTTAAATTTTCGTTTTCGTAAGTGGCGAAGAAACTACCAGCCCGTATTCTATGTTTTGTTGTCAATGTACAGGCATTCTAAAATTTACGCGATGTGAGTAATGGGTACAGATTGCGTGAAATACATCGAAAGCGACACGCGATGTTCCCGCTTATCACGATTTAATGTTTTTTAAAGTATGATAACTACAAGTGAGCAAGGGAGCAGTGGATTCAAATATGTGCAATAACAATATAGTTCTATTGATTTTTTTTTTCTGTTCCTCTGACGGCGATGATACAGGCAATGAAAACACCACAAAGATAATCTTAATTGAATTTTCTTATTCAACATATTCTTATATAAAATAGGCGCAACGGTCCAACGATGTAATTATCTAATATGAAGTGTGTCTCAGTTCATATTTGAATAAGAACATGGAATATATTGATGTAAGGAGGTCTTGTAAAATTTGAGCAGTTTCCATTAAATATTATCTGTGTATATTTCAGTGGTAGCTCAGAGGAGAGCCGTGGTAGCTCAGAGGCTAGGCGCTCGCTTTTAATTTCATAGTACGCGAGTGACCTGGGTTCGAATCCCGGTGCCGGCACCACTAAAATTGTTAATTGCAATTTTAAGTGCTGACGTACCACGTGCTCGGCGGTGAAGGAAAACATCGTGAGGAAACCTGCATGTCTGAGAAATTAAAAATATTTCGAAGACATGTGAAGTCCGCCAACCCGCATTGGAGCAGCGTGGCGGATTCTTCATAGCTCCATAACCCTCTCAGAAATGAGAGGAGGCCTGTGCTCAGTAGTGGGACATTTATAGGCTGAAACTTTACTTTTCTTTACTATATTTCAGTCTGTAACCGATAAGTAAGCTCGTGAAAAAAAATGAACTACTCGTATAATCCGCCGCTCGCCGCAGTAAGACGATGACAGCAACAATTCGATACTTTTGCGCTTTTATCGGAAGAGGGCAAAGGTGCAGAAGAGTTGTGGTTTACATAGATCATTGACCGCTGTGTCGCAAACATATTTTTATTTATATAAACATGGGTACGTTTATGTTATCTAATATAAATGCGTTTGCGTTATTTTATGTACAGTATATTGTAAAACAAAGTCGGTCAACGGCCTTTTTGATATCAGAGCTTAGAGTATATATATAATATAAATATATACTCTAAGTATCAGAGTCATGAACTCTTCTATATGGTAATTAAGGTATTGTCCGACTGACAAGACTTAAAGGCAAGTAAAAGAAAAGTAGAACAATGTGGATGCGGTGTAAGAGAATCTACCATCCCATCTCATGAACGTGAAAGTCGACAGAGAGCATCGAGAGAGAAAATGAGCAACAGCATCTACTCTACATACACGTCATCATCAGCCCCCCCCCTCCCGCCACGACAAGGCGAGAACCCATTGGGGGGGCACATTTGAGTCCAAAGCCAACGTAAAGTCGCGGGCGCAGCTAGTCTCAAATACACTAAAGTACAGTAATAGCCCATAAATGTCTTACTACTGAGCACAGGCCTCCTCTCATTTCTGAGAGGGTTTTGGAAGAGTCGGCCACTCTGCTCCAATGGCGTACTTTACATAGCGTCGAAATATTTTTGTATTCTCATACATGTACAATTCTCGTGATGTTTTACATTCACCGCAGAGCACATGGTAAATCAGCAATTAATATTGTAATCAGTCTCGCGTACTATGAAATATTAAGCGTGCGCCTAAGCACTAAGCTACTTATACTTAATCTAAATTAACTTATCCTAGAGTATAGAATAATTAATGTCTAGTAGCGACTTTTAATGCGCAAAGTGTCTATTACGACCGCCAATCCGCCTGCAATCGTGGCGATTATGCCAAACCCCATTTAAGAGAATAATGATGAAGTTGTCCACAATTCAATCTTTCCAAGCTTATTTGATTTACGTAAAATTGAAAAAAACTATCGTAACGTAACGCAATCTAAAGTGAAAGCGTGCAAGTTTTAATTATCTTAAGAAATTGGGTTTTGACGTTTTGTTACACTTTTTATTAACCATTAGTCATAACAGATCTCGATTGTCACGAACACTATTACAAAAATTTAAATACTTTTAAATAACATTATACATTTAATGATTTCTTATATTTACGCGAACACTACACGTTTAAATGAAACTAATTTTACGGTGTTTTTCCCAGTATCATTTTTTCCGAATAAATTTAAAATCATCAATATCCACTGCTGAACGTTCGCCTGCCCCATAGATTTCCACAAAAGTTTGTAGCTCTACAAAAGTTTGTGGCTCTCGTTTTGGGGGAATTTCGCCATAGTTGCCACGCTTGGCAGTCGCAGTTTATTTATTCGGATGTTTAAGGAAGATGCTGACTGCTGCCCATCTTCTGGTTTTCATTTTCCCTCTGTCGACTTTTACGATACTCACGGGATGAGATGGGGTGATAGATTCTCATAAGCCGCCGCCACAGGGCAATAAAATATATTCGCTGTCATATTAAAACGCTGATGTCAAATTATGTAACGTAAATATGGTATTGTAGCTGATACTAAAAAAAATTAATGAATTTTTTATGTAATAATTTACGTTTAAAATTAATAACCAGAGATATCGCTTCGTGAAGATAATAAATCATATTTTACAACAATTATGTTTTTTTTTTAAATTTAACATTTGCTCTCGATCTGGCTTCGGAGCAGGAATATTCGTTCTGTTTTGTATTATGTAAAAGACTTTCTCTACCCATAATTTAAGCTATCTATCGATATTAATGCATAACTTCTTAAAATCGGCACGTAATATTTTGGTATTACCATATCCTCCATATAGCATTATGGCATGTCGTTAAAACATTTTAAAGTATTTACGTTGTCTTTTTTATAGGGGAAAGTGACGAGGCGAGGAACACGTTCACCTGATGGTAAGTGCAACGTCTGTCCATAATAAATGCTGTGCCACCTAGAACCGATGTTGTGGCACAACACTGCGCCCGTCACCCTGAGATATCAGTTCTTAAGACACATATCCCCAGTAATTACATTTACTCTCAGTGCCCATCAGACCGAAACACAGTAATGTTTGCACACTACTGCTTCACGGCAGAATAGCTGGCCCTACCTAAACGGATTCCTGCCTAGGAATCCTACCATCAGTAAATGTCTATGGTCCATGTCGCGGTGACAGAAATACACAAAATACATAATTAAAGTGAATTGCGTACAATAACACTGCTTATTTTTTACCTTTAAATATTGACGTCTTAATACACTGTTGGTATTGAGGAAAATGAGAAGGCAACTAAAACAGATTGATCCGTCATAAAACGTCAAACATCTAAAATAATAGATAAAAAAGATCAACAATAAAAAATTATAAATGTTTAAATGAGAGAAATATTTCTTTACGTCTTTTCCCGCGCGCAACGCTTGATTGCAAAAGCATTGCATTGCGGTTATTTTCTAATGTCTTAATTCTTGTAGTCTGGAAATGATTTCAACAGTGAAAGGGAACGTACCTAAGAAAAATAAATATGAAAAAGTGAATTCATTTAGCAATGTTGCAGTTTCTTCAATTAAATTCATTTGTCATTGTGTTTATCGATACCAATAATGGTGTAGAAATTTTTAACAGTGATTTAAAAATAAATAAATTTGTGAAATAAACATGAATCATAATTTTAATAGAGGTGTCATCATTTTGTTATAATAATTTACAATTAATATTGGGCCAAGGTTAGGGCATATCAGGTGATTTTTTATTCATATCTATTAATATTGACTATTCTTCAAGTAATTTGCTTTTGTTATGCATTTATATTAGATATTTAATAAAAATTGTATTTAATTTTTATTCGCCGTATAGAAAGACAACAGGGACATCCAATAAAAACACTGACAGCAGTGATTACACTGGGCACATGAGACTTTGGAACTGATGTCTGAGAGAGACGGGCGCAGTAGTGGTGCCACGCAGAAATATCCTGGGTGACACAGCATTTTTTATGGTCAGACGTTGCACTTACCATCAGGTGAAGGTTTTGCTCGTTTAATCACTTCATCCAATATAAATTAAAAAAAAAAAACGTCAGGTGAACGTTTTGCTCGTCTCATCATTACATCCAACAAAAAAAATCCGCCTGCCAAACGCCCGTTTCGCAAACGAGGGAGCCAAGGCAAAAACTCTACAGATCGGGTGGTACTTATCTGGGGAGGACGTCCTCCTCCTGGCAGTAATCTTCGGACGTGGTATATGTAATTAGCATCGGTGACACTTCAATAGAGCGGTATAGGATATATGAGCAACTTGTTGAGCTCCTCATGTAATGACTTGTTGTGGGTATTCGCTACACCTAAGACTAGCACTGAACTAATGATGATGTTGATGATTGCTTCTCATTAAAGTACGGTCTTGAAATAGATATCGTATATATCGAGTCGAGATATAGCTAAAACCCAATTACCTGTTTGTTGCTCTAATAAATGTTCTGGTTATTATTCAATATCGGGACCCTCTATATTTCAATATTGTAATATGTCCGCGGTAGGATTTTTATCATCATCATCATTCATTTCAGCCTGTTTTAGTCCACTATTGAACATATAGTTTGCTACAAAAAACGGTCCTCAGCCACCTGCATCACTCGACTTCCTGCAAAACCGAGCCGGCCGTCCCTCCATCTAATGGGGTGTCGCCCTACACTGCTCTTGCCGGTACGAGCTTGCAAGTAGGCGGACACTACTGTATTTCTTTCTACTGTGGCAGCAGCGTGCACTACTGTGTTTCTGTGGAACTGAAGCTAGTGTATTTACAGATGATACGAAAGACATCATTGTGATAAGAATACACACAGAACTTTCCAAAGTTCTCGGTGACGTCGTCTAGTGGTCAGAGTGCCTGACTTCTACGCCGCGGGTCCTGGGTTCGAATCCCAGTCGGAGCCAACATTTGTGCTAAAACACGAATTGTTGGTTTTCGGGTCTGGTTGTGATGTGTTTGTCGCCGTGTTTCTGACACTGACATCCTAGCCTACCTCCGATCATATCGCATAAGCGTTACATCGGGCGCGTTAAGGTTGGGACTAGTGAGTGCTTCTGTTGCGCGTACACTTGTGGCACTATAATATCTCCTGCGTAGTTGATGGCTCTCGACATGGGATTCGGAAGTTGTCGCCGTGGTCTGAATCGGCTAGGAGAACATCATATCAATTTAAATAAAATGTTGAAATTTGGCGTTTGCGATAACGTAGCTTGATCTATACTTTATTATCAAATTGTCACAACTAATATAGATTCAATATTTATTTATTATAGGTACATGATTACGTTCGTCTGCATCTATAACTCATTGAGGTCAAAGATTAACACAGTTTTGTTATCTTAAGATTATTATTATTGTATTTTATAACAATTGTCTGTAATCAGGTTTCAATATTTAATGTATTTACAATAGATTTAGTCATATAAATGTACTCTCATTTATCTGTGGGATATTTAGCTTAGGGTAGGTTGATTTGTCCTTACTTCCACGTCTTATCACGTCTATTTATAAATGAGAGTTGATTTTTGCGTTGGAAACTCTTCACGATAAGTAAATGGATTCGAATGTGTTTTGACTGTTGCGGGGGCTGTTAAGAATTCCGATAACGGAAGAATCACCATTTGATATGTGACATCGCATTTACAGTACCTGGTAGTGGTTACTGATAGCAACTTGTATGTGAGTGTAATTCTCAACACGCATTTTTTTTTACTAAGGGTGATGAAGTAGAAGAAGAAATGTTTGTTGTCAGCATTATCATCGTCGTCGTCGTAGTTTCAGGCCTAGTCCACTGCTGAACATAGCCCTCCACCGTAGATTCTCTTATTCTCTTTTCTCTTTTTTTTTTTCAAAAAACGAAAGCCTTACAGTAGGATTTTCTCCTGTATCGTGGGTGCGTTATACAAACATACATTTCACATGCACAACACAACCAGACCCGAAAAGCAACAATTTGTGTTTTTGCACAAATGTTACCTCCGGCTGGGAATCGAACCCAGGGCCGGTGGCGCAGAAGTCAGGTACGCTAACCACTACGCCACGCGGTCGAAGTCGGTAGCCACAAAAGTTAGTAGCTCTCATTTTGGGGGGATTTTGCTATAGTTGCCATTTGCTTGGCAGGCGGGTTGGCAACCGCAGTTTATTTATTTAGATGTTCCAGGAAGATGCTGCTGCTCATCTCCTGGTTTTATTTTCCCTCTGTCGACTTTTACGACACCCACGGGATGAGATGGCGTGGTAGATTCTCTTAAGCCGCCACCACACGGGAACATCATCATCATCATATCAGCTTGTCTTAGTCCACTGTTGAACATAGGCCTCCCCCATAGATTGCCACAAAACACGGTCCTGAGCCACCGGCATCCATCGCAACTTCCCGCAAAAACGTGCAGGTCGTCGCTCTGTCTAGTGGGGGGTCGCCCTACACTGCGCTAGCCTGTACGAAGTTGCCATCCGAGAACCTTTCTTCCCCACATGTCTACCAAAAGTTTTTTTTAAGTGATATTGGCGGAATAATTTTAATATAAATATTTTTAATAAAAAGTCTTTTTCTTTAATAAAAAGTCTGATAACGTGATAAAACTTGTAAACTAAACCACAACAACGGTACTAGATAATTTTAAAATGCGGTCGCCCATGGCACAGTCACTTCGACCGTGATAATACACAAAAAGTTATAAAAAAACTTTTGCACTCGATATTTTATAAACGACAGTTATTGGGGCTTTTTAAACGGGTAGGAAAGTATTTTAACTTTATATATTCACTACTTTATTTTATATTCCACGTAAAAATCGTATTACATAAAAAAAAACCCCGTATAGAAATGGAAAGATGTTTTACGATAGCTACTTCGTTACCTTATTTCATTTACTGCATATTTTTTATTTCCGTCCTGGTTCATTTGAAGTGAATCGCAATTCATAGTTATAAAATTTCAAACATGGAACGATTCTAAGAATAGGGACGCTTGCTTATCTAGCCTGTATTTATTTTCCGCTGGCTTCAAAGAGGGTTCTACATTTATTATACATTTATTGCGAGAACAGTAAAGCATTCATTGTATAGTTCACGCAAATTATTTCGTGGGCACAGATTATAAACATTTCTAACTAGTTTTAACAGTGTGGCTAAACTATAAATCCTTTTTTTTTCATTATTTATACATCATAATAAAAGATATTCTGATTCATTATCAGTTAACTTCGTATATTTTTTTTATTTTCTTGTTAGGTTTTAATGTTTGTGACAGTTTATTACTTAGTTTCGGAATTTGAATTCTCTACGGTTTCGTGGCGAATCATTAAAATAAAGATTACCTATATACAAATCATAAAATCTAGAAATGCCTTTAATTTGAATAAGCGGCTCAGTTAGCACCGTATCGACGCGATTGGCATATTTACGAATACAAATGTTACGAGTCTGGGTGTTCTTGCATGTAGGCACGTGTTTTCACAATGTTGTTATGATGTAAGTAATGCATCATTTTCAAAAGATTATATTTGTTTATAGCATAATGCAGATTTTCTCGTCGTTACTACAAAGTTGACATACAGACATGGCCTTTAAAAAGTCTGTTAATCATAAATTAAGAATAAATATTTCTATTCTTACGTTAAATAAAATAAAACGGAAAATTAAATTCACGTAACGTAAAACGTTTTATAATTTGATTAAGAATTGATGTATAGCAATTTCAAAAATAAGTTTTTGTACATATTCAATGTTTATAAAAATTTGCAACAAGCCAAAAAAAAAATAAAAACTTACGGCTGGTATATTCTTTCGTGTATGATCCAAATGCATGCCGCCAACTTCTATTACTCCTGGCACTGTGGGTCCTAATTCCGTTCAATGAGTGGAAAGTGTTTACCATCATCAGTGAACAGTTCTTTCCTAATTCATGCAGGTCTGGGATCTTCCTACCGAAACGTTTCTCAATTAGTTCTCTCTCTTTCAGCTGTATGGTATGATAATACCAAAAGACATGGTACAATTGTACAAAGGTGTTCTCTATTTTTTCCATAAAGGTCATTTCGGACGTGAAAGATGTACTTATAACAGGTACGTATGCGGGGTTGTCGAATACGCCGACTCTGCTGCCTGACCACGGCATCAAACCACTGGATAATAACGCAATTACTGGCGCCCTTATTCCGTAAATATGAAGAAGGCCAAGCATGCAATCGCTGTTGAAATTCTCCACTAACACAACATCGTAGTCATTCTTCAGCGCTTCGGTCAAAGGAGACCAATCGAGCGCCTTCTCGCACACATTTAAAGCCATTTCTGATAAAGGGTGAAACTCCATCAGCTGTTTAACAATCCTATCTACGAACGGTATTTTCAGCAGCAAATTCGGAACCTCATATTCATTCAAATCGAAGGTTTCCAGTCCCAAACCGGCGATGCCTTCGAGGCTTACATCGGTGTAGTTCGCAGGAGGGTTTTTAAGAGGGAAAAACGAAACTGACGTGACGTGGTGTCCTCTTTCAACTAGTGTACGTAACAGAGGCTCGAAGACCATCTGGTGGCTTTTGCCAGGTGTGGAAAAATAGACCCAGAATTTTTGCGGCGCGAACGTCGCCGGCTATCGCGAACGCCGCGAACGCGAAAAGGAAAAGACGGGAACACATCGCGCGCGTTTCTCAGACCGCGTCAGAGAGAGTACTGTCCGCAAGACATTGCCCATCGATATATTGTCGACTCCGGCACGTTTGAATAGCTATTTTCAGCATCGCTTGCATGACGTTCCCTCGTGATAGTATAATGGGAACATCACAAAGCGTATACCTACATGCTTATTAGCTCAACAATACTTCCGCTTTTAGGTATGGTTTTATGAGTAAACGTTAATAATGCATATAGTCAGACATTGCAACGTAATCGAATTATGTAAACTAGATGCCCGCCAGTGGAGGAAATTCGACCGTAATTGATTTTTTTTTTAATTTCATCATTATTGAGGTTTGTGTAATTACTCGTTGGGAATAAATAATCTGGTGGTAGATATTCCTATGCAGGAATCTGTCTAGGTAGATACCACCCCAGGGCCAGTTATTCTGCCGTGAAGCAGTAGTGTGCAAAATTTGCTGTGTTTCGGTTTGAAGGGCACTGAGAGTAAGCGTAATCACTGGACATATTAGACTTAAGAATTGATGTCTCAGGGTGATGGGCGCAGTGTGGTGTCACACAGAAATATTCTAGGTGACACAGCATTTGTTATGGACAGACGTTGCACATACCATCAGAAGAACGTTTTGCTCGTTTCGTCACTTTATCAAATAAAATAATACCTGTGCGACTGTTGGATCGGCGACAATAACGTGTTTGACATTGTAGTTTGTGATTGACTTTGTCACTAGGAACGGTAAGTATTAAATGTTTTATTTTATTCAATTTAATGTATTTGTAACATATACTATATTTTAGATTCCTCGCTTCTTCCCCATACAAACTTTAACTCTGCCAAATCTCACTCCTTCCTGCTCTCAATTTGCTTAAAAAGGGGTACAACGTTTTGTCTTCATGTATTAACATAGATAGATTTAAATACAGAATTATATGTCTCTTATAACTTTAGCCTTTATTTTTTTATATTAAACATAAATCTAACTTTAACATGATAAATCAGACTTTACTATTAGATGCAAACGATGTGATTTAAACAACCAGGTTATATTACCTACTTACAGCTAATTGAATAACGAATATATGGCGGAGGCGGGTAGTTCAATCCAATTTACTATTAGTTACCTGATACGTGAGGTACGTATGGAGTTACAATTGAAAAATTGCGTTAGTTGCACTCGTCCTTTGTACGATGTCTTTTTGTAGTTTTTTTTTTCTTTTATTAGATATAGTGATGAAACGAGCAAAACGTTCAACTGATGTTAAGTGTAACGTCTGCCCATAACAAATACTATGTCACCCAGAAAATGTCTGTGTGACACCACACTGTGCTCATCACCCTGAGACATAAGTTCTTAAGACTCATATGCCCAGTGATTACGCTAGCTCACAGTGCCCTTAAAACCGAAACACAGTAATGTTTTCACACTACAGTAGTGGGTATTTCTTTAAATATAATTCAGTTTATACCGTTGAATTGATATACTAATTACAAATTAAATAATGTGATAACTTTACTCTTTCACCGACAATTCACTTTTTTAATTTTTGGCGGCAGTCGTAAGCTTGATGTCAGTGTCAAAAAATCATATACCAGCATATTTATTACGAGTATATAACTATTACGAATAAGTACCCTTCAAGTAAGCAAAACCGACAGGAAAACGATAGTTCTCTTTTACTAAAAATGTATGTGATGGATACAAAAATAAAAGCATTTTGAACTTAATTTACCCTTCATTATACACTTTCCGATAGGTGTCCGTCAGAGCGGAATATCATCTCTTTGAGGCGACTAGGCACAATAGCGAATAGGCTTCTGCTCCTGTGAACGCAATGGGGAGTAAGATTTTTTTTGATTCGAACGAAAATGGCGGCGAGGTGGTTCGCCACCCGTGACGTATCGTTGGCTGCGAGGGCGAAAATTGGGCTACGTGAGTGACCTCGGCCTACCCCTTATATGGGAAAAAGACGTGACTGAATGTATGTGGAATAGCAGCTTTCTAACGAGGTTACGGAGTAATCTGTATTTAGGCGATACAGTCCTATCCGAGCCGAGACGCAGTGGCAGATTGAATAATGCTACCACGCCTATGGTGCTGTAAGATGTTCTGCCCATATTATGGACATTTTTAAATAGAAATAGCAGAAATACATCTCAGTTAAAATGACCCGGGAATCATCAATATCATGCTATATTTTACTACAGTGCCGTTTCATGTAATTTAATCAAACATTAATGTTATCTCAATGCCGCTTTCAATGCACTGAACAAACAGACAGTATGCACATCGTTTATCTGTGATATATGCCTTCAATGTTGATGATCGCTTGGCCTAGTGATCAGTGTATCTGTATGTAAACATGTTGTTGATTTTCGTGTCTGGCTGTTTTATTTAATATGTTTTATTTTATTTATTTCGTATTTCTTACAATAAACAGTTACACAATATTGTAATGTTAAACAGAGTCTAAGGTTAAGGACTTCACTAATTATGTAATCCACAACTTTATCCACAGGTTGATTGACGGAGTTGTGTTGCTCAAATCATACAAATGCATATTTACAGCTTAATAAAAAATATACCTTACAAAAGGTTTAACATAAAACCTTTTTATTTTTTAAATAGAATCAAGTGACACTTTGCGGAAATCCATTATAATGAGGGAAAGGAAGTCAATTTGCTAAGATCCGCATGCAAAATATAAAATGTATATTACCCAGTTTTTAAAGAGCACCGTGTGCACCCTCCCTCAATAGCGTGCACAGGCAAACTAACACCACTCCATCTCATCCAATGGATCTCGTAAAAGGCGAGTAAGGAATTAAACTGCACTGTGCACCCAACAGCGCATGGTGGCGATGGGCTCACCACCTATCACACCAAGTGCATTATATTTTTTTGGTGAAACGTGGATTGTGGCAGTCATCTGTTTTTGCAGTGAGGGCCCAGTCTCTGACTACCCCTTATGGGATGCAGTCGTGATCTTATGTATGTATGTACTTTTTTATTGGTTTTTCCAAAGCAGAGACGTTTTATTATTGGATAAAGTGACTAAACGAGCAAACCGTTCACCTAATGGTAAGCGCGAAGTGTCAACAAATGCACGAAACGCAAACGCAAAAAACAAAAACTGTGTCATCCAGAACATTTCTGTGTGATACCACACTGCGCCCGTCACCCCGAGACGTCAGTTCTAAAGTCTCATCTATGCCCAATGATTACATTAGCTCACAGTGCCCTTCAAACAGAAACACAGTAATATTTGCACACTACTGCTTGAGAGTCCGTTGCGCACACAAAAGGGATGCCGTGTTGGAAGGGCGTTGAGTGTTCCGACGCGCCTTGCTGGGAAGGAGAGAGGAGAGGAGCCGTCCTCTCCAGAGAAGGGACTGCCGATCGTTGGCGGCCGGCGCCGGTGGGGTCGCGCACATGTGCGCGAGCGTTCCCGTGGGCCCTGTGAACATGCGGCGAAGGTGGAACACAATGGGGTTTTAGTCGGTGCAAGTCCGTCCTAACCCGCCCTTGCTCTCGTGAGGGCGGGTATGCGTCAGGCATATCCCCATAAAAAAAGGTGCTCTGTAGAACAGATGGTGCCCGCGCACCTCACGCCGGTGAGATAATAAATTTAAATACATATTTCCATGTACTATATACATGGAAATATGTATTTAAATTTCTTACTTACATCTATACGTTCGAACCTATGATAAATGTTGTTGTATTTGGTACTGTAATTGTTCCCGTGGCTATGACATTGCATCCTAGCCTGTCCCCGATTGTTACAGCGTTACATCGGGCGCTGTCAGTTTCGGGCGAATGAGTTACTCTGCGCGTATATTTGTGGCAGTATAATATTTCCTGCGCAGTTGATATTATTCGGAAGATGTCGCCGTGGTCCATCCAGGAGTACATCATACCTTCAATGTTAAAAAGTAAGAGCTCAACAACGCGGCTCGTTGGAACTAATAGTGACAGCTAATAATAATCCAACTACTAGACAGGACTGGGCTCATTTTATAAGAGGATTACTTTGTGAGTTCGCCACGCTGCTCTATTCCGAGTTAGCAGACTTCATATACAATTTGTATTCATATACAGTTTGCCATTGCGTATGCTTTTAACATTCAGCGCGTGGTAGATTAGCGGTTAAAAGTGCAATTATCAATATTAAAATCTCATTGCGATTCCCCTGAGACATCAGTTCTTAAGTCGCATATGCCTACGTAATTATTACTGTAATGGCACCGCAGGGCCTACCTAGACGGATGCCGGCATAGGAATCCTTCCAACTTGCTACTGGTGGGAGGATTCCTATGCAGGAACTACCTGGTACTAGTAGTAGACTAGTACCAGGCAGGTACCACCGCAAGGCCAGTTATTCTGCCGTGAAGCAGCAGTTTGAAAATATTACTGTTTCGGTCTGAAGAGAGCTGAGAGTAAGTGTAATAATACTGAGCATATGAGACTTAAGAACTGATGTCTAAGGGGGACGGGTACAGTGTGGTGCCACACAGAAGCGTTCTGGGTGACACGGCATATGTTATGGTCAGACGTTGAACTTATCATCAGGTGAACGATTTGCTCGTCTCGTCACTTTCTCCTAATAAAAAAGGTAGGATCTTGGTCAAACGTTGGCATATATATTCACAATAAAAAAGAAATTAGTCGTGACGACATGCTCGCACAAGATGAAATTTAATGCGAACGGGAATGTTAATAAAACTGAATATAAGAGATGAAATGGTTATGTAATGATGATGTTATTAAAGTGGTAGAATATAAAAATAGTAAAATATTTTTTGCTCAAGACCAGTCTGAAAAATTTACCCTTTAAAAGTCACTCAACGATAATGAGCATGATCATAGCATGTGTGTGATAAGGGGTCAATTACTTGAAGAAACTAATAAGTGGAAGATTATTTTTGGCTGGTACATGAGATACTATATATTATCTCGCGTAAGAAATTCAAATTTGTTTTTTTTTTTGCAATCTTCCACAACCTTTTTTTAATTAGGTTCCCCTGTATGGTGAACCTTAAGCAATAGGCGAAATGTACCATTTTTTAAATTATTCTCTAATGTTCTTATTATTATTTTTAATGACTACACGTGCATGGGAGTTCTCTGTCCGTATATCATAGCCATTTTACATGGAGACTCTATCATCAGCACTAGTTCCACTACTGAACATAGGCCTCCCCCATAGATTGTCCACAAAAGTTTGTAAACATTTTGGGGGCTGCTGCCCATCTCCTGATATTCATTTAGGAATTGTCGAATTTTACGACACCCTCGGGATGAGTTGGTTGTAGATTCTCTTAAGCCGCCACGATATTGGCACTATATATATGCAATGATGCAGGAAGGTGTCTTTTATGAACTGCAATACAGTAGTGTACAGAAATTACGAAAAAAAATCTATACAAGAGAAAAATTGCAGTACACATTAAGCGTGTGAGGTATCTTAGATAGGTCTTGAAAAATTATGAAGAAGTTTCAAAGTAACTATTTAATTTAAGCCAATATTTGTTGAGATATGCGCTTCTATAGACGAAAAAAGTGTGTCCCCTCACTCTTTTCAAGAATAATATTGAGGTGGTAGAACCTGGAAAAGACTTTCAGCAAAAATTGATTTAAGCAAGATATGTCATGTAGTTTTGTGATATGGGATATTATCGTTATATTATATTATTATTTTTTTACTAGCGACCCACATAAGATTAGCACGGGTGCAATTCACTAATGAAACAAATGAGAAGTGCGCTTAGCAAAAAAAAAATATATAGTACTTTTTACTGAGATTTTAATTCAAAAATACCATCCAAATCTCCGACTTTTCCGGTGGATTTTCCAAAAATTTTCTTTCATACAAACCTTGTCTTGACAAATACGGGAATAAATAAAAACCAGCCACATCGGTTGAGTCGTTCTCAAGTGATGATCTTTTATACACGCAGCGATTGATTTTTATTTATATAGAAGATGGAAATCTATCTTCTATCTTTAGATTAGTAAAAAAATATACAAGCAAAAATTGTATAGATGGTTACTGTTAGTGAAACAAGCAAAATAAAAAGGGCGGTGTATCCTCAGGAAATAGCATTGCTTCATTCATTACTGTAATAATAGACGCAAGCATTCGAACCACTTCCAAATGATTTCAAGTCATAGTGTTTGCTATGTAACATATATTGCATGTAACATGAAGTTCACAATCGCTTATAGCAATTTTTGCATGCTACGATCGCAATCATACGATAGCCCGTTACAGGACAATGCTATTAGTCTATACCGTGGTTGGTGCAAGTTATGAAAGTTATGATATTTTTTATCATCCTGTCTATTTAAATTTCTACGTTTTATTTGACGATCTGATTACATTTTATTACCTTTAGTCCAACTCAGAAAAAGCCTGGGTCAAATAGCCACATTAAGCTATCATTTTTAACCGACATAAAAAAAGAAGGAGGTTCTCAATTTACCAGAATCTTTTTTTATGATCAAGTTCTGATGACAGTCCATGAGAAAATCGTCATACTCTTAACCACTGGAATGTCGATACGTATATCTGAATATACGCTGAATTTAACGCCTTTGACTGCCGGAGCGTTGATCTACGCTTCGGTGGTCCCGCTTTCTGCAAAGTGTATTTATTCAGTTATTATAATTTTTAGTTGTCGTTAAGCAGTTCACTTAGCTGTGCGAATTAAATTGTTCGCAGCAGACTAGCACTTTTTGTTCAGACGGGATTCGGCATTACAGAGGTTAAATTCGCATTGCATGTACATGACAAATTCTATACCACGCCAACCAAGTTCGATGATTCTTTTTATGTTGGAAATGAGGTATTATTGAGGTATTATCTATATGTAAATTTGGTCATGATCTGCTGATGAGATTTATTATGATATTATATTACAATATTTCTGTATTTGTTATCCTTATATTTTTGATACATATTTGAACCGTTCCGAAATATTATAGTATGGGTTCCAAAAAAAATGGTTAGGTTCTGATGAGCATTTTAGAGATACGGCGCGGAAGTCGGTTTTGATATTAAACGATACCCCACAGTAGGATTTCTTTGTGGGGCATCCTGTACTGTGAACGCGTTTTACAGACATAAATTTTACATGTACAACACAACCAGACCCGAAAACCGACTATTTGATTTTGCACAAATGTTGGCCCCCTCTCTTTTTGCTAATAGTCGTAATCTTTTTACCAATGTCAAAGTAGCATACTAAATATATAAAATTTTAAAATAAGTAGTAATTTTCAAATAAGCAGCATGGCTTCAATATCGATGGACAGTAAAATGATAGTTAAGCTAATTCTTCATCATAATTTTTTTTATTGTATAAAGTGACGAAACGGGCAAAACGTTCACCAGATGGTAAGTGCAACGTCCGCCCACAACAAGTGCTGTGTCACCCAGAACAATTCTGTGTGAACCCAAACTGCGCCTGTCGCCCTGAGACATCAGTTCTTAAGTCTCAAATTCCCAGTGATTACGCTACCTCACATTGCCCTTCAAACCGAAACACAGTAATGCTTCACGGCAGAATAACTGGCCCTGGGGTGGTACCTACCTAGACAGGATTCCTGCATAGGAATCTTACCACCAGTAGATTAGACATCATTTTACGGATACTGTGCTATTACTGAAATTTTTTTTGACTGATAGGACATAAAATGCTTTTCGTTTTGTGTCCATCAGTCCAACAGTTCGGTCCTTGAATTAAATTTTCCAATCACTGTACACTTTCACGAGCACTTGCTACATAATAGACTGTCAATATTAAACATCAAAACTCAAAAGTATCGACAGAAATTACAAAACTCAATGTAAACACTACCGTCACTTTTCAATAGTCCGCTTATATCGTTTCTTTATTTTTTATTTAAGGAAGCAGTTGTAAACTATTTTCCAGTGTTAAGTAACATATTCAAGTATACAATCTTCAAGCAGCAAAATTTCGATGGTAAAATTATAGTTCACTTTTACTGAAGATTTACTGGACTGATTGAGAATAAACGAAAAGTACAATCACTGTAGGCTCACGAGCACTTGCTGCATAATAAACTATCTACTATCAATATTAAATATCAAAACTCAAAATATATACAGAAATTACAAAATTCAATAAAATCACGACCGCCACTTTACGAGTTATCCCCAAAAGTCCGGTTACATAATTATTTACATCGTTATACGTTTAAAAAAAATAACGTTGACAATTTATGGCATAGAGCCTAATAGTAAAGCATAAGTTATAATTGAGCGCGAACTGTTTATTGTTTTGTTTTTACGACTCGAGGGTGCCCAATGGGCCGAACTCGGATCGATCCGTTACTTCAATCGGGAGGGCAGTTATATTATTACTATTCGCATTATCAGAATTAACTACATTTACCATCAATTCTGAATGCGAATCCGTTAGAAAAGAAATGGCGCAAGAAACTCCAGCGACACTTCTATTTATGATAATATTTCTAGAGGAAAGCCGGCCTGAGATGCGGCGGTATCAGTACGATATTGAATGTGTTGTGTGTCGTGTTGAGTAAGAGTTCTTGGGCTCTAGTGGTCGCGTCGTCTGGATCCTCGTGGATGCCTCGGTTTCCTTTTAACGCGAGTTGAGGTTTGGCTTAACGCGAGGGGGTTGTATGTGGCGGCACTTAGAACCAGTGGGTTGAGATGCTTGGCGGCAGAGTCGAAATATCGGTCGCAGGCCAACTTTAGATATTGGGCTATGTTAGAAAGCCCGAAATCGATATGAAGGTTTATATTATGCACGATGCTCCCGGCTTTGCGCATAACTCGATTCTATTTTTCCCGAAGTCGGTGGATGAGACGCGGGGAGGCATGCGCAATTACGAGGCTTGCGTATGTCATAATTGGCCGAATACAGGTTTTGCCAAGAGTAATTTTGTTACGTAGGGACATTTTAATATTTTTATTTAGGAGCGGGTGTAATCGGCCGAGTGTAAAAGCCGCTCGTTTAATGTGTGTACCGAAGGTGAGTCTTGTGTCTAGTAGGACGCCTAAGTATTTGACTGTCTTTTCCCAGGGAATCGGACGATCATATGACTCTATGGTAGAGAGATGTGGCTTTATACGCCGCGAGAAGTACATGGCTGCACTTTTGGTGGGTTGACCTCGATCCTTCATTTTTAAAACCAGTTCCGCAGGGTTCGGGCTGCGGATTGGAGGCGTTTAGAGATGTGTTTGATTACTGTACTTGATGTGTGGATTACGTCCAGACACATAAAGGCATGTATCGTCTGTGAAGAGGGCGAGCTCGACACCGCTGTTGTGCGGTATGTAGTTGGTGAATGAGTATAAACCACGGGACCTAGGACAGAGCCTTGAGGTACACGGGCGTCGATGGGATGTGTTTCGGATCGCACCCCCTCGCCGCGATAGCGGAAGGTTCGACTGCGTACAAAATTTCGTATGAGTACGAGCCGATCTGGCACATTGAGTTCATATAACTTGTACTCGTATATGAGCCCGTTGTTCGTTTGTCAGACCTTGTCCGTTTTCGCTACGCCGAAGAAGAGTGCTCCGGTATGAAGGCCGTGAACGAAACGGGATTGAATCTGCTCAATGATGCGGTGTCCATGAGTGTTTGGCACGGATTCCAAACTGCTCGTGGATGGCAATCGAGACTCGAGACTGCATGAAGCCATGCGGTAGGATCGGACGAGACTTTTCGAATGGTTTAAAAAAATATTGTATGTAAAACATGCACAAAAAATGCTACGCTACTTACCTTCAAAATATGAAGATACAGTTTGGACGCTGCTACACTTGTAAAGAAAACGTGGTTTTTAAATTTATTACGTACTAGCTAATGCCCGCGACTTCGTCCGCGTGGATATAGGTTCTTTTTAAATATTCCTTAAGAACTATTTGATTTTCCGGTATAAAAAGTGTCCTATGTCTGTCTCTGTGGAAAATTTCGTCAAATTCGATTCAGCGGTTGAACCTTGAAAAGGTAACAAAAGGTAACGAGTTACTATCGCATTTATAAAATTAGTATTAATATAAAAATAAAATTTACAACTTGGGCCAACGTCTATTGGGGCAAATTTCATTGACCAGAAACGGGTTGAATCGAACGGTCATTACAAAAAAACCCGTTCACGCGGTCTTGCAAACGATTTTCATCCTTATGACGAAACGTACAAAAATCGCTAAGCATTGAACTTGTAATATTTTGGATGTAGACTAAAAACTGTCAATTATCTTAACACTTGAAGACCTTTATGATAGGCAGGGTTGCAGAGAATGTTAAATAAACATTTATGATCACGCGAATTTTACACATTGAATAAAACTATTAACTTTTACTGGTGGTAGGATTCCTATGCAGAAATCCGTCTAGGTAGGTACCACTCCTGGACCAGTAATACTGCTGTGAAGCAGTAGTGTGCAAACATTACTGTGTTTCGGTTTGATTGGCACTGAGAGCTAGCGTAATCTATGGGCATATGAGACTTAAGAACTGATGTTTAAGACTGACGGGCGCAGTGTGGTATCACACGGTAATATTCTGGGTGACATAGCATTTGTTATAAGCAGACGTTGCACTTACCATCAGGTGAACGTTATGCTCGTTTCGTCACTTTATAAAAAAGAACCTAAAAAAAATACATTTATTTATGGATTTTATCGCGTTCCGTTTTAAATTTCCGACGTTTCGAGTGCTATGCAGCAGACATGGTCACGGGAAGACTGCGGTGTTTGATGTCCTGATGTCAGTTAATCAGGGCTAATTTTAGCGTTTAATTATTAATTTTGGTCCGATCTACGCAAACTTACGTAATTTTATTAATAACAGATTTATGTTCGTGGTAGCACCCGACCATCTTATCTGTTTTTTTTCTTTAATTTCTTTAGCCTCGCGAAAAATCCGTGCAGCGGCAATCCGTGTTCTCTAGCAAGAATTTGTGGTCTATCAAATCTTATGACTGCAGATTTGAGAGTGTGACAAAAAGACAGAGTGCCACAAAAGTTTGTAGCTCCCATTTTGGGGGGATTTTACCATAGTTGCTATGCTTGGGTGGCGGGTTGGCAACCGCAGTTTATTTATTGAGATATTCCAGGAAGATGCTGCTGCCCATCATCTGGTTTTTATTTTCCCTCTGTCGATTTTTACGACACCACGGAATAAGATGGGGTGGTAGATTCTATTAAGCCGCCACCACACGGCGACCAACTTACTCTAAAATAATATATATAAAATAATATATATATATTATATATATATATATTTACAAAAGTTTGTTTTTACCAAGCTACCTTGCAAGTCTCGGCTGCAGTTACAGCTTTATCGGTCTCCGCGACCTGAGACCGATAAAGCTGTAAAAGCCAAAATTGATAACATCACTGACTTCTTCAAATATATTAACATTAATAAAAAAAAGACTAATATACTTATTATGAACTATTATTTGTACACAATGTGTGAAAACATGATAAAGTATTTATATATAGTATGATATAAAGTATTTTATATCACACATGCCTATATGTGTGATATAAAATCTTTTTTTATGGCAGTAAGCGACGAGATAAGCAAATCGTTCCCCTAATGGCAAGCGCAACGGCTGTCTATGACCAATGCTGTGTCACCCAGAACTATTCTGTGTGACTCCATGCCGCGCTCGTCACTCTGAGACATCGGTTATTCATTCTCATATGCCCTGTAATTACAATGGCTATCAGTACGCTCAAACCGGAAAACAGTAATGATTGCACACTAGTGCATATCCGATAGGTGTCCGGCACAGCAGAATAGCACCTACCTCTTTCCTACCGAGGTGTCGTAAGAGGCAACTAAGGTATTGTACAGGCAGTCTTACTTCATGCAGGATATTACGCCAAACGTCACGTCTCGTTTCGAAAAGTGAGCTACGTGATTGGCCTCTGCCTACCTTATATAGGAAAAAGCCGTGACTGTATGTATGCTGGTACCGCTTGACGGCAAAATAACTGGCGCTGAGTTGGTATCTACCTAGACGAATATCTGCATAGGAAACCAACAATCAGAACTTACATACCTCTTACCTGATGACAATCGTTGATTTCTATGGTCCCTGAATTCATATCCCAGCCGGCGACAACAACAGGTCCGAAAACCAACACATATTGTTGGTTTTCGGACCTGGTTGTGCCGTAAATGACACCGTGTCCGGATACTGCACCTTAGTCTACGATATTTACCCTGTCATGACGCGTACACTTATGGAACTATAATCTCCTGCGCAGTTATCTGCAAGGACTTCTTTCCCAGGATGACGTTATTTATTTTAAGGACCTTCCAACCAATCCGTTTTAATCCTCAATACGCCTTAATTCGTTATTTAATGGATCTGGTGTTTATGGGTTGCAATGACGGATGATGAAATGGGATACATCGGGTGGACCGGCCCCACCGCTGAGCACAGGCCTCCTCTAATTTCAGAGTAGGATTTTGGAGCTGGCAAGATTCCGCCACGCTGCTCCAATGCGGGTTGGCGGACTTCACATGTCATCGAAATATTTGTTATTTCTCTGACATGCAGGTTTCCTCGCTATGTTTTCCTTCACCGCCGAGCACGTGATAAATCAGCATTTAAAATTGCAATTAACAATATTAGTGGTGCCGGCACCGTTAATCGAACCCAGTTCACTCGCGTATTATTAAAATTAAAGCGAGCGCCTAGCCCCTGAGCTACCACGGGTCTTTATTGCCACCTTATTAAAATATAATTTTCATCGATGCTCAGCGTAGTAACTGAAGGTTAAGCAAATTTCCTTTCTTCTTAATTTAACATTCCTTTAAAGTTCTTAGTTCACAGAGTAAACTAATCTCCAAATTTCTAACCTCTTACGTATTTGTCAGTGTCTGATATAATGTGATGATAATAAATAAATTTCTTAGTTATATATATAACTAGTAGATGCCCGCGACTTCGTCCACGTGGATATAGGTTTTTGAAATATCCCGTGGGACTATTTCATTTTCCTGCGATAAGTACAGTATCTTGCGATAAGTCCGTTTCCAGGATGCATGCTATCTCTGATGCCAGATATCGTCAAGATCGGTTTAGCGGTTTAACCATGAAAAGGTAACAAACAGACAGAGGGATAGAGTTACTTTCAAAATTATAACATATATATGTTATATTTTTGAATGATATAGTATGGATTATTCATGATATCTTATTTCATGATGTACTTAATTCTTACTTATCTTTTATCGTAATGCCCCTAATATGTGCACTGGAAACTGTTTTCCCGGTTACCTCTTAAATATGGTGAGCTTAAAAACGATGAACACTTATAACATTTGTGTTAAATAATGTAGACAAAGGTAAAATAAAAACAAGGAGATTGGGCAGCTGCATCTTTCTGGAACATCTGAATAAATAAACTGCGATAGTCAAACCTATTCCTAAGCGTGGCAACTATGTCAAAATCCAGCAGGTCGTCGCTCCATTTTTTTTCCAAGGCACCCATTTTTGACTCGACGACCTTGTGGTCTAGTGGTGAGAGTACCTGACGCCGCAGGTCCTGGGTTCGATTTCCAGCCAAACCCAACATTTGTGCAAAAAACACAAATTGTTGGTTCTCGAGTCTGGCTGAGTTGTGCATGTGAGATGTATGTCTGTCTGTAAACGCACCCACGATACAGGATAAATTCTACTGCTGGGTTTTTTTTCAATGAAAAAAGAAATTAATGTTTCCCAATAATAATAAGAGGCTGCGGTAGGTAATTTGCTAGCCAGCTGACCGATATAATAACGGACGTATTTGTTAATTAATAACTAAGATCTCTTCATTATTAATTAATTTCCCTCAAGAAGTTTCTTCCGGACATTTGTATCCAGTTTTCAACCGGTCTTTTTTGAAGGCCTCCACCGAACAACCTTCAATCCAGGACAAAACCGGTGAAATCCTGAAGCCCGTCTTACAATTGTCATTACAAGTGATTGCGTGATAAGAATCATCATCATCATCATCATTTCATCTTAGTCCACAGTTGAACATAGGCCTCCCCCATAGATTGCCACAAAGCACGGTCTGAGCCACCCGCATCCATCGACTTCCCGCAAAATCGCGCAGGTCGTCGCTGCATCTAGTGTGTGTGGGGGGGGGGGAGGGCGCCCTACACTGCGTTTGCCGGTACGAGGTTGCCACTCTAGAACCTTTCTTCCTGGTTATCGTGACTGTATGTATGCATGTACGTACTACGGCTTGACGGCAAAATAACTGGCGCTGAGTTGGTATCTACCTAGACGAGTATCTGCATAGGAAACCAACAATCACAACTTACATACCTCTTACCTGATGACAACCGTTGATTGCTATGCCGCGGTCCCTGAATTCCTATCCCAGCCGGCGACAACAACGGGTCCGAAAACCAACACATATTGTTGGTTTTCGGACCTGGTTGTGCCGTAAATGACACCGTGTCCTGATACTGCACCTTAGTCTACCTCCGATATTTACCCTGTCATGACGCGTACACTTATGGAACTATAATCTCCTGCGCAGTTAGCTGCAAGGACTTCTTTCCCAGGATGACGTTATTTAATTTTGCGACTCTAGAACCTTTCTTCCCTGGTTATCGGTTTGACGGGCGATAAGAATGCTACTGGTTAATTGCACTTAGTTGACCAAAAAATAGATTCCTCAATCAAAAAACAGGATAATGTAAATGGATTTAATAGCAGTACAAAGTAAGCCGATAGGTGTTCGGCAGAGTAGAATAGCTTCTACCTCTTTCCTATAGTGGTGTAGTAAGAGGCGACTAAAGTATTGTACGGACAGCCTATATTCTTGCAAAATAACATCATAATATGCAATTCTGTCACTGTACTGCTCGTGGGAACGCAAAGGAGTCAGAATTTTTGTTACACGAATCAAAATGGCGGCGGATTGGTTCTCCACCCGTCACGTCTAGTTTCCAGCGGGGGTAAAAAGAAGGCTGCATATGTGTGAGCTCTGCCTATCAGAGTATCAAAGTAGTAGTATCAGTCAATCAAAGTATGTCAATTGGTCATCAAAATATGTTGCATACACAAATGCCTTTGTTTGCGCTAACACGGTTACGATACTATCAAGATATTGTCTTGGACGATATCGATATGAAGGATCTGGTCAACATATAACAACAAAGATAAAAATAAATATGATAGGAATTAATAATTTACAATTTTTAAATAACCGTGATAGCTCCGGGGCCGGGCATTCACCGTAAATTTATAGTACTCGAGTGACCTGACGGTCAATTTTGTAACTCTGGTAGGCTTCGTGATCGGTTTCATTTTGGCGTATGAAGCTCAGGCATTGGTTAATGGGAGCAAATGAAACCGATCCCGAAACCAACCAGTGTTACACAGTAGACCCCCTGATCACGATCCCCGGTGCCAGCGCTTTAAAAAATATTTTTTCAATTTTAAGTGTTGATTTCCCACAGGCTCTTCGTTGAAGGAAAGCATCGTGAAAAAACCTGAATGTCTGCGGAATATTTCAAAGTCATGTGAAGTCGGTCTACCCGCATTGGAGCAGCGTGGTGGACTGCCCGGCTCCAAACACCCTGTCAGAAATGAGAGGCCTGAGCAGTGCAGTGAGACATTTATATTTATACACGTTCAGTAAATAAATGTGCATTTAAATAAGTGTTCAAAAGAACAATGCATCGTCACCATCACAGGATCATAGTTCACGACACCAATTATATTATTTACGCAACCGTTTTATTGTATGCGCGTGTGTTGAATGAACGTTGTATACAGTTATAGCTGCAGAAATGTAAATCTAGTGGTGTTGGTTTCGTCCCTTAGTTTTACGCACCAATCAATAATAACAATATTTTTAATTTATTGATTTCAACCACATATATGATGAGTTCGATTATAAGTTAACCTTTTTACTTATAATCAAACTCATAATCACAATTTTAAGAGATTTGACCCCAGATCTCGCGCGTATGTAGGCGAGCGCCCGCCCCGGAACTACCGCGTTTCATGATTACTTGGAAACAAATAAATTCATACATTTCTAAGACAAAGCTAACTTAATAAATATTATTGCGCGTGTAACTACATTTTATTAACATGAAGGATAAGTGTGTTTGTTGCAAGTGGCTCATTATACTGATTAGAAATGATAAGTAACAGGACAGTTGTGCAATGAATGAAAATGGTACAACACTAATTAAGGTCAAGTTCGGTTAGATTCATGTTATTTCATCATCATCATTTCAGCCCATCACAAGTCCTCTGTTGAACACGGGCCTTTCCTTATAGATTACGGGTAATCGTTACGGATTCTATTTCGCAGGGAAACACCGAGTAGAGCCTTTTCCATAGCTCGCTGTTTTGATTCAATTTTACTATCGTTACTTACAGGAAGAAACGAATTAAGATATCTCTTGAAGAATCTGAATAATCTCTTCTGGTGGTAGGATTCCTATGCAGGAATCCGTCTAGATAGGTACCACTCCAAGGCCAGTTATTCTGCCGTGAAGCAGTAATGTGAAACATTACTGTGTTCCGGTTTGAAGGGCACTGAGAGCTAACGTAATCACTGGGCATATGAGACTTAAGAACTGATGTCTCAGCGCGACGGGCGCAGTGTGGTGTCACACAAATGTTCTGGGTGACACAGCATTTGTTATGGGCAGACGTTGCACTTACCACCAGGTGAACGTTCTGCTCGTTCCGACACTTATAACAAATCAGAGAAAATTATGCAAAACTTTTTTCCAGCAATAGTCTTCCCAGATCGATATGCAATGATGATAGCAATCCAGCCCTCAGTCCATGGTACATATTGAATGTGGTTTTAAATTGTAGGCTTTGACAACTGTGGCTAGAGGTGCAGAAGTTTCGGGCAGGATTATTACCAATGACTATCATCATTATCATTTCAGCCTATCACTAGTCCACTGCTGAACATACATCTCAATTCAAGACGGAATTACAGCGGAGCTTCTTAAAGTGATATAAATAAGAGTATAATAATAATAAGTGGTAAATGTGAATAATGCGTATGTAAATTACGAGTCTGTACTGTACTGCGTCAATAATTATAAATAAGTAATTTGATAATATAAGTTGTTGTATTGACAAATGTGATTGCGTTGTAACTGAGTGAAGTGAGCGTTGTTAATAACGTATACCAGAACGTAACTTGCCCAAACATAACCGTTGCAAAGTATTCATTAGTTTTACTTGACGTCAGATCGTCATCTGTAATATTACGTAATAATAAGCTGAAATGATGATGACGATGATGATGATGCCATGCGGGTTAGCAACCGCAATTTATTTATTCAGTAGTTCCAAGAAGATGCTGCTGTCCTTCTGCTTTTTATTTTCCCTCTGTCGACTTTTACGACAACCAAGAGATGAGACGTGGTGGTAGATTCTCTTAAGCCGTGAAGTCTTAATCAGTGAAAATTTAAAATGTTTTATATTACTACATATATGCAGTCACGACTTATCCCCGTATAAGGGTTAGGCAGAGGCCACTCACGCAGCCCACTTTTCGGAAAAGAGACGTGATGGGTGGTGAACCACGTGGCCGCCATTTTGGTACGAGTCTAAAAATTGTTACTCCCCATTGCAGTATTATGGTGTTATTCTGCACGAAAAAAGGCCTCGGTAAGAAAGAGATAGGTGCTATTCTACTCGGCCAGACACGTATCGGCTTCATCTTACTACAAATTTACTTACAAAACCCTATGGTGTTGTAAAATGAATACCTTCTTTAAGTGTTATTAAAATAAAACAAAAAAATGTCAAGAGAAAAAATACTTTACAACAACATAAATTCCAACGATGTTAGAATATTTTCAAATTGTTCTGTGTTTTCAGTTACTTAAGGACAACTAACAATAAATAAGGACTTTAGGAAAATGCACTTTCAAAATACTCTTCAACGTTTTACGCTGCTATCAGCACCACGATCATACTGAAAAAGAAAAAAAAATACATATTAAAGTAAAAATTCTGTGTTATGAATTTTCCCCCCTTTTAGCGTTTCCTGAGTGTATGCGCTCTTCGAAAGTTGATTGGTACAAAGAACTTTTGGCGCCAATTCGAAAGTGGCGGGAGCGTTTTCATTGATTTTTTAAATTTCTGTGTATATTTTTAGTTTTGATGTTTAATATTGATAGTTTTATTATGCAGCAAGTGCTTGTGGAAGTGTACATGTGATTTTGTGATTCAATTCCAGACCAAAATTAAACTTTTCGTTTTATCTCCACCACTCCAGCAAATCTTCATCTTCATTACCATTCATCAGTTGAACAAATCTTCAGTAAAAGTCAACTATCATTTGACTGTCGATTGAAAGTCCTTTTTACAATTAAATTATTACTCGACATTGCCAAAAATGGCTTTATTTAATAGATAATAGTAGAAGATAATAGCAACACTCACAACTGACTCAACTTTTTTTTTACAATTTTTATTGATGTGTTTAAACCACAGACAGTAACTGGTTTTGGAACCTTCTCGAAATACATAAGCTTTTTGATACATAGCATTTTATTTCCTTGGATAAAGTGACAAAACTATCAAAATGTTCACCCGATGGTAAGTGCAATGTCTGCCTATAAATGCTGTCACCCAGAAAATTTCTGTGACACCAGACTACGCCTGTCCTCCTGAGTCATCAGTTCCTAAGTCTCATATGCCCAGTGATTACACTAGCTTTCAGGGCCCTTCAAACCAAAACACAGTAATGTTTGCACACTACTGTTTCACGGCAGAATGGGACAACCAGTTTCCCCCCACATTAGCGCTTCTTAAGCGTGCATGCTCTTTGAATGATAACTCAGAATGTTCATTGATGTCTCTAAACATCAGACAGCAACTAGTTGTGGGACCTTTGCAAAAGACATTAATTCGCACTAATTAATGTAAAATTATTCACAAGGATTTTTTAATTTACATCATTCCCCAGATAGTCTTACAGGTGGCACATTTAAAGAGCATTATCAAATATTTGATTCATTCTGCACAGGAGACAGCTCCAAGTTCTTCATCAGTATTTCAGCCCATCACCAGTCCACACTATCACATTCCTGAAAACACTGTCCTGAGCCACCTGCATCCATCGATATCCCGCTTGTATACTGTATGGTTTATATTGAGTTATTATAAACTCAAATGTAAAATAAAAATATAACAAAACGAAATAATCATATTATAGATTATCCACATTATACACAATTAAAAAGATACATACAGATAACAATAAAACCGCCTCCTTTTTTTTAGGTCAGTTAAAAATTTTAACGTGTATGTACTCACCCATACAGGTATAAAAAGAATGACAGTAGATAAAATGCCAATTTTATCCAACCTTCTCTCTGGCATATTGTCAGCACATCTGCATTCATTATGCTTGTAGGGTCATAAAGACCCGGCCCTGACATGACAGGCCTTGTTCGATATCTACAAATAAGTAATTACAAAGTTTTGTTAAACAAGAATGAATAAACCAATCATGGTAGATTAACACAGAGTTTTAACAATTTACAGTAAAAGGGACTAGACGAATCATAATCAACATTTTAGTAGTCTACTGCTGGGACCTTCCTCAGAAGGGAGTATCTGCTATAACACCCTTGGCAGGCTGGCCTGTCAGATTTCAATTCCTTTGGGGCGCTTCCCTTGTCAACTCTTACAACACCAATGGGATAAAAAGATTATATTCTACCATTATATGAGAACTTTATTTATGGAAATGGTCGTAAAGTATTTTCCAGTGTCAAGTAACATATTATCCAGGTACAAAATCTTCAAGGAGCGAGACTTATAAATTTCGATCAACAGTAAAATGATAGTTGACTTTTACTGAAGAGACAAAATAAAAAGTACACTTTTGGTCCTGAATTGAATTTTCAAATTACTGTACACTTTCTTGAGCACTTGCTGCATAATAAACTATCAACATTAAACATCAAAACTCAATAAATACACTACTGCCACTTTTGGAGTTGGCACCAAAAGTCTGTTTTTTACTTAATGCTTCAAGGAGACTAATATTTCAGTCAATGTATGTATGAAAAACATGTATTTATTTAAAACCAAATTACAGTATTATGTTGAAAGGGTTGAGACAACATGCTAGAGATTCCTATGTTTAGGTTGGCAAAGTTTTTCCTTAGTAGATCTATAAATTTTTATAATAGTATTAAAAGTATAACACACAAAAATTATAATTCATTATATAAAGGACATACATTATGTGTGGAAATAACTCTTACCATGCACTTTCTTAAACCCCCTGACTACCAAACTTATGAAGTTATAACACATTAATGTAATTTATAAATGATATTATTTAAGGCATTACATAAGGTATATATTGCCTTATTACATAAGGCATTAAAAAAGGTCCAGTTTCTTGTGGAGTTCTCAGAGGTTTTTTTTCTTTTTATCTAACAGGTGTAGATTTTGACAGTTTTAAACAACTGTTTGTGTTTCTGTAACTTCTCAATTGACTATTTTAAGGGAAGTTACAGAAAGTTACCAAAATATAAGTTAATATGCTTTGGTAAATACTTAGACATTGTTTATATTTAAAATTTGCTAATTGCAGGTATACAATAATATATACAATGTGTTTGGTAAATAGTCTAACAAGCCTGAATAGACATATGCAGCCTATACATGTAAATGTTTTGGCTATATAGCAAACACTGAAATCGCAAAAAACACTTAACCTAACTTACCTATGAATATGGTATAAAATCAATGGCACGTTAACCATTAAAGAAAACCATTCTCCAGAAAGCAAAAACAATATGTTAATAAATAAATGTAATAAGTATTCCGGTAACACCAACTGCAAAGTAATAAATACAGGTTACTTTCTGTACAATGCCGCCATAAACATGTTAATTAAATACTAACAGGATTGAGGCTATTGCACTGATCTATTGGATTCTTATAATCTGTTTTCAATTCATCGAACGCTATAACATGAAATATAGAGAAAAATATGAGAAAAGCGTCTACAATTAAGGCTATAATGTAAGAAAAGGCTGGAAAACTAAACGCCATTTTGACAAAAACAAATGTGACAGTAATATTACAAAAATTACAAGTTGACAAGTTGACAGGTTGACAAGTTGCAAATTCTGTGAACAGTTCACGTGTCGCCCCTTTTTTCTTGATTCTGGCAATTACCTACCAAATCGAGCTATTTTCGTGAATGATAATTGTCGAGTAATAATTTAATTATGACAAAGACTTCATTTCGAAACACAGTAAAATGATAGTTGATTTTTAATGCAGGTTTGCTGGACCCCACTTTTCGAGTCGATATTCTGTTAAAAACTCAAAATCTAAGATTATTTTGGCTATTATATTATTACATACATACATACATAAGATCACGACTGTATCCCATTAGGGGTAGTCAGAGACTGGGCACTCACTGCAAAAACAGATGACTGCCACAATCCAAGTTTCACCAAAACAATATAATGCACTTGGTGTGATGGGTGGTGAGCCCATCGCCACCATGCGCTGTTGGGTGCACAGTGCAGTTTAATTCCTTACTCGCCTTTTACGAGATCCATTGGATGTGATGGTGTGGCAGTATTCTTTTAACGAGCCGCCACCACACGGCTTTTTATATATTATTAACTACGTTTTACGTTTAAGGAATATACTGGAAACTTATACAAGCAGTGCTTGTGCTTCTGCTCTTGAAAGTTTCCTCTTATAAGCACACTGAGTGTGCAAATTACTCGCGGGCCGTCAGCTTTCAAATCTCTTTCGATAAGGCTGCCAAAGCCTACTTGTTAACAGTGTACTTTAGATAAAAAAAAATACTATCAGCACAGTAATATTTTGTAAATAACCTTGTTTGTCCCATAAATAAAAAGCATCTTTGCGACATATATTGTCGAAAAGCACAACATGTTTGTTGTTAATTGTAATGTATAATACTACTTTGCAATAAATGCTTATAGATAATTTAAATGTAATTTTAAAATAATGTTGCCCAGAATAGTACATTTTTGATTATTTTATTAACATACACAGTTGTATTGCAGTGTTCGGAGTGTTTTTAAAACAATAATTATTAGACAAATTGGTGATAACCGACAATTTTTGTCGATAAATAAATCGATGCTAAAGTTTCATCATTATTGACAAATAAGATCCTTCCAGCTCATTTTAAGTTAAGTGTAATCCGGCTAGAAATAAATGTACAGTAAAAGTACTCTAGCTACAGCAACTAGTGCCTCAATGCCATATAAATACGTCTTTTTTTGCTTCATTAACATATTCTTCTGGGCGTACTTGCATTTTGAACTATTAAGAATAGACGTTTTGATTTATGGTGCTTTAACAAGAGTTATAATTTTCTCTTTGCAAATAATAATATTTATTAACTAAATGTAAAGCCAAATAAACATTAAATGTAAATTTATAGATATTTATTATAAGTACTAATAATGAAAAGTGTCTGGTTCTTAGTTCTAAGTGCCCTAACGACTGGAAAATGTATTGAACATGATTTTAAAGGATTTGATGATAGTATATTATTTAGCTTAAACTGGCCGGGTTCAAAAGGTGCATTAGAAAATGCTGTTGACGGCTTAAATAAACCGCTGGTATGTAAAGAAAATTATTCATTTGAAGTAAATTAATTTTGTCTACACTGGCTATTCCACTAAATCTGAATTAAACATTGATGTTTAGGCAAAATTATTCACAAACACTGATAGTGAGTGCCACGTTTGCCCATGACAAATGTTTTGTCACCCAGAACATTTGTGTGGCACCACATTGTGGTTGGCAACCTGAGACATCATTGCATGTCTCATATGCCCAATAATTACACTAGTTATCAATGCCCTTCAAACCGAAACAGTAATGTTTGTACACTACTGCTTCACTGCAGAATAACTGACACTGCAGTGGTGGGTGACCTACCCAGATGGATTCCTGCATAGGAATCCTACCACCAATCATATCTATATATATAGATAGATTGTAGTTACTCTATGTGCATGTGGATTTTATGTCAATAGAATGCACATATAATACAGGAGAAACAAGAGTGAAAAGAGATTTTATACTTCATTTGAATTTATTAAAAAACTACAGGTGGTGGACTCTTCCTGGCTCCAAAACCATCTCAGAAATAAGACATTTAAAGGCTTTAAACTAGCTCTCAGTGCCATTCAGACCAAAACAGTAATTGTAGCTCCACTGTTTCACAATGCCAGTGTAGAAAAAAAGTTATTTAGTGTACGTTTTTTACTTTTCCAGGATAAGGAGGTTATGCAAGTGAAAACATCACATGACGAGAAATATGAATGCCACTTGCCAGAACTTCAGTCAAAGGAAACAAATAATATTTCTGAATATGACGGTCCAACACCAATAAGTTTGTTGAACCCATTATTTTCTCAAAAAATATGCTCTTACAGACTAGAAAGCTATTGGAGCTATGAGGTGTGCCATGGCAGGTACATAAGGCAGTACCATGAGGAAAGAGATGGTAAATATAATGGTACTTTTAATTTCAATTGGAAATTGTGGAAAATGTTCTTAGTCATTTTTTTAACTGACTTACTACTTTACTTAATGACTAAATACTGTCTAAATACTGTTGAGTGCTTTTTAGAATAGTCAAGGAACTGACCATTCTTGGTGTTTTGCGGACATAATTATTAATTAAGTGTATCATCATCCCAATGAAGTGTATGTTAAGGTAATATTATAGTGCCTGCGGCATAGCAGTCAGAGTACATGACTTCTACACTGCGGGTCCTGGGCTCGAATCCCAGCTAACATTTGAGAAGAACTGTTAAGGAAAAAAGGTTTTAGAGTGGCAACTTCTTCCCTGCAACACACAGTGTAGACCCCCCCACACCCCTCCCTCACTAAACGGGGCGACAACCTGCATTGTTTTGCTGGTGGTGATGCAGGTGGCTCAGAACTGTGTTTTGTGTCAATCGTGTATTTATATACACAATTTATATACAATACTGAAGTTTTTGTGATGCACATTCCTATTTCTCTTGGAAGTCATGAGGTTTTCCAGGCATTTCCCTGAATCAACTCTCAATCCAAAAGCAATTAAGTTATTACTAGGCTAAATTGATTCTTGCGTAAGTGTAAATAGTAATAATATGCACAAATTTCATGATACTTGTATGTAAGAAGTTTAGCAAGTGTAGTTTTTTAATTAAATCCAATTTGACAGACATTTAGATGGAAAATTTGTAAATGAAAACAATTTCAAAATATTGTCACTTTAATTTTGCATTATGTGCTTTACAGGGAAGCAGGTCAAAATTCAGGAATTCTATCTCGGTCTCTGGAGTCCCGACACCCAAAAAAAGCTGATGTCCGAATTAAAAGTATCCCAAGAAAGTAAAGAGCCACCCAAAACCACAAAAGTTGAAGGAGTTGCTTTACCTTGTGTTGAAATGTTAATGGAAGGGGGTAACTTACTGTTGTTGTTTTATTATCTTAGCAATTGCCTGCGATGTTGTCCACGTGGATAAAGGTTTTTTTAAATATCTCGTGGCAACTAATTGATTGTCCAGGATTAGAAGTATCCTATGCCCGCCCATGTCATGTGTAGAAGAAACTTCACTTGGGAGTCACTTTTATGATTTTACTTTACCAAAAAATCGCAAATTGCACAATGCTAAATTGCTAAGCATTTATTAATGAGCTTTTATAGTATTTTTTTTAAAACACCTAGGAGACCTGCAAGAGAAAGAGATACGCCAGTAATTTTCAATTTTTTCTTTCAGTAATTTACTGACCTTTTGCATAGGATATAAAAATACATACAAATTATTATTGACATAGAAATTATTGAAGAAATTCCATCTGTAAGACAGTCAGTAAGACTTAGAGACAGTGCAGTCGAAGTTATAGATGTCCATAACCATATTAAATATGGCTACATCCAGGAGTGGGCTGCTTAAAAGCTGATGACGGTGATGATGATAATGATGATTTTACATAGTTTTAATGACTGGAATTCACATTCAAATGAATTGATATTTGTCAATACTTTTCTTCTTCGACAGCCCGTAAGAGTCCACTGCTGGATATAGGCGTCTCTCAAGTTGGGAGCACATGTATCGCAGTACCAGACACTTCGCGCCCTAGACGCAGCTGCCCGTCACCAGTCAGGATATTTAGGTCTGGCATAATAGATGCTTATTTTGCCATCAATCGGAGGCCATGCGATTTTGTTTGCATTTTTCTTAGTCGATTTTACGACAACCAGTACGAATTGTGGTAGTAGATTATCTAACACTGCCATCACACGACGATATATACTAATATTAACATACATATTCATACATATAAATGTACATATACTTATACATCTATAGGAAGAGCCTGCGAGAGAATGAGATAGAATACAGTATAGTGTATAGTATATAAATTGTATTGTATCATTTCAGCCTATTACTAGTCCACAGCTGAAAAAAAGCCTCCTCTATAGATTGCCACAACAGATTGTAGCTTTCATTTTGGGGGGATTTTGCCATAGTTGTCACGCTTGTCAGGCGTGTTGGCAACCGCAGTTTATTTATTCATATGTTCCAGGAAGATGCTGCTGCCCATCTCCTTGTTTTTTTTTACAGTCTGTCTACTTTTACGACACCCACGGGATGAGATGGGGTGGTAGATTCTCTTAAGCCTCCATAGCGATTCATATATACATATTTTTATAATTTTGCAATTCATATTTTTATTTTCTGTAGACAGGAACAGGAAGGATCATTAGATGTAATTAATTTTGTTTCCAGGCACGGTATGCGATTTGAATGGCAAACCACGAATCACGAGGGTTCTATACGTATGTTATAGCCATGGGAAGCATGAAGTGTACTCTTTCAAGGAGACTGCCACGTGTGAGTACGAAGTCATAATCTTGTCTCCGTTGCTCTGTGAACATCCTCAATTCAAACCAAAGGATGTTAGCGAGAACAAGATAAATTGTTTCCCACTTTTCGGCGCTCAAGCCAAACCTCAGAGCTTGATTCGAATGGAATTTGAAGATATGAAGTTCCGCTATGAAACTATGAGGATAATGAATAATAATGTTAGTAAAATATTTTATAAATTCTACAGTGTTAGTTATGTATCCAATTAATGAGTTAATTTTGAATTTTTTAGATGTACTTTTGATTTTGATTAGTTTGTGGCCGAATGATATGAAAATAAATAATTTATTTTTAATAGGGTATTTGACAGTTCAAAAATTTTTTATTAGTTTAAAAATAAAAAAAACATCTGCAGCAGTACTACAGCAATTGTCAAAAAAATACTAGTTTCAGAACAGCAAGTTTAGGACACAGTATTATAGGTTTTTCTTTTGGGTAAATTGACGAGACGCGCAAAATGTTCACCTATTGATAAGTAAAATGTCTGCCCATAGCAAATGCTGTTTATTGAGAACATTTCTGCGTGACACCACATTGCTCCCGTCACCCCGAGATATCAGTTCATAATCTCATATGCCCAGTGATTACACTAGCTCACAGTGCCCTTCAGACCGAAACACAGTAATGTTTGCACACTGCTGCCTCACGGCAGAACAACTGTCCCTGGGATGGTACCTACCTAGACGGATACCTGTATGACCTAGGTCAGAGTATCCGACTACTGTGCCGCAGGTCCTGGGTTAACATTTTAGCTGGAACGAACAAATTGTTGGTGTTCGAGTTAGTTTGAATGCTGATTGTCCCCATGCTTCCGATATCCTGGCCTACCTGCGTTATATCGGGCGCAGTGTTCACTTGTGGCACTATAATATCTCCTGCGCAGTTGATAGCTTTCGACATTAATCGGAAGTGGTCGCTGTGGTCTAAAATCGCCCATCGGCATTAGTTTGCCTCTGCCTATTCAAATTGATATAACATTCTTTTTGAACGATACGACACACTAGGATTTTTCCTTTATCGTGCTGGGATTCGAAGCCAGGCAGGTGAAGAATGCAGGCACTCTGACCACTAGACAACGCGGGCGTCGATTAAAAACTACTAAAGCTACTGACATTTATATACAGTAACATGGGGAAAAAGTTAGTCTTCATTTCATCGTAATGTTCTAGATAGTTCGAAACAAGTAAAAAAAAATGTCAAATACCCAATTACTAATCATGATTTACACTATTGAAATAGAAGTTAAAAATTAGTTCTGGCAGGATTTCCAATGACTTTTTTATTTTTTTATTTTTAGACGCGTTAATATCCGAATAATTATAATAGTTTCATAAAATGTGTAATATTTTTATTTATTTTATTATATGACAAGACAAATGTGACTTATAAGGGTATCATGCCAGGCCCAGCACTAAGGTTTCGTTTGTTTTTAACACTATTAAAAAAAAAAAACACAACTAATCAGTGATAATCATGATTCATGACTGTTTCAAAGCTTATCTTTCTTTTGAATTTACTTTTGCCTTTCAAGTACTTGTGCTTTCCATCACAGTGCATTATTTACCGCAGTTTATTATATTATATTATATATTATTCTGGCCTTCAGATTGTTTTTCTTTATAGAAATTTAATCACTTAGTCATAGTTTAGTTAGTAGCCGCTTCATTAACTTTTATGTTGGCATGTTGTTCAGGAACAGGATGCTAAGGATATTGTAGCAGTGTTGAAAGTTGAGAAAATTGACAAGGTAATTTTTTTTTTTCAGTGCATGCTATTTTATTAATTATTAATGATCTGTTGTATGTAGTATTAGAGGTTAAGCATAAAATTGCCGTTTTCTATATAAAAAAAATATGGTATTATTAAGAAAATAAATATATATTTAGTATTAATTACTTCTGCATAAATATAAAACATAAGTACCTTTTTTGTCTGTCTGTACGAACGGTTTTCACTCGAGAAAGCGTTGGGCTAATTTGTTAGAGTACTTGACTTTTACGCCGCGGGTCCTGGGTTCCAATCCCAGCCGAAGTCAACATTTGTGCAAAAACACAAATTGTTGGTTTTCGGGTCTGGTTGTGTTGTGATTGTCACCATGTCTCTGACACTGCATTCTAGCCCACCTCTGATCTAATCGCGTGAGCGTTACATCCGGCACGGCTAGGTTGGGACGAGTGAGAGCCCCTGTGTTTTCGCGTACACCTGTGGCACTATTTTATCTCCTGCGCAGTTGATAACTTCCGGTAGTATTCCGTGGGCGAAAATCGGCCAGGATGATATCATTGAAAATTTTGGCATCGACCGCCATCTGTGATGTATATTGGAACAGACTACAATACGGCAACTTCGTATTTAAACACCTTTTGCATAAGTGCGACAACTGCATGATGTGTGTAATTTTTTTAATGTATATAACTAATAACAATATAAAGCTTCTGTGAAGCCATCATCAGAAGCGTTATCATCTTCTCGATCTGAAGAGTGTACATTTAGGAATGGATGTCTCAGGGTGACGGGCGCAGTGTGTTCACACAGAACTTTGCGATTTAATGTTCTGGGTGACACAGCAACTGTTCTGGGCATATGTTGCATCAGCAGGTCAATTTGCTCGTATCGTCTTTTACTTTCTTCCATAAAAAAAATTTCGAAAGTAGTTCTCTTTAACTGTACTTAGTTGTAACGTGTGTCGTTTGACAAAGCGTCTGTGTCCAGAAGTGAATTATTAAATCTTCTAGAACTTAGAAAAAAGATGGAGGCTGATTGGTTTAAGGTTTTTTTTAGAGTTCTTTATTGTTAATGACGAGTCGTTCACCTGATCGTAAGCGCCTGTCCAACAATTGAGTTGTCACCCAGAACTTTCGAGAAGGTTCTGTGTTGCACCGCATTGCGCTCGTCAGTCGACATCGGTTCTTCAAGTCTCATGTCCTATACTTACACTAGCTTCGGTGCCTTTCATACCGAAACACAGTTGTGTTTGCCCACACAACAAGAGTTGGATTAAACATTTTTCAGGTACATTTCTGTAAGGGTTAAAGGCCTGGGACCCAGTTCAGAAGTTGTGAAGTAGACTCAAAAAAATTATGGGTAGTTTAAAAATTTAAGACTTGTCTTTCCAGAAGTGTTTTCTTTAGAAGTTTTATTATCTGTTCGGCTTTTTTTGTCTATATAACCTCTGACAAATATTAAATTAATGATAAATTAAATTTATGACACTGCTATGGTTTTTTTGGCTTTATTGGTTTACCATATGTTGTAGGATGGCGAAACCCATCTCAAGTTCGAACTGCATCCGTTGAACGAGGAGGAAGAAGTAACGAATCATGCTAAAACGACGCTAACGATTAACAAACCACCACCGACTATTATGGACGACTCACCTGTCAGGGCTTTCCTTAACGGAGAGAACTGCTTAAATGGGGTAAGTCGAGGCACGAATTCAAATTCAAAGTATTTTTAAAGACTATGACGTGGTCTAAGGCGGTAAAACTCATTTGGTTGTACTTATAACTATGCAATAAACTGATATGTTCTGAATGGAGTGAAATTAATAGACCCGCGGTTCTTCGTAAATTCATCATCATGATGACGACTCTTCATGATTTCTTATATTTACGCCAATATTACACAATTCATAAAACTACTTTTACGGATTTTATCGCGTTTAATTTTTAAACAATTTATAACCCGACGTTTCGAGTGCTTTATAGCACCCATGGTAACTGGGGGACCGTGGTGACAGATGTCCTCGATGTCATAGTTTATCCGGGGTACAGTATCTTCAGTCAGGAATCCGTCTAGGGGAGTACCACCCCAAGGCCAGTTATTCTGCTGTGAAACAGTAGTGTGCAAACCTTGCTGTGTTTCAGTTTGAAGGGCACTGAGCAAGTGTAATAACTGAGCATATCAGACTTAAGAACTGATGTCTCAGGGTGATGGGCGCAGTGTGGTGTCACATAGAAATGTTCTGGGTGACACAGCATTTGCTATGGGCAGACATTGTATTTACCATCAGGTGAACGCTTTGCCCGTTTTATAACTTTATCCAATAAAAAAAATAAGTGACACGTTCAGCGGTAATAACAAAACATAGTGAGGAAACCTGCATGTCTGAGGAATAAAAATATTTCGTGGACATGTGGAAGTCCGCCAACCCGCATTGGAGACTCGTGGCGAAATCTTCCCAGCTCTTACACTCTCTATAATGAGAGAGATGGCCTGTTCTCAGCAGTGGGACATTTAAAGGCTGTTACTTTTATGGCTCCTTGAGATATCATCATACATTGCCGTCCCCTCATCTTAAGGATGTATCGCGGTAGATCCACACTTCGTAAATTATCTGTCAATTTTTATAACTTTTCCCCGATTACGACGAAGCCTAAAGCGAGCTTATGATTTTCATTATCTATTTTCTCTTATAGCTTAAGATAATTTACCAATTCGATAAATGACGAACTTATAGTCTTCATATCTCCGTAACATAATATTAATCTAAACTCTGCGAGTCAAAAAGAAAATGGAGGAATAATTTTTACTGGTATGAGGTCTCTTCTCGTAATTTTGAGATTTAAGATTTTCTCCGTGTGGTGGCTAATCTACCACCCCATTTTATCCCGTGGGTGTCGTAAAAGTAGATAGAGGAAAATTAAAACAGGATGGGCAGCAGCGTCTTCCTGGAACATCTAAATTAATAAACTGCGGTTGCCATCCCGCCTGCCAAGCGTGGCAACTGTGGCAAAATCCCCTCAAACTGAGACCTGTAAACTTTTGTGGCTATCTATGGGAGAGGCCTACGTTCAGCAGTGGATTAGTAATACGCTGAAACGATAGTGATGCAGATTTACTTTTAAGACTGTAACTCGTCAATTTACATATGTCAGGGTACGGGTTGGTGGAAATACGAGTTCTGCTACGGGAAGCACGTGGTGCAATATCACGTGGACAGGACCGGCGAGAAGACCACGTTGCTGCTCGGCAAGTTCAATGAAGAGGCTCATCTAGAATGGATCAAGGAGAACAGGGGAAAGGTCCCGAAGCCAATTGGTAAGTTGATCTGTTATTTTGATAATGGACGAATCAATACATAAACTATAATATAGGATAGATTTGTCGAAATAAACCGCGTGGCCTGGTCATCCTGGATTCGAATCACAGCCGGAGCCATCATTTGTACAAAGACACCGTTTCGGGACTGTTAGTGTTGCATGTTTTTTTAGTGGATAAAGTGACGTAACGAGCAAAACGTTCACTTGATGGTAATCGCAGTCTCACCATAACCGGCCTTTTACCGGTCTGTCTTTTCGACCCGCCATTTTAACAAACTACAAACTGTGGCGGGAAAGTTGCCCACCGCCACACGAGTTTGTGATGATCGCGGAAAGCTTCCCTCAGGCACTAACTAACCTGTTGTGGTCCACGTGGTAGTCACTAAACCGACTCTGGATCCAAGTGGGCTGCTGCTGGTCCAACATGGCTAAATGGGGTTAATCCGACGCGGATCCTACTCTGGGTGATTGCGGAACAAACCATACAGCGCCTGCTGTCCTGCCCTCAGTGCCTCAACAGCTGCACGCTGAAAGATCTGATGGCTTCACCTGTTGGGATGGCTATCGCAGAAGGTCTCAACTTGTGTAGTAAAAGAATCATCGACACAAAGAAGAAGACCCAGAAATATTCTGTGTGGTGTCACAGAGACAGTAATTAAGTCTCATATGCCCATTAATTACATTAGTTAGCCTTCACCGAAGCACAGTAATGTTTGCATAGTAATGCCTGACGGCAAAATAACTGGCACTGCGTTGGTACCTACCTCGACGGATTCCTGCAAAGAAGTCCTGCCAATTTTAAGTGCTGATTTACCACGTGCTCGGCGGTGAAGGAAAACATCGTGAGGAAACCTGCATGTCTGGGAAATAAAAAAAATATTGGCCAACCCGCATTGGAGCAGCGTGGCGGATTATTCCCAGCTCCAAAACCCTCTCAGAAATGAGAGGAGGCCTGTGCTCAGCAGTGGGACACTTATAGGCTGAAACTTTAACAAAATAGTCAAGATTATCACTGTAATATGTAATTTGGCATCCATTATATTAACACTAGATTTACGAAACCTGTCAATTTGACGGGTTGTCAATTTTATGCTTTAAATTCTTACCCAATACTTATTATTCTATAGCGATTATATATTGGTTCTTAATGATATCATGCATGTATCGTATGGCGAATGTATATATCTAGTAGTTTTATCTTTCTTTATGTTGTCTATCTGTTCGTAATATACCCGTCCCGTCCGTCAATGCCCGTAAATCTATTGTTAATAGCAGAACCTGATCGAATCGGGAAGATTCGATTCAATGAAAACTTGGCAAGAATTACTACAAATGACTACACTATTATGATTCTGTTGATTAGATTCTACGGAATATGGGCTATGCGCTTGCCTTAAATTTCATAGTATGCGAGTGACCAGAGTTCGATCTCCGGTGTTTGCACATCCAAAATTGTTCCGTAATTTTAAGTGCGCATTTACTTAGCACTTACAATTATCTCGAACCCAAAATTACCACGAAAAAGAGATGTGCTCAGCGGTTATGGACAATATCGTGAGGAAACTTGCATGTCTGAGGAATAAAAATATTTCGAGGACATGTGTAGACCGTAAACCCGCATTGGAACAACGTTGCTCACAGTTCTCGGCTTCAAAACCACAGAAATGAGTGGAGGCCTGTGCTCAGCAGTGGGATGTGGCATTTATATAGTCTGTCACTGGTGGGAGGATTCCTATGCAGGAATCCGTCTAGGTAGCTACCACCCCAGGGCCAGTTATTCTGCCGTGAAGAGGTAGTGTGTACACATTACTGTGTTTCGATCTGAAGGGCACTGAGAGCTAGTGTAATCGCTGGGCATATGAGACTTAAGAACTGATGTCTCAAGGTGACGGGCGTAGTGTAGTGCCACTCGTTGTTCTGGGTGACACAGCATTTGTTATGGGCAGACGTTGCACTTACTATCAGGTGAACTTTTTGCTCGTCTCGTCACTTTATCCAATTAAAAAAAAAACAATTAATATGAGGAACGGTTTGGTAGAATATATCGTAAGGCTACATATTCTGTTAAACTGTCAATCATAGTTATGTGACAACTCTTTAAAAAAATCGGGTGTGGCTATGATGTGGGTATCATATTTTAACACGACAATAGTCTATCTAGTCTCAACGGTCAGTGCCTGGCGATGTTGTATAGCAGCTATGTCTAGTAATGTCGAGCTATGTATGAACAAGTGTAAGCGCAAATACAGACACTCATTTACAAGATGTCGATGTAACTTTGGTCAGAGCTTACTAGTATATGGACTTGATTTATACATTATAATATTTATTTTATACTAGCTGTGCGGTTTCACCCGCGTAATAAAGCCAACCCCAATCGATGATATACATATACACTTCCCTATAGAATCAAATTTTAGGGTTTTAATTTTTTTGCGCAGAATAGATATTTTTCTAAAATCAAAATAGCCTAAATTACCTGCTATAAGATCTGACAGTGAAAGTCCCGTGAAAATCGGTCCAGCCGTTTCGGAGATTAGCCGGAACAAACCGACAGACAGACAAAAACTTTAAAAATTGTTTTTTTCTTATAAGTACCGTACATACTTTCATAAGCATCGAGTGAAAAGCTGTTATTTTGTTATTACAAAAAGACACTTCAATTTTATTTATTTGTATGGATGTTTTATTGTTTTATTTATATTGTTCGTAGATGTCCGCACGTCCATATCCCATTTCTATTCCGGAGGCGACGTGTGTGACAAAACAGACAAACCTCGGCAGACCGAAGTGAAACTGAAATGTCTGGAGAACTCCTCCAGTCCAGCTCAAGTCTCCTTGTATCTTCTGGAACCAAGAACCTGCCACTACATACTTGGCGTTGAGTCGCCATTGATATGCGACATCCTGCCGTTGGCCGATGAAAATGGTCTTATAAAATCAACGAAGACCGTCACGGAGGTACCAGAAGTGAAATCGGATAGCAAGAAAGTCGCAGAGGAGAAAGACGAGAAACAAAATATTGTTGAAAAGTTTGGTTATGATTAGATGATAATAAATGTTTTATTGTGGGAGTCCCTTGGTTTTATTTATACCAGTTTTGTCTTCGAGAATTCTTAGTAAGGTTCTCTGACTTTGTATTTACGAAACTGCATAATTATCATGGACCGCCGTGTGGTAGCGGCTTAAGAGAATTTAACACCCCATCTCATCTCCTGGGTGTGGTAAAAGTCGACAGTGGGAAAATTAAAACCAGAAAATGGGCAGCAGCATCTTCCTGCAACATGTAAATAAATAAACTACGGTTGCCAACCTGCCTGCCAAGCGTGGAAACTATGGCAAAATTCTCCCCAAAATGAGAGCTACAAACTTTTATGGCAATCTATGGAGGCGGCCTATGTTCAGCAGTGGACTAGTGATAGGCTGAAATGATGATGATGATGATGAAAGTTAGGAAACTGGCAGACAACTGAGTCTCTCTGCTAACACAGTGAGGATAAGTTTTTATTTTGTCTTCTGCAGTACTGCAATTACATGACGAATTAAGTCGTTCACTTGTTAGTAAGAGCCACGCCTGCCCATATACAACGTTATTCATAATAAGTATAACATCCCGGCACCTACCCATGCTACTTTGATCGGATAAAGACAATGGTGAAGCTTTAATGATAAAATTGAATAAAATTATGATAAAATGTCCATACAAAACTATAAAATGATTTGTTATGTAAAACTTTACGCGACCCTAACTCAAAAGTCAATGCCCCGAACCAGACAATTTGAAAATACGTTTTCTTATCCATTTCATTTCTGTTACCCTACTACGGCGTCATACTGACAGATTTACTTTGCAACAGATTTCCATAAGCTTCATGTTATCCTAGTACTTGCGAGTTCATTTCGATGGCAGGTAAATGGAAAAAAGCCCAATTAAATTTATGCCGGGATGTATAGGTCATTACGAATGACCCTGTATAGTGCCACTCAATACTTGCGCACTGCGCTTGTTTCTGTAAGATAACCCCCTTTAGATACCGCATATAAGGTAACTGACGCACATCACACGTATATGCATTAAGTTAAAATTTCGCTAAGATTAAGTTACAGTATCGTCCCACGTGTTACCCGTGTACAACTTGTTTCAACTCTTCGAATTTTATTGCGATATTGTTAATTGATTAAAAAAATGATTTATATGGCTACATGTTCTATTAAATGGTGTACGAAGTAGTCAAGAACATTAAATTACAAAAAGAAAGACACACAACCCGCAATTACACTTATGGTAACTAAAACGAGTTTGTAATTTTCTAAGCGACCAGAGTTCAGGTCATAATATTTCATAACTTAAACAAAGCGACATAATTTCAGTGCCCGTTGAAAGTTGTTTGGTTTTTCGAAGTTCCTTTCTCTCATTTCGGTAAATATATTAAGTTGTCTCTTTCTGACAATAGCACCTGCAACGTCTGTTGTGGTTGCATAGATAGGTACGTTCGAGTCGGCATCGAAATTTTACGTCATAATTTTGAAAATTTATTGTTTACTAGCCATCCGCCCCGGCTTCGCACGGGTAGATAGATATTAGAAAGATAAATTAGTATTTTATGTGGTCAAATAGAACAACCACAATTCCTTACACTAACATTCTTTGTATCGATTATTCTCATCGGCGGCTCTGCAGCTGTTCAGATAAGATTACGTTATTTTACCAAAATAATGTTTTATTTATGGGAACATAAGCCATGAAATACAGCCAATATTTGATGTCGTCGTAGCAAAATAAAACGACCGATCTCAAGCGCTTCGCAAAGGGAGCCGCGCATCTCGATGATGCCCAAGTTGCATGAAGCCGGGCGGTGGCGAGGCTATCGAGAGACACCGCGGCCGCTGTATCTTTTATAGAGCGTAAATAATATGTAATTAAAATTACGAACCACTATTAAATTTTTTCTAGTTTACAAAAAATAATAATAGTGGGTAAGTAATTAATAGATAGTATTACTTAGTTTATGCGCGAGTAGCGCGGGCGAGCGTAGGGCTGTTCGCACACACCGCGGCATTTTTCTCTACTTTTAGCATTTTTATACCTATCGTAACTTCTAAACGATAGGTCCGATTCGAATAATTTAAAGAGGACTTTACATGTACATAATCAACCTTGACTATGAAACTATTTTGTAAGATAAGGATTAATATCATGATACGAATGTCATCGTCTTTATTTTTACCCGTGTTTTGATAGACTAATTTGAACCAAAAAACCGTTTATTGTGAACTTAACTATAATATTTAGACATATTGCCTCGCGGACTTTTGTGAGTAACGATGAGTACTATGAAAACGTAGTACATTATTTTCTTTATCATCAATAGTTTTTGCAGCGCACGCGAAATAATGACCTTTATCAGTAAATTAGTAGTTGAAATCAACCAGCCATCATCGTCATCGCTTTCAATTCTAATGGCGATATCCTATCGCGAATATTATGATGCCATTTGTCATTATCTAAATTACCAGCTGATTTTTGTATTACAATAAATAAAAATGTCTCCTGCGTATTAGTAATTAGCAGTTTTCGGTATAGCCCATACATTTGTGATAAAAAAAGTACCGATAAAAACCACAGATTTCTTAAACTTTGGCAAAAATAAAAAACACATTTAAACTTGACATTTATTTACATTTATATCAACAAAACAGATGTTGTATAAAACAGTTCTTTTATATTAATTTTTATACCAATTGTATTTGTATACCTACTAAATAAAGGTGCCTCGAAACAGTGTAAAAATAATTTTGCGTCTGTATGCTGGAACCGTGACTTTATAATTCCTTTGTTTTCAAGCATCTTTCACACTAGCGCCCTCTTCAAAATGCCTGGTAACCAAATTATCAAATTAAGAAGAAACTATACGCATATCTACAGCTGATGTATCTCATGCGTTTAAATATTTTATTACAAACATTTTTCTGTCATGACAACAAGTATTTTTTTAGAAGAAGAGAAGAGTTCATATTTACGAACTATTCCAGAAATACTGCGCATGAGATTTGACAAAACAGGCGAGTTTTTTACAAAGCAATTTCCTTGTTTTCTTTAAGACGCTTTCGAATAAATGTAACATTTAATTTAGTCTACCTAAACTAGTCGTTCACAAATAAAAATTAGAATGAAATGATCATTTTAAGAAAAATTTTGAGCTTTACAAAATTTATCACATAGCACATTATGTTTGCCAATTAACCATTTTCTTCAAAATGATTTTTTTTTGGAGAATAGGTTATTTCCTATGTATATGTCCACATTTGTGCAACTAAGATCTCATTCATGCCGTCATTCTATTTATCGTAAAATCACGTTCAGAGTTAAAATTTTAACAGCTTTAGAATGCAACATGAATCGAATTCCAAGTAATGTGGACATAATTATTTTATTAAACTTTCAAAATCACTTTGTAGGACTCGCAATCTATTTTACAGTTACAACAACAATGAGGTTCTTAGTCCGAGATACCTAGAAATCGTAGGTAAAAAATTCTTATACTTATTACATTTTTTTTTAATTTTTTGATCACTTTTCTTACTGAACAAACTGTTAGTGTGGTCGTGTCTAGGATCATTCTCTGCTTGTAGAATATTTAATTAAATTGAATTACCACCTTTTTCGTTGGTTTATGGCAACATGTAAATGTATTTTACCGAGTGAAACTGATCAAAACTACATATATTGAAAACAAATCGGACATAGGACTAAATACGAAATATTAAATAAACAAAGTATACGTGTGTAAACCACACATCTTTTAATGGCATTCCCAATAAGGACTACTTTTTATTATAAATTTCTTAATTAGAATTATTTACCTTAAAAGCATATTTATATGAAACTTTTCAAGCCTTTCAAGTTTTAGTATTGTAAACCATAATAAAAAAGAAAGATAAAAGCATATGTCCCACTGAAGGGTTAGATATTGTGGATGACGTGTAAGTTCGGTGGTAATTCAATCGTGCGTCACCATAATTACTACAATACATCCCCTTTAATAATTTACTTAAATAGAAAACGAAAAATCTGTCCCTCGGAATGCTCCGAACAAAGCTCACAAAAGGGCTCACAAGACTATATACTGAACTCATTATATTACACCTGTTTAATATCTAAGAAAGGGAACTTATTCAGTCTAGATATAGTCTTTCATTAAACATCAAAAAAGTGACTAAGAATTAAACTAATAATAAGCCCATTTCAATACATTTTAAATATAATATAATACTCAACTAAATTAAATTAAGATAACGTCTCTCTACGTCACTAAATGAAATATAAATAGGTATAGTCTTCGTAACGGAAAAGATTTTTAGAGAACGGAATATTTTTTTTGTTATGCCTCTTGATTTTTTTTGTTGGCAGCACCAAATATTTCGTAAAGGTGGCAACACAACACCGTAAAAAGTATTAGCTCAACGCCTACACTTTTTTCGTTGTAATGAAATGACCATTCAGTAGCTTTAATATAAATCAATAGAATAACACTTAAATATAAAAGAAAAAGCAGATTGCAATAAAAATGCAATGAATTATTTCTGTTCAAGGTTCGTTAAGTGTCGGAAATATAAATAACAGTAAAAGACAGGTAATTAACAATTTAAAGTTTTTAAACGTTTAAGACATCTTATAATATAAACTACTGGAAGTATTTAGCACAAATTTCTTTTAGATACCCATATTTTCTGAACAAAATGTTCGGGAAGAAAGTAGCACGCAATACCTACGCTACGTGATGTTTTTTACAAAGTGTTTTTTTACATATGCAATGAGCCATTAGGTTGTATGACTTCCAATAATCTATATTTTAAACGTTTTGTAGACTAAGATACAAACGACAAAAGACACTTATAAATTACGAAAAATATTAGAACAAATATTTTACTTACACGAAATAGTATATAACCAATACTTAGTCTAAATAAATTTTTGACTAAAGGTTCAATGTTGGATGATACAAGTCATTATTTTTATTTATAAGCTAATTTTAACATAAAACTGCCAAAGTTTTAGATAGTTATTTTAAATCAACGCCATCTGTTTTTTTTAATATGACAAAATAATACAGTTTATATTTGAAATGTCTATGATATTAAACAGTAGAGTAGAGCTCAAAGTGCATAAATTATTTTCATTTACGCAATGATGATGTCCTATTCGTATATTGAACGTCAAATTAGTCACAAAAATTAAAAAAAAGGCTTGTGCTCGAGAGTTTTAAGAGTTTATAAACAAAATATTTTTTTATTATATTTTAGGTAACTGGCACTACTTCTTTGGGTGTAAGTTCAGAAAGAGCTAAGGAATAACTTTCCTTTGCGCATTTTAAACATTTAAAAGTCGATAATTGACCTATTTTAAAAGTGAACCGATTCACAATAATCCTAGAAGACAAAGTTAAGTACGCTATTGACAACAAGTAAGGTAAACAATAAATACACTGATCACTTTGAGATCACCTTTTTAATCTAACACCTAATTTTAAACGAAAAAGACAAACTGTAACTGACGATGGCCACTTGTTATTTATTATTTGATATCTATAAAAGTGGTAACACAAGTAAATAATAAAAACTACAACGAAACGTTTAAGATGTATTCATTTTAATATATGTAAGGTTAAATAAATTAAAATACTTATCCGGTTAATTGATTGCGTAATGACAAGCTTGACAAAAATACGTTCCTTAATTAGCAATATGACACTTTTCTCTTTGACAGTTATGTTTCGAAATCACTTCAAACTAATTATTAGTACCAGCTCTTTGGCGTTTACAAATCGCGTAGGTTTTTAAACGCATTCAACTTATGCTTAAAGTGACTAAAACTTATTTTGTTAAAAATAATTATTAGATTAATAAATGAATTTGGGGAATACTTTGGAAACGATAATCCTTTGACACAAACCTTAATCTTTATACTTATTAGATAACAACTGTGCACGTGGACTCGCGTTTTCGAACGAACCTTATGAACTAGCGACAGTTCAAGTGCACCGGATACATCACAACAAACGTTCAAAAACTTACAACCTCTTCATAGTTTATTCTTTGTTTATTTTTTGCCTTTTCTTATAAATTCACTAGGAACAAGTTCTGGAATATTCTAATACGGTCTTGATAGTTCTTTAGAACGTTTCAATTGAACTTTGAGTCTCTTTGTACCTATTTGGAAGCCGTTCATGGCTTGTATTGCGGCCTGCGCTGAGGCGGCGTTGTCGTACGAGACGAAGCCGAAGCACTTAGATAGGTTCGTCTGTTTATCTATGAACACTTTAGCCGATATCACGTGGCCGAACGGTAGGAAAGTAGACGCCAGATCCGTGTCAGTGAACTCCTGCGGCAGGTGATATATGAACAGGTTGCCTCCTTCGGGACCTGAAAATTAAAACAATTACTGGTTAAATTTGTTATTATATCAGATACATATCTGATATAAATAAAGGCTTTTTATAAGTCTTTTAAAGGACTAGAAAAACAGTATTGTTCTTGTATTGTAGTATACGGCCAATTTATTTACATACTGTCGAAGGCAAGCTACGGCGCAGTAGTTTTCATAGTGCCACAAGTGTCCGTGCAAACACAGAGGCACTCATTAGTCCCAACCTACTCGCCCTCAATGTAACGCTTATGCTAAAATATGGGAGGTAGGTTATAATGCAGTGAAAGAAGCACGGGGACAATCACAACACAACTAGACTAGAAAACCAACAATTTGTGCTTTTGCACATACGTTGGTTTCGACTGGGATTCGAACCCAGAACTTGAGGCGTAGAAGTCAGGTAATCTAACTACTAGGCCACGTGACCGGTTCCAAAAACCGTATAGTTATATTATGAGTTACCTTCGACCTGCTTGCCGGCGGCAGCAGCGGCAGCCGAGCCCAGCACGGAGCCGAGCGGCGCCGCCGCGAACGCCGACCCGAACTGCGCCGCGTACGCCGAGCCCAGCGGCTCTGCACTTGACCCTGTCACACAATCCATCTTGTTAAGTTTTATCTTCGTGACTATGGAGTGTAGAGGTAAAGAGCAACCACTCCCATAACGATTCACGAAGTGTCCGACAAAATGCACAGAATAAGGGTTCCAAAAGTACTAAAATATAAAAATGAAGAAAAGAAATTACTAAAATATAAAAGTAGTAAAAGGATCAATTTATAATGTAGTGCAGTGAAAGTTAACGCGTTATTAATGTAGTCATATTGTTAATAAATTACTTTTCTTTTTTTGAAAATAGCGCCTTTACAGACCGGATATAAACCTTTTCTCCGTTTAATTCTGTTCTTCTCTTACGATTACTGGTGCTTCATTTCAAATTTAGGACTTTTGCTACAGTGGCGCCTACTTAATTTGACTCTACTTCTCGGACACTTATTATATGGAGTCGTTCCTCCTTACCTCTACTCTTCATATTCGTGACTCACACGTCAGGTCAACAGTTATAAAATATTTTTCATCCATAAGAATTGGCAAAGGCCTAAAGACCATACAGCTTCTTCAATGTAATGAACGTTGTTGCAGTGATTTAAAAAATGTATTATTATTTATTTCTTCTTTTTTATAGAAAAAAAAGTATTTTCTATTCGACACTGATTTCCAGGACTATGGAATTTCTGAGGTAGAAGTTTTTATTCATTTTTTGTAAATGAAGACTAAAATTTGTTTACCATTTCAACTTTAATATGTGAATTTTCGATTAAGAATAAATTATATTTAATAGAATTAGCTGTTACGGAAAGTCGTTGGCACTCACTATGTGATTAAATAAGTGAATAATAAGTATAAAGTTACAAATACGAGTCGTGAGGTGGCGATGTTCGACAATATTATTTTTAGATACGACAATTGGATTTGGCAATATTTTTATCATTATTGGTGACGAGACAAGCAAAACGTTCACCTGATGGTAAGTGCAACGTCTGCCCGTAACAGATGCCGTGTCACCCAGAATATTTCTAACTCGATTAGGGGAATTGCCAGAATCTCATGGCCTCAGTCAGGTGGCGAAATAAATATTTCTCATATGGGCAAGAGTCTTAGGTGTAAGAAATGTAGTACTGCAATCATAAATCAAGTTGGGAGTCCAGTAGTGGATGTTATTTTGTTAATGATGAACTTTGATAGAGACTCGATTGATATATTTCAAACTTAGTATACGTATGCTTACTTTTCGAATCCAAAACTAATTTTATCCAAAACTCATTAAAAATTAACATAGTTCCATTGCTGAGGCATTTGTTAGAAAGCTACAAAAGTTACGAATTAACCGAAAGCTAACAATGAGCAATACTTAAATTCTCAACAAAATCTCACAGGTACGCTATGGAATAATTCAACGTTAATGTTGTTTTAAAATTTAAAAAAGAGGATATCGCTGACATACGAATCCGGAGAGATACCCTCTTTAAAATTCTATGCAACAACTTGACACGTGATATAATTTTAAATGAAGAAGTAAAAGTTCCCTCACACTACCGAAGTAACGATTGCTAAAATTTACCTAAGGTTTAATAACTTCTCGAATTGTCGTGACTGTCATCGAATTGTCGTGTTGTAAAAATTATAGAAAGCTGAATGGAACGTTAGACAAATCCTCACATTTTCGTCGTTTTAATTTTTACAGAAATTTATCAAATCGGATGATATAACATATAATAAAATTAAAAAATGTTTAGTTACTTTTTTTAACTTGTTATGGCAATAGTTTTAACTTTTTGCCACTTTCAAAGTTTGGATTTAGGTTGGTACATAATGTAAAGAACGCTTGAAAAGGGACAGACAAAAAACGCTACAAACGTAACCACTGACGTAACAAGAAAACAGATAAAAAAAATATTTTAGTTTTTTTACAACCTCATGCAAAAACAACGAACAGAAAAATGTGTTAATTAACAGAATGTTCATTCGGTAATTGTTCACTACGCGCTATAGTTAAATTTTTATTTTATGCCATGTTATTTTTAGACATTAACAATAAAACATGCCAAAGTCATTGTAATAAAGTTAAACAAGTTATGTACCAAAAATATTACGTAAACAACAACAAAAACAAAACAATAATAATTAATAATAATTTAAAATATCGTCACTAGCAGCAGCAGTTCAGCATTTAACAAACAGCAGTATTTGAAAATAAATATGTGTTATACTACAACTAATATAAAACAGTATGTTTGACACAAACTGACCTTAATCAAAGTCTAATGTCAAAGCCCTAATAAAGCAGTCGCCAATTCTACATCGTTGCAAACAGAAATAAAACCAAGCCTTTGACTAATGCAATAAATGACGATTTATAGTTAATGTCATAGTAACACTTGGTAAAGTGAAAAAAAATAATAGTGAAGTAATTTACAGTAAAAAAAGAATATGTATTGTAAAACACTGCTTTAGTATTTCTCAACATATTGCCGCTGCCGGCAGATTTGAAAATTGACATTATTCGTAAATACGAATGTTTTGGAGGTTTGTTTGTTCTTGGTAGAGAATATGTTTTAAAACTTAATAATAATGTAAGTAGTAAAAGTTAGCTGTACAGTCGTCATTAATCACATTAATCTGAAACCATAGACAAATCATTCCTGGTAAATAGCACACACTTTCGACTTCATTAATGTTTACCTGTGATGTTAGTCTTCCCGAGAAGACCTGAAGTGTGAAAAAGTTTCATCGTTAATTATCAGGTATTTTATATCTCTCAATAACGTATTAAAGTCCAACCTGAAATAGGAAAGTTTGCGGACAAAAAGGATCGTCATGGTTTTTCCCCTCTTACGGCTTAAGTTACATTTGGGGTTGCTACATTCCAATTAGAGATTTGGACAGGTCTGGCAATTAGAGTGGAATTTATGGAGCTTAATTGTCTTTGTGGAGGGCGAATATTAGAGGGATAAGTGCGGGAAAAAACGTCAGTCTAGATGCCAGACTGGTACATGATTTGGTCGCTATTTTACGGACTTTGTATTTTCCACATATAAAATATAAAATTTTAAATAAACAGGACTTAAACAATTAATGTTTTGATTCAATATGGCATTGATAAGGTGTATTTTTTATTCTTTTGAGACTAATAATATACATATTACTATAATAAGAAATTTTCATTTTATACATATCATACATAGATATAACCATTAATAAGCCAATAAAGGGACACTTACACAACTGAGGAGCGGTAGGTTGCGGAGCGGCGGGCGGCGCCATTTGGGCCGCCTGCGTCACTACCGGCTGCGTCATGGCTGCCAAAGCAGCCAGGATTCTGCACCGACACGGGAGCCAACAAGCCCCCAAGTTGTTCAGCTCCTCCTCCGATCCCCCCGACTCCACTCACGGCGCCACCACTCAGGCCTGCGCCATTGAAACCGATATCCTGATAGTTAACACCTAAGAGGAACATCGGATGCAGTATAAGCAAAGGAAATATACGAGGACAAACAAAATATAGAAAAAAAACAACAACTGATAAAATAAATAAAAAATGGTGAGGATTTTGTATAAAAAGCCATTTACATTTTCCACTAAACAACCGATAGAGTTTCAATGTTAATCAAGTTTTTAAATGAGCGTCAAAATCACGAAGTCGTGCTATTTCAATATACTATTGTGTTTTGCTATTTTTGCAACAATTTCCATCCCAGCATTAATATTTTTTTTAGTATATTTTAAGGTTCATAATGACAGTTCCTTTTGATACATAATAAACTAGGAGACAATTGTTCAATTTATATAAATATTTACAAAGACTGTTCGTTATTTGGATCTACTATTGACCCAAAAATATTTATTGAAACACGACAGCACAGTATTATGCGCACAAAGTGTTTATTCAGTTATTTGCGTAAACTGGCCACTACGCGATTAATTAAACGATTTGCCCTTACTGGATAATTAACCTTAATGACAACTTAGGCGGCAATACTGACGTAGGTAAATTGGAACAATTGTGCGACGGATCCACTCAAACGCTGACACTGTCTGAAGTGCGTGGATGGGGCTTACATTAGCAGATATCGGATTAAAGCCAGTTATACATCTGATTAGGTAACAGATTAAAAAAAAATTTATGTTTATTATTATTTTAAAAGCATGTGGTTTCCTTAGTCTACACAGAAATGAATGATATTCCGACTACAAATTTTACCGCGTCACTCTGGCACTGCATTCAAAATTTTCCCTAATCGTTCTGCATAACAGGAGAGGTAGGGTTGCAGCTGAGCGCTTCTGTGTTTGCACGAATGGGTACGACACTATAACAGATGCCTATAGGAAATTATTTTAAAATTAATGGTACGAGTATTTATCTTAACGGGCTTGTGGGTAATTCAAACGTTGCTGTCTACTAAGATCCCCTGTACCGTGGGTGTGTTTTACAGGCGTAAATTCTCATTGCACAACCACCCAAAGCCTGAACAACTCTTTGTAGGTGTATTTTCTAATGTGGTGGCAGTGTAAGAGAATTTACCAATACATCCAGTGGGTGTCGTGAAAGTCGGCAGAGGGAAAATGAAAACCAGGAGATGGGCAATAGCATCTTCCTGGAACATCTGAATAAATAAACTGCGGTTGCTAACCCGCCTGCCAAGCGTGGCAACTAGGGCAAATTGTCCCCAAAATAAGAACTTCAAACTCTTGTTGCAATTGATGGGGGAGGCCTACTGTTCAGGACTGGACTGTAGGCTGAAATGATGATGACGATGATGACTAACATTTGTTCCACGCGGGCATCAAACCTGAGATCTGTAATGCAGAAGCCAATCGCTTAGTCACTGCGCCAACCGATACGATATCAATGTCAGGAATTATGCGCGCCAACATTTTAAGAGGAAATATGATTAGAAATTAATTCAGTATTCGTATATATTGTTTAATCTCTTTCGTATATATAGTAAATCAATAACATTACATATATATATATATATATATATATATATAATTAGTGCGTAATAATAGGCGCAGATTCTTTACTTCACAACTACGTCATCGCTGCTGCAATAGAAAGTTATATATACCTTGCAGCAGTGTTGATCCCTGACCCTGTAGTAGCTGTTGCTGTAAGCCAACCGCCTGCAGTTGTTGCAGCAGCTGCAGCTGCGTGGCGGGAGATAGGGCGGCCTCGGAGGTCAAATACGCTGCGGGGGTCACGGGGGCTGTCAACCCCCAGAGGCTCGCCTGCATCGCCTGTAACTTCTTCTGCTCTTTCTCCTTCTGCGTGTCGGCAAACTTAACAACCAACGGCGCTGAGCAACCTTCCATCGTTTGACTGTGGTGTAGGGTCTGAAATATATTGTAATAGATCTCTTTAGACATATTCTATTTACATTCATATAATCACGCCGTTTCCCCACATAAGGCTACACATGTACTCTACCTAGTGGCGCAAACGCCTACTACTAAAAGTACTCTACCTAGTGGTATAACAGCTGCGGCGTTACCCAAAGGTTTGAACAGGAAGTTTCTGGGTAGCACCGCGCTGTGCTCATCACCGTGAGACATCGGTTATTAGGCCTCATATACCCTGTAATTAATACTGCGCTGTTTGTACACAATGGCTTCCTTTTATTTAAACCATTAGCGATATTCTTCTGTATCGTTGGTTTTACAGACATACATTTTCACGTGCACTACACAACCAGACCCGAACAGCAACAATCAGTGTTTTTGCGCAAATGTTGGCTCCGCCTGGCAATCGAGCCCAGGACCAGGCGGCGCAGAAGTCAGGTACGCTATACCGCTACGCGACGCGGTCGTCTTTTTGCTCATTGGTATTCAGCAAAGTTTTTTTTTGGCAGGTATAGATTTAATTTTATTATTATATTTGTTTCTTGAAATACAAATGAACCAAGGCGTGGGCGGTCGTTAGGTTTCAAACAAATTAATTTAGACAAGTTTAAATTGCAACTTTGAATCTTTACGTCAGACATTTCAACGTCTTTTCAAATAGTAATTATCTTGAAGTTGAAGAGGGTGACAGTCGCCTTAATAATAATTTGAAACTAACGACGAAATGTAAACACATTCAGGAGTGAAACAATAAAAACACAAATTCTTAATTTAAATGAAACAAAATCTACTTTTTTTATTTTTTTGAATAGGTAAAATTTTCTTTACTGGTGGTAGGATTCTTGTGCTGGAATCCGTCTAGGTACGCAGCCACCGCAGGCCAATTATTCTGCCGTGAAGCAGTAGTGTGTATGTTTCGGTCTGAAGGCTACTGGGCTACACGAGACTTAACCCACAGAAATGGTCTGGGTGGCACTTACCATAAGGTAAACGTTTTGCTCGTCTCGTCACTTAATCCAATAAAAAAAACTTCTTTAGGTTATGTCTCATTTAACTTGTTCACTTATATAAAATGGCGGGAACATAGCCAGTTTTTTTTAAACCTTTTATGTCATCGATCAAGCGTTTTCTTCTTCAACATTTTATATTAGTGAATTTTTCTTTTTTATTTACAGTTAAGTTACTTAGTAATTGTAATTTCTTGTATGCCTACCTTTATTCTTACCTTTATAGCAGCGATAGCCGCCTGCTTTGACACGAATGTGACAAAGGCACAGCCCTTGCTCTGACCCTGCGCGTCGCGGAGCACTGTGCACTCCTTCAATGGCGCCATGGCCGGCGAACAAAGCCCGCACGTCGTTCTCCGATAACTTCTTGTTCAGCATTCCAACGAAGAGTTTACGTTCTGCGGTACAAAGACAATAAATTAAAACAGCAGCCTAATGAATCTTCCACTGCTGAGCGCAGAACATATCTCATATATGAGAGAGTAATGAAACCGAGAAGACCGCGTCACGACGCGCCAATGTGGATTTTATGTGTTTGCGTTCATATTTCAGAAATCGTAAGAATTGTTTTTTATTGCCCAGATACGTAGGATTTTGACGTTACTTCATCAGTGAACAGTATATTTACCAAATAAATATACGAACGAACTCGCGTACCTTACGGTATTCAGGACAAGCAGTTAGTTCCTAATCAGACAATTACTATGGACTAATTAGTATGGATTATGATGTACTCGTATTATTTATGTTAGTTAGTCTTAGTTATAATAGCCTAACTGGTGGCAGCATAAGAAAATCTGCATCCCCATTTCGTCGCGTGGGTGTCGTAAGAGTCGACTAAGGGAAATGCAAGGATAATCTCAAGATCAAAGGTTTCCCATAGATGGTGGGATTACTGTCTCGAAAAATGCCAGACTTAAAATACACAGACCCGTGATGTTCAACAGCTTGTGAGACTGAGGTGCGATACGTCCGGTGCTGCCATCGAACTAGACGCACATCGGAGATTCTTCGCAGATCGGAGAGTTTGACAGGAATTCGAGAAAGTATACCCAATACATACAGTCACGCCTTTTTCCCATAAGGGTGATGATGATGTGATGTTCTCCTAGCCGATTTCGACCACGGCGACAACTGCCGACTACTGTCGAGAGCCATCAACTGCGCAGGAGATATTATAAGTGCCACAAGTGTACGCGCAAACACAGAGGCACTCACTCGTCCCAACCTACACGCGCCCGATGTAGCGCTGATGCGATAAGATCGTAGGTAGGCTAGGATGCAGTGTCAGAAACACGGGGACAATCACAACACAACCAGACCCGAAAACCAACAATTTATGTCTTAGCACAAATGTTGGCTTCGGCTGGGATTCGAACCCAGGACCCGCGGCTTAGAAGTCAGGTACTCTGACCACTAGGCCACGCGGTCGTCCATAAGGGTAGGCAGAGACCACACGTGACGGGTGGCGGACCACGTCGCCGCCATTTTAATATGAGTCAAGAAATTCTTACTCTCCATGGCGTCCCCACGAGCAGTATAGTGACAGCATTGCATATTATGGCAATATTCTGCACGAACAACGGCTGTCCGTTCAATACCTTAGTCGCCTCTAACGACACCTCGGTAGGTAAGAGTTATTCAAGTCTGCCGGACACCTATCGGCTATACGCAACAGCCTGAGAATTATCGAGATTGTTTTACTGTAATTCATTATATCGATATTTTAAAGTCCGTCCGCGTAGTAAAATTTGGTCTTGGAAAACTTCCAAGACCAAATTTTATAATATAATGCCGGCAAAGTAATCCTGCTGTATGACCTAAACAGACTTTGTAAATCGTTTTGTACGAGTACGCGATACTTACATACACACATACAGTCACCCTTTTTCGCATAAAAGGTGTAGGCAGAGGCCACCCACGTTGCCCACCAACAACAAAAGTATTTGTGTAACAGAGATATGCTATCACTACACAGTTAATGGTAAATTTGTACCTCAAAATTTCATAAAGTAAATTTTAATTCAAATTAATAATATAAAAAAAAAAACGATGCCCCACAGTAGGATTTCTCCTGTGTCGTGGGTGCGTTTTACATACATAAATTCCACATGCACAAACACCCAGACCCGGAACAACTATCTGTAGGACATACAAATATTTGTCATGTGCGGGAATCGAACCCGCGACCCGCGGCGCAGAAGTCAAGCGCTTAACAACTATGCAACCGAGCCTTATTTATATATTAATTATTTACTGCTTATCGTAAAAATTTTATTTATCTACAAAAAGTCTACATTAACATTTTGTAACTGCTTACACCGTAACAAGAACATACTTGAAGTAGCAGAAGTTATAACAAACTGCAAAGATTCTCCGTACATTCATTTATACATACATACATAAGATCACGACTGTATCCCATAAGGGGTAGTCAGAGACTGGGCACTCACTGCGAAAACAGATGACTGCCACGATCCACAGTTTCACCAAAACAATATAATGCACTTGATGTGATAGGTGGTGAGCCGATCGCCATCATGCGCTGTTGGGTGCACAGTGCAGTTTAATTCCTTACTCGCCTCTTACGTGATCCATTGGATGAGATGGAGTGGATAGTGTAAGATATTATAAAAACTTGAGATTTAACTGTTGAAACGTTTTTATATTAAAAAAATAAAAACGATACAGCGACACGTCTTCTAACCACGTTTAGCGAAGTTGTGCGATTCAATTTCTTTTATTTTTTTCAGGTATTATAAATAATAAATGCCACGCGACATGTGCTCCACCGGTGAAACGTGGCGCCTGTGGTGTTACGACGGAGATTTCGCGGAATAAATTAAATAGCGTACGTATTCATGCGAGAGGCTTTGTCTTCGATATTCGTCTTGGTTTTGACGCTATAATTTCTTATTAAATCCCGAAACACATTGTTTTTCGCGTTACATTATATTTAAAATACTGGCTGATGCCCGAGACTTCTTCTGTGTGGACTTAGGTTTTTTTCTATATTTCGCGGTAAGTATTTAATTTTTCCGGTATAAAAATTATCCCATGTTCGTCGCCAGGGTACAAGCTATCTCTGTGCCGAATTTCGTCAATATCGGTTCAGCGGTAAAACGGTGAAATGGTAACAAACAGACAGAGGAACATGGATAGTTATCGCATTTATAATATTAGTAATGATTATGCCATTTAGGATTAACATTTGTTTATTTTACTTTGCTGTGTGGTAGCGGCTTAAGAGAATCTACCACCCCATCTCATCCCGCGGGTGTCGTAAAAGTCGACAGAGGGAAAATGAAAACCAGGAGATGGGCAGCAGTATCTTCATGGAACATCTGAATAAATAAACTGCGGTTGTCAACGCGCCTGCCAAGCGTGGCAACTATGGCGAAATCCCCCCAAAATGAGAGCTGTAAACTTTTGTGGCATTCTATGGTGGAGGCCTATGTTCAGCAGTGGACTATTGATAGGCTGAAATGATGATGACGATGATGATGATTTTAGTTAGTCCGGTAAGTAAATGCCGGTATGAAATATTAAATCATTTTGCAGTAATGTGAAGTCCGCTAAGCCCGCATTACCATTAAAGCAGCGTGGCGGGTTCTTCTTGTCTCCATAACCATAACATTTCAGAAATGAGAGGCGGACTGGTGCTCAGCTGTGGGACATTTATAGGAACACTTTACTTTAATTTCGACGACTGTGTGACCTAGTGGTTAGAGTACCTGTCTTCTACGCCGTGGGTCCTGGGTTCGAATCACAGTCGGAGCCGAAGCAGAAACACAAATTGTTGGTTTTCGGGTCTGTTTGTGTTATGCATATAATGAGAAAAGAAGGAAATGTCTATGCAGGAATCCGTCTAGGTAGGTACCACCCTAGTGCCAGTTATTCTGCCGTGAAGCAGTAGTGAGCAAACATTACTGTTTCGGTTTGAAGGGTGAAGCAGCGTTTGTTATGGGCAAACGTTGCACTTACCGTCAGGTGAACGTTTTGCTCGTCTCGTCACTTTTACCAATAAACAAAAATTGTTTTTGCAAAAATCATCACGTTAACATTTGAACGTAAGCACCAGACCACGTCACCTACTAACTGCTAGCGAAAACAATCCTGATCCACTAACCTATTGAAACATATTGTTCAAACGAACATCAATCACTTGGTTTGTACAGCGAACTACATTATGCTTCTTTTACATATCAATTTTAATGCTCATAATGATGATGATGATGATGAAGACAAATAGAAGGCAAGCCGTGTAGACAAGTTTATTGTATAATGCATAGTTTTGCACGTGACCTTAAAGTATAGAGGTCTCCTGCGGGGATCAGACGTGTTAAGTGCGAATTTACGATGCCTTCGATGTTGAATCGAACTTACTTTGATATATCGACGATTGTTCTGAACCGAGAATTTTAAATTTCATTACTTTGCATGAGACAGTGACGGTCCCATATAAAAGAAGCTTGGCGACATAAAATGTTTATTAGTAATCTATGCTAATATTATAAAGCTGAAGAGTTTGTTTGGTTGAACGCGCTAAATCTCAGGAATTACTGGTTCGAAATGAAAAATTATTTTAGTGTTAGATAGCCTATTTATCGAAGAAGGCTATAGGCTTTATTATATTATGCTACGATCTTTAGAGCGATTTCTTTTAAATTAAACGGTGGTAGAAGCCGCGGGGGACAGCTAGTGTAATTTATAATTAAGTTGATAATAATTATAGCATTAAATTTTAGTACATTTTTTAACTAAATTCTCTTTCTTGTCTATATATATAAATCATATCTCTATCGGTGACCTGTAGACCATCTATACCTTAATATATGGTAGGATTCCTATGCAGAAATCCGTCTAGATAGGTACCACCCCAGGCCAGTTATTCTACCGTGAAGCAGTTGTGAGCAAACATTACTGTGTTTCGGTTTGAAGGGCACTGAGAGCTAGAGTAATCACTGGGCATATTAGACTTAAGAAGTGATGTCTCAGGATGACGGGCGCAGTGTGGTGACACAGTATGTATGTGTTTCACTTACCATCGGGTGAACGTTTTGCAAGTTTCATCACTCATTCCAAAAAAAAACTTTTTACACTACTTAACATTTGAGAAATGTGGTGGTGCCGACCTAGGAGATCTACATACAGACACTGATGTCAACAAAACATTAATTTTCCAAAAAATATAGATATATAAAAGTTCAAATCAATTTACAATTCGGCCATGAAACGGACCGATTCCGAACTACGTAACAAGTCAACGCAAATACAAAGTGAGGGAATGAAGCAAATGAATACGCCCCCCATTCAAACGGCCGCTTGAGCAATAAAGACCACGGCAACTACTAATTAGAATATTTAAAGTGTATCCACACTTAAACACGGAGCGTAATCAGTTTAAATGCAGAAGTAATTGTGTACTTAGCACAAACAGCGCTTTAAAATGTTAATGCCTTAAGTGCGCCATCGGACCGGTAACGGCATCGTTCGTTAAACAATTTACATAACCTCCTGACTGAGGAGAGATGGGCGAAGGCTTCCCGCTTCGAGAGGGTAGACAGGGGCGAATTGTGCCACAATATAAGAAGCAACAATTTACTTTATAATTGTCGCCTGTCACCGTGACGTTTCGCCGCGCGCGCACTCGTACACGTCACAGGATCGTTGACAGATGATGGATGATATTTCATCGCGCTGAGTGGATAAAACGTCAAGTAGACTGTCGAAATTGAGCTACAGAAATACTATGTTTCGTGGCGTTTATTTTGTTCAAATATAATTGTGACACACTTAACGGTAAAATGTAAAATTTAAAATTGCATTTCCGTTCTATTTTGGAAGTCTGATTTGGAAACCAGTAATTATATAAAAACATTAATTTAATATAATATCTTTGCGGTTTCATATTTCCGCTTAAATATAACTAATTGATAATCATTGTTACCTAAATCTAGGGAAGAACAAGACGAAATAAATTAACAAAGTAAATAAAAAAAAGAATTTTTGTGTACTTAATTAGATACGTAAATTATAGCAAATATCTATAGGAAATAACGTACTCAACTTTATTATAAAGAACGACTGGTAATTCTAATCAAGCAACGTCTCAGCAGACGCCGACGACTGAGCCTCTCGGTGATTATACCAATATACGGTAGCTAGTGTAATCACTGGGTATAAGAGACTTAAGAATTGCGGGGACGGGCGCAGTGTGTTGCCATCCAGAAACATTCTGTTTTTTTTTTTTATTTGATAAAGTGACGAGACGGGCAAAATGTTCATCTGACGTCTGACAATAATAAATGCTGTGTTACTCAGAATATTTCTGCGAGCACCACACTGCACCTGTCACCCTGAGACATCAGTTCTCAAGTCTCATATGCCCAGTGATTACGCTAGCTCTCAGTGCCCTTCGAACCGAAACACAGAATGTTTACTCACTATTTCTTCACGGCAGAATAACTGGCACTGGGGTGGCACCTACCTAGACAGTATTTGTTATAGGGTAGACATTAACCTCGTATCGTCACTTTCTATAATAAAATACATCGGTTCTCAACATTTCTAGAAGTTTCCAAGGAACACAAACTAGTTTTGTTTCTTCACTAGTTTGATTTTAGGAAACCGATTGTCTTCCTATGTTCCAATGGTCCAAATACTAGTCAGTTATAGTGCCACTTAAAACTGAGGACGTTTCGACAGTAAAGTGGCTTGTTAATGGCGGTCGAGTACCTCGGCACAATGAAAGATCTATGCAGTCGTGTTTTATGTAATAATGCATGTGCACGAATAAAAGAACGACTTGATTTTTGTTAGTCATGATATTTACTAAAGAAACTATTTTTTTACGACTGTCGGGACCTATACAACTTCACGAACAGTACCCGTCGACTTCATTGGCATAGCTTCTCTAATTTAAATAAATATAAAACTTTTTCATATATGATCTGTGGAAATTTTAGATAAATAGTTTTAGTAGTATTTTTATAGACTGATAATTTTCCTTCATTTATTATACACTAGCTGGCTTTTATAACTATTTGATTTTCCGGGATGAAAAGTCCTATGTCTGTTTCCAGGATGCAAGCCATCTCTGTACCAAATTTCGTCTAATTGGTTCAGCGGTTGAGCCGTGAGAAGGTAACTGACAGACGGACAGAGAGAGTGACCGTTGCATTTATAATATTAATATGGATGCGTAAATCGTAGAGATTTCTTTTTAATTTACTTGAAGTACACGTAAGTTAAACTTTTATATGATAAGGGAAGTAAGGAGGTAGGGAGTAACAGTTGAAAAGAAAATTGTCCACGTGCCAAGTATGCAATTTGCCGTGTGGTGGTGTGCCACCCCATGAAATCCCGTGGGTGTCCTAAGAGTCGACTATGGGAAATGCCTGGAAAATGTCATAGCTTCCTACAGGTGACGAATTAACCATCTCGAAAAATATCGAGAAAATTAGAATTCTCCGTTTTTGAGAAAGAACTATGTCCAGCAGTGTTTTTTTTTTTAATTATTTTTGATAAAGTGACGAGACGAGCAAAACCTGATGGTAAGTGCAACGTCTGCCCATAACAGATGCTTTGTTACTCGGAATATTTCTCACAGAACTCAGAATATTCATCTACCACACTGCTCCTGTCACCCGGAGACATCAGTTCTCAAGTCTCCTATGCCCAGTGATTACGCTAGCTCTCAGTGCCCTTCAGACCGAAACACAGTATGTTTGCACACTACTGCTAGCATCACACTGCGCCCGACACCCGGAGACATCAGTTTTTACGTCTCATATGCACGCTAGCTCTCAGTGCCATTCAGACCGAAACACAGTAATGTTTGCACACTACTGCTGGCATCACACTGCGTCCGACACCCGGAGACATCAGTTTTTAAGTCTCATATGCACGCTAGCTCTCAGTGCCCTTCAGACCGCAACACAGTAATGTTTGCGCACTACTGCTTCACGGCAGAATAACTGGTCCTGTGGTGGTACCTATGCAGGAATGGTTTATTAATGACTTATTGCTAAATTTAACAACGCAACTTTGGACCTTTATATTATTTTTAATCGCCTTCAACCAAGGAGAAGGTTCTCAAATGGTCTCTCAAAATTTTCATTTGTTATTTTATATACGAACGAACGTTCGGTCATAACATCTTTGTTTACGAATTACTTGATCTTTTATATTAGAAAGGGGGTATCCATAAAAATTTCATCAACTTCTTGATGTTGATAGGATCATCATCAAATCATGAATCTCTTACTTACCACAAGCATCTTTGGAATTCCTGTGTAGAAGTCCTAACTTATCACAAGTTGAAAAATTGGCGTGCGATTGCCAAAATATTAAAACCTTTGGACTGCTTTTTAAGCCAAAAAGAGTCGTAGTGCAAAATTGCATACATTACACATTTTCAAACATTGGCTAACACCAGACCGTCACCAAACACGTAACGAAACCATACATCGTTGTCATAGTCCTCGTATGAAGTGCGTTTTCTTGTTCCTAAGAGACGACACGTCGTTAGAGCGAAGTTATGTGACGTACGCGTGTTGTTATATAATCTGCGGGGACGGCTGCGTTTAATAGGGTTGCCTATTTGTATTATATTTCAATTCCTAGTAATAGTTTTCTGGTATCGTAAATAGCGAAGTCGTAAAAAGCAATAAAGTTCATTTTGAGTTAATCACGAAACCGAAAAAAAAACATCACACGTGGTTTTACTTTCAATAAGCAATTTACGACAAAATATGTACGACGTGATATATTTATTTGGTCATATATTATTAAAAGGTTTTACAAGGCTTTATTAAAAACCTATTAATTTTCTTTATTATATAGAGTGGCGAAACGAGCAAAACATTGACCTGATGTATATATATTCTATAACATTTCTGTGTGCCACTACACTGCGCCCTGAGACATCAGTTCTCAAGTCTCATATGCCCGGTGATTACTCTAGCACACAGTGCCCTTCAAACCGAAACACAGTAATGTTAGCACACTACTGCTTCACGGCAGAATAACTGACCCTGGAGTGGTACCTACCTAGACGGATTCCTGCATAGGAATCCTACCACCAATTCTTACGATAAGCCGAAGCAAAGTTTATGTGCATTACAAAAAATAAATCTTTTTTCATATTGAATGCTTTTTATTTTGATTATCCCCAATTCAATGTTATCTTCTCATCCGATCACTGTACCTTTTTCTCGTTCGACTGAATTTAAGTTTTATCGGAGACGAACAACAGAATGATCTCTGATACACTTAAAACTAGCTACTTGTGGGAGAAATCTTAAGGTGTCCATTTGTTTTAATCAACTGTACGACATCAGCTTATGAACTTCCTTGAAAAAACCTGTTACAAGGCACAGGTTTCTTTATATGTGGGTTTTTAGAGTAGTACTCTATCTAAGAATTATGATTTTTTTTAATTTTCTTTTTTTTTATTTCATAAAAGTGACGGAACGAGCAAACCCTTCACCTGATGGTAAGTGTAACGTCTGCCCATAACAAATGCTGTGTCACCCAGAAAATTACTGTGTGACACCACATTGCGCCCGTCAGCCTGAGACATAAGTTCTTAAGTCTAATATGCCCAGTGATTACGCTAGCTCTCAGTGCCCTTCAAACCGAAACACAGTAATGCTTGCACAGTACTGCTTCACGGCAGAATAACTGGCCCTGGGGTGGTACGTACCTAGACGGATTCATGCATAGGAATCCTACCACCATTATGATTATCGCACTTACAGGCTTTCTCTCCATGTTTTTATTTATCGCTGAGTACGTGGGTTGAGAACACCGTACAAGAAAGTAGAGCTCTACGCCACAGTTTAATAACAAAATACCAACCAACTAGACATATACAAATGTATTCAAGAAATTGTTAACAATGGTACGTATAATTGGATCTTGTTTCCAGACGTTTTGGTCATATCACACAGACAATTACAAAAAGTTCAATTGTTATTAGCTCCATCTAGTATCACATTAAAGAACAAATTATTATTTACGGCAGTCAATTATCAAACAAATCGCCGATAACCCTGTTCATGGACGCAATAAGCGACGCGACATACCAACGTCGAGAGGTGCGAAGAGACATCGTATGTACTTGACATACTTGTACTAATTAGCGCTGACATGGGTGATACGCGAATGCAGCGAATATGTTATTATATGTATGTTAGGTATGTTGTTATATGAAATACAAGCTGTGTACCCTTGACTTGGTCTGCGTGGATTTTGAATCTAGGCAAGTATTCAATTTTGTGATATGTTAGGAAAAAAACGTTAACGCAAGGTACACCGATTAAGGCCTGTGCAATTTTTCTACTTTACTAGTTTTTAGTTTTTTTACTTTACTAGTTTTTATTAGCCGGGAAGAGATGGGGTGGTAGATTCTCTTAAGCCGCCAAGAGAATCTGCCACCCCATATCTTCCCGTGGGTGTCGTAAAAGTCGACAGAGGGAGAATAATAACCAGGAGATGTGCAGCAGCATCTTTCTGGGACATCTAAATAAATAAAATACGGTCGCCGAACCCGCCTGCCAAGCGTGGCAACTGTGGCAAAATCCCTCCAAAGTGAGAGCTACAAATTTTTGAGGCAATCTTTGGCGGAGGGCTACGTTCAGCAGTGGACTAGTAATAGGCTGAAGTGATGATGGTGATGATGAAATAGTAGCGCTTGTAGCTTTATGAAAAACGGACATATATCTATTTTATGTAAGTACTAATTTTGTAATGTGCCAAATGTATAACATTTTAAAATTTTCGTACAAAAGAGAACTTTTGCAGAAGTAAAGTTGTTCTCTACTAAACCTACACAGCCATGTCCAACCGAGAGCAAGATTGTTCTAGAAATTGTTTTTCGACCCGCAACACTGCTTCAGAGCAGGTTGGCAAATTTCGCACATAGTAAGTGCCTAACCGGGGATCCAATCCACGTTACTTGCGAACAGTGAAATTTTTGAAGCATATCCGGCCCCTGAGTTACCACGATACTTTACTATAATATAATGTAAAATTCATTTATTAAAATACCGAGTGTGTTAAAATAATTGTGATATTTTTTTTATAATGCATACAACTGCTTACGAAATGTTCTTTGACAATAATTTTTATTTAAAAAAAGCGACAAAACCAGCAATTCGTTCACCTGATGGTAAGTGCAACATCTGTCCATGATAAATGCTGTGTCATCCAGAACCATAAAATGTCTGTGTGGCATGCCACCACACTGCGCTCGTCACCTCGAGATATCATATATTAAGTATCATAGGCCCAGTAATTACACTAGGTGTCAGAGCCGTTCAGACCGAAACACACACGGGTTTTCGTTTGCACACTACTGCTTTACGGCAGAATTACTGACCCTGCGGTTGTACCTACCTAGACGGATTACTGCATAGGAATCCTATCACCAGTTTATTTTAATCATTATTGGCATAATAATTTTTCAGATAGCTGTTTAATTATTGTCGCATTAGACGGTTTTATACTACAAAGTATTTTAAATATATTTGCAGTTAATTGTTATTTACACGACCTATTTGTTTTATCACCAAATTATTTCATGCGTAATAGTCTAACTAGAATATTTGATTAGAAAGCGGGGCAATTTAAACGTCGCCAAAAATGTAATAAATTCACCTTAGTACTCCTAAAGACTTCAGACAAACAGCTCGCTTCGAAAGTCACTTTGCCTTGCAAAGTACAACGATCTCTACAATCATAGATAGGGTTGACACCAGGCTTGTGCCAAACTGTCCTAAAGGATTTACGCAAGATCGGATTTCATCTCATCACAACCTATTGAAGGCATTTATATCGAAGTTGGGTTCGAGAAGCCATATTTGGTTTTAAAACATATTGACACCTTCTACTGCTAATCATTTATTCTGATAGATTTTCACAATTTCTATTTTTCTATTTAAGGCTAATGCCTTTTCGTTAGATTTATATTTTTGTTTTAAATGTTTTTAATGTCTGCCAATGTCATTTGGCTGTTGTCTGTTGAATTTTGACTGTCTGACAATGTCTTGTGAATCTGTGGTAGTGCGATGCAGTATGGGTGAGCAATTGTTTTTCTTCACATATCGATATCACACATAGGTGTCGTCACATGACCATTCTTCGTCAAAATTGCACATTCACAAACACGCGGACCCGGAAGAACTATTTTTATATACATACATACAGTCACGCCTTTTTCTAAGGAGGGTTCCGCAAAGGCCACACACGTAGGTCTCTTTTCGCCCCCGTGGCAAACAAGTCGTAACGGGTGGCGAACCAAAACGCCGCCATTTTGGCAAGTCAAAAAATTTCTTCCGTCCCATTACGATCACACGAGCAGTATAGTGACAGCATTGCATATTATGGTGTTGTTCAGCACTAAAAAAGGCTATCAGTACAATACCTTAGTCGCCTCTTACGTCAACCCGGTAGGAAAGAGATAGATGCTATTCTACTCTGCCTGACACCTATCCGCTGAACTATTTGTAGTAAAGTAAAGTAAAGTTTCAGCCTATAAATGTCCCACTACTGAGCACAGACCTCCTCTCATTTCTGAGAGGGTTTTTGGAGCTAGGAAGAATCCGCCACGCTGCTCCAATGCGGGTTGGCGGACTTCACATATCTTCGAAATATTTTTTATTCCTCAGACTTGCAGGTTTCCTCACGATGTTTTCCTTCACCGCCGAGCGCGTGGTAAATCAGCACTTAAAATTGCAATTTCAGCACTTAAAATTGCAATTGAACTATTTGTAGGCCATATAATATTTATATCGAACCATCAATCCATAGCACGGAAGTCACTGCGCTAATCAAGTCATCAAATGGCTCCTTGCATAGATAAAATCAATGAGAAATAAAGGTTAGGTTATTCTAATAAAGTTACTGTGTAAATTAGAAGCGATAATTATTTACCAGTCTGCTTTTAAATTCCGAATGAGAACGAAATTGACAATTATAAGTCTCGGTGTAATCGCATTCAGAGCCTCCGCCAACTTCTTAAACAAACAGTTGATTACTTAACAGGCAACTTCAATATTGACTCGCTCCGAAACCGTCGCTGTTTACGTTAGACGTACGAAACGCAAGGGCACGGTTGAGCGGCGAAACGCAAACCGATTCACCGATTGTTAAGTGGTTGCGAAATCGTCAGAGCTCGTTACACAACCACGCGTAACGGTTGCCAACTTGCAACGTTCGTTTTACCCCATAGTTATCAAGTAGGTGTCCTTTTCTTGTGACATTGATATAAGCAGAAGGAATTCAATTGTTTCGACGATAGAACCGTTTGTATTTAAGTAAGTAAAGTGATGTTGATAAATTAACCAAAACGATAATACCATTAGTTTTTGTTAATTCCTCTTAATAATTTTCTGGTGGTAGGATTCTTATGCCGGAATCCGTCTAGGTATTTTTTTTTATATGGCATAAAGTGATGAAACGAGCAAAACGTTCACCTGATGGTAACGTCTGCCCATAACAAACGCTGTGTCACACAGATAATTTGTGTGTGACACCACACTGCGCCCGTCACCCCGAGACATAAGTTCTTAAGTCTCATATGCCCAGTGATTACGCTAGCTCTCAGTGCCCTTCAGACCGAAACACAGTAATGTTTGCACAATACTGTTTCATGGTAGAATAAGTGGCCCTGCGGGTGGTACCTACCTGGACGGAATTCTGCATAGGAATCCTACCATCGGTACCATCGAAGGGCCAGTTATTCCGCCGTGGAGCAGTAGTGTGCAAAATTTACTGCGTTTCCGCTTGAAGGGCAATGCGAGCTACAAGACTTGACCAATATTATTAGCGACAAAAACACCGGGGCTAGTAAATAACATAAACTTTTTGGGTGTAAATATTGATAGCCATCATATGGAAGTCACATATTGATAAAATTAATAAAAAAGTTTGGAGTGGATGCTAATCTATATCAATTATAAGATAAGAGATTTCTGTAGATATGGCAAAAAAGACTTACTACGGTTATGTTTATTCACATTTGACATATGGCATTATATTTTACGGAAATTCAGTAGTGGTAGCTCAGGGGCTAGGCGCTCGCTTTTAATTTCATAGTACGCGAGTGACCTGGGTTCGATTCCCGGTGCCGGCAACACTAAAATTGTTAATTGCAATTTTAAGTGCTGACTTACCACGTGCTCGGCGGTGAAGGAAAACATCGTGAGGAAACCTGCATGTCTGAGAAATTCAAAATATTTCGAAGACATGTGAAGTCCGCCAACCCGCATTGGAGCAGCGTGGCGGATTCTTCCTAGCTCCATAACCCTCTCAGAAATGAGAGGAGGCCTGTGCTCAGTAGTGGGACATTTATAGGCTGAAACTTTACTTTACTTTACAGTCAATGTTAATTCCACATTTATATTACAAAAGAAGTATCTAAGAATTTTATAGAACATAAATTATAAGGATTCCCTAAGAACTAAAAAATTTCAAATTTTTAACCCTGACTTACTACCTGACTAGAAATATTTTTGTTTGTCAAGGAACATCACGAATATTATCATAAGAAAAGTAAAACAAAAAAAGTTACGATCGCAATACAGATATGATGCATGAACTGTGTTCTCTTTCAGTTGTATCTTTAAGAAAAGCTGTTACATCACTGTACAATATTTAATAATTTGCCTGAATTTGTGAAATCACCAGATTAAGCTCAGTTCAAAAAAATACTTAAGGAATGGTTGATATGTAAATGTTTCTATAACCTGCAAGAGTATTTTTCCAGAACTCCATGACGTAATGTTAAAGTAATTGTTAATATTTTATAATCTACTATTTATTTCTTATTGTACGTCCGTAATGGAAAAACTGTTTGTACCAATATCATGTAATATATCTCTCATTTGTAACATCATTTGTACATAGTTATGGCAATCAATGAATATCTTATCTTATCTTGTCGAAGTGGTCGAAAATTTACTAGGACGATATTAATTAATAAAATTCGAAAATAAATGCTACAATCTTTCTCAGTCACTTTCAGTCTTTAGTAACTACGCCGCAATAGACACTATGAAATAATTTGAATTATTTTACATATAAATTTAAATTGAAAATACTATTTGAATGTAAACGCATCGTTTATTCTTTAACTTGAAACAAGAATAAATTAAAAAAATAACGAAACACGATATTAACATATAATAGAATTGAGAACTTTTACTAAAGCGTTAGCTACCTTCCTGCAGTTCTTTTAAATTTACTGTTAATTAAGGCCACGTGTTGCTAATAAAGGCTCGGTACTTTCTCTATAGAAAATAATGGGGCAAGCAATGTGAGCAAAGTTCGCGCGCATAATTCGTCCCCTTTATTATCAGAAGCCAAGCTGAATTGCGAGCCAACTGTGGAGAAAGAACAAAGAAGTTAGGAAAAGTCGTCACTCTGGCATTGCGATTCCGCAGCGTTCGCAATGCACCGTTAATTTTGTGACACCGTTCCAGAAACTTCGGTTTAATGTTCTATAGTCAACTAGCTGTATCCCGCTACTTCGTCTGCGAGGATAAAGGTATTTTTAAATTTCCCGTCGGTACTCTTTGGTTTTCCGGAATGAAATGCATCCAATGTCCATCGCCAGGATGCAAGCTATCTCTGTGTCATTTCATCAAGATTGGTTCAGCGGCTGAGTCGTGAAAAGGTAGCAAGTAGAGAGAGTTACTTTCGTATTTATAATATGAGTACGGATTTGCAATCGGTATTGTCGACGATGATTTTTTTTTGTTTTCTCAAGACGTGAGAAAAGAGATACTTACAAACGATCAAAGCCTACGACCAATATATAATTAAGGTACATATTTTTAGTCAACATGTATCTTTTGAAGTTAAATAATTAGTTATAATAGTTATTAAACTATTATAACTAAATTATTTACCAGCAGTTAAACTTTGCTGAAAACACGTAAAACGAGAGAAATACCAAAAGGAAATAATTCACAATCCATATTTATATTATATGTTAATGCGAAAATAACTCTCTGTCCTTCAGTTTGTTACCTTTTCACGGCTTAACCGTTGAACCGATGTAACTGATATTCGGCACAGAGATAGCTTGAATCCTGGAGACGAATTTTTTTTAACACAAAAAAACAAAGAGTTCCAACGAATGTTAAAAAATAACTTAAATCCACTCGGGCGTATTCACGGGCTTCAGTCAGTAATATATTACAAACTAGCTTAAGCCCGAAACTTAGTCTGCATGGAAATTGGTTTTAATAAATATCCCGTTTTAAATATCCCATGTCCGTCTCCTGGACGCAAGCTATCTCTGTGCCAAATTTCGTAAGAATCAGTTGAGCGGTTGAACCGTGGGAAGGTAGCAAGTAGACAGAGGTAGAGGGAGATTTAATTTATAGCACCCTGAAGACGGAGATAGGATACTGCATTGGAGATTTTTATCCCAGAAAATCAAATACTTTCCACGGCATATTTTAAAAAAACTATATCCACGCGGACGAAGTTGCAGGCATCAGCTAGTTTAAAATAAGTGGTTTCTTCAATCGCTTACTTATATATAGAATTGAAATATAGTTATCGGCAGCATATATCTATCGAAGTTAAGTAAAATATAATTACCACGTTACATAACATGCAAAAACTAAATAATTCACATTAGTAAAAATCCATACTAATATTACAAATGCGAAAGTGGCTATCTCTGTCCCTCTGTCTGTTTGTTACCTTTTCACGGCTCAACCGTTGCGTCGACTTAACGGAAATTCCGCACAGAGATGCCTTGAATCCTAGAGACGGAGATACTTTATATTCCGGAAAATCAAAGAGTTCCCACGGTATTAAAAAAAATCCACACGGACGTAGCCACGGGCTACAGGTAGTCAGTCAGTCATCATCATCATTTCAGCCTATCGCTGCTCCACAGCTGAACATAGGCCTCCACTAGAAATTGCCACGTATGTTAGACGCTCTCATTTTATGGGGATTTTGCCATGCCACGCTTGGTAATCGCAGTTTATTTATTCAGATGTTTCAGGAAGAGGCTGCTGCCCATCTTCTGGTTTTAATTTTCCCTTTGTCGACTTTTACATCATCCACGGGATCAGATGGGGTGGTACATTCTCTTAAGCTGACTGTCAGTAATATATTTCAAATTGCAAAACCTGAATTTATATTTTATTGTATATCCAAGTTCAACGCGCACCATTTATTGCATTCAAGCTCAATCATTCAAGCTGCCCGGGTCATGGTGGATTCAAGGAGACTGCACTGACTTCAGAGAAAATAATTTAAAAAAGAAATAAACATTCTTAATTACTTGCTCTAAAGTCAGTGCAGTGTCGCTTTTGAAATTACGGTAGCGTGTGATTCCGTCGCATTGTCTACCGGTTGAAGAACGAACTCTGTTAAAACCGCGTCTTTAACTGACGAGACTCCTTTATACGCGTGCTTTTCAGCGGGTTCTGCGCGGAATGTTAGCGAAAGCGATTCCTTCACAGCAGCGCAGTCACGTGATGAAATTAATTTTGTTTTGTCTGGTTATTCGTGAAACGACAAGACTGAGTATCTGGTTTGATTTGGATACATATTGTTCTTACTACGAAACTTAATTGAAAGCAGCTAGTACTGAGATGATAATTCCCTTAGTTTCTCCCTTAAGCATTGGTTACATACATACATAAGATCACAAAATTTAATGAAGTAAATTTTAATTCAAATTAATGTTAAATAGATTTTTTTTTTAAAAACGATGCCTGTAGGTGAGTAGATGAGTAAGATAACAGTAGGATTTCTCCTCTGTCGTGGGTGCGTTTTACATACATAAATTCCACATGCACAAACACCCAGACCCGGAACAACTATCTGTAGGTCATACAAATATTTGTCCAGTGCGGGAATCGAACCCGCGACCCGCGGCGCAGAAGTCAAGCGCCTAACTACTGCGCCAACTGAGCCGACTTTATTTATGTGTTAGTTATTTACTGTTTATCGTAAAAATTACATTTATATAGACAAAGTACATTAACATTTCGTAACTGCTTACACCGTAACAAGAATATACTTGAAGTAGCTAAAGTTATAACAAATTGCAAAGATTCTCCGTACATTCACATAAGATATTATACATACATACATAAGATTACGACTGTATCCCATAAGGGGTAGTCAGAGACTGGGCACTCACTGCAAAAACAGATGACTGCCACAATCCTCGTTTCACCAAAACAATATAATGCACTTGGTGTGATAGGTGGTGAGCCCATCGCCACCATGCGCTGTTGGGTGCACAGTGCAGTTTAATTCCTTGGCCGTGTGGTGGCGGCTCGTTAAAAGAATACTACCACTCCGTCTCATCCAACGGATCTCGTAAAAGGCGAGTAAGGAATTAAGCATTGGTTATGTACACGTTATACTGATTCTTCTATTTCAATGTACTTATAGTTCACACAATTAAACTAAAAAGAATTATCGCATTATTTTTTTATGTACACGTCGTTGAACGTAATTTTTTAAGCTACACTGGTTCGCAAAAAATACCTCTGTCTCGGGTCTATTTCTATTGCATAAAGTGATAAAACGAGCAAAACGTTCACCTGATGGTAAGTGCAACGTCAGCCCATAACAAATGCTGTACCACCCCGAAAATTTCTGTGTGACACTACACTGTGCCCATCACCCTGAGACATAGGCTCTTAAGTCGCATATGCCCAGTGATTAGGCTAGCTCGCAGTGCCCTTCAAACCGAAACACAGTAATGTTTGCACACCACTGCTTCACGGCAGAATAACTGGCCCTGGGGTGGTACCTACCTAGACGGACTCCTGCATAGGAATCCTACCACCAGTAAAACTAACAAGAAACCCAACGGACCATTTTTTTCTCTTTAGTCATTGTAAAATAGTGTACAATCACATCAGTATTATAAAGATGTAGAAATAGTATGTCAGCGAAGAAAAAGTTTTACTGTTAAGTGAAACGTTAAAGCAAACATTACTAACTAGTTAATTGTTAATGTAACGTATCGTTGAAGGTTAAAGTTAAATTCGTTTTGAATAATTAAAACTATGCTGCCAGAGGTTAAGACGTCTAAGAGTAAATGAGGTGCACTGTGGTCCCAAAGTTAAGACATGTGAAGTCCGCCAACCCGCATTGGAGCAGCGTGGCGGATTCTTCCTAGCTCCAAAAAAAACCCTCTCAGAAATGATAGGAGGCCTGTGCTCAGCAGTGGGACATTTATAGGCTGAAACTTTACTTTATTTTTTACTTTTAGGAAGATGTTGTCACTGTTAGGATAGCTCAGTACTTCGGCAACTTTTGGTGTGATGAAAATAAAGTTTCAAGGTTGAAATTGCGTCGAATGCCTCTATATAAAACGTTTCAGATACAAAAAGTATGGGAAATAGGTACTTGGCCAGATAGAAAAAGACAGAACTACAGTATATTTTTGCTGGGCTCGTTTTTGTTCTTAATACATGTTTATATACTTAGCAGTTATTTTACAGTTAGTAACAATTTTGTTCATTCTAGTTTTTTATTTTTATTTTAATCATATCCATACTAATGTTATGAATGCGAAAGTAACTCTCTCTGTCCCTCTCTTCACGGTTCAACTGCTAAACCGATCTTGACTTAATTAGGAACACACATAGCTTGCAACCTGGAGACGAACATGTGATACTTTTTATTCAGGAAAAATCAAAGTTTCCACGGGATATTTTAAAACTAATTATCCACGCGGACGAAGTAGCGGGCGTTACCTTATAACAGTCGTTTTGGCGCTAAGATGGCCTTACATTTGACTCAGTTATTTACTAAAACAATCTTAAAAAACAATTGCTAAATTTGCATATGCGTTCAACAGTAAAGCGTAAATACTCTAATGAGTAACACGTAATCCGTTCTATAAATTTAACCTTATTTTTGTATTGATTAATTTGCAAATTCTTTAGCTTTATGTACTATAGATGTCGAGAGATTAGTCTGTGTTTACGCCAAGATATAACAATGAGTGAATGTAGACTGAATCACCATTTCATTCGCGATGTTTCGCGTCGAAGGGCGAGGGGGTCTCGCTATTTTAATTAAATGCAACATGTGCCGACAAGAGCTTTGTGCGATGTTGGTGTTGAACATTGCTGCCCATTATTACCGACGTACGATACAGTTTGTTTTAAATAATTTTATTATAAAGCGATTTTAGTGTGTAGGCGACATTTAATTAAATTGCATTGTAATCAAATTCAATTGCATTGTTTTATTGCGCAGAGCAGTTGCAATTGTTCGGTGCTGGTACGGAATATTGTTTGGGGGTGACGCCGTGCGTCTCATTTGTATATTTCACCGGGGCTAGCATCATTGTAAAACGTATTGATTATATCCATTGTGACACCAATTCAGCGCTTAAAACGTAAAATTCATTCAAACAGTTTATGTCCTCAGGAACATACTGTTTTTGAAAAACTAACCGTTTTTTTTTATCAAAATACGTAAACGTTGTTTGTAACAAAGTCTTGCTAAGACACTCAATATGTTCAAGAAAATAGTGATAAATAAAAAATAATATAAAAAATTCTACAGTTGGACATATGCTTCTCCCAAATTGGGTAATCGTAGTACCGGATTCATCGTACCTTAGACGCTGCAGTGGACATGAAAGTCTGTGGTCAAATCAATAAGCGACAGAATATTGTAGGGACCTTACAAAATTAAAGCGCATTAATACGGTAGAGTTTCGTGTAAGCGACCCCGGCCTCCCGAACTACCGCTGTCTTCTCGTCCTCTCCTTTCGAGATAGTAGTATTCTTTCTCAACATCATAATCCTTCCTCTCCGCCAAGCCAGTGGTTGTCGTGCCAATGGCTGCAAGCTTGTGCTGGCAGGGGCGAGCCTAGTCATTAGCGTGCCGATCTGTTCTAGGTCCAACTCCAGAATAAGGCTAGCTTTACCCAAGCATGCGGGCCGCTATTTGGGTGGACAACATCTTTCCTAGTTACTCGTGGGAGCGCAATGGAAATCTAGAATTTCAACTCGTACTAAACTGGCGGCGACGTGATTCGCCATCCCTCAGGTCTCTGTCTCACCCAATGGGAAAGAGGCGTTACTGCATGTACGGATATCGATAAAGTAATGAAATATATTAGCCGTGTGGTAGCGGCTTAAGAGAATCTACCACCCCATCTCATCCCGTGGGTGTCGTCAAAGTCGACAGAGGGAAAATGAAAACCAGGAGTAGGGCAGCAGCATCTTGCTGGAACATCTGAATAAATAAACTGCGGTTGCCAACCCGTCTGCCAAGCGAGCCAACTATGGCAAAATCCCCCCAAAACGAGAGCTACAAACTTTTGTGGCAATCTATGTGGGAGGCCTATGTTCAGCAGTGGACTATTGATAGGCTGAAACGACGACGACGACGACGACGAATGAAATATCATTATTGAATGTATCTATAAACATCATACGTAGATGTTTGTCGAGATCGTCCGGTTTCGACAAAAGTGCTGCAACTGACGTAATGGGAATTTAAATTGGAAATGTTTTTTCCGCACTAAGTTTTCAAACAGGCGGGTGGCAACGGAAATTATTTTTGTTCATCGCCCCGTCGGTGTTCAACCGTGAGTGCAGACAGCGCGTTTTCATTTTCGACGTCAACTAGTGTCGTGACAATTTGTATCGTATCTTGATTCTATCGAATGAAGTTACGATACGAATACTCATTCGGTCACAGGCGGAATTTGAAAATTTAATATATTTTTTAGTAATATTAATATATTTTATATTTTACTTATTTTTTAAATCATGACTAGAATTGCTATTATCGTTAGTAACATTCGTGTTAATCACTCCAACTAGGCATAAAAACTGGTGCTAGGAAAAGGTTCACGAGAACAGTCGAGTGGCGGGCTCGATCCTGCGACGTCACGTTACGCAGTTCGTGACCTAAACCGTTAGGCTATTGGCGCTTTCCATAGACAGGCAACAAAGTTTATTAACTAATTATAGAACTAAAATAATTTTTCATATTCTTACTAATTAACATTTGGTAAGTACATTGCCGTTTAGTGGTGGCTTAATCCCGCGGGTGTGGTAAAGGTCGACACAGGAAAAATGAAAACCTGGAGATGGGTAGTAGCGTCTTCCGGGAACATCTGTATAAATAAACTGCGGTTCCCAACCCGCATGCCAAGCGTGGCAACTATGGCAAAATCACTCAAAAATGAGAGCTATAAACTTACGTGTTTTGTGGAAATCTATGGGGGAGGCATATGTTCGGCGGTGGGCTAGTGATAGGGTGAAATGAATGATGATGATTGAATCATCATCAATGATTCAAAACTGGGAATCTCACTCTAACGAAAGTATTTTAAATTGCGTTGTCAGAAATAATATACTTATCAAAATTTTATTAATACCATTTATTTCCGAGAAGGATCACTTTCAATTAGATGAAGCACATCACTATTTTGAACGCGGTCTGTAGGATACTCAATAAGATCTACGCTATCAACTATGACAATGACGGGAACGAATGCTAATACAGTAGGAAGTGTACCTCGAAGAGTTTCATTTCCACTCGCCTCACTTCGTAAAATTGAATAAATTTGAATGAGAGAACAACTGCTGAAGTGAAGAGCCCGCGCGATTCTTGGACTGACTCCACGGTAAACATAATTGGAATTGTTATTTTAACTTCATTTGAAATGAATGAGTTAGAAAATATAACGTGAAAATATAAGGTAACGGTAGTGTTTAAGGCTTCAGAAAATATTCAATTAAATTATATCATTTAAACCACAAAGCGTTTGGCTACTCGTTATGGGTTAGATTCCCGTATAAAACATATATTTGTAAATCCTACAGATCGTGTGTCGTTTTGGGCCTGAGTATTTGTGTATATGGAATTTTTGTCTGTAAAATGCATTCCCGATATAGGAGAAAAATCCTAGTGTTAGGTCCTCATTATGGGTCCATATTCGTAGCTTAAAGTTGTAAAATTAAGAAGCGAAGAATCAATGGTAGATAAAATATAAATTAATTAAAAAAAAAAAATGTAATAAAATGGAATGAAAGTTTTATGTTGTAATGTAAGTTTCGTCAAGTAAAGCGCTCCTTAAATTTAAAAGTCAAATAAAATCGCTACGAGAAAAGTTGTCAGGAATCAAGTCCGACTGATCTCTCACATTCCGGAACATTCTTTGCTCGTAAACTGCGCATTAAATGGCATAAAGCGTCAATGAGCACCATACGTGACAGTCGTAACCGAAGCCCGGGACACACTCCGCCAATGTCTTCATTACAGTACATGGCACCGTTAACTTTAAACGTTATAATCGGTCTCGTCCAGGGTTGCCACGTTGACGTTGAATATGTGTCATGTCAGATGCCAGAAGCAGTTAGTCAGTTTCAGAATAAATAAACTGCAGTTGCCAGCGGCATCTTCCTGGAACATCTGAGAAAATAAACTGCGGTTTCCAATCCGCCTGCGAACCGTGGCAACTATGGTACACCCCAAAATGTACTTTTGTCGCTATCTACGGGGGAGGCTGGACTAGTTGATAGGCTGAAATGATGATTTTGATATTTCAGAAAGACGCTGCTGTCCATCTCCTGGTTTCTATTTTCCCTCTGTCGACTTTAACCAGACCCACGGGATGAGATAGGGTGGTAGATTCTCTTAAGCCACACATTTGAAAAATGTATTGTGAAAAATTATACACTTCGACTTGGATTCAAAGTCCACGGTAAGCAGGTTGATCGCTGAATATTTAAGGACTGTTTGAGATGGCAATGGCCGGCTGTATAAAAAACGTTAAAACAATGGAGCTACAGACAATAATGTCAGTGCAAACCTATTCGCACATCCATTATTGTCAGTGGCCGCGACCGCGTGGCCTAGTGGTCAGAGTACCTGACTTCTAAGCCGCGGGTCCTAGGTTCGAATCCCAGCCGGAGCCAACATTTGTGCTAAAACATAAATTGTTGGTTTTCGGGTCTGGTTGTGTTGTGATTGTCCCCGTGTTTCTGACACTGCATCCTAGCCTACCCGCGATCTTAACGCATCAGCGTTACATCGGGCGCAGGTAGGTTGGGACGAGTGAGTGCCTCTGTGTTTGCGCGTACACTTGTGGCACTATAATATCTCCTGGGCTGTTGATGGCTCTCGACTGTAGTCGGAAGTTGTCGCCGTGGTCGAAATCGGCTAGGAGAACATCATGATCATCATTGTCAGTGGACAAGTATTTTTCATTTACATTAAGCCAAATATAAAACGTTTTAAACAGAATGAGATCATTAGTGCTCCCACATTTAGTTTTGTTTTATCGTTTCGCATACGTTCAACGCAGTCGTAAGTAGGAGGGTAATTAGGGCATTATCACTACACACATACATATAGTCACGCCTTTTTCCCATATAAGGGGTTGGCAGAGGCTACACATGTAGCCCAATTTGCGGTTATTGGGTGGCGAAAAGTGGGCTACACGTGTGCCGGGTGGCGTCGTCGCCAATTTAGTACCAAACATTTCTGACTCTCCGTTGCGTTTCCACTGCATATTATGGTGTTAATCTGCACGTATGAAGGCTGTCCGTACAATAAATATATGCCTTAAGTTTGTTTAAAAGTATAACATATGATGCTCGGTCGAAAGCTTTGCTAAAGTCTGTATATATAACATCAATTTGCTGTAGGTTTCAACAAAAGTTATTGGTATTGACCTTAGTTGCCCTTTCCTCTGCCCTCGGTAGTTAAGAAGTAGGTGCTAATCTACTCTGCTTGACACCGATCGGCTTACTGCTATGATTACGGTTAAAAAAGAAAAGCAAACATCATAAATGCCCTATTGTTGAGCCCAGCCCCAATTTCATTTTGATAAGATTTTTTAGCCGGGAAGATTCCGCCACGCTTATCCAGTGTGGGTTCGCGGAATTCACATGTGGTCAAAATGTTTGTTATTTCTCATACATACACGTTTTCTTACAATGATTTATTTTACAACTGAGCACACGGTAAATTAGCACTTAACATTGCAATGTAGCGCCGGCGCCGGGCCGAGGTCACTTTTGGATTATAAATACAGTTGAAAATTTAAATATAAAATTTTCCTTCTCATCTTATTCGAATGCTTTCAAAACTATACATGCTAGTGTACGCGACTGTACCAAAAAAGGTTTTTTTGTGTTGATCGAAATGAAACAACCTTCGCCCATGACATTGTTTACGTAGACTTTCATATAAGTCGAGAAATTATTGCCGCTAATTTCATATACCAAAACAGTTCGTAGTATTTATTTATGAAAACAGTCGTAAACTTTTATTGAAGATTTACTGGACTGATGGAGACAAAACGAAAAGTACAATATTGACCTTGAATTTAATTTTTCAGTCACCATACAGTTTTACGAGCACTCGCTACGTAATAAACTATCAATATTAAACATTAACTTAATATAAACAGAAACTACAAAATTAAAAAAAAAAACAACCACAAGTTTTCGAGATGGCGCCAAAAGTCCAGGATCGTTGTATTAACACATATACAATTAAATAACAACAGATCAAATACCAATCTAACATTATTTGCTAAAAAGAGACGATTCAGTTTGCTGCGTGTATTGGTCAACAGTATTATTTTTAATCTGCCTTGATTCGTTCATAATGCGTTAATTTATTTTTAGTCTACGCCAATCTGTGTATAAAATTCGGTCGAGATCGAGAATAAATTGAAAACGTGTAACAGAATTACCTAAGCTTTTCAAAGATTAAAATAAATGAAAAAGATAATTATAAATGGGCGCGTGAACTCAGTCTACGTATCCGACGTGAAAATTATATAATATGTAAGAAATTTGATAAAAATAAAAATAAATAGACATTAAATAACCAAAATATTATTCATTGTAATAACTGCTCAGTATATAAACCATTATTAATTAATCGATAATTATGAATCAAGAATAACAAAAACGTTGCCAAAAACGTTGCCCTCAAATTCGACCTTCAAATTTTACTGTTATCGCGCCCAAAGACGTTTCACTTGAAAATACCATATTCGCAGACATTGATCAGAAAATGCAAAAGAAGGACTGAAAGAATGTAACCGATTGATATATAGATCTAGAATAATTATCACAACAACATATTTTTTGGAGCAAGAATCCCTAAAAGCGATATGATCGCAAACTGTTATTAAAGGAAAATTTCATTTGGGTTCAAAAAATAGAAAATAATTCAGATTTTAATTGTTATGAATATAAGTCTGATGTATATAGAAGAGACAGAGAGAGGGATTATATATTAATATTGCAACAAGATATTTGTTATCGCCACATTTATGTACGTAGAATTGGCTACACACGTCTCGACCTCACAGTAGAAGCTTGATTTAATTCTTTGTAGCCCTTTGATGCGAAAAAAAACATCGCGTATAATACAATTCGCGATGCTTAGCACACCAGGGTGGAAATAATATCGAGCTCGCGAGGAAAATAATATCGACGCCATTTTCGTTGATAATTTTGATTTTCATCGCGTTTTGATCGGGTGGTGTTCGAAAGATTTTTGTACGACATCAATCATTATTTATAATTTTCTGTTGATTTGCATAAGGCGATGTTGAGACTATGTTGCTTTATATCTGCATCAAGGAGCTTAACATGTCAAGTTTACGTTAAATAAAGCACGAGTCATGACTCGATGTTGAAATTACTTACATTGAAAGTACCTGAGTGCATACGAGTATGTACGCAAAAACATCGACATGGTGCTGGTTAATAATAAGTTATTTGTGTGCCGAAATATCTGATTTAAAAGTAATACTTATGAAAAGCGCTTTGATAATATTTGAGAATTTCGTACCTGATACGTATTGAGTTTGATTCTTAGCCAAAGACAATAATATTTGAGCAATACACAGATTTAATATCTATATTCTATATTGTACTTACTTGTCAAGTGAGGGCTTGTTTGTCGAGGTGTTTGTTTGTTTATATTCTCATAAGAGAAGATAATATGAATAATATACCTTCGACTAAGAGGTTGAAGGATATATACCAGGGCGTCCTCTTCTGGTTGATACATATCAACGCGACAAACATAAATACGGTTAGAAGAAATACTAACTATGGCTGAGATTAAAATTGGACCCTCAACTAAACAAGTGGGTACGCTAACCTCGGACATGCGATCGTCAGTAAGTGGTAATACGAGGGTGGATTGAAAAGTACTCGGCCTAACCAAGAAAATAAACACATACTAAATCAGTTACCTTTTTATTTTTCTACATAATCACCATCAAGTTCAATACACTTTTGCCACCTCCCCTTCCAAGCATTTAGACCGTTAAAAAAATGATTCTTCCTTAGAGTCAAAATATGCGTCTACAGCTGCTTTGACCTCGTCGTTTGTCGAAAATCTTTGACCTCCCAAGTGCTTTTTTAGGTTAGGGAACAGAAAAAAGTCTGATGGTGCCAGATCAGGTGAATACGGCGGATGCGGTAACAGTTCAAAGCCACAGTTGTGAATTCCAGCCATTGACTGTACTGACGTGTGAACACGGGCGTTATCTTGATGAAACAGGACTTTTCTTCTGAGCATTCCTCGACGTTTTTCTTTTATTTCCTCTCGTAAACGACGTAGTAAGGTGCAGTAGTAATCAGAGTTTATAGTCTGACCCCTTTCAAGATAATCAATCATAATCACACCTTTCGAGTCCCAGAATACTGAAGCCATCACCTTATTTGCCGACAAAATCGACTTAGCCTTTTTAGGGGGTGGTGAACCAGGTCTTCTCCACTCTCTCTGTTTTGATTGTTGTTTTGTTTCCGGTGTACAGTAATGAACCCATGTTTCGTCCATAGTAACAAAACGATTCAAAAAATCATCTGCATCGGCTTCAAATAACTCCAAACAGTCGCGTGAAATAGTCAATCGCGTCCTTTTTTGTTCAACTGAAAGCAGTCGCGGAACCCACCTCGCAGACACCTTGTGGAAACCCAACTCGTTGACAATGATGTTTTGAGTTCGTTCATAAGAGATGCCTATAATCTCGGCTATCTCTCTAATTTTTAATCTGCGGTCTCCCATTATTAAATCTATCATTATAAAATACTTTTTTAATATTTTCGTCAGTAGTTGACGTCGAAGGCCTTCCATAGCGGGGTTCATCTTTCACACTCTCTCTACCACGCTTAAATTCTGCTATCCATTTTTTGACGGATGAATATGACAGAGCACAATCGCCTAATGTACTGACCATGTCATCATGGATGGCTTTTGATGATAGCCCCTTCTTATGGAGGTACTTAATGACGGCACGCTGCTCGATTTGCTCCATTCGCGGAAATTATGACCGATTACTTTGTTAATAAATTTATAAAATCACAACTAATTATCGCACACGTTTCGAACTTCACACAATGAACTAGTCTGAACTGAACTAAATAATGTGGGTAGATTTGATTTTTAGAATTGAATGGATCTGTGTTAGGCCGAGTACTTTTCAATCCACCCTCGTATATAATATAAATATTCTCGTATCAAAATGGCGGGGACGTGGTTCGCCACTCCTCGGGTCTCGTTTTCCGAAGAGTGGGCTAGGGGTGTGGTCTCTACCTACCTTTTATATGGGAAAAAGCCGTGATTGTATGTATGTATAATAAATTATAATGGTCCGAGTTGTCTGCTAATATAATCAATCACCAAGTGTGACGATGAGATAAATTCTGCGAACCTGCGGGTGGCCTAAGTTCTGCAGAAGACTGAAGAGTTTCACGATAATGGACTTATAAATCAAATATCGTGCCGTGTTGTAGCGGCTTAAGAAAATCTATCCGGCCCTTGAGTATTGTAACAGTTGACTATGGAATATGCCTGGGAAAATTCTTTTCGTCCAAATTCCAGACTATGCATATTGGTTATGGCAAATCCTTCCTGCTTGGGAGAGGATGTCCAGTAATGGTTTATTAACTGATAATGATGAGATAAAGCACTTTTACATCGATTTAAAGATATTTAGTTTGTATAACATATACATAAGTCGAATGCAATGGTTGGTAGATTAATTTTTTAGTTCTCGTTAAAAAAAAGGTTTCTTTCGTACTTCTGACTTTCCAACAAATACAAACTTTTAGTAAACCATTATCACTTTGCTTTTTGGCGGGACTTGACTCGAGCGGACGATGAATAATATAAACAGTGTTAAGTTTTGTCTTTTTAGGGATATCTAAACATAAATAAACTGTAAAGAGACTAAGGTAAACCAGACATTGTCTGAGAACTTGCTTCCAGTGACTGTTTCTATTTTTGAACAGATAATACTGTTATAGAATTTATAAGAGTAAAGTGAAGATAAAGACGGTAATTTAGTCGTTAATAATTATTCGAAATATGAAAAAGATCTCTTTTGAGAGATACAATGGCAGAGGCCCAAGGGTTAATAAAATTTCGACTCTGTTTTTTATTGTAATTTTTAATGTTTCACCTGCGTAAATTTAGCCGTACGGCATGGTACCTCGCCGCTGACATTTACAGCTCAGCCCTTGTAGGTAATGTTTGGTTCTCAGCATGTGGATCCTTAAGGCATAAAGCTTAATAATCTTAAACTTTCCTCAATGAACGGGTTATCAAATACAAAAATACTTTTTCAAATCAGATCAATATTTTCTGTGATTCTCTGCGTGATATTTTGTGTATGCCACACTACATACAAACTCTAGAGCTTTATTATAGTAATAAAATATAATAATATAGTAACAATGGCAATGTTTACTTTATATGTCCTAAGGTAATATATTTCCTCGAAAAGTTTCATAAATGTTATATTATAGTATCTCTTAAAGGTGTTTCAAATATTTGAACATAAACAACTTAAGTGATATTGTTATCATTTTCCTCATATGTTTATATATATACCTAATATATTGTTCTGTCCAAATATTTGTACTTATGTAATAAATTCGAGTATTTACACAGGACTAGTATTTACGTAGACATGTACACATGTAGTTTATTTAAAAGTAAAAAGTAACAACCTCTAAATTTTTTATTGATGGGCTGTATCGATATTTAGAGGGTAAGGTAAGGCAGAGTAGAGACGTTTATTTATTTTATTGAGGACACGGGGCATGCTTTACATTCAGTAGACGGGAGGTACATTAATTATATATAAAGAATTAACAACTTTTTTGATAAACGTTTTCAACTTTTCCATAACAATATTATAAATGCAAAAGTGACCCTCTCTCTCACTCTGTTTGTTTGTTGCCTTTTAACGGTTGAGCCGTGACGAAATTTGGCATAGAGATAGCCTGCATTCTAGAGACACTCATAGTAAATAGTAGACATAGTAGGACTTTTTGCCCCGGAAAATCAAATAGTTCCCACGGGATGTTTAAAAAACCTATATCTATGCGAAGTAATCAGCTAGTGAGCTGATGCCCGAGACATCGCATAGATACTCGTATGGGTAGTACGATACACTACTGTGTATAATTGTAGATTGTCACCAAAATTCACTACAAAGAAGTTCTGAAAGTGTACTATGTAAATGTAAAAAAATCTAAAGCTACATTTTTTCCGATCAGCATAGAGGCGTCTTTTATTCTATTCTTATTCTTCGAGAGGTGGAGCTTTAAAGTTATTCCAGTTTTCATATAGCGTCAGTATACCGAGCGTATTTATATGATAAGTGGTATCTTTGCTACCCTTCTCTAGTGTAATATGTTTTAACTATTCGATCTACGTATTTTCGCCGCGATACTTTTCAACTGAAACTGGGCCGTTATAGTAGTACGCGATATACTAGCGATCTTCGTCTTCCTCAGGATTGCCAGGTTCAAAATTTTCAATGGCAACGAGACCTACATTCTTGACCTACATTTTATTTATTCACTGCGTATGGGTTTCCGCGTCTAAATAAATCATAGTGACCAATTTCCATCAGGAGGTCTGTCTGTAAGTATGTCATCTATACCTATTTTATATAAAAGAAAATGATGAAAGAGGCGAGCAATTTTATGAAATATGCTTAAAATATTAAATGATATGACTTTGAACTTCTATGTAAATAATATTCCATATCATCACGTAACTGTTATAAAAGTTACTCAGTGCATAGGTAAACAACTATATATTTAATTCACGTCTATTTTCCTTCTATACGTCGTTCCAGGTTACGCATTCGACGCAAGCAGATCGCTTGTTAAATCAAATGTGCACAGTACAATGAGTCGAGAAGATACGAAATAAACACACAATAGCGGCTCATTGTAGCGGCTCGGGTACTCCCGTGGCGGTCGAGATAACGGCGCCCCTTAGTCGCCCTCCGCCGCCCTACGCCGCCCTTCACCGCCTTACCACGGTACGGGGACAGTATACTCTTAGATATTGTAATTTTGTAACAAGAATATTCAATTTAAATTATGTTATTGTATTTTGTAATAGTATTTGTATAGTATGACTAGCTGAGCCCCGCGGTTTCACTCGCTTAAAATAAGCTGACGAGATGATTGCGTCGTACGGCATAGTATCCCGTTGACCTGAGCATTCACAGTTCGGTGCTTTTCGGTAATGTTTGATTCTTAGCGTGTGACTCCTTAAGGTCGTACCATAAAGTCTTATAACCTAAAACTTTTTTCAATAAATGGGCTTACTTATGCAAAAACAATTTTTCAAATTAGATCAGAATTTCCTGAGATTAGCACGATCGAACATACAAACTCTCCAGATTTATTATAGTGGAGAGATGAGATAATAAAATATGATTTTAGGTTAATAGTCATATCAAATCACGACTTTACACCTGTGCAATTTATCGCCTATGCATTGAGTTCTGAGGAAGGATCGGGTGTAGTGTAGTAAACACGACTACTAACAACAACTATGTGTTATCGTGGTAGTTCAGGTGCTGGGCGTTTGCCTTAAATTTCATACTACACTAGTGATCTAGGTTACTAGTTTTCCGGTTTGATGAAGGAAAATTTAATGTGGAAAAATCGCATGTCTGTGGTCATAAATATCCCGAGGATGTTTGAAGTCCGTCGACCCGCATTGGAGTTCGTTGGTGGTAGAACTGCTTACAGGAATCCGTCTAAGTACATTGCGCTGCGGAGAGAGTAATTCTGTTGCGAAAGAGTTTCGGATTGGGAGGTACTGAAGCCATTGTAATAACTGGGTATTATGAAACTTAAGAACTTATGTCTCAGTGTGAAGAAAGAAGTGTACACATACATTTTCTGGGTGACACAACGTATGTTATGGGTAGTTAGGGTAGGACGTTGTACCTATCATTAGTTTGCTCGTCATCAGTATTTTACATTAAAAAAAAATGGCTGACTCGTTTCGGCTACAAGAACTATGGCAGTGGTACTCGTATAAATATAACTTTGGGCTTAGCTTTACTTAAAACCTACTTAACAAGTAAAGACGTTTGCCGCTGGATATCACGGAACATTAGAAACATTTTATTTATTTATTTATTTATTTCTTACAACAAATTATAACACCATAACAGTTAAAAAAAACCAAATCGATGCTATAAGACAAACAAAAAAAACTTCAAACATAAATATAAAAAAGAAAAAAATATATGTAAAATATTGAGCAAACTCCGGTTTCTACGCATTTGTATGCTGCTATTGTGAATTTTGACTGACTACAAGAAAAAATATCAATATCCTCAGAAATAACATTTATGTAACGTATCGCACGTGACAGGGGGGCGTTCTGAAGCAAGTTAGTTCTGGCGGTGGGCACAAGAAATAATTAGGGACGGCGACGCAAGCACACGCACCCATCAGGCGCGCGCAGCTTCAGTGCTGTGAGCACATCCGGGTGATGTACCCACCCGCGAATCACCTTCCACAGATATTTAATGAGCGCAATATCCCTCCTCACACCCAAGCTACTGTACCCGACCATACCTATTACAAATAAACTCGGATACATCAGCGGATAGTAAGGATAGACCCCATACTGTTTTAAATATAAAAAAGGTGCGTGATTTATTTTGAATTTTTTCCAGCATGAGACTGTGTGTTTCGAGACGACTCCTTACGAGGGCATTTGGCATTTGTAACCTATGCACAACGCAGCAAGTTTGTTACGTTAAAATTAATGGAATTTCTCTTTCCAGTTAAGACGACTTCTAAACATTAGAGGTTTCCTGCAAATCTTAGCAAAAATATAGTTAATTAAGCATCTTATTACGTTACACCCGAGTCGGTCGTCTGGGTAACTAATAAGCGGTGTGCCACACTACGTTGAAAATTAATTAAAGTCACTCGGTGCTTCGCCCTCTCGTGTGTCGCTCACGGCGGGTTTCGGCTAGTGATGTGCTGGGATAAGATCGGGAACACTTTAGAAATTTTGATTTTCCTAGCTTAAAGAAAGCGTGAATAGACTACCTTATAAGTGCACGATAAATTTTTGCATTATATATTATACAAATTAACGAATCAAAGTAAAAAGCATCGTCGCTATACGAGTCTCATTCCTTAGACTTCGTTTACATTTCTGGCCGAAAACAGCAGTTGCAGACCCAAAAAAAAGTTTCTATATGATACAACATGGGGATATGGTAAGTTCCGTCGAATTATTCTTGCAAGAGAAGGAGCGATGCGTAGCTTACAAGACAAGTAAGTGCCTCCGTGTTAGTACGTACACTTGTAGCACCATAGTATCTGCCGCGCAGTTGATAGCTTTCGGCAGTATTCGGAAGTTGTCGTCGTGGTCGAAAATCGGCCAGGATAAAATTTAGTGTTATTACTGAAGGAATCTCACACTGAAAGTTATTGTTTACATATAAATACGTTGTGTTTTGTTGATCGTGTAAATTTTTCCTTAGATATGTGAATTTAAAATAGGTTTAAAAAAATCTAAACAACAAGAAATTCTCGAACAAGTTCGGGCCATCACTAGACGAAGAAAAATGTGTGAGAAAATTAAACAATGACATCGAGGCTTTTCATTTCACTTGGCGTTATGGCCTCGGCGCTGCCGTTCCGAATCTGCGTGCGGGTTCATTGTTCGTCATAATGTAGACTCTCGTTCTTTTCACGGATTTAAAGTTAAACGTTGCAGTTCAACCTACACGATGAAAAATTAAAAAAAAGAGTTTGACTATATTATCTGCATTCTACAATTAAAAAGAATACTACCACTCCATCTCATCCAATAGATCTCGTAAAAGACGAGTAAGGAATTAAACTGCACTGTGCACCCAACAGCGCATGGTGGCGATGGGCTCACCACCTATCACACCAAGTGCATTATATTGTTTTGGAGAAACGTGGACTGTGGCAGTCATCTGTTTTTGCAGTGAGTGCCCAGTCTCTGACTACCCCTTATGGGATACAGTCGTGATCTTATGTATGTATGTATGTAATACGGGCCGTTAAAAAGTATTTACTCGTACCAATACATTTCAGGACATCTCTAGGAATCCTAGGCTTCTTTGGGGATTTTGGCTCTATGTAGTAGTTATGTATGTCTGGTGGTAGGATTACCGTTCCGTCTAGGTAGAAACCACCCCAGGGCCAGTTATTCTGCCATGAAGCATTAGTGCGCAAACGTTACTGTGTTTCGGTTTGAAGGGCGCTGGGAGCTAGCGTAATCACTGGGCATATGAGACTTAAGAACTGATGTCTCAGGGTGACGCGCGTAGTGTAGTGTCTCACAGAAATGTTCTAGGTGACACAGCAGTTGTTATGGTCAGACGTTACCATCAGGTGAACGTTTTGCTCGTCTCGTCTATTTATCAAATAAAAAAAAAGATATCCTTACTGCAGTTTGGGATAAAACTGAAAAAAAACTGCGATTCCGCGACTTATACTGAGACGGTCACTTCCGCTACTTCATATCATATCACACACAAACACATTTTTGAAGCAATACTTCTTTTTTATATCGTTCTTCTTTATAATTTTTAGTGTTATGTTTACCTGCACCATGATTCATGTGTGTAGATGTGGATGTCGTAAAAAATGTCTTCATGTCGTTTCAGATAAGTGTTATATCCTTTTTTGATGTCATTGTCTTTTTTATAATTTAGAAGTTGAAAATGAAAAATTATTAATGATAGTTATTATTAAATTTGAACTATAATTAATAATTAATATTTTCGCAAAACAGAGATGGCGCGAAACGATTTTCATTATTCGCGATAAGTCGATATCGATACTTTTTCACGAATAACGATTGGTTATGAAAGAAATAATGGACCCATAGTTTCATACTTGTACTCGCAACTATATTAGAAGACAAAAGAAAAGGAAATGTAAGCGTAGCTTGTAAGAAAAATAATTTAAAGTAAATCAGTGCAATCGATAAAATCATACATCAACACATATCATCACATAAATAATAACAAGTGGTTGTCTGTGATTTTGGAATTTTTCTAACATAGCTAACTCTAGAATGCGTTGAGTCTTTGTTTCATTATAATATCTTAAATTCATAAATCTCTTGTCCACGTATGCGTAGTCGCAGGCTTTAGTTCATAAACAACTAAAATAGAAAGAAATTACACTGACTTATAAACAAAAATATAAAAAAAAACAAAATCAGTTCCGAAACATGCTCGTCAGTTAATTAAACTCGTGTAAAGTGTAAATTATGCGAATCGCATTCGGACAAAGCCTCGCATTATTTGTCTACGTAATAAAAAAAAACAACAAAGTGGAATCGAGTGTATAAACAGAACTGAATGGACGGACACACGTATCGAGCCGCCGGCGTGTCCAGTATCTAGTGTCAATATTTGGGAGCACAGACGATCCGAGTGAGACTATCGAATCGCACCGCGTCCGAGAGATAATTCCAGGTATCGAGAGCGGCTTAATTGGGGATCGAGTAGTCTTTACGGTTGGGGTGCTTGTACAGGCAGGAGCGGAGCGGGTGGGCTTAATATTAAATAATATAAATGTTTTGGGAGACACAGCATTTGGCAGACGTTGGACATACCATTTGATGTTCCTCTCTTGTCACTTTCTTCTATGAAAAAGGGGTTTCTATGAATGGAAGCACGCATAGCAGGGCAGATAGCACGCTTAAGAGAACGTAGTGTGTTGTGACTTAGTGAAGACGGTGAGTCAAAATGAGGTCCGATAAAGAGTCTTGGAAGACGAATGCATCCTTCGGTGGTCGGTTATGTGCTGATAATGCAGAAGGGGCATATATTATGTACGTTTATGTACTGCATAGTAAAAGTAGATATTTTTCGTTTTAAGGTTAATAAAGGTTAAATTAAATTTAAGAAACGTCATAATACATGCTCAACTAGAGTATCATATAATGGTTTCTTATATTTACGCGAATACTACACATTTAAATAAAAATATTTTAACTGATTCTATCGCGTTTAATTTAAACTATTTATAACCCGACGTTTCGAGCGCTTTACAACACCCATGGTCACGGGAGGACTGAGTTGACAGATGTCCTGATGTCATAGTTAACCCGGGGTACCTTCGGCTTTTAATTATTATTTTTAGTCCGATCTACGCAGAAAGAGCTTACTGTGTCTTAAAGCCTTGCAGTAGTATGAGTGGTTTTTGATTTAATTTTATTAATAATAGAATCCCAAGCCGGTGGTAGTACCCAACCATCTTCCCTATTGAAATTAGGATTTTATTTAATTTCAAAACAAATGTGGTTAACGACCACCATTGGTGGGAAAAAAATAGCTATAGGTACGGCGTACAGGCCACCTTGGCACGACGTAGATATTTTTTTCGATGCACTGACGGTCACTATCAACTGCATTTCTTCATATGATCACATTATAGTATTAGGCGATTTTAATATTAACTTATTGCAACAAAACAGTAATAATACTATAAAATGTAATAAATTTTTAAACTGCCTTAGTCTTACACAAATAGTGCATTCGCCTACACATTTCACTGAATCCAGTTCGTCATTAATCGATATTATTTGCACAGATATGCGTGCGCGACGCGTCTCGGTGGAGGCAATGGGGTCACTGTACGGTCACGCTATGGTTTGTTGTGAATTCCAATTGAGTCGGGATAAATTTACCCCCCGATATTTTTCTTTTCGCCCAATGAAGGACATATGTTATAATAAATTTAAAAATGACCTACAACTATTTCGCTGGGATTTAATCGCACAGGCAACAGATATCAATGAAATGTTAAATAATTTTAATAAGTGTATTCTCAGAATATTTGATATTCATGCCCCGGTTAAAAATTGTGTATCGAAAGTTCGCACGTACCCATGGATGACGGATAACTTAAAATTCATGATTTCTTTAAAAAACAAGACCCTGTCTGAATACAGAAAATCTAAATTAACTTTAAAAAAAAAGAATATTTTAAAAGTCTAAATTCTTTAGTAAATAAAACTATATTTTTTGAAAAAACAGCTTATTATAAAAATTATATTAATAATCAAAAACATAGACCAAAACAACTTTGGAAAAACTTAAAGTCATACGTCCTACCTTTTAAAAAAAACTACGAATTGTCATCCCATTTTACTAATGCTGAACAAATAAATAGTCATTTTTTGAATATTCCCGGAAGTTCAGATGTTGAAATGTCACATTTAACCTATTTCGAATTTAATAGATATGGTGAAAGTGTATTCAGCCTGGAACCGACAAGTATGGAATTTGTGTCTACAGTTTTAAAGAACTTACATTCCAACGCTGAGGGTTACGATGGAATTACACTTAATATGCTTCTTTTAACCTGCCCAGAAACTATCAAAGCTATAACGGCTTTAATAAACACATCGTTCGCTACTTCTAGGTTTCCGGATAATTGGAAGGTAGCTATAGTCCGACCGCTACCTAAAAATAACAACCCATCAGGTGTAAAAGATCTAAGACCTATTAGTATTTTACCATGTCTTTCGAAAGTGATTGAGAAAGTCGTTTGTCATCAGCTAACGAATTACTTAGAACATCAGGCTATTTTACCAGAGGTACAATCGGGTTTCAGGAAGGGGCGCAGCACGGTGTCAGCTTTACTCGATGTAACTGATAATATTCTGGAGTCACAAGACCAGGGATTGTGTACTTTGTTGGTGCTGCTAGACTTTTCCCGGGCGTTTGAAACCATCAACGTTACTCTTCTGTTGTCGAAATTGAGTTATTACGGCTTTGACACAAAAACGGTAAAATGGTTTAGCAGCTATCTCAGCAACCGATTTCAGTTCGTTGAACTAAGGATGCCCGATGGATCGCCTCTCCGATCTAGTTTGGCAGCAGTTAATCGAGGAGTTCCTCAAGGATCGATTCTGGGCCCTATACTTTTTATTTTATACTCTGCAGATATCACAGGATGCATAAGCAACTGCAAGTACCATATTTATGCTGACGATATCCAAGTCTACATTTCTTTTAAGCCGGAGAACCTAGATACTGCCATAAAATATTTAAACGAAGACTTGCAGCGAATAGTGACATGGGCTGAAAGTAATAATGTCGTTCTTAACCCAATAAAGTCGAAGTATTTATTAATGGGCAGCAGGCAACGCTTAGCTCCCATTCCCTCTCGATCGGCCCTTCAGCCAACGCTCTTAGACGTACCAATTGAACGTGTGCTTGAAGCTCGGAATCTGGGTCTGACCATGGATGCTGAATTACGATTCGAGAAACATGTAGCTGACTGTGTACAAGCTTGTTTTTATAGATTAAAAATATTGTATAAAATAAGACCTTTCCTTAGCACCGAGTTACGTACACAGCTGGTGGAAGCACTGGTGCTTTCAAAATTAAACTATGCGGACTCTGTTTATGGACCTAGATTGCTTGCACGTACACAGCGTCTTGTACAAAGGGTTCAGAACGCTTGCGCTAGGTTTTGTTATTCTGTTCCCCCGCGCAGTCACATTACACCTTTTTTGAATAAGCATTACATCTTAAAAATGAAATCAAGACGTAAACTGCACCTAGCATGTCTTCTTTTTGGTGTAGTCAAATATGAAAAGCCTGTTTATCTACATGAGAAGCTATCTATGGTTACAGACAACAGACGCTGTACTAGCAGGCAGTGCTCCCAGCAATTAGCTATTCAGACACACAGATCAGCTGCATTCAGAGGCAGTTTTCGATATGCAGCAACAAAGTGTTGGAACAATATTCCACCACCAATTAGGAATTTAAATAATATTTTTGCTTTCAAAATGAAACTCAAGACCTTTCTTACTGAATCCCAGAGACATCATGGCAATCACCAGGATGTTTCTTTTATCTGACATGTCGGATTTACTGTCCTCCTATGCTAGGTTAAATACTCACGCATGCGTCGATGCTCCCTGAATGATACTTGCAATTTTATAAATATTTTTATTTACTCATTTTTATATAAATACCATTATTTTGTATTATGCATAAATATTATTAATTAATAGAATACATTTTATGATCTTTTGTTTTTACCCAAATTATCCGATTTTGTATGTTTCAAATTACATTGTATTACTTTTAAAAATAATATAATAAAAATATTTTTCAGTCGAGTCTCGTCCGTTTGCCAATTCAAAGGTTTTTTGGCTGAAAATCAGCGCTGTGTGGGACTATTCTTACACAGTCCATGCTGAGCCAACCCCTTTTCGACACAGAACTATTTTGTTTACTTTTTATTTATTTTCATTTAATATTCAACTGTATTATGTTCTTGTGCCGAATAAATGTTTTTTCTATTCTATTCTATTCTAATTGATAATAAATAATAATTATCATTATCATCATCAGATTGTCTGTTGTACTTGAATCTTTCCCAAATTTCAGGGATTTGAAGTACCTACACTGGACGCCGCGGTCAATTTTCTCTTTTATAAGTACACCGTGATATTATGCATAACATCGACCGAAATACATTCATCATGCGGGTAATTTAAAATGCCAACATTCCATATATTTCCGTATCTATCAGAGAAAACAACGCAACCCGGGAGAATTGTGAAATATTGCTCAGGTGTGAACTAAATGCAATATTCAATGTATCATAAATGTACATTTCGTTACGTTCAATGTTGCATTGGATGTGCAAAAACTGTTATAGTTAAAGCTATTTTTTTTTAACAAACGTTATCGTTTAAAATATATTGCTGTCACTTTTTGCTAAACTGTAAGCAAATCTACAGTAAAATTACAATAGAAACTGCATCTGCACGTTATATTTATTAAGTTTGTTACATTGATCTTTATGTTATTAATTAATATAATATACAATAAAGTGGTAGTAGGAATCCTTCTAGGTGGGTGCGACCGCAGTTAGTTGTAATGCCGTCAAACAGAAGGGTGTAAATATGACTGTGTTTCGTTCTAAAAGTTACTGTTAGCTAGTGTAATTAATGGGCTTATGAGACTGATGTCGAAGGGTGACGAGCGCATAGTAGTGCCACGGAAATGTTTTGAGTGACACAGCATTTGTTTTGAGCAGACGTTGTACCATCTAGTCAACGGTTGGCTCGTCTCGTCACTTTCTCAAATATATATATATATACGAGATTATGTCTTTTCAATTAAAATTTTTCCTTCCCATCCCTATCGGACATGCCGAATCTTTGCCTATTTTTAAAACCCTTTGAAAACTATCAATCATTATTAAATAGGTCGCCTTAGTTCAAATTAATTACAATTATTTAGTATTCATGTGCGTTTATCATTATGGATATTTTATCTATGTAGGTAAATTTAAATTTTATTTATGTAGTTTATTGATTTGTTTTTATTCATTATTATGTACACCGCCGTTTAAATGTGTTATATTAAAAAGGTTGTCCCTCCAAATGTTGCCTGGAGCAGATCGCTTTTAGCAATAAGGCAGCCCATTGTACTTATAAGTTTTATTTTTCCTTTCACATTTTAATCATGGTTTACAATACAGTTATATTTAATTTCATTAAATTTTTGTCCGTAAATATAGAACAAATTTGTATGACATGTGTCTGTTTTTAATTACAAAATAACAGCTTTTTACTCAATGCTTATGAAAGTATATACGGTACTTATGAGAAGAAAAACAATTTTTAAATTTTTAGTTTCTTCAGTCTTTTTGTCCGGCTATTTGTTCAGGCTAATCTCTGAAACGGCTGGTCCGGTTTTGACGGGACTTTCACTGACAGATAGCTGATATTATAGCGGGTAACTTAGGCTACTTTAATTTTTGAAAAATAATTAGGTTTGAGCACAAAAAAATTAAAACCACGAAAACCGATTCAAATAGTCAGTATATATGTATATCATCGATCGGGTCGACTTATTTACGCGGATGAAGCCGCGGGGCAAAGCTAGTATTACATAAAGCTTGTAGAACCGATAGCTACGTTGCCTGTCCATGTCCGCTACAACTTACAGAAGCGGCGATTGGCCGGCAAACGCGAGATTTTCATTGAATATTCGTTTCGTATGACTAAATATGATTTTTTATTTAATTCAAAAAAGTAATATCTTCAAAATATAGTAAAAAAAAACCGCACCTCTTGAGTATAAGTTTCCGCACTATAATAATCCGATCCTCTAACGGAACCCCCGTACGAAGCAAGCTGGACGTTTTTGACGTAATTAGTGATGCCCCGTCGACATCGACGTGCCCGTTAGCCCTCCTGTCTTAGTGCCATTGTTTGCCTCACTCACTCACCACTAAATCGATGAGGGAAATAGGTCTAAGTATCTACATACACAGACAGTCATCAATTTATTTTATTTAGCCGCAACTGACATTACGTCAGAAGGCATGATAAACATATGGAAAATAAGCCAATAATGTATTTTGTTATGACGCAAGGAAGAATAAATGAATACACATAAAAATAACCTTTTTGCAGTCAAACTTCTTTTGGCGCGATCAGAGTATAATTTATCAAGGTAGAATTTAAGTGCAACATTTCCGATGCGATACATCTAAAATATTTTCTTCTTTCCCTCTCTCTCTGCAATTTTACCCCTTACCGTATACTTACAAATCGTTTAGAATGATGCACTGAGTTACCAGCTTTTTTATTTTATTTGGAGGTAAGACAATTAACGAGACAGACAAACTGTGTAAGAGCTGCGGTTTGCAACATGTAGTTAATAAAAAATGTCTTAATGTAATATTAAGGAACACATGGGATGAACTGTTCGCTGTAAATCTGTAAGATTTTTTATTAAAAACGGTGGTGGCGGCTCGTTAAAAGAATACCTACTACCACTCCAATGGATCTCGTAAAAGGCGAGTAAGAAATAAAACTGCAATGTGCACCCAATAGCGCATGGTGGCGATGGGCTCACCACCTATCACACCAAGTGCATTATATTGTTTTGGTGAAACGTGGATTGTGGCAGTCATCTGTTTTTGCAGTGAGGGCCCAGTCTCTGACTACCCCTTATGGGATACAGTCGTGATCTCATGTATGTATGTATTAAAAACGAAAAATAATTGCTGAGTCTGTCAATGTTCCAGGACTGTAACATATTCTTCAACCAATTGTGAAGGTAAAAATATTACGAAAGTATTTTTCTGTTCTACATGTTGAGATCTAAGTAATGTAACGAATATAAACACGAACCGAAAAAATTACGTTAGAAAGGAAATAAAGAAAAATCGACATCTCTTAATCATTTAAAATATAAATTATCGACATCGGTTCGCCATTGTAGAATATAAAGAAATATGCACAAAAATGCAGCCGAACAAAAAATACACGGAACTTTTATTTACATCATTTGAAAATTACTTTTTTTGGCATTAACAATCAACACATTTTAATACATAATTTTGACTAAAACACGAATTAAATGTTATGAATCCAATAGAGGCACTTAACAAATTGAACAGTTACATATAATTAATTAGTCTACACGGGCGCACTTGCGACCGAGGCGTTGAAAGTTTGATAAATAGCATACAATTCCGCTTTTCAGTCTGTCGTTAATACAAGTCGCTCAAATAATACATATTGGCAGATTGTTACATTAAACAACTCCCTCGAACCGGGTCGTTGGTTTATTGCGTTTTAATCCACGTCGGAAATACCGCTGGCACGTGTCGCCTCGCACAACAATGTCCGATAACGAGTGGTACGTAAAACGGGCGTTCTGACCGACTTTAAAATAACGATAATGCGTGTAATTGACGCGCCATTTCGACAACGAAAAGAACAAAAGTATTATGTAAGAGATACCTAATCAAATGACATTGAAGTAACTTAATCAGGGTTGCCATTTAAAGAGTTAACATAACAGTTGGTTGATAATAATGATGATAAAGTCCCTACAGTTGATTTCATCCCTTTCGAAATTTTTCAATTTCTTCCAAAAGCTCAGCAGTAGAATAAATTATACTCCTTTCATATTACCGATAGAAACAATACGTAGAAGGTAGAATGTTATATTAGAGATAACTTCGAAAAACGAAAACAATCTGTCTTATATTCCAAAAATATTAGCAACGGCTGGGATTTTTGGAACCCAGGTAGGCCACTCTGAGCCACTTAAATACAAGTAGTATAAAACGTCGTTATATACAAAATAAAAATAAAGTAACACGTATAGTCACGCCGTTTTTCCATATAAGGAGTAAGCAGAGGCCACACACGTAGCCCAACTTTTGCTCCCGTGGGAAACGAGACGTGACAGGTGGCGAATCACGTCGCCAACACTTTGGTGAAGTAAAGTAACAGTCTATTGATGTCCCACTTATAAGCAAGTCCTCTAATTTTTTGGAGGTTTATGAGTTTAAAACCGAGTTCATCGTGTCAACATGGCATCGAAATATTGTACTGCCTCAGACTTGCAGGTTCACAGATCACACGCATACTAAGAATTTTATACCTATCGCGGCATAGGATTACCGGATTACCTAATATATCTATACTAAAAAGATACATTTAATAGTTATTGTTTTTAAAAAAAACGGAACCTATAAAGGCAAAAGTCTGAATTTGTTAAGAACAACGATTAGCATCGGAGCTAGAATTCACAAATATGTTGTGACGCAACCACTGCGATACACACAACGTGTCACAAATACAACTTGTCGCAATACATCTAACGGTGATGTGTACATCGTGTCGCAATACATTACGCGACGAGCTAGTAGAAAATCTAGTATTTGTTTTAGTGCTCGTATCTGATGCACACCGTATGCTTTCGATCTGCATGCGATCATCATCATCATCATCATCATCATCATTTCAGCCTATCACAAGTCCACTGCTGAACATAGGCCTCCCCCATAGATTGCCACAAAAGTTGTAGCTCACTTTGGGGGGATTTTGCCATAGTTGCCACGCTTGGCAGGCGGGTTTGCAACCGCAGTTTATTTATTCAGATTTTCCAGGAGATGCTGCTGCCCATCTTCTGATTTATATTTTCCCTCTGTCGACTTTTACGACATCCACGGGATGAGATGGGGTGGTAGATTCTCTTAAGCCGCTACCACACGGCTGCATGCGATAGATTTTCAGAATAGGGACGCCAATGGCGAACATGCGTTTTTGCTTCGTTACACGTGATGGATAGACTGCGACGACAATGACATTCTTATTCTTCATCCTTATAATAGACCACTGCTTGACATAGACCTCTCCGGAGAAGGGATAATTTTTTTATTGGATTAAGTGACGAAACAAGCAAAACGTTCACCTGACGGTAAGTGGAACGTCGGTCCATAACAAATTCTGTGTCAACCAGAACTTTTCTGTGTGGCACCACACTGCGCCCGTTATCCTGAGACGTCAATTATTAAGTCACATGAGACTTAGGCCCAGTGATTACGCTAGCTCTCGGTGCCCTTCAGACCGAAACACAGTAATGTGTGTGTAATGCACACTACTGCTTCACGGCAGAATAACTGACCTTGGCCACCCCAAGACGGATTCCAGCTTAGAAATCCTACCACCAGTGTCGACCATCACAATGCTGACGCATCATGGCGAGCTGAAAACCTTTATGTTGCTGCAACCCAATATGAACCGTAAAATATTTATTGCCATGTGTTAATTCTAAGTTAAACCTATTGTATTGCATTGCATTGTGATGGGCTTAGAATAAAATTTGGTTCTTTCTTTCTATTTTGTTACAAAAACAACCGACATTGTACTATGAAAATTTCATTATAATATTCGTACTTTTATAAGTTATGATTTACATGCATTTACCATCAAATGGTTGACAGGCAATGAGGCTGTACATTCTTGTGATCCTACATTCGTGTGATCTTGTGATCATACATTCCAGTGATGATCATTAAAGTAACTTTAGCTGAAATGTTGTTGGCGCACGATACATTTATGCGGATTTCACCTTATTCGCGTGACTCTACTCGTAGGTCGTGTTTTATCGGCGGTCCTGTCTACTCGCGGATCTTACTCTACTCTTGTTCGCGAGTCTCTTCCGACGGAGCTGTACAAGCCGCTGCGCCTAAAGGTTACTATAAATCTGTCTGCCGTGTGAAAAAAGGAAAAAAAAAATAATCTTGCCGTTCGATTCAATACAACCCTAAATATTTCACTGAAAATATTTTAAGTATGCATAAAATACGATATTCTGTTGCTGCTTTTTAATTTAATTGTAACGTAAAGTATAAAAATCCTCGTTAAAAGTTACATCTCGTCAAGAACAGTCAAGTGGAACTTCAAAAGACAATCTCGAGTTTCATCTATGAAAGTAGGAGCAACTAGGTTATTCGTAGAAAAATAAAAGTTCTGATGGAGAAGAAAGTGTATATTAAACTGCATTCGCGACTTTATACGCGTTTAATTTAAAATTCATATAAATAATTCAAAATTATAAGACATAGAAACAAAAACAATTTGATTTCAGGGTTATTAATAATCTATGAAAAATTAATCTGGCAAGACTTTTAGTACAATTAGTCAGACAGACCGCCTAAATAGCCTCATCTATTTTATTAATTGTATGTTTTGATAAAGAAGGAATATGGTACAATAAATCCACACTAATATTATAAATGCGAAAGTAACCCTCTCTGTCCATCTGCATGTTTGTTACCTTTTCACGGCTCAACCGTTGAGCCGATGGTGACGAAATTCGAACAGAGATAGCTAGCTAGAAGACGGACATAGGATACGTTTTATTCGGAGCTCTCTGGGTATTTTAAAAAAAACCTAAATCCACGCGAGCGAAATTGCGGGCCTCAGCTAGTATATTGAAAAGGTCAAAATTAGGTAATATAGTATTAAAATTTTTGTGGTAAAGTTTTAATGCGTTTTTATCTGAATCATTTATAGAAAATGGTATTATGGTTACACTGACACCGATTATTTTATCCTTAAAACTTTTTGTCTTTATGTTTTCTTGAAAATCCGTCAATCATATTACATACATACATACATAAGATCACGACTGTATCCCATTAGGGGTAGTCAGAGACTGGGCACTTACTGCAAAAACAGTTGACTGCCACAATCCACGTTTCACCAAAAATAACAATCATATTGAATAAGTTAAATATAAGAGAGGCATAAATATAAATAAATCAATGGTATTCTGAACATTCTGTAAAAGTTTATAAGTTAAAAATAGACAAACAACACCCAGGACGTAACATAAGGTTCTATCACGACGTAGCAAAATTTACAAAAGATGGAAATTCATAACACCGCTTTTTGACCGAAAATTGAATACTTGCTGAGCTCAGACGGGGTACTTATTACTACTACGTTCGAATTGCGCAATATCCCGCCACTCAGCGGCGTCCGTTGCTAACGTATCTCACCCGGGGGACTTATCCGTAGCATTATCGGATATTTCCACAGAGCGCTTTTCAAAAGAGGCGAACGCTTGTTAGATGTATTGTAGTGTGTCCAAGTATGAAATCGTGAACAGGACAAGCAACTTTGCAAACTACTGTATAATCTAATGTCATTGTAAAGTTGTCTTATTATTGTTTTTTTTTAAAGAAGTTTATTTCATATTAGTGACACGATCATGCTCAATGTTTTGAAGCAAATTAAAAACTGTTACCCTTGTTTATGCGTACTTCTAAAGAGGTAAGCGTGTGAAGTTTTCTTTGTCTAGTTGCTTAGTATATATGAAGAAGATTAAAAAGCTTAGCAGTTTGCGTTTCAGTTTTATGAGGTATTCATTCAAAGTTTACTGTTAAAGCTGAAGTCAATATTTTTGTAAAACCAAATATTGACCTTGTGTGTGATCCTTATCCAATCCAATCTTGTGTCCGTCTCATAAAGAATAACATGGTGTACACTGTTTTGGATAATTTTATACAATATAGACCCTATTGGAGAATTGGCGGTACGTGCTAGCTTGGGTAATGGTACAGGTAACTTAGGTAATGGTTTGCCTTGACTAGGGAAGTATCACGATTAACAGAAGAGTGACTCTTCACTGTTTTGAAGACCCTGTTATTGGCAACCAGACATTCCTATATTGCCTTCATGGTAATAGGGATAACTAGGGATTTCTATTCAGGAGTCTGTTTACCACCGCAGTGCAAACATTAATGCGTTTCGGTCTGAAGGACATTTTTAGCTAATGTAATTACTGGGCATATTGGACTTCAGAATTGATGTCTTAGAGTGAAGAGCGCAGAATGGACACATCATTCGTTAAAGACAGACGTTTCACTTACCACCGCGTTTCGTTACTTTCTCCCATAAGAAGGAACCTATGTAGCATTTGATCTCATCCAGTATGAAGGTGGTGTCAAGGTATTTATGTGCGACATTGATTGCTTGCCATCAGAATCTTGTCTACCACCCTGGCTGGTATAAAAAGAGACAGCTGTAATTTGATTGCCTTATCTAAATAGCCGTGGTAGCTCAAAGGCTAGGCACTCGCTTTTAATTTCATAGTACGGGAGTAACCAGAGTTCCATTCCCGGTGCCGGCACCACTAAGATTGTTAATTGCAATTTTAAGCTTCGATTTACTACGTGCTCGGCGGTGAAGGAAAACATCGTGAGGATCTGCATTTCTGAGGAATAATAAATATTTCGAACACATGTGAAGTCAACCTTCATTGGAGAAGCGTGGCGGACTCTTCCCGGCTCTGTCCCGGAGGCCTGTGCTCAGCAGTGGGACATTTATAGGCAGAGATATTCATTAAATATCTCAAATTTATCATATGTTGTGAAATGAAATGAAAAATATAAAAAACTTTCAAATTACCGTTAATTTTATTTAAAAGTATCGATTGCATTTATATGCGACAATCATAAATATCTAACTTTAAAATTATCTATAGTTGACTTAGTCAGTGGGACATACCCAAAAAGTCCCAAACTGTTGGCGACACTACATCGCTCAACAATGATAATCCCACCATGTCCGAATCCTGTAACACGACAGCAGGAACATCTTAAATGACCCTGTTCGCATAACTATGGGACTTTACACAATCGAGGCGTTGAGGACTGCATTAGAGGCGTGTTTACCGACGGGCGCCAACAACCTAATACTCCTCGATGGATCCACCGTTCAAGCTTATGAATATTAAAATGTTGTTACTGAAAGTTACGACCTTGTATTGATGAAGCTGGTAGGAGTTACTCGATCTACAGAACGCTTTAATTAAGATGTTAAAGACGGTACGAAAATTACAATATTGTATTCGAGCAAGCTGAATGTAACGTCAAAATAACAGTCAATAAATGTCCCGCCGCTAAGCACAGGCTTTCATTATTAAGACGGGACAGGCCTCCTCTCATTATTATGTAGGGTTTGAAGAGAGAAGAGTCCACCACGCTGCTCTATTGCGAGTTGTCGGTCTTCAAATGTTTGTTTACTTTATTTTCCTTATCGAGAACGGGTAAATTAGCATATAAAATTGTTTTAGTGGCACCAGGGATGGTACCAATTATTTAGATATGTTTGTCTTTCTAGAAGTATAGAAAGTAAGAATTAATCTATATTAATAATTTTCTATAATTTCTGGTTACATGAATGAACAATTTATCACAAGTATATTATATAAATATTTAGGTATTAACTTTCGGAAATTCACCATTAATGAGTCAACTAAGCTATTCAATGCCGTGCACGTGTTAACTACTACCGATACACGAAACCACTCCTCATACATAATTAAATTATACATGCGAATGTTAGGAAACTAACTTTGCTGCTTTTATTTATAATTACGTTTCCATTTTAGTCACCATATTTAAAAAAAGAATGAGATTATTATTTGATTAGAATGGATTTTTTAAATTTCCGTTTGTAACATCAGATACAATGACGCTGATTATCAAAGCGGAGAATTTCATATTAATTTACTGGCATTACATTATGCGTGAGTCGAACTGTACAAGGAGACGGTAAATATTGGAAGTAACAGTCGAAATTTATGTAAAATTTCCGTATCATTCTTCAGGAGTGGTTTCTATGAGATGGGTTGCTCAAAGGCTCGAAACAAAAGCGTTGCCGTCTTCCGACTGAAATCCCGGTTTAAATATTAATTAGTTGTTGAAATGTGCGCCCCGGTTGCGACCCCGGGCCCCTTTGAATGTTTTATTAACGCCCCTTCCTGCGGGAGGTATCGGAGTTATGGAAAGGTAGGCAGAATTGCGAACATTGTGTAATCCAGGTGTGTATGATCAGTTAAAGTTCTGCCAAAAGTGGTTCCGAAAAAGAAATCCTTTTAAATTCTGTGTCACCGCTGCGATAGTTTATCCTTAATTATTATGTATATTATTGCTTCTGAGGGGGCAAACAGTTCAGTGCCAGAAATATGTCCCTCGCAAGTAGTCAACGATACTGTAAGGTTAGGTCTGACATGACTAAATGTCTAGATGTCAAAAACTACGAGATTTTTACAGTATTCTCCTATTCGACTTCACGACTTTTAGCACTGACAGGACGAAAAGTAGTTTTTTATTGGAATTCAAGTTTTACCATATTATGAGTAATTAAAAAAAAAAACAGAAAATGGCTATGACTTACCGAACGAGTACGACAACATCAATAGCTTAAACTTATCCTCCTTATTTAAGATTTTAAAAATATCTTTATGAAATCATATAATGCAGACAAAAAAGGCGTTATTTTGGCTTACAAGGTTTCTCATTATTATGCTTACGCATAACTCTGTCGCTGAGATCGTGGTTACTTTTAATGAATGTCGATTTTTTTTTAAAACAATGTTCTTTTAAGCAAAGGATTACGTTAATCCTAACATAACACTGGATAATGTTTATAAATATTGTAATAAATTCATTTAGATTCGATCTATTTCCTTTCAAAAGTGCCATTTGCAATTCGAATTTTCCCCATCGCAGGTGTACAATTCCCCAGCCTGCGTAGACAATCGTGATCTGTTGGTAGCAAAACAATAGCGGCCGTGTAACGCACACACTTGCGCGATCAACAGAATTTATACAACAACACGGATACACTCGTCTTTGGGGAGTATCACTTTAACCGAGGTGTGAACTCGGCATAACAGCTGCATTGTTATCGCTACTATGTGACATACGGACGCGCACACAAACGTCACCGCGCTGAGCACGTTCGGTAAATTTCAAATGCACGGCCAGGGTTGTCGACAGCTGTGTTGTCGACCGCGTGGCCTAGTGATCAGCTGGTATGGTACCTGACTTCAAAGCCGCGGGTCCTGAGTTGTATCCTAGCGGAGCAAAAATTTGTGCAAAACCGCAAATTGATGGTTTTTGACTCTGGTTGTGTAGTGCATGTGTATTTTATATTCATAAAACGCACCCACATTACAAGAGAAATCCTTGTGTAATGTTTCGTTTTTTTTAAATAAATTAAAGAACCATAAAAGAGTACAGTCATAGGCATAAATAAAAACATATTAATCGATGAGAGACAAAGGAGATTTTTTGTGTTGTATGAATATTATATAAGTTGGATTGCGTTAAAGGAAATTTATATTATTAAATTTCTTAAAGGCAAAAAAATCTTAGTTTCTAGAAACTAAAGTTCTGTTTTTATTTTCAAACGATTATTATTAAAGATAACAAAAACAACTACGTAAAACTATAAAAACAGAAATATGCTGCTATCCTATATACTTACACACAATTACGCCTTTTTTCCGAATAAGAGGTAGGCAAAGACCACATGTATATATGTATGTGCCCCTTTTTCGCCCCAACAGAAAACGAGGCGAGACGGGTGGCGAGCCACGTTGCCGCCATTTTGGTGCGAGTCAAAAAATGCTTACTCCCCATTGCATTCCCACGAGCAGTATAGTGACAGCATTGTATATTATTATTATTCTGCACGAACAAAGGCTGTCCATAAAATACCTTAGCCGCTCTTACGACACGACGACCTCGATAGGAAAGAGGTAGGTGCTATTCTACTCTGCCGTACACCTATCGATTTGCTATTTAACTTACATAAATTGAATAAATAGCCAACAATATAAAAAATTAATACATTTTCGATACTGCCATCCCTACATTGGAATCACCTGAACACATGGCAACTGTCTATGTGTGCGTTACAATATTAGCTAAACATACAAAGAACACACAAATAAAAGCATGGAAGTGATGACACGTATTCAAAGTACCCACTAAGACATTCGAAACCGTAAATGTATGCATGCGCGTAACACATGCATTAAACATATTATCTTAGTAACAATCGCTCGGAACAGCTTCGTGACAATTTTCAACGGTACGTAAATTAATTTCAATCCTAATCTGGAAATGTGATGCAGTACAGTTGCGCGAAATACACTCGGCGTCAAAAAAATCGCACAACCGAAAAAAAAAATTTAAATACTATTTTAACACAACAGGCCAATGGCAATGTTGTGGTTTGAGGGTATCATTCGAAAGGTAATTTCATTAGCTTTCAGGAATTTTAATTGAATTTTACTTTTATAACGAGACGAAAGAGAAATTAAAGAAAAAGACAGGGTATGTACAAATTTGCAAATTAATAATTTAAAAAAAAACTTAATAAATACAAAAAAAGTTCTTAAAACCTACTGTTACCCCCCCTTGCCTTGATAACGGCTTCCATGCGATCTTTCATGGACCTTACAAGGATCGCAACAGCCTCTTGGGGTATTAGCTAACACTCTTCAAGTACCGCATCTTGGAGCTCTTGAAGAGTGGCTGGAGCTGGATCTCGAGCTCGCACGCGCCGTTTTAGGTCATCCCAGAGATGTTCTGTTGGATTAAGGTCTGGACTTCGTGCTGGCCAATGCATAACAGGGATATCGACCTCCTGTAAATAATCCCGTACAATAGCCGCGGTGTGGCAACCAGCATTATCATGCATTAACATGAATCCATCACCGACATAACCAGCATACGGGACCACATGTTCCTCCAGGATTTCAGTAATGTACCGACCAGCATTTAATGACCCTTGCCCACGGCCACCCCGAGTCCGAGAAACGCACACAGGTTCCGTTTTCCCGTCGACGGAAATGCCGCCCCAAAACATACACGAACCACCCCCGTATTCGACGGATTCTTCGAAGCAGGGTTGTGTGAACCTCTCCCCCTGTCTTCTGTAGACCCTTCTACGTTTGTCATTGCAGAAGAGACAGACCCTCGTCTCATCAGAGAAGAGTACGGTCCGCCACTGTTCTAGAGTCCACTCGCAATGATTGCGAGCAAACTCTAGGCGATCTCTGCGATGCTGTGCAGTAAGTTTTGGACCTTTAGCAGGTCTATGGGTTGTTAAACTCTTTTCGTGTAACCTTCTTCTTATCGTAGAAACACTCACAGATGTTCTCTGAGTTGATCGAAGCTGTTGTTGCAACTCAACAGCATTTGTAAAACGGTTTCGTAAAGATGTCGTAACGATGAAACGGTCATCTCTTTCTGATGTGCACCGTTTTCTTCCAGATCCCGGTTTTCTTACATAACCACCAGTCTGCTGAAAACGTTGGAACACCCGTCGAACTGAAAAACGGGACAGGTTCAACTGTCGAGCAACGTCACACTGCTGCATCCCCGACTGCAATAGGGCAATCACTTGAGCGGCTTCTTCAGAGCTGGTGTCCATCTTTACTTGTTCTTACTTGGGTTACTTGTTCACGTGTGTTCCTGCAAAGTCTAAATTACGACTGGCCCATATTTCATCCAGATCGACCCTTTTATACCCTTTTTAGGTGGTGTAACTAGCGTCCTTACTAACGAGCATTTGACAGAGTTTATTTTTGACGCTCTATAATGTTGTTGTTGTTGTTGTTTCAGCCTATCAATAGTCCACTGCTGAACATAGGCCTCCCCTATAGATTACCACAAAAGTTTGTAGCTATCGTTTTGGGGGGATTTTTCCATAGTTGCCACGCTTGGCAGACGGGTTGGCAACCGCAGTTCATTTATTCAGATGTTCCAGGAAGATGCTGCTGCCCCTCTCCTGGTTTTCATTTTCCCTCTGTCGACTTTCACGACATCCACGGGATGAGATGGGGTGGTAGATTCTCTTAAGCCGCTACCACACGGCTCTATAATGATAAATGTTTTAATGATTTCATGATTTTTTTATTAATAATGTTAAGCTATACAAATACCCATTTCAAACATACTAATATTTATATAAATATAATTCGTTTTTAGCCATTACAGCCATTTTTCGAGCAAACTCAGAGAGGTGCGATTTTTGTGACGCTGAGTGTATATCACATTTTTAATTTTTATTGGTGTGATACACAGTACATAGTACACCTAGTGGTAAGTGGGTGTGATAACAGAGCACAGTACACAGTACACCTAGTCGTAAGTGTTAATTGCGACCTATATACCGCTAAGCAATCAATATAATCCAAATAAGGAATCGCAATGAAGGTGTAATTTCACCGAAGCGGTTTACGATGAAATGTCCCGTCACAGGTAATTGAGTTTCCGGTTCTCATCACTCACAAAAATCGCAGCAGAATTCTGCTGTAAGCTAAACGCTGCGATTCTGTAAGAGAATGGTACATCCGCACTCCGCGAGTCCAATTTTTATGATACAGTCAGTATTAAGAGTCACGCAAAAAAAAAGTTACATCTATACCGTCCATACTAATACTATAAATACGAAAGTCACTGTCCTTCCATCTGTTTGTTGCCTTTCCACGGATCGACCGCTAAACCCATCTTGGCGGAATTTGGCACAGAGATAGCTTGCATCCTAGAGACGTACATAGGATCATAGACTTTTTATCCTGGTTAATCAAATAGTTGCCATGGGAAATTTAAAAAACCGATTTTAAGTTGATAATTTTTTGTACGGACAGCCTTTATTCGTGTAGAATAACACCATAATATGCAATGCTGTCACTATACAGCTCGTTGGAACGCAATGGGGAGTAATAATTTTTGGACTCTTACCAAAATCACGTAGTTCGCCACCCGTCACGTCTCGTTTCCCGCGAAGGCGAAAAGTTGTCTACGTGAGTGGCCTCTGCCTTCCCTTTATATTGAAAAAGGCATGAGTGTATGTGTGTATGTACATAATAATATTTGTAAAAATCGCACGGTCGTATGGTTTTTGAACGTTGAGTTACAAGAGAACAAACATTTTCAATTTTGTATTTTTCATTTAGATATAGAATAATGAAAAATTATGGTGAATTAGTGTTATTTTCGGCAGCGGAAGGGTGACATTTCGGGGGAAATAATAAACGTGAGTCGTTCGGGGGAAAGTCGCAGGAGTCCAATGAGAAACTGTCCAAGCGACACACGGTGCCCGACGGGTTGTAGCCGTATGACCTGACTTAGACAACGGTTAATAACAGCCGAATTTCACCACTAGTAATAGCGCAGATGACGTTCCAAACTGATTCTTCGTGTACCCTGGTAGTGGTAGTGGTACTTAGGTAGGTAGGTACCACTGCAGTGCCAGTTGTTCTGCCGTAAACATTGCTTTGTTTCGGTTTGAAGGGCACTGTTAACTAGTGTAATTACTGAGCATATGATACTTAGGAGCTGATGTTACCGAGTGACGAGTGCAGCGTGGTGACACTACAAAGAACAGACTGGTGAAGAAGAGGAGTTTAAAGGGGGCTTATGGTGTGTGGACTAAAATTGATACTTTAACGGTGATAAACTTACAAAGTCTACGTTAAACCACATTTTCACATATAGCTGAAGGTCGAAATGGAAACTCAACAATGAGATCATCGATTCCATTACGAAACCAGCATCATTAATGGCTTTTAAATAACTTTAACTCAATGCGATATTATTTGAAAATATGTAAGAGCCGGCCAAAATAATTAAAAATGCAACATTATGTTTCCGAAGGCTCAATAGATAAGGTAAAAATAAATACGGGAACTGAATTTTTATTATCCCTAATTTTCGGCGAGGGTTCTAAAAATCTCGCCCCTTAAAAACTTTTTATTAACGACCTTATGGGTAAAAGTTTATGTTACGCAAAAAATGGTTTTTGTAGCAGCAAACGAATCACTTTTGAACGATTCATTTTAGATTAATCTCTTTTAATTTTTATATTCACTCATAAAACGTTATAAAGGATAAAACTTTTTTAAAAACCGCCATTTAAAAGCATGGATATCAATACTTGTATAATAAAGGCAAAAGTAACTCTCTCTGTCCCTTTGCCTGTTTGTTACCTTTTCACGGCTCAACCATTTAATCGATCTTGACGATATTCGGCACAGAGATAGCTTGCATCCTGGAGATGGACGTAGGATACTTTTTATATCGCAAAATCAGCTAGTAATACATATATACGGATCGCAGAATAGCTTAGTAATTGTGATAATATTATAAAAAACGATTAGACGATTGGCAGCGTAACAGAATTACCTACCGATAAAAACAAATGCTTGAAAAATCTCTTTTGACATTTGGCGAAATCTTATATTTGCTAGATATTAATTATTCAGAGCAGCGTCTAAGGTAGAAGTAAACTAGCATTGTGATCGCCAATCTACCTGAAATTGGTGGCGATTACGATATATCTTGAGGTACTCTGATTTCTGCGGCAAAAACGCTAACAGAAGAGCTTTAAAAATTCGTAAATTGTTAAGGGACACTTTTATTTTTTTGCATGAATATAAATTCGGTTTAATCTAGAAACATCCGTTTTGCGTTATCGTCTTTAATTATCGCATGGTGTTATCGGCCTTGTTACAGTCGTAACAATGGCGTTAAAATTGTTAGTGTCACGTTGATTTAAATTATTATTTACCTTAGAATTACCTGTATTCGTTGTTTTACAGCAAATTTATTAACATATAACATTGTAGTTAGTATTAAGAGGGTAAAATATTGTCAGTTGAAATACAGAGAGCTCAGGGGATCAGATCAGAAGTATTATGTCGTCCTTGTTTTATCGCTTCTTGCAGTTCTCGACTCTTATTTCTAATTTTTTACACCTTTGTCAAAGAACCCGTAGAATTGTTTTAGTTACTTTTAGAGACTTTTATAATTAGATTTTAATCGCATTATCCGTAAGTTTATATTAAGATACGAGTAGAAATAATAATAAAATACGAGTATGACTGTTTAATATTAAAAGATAATTTCAGTCAACAACTCCAACTAAGCATTCATGTTTGTACTACGAGAAGGTCCATTACACTGGTAAAATGGCGGACCATTGAAGATAAATTTTCTAAATCCTAAACCATAACAAGACCACTGTCACATATTTTTTAATGTTACGTTTTAAAAATTGAATTAATACGATCAAAATGAAAGAATTATTGTTACAGAACAAATACAGTTTCCAATTTAAATCCAGCAAGCTCGCAGCAAGTAGGTCTTTGTGACAAAGATTGTCGCGGCTCAATCAATAGGCAATTAACGGGAATGTTCTGTACTCTATGGATTAGGCGTACGCTGCTGTATTCACAGGTGGAGCTATAGGGTTGTCAGAACATTAAATGAAATATATTTTGTGTATAAATTAAATGATTCATGACACTACCGAATACTGACTGAGTTATCGACTACGCCGAAGATATAATATATGCCACAAGTATACGCCGGCACAGCGGCAGTCAGTCAGCAGGTTGTCCCATCCTACCCTCGCCCGATGCAGTAAGATGCATATATGCTCATGCAGTAAGATCGGAGGTAGGCTAGAATGTGTCATAAACACCAGTACAATCACAACACAACCAGATCCGAAAACCAACAATTTTTGTTTCAGCACAAATATTGGCTCCGGTTGGAGATTCGGGCCCAGGACGACATGGTAGTCAGGTACAAAAGTACCGATTGACCTAGTAGCAATTCAGGTAATGAGAATACCCGGAGTGACCTTCGAAACTGTCTTTACTAGTCATCAAGTTCAGGGTCAATTGGGACATGTGGAAGATTTTTGTTTGTTCGATTGAATAACAAAAATGAGGTTCTCAGTCTCAGTGAGAGAACTGAGATAAACGACAACTCTCGACAAATCAGTAAGGAAATTGGCAATAGATTCCTGGAGAACTATTAAATAAATACTCGTGAAGCGTAAGCAATGTCTAGAGTTATTACTTTATATAGTGTGACATGGCGTCCAGTAGATAGACGACTGACTGGATAAAAAGAGATAAAGACCGGACTGCAGACGTGTACAGGCTCTGGGGAGACCATTATCTGCAGCGGTGAATGATAATAGCTACAATAATTTCCTTGTAAAGACTGTCATATATGAAATTAAATATTGAAATGAAATGGAATATAATTTCCCCTGGGATCAGACGACGCCAATATACAAAATACTAGTAAGTAATACTAGTCTTATAAGAAAAACAAAAGCTTGCTGTCACAATGTTAATATAGTTGTTACGTTAAAAGAAACAAAGTGGGATGTTTTCCAATAAAAAATGGTAGCTGCGGTAGGAAAACAACTTGATAATGATGACGGCCACTTCAGTATTATTTATTAAGTCAGTCATCAGTTAATGGAATCAGGCGTTACTTTGTGAAATTTCGTTACAGTAAAGGAGAGAAATAAAGTTAATTACCAAAGAACCGATAACGTCTAGTCGGAAGAACTACGGGTCTATTAAAGAACGGATGAAGGGAAATTTTCCTCTGTGACGCAAGCTCGTCGCATATTTTCTGCTTGTTTTTGCAGAGTTCCCAAACGCGGTTTATTTAAAAAAAAAGTAAAGTTTCAGCCTCTAAATGTCCCACTGCTGAGCACAGGCCTCCTCTCATTTCTGAGAGTTTTGGAGCTAGGAAAAATCCGCCACGCTGCTCCAATGCGGGTTGGCGGACTGCAGATGTCTTCGAAATATTTTTTATTTCTCAGACATGCAGGTTTCCTCACGATGTTTTCCTTCACCGCCGAGCACGTGGTAAACCAGCACTTGGCGCCGGCACCAGTAATCGAACCCAGATCACACGCGTACTATGAAATTTAAAGCGAGCGCCTAGCCCCTGAGCTACCATCAAATCCAAACGCAAGGTATGCCAACGTGCGATGGAGCGCAGTATTTTAGAATTAAAACATATTGACCGTATCCAAGCTGTAAAGTTTCGTTTCCTGATTTTTATGTGAAGATATAAAAATTGAAGTGGAACTGACCTGACCATGTAGGTCGTGTGTGCCCAGATAAATGGATAAAAAACCCTAGCGTGTTGGCAGACGGCGGTCAGTCAGACCAAACAGACGACGGTGTTACAATCTGAATTCATTTTTACCTTTGTCGTAGGAAGGAGCTCAAGACCGAAACAGAGTGGCACTTAAAACAACCTGTGGTTTAATTAAAAATATAAATGTAACAACTAGGACTGATATTTTAGACAACTATTTGCGTATAGCATATAACTTAGAAATTAATTAGTAAATCTTTTTATATCCCCAAAAATCGGTTACACTATTAGGAAATGTCAGGCTAATCACTACACTTTTATAATCACGCTGTTTACGTAGTATTTATTGATGTATGTATAAAAAAGCAGATAGTTTCAACCCTTTTCTGTATTCCGATTTGACAATCCGCGCGTGTGAATTGCTCGCGGCGCCATTGAAGCGGTGAACCGAATCGAACGCGTGTGTCTACGTCGAATAATTCCCTAATTTGAGTGTCTTTTGCGCCATCTTGTTACCGAATTTTGTAATTGAAGCATCGAATTCAACATATTTTACCACAAGTTTATATGGTATCAGATATACGTCAACTTCACAGTTTGTATTTTTAAATTAGCGTATGATTTTTTTTATTAATAAGTTAATTTTGAGGTTAATTAAAATTTTAATTTGTCTTAATAGGTATTCATCAGTCTTAGAAAAGTTTATTACTTCTAAAGAATTCGAACTTTAGCGAATTTTATATATTTAAATACTTTAACTATTAAAGATTCCAATAAACTTGTAAATTACTCAGGGAAAAGTTGTAAAATTAGTTTTAGACGCTGCTGTAAATTTACATGTTTTATTATATTGAATTATTATTCATTATTAAACATATAATTGATTATAAATAAATGAAATAGTATTCAAGAAAGAATTCTTTGAATACTAATTTTTTTATTTTTTAAGCCGAAGAGTATTTTTTTTTTGTTCGAAACCGTCATCAATAGATATTTTCTCTCATAATTGACCTTGTGTTTTGGAACACCGTTTATGCAAACAATATGATGTTCACCTGATCGATTCGGACCAGAGTGACTTCTTTTAGTTAACAACCAGAGCAAACACATAGGCCATCGCTCGTCTTCTCCCTGCCGTATTCGATGTAGTGCTTATGTGTTAAGATCGGCGAATACTAAGATTCAGTGACATCAGAAATACGAAATTTTCACAGACACAATAGTATTTACAATAGTATTTAGAACAGAAAATCTCTAAATTTGCATATTACCATAATACATAAGTATTAGCTTTGAGTAGGAATCATAGCCTGCACCTGAGATTTAGCAGACTGTATGGCAGGTCTTAAATAATATATAGTATATAAAAACGTACCCGCAACCGACGAGCGTACATGAAAACACTATTGACAGTAGAAGAAGCGGAATATGTGCGTCAGGATCGTAGCAAGTGGAACGATGTGGTCTCTGCCGACCCCAATGGGAAAGAGGCGTGACTGTATGAATGTATGTTAAATGTCAATATGCTTAGATTTTCAATGGAAGCAATTTTGCTCCGTTTTTTTTTATATTTATTTCACTATCAAGCTTTAGAATTCAGGTTTTCCTTGGCAACAATGTATCCTACCTTCTTGGTTACAAATTTTGCTATGGTAAACTTACCTGAAACAAAAACAATAATATATATGAAAAATCGTAACAAAGAAGTACATAAGTACATAAAAAAAGGCCAAATCACAATTCTCGTGCGTCACCTCCTAGTTAAAATTAGAACCTTCATCATCATCATCATCATCATTTTAGCCTATCACTAGTCCACTGCTGAACATAGACATCCCCCATAGATTACCACAAAAGTAGTAGTTTGTAGCTCTCATTTTGGGGGGATTTTGCAAGAGTTGCATAAATTGTCCCTCTGTCGCCTTTTACGATTCCCACGGGATGAGATAGAGTGGCAGATTCTCTTAAGCAGCCAACACACGGCATAAAAAAAACTAAAACTTTAACAAAATAGAACCTGAACAGAAGTGATCATAATATTTATTGAATTATTAATATTTTTTATATAATGAGCAGTTATTTTACAATAAGTAATATTTTTTTAATAAATGTTCATTTATTTTAATTTTAATCAATATAAGAATATAAGAAGTTTCTTTTTTAGCCGCGTTTACGTACACGCGGCCTTTTTTTTTAACATCTCAATGTCAAATAATGTAGAACAAAAAGGAATGAATCAAAATCGCTGTTGACAAAATTAATGGCAAAAATTCCTATTGTTCGGTCCACAGATTGTACAACGGTACTATTTGAATTAAGGGCAAAAATTATTTTTTTCTAGTAATTATAAGAAATAGTATTTCAATTTCAGACGTAAGGTCTACATTTATTCAAAGGAAGGTATAAATAATGGCCATTAGCAAATGATTTATTAAGCAAAAAGTTTACGTACAAACGTAAATTAATTTATAAAGAAAACCACATGATATCAATTTTTAATGACAATGAATTGTCAAAGAAATACAAAAAAAAATATATCAAATAAAACCAACAAATTTAACTTATATTTTAACGTCCCTTATATCATAATTAAGATTATATAAATATTAATGAGTTGCAAAAGTAGGCGATAAGGGTCAACGAGTGGGGCAAGAAGTATGAAATACAAATCGTAACTTTATTTTCATTAAAAAAAAAAACGTTAGAAAAGTCCATAGGTGAAATCATCACCGTTGCTGGCTTGACGGAACTCTGTTGTGTCAGGAATGGTTTCAATTTGTTTCTGATTGTTCACTTTACTTATCTGACAGATCATTAATCACGGCTGTGTCCTGCAATAGGGTGGCTATTACGCAAACTGTTAATTAATATAGTATTTGGATAATTATTGTATATATTCTTTACCGTTGTCATTATCGTGAACACCAGGGATTGCGAAACTAATATTTCTCTATGTATATGTGTAATAACAATTATAATAATATGAATAACAATTTCATATTGTTACAATTGTTATTATATATAAGGTGACAAAACTAGTATGGCAGGCGTGATACTTATTGTCAAATTTAATAAAAAAAAGTTTGAATTTCTATAAAGAAACTTTCAATAAAGGGTTAAATTATAAATAAGAGGTTAAGTTTTCTTTATTGTATAGGGGTTTAAAAGACCTATTACGGGCTAAATTCCAATTTCTTATATCACAAAGTTTCTGCGAAAATTGGACAGACAGACACGCGAGTGATCTTATAACCGTTTTTCATTTTGATGCACGGAGCCCTAAAGCCTTCAGAGCTTCTTTCTCTTTATATCAATAGAGAATTTTTAGTTTTTTTTATACTAATAAGAAAAAGCTAGTTAGATTGTATATAACATAAGTAAATGATAATTGGAATAATTCTGATTTTTTTAATGTTCGCAGGTACCACCGCAGTGCCAGTTATTTTGCGGTCAAGCAGTATTGCAAACATTGTATCTTTGGCAGTATGAAACTTAAGAACTGATGTCTCAGGGTGACGAGCGCAGTGTCGTCCCACACTGAAATGTTCTGAATATCACAGCATTTGGGATGGGCAGACGTTGCACTTACCATTAGATAAGTGCTGGCTTCGTAACTTTCTTCCACAAAAAAGTAGTATAGAAGATATGTGGAAATAGATGAACATGTTATGAACAATAATTGTTCGTCATGTTGCTGTCTTCCATAAATAAGCTTCAACTATTATGAAGCTACTGTTACTATAAGATAAAGGGGATGTTTACTATGGTGTGGGTGACGAAAGAAGCTCTGCACTTCGTCTCATCCCATGCGTGACAAGTGGCGGAACAAGCATACATACATACATACATAAAGTCACGCTTATTTTCCGTGAGGGGTAGGCAGAGACCATATCCGTAGCCCACTTTTTGCCCTCGCGGGAAACGATATGTGACGGGTGGCTCAACACGTAGCCACCACTTTTGTACAAAGTTTTTTGTATATCAATGTTCAAAGTTTCACTATCTATATACTTGTACATATATAAAACATAAGAAATCTTTGTTCGTTTCGTATTCGTTTCTATTCCATTCATACGATTGCCATTAAACTTCGGTGAATTTTCGTGCGCCCCCCATGGTCTCTAACTATTTCACAACAGTTTGCGTTTCCTTATCTAATAATTATTAGTCTTCTATGCGTACGTGCATCGTTCATCTGATTGAGTTGAAACTTTGTACAGTTGTTGTTGGCGATTTCACTAAATGAATGAAATAAATGTTTTTTATTAATTTTGTACTTATAATGTATCTGCTTTATATACTCGTATAAGTAGGTACATTCTATTAACACACATAGAAACAGTCACGCTTTTTTCCCATATAAGGGTTAGGCAGAGGCCACACATGTAGCTAACATTTCGCCCCCGCTCGAAACGAGACGCACCACGTCGCCGCAACATACATACTACAAATATATTACAAAACTATTGAAGGAGGCATTGCAACGCATGTCGACCATTAGCTAGTAATTTTACACTAGATTTACGAAACCCGTCTATTTGGCGGGTTGTCAATTTTATGCTTTAAATTTTGAACTAATAAATATTCTCTCTAGTATCTAGTAGTTTTATCTGAAATACCTATATCTTATTATATCTAGATGTCCCGTCCCTTTAGTCAATGCCCGTAAATCTAGTGTTAATAACAATTCGAATTTAAACTACATTATTTCCAATTTCATTGCAAAATGTGCATTGATTTTTTTCGAATATTCTAGTTTAGTACGTAGAATGCATCGGACCCAAGCCTCTGTCGTTCGCACGTCACCGGGACGGACGCGACGCGCGCGCAGTGAATATTAAACATTATGAAGGATCAATAACCTGTGGTTTGGTTTACAATCTGTGTTCGAAGCACTGATATACGCTAGGTTTTAAGTGATACGAAATATTTAGCCATTGGTACGAGTATATAATTTAATATTCCGTGCATTCAGAATTTATCAAGATAAAAAGCCGATCGATGATATACATATTTACTTCCCTATTGGAATCGGATTTTGTGGTTTTATTTTTTTCGCGCGGAACCCTAATTATTATTCACCAAAAATTAAAGTAGCCTAAGTTCCCGGCTATAATATCAGCTATCTGACAGTGAAAACCCCGTCAAAATCGGTCCAGCCGTTTGGGAGATTATCGGGATCAAACAGACAGACAGACAGACAAAATTTTTAAATATTGTTTTTTTTTCTATTATTTGTATATATATCTTTATTTCTATAGATAAAACTCAGACCGATTTCATTGACGGAGATTTAATTCATCATCATCATCATCATATCAGCCTATCTTAGTCCACCGTTGAACATAGGCCTCCCCCATAGATTGCCACAAAGCACGGTCCTGAGCCACCTGCATCCATCGACTTCCCGCAAAATCGAGATTTAATTATTTATTTAAAATCTTTATTGTTTCCCTTACTAAGAATGATATAAGGACCGACTTAAAGCCTTGAGGCATTCTCTTCCAGTCAACCCATGGAGTGGTAAGATTTGGATGAAATTGTAGCAATGCAGGATAAAAAAAATAATGACACTAAGAAGTATTTTATCTTGATCAAATCTTTAAAAACAACCATGCCCCACAGTGGGATTTCTCTTGTATCGTGGGTGCGTTCAACAAACATAAATTTCACACAACAAAATCCGACTGGGATTCGCACTCGAGATCCGCGGTGTAGAAGCCTTTACCCACTTTATCTTTACCACAAAGTACTTTAACCACTTCACCGCATTTATGTATACCTAAATTTCTTTTTTTTGGTAGGATTCAGGATATGTAGAAGCTAGCCTAGGAAGGTACCACCGTAGTATCAATTATTCTGTTAACAAATTTTGGCGTGCGAACACTCGGTTCAGTTGGCACAGTGTCTGAGCCAGTGCTCTTTAGCTATCACGTTTCCTGGTTCAATTTCCGCACTTAACAAATATTGGATGAAAGAAGATTGACGAAACAGGATTTATGAGGCGAGTGTGAATGGGCAAGGGTCCAAGCAGGCGAACGTTTCACGATCAGATCGAAGTCGTCTTAAGGAAAGACCACGTCAAAAGTACCCGCAATCGACGAGCTTGTATGAAAACACTAATGAAAGAAGAAGAAGCTGTCTGCCCACCCAAATTGGGAAAGAGGCATGCCTCTATGTATATAAGTAACAAATCTTTGTATACATACACAATATAGTTTCTCCGTGTCTAAATGTTTGTGCAAATAGAATTCATGTCTGTAAAGTAAACCTCATCCAATAAAAAGTTATCAAGTTAAACTATTAAATAAAAACTTTATTAAAGAGTTGTAACTAAATTCTACAAATTATTTATACTTTACTGTTTACCCTAAAAGGATACAATGGGCAGACTTAATGCCAGTTGGCATTCCCTGCCAGTCAACCCAGGGCGTAGTGAAACATTAAGCAAGGTGTAAAATCCAAAACAAACTAATCAGCGGAACCTTAAAAGCTATTATAAGCTATTAATAAATATAAAATACAATTACAAAAAATACTCAAGATGCATATTAAATAAATACATAGCAATATATAATTATGATATATACTCTATATAATACTACATACAAACACACATACATATACAGAAATACAAGTAATGGTTCGATATAAATTTGTACAAAGAATCCGCAAACAATTTTCTCAGCAAAATTTTAAATAATGCTTCCGTACTAACCTCTTAAAGCAGATCTCAGTTAGAGCTTACTAATATGTTATTAAAAAAATCGGATTGTTGTGTTAAGTAAATTTTCCCATTTCTGTAATAGACAATCTGTAAATTACTGTAAATTAAATATGTAACAGCGCGACCTGAATAGATTTACCTGATGTTTTTAAATAAGACGGATCGAACCGACACTTTACGAACGAGAAAACCCATTGAATTCTAAAAACAAAAAAGGTCTCAAACAATGAGGGTTTTTACGAGGTAATACCATAGAATTTTTACATATCTATTAGAACTCTGAACGTGCCTTGACTGTCAAAGTAAAATGGCGGTCGTAAGAACTAGAAAGTTTGTAATCTCAATCAATGGTTTGCATGCGTACGAGAAATGTAACAATGAGTGATTTTATGTTTGTAAAGACTATAATAAAATAGAATTAATGCCACTATAAGGGCGGATTTCACCGTTGAAACTAAACGCGATCAGTTCAAGAAAAACGAAGTTTAAGCGGTTAACTGAGTTCAATGCGACAGTTTGCATTTCATCAACATCAAATGAACACAGTCAATGCTAAACGCGGTTCAAATTCTGAACGCCCAATTTTCGACGTTTAGCTCTGTAAACGCGTTTAGAGAGCTGTCATTGTCAATTGCACAACTATGTAAACACAAAATTTATTATTAATTCGTATTATTTATTGTTCGCATACTTATGTAACCTATGCATAGAAACAGGCTGTTTGATGTCGCAAAATACGAAATAAATCGTCTTTTTGTTTTAGATTGTGACGATATTTCATGTAAACTTCGTTTTTTAAACGCGTACAAAATTGAGTCGGTGAAATCGGTTAGACGAAAACCGAGATCAAATGATACATTTGAACTCAGTTAAGCAAAACGTGGTTTTATTAAACTTGGTTCCCAAAGCAACCGCTGCAATCGGGTCAACTACTCAACAAAATTCTACGTGACCACCACTTCTGGAACCGAAAGATATCGTATCGGTTCATCAAGCAAAGTGGTTATGCCTGGCAATAGAGCTACCACAGCGTAAGCCTTAAAGCGATGGTTAAAATTTATATAATAGTTAAAATAAAATATTTTGTAAATAATCGTCTATTAATATTATAAAGAATGATCAATGATTATTTTGACTAATGACTGGAATATTATTCACTGTAATTCCCTCTGATTCCCAAATTCTGTTCTATATTATATTAAAACTTTATGTCGATTCTTTTTGCATTGCAAATTCTAAAGCATCGTATCTAAGGTTGGATTTCGATTGTAAACATTTAGTCCGGACTATTGTTTTGTCGCTAATTGGTGTAAAAGTCGTAAATCCGGCTGTGGCTCGGGCCGACGATATTAAATTTGTGGTTTAAACTCAACGGAACGGAATAGAACTTATTGACGTGCCGTGTAGTTGAGTTACTGGCTTTGTTGGGTGGGTTGAGCGGGTTTAGCAAATGGGGCGGAAGGATTCCGGTAGTATTTAATATTTATTGGGCGTGAGTTTGATTCGATGTGATATTATCATTAAATATTTAAAATGTGTGAGTTTAGTGTTGGTGATGCCATTCTTCAATAGTTTCAATCGTTTATTCATTGTGTTGGTGTGGTCGGACATTTCTCTTTGGCGCACAGTGGACTGCTTCATTTGATTGCATAAAAGAGGGGATTTGATATAGAGGGGGACTAATACGCTCTTGGGAGGCATTCTGGTTCGAGCGTTGGACGAAGCACTTGCGTGTATATACGTACATGTGAACTTATTTGCTACAAATATTTACATTACCTATTTTCAGATGTTTGGTTTTTAATGTTACAACTATCCTATATTTTTACTGATGAAAACACAATGCTTATATAAACAAGATGGATAAAATAGGGATACTTATCACAATATTTAGAGGACGTGTTTAGTTATATATACGGATTGTATTGACAAATATATCGCCGAAAGTATGTGCCGAGTCACTCGGCGGCCGCCTGTCGTAGAGTCTATTACGCTTGATAATGCCTCGTTTTGGGGCGAAACACGTGTCGTGTTCTCGGCTTCGGTGGTGTATATTATCTAGTGGTGGTATTGCAGTGGTTGGTGGAGGGTACCTGGTGGCGGTTCCTGGTGGCGGTGTTGGTTTGCTTGTGCACGCTACTGAGGGAGGGCGGGTGGTGCACTTCAAAAAACTAGGTAATATACACCATTTTTATATTTTGCATGCGGATCTTAGCAAAGTAACTTACTTTTTTCAGTATATAGATAGCTCAAATATATAACTACCTAAGATATAATTTATACCGTTTCTAACATTTATTTAAATGTTATTATTTATTAAGCATAGACAATAAATGTATGTTTCAATTGAAATAAAGCTGGAACAATTTATTCCAGGTATTGTCGATATTTTAACTATAACTACAATTTTAAAGCAGTCCACAAATCACTCTAAACCGCGATCGAATGAGAACAAAACCACGGGCGTTCCGAACGTGCGTATTTTTGTGATTTATTATTAGGCGGTTATTTTTGCGGTGGACAGATTAAAATAACAAACTGCATGCTTCACTGAAACCTAATCCTTGGCCATTCTTCGGATATTTTGGTTATTTACAGGCGTTTTTATCGGACTTCCAAAAAACGAGAAGAATCTCAATTTGTCGGAATAAATTTTTATGTATCATCATTTCCGCCTATCACTAGATCACTGCTGAACATAATATTGCCACAATAGTTTGTAGCTCTCATTTTAGAGGGATTTTGCCATACTTTGCAGAATCCACCACGCACCGGTTGCCATGCCACATTCTGCCACGCTTGGCAGGAAGATGCTACTGCTCATCTACTGGTTCTTATTTTTCTTCTGTCGACTTTAACGACACCCACGGGATGCGATGGGCGGTAGATTCTCTAAGCCGCCACCACACTGCTTTTAATGTATATTGGTGAAGTACGATGCGTTTGGTATAGTGATCGCCAATCTGCCAGTCATGCCAGGCGATTTTGGCAAATACCAACTAAATACTCCAGCAGTGGATTAGTGCGCTGTTTTCATGCTGATAACAAAGGTCTTTCGGTTGCGAAGGTCTGAACTAAATGTCTGCGATATATTTTTTCTGTATAAGTGTTATGTTTTTAGAGTTATGTTATAAGCGATTGAAATTTTCTTTAATGGTTATTGTATAAAGTGACGAAACGAGCAAAACGTTCACCTGATGGTAAGTGCAACGTCCGCCCACAACAAATGCTGTGTCACCCAGAATATTTCAGTGTGACACCACACTGCGTCCGTCACCCTGAGACATCAGTTCTTAAGCCTCAAATGCCCAGTGATTACGCTGGCTCACAGTGCCCTTCAAACCGAAACACAGTAATGCTTGCACACCTACTGCTTCACGGCAGAATAACTGGCCCTGGGGTGGTACCCACCTAGACGGATTCCTGCATAGGAATCCTACCAGTAGTTACCTTTTCGCAGTTAATTTAACGCCTAAACAATGCCATCGAAGACTGGAAGGACACGCTAGAGGCTCATGTTTAGGTTGCTCAAAACTAGACGTACCGAATTTATAAAATTTTTTAAGAAAATTCCTAAAAAAGTTCTTATTTTTGGAATAGGTGCCAAGTTTTGATAAGAGCTTTATGCAAGCCTAAATTGATATGATGGACGGAGTCCAGCGTTATGACACGAGACACCAACAACCTCGTCCGGAAATCTAGTAATTAGCGTTCTGCAAAAATTTCAGTAGTGAGGTAATAACCCATCACGTGGCCATTGGCACTTTGACAGCTACGTGATTGGTTAATAAAAATAGTACGTTCGACAGGGATCATCCATTTTAAAATTTGGACGGAGTACAATATGCAAACTGATGATAATTTTAAAGAGGCTTTTCTCCTTCTCGATGAGGAGATATTTTTTCCATATAAGGGATAGGCAAAGGCCACTCGTGTAGCCCAATCTTCGTCCGCGGGTAATGAGACGTGACAGGTGGCCCTTTTGGTACGAGTCAAACAATTCTTATTTCCCATTATTTATTTATTCTTTATTGCATTCACCTAATTTTAATAAAAAAAAAGTATTACTAAGGGCGGACTTAATGCCTTTTGGCATTCTCTCCCATTGCGTTCCCACGAGCAGTATAGTGACAGCATTCGCATATTATGGTACATATTATTCTGCACGAATAAAGGCTGCCCGTACAATACCTTAGTCGCCTCTTACGACACCTCGGTAGGAATGAAGTAGGTGCTATTCTACTCTGCCGGTCACCTATCGTGTACGGAAGCACAAAAGCGCATGATAAATAACCTAGAGACAATATTTTAGTCTTATCAATATATAAATATAAATAATACTGCTTTTTATACTGTAAGTAAACTCAGAGTTTCGCAAGTCCCACCTTAAATCTCGAGAGTATTTGGCAACGTATATCAAACGTCTATCTAAGACGCAGTTGACACTGGCTCGTCCGTCTGCTGACCGATTGGTCTCGGGTCAGGTTGCATTCCACGTGAAGCTCAATATTGCATCTCGTTCCGATTTTAAGGATGAGACAAATTCAAATTGAATTACTGTTTTCAGATAGAGGTTGTCTAACATTTCTCTTTGGACGTATTAGTTATGTATACTAAAAAGTGAAGGTGTTTTAATTATAAATATTTTTTTTTAAATATGACTGTGTGAGACTTTTTTTTAATCAAAAACTGAGACTTTTTTATCAAAAAATGTGAAGTCAGGTCTTTTTACAGATATAAATTGCTGTAATGGACCACCTCAGGGCCAGTTATTCTGCCGTGAACCAGTGGTGTGTAAACATTACTATGTTTCGGGTTAAAGGGCACTGTGTGCTAGTGTAACAACTGGGCATATGTGTGATTTTAAAAACTGATGTCTCACGTCGACGGGCGCGGTGTGGTCTCGCAAAGAAATATTCTCAGTGTCAAAGCATTTTTTATGGGCAGACGTTGCTCTTACCGTCAGGTGAACGTTTTGCTCGTTTCGTCCCTTTATCCAATAAAAAAATGGCACGCTACCTTCATCCCAGTGATGTTTCTACATGTCTTCTTCTTCTTCAACAGCCTGCAAAAGTCCACTGAATGGATATAGGCGTCTCCCAAGTGGGAGAGATTTGCCGTTATAGCCACGCTTGGCAGGTAGATTGGCGATCGCGGTACCAGACACTTAGCACCTTAGACATTACTTCTCGTCACCGGTCAAGTCAATTTGAGTCTGGCATAATGGATACGGTTATTCTGCCCTTGATTGAAGGGGATTGTCGTGGCATTTCCCATAGCCGACTTTTACGACACCCACAGGACGATAAGGGATGGCAGATTTTCTAACTACGCCACCCCGCGGCACTCTGTATGTGGTTCCCGACACGCACGAGACGAGAAAAAGTGGTTGATTTTCTAACGCCGCCATCACACGGCAACATTAATCAATACAATAATAATAATTATGGCTTCCAGTGTACTGATAGAGGTCGTTTGATTAATTTAGGGCGCAAAATGTAATAATAATTAACGAAGTAATTTGTATAAAACCCGATTCAGCTGAGGTTAAACAATTACATAGATCGATTACTTGGTTAATATTACAGATTGTTAACATCGGTTCGTTGTTTTCTGTTCTGTGGTTGTTATACACACGAAAGCTATTAGAAAATAAAAATTATGTGAAACATTACTAGTTACTTAGTAACTCTGAATAAATGCCTCCCTATGTCAATGTCTTTAAAATTTGTGTTCTGTAATAAACCTCATTACTTATTAATCATAATAACAATAAAAAGGATTAAAATGAAACTAATTTTACGGATTTTATCGCGTTTAATTTTGTTATTTATAACCCGACGTTTCGAGTGCTTTACAGCTGAAGGTACTCCGGTTTAACTATGACATCAGGACATTTGTCACCTCAGTCTCCCCCGTGACCATGGGTGCTGTAAAGCACTCGAAACGTCGGGTTATAAATAACAAAATTAAACGCGATAAAATCCGTGAAATTAGTTTCATTTAAATGTGTAGTGTTCGCGTAAATATAAGAAATCATTAAATAAAAAGGATTTTTGGCTGCGTCTATCAAAAGTTAAGTACGAGTATATCATTCTAATGATTAAATTATGACTGGTTTGGGATTCGGTGGCTCGTTTCGTAATTAACTTGTGTGATATTTGATTAGTTGATTTTGTTTGTACCTTGTGAATTTGTCTGTGTGTCCAGGTAAACTAAACGTTTATTGCAGATCCAATTTGTTCGAGAAATGGCAACCCTGATTTACGCTTTATATAACACAATAAAGCCGCACCCCGAGGTCGACGTGGACTTTGACGCACAAATTACAAAGGCTTTATTTCATTATTACTTTTTATATCATTAGACATGTTGTATAGAATTAACCACCCAATTTCGTTTTATGGATGTTCGGTTGATCGTAAGAGTCCAATTAATGTGTCAGAAAGTCAGTACCCTTCTGTGCTGAAATTACATGATGTCCATGACACATGCTGCTGTCAACCTGTTTCCTAAACGCGGAAAGTAACAGTGAATTTTTCCTAAATATTTAATGATTTATCTTCTAAAGAAAAAACAAATGGGTTTTATGTTAGGGTAGGTATCCGATAATTGTGACGAGAATTATTACTGTTTTATTAGCTATCTCCTGCAAGATTACATGTGTAGATTAGGCCTCCACGAAATAAGAAAGCAGGTCAAAGTCAGTCAATGAACTTACCGACGCTCTGATAAAGATCTGAATGCTCTTGTTGCAGACACGCGCAGATTTTTTTTTATGATTAACCCTTATAAATATTTCAACATATAATACATACATCCCATAGAAGCATAGGAACGCCTTTTTCCTATAAGGCAGATACCACATCTTTCCACTTGCTACGGTCCTGACACACATCTTTCGACACTACCTTTCATGAGCGTTTTTATAAAAGTTCGTCGATTCAGTACTTTTGACGTTTCTTTAAAACCCTAACCGGCTTGCCAATTCAAACTCGTCTCGTAAATCTGTTTCGTCAATTTTCTTTCATCCATCCTCTCGACGTTTCCAAACCATATAAGCAACCAATAAAACTTTAATATAGAAGGTTTCTGCGACACTAGTCCCGTCCGCGACTTCGTCTGCGTGGAATGCAGAATTCAAGAGATGTTCAAGAACAAATGCTAGTAAAGCGGCCAGCGAAGGAATTGTTGATCAAAAGTATACGTGAACTAACAGCCTGTTAATGTCCAACTACTGAGCACAGACATCCTCTTATTTTTGAGAGGGCTCTGGAGCCGGGAATACTCCTTGAAGCTGCTCCAATGCGGGTTGGCGGACTCCACATATCGTCGAAATATTTTTATTTCTTAGACATGAAGGTTTCCTCACGATGTTTTTTCTTCACCGCTAAGCACGAGGTAAATCAGCACTCTGCAATTTTAAAAGGTGCCGGCACCGCGGATTGAACTCAGGTCACTCGCGTACTATGAAATGTAATTAATTACAGTCCCAGAGCTATCTGCGCTCACTTATTGTTGATCAACGTCACACACGTTAATTAATTGAGAGATATTTCTATAAGCAGGAGAAGCATAGTACTTCAGAACCTACCTCTTTCATACCGAGGTGTCGTAAGAGGCGACTAAGGTTCTCTACAGACAGCTTTTATTCGTGCGGAATAATATATATGCAATGCTGCGAGCAGTATAGTGACAGCATATGCAATGCTAACGAACGAATGCGAAATTAAACGCAATTTTTTGACTTGTACCAAAATGGCGGCGATATGATTTACCACCCGTCACGTCTCAAAACGTTAAAAGTGCGCTACGGGTGTGGTCTCTGTCTACCCCTTACATGGGAAAAAAGTACGATTGTGTGTATGAATATTTGAATAGTTTATGTGTGACATGTGCTAAGAAATGAGGCTTTTATAGGCTGATACTTTACTTTTTTATTTTAGATCTACTCGTATAGCTGACTTTATAGCAGGTGTAAAGTGCAGATGACGACCCTAAACGGATAGCGGGAAGTTCCTATTAAGTCCCTAACGCGGTTACGTGTAATTGCTCGGAGTAACTCCCTCTTGCGGCTGACCTCGACTTCGCTCAGTTCCGTGCAGTGAGCAAGAAAATCAGAGTTAAAGAAGTCACTAGTAATGAAAAAAAATGCTAATTAACTGCTTCCTGTCGTAAGGATCAAGTAGGGCGGCAAGTCAGTCGTCGTTTCAGCCTATCACAAGTCCACTGCTGAACATAGGCCTCTCTCATAGACAGCCACAAAAGTGTTTAGCTCTCATTTTGGAGCGATTTTGCCATAGTTGCCATGCTTGACAGGCGGGTTGGCAACCGCGGTTTATTTATTCAGATGTTCCAGGAAAATGCTTCTGCACATCTTCTGGTTTTCATTTTCGCTCTGTCGACTTTTACGTCACCCACGGGATTAGATGGGGTGGTAGATTCTCTTAGGTATATAGATACAGAAACATAAGGCCAGTATTCTATTCATTCTTGAATTTCATACACATCTATCCAAACAAGAAACTCCATAGAAAAAAAATTACATACCAATTGTAAGATATCTTATTTAGTCACTAGGAAAGAATGCGATATATTATTTCTTTTGTTTGCGCACATTTTTATGGGATGGGATTTACTTGAATCTTATCGCATAAATAAGGTTTCTAGTTAAATATTTTTAAAGGCAGTAAGTGATGGCGATTGACTGTAGATAATTTTATCAGCACATAGAAAATTACGTGTAATGAAAATCTTAAAATCACGGAACCGAATGCATTTGGCACAAATAACGACAGCAAAGTGCTGGCGTGAAATACTGGCACCACGTAATGTTTCGAAATTGTTTTAAATAACTGCTAGGTAGCGGTGAATTATTATGCTGTGAATATCTGTTGAGTTATGAGTTTTAATCGCCGAACTAAAGTCTGTTATTAACTAAATAATTTCGCTACAGTATGATGTCTTCCTGACCGATTTTCGACAACGACGACAACTTTCGAATACTGTCGGAAGCTATCAACTGCGCAGGAGATATTGTAGTGCCAAAGTGTACGCCCAAACACAGACTCACTCACACGTCCCGACCTACCCGTGCCCGATGTAACCTTCATGCGATAAGATCGGAGGTCGGCTAGGATGCAGTGTCAGATAATCAGAAACACCAAAAATGTTGGCCTCGGCTGGAGCTCGAACCCAGTCGCTCCTCTTTTGAGGACGTATTTGAGTCGCTGACTGTGTATCTAGGTTTGTTGATTGTTTATCAATGACCGTCAAGCAGTAGGAAACAATCACCACTGTGTTTCAGTTGAAAGGGCACTGAAGCTATTATACCATACAGAAGTTTCCGATATCAATTGCTAGGTGATACAACTTTTATAGACAGGCATGAGGCTTACTATCAGCTGAACGGCTTGCTCGTCTTTTCACTACCACAAAAAAGGATTCGAGGGCGGGTGAAGTCCGACAACATGCACACTAAAACCGCGCGGTGGACTCTTCATCGTCATCATTTCAGCCTATAACTAGTCCACAGCTGAACATAGGCCTCCCTCATATATTGCTACAAAAGTTAGTAGCTCTCATTTCTCTTACCAGCTCCAAAACACATCCAAAAATGTTCTAGGTGACACAGCATTTTTTATGTGTAGACGTTGCATTTACCATTAGGTGAACGTTTTGCTCGTTTCATCACTTTATCCAATGAAAAAAAAAGATGGTAAGTGATCACCAACGCCCATGAACATCTACAATACCATACATACATACATACATATATACGATCACGACTGTATCCCATAAGGGGTAGTCAGAGACTGGGCACTCCCTGCATAAACAGATGACTGCCACAATCCACGTTTCACCAAAACAATATAATGCACTTTGTGTGATAGGCGGTGATCCCATCGCCATCATGCGCTGTTGGGTTCACAGTGCAGTTTAATTCCTTACTCGCCTTATACGAGATCCATTGGATGAGATGGAGTGGTAGTATTCTTTTAACGAGCCGCCACCACACGGCGGTGTAGCAAATGCGTTGCCGGCCTTTGAGAAAAGAATAGGCTCTTTTCTTAAAAGTCCCTAAGTCGCATCGGTCCGGAAAAACCGCTGACGGCAGCAGATCCCATAAAGTGATTATACGTGGCAGAAAATTCCGCAAAAGCGCAGTGGTGGAATGCCAACCATCAATGTGGTGACGGTGGAATTTTGAGTTTTGCCGTAATGTGCAATGGTGAAATTAAGCGGCTCAAATTAATCGAAACAATTCCTTTAATGTTTTTTTATTATCATCTTCGTTATTGTACAAACTTTCTATATCAGACTACGAGTGTATAAATTGAGCGGTCTTAATGCGACTTGCTAAGCCGTGCAATTGATCTATTGTCAAACTCCATTTAAACGCGCAGCATTGGCTCAGAAGGATCGATGCGACGTTTCGTCGTATAGATATAGTATTGAACGAAATTATTAAACGCTGCTGAATTACATAAACCTTAATTTTAACGGTTGTATATAAATTAGAACACTAAAACACAAAGTCGTGTACATGTCTGTACTTTGTTATGGATTGGTTATACGAGGGTGGATTGAAAAGTACTCGGCCTAACACAGATCCATTCAATTCTAAAAATCAAATCTACCCACATTATTTAGTTCAGTTCAGATTAGCTCATTGTGTGAAACTTGATTTAATAATGGGAGATCGCAGATTAAAAATTAGAGAGATAGCCGAGATTATAGGCATCTCTTATGAACGAACTCAAAACATCATTGTCAACGAGTTGGGTTTCCACAAGGTGTCTGCGAGGTGGGTTCCGCGACTGCTTTCAGTTGAACAAAAAAGGACGCGATTGACTATTTCACGCGACTGTTTGGAGTTATTTGAAGCCGATGCAGATGATTTTTTGAATCGTTTTGTTACTACGGACGAAACATGGGTTCATTACTGTACACCGGAAACAAAACAACAATCAAAACAGTGGAGAAGACCTGGTTCACCACCCCCTAAAAAGGCTAAGTCGATTTTGTCGGCAAATAAGGTGATGGCTTCAGTATTCTGGGACTCGCAAGGTGTGATTATGATTGATTATCTTGAAAGGGGTCAGACTATAAACTCTGATTACTACTGCACCTTACTACGTCGTTTACGAGAGGAAATAAAAGAAAAACGTCGAGGAATGCTCAGAAGAAAAGTCCTGTTTCATCAAGATAACGCCCGTGTTCACACGTCAGTACAGTCAATGGCTGGAATTCACAACTGTGGCTTTGAACTGTTACCGCATCCGCCGTATTCACCTGATCTGGCACCATCAGACTTCTTTCTGTTCCCTAACCTAAAAAAGCACTTGGGAGGTCAAAGATTTTCGACAAACGACGAGGTCAAAGCAGCTGTAGACGCATATTTTGACTCTAAGGAAGAATCATTTTTTTTAACGGTCTAAATGCTTGGAAGGGGAGGTGGCAAAAGTGTATTGAACTTGATGGTGATTATGTAGAAAAATAAAAAGGTAACTGATTTAGTATGTGTTTATTTTCTTGGTTAGGCCGAGTACTTTTCAATCCACCCAGATAGTAAATATCAGAGCTTCAATATCATCAATATACTATATTTTAATTACATAGACCCAACGATGTATTTAGGCTCAGCCTTGCGAGGTCCGGGCGGCAACGTTAGAAGGGCCTGCAAATACCAACATCGTTAGCATTTCTAAAATGGTTCTATTATTGTATCCCATTCTACACATGTCTGTACTCTTTTATGGGTTGTTTACAGGGAAATATAACTTGAATTGAAGAGTCGGTGGTATGTAACTAACTGGTGGTAACATTCCTATGGAGGCATCCTTCTAAGTTGGGTAGTACAGGGCCATTCTCCCGTGAAGCAGTAGTGTGCAAACATTACTTTGTTTTTTGATCTGAAGGTTACTGAGAGCTATTGTACGAGTAATAACTGGATATTTGAGACTTAAGAACTGATGTCTCAGGGTGGCGAACGCATTGTGGTGCCACAGAGAAGTGTTCTGGGTTACAGCTCGTCTCGTCACTTTCTTCTATTAAATAAAGAAACGGTAAATATTGCTGTTATAACCTTTCGAAGATATTTTCAGATTCTAACATAAGTTGTCATCTAAATGATGTAGTGCTTTGACTTTACACAGCTTGCGTTGAGTCATTTATTATAAGCAATGATAGCAAATGATCATATTGGTGATTAATTGGTCCAAGCGTAGAAGCACCTTGGATTGATCCTTAAAATAATGAAGAATGAAGCAGGGTTGGCAACGTAACTACAAAAACAAACTTTGTTGTATGTGAGTAATATCTTGAGTGTCGCACATATCGTGTTAATTTTAGGTACTCACATAGGCCTTTCCCATTGATTGCCACAAAAGTGTGTACTTCTCTTTTTGGGGGGATTTTGCAATAGTCGCCACGCCTGTCAGGCGGGTTGGCAGCCGCAGTTATTAATTTAGATGTTCCATGAGGATGCAGCTGCCCATCTTCTGGTTTTAATTTTCCCTCTGTTGACTTTTACGACACCTACAGATTGAGATGGGCTGGTAGTTTCCCTTAGCCGCCATCTCACGTTACTATAAATTTACATATTTTATATTCATTTTATATTTAAACAAAAACGATGCCCCGCAGTAGGTTTTTTAACTGTATTTACACGAACATAAATTTCGCATGCACGACACAACCAGACCCGAAAATCAACGATTTGTATAATTGCACAAATGTAGGCTCCGGCTGGGACTCGAACCCAGGACCCGCGGGACAGAAGTCAGGTACGCTAACCATTGCACCACACGGTCGTCAAATTGTACTATATTACAAGTTGCTATTGCTTTATTGTTAATAAGGAGATAAATTTCGTTGACATAACTGACATAAATTTTTTAAATGAAAATAAGTAACACAGCACCTTGGCAAATCAATCACTTCTCACTGATTTACTCGGTAGCAGACCCGGGTCGTTGGCATACATGATAGGTCTGCCAAGATCGTTCCGCACAGACACTACGTGACAGATTCCCGACGATTCTAGGGTTTCAATTAACGTTGCATTACTGTCACACGCGATAATGTTGCGATAATTACACCAAATTAAATTTGAATCTTATAAGATACTTGCTGTGCTCCACGGTTTCACCCGCCATTTAAATTAATACAAAGCACTATAAGGGTCGTGGCGTAATGTTATATAGCCTATAGCCTTCCTCGATACATGGGCTATCGAACACTAAAATAATTTTTCAATTCGAACCAATAGTTCTTGAGATCAGTACGTACAACCATAGTCTTCAGCTTTATAATATGAGTACAGATAACGTGCCTACCCCAGGGCCAATAATAATAATAATTTATTAAACCAAAGACTTTAGATAATGATGAAATATACATAGAACAATTTTACCAAAAACGTGATCTAATCAAATCCTTATGACATTATATATATTTTCGGTGATGTAATTGCTGTTAGCCTTCTCGGCTTTTACAGCTTCATCGGATACTTCCTTATGATATTACATGTCTTTAGTAGCCGTGCTAGGGCACAGACCTGTGTTACAGCTGCTAAGCCTTCCCTGATTTTAAATAACAATTAATAATTAATATTAACCAGAAAAGAACGCAAAATTACGAAAAAAAACGCAAAAGTGGGTAAAAGGAAAAAAAAAAATAGATTTGTTAGTTGTGTAGTTATTCTGCCGGGAAGCAGTAGTGTGCAAGCATTACTGTGTCGGTTTGAAGGGCACAGAGCTAGCGTAATCACTGGGCGTATGAGACTTAAGAACTGATGACTCAAGGTGAAGGGTGCAGTGTGGTGTCACACAAAAATTTGTTATGGGCAGCGGTTGCGCTTACCATCAGGTAAACGTTTTGCTCGTATCGTCACTTTAAGAAATTAAAAAAAAAATTAAGTATATGTTGATCAATTCGTAACATGTAAATATATGTAGTAGAGTAAACGGTTGCGTCACTGACCTATACCTAATTTTGTATAATGGTCTGGAAGAGATAGCCGCGTGGTGGCGGCTCGTTAAAAGAATACTACCACTCCATCTCATCTAATGGATCTCGTAAAAGGCGAGTAAGAAATTAAACTGCACTGTGCACCCAACAGCGCATGGCGGCGATGGGCTCACCACCTATCACACCAAGTGCATTATATTGTTTTGGTGAAACGTGGATTGTGGCAGTCATCTGTTTTTGCAGTGAGTGCCCGGTCTCTGACTACCCCTTATGGGATACAGTCGTGATCTCATGTATGTATGTATGAGTTAGGAGTTTTCGACAGTACCTACTTTCAAATTTAAATAATTTGATAGTATTTTTGTGTGTTTTGGCTTAGAATATTTTCTTCTCCTTTAGCAGCTTGTAAACGGTCAAATACTGGACATATGCCTCTTCCACAAAGGGAAAACATGCCTTTATCATAAGTCTTGGCAAGCGGACCTGTAAGGCCTAACACGTTGCTGCCCTACACTGGTCTCTGTATTTTAAATTTGACATTTTCCTGGTATTAACCTTAGTATACTCCTACGTAACCAATGGTAAGACACGAGTTGGCAAATTGTCTTACTCCGCCACCACACGAATAGACACACTTAATTTTGTTCAATTCTTATTCTGTCCATCCTATAGTTGTCTGGAAGAAATCGCTTCTCATTGTACTACTTACACAATAAACAGATTACTATGAGTACCTAATAAATCATCATCATCATCATCATCATTTCAGCCTATCACTAGTCCACTGCTGAACATAGGCCTCCTCCACAGATTGCGACAAAAATTTGTGGCTCTCATTTTGGGGGGATTTTGACATAGTTGCCACGCTATGCATGCAGGTTGGCGTCCGCAGTTTATTTATTTAGATGTTTCGGGAAGATGCTGCTGCCCATCTCCTGGTTTTCATTTTCCCTCTGTCGACTTTTATGACACCCACGGTTTGAGATGGGGTGGTAGATTCTCTTCCAGCCGCTACCACATGTCTGAGATCCGCCAGCGACTCAGCCTAATAAATGGAGTGCTATGGAGTCAATATAGACGAATTACATGAGTAAGGGAAGAACTAATTGTTAAGAAGTCGACTACTAGTGCTATTTAATAAGTCATCATCGTATTTTTTTGCCATATTGTTAAAACACTTGCTCGCTCTGATTAAATAAGAATTTTGAATGTAATTTGAATTTTTAAGGATTCCTATGCAGGAATCCGTCTAGGTAGGGCCAGTTATTCTGCCGTGAAGCAGTAGTGTGCAAACATTACTGTGTTTCGGTCTGAAGGGCACTGATTGCTAGCGTAATCACTGAGCATATGAGACTGATCTCTCAAAGTGACGGGCGCAGTATGGTGCTACTCAGAAATATTCTGAGTAACACAGCATCTGTAATGTGCAGACGTTGCACTTACCATCAGGTGAACGTTTTGCTCGTATCGTCACGTTATCAAATAAAACAAAAAACGCTCGGTACATGTAGTTTGCATGATCTGCTACATAGGCCTAAACATAGGCCTAAACATAGGCCTAAATATAGGCCTAATAATCGGTAATACGATTATTAGGCCTATATTTAGTCGAAATCTGTAAGTGGACAATGCACTTACTTGATTCTTGATTTTTAATGGAATTGTTGTCTACTGGCTACAGAGATGATTACTCACCAAGAATTAGATTCTTTGTAAGTAATTTTGAACTCACTTCTCTTTTGTAATTTGCGACCTGCCGTTTTCATGTTAACGTTGAACGTAATAAAATACAACAAGAAGGTAATCTATTCAAGTTTGATCTCACGCCAATGGATGGTTTCCCACGTCAATTATAAATCGAAAGTTTAAGTGAAGCCGATGGTTAAACTTCAAAAGATGATCGGATAGACATTATTAGCTTTGAACTCGTTATAAATTTCAATCCGTAGATATTTTTCGATGATATAGATTTCAATAGACTACTTTGATGTTAAATGAAGTCTGTATTAAAATAAAGTGATTCGCAAGACATTTAATGAAACGTATTTTACAGGTTACTCTATTCAAAATGAGTTTATTTAAATTGTTTTTTGTTCTATATAGCATAAAATAAAACATGTATTTTTCATTTATAAAACGGTGTTTTTATTCATTTTTTGTTATGTCTATGTTATCGCAACATAATAGATCCATGATGCAACTTGAAATTCATGGTAACCCCTGGTAATTTTGACTGCTGCTAATTACGGAAGATGTGAAGACCGCTCCATTTAGAGGTCCGAGTATCTGACTTCTACGCTGCGGGTCCTGGGTTTGATTCGCAGCCGTAGCAAATATTTGTGTAAAACATATAGGATATTCTAATGTCTCACTCATCTTCCATCATTCCCACACTCATTCATTTTCCCTCTCCCATATATGCTATGATATATGGATATCGCCTATGAGACCCGACACAGTATCCGGTAAATGCATCAGCTACCTTCACATGTAATGGCGAACTGTAACAGGAACAAGAGGTGCAATTACTGGCAACTCTATATTCCATCACAGTACTGAGGGGTAAAAACAAAACCTTCTTTGTTGAGAAGTAAGCCCTATCATCTGCTGTGTGTGGCGCGCGAACATTTAACAGGAAAATATATTTAAATTCATAATATTTATTAGCAGCCAAGAAAGATCCGAAATTTTAGTATGTTTCTTTATAGGAGAAAAAGTCGAGACGCCCTAATGTTCGCCTAATAGTAAGTGCAACGTCTGCCCATAAAAATGCTGTCCCATTCAGAACATTTGTCTGTCACACCACATTGCGCTCGTCCCCAGAAATATCAGTTCTTAAGTTTCATAGTTAATTACACTAGTTCTGAGTGTATTTCAGGCCGAAACACAGTTATGTTAGCACACTACTGCCTTGAGGCAGAATAACGATGACGCCACACTGCGCTCGCCACCCTGAGATATCAAGTCTTAAGTATCATATGCCCAGTGATAACGCTAGCTCTCAGTGCCCTTCAGACCGAAACACAGTAATGTTTACACACTACTGCTTCACGGCAGAATTACATTCACTGGCAAACCTACGTAGACGGTATTACTTTTACATTTGGTTTTGAAAAAAAAAACAATTATTTCACAGTGCGAACTTCTTTATTCCGTATAATATTTTCAATGGCTCGCAACTGTCCCTCGTTTGAATTTAATGTCGATTTGACCTCAACATTGTTGCCATTTTTGAAATGTATTTAAATGAGTTTGTCGTCGAACATAAAGCAGTGACTGCACAAGAGTAGGCGGACGTCAACGCGACCATTGTGTACGCCCAGTGCTTCTAAAATTAGGACCGGAAAAGTCACAAGTAACAAACGGTACTGATTTCATATATTTACGGCAACCAATTAAATTATGTTTATGGATTTTGTCGCGTTTCATTAACTTTAAGTTTCTGATGTCCCGTGCCAATTTGGGTTCGATCTACGTGAAAAACGGTTCCGTCTGCGCTATAGGTCGCGGGTGCGATTGTCGCGAGTAACAGATATTTGAATGGCCTACAGAAAGTTGCACCGGGTCTTAATGTATGTGTAGGTGCAAATCGCACCCGCGATACGGAAACTATGTAAGCGCGGGTCCACGTTTTATAAACATAAAAAAGCGGGTGACATAAGTAAAACTATTAGACATTAAACATTTGATTGAAATGAAAATAAATAAACATATATTAACAAAAATATTCACTCTAAAATAACTGCTCAGTTTATAAATAAATATTAATTAACAATAACAGAAACGTAGCATGAAAACACTGTACTCAAGTTTGATCTTGAAATTTTACTTTTATTGCGCTCAAAAAGTTTCACTTCAAACAACAAATATTATATAATATATACATATATTTTTTTTAAACTGACACAGAGCAATGAAAGCAGTGGAACGAAACGGCACGCAAAATGCAAAGTTTATTTTAGAACTAATTAGTATTCTGCGCGCATACAATTTGCGCGCCTTCCCATGCTTGTTTTCTATTGCTACTGCGTTTTACGTATTTATCCACATATATTTCTACGTTTCTATCGTTTTATGTGTTAAATTTGGCTTATTAACAATAAAAAAAATTATTAAATAATAAAATAGGAAGTTTCATATTTAGTATAGTTTCGATGGAGATCAGTTTAGAAAATCCTTTTTTTTATGTTTTTATTGATTTTAAAACAAGATCTACAAATAAGTATTAAATGTTGCATCAACAGGACATGAATAATGTTAAAATATTTTTCCTTTTTTTTTCTTACTAAAGAAGAAATACATATTTATTCATAGCATAACATGCAGCACAATAATTATCCAAATAAATATAAATAAAAAATCAACCGTCATAACTACTAATAGAGACATTAGCAAGCAACCATTGCATAAGGTTATCAAAGATACTGTCCCTGTGACTTCTTTTGCGGTCGTGACATTATGTTTTCTAAAAGTGGCGTGGCTCGCCACCGGAAGTAGCATTAACACAAAAACACATATCGTTGGTTTGGGATGGCACTGTGCTAATAAATAATAAAAACATACTCACATTAAAAAGACAGTTTAAGTTAATTAAAATAGTCATAGTGCGTTGTTTTTATATAGAGTAGCACAAATCGATTCATACTCATTGGCACAGAATTCGTCTGAATAGATATATATTCGATAGGGATAGTTAATGGCAGAGAAGCGACGCGGTCGAACGCAGGCGAAGACTGACAAGCCGCCGTCCTACATTATCCTGCATTGGTATTCGGGAACCGCATGCCTACCGTTAACTGACAACCCTATTTATATACTAGACCAAACTACATTGAACCGATTACCTGCACTAAAATACAGACGGCCTGGAAACAAACAATGCCTCGTGAAAGGTCCACGCTCGTCGGCCGGATTTTATTTTGAGTGCCGCCTGTATTGCTAATGACCGATGTGTCACTGGCTGTTGTCTTTTTTAAATCTATTTCGAGACGTCGGCCGAATAGAAGGCAATAATTGCTTAGTATTAAAATTCCGATACTGAAGATGTATTGATACTTACACTACGAATTAATATAGATTAAACAACAATCTGATACTGAAACAATGTTCAAAAAGAATGTTTATAGGTCGCATGGTAAAGAGTGAGTGACTGACGGACTAACTGTGATACAATAAATGTATGTATACAGTGCAATTTTTTTATTTTATTCGATAAAGTGATGAAACGAGCAAAACATTCACCTGATGGTGCAACGTCTAACCATAACAAATGCTGTGTCACCCAGAAAATTTCTGTGTGACACCACACTGTGCCCATCAACCTGAGACATAAGTTCTTAAGTCTCATATGCCCAGTGATTACGCTTGCTCACAGTGCCCTTCAAACCAAAACACAGTAATGTTTGCACACTACTACTTCACGGCAGAATAACTGGCCCTGGAGTGGTACCTAACTAGACGGATCCCTGCAAAGGAATCCTGCCACCAGTAGTATATACATACATTTATTGTATCACAGTTAGTCCGTCGATGTCATAATTCCGTGACGACCGCGCGTTTCTGTGGTCAGCGTATTTGACACGGAATCAATGGCCAGAGTTCGAATAATACGGGTAGAAGATAATATTTGTGAAGTGGATCATGCTACTGCTGCATACTGCCAGTACATCGGTAACATCTTAAACCTTAGCAACACTTAATACCAGGTGGATTACTGGTTAAAATCAGCGTGTAATAACAAAACCTTTGGTGGATATTAATGTTATTGTCAACTAATTTGATTTTTTTTTGTGGGGGCTACCGGCAAGCGGCTTACCTGATGGTAAGTGATCACCGCCGCTAAAGAACCACCAGAGGAATTAAGGATGTGTTGCCGGCCTTGGAAAATAGAGTAGTATATTTCTTGACGGTCCCTTAGTCGTATCGGTCCTGAAAAACTGACCGCTTACGCAGCAGATTCCATAAAGTGGTCATGCGTGGCAGGAAATTGTATATTCGTTAGTAATCGTTTTATGTACTTTTCAATAATTTTTCGAAAGCAATCGTTCGGAATACTTTGTCTTCAATTGACATTTTTGGTTTTTCTTAGATAGCAAATGGCGGTAAAGGTGATATTACAAACACATTAAAGTAGGTACTTTAATGTACCTTTAATACTTTTAAGGGTAATTTTAATGCTCTCCCTGATGAAGGAAGGTAAGTTACTTTGCTAAGATCCGCATGCAAAATATAAAAATGGTGTATATTACCTAGTTTTTTGAAGAGCACCGCCCGCCGTCCCTCAGTAGCGTGCACAAGCAAACTAACACCGCCACCAGGATTGTGCACGCTACTGAGGGAGGGCGGGCGGTGCTCTTCAAAAAACTAGGTAATATACACCATTTTTATATTTTGCATGCGGATCTTAGCAAAGTAACTTACCTTCCTTCATTATAATGGATTTCCGCAAAGTAACGCCTGATTCTATTAACTAGCTCTCCCTGGTCCCTATTCTTTAACATTTAGTGTTTATAAAGCACTCAGAACTTTATATTATTGTTTTTATGTCTGTAACGAATTTCTTGATTGCTTTAATGGGTTCTGGTTACACACAATCTTGGCACAGTTAATTTAGATTGTAGGCCGAGTATGGTTATGTTTTTAAATAGGAATGTGTATTTTGTAACAGATCAAAAATATCATTCCATCCTTTAGTATTAAGGTTGCAAATTTGTAAGCAGATTGGTTACTAAAAGAAGACCGCGAGAAACAGTACACGTCATAGAAGTGAAATATATGTATTAGAAATTATATTAAAATAAAAAATAAATGTATGGGGGATGCATATGTTCAACAGTGGACCAAGATAGGCAGTTGTTAAATGATGATGATGATGAAGAAAAATACATCTGTATATTAATACGTGAAGAGAAAACTTTGTGATCCTTTGTTATGGATATTGCGCGAACGAACGAGTGTGATATTTAGCATAGTTAAAGTTGGTATGGAGAAGAAGCGAGGAAGTTAAAATTATATAAAAAATGTGTTACAAACACATTAAATTGAATAAAATAATACACTCATTATTTACGTTCATGCCAATGTCAATCACACAACAGACCTAGGTCAAATAGTCGCACAGAGAAGAGATTGTCGCCATAGATTTTCAAATGTTGTTAACAAATAATTACCCAAAACCTCAATAACGTTCAAACTTAAAAAAAAATATGAATTACGGTCGAATTCCGACCACTGATGGGACAAATATGAATTAACAAAAATGGTACTCACTGTAAAAAAAATTCTCAGTCTAAAAACAATTATTAATTAATTCGATCAATATTAATTAAGAATAACGAAAACGTTGCACCGCGCCCAAAGAAGATTTACTCGGAAAATTGTAATTGGTCACCGCTAAACATGTATATGGGCGCATGCCTGATCACCATGTTTAAAAATAATAAATTAAGAGTTGTAAACTTAATTACTGTATATTGTAAAAATCATTTCATAGTTAATAAGATTTATGTAAGCAACAATTAATTAATAATAACACTTGGAGAACTATTTATTGTTTAAGTGAACTTGTATTGACTAAAATAAGTATTGATAAAAATAAGAGATTATTGTAACTTGTAAATAATAATAGTTTAAGATTACCTTTAATTATAACACATCAATAATTCTAAAATATTGTAAGACTAATTTATGAATAGTCACTTTCTTGTTTATTAGTTAAATAAGAAACTAAGAACCGAATTGTCGGTAATTTCATCTGAGACGCCAGAGGGCGCTAGCTGGGCAATTCTTAAGCCGCCAGCACAGAGCCACGATAGACATTCTGGACCAATCCGTGGTTCGGTGCTGACGTGCTGTTATTAAGTTAAGTGCTGTTTTTAAGTCTTTATTGTTAATTAAATTTCTAATTTTTTTTTCTCGTTAATTTCTAACTGTTAATGAAATCTCTATTAATCCTTTATCACTTTGATTTTAAAATGTTTGATTTACTTTAAATAGTAAAATAAATTTAACTCTAATAAAACTGCTTTTATTGTTCTTTGGTTGGTTTTTAGTTATTTCAATTCATATTCTTATCATTTGCTGAGTGATGTGGAGAACATGACGTCAGCCATATTGACATCATGCTTTTTAAAAACAATTTAGGAGCCTCTGCTCCGTCATGTATTATTTGTAGCTCTTCAAATACGAAGGAAATAATAATAATAATAATCATCATCATCATTTTAGCCGATCACTAGTCCACTGCGCTAAAATGCTGCACAAAAGTTTGTAGCTCTCGTTTGGCAGGCGGGTTGGCAACCGCAGTTTATTTGTGCAGATGTTCCAGCGAGATGCTGCTGCCCATCATTCTGGTTTTAATTTTCCCCCTGTCGACTTTTACGTCTGTGGGAGACGGTATAAGATGGGGTTGGGGATCCCCTTAAGACGCTCTTATTAAGGTAAATTGTGATGTAGGCCACATAAGGAACGTCATAGTCGCTTAGCGAGCAATGAAAACTGCTATGGGTGTTTCTCTGCGAAAGTAGCCGTATCGACGAAATCACTAAAATAGCTCACATAGCCCTTAGGATCAGCATATAGACCGGAAAGAATTTTTACTTTTAATCTATTTCTAAATGTAAACATAAATACTTACAAATGCGTTACTTAGCGAACTTCGTTAGTTTAATGTAGTCACTTACCTGAAAAAAGAAAGAAAATAATTAGCTTAATGTATATATTGATACTAATACACAAGTAGTAGGATTCTTATATAAGAATCTGTCTTGGTAGGTTAGGCCAGGCCAGCTAGGGCCAGTTTCTCTACTGTAAAGCAATAGCAGCTGAAGGGAAGTGATAGGTAGTGTAATGACTGGGCATATGGGAGTTAAGAACTGATGTCTCAGGGCGTAGTGTGGTGCCACGCAGAAATGGTCTGGGTGGCACAGCATTTATTATGGGCAAAGTTGAAGAAAGTTTTGGTCGTCTCGTACGCCGCGACATTCAAAAGAGATAAGCAGTTTAGGTACAGTCAGTGCGGTCCGTTTGGATTTCCGCAAACTAACGCCTGATTCTATTAACTATTTCTAATCCTCACTACTCTTTAGATATATTTTTATAAGTTAACTATAATCCAGCTAGGTTGATTATTCAATTTTCTAAATCGTATCGCGAAACCAAAGTTTTTTTTTCAATGATATTTCGTTAACACGTGAAGTCTGTCAGCTCGCATAGTCTCCAACCCTTTCAAAAATGAGGTAAGGCCACTGCAAAGGAAACGGACAATTACAAGCTTACTTTACTTTTTAGCCGACTTCTAAAAAGAAGGAGGTTTCCAATTTTTTTTTATGTGCGTTCACATAAAAAATATATACACCGTTTATTTGGCGTAATGCCCAATAACCGGTATATTTCTTTGTATAAGAACCTATTTTAATGATTTTTTTTTATAAGAAAGGGACTCGTAAGGGTGGTCACGTATCATATTTGGTCAAGTTCTGATGATGGGCCGTGGTAGCTCAGGGGCTAGGCGCTCACTTTAAATTTCATAGTATGCGAGTGACCTGGGTTCAACCCGGTGCCGGCACCACTACAATTGTTAATTGTAATTTTAAGAGATGATTTACCACGTGCTCGGCGGTGGAGGAAAACATCGTGAGGAAACCTGCATGTCTGAGAAATAAAAAAAAATATTTCGAAGACATGTGCAATCCGCCAACCCGCATTGGAGAAGCGTGGCGGATTCTTCCTAGCTCCAAAACCCTCTCAGAAATGAGAAGAGGCCTGTGCTCAGCAGTGGGACATGTATTCTTACTAAACTATACTTTTTTGATGATGGGATCCATGAGAAAATCCTGAGTCTTAGATCTGCCGCGTCAGTCGGTTTTTTTTTATTAAATAGTTATATGTTTATATTATTCATCATTAATTAAATTTTGAATCTTAACTACGAGTATTTTTATATTGTCGATGTATGTATCTGTATGTGTCATGATATAGTGATAAACTGGTTCTGTACCTTGTAATCGAAATACGAATCATACAATAACAGTGCAAAGATTCATCATGTAACTGAAATGTCTTTGTACATATTTTTAATTCCGTTAAAATTGCGAGTGCAATAACGCGAAAGTAATCCGATGTTACACATATTTTATGAACTATGCGATTGCAACGCTTCGGGCGCGCGCTTTAATTCGAATTGTTTTTTTTTATAAGGCACCAAAATAGTTACACAAATAGGAGAAGTATTTTGCATTCATTTTTTATTCTTCAATTAAATTTCGGATTATGCTTTGCAATGATTTTTGTTTGCTTGTATAATTAAAACTACTTTAAAGTTATTTGCGTTTGTCTATAAATAAAAAGAAGTCTTCTTCACCGCTTTTCGACCACGGTTACAACTTCCGAATACAGATGGAAGATATCAAATTCGCAGAACATTTTATAGAGCCTTTAGTGTACGCCCAAAATCACGCACTCACTCCTCTCCTACCCGCGCCCGATGTAACAATCAAAGGATAAGATCGGACCTATGCTAGGATGTAGTGTCAGAATCACCAACGAATCACCACAATCACAATACTGTATTTTTGCACAAATATTGGTTTCGGCTGGAATTTGCACCCAGCAAGGTAGAATAGCACATACCGCTTTCCTACCGAGGTGGTAATAATCATGGGCGAGGAACTTTTGTTTATGTCAAAAAGGCGAGAATTCGTTGCAGTCCTTGACTTAGATCAGATTGGAGCCGTTCGTTCGTACGACAATATCTTACTGTCGTCCGTGAGTGCCTGCATCAATCAACGTCACGGACGGTTACCGCCCACTTGGCAGTGACATCGCGGTTCCGAGACAATTCGAGAATATAAAGCTTGACCTTCCACAACGAACGAGTACATTACTTTTTTGTTTAGGCCGACATTTGATTACAGTGCTGTTATAAGTCAACGATGATGACCAGTACGGTAAGCGAGTTAGTGAAATTCGTTAAATTTTACGGTGTACTAGTGCTTATTTGTCACTCATAAATAAAACCGCGTGTATAAAAAAGTAAAGTTTCAGCCTATAAATGTCCCACTACTGAGCACAGGCCTCTTCTCATTTCTGAGAGGGTTAGCTAGGAAGAATCCGCCACGCTGCTCCGATGCGGGTTGGCGGACTTCACATGTCTTCGAAATATTTTTAATTTCTCAGACATGCAGGTTTCCTCACGATGTTTTCCTTCACCGACGAGCACGTGGTAAGTCAGCACTTAAAATTGCAATTAACAATTTTAGTGGTGCCGGCACCGGGAATCGAACCCAGGACACTCGCGTACTATGAAATTAAAAGCCAGCGCTTAGACCCTGAGCTACCACGGCTCTGAACCGCGTGTGCTAAAGTATAAATTGACGATTTCTGGGTCTGGCTGTGTTGTGATTGCCCCGTGTCTCTGCCGCTTCATCCTATAGCCTACATCCAATATTAACGCATTATTGTTACATCGGGCGCGGCAATATGAGGACGTGTGAGTGCTCTTATGTTAGGGCGTGATTGTGGCACTATAATATCTCCTGCGCAGTTGATAGCTTCCGACAGAATTAGACAGTTGTCGCTGTGGTAGAAAATTGGCCAGGATGATAGAAATCCCAACAGACTAATATTAAGCGATATTCCGAAATCTGGCAAATATGGAAAAAGTTGTCTAACGATGTCTGTCTTCGTATACAATAAATTACCCGAAGATTTAGAAGTACTCAATACCAACTTATTCAACGAGAGACTGTAGTATAATTGGCTTAACAGTAATAATTTTAATAATACGAAAGAATTTTTTGACATGAATTTAAATAAATCATTGATAATTTATATCATTAGTTATTTTCTTAGGTAAGTGTGACAATGTAGCTCAAATAATGATTATACAATTGATTATAATTGTGTGTGTATAATTTAATTGTGATGTATTTTTTATATTATTGATTGTATATAGTTGTATTGATTATGTTTGATTATAATGAAATTTACTATACTCAACATAGCAAACATGTGAAACAATTGCACTATAACATCCACATATATTATATCATGTTTTGAGCAAATAAAGATATATCTTATATAAAAAAAATATTTTCAATCAATGGACCTTCAATAAACACCTTCAGTATATTTTTATAAAGTATTCATTAAAAAGAAGTCGAATGTGAGAAGAATACATTTATAAACGCTCATACATATCGTAGCATTCGCACTCATGAATAACATGCGGCAAAAACTCAACGCTGAAAATATCCAAACGGTGCGACATTGATGGTAGAGCGCATTGCGTAGGGTGTTTGCGAAGTAAATAAAATTACAGTTTAATTTTAATATTTCTGGTAGGTCCTTTTCAATAAATCCCAGCAAAGTATAAGTATGAAATGAAATTCGAAATCAACGTAAGAAATATAAATTTCGTTTGTCGAACTTCAATGATTTGTTCAGTGTACCGCCGTTTCGTAATGAGGTTCTTCTGACGGAGATGAAACTGGTGAAAGAAATTTCGCTCGTATCCTCTTTTTTGTAACTTATCTTCGGTAAATAATCTTGCAAATAATAGTCTCACAGACAACCGAAGCACGCTTCATGACATTTCCGACAAGACAAATTCAATAATAGATATGTTAGTGTATTCTAACAAACTCAAGCGGACAAGCCTCCTGTTCACTTACAACGCGCTGAAATGATATGGGTTGTTTTAACTTTCATAACTAATTTCTTTTAAATATTGTTTTAATATGTAAGTCAATATTTAAATTATTTATACAAAAATAAATAATTGGCTTATAATATCCAAATTTTGATGTGGGTTTTAGGAGCCAATGAGAGTTCGCCACGTTACTCCAATGAGCGTTGGTAGTACACATGTCGTCGAAATATTTTTGAGACAAGCCGAATTCGTCTCGATGTCCTACACTGCAGGGGATCTGGTAAAACTTACTGTTTTTGTTTTTGACTTAGTTGGTCAAACAGCACTATAAATTGCAATTTTTTTATTGGTACCAGCATCGAGAATCGTACACAGGTCCTTCGCGTTTTATAAAATCTGAACTTCGGGCTGATTTCTCATCTATCACGACTCTACTTAGTGTATTATAAATTCTATTCTATTAAAATATATCTTGAATTGTGGTCGTGTGAAATCGGAATATGTACATATATTTATAGGTCTCGTGAAATGCATGCCATTCGGCAGTTTTAGGCGGAACCTACTGACACTGTGTTGTAATACATTAGCGTAAGAATTGAAAATAGAAATAAAAAAAACAAACCGGCAATTGCAATCGGACAGCTTAATGCAAATGGAGGTTTAAAAATATAATATAATGCGACAGCGGAAAACATAACACGCCACTGAGGTAAGGTAGTGTTATCTTTATTACCAACATAATAAGAGTTATAGTGCCTCGTAAACATAAATATGGATAATTTGATCCATTCACGACGCGAGAGAAGCGTTAGGTGACGGATCGCAGCTGTCATACGCGATGTGACGAACACATGTAATATTCATTACCATGGTTTTACGCTGTATCGTAGTATTATGTTGTATGAGTTCAATTATGGGCAGCGAACATATAGCGACTTGCGTATTCAATATAATAATGCACTCAGGATACTGTTGCGGTTGTCGTGGCGTTGTAGTGCATCAGGGATGTTCACGGGAGTTCGGATTGATGGTTTTGCAGCCATCATGAGGAAACGATGTGCATCCCTACTGGCACGTCTCCGTGGCACCACCAGCACTATTCTGAGTGTGTTCATAGATCGGTGGGAATCTCATATGATGACGGGATGGATACAGCTCCACGTTTACAAATATTGTTTGTTTATAAGAAACATAACTAATTTTAGAAAAAAATGTAATTATTATGGATTTATTCCGAAATAAAGGTTTAATAATAATAATTATTGCTAAAATAAAGTAACGACCTATTGTCCCACTGTCACGCAGGTCTTGTCCCATTTTTGAGAGGGTTTTGAAGCCGAGAAGAATGCCACGCTGCTCCAACACGGTATATTTTCGGTGATATAATAGCTGTTAGCCTATTTCGCTTTTACAGCTTCATCGGATTCTACGGGCCCAGGTTTGGTTTGACCCAAACATAAATAAATAAATAAACTCGCGCGCTTTTTTCGCATCTGCTTTGTGTCGTCAGGTATAATATATTAAAAACTTTAAGTCATCTAATCACTGTCCGAGTGAGGGTGCGGACCTCCGTTCGGACTGTCGACTTGTGTATCGGTAACTCTGGGCGGAGAGAACCGCCCTGGATGGGATGGGGAGCAATGACTTTTGATGTAATAGTGGCAAATCATACAGAAAATCCTTGCTTGTTTTTTTTGGGGGATAGAGCAGTTTGCATTTGTAGGTATTCTATTGTATACATATTCTCTACACTTCATACATTACTTGGATTGTGTTGTCGTATGAGCGCAGCACCAAAACCCCACCAGGTATTTTTCGTCAAACCTATGCCATAACTCCTGGGGTTTTATTCTTAATTTGAAAGTAACTTCTTACGTCGCCGATTTAATTAAACTGACTGCAGAATAAAAATACAATATAAGCGTTAATAAAAAACTATTTAGTCTCTTATCTTTGTCTCGTTTTCCCGCCATTTCAATGAAAAATCGGGACCCTAGCAGTCAACAAACAGCACTTGGTTAAAGTTTTAAGGCGACGTTTTACGATGCATCAAAAAGGGTGTGTTGGCATCGCTATATGTTGGTTTTGGCGCTATTAAGATTTTGTATTAAGGTAGCGTAAGTGTTGTATAGAATTTTAATGAGACTGTCGAGGCATCTCATAAATACCCCTTTACATAGGCTATGTCGGGCCTACCGAGCGCAGTAAACTAATAATGTGCGTGACAAAATTTTCATTAATAAAATATTTCACCTGATTATACTTCGTTTTAAATTGATAGTATACGTTATTTACATATATACTGTGGTAAATAATAATTTCTTATTAAAGAACCGTAAGAAGTAGAATAACCGTATTAGCCCAGTAGCAGGGGGTGTGAATTAAATTTTTAATGGTAGACGTCTCTAGTTTCACCACCGGAGCCAGAAGCATTAAAATTGCTTATTTATTTATTTAATGATTTATATACACAAATAAATAAAGAAAATTACGTACAAAGGCATTGAGTTTTTAATATTGAAACTTCTTCTAAATTGTCCAGTCATTGGCCAGCTGTTACTGGACAAATTGAGTCAGAAGCAAATGTATTAATGTATTAAATATTATATCTACTGTGGTAATAGATAAAAATGAAGCACCACTTTTATCTATTACCATATTTTACGTGTTTCACGAATCATGTCTTTATTTCTGCCTCACGAATGCTATTAGGAAGAGAATTCCAGAGCCGTACTGCATGTACTGAGAAGGAATGGGAATAGATCTCTACGATTTTGTAGGATGGGAATTTTAAAAGGGTCCAAAGATGGGATCTGCATATTTCATCAGGAGAATGAACATAAGGGAACCGAACGCGCAAATATGTGGGAGAGGAAGGATTGTTTAGTATTTTGAAAACGAGACAGAGGATTCGAGTATTCCTGCGAAAACGGATGGGGGACGTGGGTTTAAAATTTCTTTTGATTTAGCACTAGTCCCTGAAGAAAACTGCATGTCGTGTGAATTCCACCAATCTTGATTGACACAATGTGGCAGACTCTTCCTGGTTAAAAGACCCTCTCAAAGAGATGCCTGTGCTTCAGTTAGAAATTTAAGAATGCAGTTAACAAAAGTGTCAGCAGATAATATATACTTTCAGGATTCCGAAGCCACCTTAATTCTAATTTATGCTGTCATCATAATTATGATTACTTCTCATCACAAGTCCTCTGCTCCTCCTCCTTCCACAGGCTATCACTAAGCATGGTCTTGAGCATACCTGCATCTATAGATTTCCCGCGAAACCGTGCAGGCAATCATGAAATCGTGATGATTATGACAAATCGTTTGTTCTTGGAAGGAGCCTCTGAACCAGCATTTGAATATAAACAGGCTGACGATAATAATAACATAACAACTCAGTACTTCAAGCGTGGTTTTACCAAGTACAATGTCGTTGTAAACACCCATAATTTTTACCTGCCTCCGGCGAAGTGACAGAAAAGGGAAATATATTTATATGTAGCAGCCTATGTATGTTCGTTTTTCCACCTTAGCGCCGATTTGATTTTGATGAATGAGGTGTCAATCGATTCTTTATTATGGTCCGGGTGATATAGGAACAAATCAATATGACTGATGTTACATCCAAAGAAGCTGCACTAAAAATATTTTTTTCCTATTGTATCGAGTGGGATGTCCAATGAAAGAGTCGAAAATTCTCAGTTTAAACATATAAATATACAACAATAATTAATTTAAAATATACCTATTTCTCGGTATTCTTTCTAGAAACTTACGGCTCTTTGGAACGTCTGCCCATAGCAAATGCCGTGTCACCCAGAACATTTCTGTGTGGCCCTACACTGCGCACATCATCCTGAGACATCAGTTTTTAAGTCTCATATGCCCAGTGATTACGCTAGCTCACAGTGCCCTTCAGACCGATACAAACACAGTAATGTTTGCACACTACTGCTTCACGGAAGAATAACTGGCCCTGGGGTGGTACCTACCTAGACGGATTCCTGCATAGGAATCCTACCACCGGTTTCAAATTAGACAAATTAGTTTCTCGTTAGGTTATTTTTTAATCAGTTAGTGATCTAGTTTGTTATCGGATGTTTATAATCCAAATTGGGATTGTTAAAATTATAGTGCTTATGTTCACTAGTTATGTAATGTAAATAGACACTTTAAAAATTTCATAAACATAATCAATAACTAAACAGCCATTATTCGTAATTTGTACATTTTATTTGTATTCATAATTGCCCGATTACAGCAAAGCTAAATTGTTTAATGTCACAATAACAGTGTGGTGGGTTAGGCATTTAATTGCATATTTAACACACTTGGCAGTATCTTATCAACCTAAGCCGTCAAACATAAGACGATTATATCATTTTGTGTAATCAGCCTCCACTAAGAAAACGAGGTTTAGTGTTACTCGCAATAAACCTTAATTTAATTACCAAAGTATCGTAAGTTACTGATAACTGTGCTACAAAAAATAAACTTGCTTGAGCAGCAATGACCTGATGAGCATACCAATCGTAGTCAAGAAATGATTGCATAGTCATCGACCGTTAATAAAAAAGTAAAAAGTAAGGTTTCAGCCTATACATGTCCCATTGCTGAGCACAGGCGTCCTCTCCAAGAATCCGCCACGCTGCTCCAATGCGGGTTGGCGGACTGCACATGTCTTCGAAATATTTTTTATTGCTCAGACTTGCAGATTTCCTCGCGATGTTTTCCTTCACCGCCAAGCACATGGTAAATCAGCACTTAAAATTGCGATTAATAATTTTAGTGGTGCCGGCACCGGGAATCGAACCCAGGTCACTTGCGTACTATGAAATTTGAAGCGAGCGCCTAGCCCCTGCGCTACCACGGCTCTAACGACCCTTAATACGTGTGCAGAATTCATATTGTTTGGTCATCTGGAAGTGAGTGAAAATTTAATTGTAAGATTCTATTATTACACTGTTAGTTACATACATACATACATACAGTTTAAGCTAATAAAAGCGTATTAAACCACTGTAATTACTGTCGTTAATTTAGTTATAGCACTCTACGGATATTGTAGATCCTTGCCAGGTTAGGTACATAGCCGTAATGGTGTCAAATTTATGAATTAATACGTGAAGAGGAAATCTCGCGTTTTTTATTGGAGTAAGTGACGAAACGAGCAAAACGTCCACCTGATGGTAAGTGTTCAGTTCGGTTATGAAGTCTTATATGAACAGTTACGGATTTTTTCTTGCCGCGAAACTCCGAGCATAGCCCTTACCATAGCTCGCTGAGCGACTCAAAGCTTCCTCCCGTCCTGCAGTGAAGGACCACGTCTCTGTTCTTCTTACTCGTATAATACATAACTGTAATTAACCTTGGTATGCCAAAAATAATAACAGACTACAATTTTTTTTTATTGGATAAAGTGATGAAACGAGCAAAACGTTCACCTGATGGTAAGTGCAACGTCAAATACCTAATGTTGTGTCACCCATTCTGTATGACACCACACTGTGCCCATCACCCTGAGACAAGTTATTAAGTGTCCCAGTGATTACGCTAGCTCTCAGTACCCTTCAAACCGATACACAGTAATGTTTGCACACTACTGCTTCACGGCAGAATAATGGGCCCTGGGGTGGTACCTACTAGACGGACGCCTACCTTCAGTGAACCAGAACCATTTGTGAATGGCACCACACTGCGCTCGTCCAATTGTAATATCAGTTCTTAAGTCGCATATGCCCAGTAATTAGATTAGCTATTAGTGCCCTTCAAACCGAAACAACTACCGAGACGGATTCGTACTTCGGAAGGAAATCTACCACTAGTTGGAATTCTTATCCTGCAGATTAAAACTCTTTCAATAAAATCGAACTATTATTTAGACGCATGGAAGGTGTTATTAGGTTATACCAACGCTATCGTATAATTGTTTGGTGTTAGAAATTATGGGGACAAAGGTTATTATTAGTCGTGTTGGGGCACGCGTTAGCCGCGGCGGCGGGTGGCTAATTGACTAATAGTCGGTTAGACGGTGCGATCTCAATCTATCCTGTTAAGCACTATTTTACACGCTCTGCGGCGCCGGGCCTCGTAGCTTTTCTGAGCTTTTCATAAGCAATACGGAAATCGTTTTGTATGAAATAGTATTAATACTATGTATATCAAAGTAGCCACATAATATTATTTAATTAGTCAGTATAGATTACAGATGTTTCACCAGGCTGGGATCGACTTCAGTAACATGACTCAGAAGACAGGAAAACTAATCATCGAGTCAGACGGTCATAACATTTCTTTCAATATAAATGTTTTATATATATAATATTTGGATTTTATTTATTTCTCTCATACAGACTTTGCCCTTACCATCAGGTGAATGTTTTGTTCGTCTCGTCCCGTTCTTTTATAAAAAAAATATCATACAATTGCATAAGGCGAAATCCGTGATGATAAATAAACATTTCGCATTATCGCGGCGAAAAACGATGCGGTGCGACCATGATTCATGGAGTTATAATTCTGGACTGGGAAATTAAGGGTGGGTTCGAAAAAGTTGCGTTATTGCCGATATTAAGCCGAGTGGGAGGAGGTAATGGGAGGGCGGAGAAATAGTGAGTTATAGCCCCCTTCTTCATTACCAAGTCGTTTGTTTTCGGGGTGACAATATGAGGAAAAATACACGAGAAAAGTTGGCCAAATGCTAATGAAATCATTGTTACTTATGAGAGAAATTTATTATTTCTACGCTCTTGGTAAGCCAATAAAACCAGAATACGTTTGCGGGACTAAAGATTCGTAAGTGCGGGAGTTCACCGCCTTATGTAGTACAGCAGAGTAATAAACAATCTTCACTGAGAATATTTTTCTTTTATTAAACGTCGTCTGTGAATATTGCATAATGAAATTATACAACATCATACAGAAACCGGATTCTAATAAGTCAATATAAACTTTTAATGTATTGATAATTGACGCCAAGCATGGAAACTGGTTTGCTTTGTTTGATTATTTGCACGAAACGATGCTATAAACATTCTTAGATTAATTTTCGCTTTTACACGACCCTACGGCTTCACCACGCGGCTCAACAGAAGGACGTAAGTGTATATACTGATAATTTGGTACTTATTTTTCTGATATAGTACAGCCAGGGATATTTGTCCTAGTTCCTTTATACGGAAAATACGTAGAGTACCGGGTAAGCGACCCCGGCCTCCCGAGCTACTGCTGTTTCCTGCTCCTTCTAAGATAGTACTTTTCTACACCTTATAGTTCCTTGCCCCAAGTTCATTTCCAACCTAATTATTTTCCCTTCCTCTTCCTCAAGCCAGTGGTTGCTGATGGCTAGTTACTCGTGGGAACGTAATGAGGAGCAAGAATTTCAGTACCAAAAAGGCGGTGACGTGGTTCGTCATCTGTCACGTCCGTTTCCTGCGGGGATGAAAAGTGGGCTACGGATGTGGTCTCTGCCTACCCCTTATATGGGAATAAGGTGTGATTGTATGCGAGGGTGTATGTATGTACTACATTGATTCAAAATTATTTCTTTAAGTCTTCTACTATAAACCTTTCACCATGGTCACTACAATTGCTTGCAGAGGTGTAAATACATTTTTGTTACCCTTCAATTTAATAATATATTGTGGTTTAAGTACATTCGTGCGTATTACGAGCGTAAAGACCACGAGTAGCTGGATCTCGTTGAGGCCAAGTTGTGATTTTAATTCAAATAAAGGTGACAAAAAGAACTGAAGGGTGCGTTGTTATCCTTGAGGACCATATAATATGCCTTTTTCGCCAGTAATTCGATCTCCGTTACTCTTCACTCGACATCAGAAACAGTCTGCTGGCACTTAGTGCAGGTAGGTACCACCTCAGGGCCAGTAATTCTGCTGTGAAGCAGTAGTCTACATCATCTTTATAATACTGCTGTAATTGTATATTACTTTTAAAATAACTGAAAAAAACAAATCCCGCTGGGTTACTGATTCTTTCCAGGACAGGGGCATTTCTCTGCGAACCAGTGTAGCTTAAAAAAATGACGTTCAATGAGTATTATGTAAATGATCTATATTGAATAAAAATATTCCATTCTATTCTATAAACATTACTGTGTTTCAGTTTGAAGGGCAGTGAGAGCTGGCGTAATCAATGGGCATATGAGACTTATGAACTTTTGTCTCAGGGTGATGGGCACAGTGTGGTGACACACAGAAATTTTCTGGGTGACACAAGCATTTGTTATGGGCAGGTGAACGTTTTGCAGGTTTCGTCACTTTATCAAATAAAAAAAAAACAGTCAAAGATTGTTTGGCTTAGTGACGATAGAATACTACAACAACAAAATGTATTTTACAAATACTATTTTATACTGAATATCACAGAACAATATTTATTGTCCTGTGCTGAATATAATAAGTTACCATAGGTACGTCAATATAGACTAACATATCTTCTGCAAAATTTACTGGTGCATTTAAGACTTCGATGAAATTTTGAAAAAAACATGTATGTACCTGCGAACTCCAACATATATCCAGATAAATCCGTCCCTTAATAAGGTAAAGTTTAACATTTGATATACTTAAGAAGGTTTACGTGTTAATAGCAAAAAAAAGAAGTTTCTATACTATATTTTATTTTTTATTAACTTGGGGACGTTAACCAGATTTTTGTTGGATAAAGTGAAGAGACGAGCAAAACGTTCACCTGATAGTAAGTGCAACGCCTGCACATAACAATTGCTGTGTCATCCACAACATTTCTGTGTGGCACCACATTCGGATCGTCACCCTGAAACCTCAGTTCTTCATCAGTCTTATATGCCTAGTTATTACACTAGCTCTCAGTGCCCTACAGACCGAAACATAGTAATGTTTGCACTCTACTGCTTCACGGCAGAATAACTGGCCTGGTGTGGTACCTACCTAGGAATTCTGATTCCTGCATAGGAATCCTACCATCAGTGATTCTCGTAGTGATAATAATTTCAAAAACTACTATTAGCATAAAACATTTATTATTTACATATTATATACCTTTGGATTTGAAACAGTTATATCGTTTAAATGAGTGGTAAAAGTATATAATAAAAAAGAAAACAAATTGCGAAATACAATTTTTTAACTAGATCAGTTTAGTTTTTAAGTGTTGCAAACCATATTTATTTAAATTTTCTGCCTGTCTGCTCCGTAAGCGAACATAGACGTAAGTGTATTAGTAAAAAGTAAGTAAGTAATATTTCTTACGTTCTATATTGAACATTTTATGACATAACAATGCAGTGATGTTAGTTTATAACGACGACAATGAATTACAAATAGCTAACGACAATTACATTTTATCCTCGACCGATGGATCTATCGGAGGAAATCAACTACAAGGTCTCACTAACAGCGATTGGAAGACAATTTCGTAAGACAATTATCCATTGGTTGTTTATTTCTTGTAATGTTAGATATTTGCGAACGCTAGTCGTCAGTGTAAATCGGCAGAGCTGTTAGAAACGTTTTCTAATTGAATTTTCTAGCGATTTCACCGCAGCCCGTGCGGTGTGACCTTTGCGAGGCGTTTTATTGCCTCACTATTGGGTTAAGTGTGTTTTATTTATTCAGTACATTATGAAGACGGAGAGACGCTTTGTTTTATGAGTTTCTAAATCGGAATTTTTTAATTAAATTAGCATTTGAATTTTCCCTGAAATGTTTATTGAAATGCAACATAAAAAGGTAAAGAGTAAATATTAAGTGATTGTTTTTCTCTTAAGATACATACATACGTACAGTCACGCCTCTTTCTCACTGTGGTTGGCAAAGACCACAGCTTTCCACTTGTTACGATCCTGACACATCTTTCACTTCTACTTTCATGAGTGTTGTTATAAATCATATATTTATATGTATACTTTTTGTGAGGGTATTTGAACTAGGAAAAGTCTGCTACATTATGTCAATAAAGGTAGATGAAAGATGAAGAGGTTGATATGAGCGTTTTCGTACAAGCTCGTCGGTTAATGGTACTTTTGACGTGACCATTAACTCTTAAGTGATATATGTGCGCTACAACTGCGGCGCGACATACTGGCAGTTAAAAGAGTGACGACCACCTGGTCAAGTGGTCAGAACACTTAACTTCCACACCGCGTGTCCTCGGTTTGAATCTTAGCCAAAGTACAAATTGCTGGTTTTCGGTTCTAGTTGTCTTGTTATTGTCCCTCCTCTCCTCTCTTCCTCCTCTCTGACGCTGCATCCTAGCCTACCTCCGATTTTATCGCATGAGCGTTACATACGGCGCGGTTATGTTAAGACTAGTAAGTATCCTGTTTGTGTTAATGGCTCCCGACAATGTTCGGAATTTCTCGTCATGGTCGAAAATCAGTCAGGAGCACGTCATATAGGAGTCTAGAACTCGACCGGAGTACGACGCTTTGACAGAATGTAAGCGATATTGTGAATAATGTAACTACTCGTATTATTAATCATTTATGAGACAACATAATTGATTAATAACGTAAGTTTAGGATGTTCGAAATTTAATTAGCTCTAATCTAATACCGCGTACGTAGTAATTTTTTTTTATCTCTTATATATCTCGTTATACATACATTAACATATTGCGTGATAAATCGGTTTGTGTAGGCGAGGCGAAAAGCGACGTTAAACTCATCGTAGTCGAATAATGATGCCTTGACGCCCTGTAATCAAGTTTCAATCTCGTTTAATATTTTTGGCATGATGTAGTCATTTTATTCATCTGAAATTTTTACACTTTTATTCATAATTGGTGAGCATAGACTATGAGTTATTTTCTTTGTAGCTCCTATAACAAGAAATCTTTTTCGTGAGACTTAATATGTAGAGTGACTAAGTGTGTCAGTCTGTTTGTTACGGGTTTCCTCAATAACTGTTATTCTCGACTTTAAATCTGACATCGTAATTAAAGTCTTTGCTCGCATCTATTACCGCTATTTTTTTTTAAATGCTCTTAAATATGAGAGAAATTGTAATTTTTTCGTTTTATGCACCGTGAGTGATATAGGTTAAGTCTGCTTTAAGAATTGAAGTCGCAATACTTCTTGACTTATGCCCGCCCAATATGTATGAAAAATACCTTATTTGTAATTTAATGAATGGTACGCAGGAGACGTCGTGGGTTAAAATTACAAAACAATAAAATTAGACTTTTCAAAGCATTGCAAACAGTGGTTAAAAATATTAATTCCAGATATCAATCGAATTTAAATGGGAAAATTGTAGACAATCAATAATTATAGTGCCCATCATTAATAAATAAAAATACATTATGAATGTGTTATGACACCATTTGCATTAAAACTTACAGTCATATCGTTTCCTATTAGATATAACACAAGGCTTAGCCAGCGATGCGAAAGACTAGGACCTTCTGTTGTCATTAGTATAACCTTGTCAAGTGTCGGAGCACGTTTGCTTGCCACACGTACAGACGCTGACATAAGCAGATAAGCTATAAATGGATTATAATTCAAAGAAGTACTTAAAGGGCTGGCTGACACATTAAAAGTCTATATTGCGAATACAACAAGTTTTTTTTTATTTTGATTAAGTGACGATACGAGCAAAACGTTCGCCTAATGGTAAGTGCAACGTCTGCCCATAACAAACGCTGTGTCACCCAGAACATTTCTGTATGACACCACACTGCGCTCGTGACCCTGAGACATCAGTTCTTAAGTCTCATATGCCCAGTGATTACGCTAGCTCTCAGTGCCCTTCGAAGGACAGTAATGTCTACACACTACTGCTTCACGGCAGAATAACGGTCCTAGGGGTGGTACCTACCTAGACAGATTCCTGCATAGAAATCCACAATCCGCAATCTTTGTCTACTATATTCATTATAAGATTGCGTACATTGCTTAGGAACGAAATAGTGTACTAGAAGTCGACCAAATATTCCTGTTGTTTTTGGCGCACTAAAATAGTACAGTCGTCACAACGAAGCTTATAATTGTCTAAGACCGTGGTTCGCAAACTACGGGTATGTTCCGCGGAACACAAGTGTGTCGTTGGATCTGAATAGGTGTTCCGCGATTATTTGAAAAGGTAAATACACTGGTACACATTTGAAAAGATTTTCTACTTAATATCGAAATGGCGGGCGATAGCAGATAAGTGTTCTGCAAAAAATCCGCGAAAATTTCCGGGTCTGCGAAGTGTTTCATTAAAGAAAAAGTTTGAGAACCCTGGTCTAAGCTACTGTAATTTTTAAGTGAAACACGTATCGGAGAATTATTTATTTTTTTAAAGTTAGTAGTAAAATAACGAGACTGTAAATGTCTCTCCTTGCATTTGATGGCCCTCATTCCTCTCACGGTTTGTAGCCGGATCGAATTCTTTGCACTTCTCCAGCGGGAGAAGGAAAAAGTGTTTTTTTTTATTGCTCCGTAGTGCAGGATTTTAAAAAGTGTCCTCCATTGACGCATTAACTTAAAATTGCAACTAACAACTTGAGCGGGGGTCCGAACTTAGGTCGTTCGCGTACTAAGAAATGAAAAGACCGTGCTACCTACTGCGAGCTACTAATTCATCATTCTTTTGCAAAATTTATTTTTCAATTAAGAAAAAGAAAATGTCACATTGTCAAGAAAAACAATTCAAATCCGGCGTACTCTTAAAGGCTGGTGCGACCGTTTGAAGATATCACGATTGCAATAAAATTCTATTGAAGTCACGATTTTAATATTTCTACATCGAGAAACAGCAGCTAAGTCTCGAAGAAAGTCATTTCGAGCGAAAACATACGTTGACTGGGTATTTAAATCTGTAGCATATAGCATAGCATTGATATCTAAATTCAATTTAAAACAACAATTTAGTAAATTTTAATCAGGTTTCTGTCCGCCAAGCGTGGCAACTATGGCAAGATCCCCCCAAAATGATAGCTTCAAACTTTTGTGGCAATTAATGGGGGAGGCCTATTTTCAGCAGTGGACTGGTGATGGGCTGAAATGATTATGATGAACATGAACTCCCTGGCAAAGTCCCCCCGAAATGAGAGTTACAAACTTTTGTGACAATCTAAACATAGGCCTTATGTTCAGCAGTGGACTAGTGATAGGCTAAAATAATAATGATGATGAAAATGCCTTAGTGGCTATATGCTATTCACTGGAGAGCATTGTCTCTATTTTAAGGGCCCAAATATGATGTCTACTGTTAAAAGAATCCACCTATGTACTCGTAGGTACCACTGCATTGACCGTTATTCCACCATCAAGCAGTGGTATGCAAACTTCACAGTGTTTCGGTTTGAAGGGTACTGGAGCTAGTGTAATTACACAGCGTATACCCATATATATATCGATACCTATACATGTGCATGAAACCTGCCGTAGAGCACATGAAACCTGTAGTAGATCACATGATAATAATTCACTACTGGCCAACTCCGACCACAGCAATATTTTTTTTTTTTTGGATAAAGTGATGAAACGAGCAAAATGTTCATTTCATGGTAAGTGCAACGTCTGCCCATAACAAATGCTGTGTCAGCAAGAACATTTCTGTGTGACACCTCCCTGTACCCATCACCCAGAGACATCAGTTCTTCAGTCTCATGTATGTATAACGTATAAGAGTAAATACAGAGCTAGTGTTATTTGCCTTCACTTTAAATGATGGCATGGAGGCAGGGTCAGGGACACGATACAACCTCAACATATTAAGATTCAAAAACCAATCACTAGATGTATGTCCCTGCAGCGAATTGTTTATGAGCTGATGGTTATGCTCTATTCCCTAATTTTGTTAAGAATTACACTTCCACCTCTTTCCATTATTTTATTAGTTATTTTTTATTCAGCTATGCCATCTTTTTTAATGTGAACATAAATCATTTCTGTTTCAGAAAAATATAGTCGGTGGGTGTCAGGTAAAGTAGAATAACACCTACTTTTTTCCTACCGTGGTGTCGTAAGAGGCAACTATGTTATTGTACGGACAGCTGTTATTCTTCCAGATTAACACCATAATATCCAATGCTGTCACTATACTGCTTCTGGGAACGCAACGGAGAGTAAAATTTTTTTTGACTCGTACCAAAACGGCAGTGACGTGGTTCGCCACCCGTCAAGTCTTGTTTCCCGCGGCGGCGAAAAGTGGGCTATGGGTGTGGCCTGCCTACCCCTTGTATGAGAAAAATGCGTGACTATATGTATGTATGTATATTTGAAATGGTTATACCGCCATCGGTCGGAGACCACGATATTTTCTTGATTTTGTCATGGAAGAAAGTGACGAGGCGGGCTATTCGTTCGATGGTAAGTGCAATGTCTGCCTATAACATGTGTTACTTCTTCCTACCTCTTACATGGGAGAGAGACGTGACTGTATGTATGTTATAATGCTTGATTATTTTTTCAATTGTGTATCCATAATAATATTATAAATGCGAAAGTAACTCTCTATCCCTCTGTCTGTTTGTTACCTTCTCACGGTTCCACCGTTTAACCGATCTTGAGAAAATTTCATAAAAAGATAGCTTGCATCCTGAAGATAGGCACAGGATACTTTTTATAGAGGATAGATAGGTAGGTACCACCCCAGTGCCAGTTATTCTGCCGTGAAGCAGTGGTGTGCAAGCATTGCTGTGTTTCGGTTGGTAGAGCACTGTGAGCTAGCGTAATCACTGGGCATATGAGACTTAAGAACTTATGTCTCAAGGTGATGGGCGCAGTGTAGTGTCATACACACAGAAATTTTCTGGGTGAAACAGCGTTTGTTATGGGCGGACGTTGCACTTACCATCAGGTGAACGTTTTGCTCGTTTCATCACTTCATCCAAAAAAAAAAAAAAATCGTTTATCCATGCGGACGAAGTTGCGGGCACCAGCTAGTCATTTATAATTTACCCACAAAGTGTGGAATTGTTTTTGTTATTAATGTATAAATATGTTATAATTTGTAATACAATATTTGTACTAGGATACTTACTAATGTTTTGAATTACTTTTTTTCACAAGTTTTCTTTTGTTATTTAAACTAAAGTTCGCTTAGAAGGCAGTTTCTAAGACTGTTAGGCTAATTGAATCTGCTAGCAAACGATAAGGTATAATATAATATAAAGAATAGTCAGAATTACCTTGAACGTTGTGACGTAAGTAATAAGTACGTTATAACATAAGACACATTTAAGCATTTCAAACTACAATTAAAAGGTGATTTCTATGTAAAATTAAATGTGCGACAGTTAAGATCTAGTTTGCTGTGCGCGAATGTACCAACGTAATAAGCAGGCACATAGCGGTGTCAGCATAGCGCTAACCGCACTCGTGCTAAGTGAATTGGTATACACATCAGCACACACTGCACTTAGCATCGCCTTTTATCGATTGTGCCGTTGTGGCCGACGATACCCGTTGAATATTTTTAAGCAACGGTTCCAATTTGCATACGCGATAAAGCTATATAATAAAGACCGCTCCTATCGCACAGTTTCAGTGTTGCCAGTGAAATTTAATTATGCAACTAAGACACCGTACTGAGTGCTATTTATTCTAACAAAAGGACTGCAATAAATTACTTGTAAACTAGAACAGTCTTGCCAAAATGCTATCTACTGAGAGCGATAACGAATAGGTTGTTTTTTTCCGGGCCACCGTATGTATTACTTTTAGGGATGCTATGTTCTATTTTGAATAATAAAAGGCAATGTTCATAAAAAAATATCTATGTTTTAAATGCCCAAGGTCTGTTACCAACTTTGCACTAAACATAATAAAATAGAATACAATTTGTAAGATAGTAATAGTTTTTGTCTGATTATTCTGTCACAGATTAAACAACTTAAAATTTCGTTTCATAAAATCGATGATCGAATAATCGCGTGCATCGATGCAACTGCTCGTAATCGATTGTCTGCCGTATAAAAGTGGGTCAACATAAATTGAAAGAAACCACGGAATGCGAGCATATACGATTAGGATAACCATGGTTTTAGGATATCATCGGACCTTTTGTAAAGAAAAATTGATTTTGCCATAGATGTCACGCTTGGCAAGCGGGTTGGCAGTGGCATTTTATTTATACAGATGTACTATTTTTTCTTTATGTATCATAAGGTAGATTAGGGTCAAGTCATGGCCTGATTAGAAAATAAGCAAATTAATATTATTCCAATTGGAGACGTAATACGAGTAAATTAACACTAAATTAACATCAAATTAGGTACTGGTGGTAGGATTCCTATGCAGGAATCCGTCTAGGTAGGTACTACCCCAGGGCCAGTTATTCTGCAGTGAAGCAGTAGTGTACAAATATTACTGTGTTTCGGTTTGAAGGGCACTGTGAGCTAGAATAATCACTGGGCATATGAGACTTAAGAACTGAAGTCTCATGGTGAAATCTAGCATGCATTGAATATTTGTCCTATTCACCTCATTCACCACTGCAGACAAAGATTTATACCGTAAGGGGGTGTAAACATACACACATAAAGTCACGCCGTTTTCTAAAGTAATAAGGGGTAGGCAGCGCACTCACGTAGCTCACTTTGCGTCCTCGCGGAAAACGAGACGTGACGGGTGGCAAACTACGTTTCCGCCATTTCGGGACGACACATAAAATTCTTACTCCCCATTGCGTTCCCACGAGCAGTATAGTGACAGTATTGCATATTATGGTGTTATTTTGCACGTATAAATGCTGCCCGTTCAATAAAGCCTCTTACAACACCTTGGTAGGGAATAGGTACGTGCTATTCTACTCTGCCAGACACCTGTGGGCATTAAGAATAGTATAAGAGGGTATACTGTACATATCTAACACTTCTCATTACAGTAAAAATGTTTTATTTTGCCTAATTATTTTTAAACCATAATGATATAATGCTGTATTATTTCGACACCTACACCAATTCTTATTTTGATAAATCCCAATGGGAAATGCGATAAAAAGAAATAAACTTTCACATATGTCCATTTCCTAATTTTTGTAATTGTTATAAATAATAATTAATAGAATCAAGGGAGAAATTTCCGGAAAAATTATAATGGTTAATAAAGGATAGAAAGTTCATCTGCTAAGATCCGCATGCATGTATCGCCTAGTATAGGTATTGTAAGGTTATACAACATTTGTTTTATATTAAGCTCGTAATGAAATTAATTTTCATCATCATTCGAACCAACTCAGCAATTAGTATTTTAAAGATAAGTTCCGGGATTATCCCGTTAACCCGAGCTACATGGCTTTCCTTTCTGTGGGGACGTATTTAGCTGTACTAACTTACAGAATCGCATGCCTCGCCTTCATACGCCGTTCCTTTAAAATAAATCCTACAAACTACCGATTTGTTCCAGCAAAGACTACACTAGTCGCATTGCTTTAGAACTTTTTACGGTTGTATTTTTTAAAATTCCTTCACACATTTTCAATGTTTGCTAATATATTCAGTTCATTGTTTTAATAAGTATGTCTTTATTGACTATTGTTATTGACATAACTAGAATGAATAAATATGAAGTTTTACTGGTGGTAGGATTCCCATGCACGGACTTCACTCATAGGATGGTGTTCAAACTCGTTTTTGAACACCGGCTCATGAGAATTCCTCCTCACATGCCGGTGTTCAAAAAAACCTTGTGTTTCGGTCACTGCGTGACGCGTATTCCCTTGGTGACGAGCGTAGTGCTTATCCTCATATGAACGACTCACTCCGACTTCGGTATTTTCCAATAATTTATATTGCTGTGGTGGTGGTGGATAAAAAAGTATTAAAAGTTATCAGAATATAGTGCACTTAATCAGGTATCCATTCCAAGGTAAGCATTTGCGCGGTTACCCATATTAAATATTAAAAGTTTTTTTTTTTTTTTTTTTTTATTGTTATTCCAATAAAAGATTACAAAAAATATTACAGAGTTCTTCCTCGCCACACTATAATCATAGTTTGTAGGCGTTACGCTCCTCTTCTTACTTTCCTAACGTAACATTTTTTAACATCGTTAATCTAATACTTAATAATACTTACTAAAAAAATACTTAATAAAAAAGTAGCATTTCTAAGTTAAGCTACCATATTATTTCACTAATATACAATCTTTTAATTTTCTTTTTAATGTTACTTTACATTTAATTTTATTTTTGCTTGATAATAAATCAGGATAATTATTACAAAATTTCGGAATTATGTACTTTCGAGTCCGCTTACCGTAATAATTATTTGCCCTTAGCTCAACTAATCTCCCTCTCGCTTTAGACCTTGTATATTGTTTAATATTTCTTTTACATTATATTTGTCACTACAGTATGTTTCAGTTGCAAGCAAATAATCAATTTTTTTATTTACAGCCAATATTTTACGTGTGCAAATAGCCTATTATAGTCGTCTTTGCACTAATCTCTAACTTTTTTATCGACTAATAACTTTAGGAATCTAATTTGTAATTTCTTAATATCTTCTAAGTATGTTTTAAATGTAAGTCCATAACAACTCAGTCCATAGCTGATTACTGATTCGGCTAATGCATAATAAACCATATACAAACCCCTTTTATTTAAAATTAATTTAAGATGATGAAATTTACTTTACTTCCTTATGTAGCAGTAAGTAAACAAATGATAAAGATATAATTTGTTTGATTATATTCATAATCATCGTCAACAGCCCGCAAAGTCCACTGTTGAACATAAGCCTCTGCCAAGTGTTCCCAGAATTTTCCAATATCTCCATGCTTCGTGGATTAACTAACATCTAGCTATTTTAGATCCAGCAGAATGATACCAATTTCCTTTTACTAAAACAGCTTAGCTTTAATACGAACTTAGATACTAAAAGCAAAGTTTACCACATTGCAAACAAAAAGTAATAAAGTAGGGCATACTATTAGTTTACTCTTTTGAAAATAAAAATAGCGTGGGTAAACAATATTATATCGCAGCGTAGCGTAATATTCTACAACGAGCAAACAGTAAGTCTGCAGGCTATCCCCGCAGATCGTAATAAAATCACAGATACAAAATTGATACCACAAAGAACCTAACTTATCCGCGGTGCAGGTACAAAGTGCACCTACCACATAAAGAACCTACCGCATCGGAAAATATCTTTATAGGACTTGTGACATTTCCACCCTCTCTTTGTTGAATTACGGAGTACATTTCACAAAGATAACATAGTTTACCTCTTTTACAGGATGATAGACGCAAAAATGTACCCGTTTTAAGAAATAATGCGGATTGCTTTACCGGTACGTCTATGCAGATCTCTTTTAAGATTATGTTCATGTAAATACGAGCACAGGGAAAATAGTAATGGATACACAGTTGCTTTCAGGCGGCGGGAAATACTTGGAAGTAATATGAATTTTTAATGACATCTTTGAATGCGTGTTAAGCCTGGCTTACAGAAACTACTTTCAAAAACTGTTAGTGTTGTTTCACATTTTATTTTTAAATATAGTTTCAATAATCACGTGTCAGTTTAATAAACTAAAACTTATCTATGTCGCCACATGAGAAGGTCAAGAAATATTTCATACATTCCATAATCACGCTATGAAAGCTTTCTGTATGCGAACTATATATATCAACATCTAAATATTACTAGTTGGAGGAGACGTTCTCCCTAGATCAGACAATTCGAGCTACCCTTTTCCTTGGCAATATAATCCGTCAAAAACTTATAGATTTATAAAGTAATTTATGTTGGTGCATACAAATGGAAAATATGTTGAAAATAAAGGTTGGCAAAATCTGTATAAAAACAAAATATTTCGTGAAATTGTGAAATATTTTCAATGTACTGTATGTCACTGTAAACTGTATTCAATGTTACCTGTCACTGAGATAATGGCGCTTATTGCACTTAAAACCTACAATAGTATAATATTCCGAAAAAATCACAATCATTCTACGTACTCCCGTGATACTCGAGTTTCCATTTTATTGAGATTTAAAAATATTTCCTCGCGCTGTAAAGGTGAATCTCGCGCGCACCCCTTTCAAATATTTATGACTGACGCGATACGATTCCATCGGCGAGCCACGAGTTGGGCGTGAAAAGTTGATGCAGTTTCCGCCTCTATACCCATCACTCAGCCCGAACGTGAGCCGGCAAATTGGTTTTAATAAAACAGAGGTTCTTCATCAGGGAGGTTTGTTCGTTCAGTTTTATTATTGACAAATCAACTGCAGCTTAAACCTATTCTGAATGCTTTGTTATAAAAATAGGACATTGCTACAAATACAATCACGATATATGTTAAGTGTAATTTTATTCCTTACTAGCTGCGCCCCGCGTTTTCACATGCGTAAAAAAGCCGACCCCGATCGATGATATACATATATCCTTTCCTATTTGAATCGGATTTTAGGGTTTTAAGTATTTTGCGCGGAACCCTAATTATTTTTTTTAGATAAAGTAGCCAAAGTTACCCGTTATAATATCAGCTATCTGTCAGTGAAAGTCCCGACAAAATTGGACCAGCGTTTCGGAGACTAGCCGGAACAAACAGACAGACAGACAGACAAAAACATCAAAAATTGTTTTTTTTTATAAGTACCGTATATACTTTCATAAGCTTTGAGTTAAAAGCGGTTATTTGGTTATTACAAACAGACACTTAAATTTTATTTATTTGTATAGATTTATTAAATACACGGTCTTGGAAATGCCTTTTTAAGCTAACGAACAGGCTACTACAATGAATGTATCTTCAACGTTTTGTAAATAACCTGACCTAAAAAAAAATCCTGGACTAGTGGTCAGAGTACCTGATTACTACGCCGCGGGCTACGGGTTCGTATCCCAGCCGGAACCAACATTCGTGACGAATTAAAATACAAATTGTTAGTTTTCGAGTCTGGTTGTGTTGTGCATGTGAAGTCTATGTCTGTAAAACGCACCCACGAAACATACGCCATGTTCTTTCTACACCAAGAAAAAAGTCATTGTCATTGTTATAACAATCGCCTCATTTAATGACATATATAAACAAAGGGGTAGAAAGATGCGTTATAATATAATTATTAGCGTCATTAAATTTTAATACCTTATCATTAATGTGCCACGTAGGCATGCAATACGAATGCTGCAGCTCATTTATAGTAAAAGTGTAAAACATACGGATTAATTTATGGTTTCATATAAATATTTTATTTAATGTCAGCGTTTCGATTCGAATGGTTCGACTTTCAAATAAAAAGAGCTCGTGAGACTCAACACACGTGACAGAAGTGAAAATTAATTAATAAAGATAGAAATTAATAAACCATAAAAATTATCATCATCATCATCATTTCAGACTTTTCAGTCAGTCCACTGTCCACACAATTGATGAATTCGGCCTTCCCCAGAGATTGCCACAAAACACGGTCCTGAGCCACCTGCATCCATCGACATCCCGCAAACTTTACACTGCGTTTGCCGGTACGAGGTTGCAACTCGAGAACCTTTGTTCCTAACGGTTATCGGTTCTACGTGCTATATGGTAGACCCATTGCCACTTCAGCTTGCTAATCCTTAGGGCTACGTCGGTTACTCTATTTCTGCTGCAGATATCATCGTTACGGATTTTTTCTTGCCGAGAAACTCGAGCATAGCCCTTACCTGCTATAGCTCGCTGAGCGACTCAAAGCTTCCTCCCGTCCTGCAGTGAAGGACCACGTCTCTGTTCTTCTTATAATACATAACTGTAATAAACCTTGGTATGCCAAAAATAATAACAGACCGTGTGTGTTTAGATTACTAAAAAGTTGCACGAAAAGAAAGTAACGACGGTGATGCTGTATCAGTTCCGAAGTATACGTATCCGTAAATGGGATGACGCTACAGATGCAATAGTAATGCTATTGGACAGCGCTAAAGTTTCGTTTCAGAGATAGTAGCACTGGCTGTACTATACGGATTGTCACTGAATTTAACTTTTTTCTTTGATTAAAACGTATACGTTGCGTAAATTATTGGTGTTGTAGATATAAAAAAAATATATGCTACTATAATAAATAACAGCTCGCAGAACCGATAACCGCTAGGGAAAAAAGGTTCTTGAGTAGCAACTTCATACCGGTAAGCACAGTGTACGTCGATACCCCCTTCCCTTGATGATGATGGAGCGACGAACTACGTGATTTTTCGGATAGCCGATGGATGCAGGTGTCTCAAGACTGTGTTTGTAGTGAACTTGTGGTGATGATAAATGACTAATACATTTTAAAAAACGTTTCTTGTTAGTGTATTATTTTTAAGCGACAACAAACAATCGTCATTTGCAGAATCTAAATCAGTATTTTCCCCGCGCACTATATTCACTCCGCAAACATTTGACATACCGGAACTAGAGATGTGCTAACATTACCCCGTTACGCGTATTACCGGTCATTGAGGCGTATTAAACGACCCCACTAGTGAATTGTGGTTATCCTGCCGTCTGTGTTGCTGTATAAATAAATGTTTAATGTTTTTGGTATAAGCAAATCAAATAGTAACAGTATTATTAATATATGAACAGACGTAAAAATAACTCTTCTATGATTTGAAAGACCTTTGTGAAGATCTATATCAATGTAACGAAATACTAGTTCGAAAAATGTCTCCCTCAGTATGTATTCATCGCAGTTCCTCAAAGAAGTATTTAAAACGTTTTTAAATATTTGCTTACAGTATTAATCAGTTTTCATTTACCTGCATGGATAATATTTTTAAACAAGACCACTCTTGGAAAGTTTTGTTAAATTGCTGTGAGCGGGTACATTTTTCATATAACGTCCTTTCCTAGAAACGTCAATTTGAATGAAGACATTTCCAGAAACGTTTGATGTCGTGCTGGGAGAGAACGTATCGCGACATCGTCTTTGGTAGTATGTATAATCTAGTGTTAATGCTGTATTAGCAAGGACAATTTTCTGATAAATCTCTGTGCTCTCTAGTGCAGATGCACGCTAATGTTGGCTCCTAAAAAATTAAGTAATACGCTCCACGTTATTGCATGCGGATCTCAATAAATTCATTGTTTCTTTCCCATTACTAAATCGATTTCCGAAAGTAACGCTTGATTCGATTAACTGTCGAAATCGATTATAGTATCACAAATGATTTATTTATCTTATAAATCGTTGAAATATAACCACCAATAGTGTTTGTTCCCAGCGTATCAGAGTAATATCTGCCGTTCACAATGTTTTCAGTAAATATTTGTATACCGATTGCGGCGCCAACATTACGCCCTAGCAGTACCGGCTGATAAGGCGCATCGGGCTGCCCGGGAATCGACAGAGCCATTCCAGCGACAGAGTAAACATCTGGTAAGTAGGGGGAGGAAAAAAGTAGTAGGGTTGACAATTTTAATACGTGGGAGCTTAAAGATTTTGCGACAGTGACGTCAAAGTGGATCCACGAAGTTAGCATCTCTTAAGGAAAACTAAGTAAAACTATGATTTTAAAAAGGTTGAGTCTATCTATCAATAGTTAATATGAGATAATTATAATTGAATTTTTCAAATAACCCAGCTCCATATTCCATCTAAGTCCCATTAAACATAGCCATATAAAAGAGACAGACCGAAGTTAGAACAAGTAAAGTTCAAGAATGCTAGCGTGCGTTAGCTATATACACTTATACTGTACAGTTACTACGAATATTTTCATGGAGAACATTTAGCATAAAAGACGGAAGAAGTTAGAGAAGCAACAAACGAAATAAATTAAAATTATTTACTTTGCATTGTTCACACAATAAAATAATTTAATAAAACTGATACAAAGAAAAGATTTATTATGATGATAGAGTAAACGTTACATTGCGTTCCTAAAAAGCGTAGAAAAGGAAAAAATCTCTCAAATGTGGTAAACCTAGTCGGAAGTGATCTGGTAAATATTTCGAGTTTACTATATTACCTGCCTTCCGATGCCTGTCAAGTAGACTTGGAAGAAAAATTGTAATTCTAGAATTTATGTCATTTATCTATTTCTGATTCGTCCCAAGAATTAAGTAGTTTTATTTTGAACGAGTATTTAATAAGTAACATCAATATTCAATATTGATTTAAAAAAAAAACTATTTTTCAAATTCTTTAGCAGGATTTTTTTTTTATATTTTTTTACGGTATTTTACTTGATCGCCAAAGCACGTCGGAAATCATTGCACAAATATCGGGAATCGTACTCTCGTTTCGATGTTTGAAATTTAAGGATTCCGCTGTGCATCTGATCTACCATGGTTCTTTTTTAGTTCATTTTATATATATGTAGATTGTAGATTACAACAGACTGGTTTCTGCAACTCCACGTCTGGCGCGTAATTTCGATCCTATCATCATTTCAGCCTATAACTTATCCACTACTGAACATAGGACCTCCCCCATAGATTGCCACAAAATTTTGTAGTTCTCATTTTCGGGGGATTTTGCCATAGTTGCCACGTTTGGCAGGCGAGTTTGGAACCGCAGTTTATTTATTCAGATGTTGCGGAAGATGCTGCCGCCCGTATCCTGTTTTTTTATTTTTCCTCTGTCGACTTTTACGACACCCGTGGGATGAGATGGGGTGGTAGATTCTCTTAAGCCACTACCACACGGCGATAAATATATGTATTAAATATATGAAATTGTAGTTAAACGTGACCTTAAACTACGCACATAGACCTTGATCCCATTATTTTGCTCTAATTCAATTGCATATTATACATTTTAAACATTACGTTATATGTTGAATTATGTGGCATCATTCAATTGGTTCAGTCACGGGAATACTAGCGACCAGAAGGTCTTTTTTGTAACTGTGGTAGGTTTCGTGTCGGTTTTATTTTGGCGTATGAAGTACCAACCAGAGTTACACATTAGACCCCCAGGTGTTTCTTCGCTCAGTTGTTGGTCAGAAGTTTATTAACATATATTTATTCAGAACGCAACGTAGCCTATTTATTTTTTAGATATGCCGAAAAAACACCAACATTTTTTGTGGGATATAGTGACGAGACGTTAAAATTATTCACCAGATGGTAAGTGCAACGTCGACCAATAAGAAAATGCTTTGACACCTACAACATACACATATAATATATGTTGCGCTTGTTTTCTCGAAACGTTAGTTCTCAAGTCTCATATAACCAGTAATTTTAGTGTAATATCAGTGGTCTTCAAACCGAAACACACTGATGTTTGCACACAGTTTGACAGCATAATTAATGTCACCTGCGGTAGTAGCCACTTAAACGGATTCCTGCATAGGAATCCTACCACCACCGGCAACATGTGTTTGGCCACATTGTACCTGACTGCAAGTAGCGTTGCGGTTGCGAAGATGAGGACGGTAGCTTAAGATGCTTTAGTTGTGTAAGACTACTATATAAAAGTAATAAAGATATGAGAAGACTGAAGCCGGTGAAGAATTACCCGCTGTTCCGCAAACGACAATGATAATTGTTTAGTGTTTACCAATAGAACGTTATCAATGCATGGTCTATTCATTGTAGACTTCCCTCCATAAGTATTATCCTGGACTGGAGGACTATTACTCCATCTATTGTTCTCAGTTTTTTCGTAACTAGAAAATGATTTTTTAATATGTCCAGAAATGGTCCCTTTGGGCTCGTACCTCACTTATAAATAAACAAAGAAAAGAAGGCGTTAGTAAAGTAGGTCAACGATCGCTAAAGTTAAGCAACTCTTTGAGCACAGTCAACTATTGAATGGTTAATTGCTTTATTTAATCTTGAACGTTTTGCTGCTTTATAAAGCTACTTGGCTCAGGGCCGTGTTTTGTGGCAATCTATGGGGGAGGCCCATGTTCAACAGTGGACTATGGTAGGCTGAAATGATGATGATGATGATGATGAAAGCTACTCATGCCTTTCATTGCATTTATGCTATTGATTATCGTATTGGTTTAGTTTAAGTTTCGAAAAGATACGTCAATGATAGGAATAAATTCCTAAAAGATAGAGTGGTAAAAGTAGAGTAAAAGTGCAAAGTTCAACAGATGGCCCGAGGTAACCTTGATAACAATTAAGGTCTAGGTGTGTGATCACCTTTAAGAATGATGTGTAATAAAAAGATACAAACGAAGAATTTACCAAGTATGTCTTTACATATTTCGTTACCGGCGCTGTCTTTTGTTTTAAGCTTAATAAAAACTTAGCGGCACGCAAGATAGACAGTTAGGAGGTCGTTAGCAAACCTCGAATGTGGACGGTAGACCTGAACTGGGAGTGGATTTCGGGAGCGTCTCCTGATACGGGGCGCGATTTAACTTGTGTCGCGTAGATCTATGTACCCGAAGCAATCTCTGTCGGTGCGGGTAACTTTGTTTAGAGTACTTTACGTAAACATTTTACTGGTTGTAGGATTCCCGTGCAGGAATCCGTCTAGATTGGTACCACCCCGGGCCAGTTATCCTGTCGTGAGGTAATTATTTTCCTTCATCGCTAAGCAGGTGATAACTCAGCAAATTAAAATTACGACTAATAATTGTAGTTGTGCCAGCACCGATGATTGAACTCATGCCTATTTTGAGCCACAGTTATGAAATTTACTGTAGTGCAAACCCGGTAGAGCCAAAAGCCGTGGCAGCGTCGGGCACTCTCCTTAAATTTCATAGAACGCGAGTAATCTGAGTTCGATCTCTGGTGCCGGCACCTCTGAAATTGTTTTCCAATTTTATGTGCTGATTTACCAAGTACTCAACGGCGAAGAAAACAACGTAAGGAACCGGAATATAAAAAATAAGGAAGGAAAAGACGCAAGGATTTATGAAGTCCGCAAACCAGCATTAGAACAGCGTGGTGGACTTTTCTCAGCCCTAAAGTCCTCTCATAAATGAGAGGAAGTCAGTGCTCAGCAGTGTAATATTTATAGGCTGTTACTATACTTACTTTTTTAACCCTGGTACTATAACCCCGTTTCTAAAATTTCAAGTAGTTTAAACTTTCATTGCGCTGAGAAAGATTTTAATAAAAATACTTTAAACCATCTAAAGAAACAAAACAAGAAAAAGAACTAATAAATCAATAGATATCAGTCCAAGATTGTGAGGAAAGTAGCCCATGGCTAGATTCTAAAAACAAATCGATTCATAGTAATTGCACCATCGATAGAGTCAAGGTTCAAATTGACGCAACTTAGTACTAATGAAGGAAATCTGATAAAAACCCCGTATTATACGGGGCTTCATTATTCCTATCTCAATTTAACAAAAACCGCTCAAAGTTAGCAAATTTCAGAGTATTTTTATAGTTAGTAATTCCACTTAATCAGAGTTTGCAATTTAAATCAAATATAAGTGGTAAAGAGAGATTGAGTTTTAGTTGTTTTGAATGTTAATTTATTAAGATCCTCAAAGAAATTGCATCCGATTGCAAAATTTACTTTTATCGGATCTTTCGATTCTTTACCAAAAATTACCTTTGTTTCTTGCCCACTCTGTAATTGATCTTCGCAAAGTAAAGAATAATTATTATCCATACTACATACTATAATATTATAATACAAATAAAATAAACGCGAAAGTGTGTTTGTCCTGTTTGTTATCTTTTCACAGTTCAATCGCTGATCAGATCTTGATAAAATGAATAAGACCCGTTTCTAGTTCCATTGGACAAACAAGATATTGCAGTTTTATTTTGTTTATGGCAACTAAATTATTTATATAGACAATCTGATTTACTAACTTGGAATTGTTTTGAAATAACCCTACTAACCTTGAGTCTTGCTAAGTAACCCTAGTTTCCATTTAGTTACCTACTTTCCATACCGTCATTATTTGTCGTGTTCCTGTACACATGCCTAGTCAAGGTTTATTCTAAAGAATGAAACTGGCATTTCCTTGTCTATTTTTCCCAACCACATATAATGGGATTTTGGAAACACTGGCTATATCATCATCACCCTCATTGCAGTTCACCGACGTCTTCTATCGAGTAAAGGTTTTACTGCCGGACACCAAATGCAGTGTAATGTGTAATGAATTTAGGTTTTTTTTGTTTAGTAAACGACAAGACAGCACAGTCGTTCACATGATGGTGCCTCGCCTTCCAATAACAGTGCGGTCTTAACTAGAACTTTCCAATTCCTGCGCTTGTCATCTGGCAGATTAACTGTCACTGCGGTGGTACAAAGGAAGGTGAATTCTTACCACCGGTAAAAATTAACCGGTAAAAGTTACACATGACTTCTATGCCGAAGATTCTCGGTTCACAAATTGTTGGTTTTCGAGTTTGGTTGAGGTGTGCATGTGAAATGCATACAGAATATAAGCATAATAAGCATAAATACTTACATGCATACAGACAGAGACCACACTTGTGGATCACTTTTTGCCCCCGTGGGAAACAACAATACCTTAGTCGCCTCTTACGACACCTTGGTAGAAAAGAGGTAGGTGCTATTCTATTCTGACGCACTTATCGGTTTTTATTGGCATATGAAATGTATGTTTGAACATATCTACAACACAGCAGTAAACTTAGGGTAAGGAATTAAAAAAAAGTCGCTACTGCTTATTCCTTGTTTCATATATTCTCTCCGAAGCCTCGCCGAAGTTTCCACGAAAAGAGACGGGTAGTAAATTCTGTTGTTCTGTTGCGACACGATGTAAGCGTTATCATATTGTCAATAAAAAATGACCGTATTCAAAACTCTACTCTAAGTGCAGCGAAGTTCATTTGCTTTACCCACGTCAACTTTTAAAAACCTAACTCGTAGCGTGTACTTCATCCTTTCCTTTTTTTCCTTTCCTTTCCATTTTTGTTTTCTGCTGGAGCGTAACAAAGGCGTAAAGCAAAACCTTTTAAATCAGACCCGTCCTATTTCACTAGTTGCAGTCGAGATTAGAGAGAATAGATGCATCAGAGAGCGCCTATGAGTCTGTGAGTTCGTTAGTGTTAGGGCTGTCGCCTTTTAGAATTGAATTTCTTGGGATCAATAATTCGTTATTATTGCTTCGATATTACATAAAGACATAAGAAACTAATTGGTGCAGTGAGTGCTAGGAATCGTTAAGTAAGGTCTAATGGTAGTCAGAGTATCGGACTTCTACGCCGCGGGTCCTGGGTTCCAATCCCAGCCGGAGCTAACATTTGTGCAAAAACACAAATTGTTGGTTTTCGGGTATTTTTGTGTTGTGCTTGTGAAATTTATGTCTGTGAAACCCGCCCCCACGATACAGGAGAAATCCCAATGTGGCAAACGGTTTTTTTTAAAAGACAAAAAAAGAAAAACAAATGTAACACAGATATTATTCTTTTGAAAGTTAAGAAAAATACTACGACAACTTTTTGTCAAGTTTTTAAACTTAGATCTTTTATATTGCTTAATGTAACTTTTTGAAACTTTCGAGATTTCAGAAAATACAATATAGTTAGTTGTTTATTATTTATGAGTGGTTGTTTATTATTTTAGAGTGCTATATTTTAAACTTAAATTAACTAATTTGCTTGTGCAGTTTATTTATATAGACGTTCCAAGAAGATGCTGCTGCCCATCTTCTGGTTTTAATTTTCCTTCTGTCAACTTTTAAAACACCCACGGGATGAGATGGGGTGGTAGATTCTCTTAAGCCGCTACCACACGGCACCAGTTTTTACTTAATAGTAACTCCACTGTAATACTTCTTGCTTATTCCTGTATTAGCTTTTAAAAAGTAAAAGTAAAAAAAAATGGATAGAGAGGGTAAGAGTAAGTTAAGAATAGATAAAATTTTCTCATACTTTGTATCAGTTCAGCCCTATAAATTTATTAACCGTACCGAGTAATGTGATGCGTTGTATTGAAACGAGGTGTGGTTAACTGTTATACGTACATGGCTTGCCTATTTCGAGCATCACGAAAGATCAGTCGTTCAGAAACGGAGTTGGAAGCGTAAATCCAAATTGGCCTGTGACTGTTGAGGTTAATAAGGTACGAGTACTAAGTCTACTGTTAGTTAGTATTAGCATCAGTATGTTTATGTTGTAAGTTTGTAACAGGTAACATTATTCAAAATAATTAAATTTTAGTTCAAAAGAAAAACCATGTAATTATAATATGTACTATATGTACTTTGACTAAATTAGTTTTCAAGGTTACTGATTATCTGAGCAAATTTTAGTCAAATGGCTACTTTAGTTCTAAATTAATAGAAGTAATCTTTTTTTTTATTGGAGAAAGGGACGAGACGAGGAAAACGTTCACCCGTTGGTAAGTACAACGTCCGCAACGGTGTATCACCCAAAAGATTTCTGTGTGGCATGGAACCACTACATCCCCTGAGACGTCCACTTCTTTAGTCTCATGTGCCGAGTGATTACACTAGCACTCAGTGCCCTTCAAACCGAAACACAGCAATGTTTACGCACTACAGCTTCACGACAGAATAACTGACGCTGTGGTTTTGCCAATCTAGACGGATACCTGCAAAGGAATCCTACCACCAGTATGACAGACAGTCAGATATTTTTTGTTGTCTAATCTGATTTGATTTTGTAAACGAATGTTTATCGTTAGATATATTTAAAACCTAAAAATTCGATTTCCTATAAAGTTTTTTTCCAATTTATTATAAAAAAAAGGTGGACCATTAATATTTGCTCCGTTCGGAAATCAATCCTGCAACCCTGCGGGTCTCATCGTAGAAGCCTATTGATTCGCCACTCAATAGGCGAAACAATTGCGAATCAGCTAATAGTTATACAGTTCTACGCAGTACCTTTTAATTATAATTAATAATATTCATTCATTTTTACTGGTGGTAGGATTCCTATGCAGGAATCCGTCTAGGTAGGTACAACATTACAGTGTTTCGGTTTGAAGGGCACTGTGAGCTAGCGTAATCACTGGGCATATGAGACATAAGAACTGATGTCTGAGGGTGACGGGCGCATTGTCACACAGAAATGTTCTGGGTGACATAACATTTGTTATGTCACCCAAAATCCAATTAAAAAATAAAAAAAAACTTAAATGAAATGGTTTATAATATTTTCGTAGCGATCTGCATTTCATATAATTATTGGGTCTTCTCAACAAACAATAGCAGCAATGGACTCGCAATATTAATGTACATAATAAATATGCAGGTGAATCACAGACGAAGTTAATGCATTCCAATGATACAAGTATAACGCCTGGGAATGTGACAAAGTAAAGTGCACCGTAACGCATTCAGTTGTTGCGGAGTTAAACATTAAGTATATTTTTATTATTAATAGTCCACTTGACTAAATTTGGCAACAAGATAGCTTGCATCCTGGTGACGGGACATGGGATACTTTTTATCGCGGAAAATCAAATAGGTCATGTGCGATATTTAAAAAAAACTTATTAAACACGGACGGAGTCGCGGGCATCAGCTAGTCACAAATAAGCACAGATCTCCACAGCGAAACTGATTTAAAACTGGTCAGCAACTGCAGTGTGACTGCGCAAAAGGATGCTTCTCAAGGGCCGGGAGTATGTTTTATAAGACGCGAGTGATCTGGGTTCGATCTGCTGTGCGGGCACAGAATTAACGTGTTACAGAGAATTACCCGCCATTCGCATTAGAGTAGGCAGAGACCATATCTTTCCACTTGCTACGATCCTAACACACATCTTTCGTTTCTTCTAATTTCTTAAATACATACATACAGTCACGTCTTTTTCCCATACAAGGAGTAAGCAGAGGTCATACACGTAGCCGACTGTTTTCCCCCACGGGAAACCTGAGGTGACACGTCGCCGCCATTTTGGTACGACAAAAAAAAATTCGAACTCGTCATTGCGTTCCCACGAGTAGTATAGTGACAGCATTGCATATTATGGTGTTAATCTGGCAAGTAATAAAGGCTGTCTGTACAATACCTTAGTCACCTCTTACGACACCTCGGTAAAACAACTTATGCTACTTCTACTTCCATATATACATGCATAAGATCACGACTGTATCCCATAAGGGGTAGTCAGAGACTGGGCACTCACTGCAAAAACAGATGACTGCCACAATCCACGTTTCACCAATACAATGTAATGCACTTGGTGTGATAGGAGGTGAGCCCATCGCCACCATGCGCGTTTCGGTTTGAAGGGCACTGTGAGCTAGCGTATTCACTGGGCATATGAGACTTAAGAACTGTTGTCTCAGGAAGACGGGCGTAATGTGGTGGCACAGATTTTTTTTGGGTGACACAGCCTTTTTTACTTAATCCAATAAAAATAGTGAAGCAGTAGGGCGGACTGTTTCTTATTTCAAAAACACTCCGAGCAACGAGAGCAGGCCTGTGCTCAGCAGTTGGATATATACAGGCTGTTACATTATTTTTTCTATCCTATTATTTATAAAACTCGCACTTAGATTTCTTCGGAATGCACTCAGCGACATATTCCACATGCACAAACACCCACATCCGGAACGATGATCTGTATTCAAATATTTGTCCCATGTGGGGTTCGAACCCGAGATCATAGCGCAGAAGCCAAGCGCTCAGCCAAAGTCGAACGTCGCTGCACTATAAGTTACCCTCCTGTAGTGTCCTTGTACCTTTAGCGCCGACGAAATGGAGTTAAGATGTTCCGATGCCGCACGCGAAGTACGCAAAGTAATAATTACCCGTTACGTTTACGTTACGTAATAATTACAATTAACTAAAAGTTTATGGGTTTAGATTTACAACGCTCCGTTTGCTCCAATTAAAATAACACGTCATAACAACATACCGTCGCTAGGCATCAGTGTATATGCGATAGTCGGTTTTATAACTTACACTTAGGGTATAAAGTCGAGTGCTCTTCCCAATCAAGCGATTTTAACTTTAGAAACGCCCACTTTGATAAGAAGACTTGTAGTATTCGCTTAATTAATTTTGGTGTTGTGATATGAATGTGAAATATGATTCTATAAAATATCATTAAAAGAACATTATGTATATAAACGTGTATTGTAAATTTTTATTTACACTTTAAATTTACTAGCAAATAAAGCATGTCATTTGTTACAGTTGTAAACTGATCATTATTTTAAAAGCGGCAAAACCTTTTTTTAGCGGCGTGGTAAATCTTTTGGCCGTATTACGGCAATTTATGTGTGAAGTTAAATAAAAAAGTAATTGAAATTAAGTCTAGCTTTTCACTTCGGCTTCGGGTTTGGAATTAAACGTACTGATAAAATAAGATATTACTATTAAAACATTATTAACACTGAACATTTGTAACTTTAACTTTTGACTGTTTTGGTCCAAAAGCAGTAAACAATCCATATTTACAAACAACAGAGTAGTCTAAAGTATACAATAATAACATCACAAATTTGTTAACCAGTACAATGTACACAGCTTTAACTTAAATATTTTAATACATAGTAAACAGTGTCGAAATACTCAGAATATATTCTCAATCAAGTTTTGATTCGGTACTGATGCCGTTATTAAGTCGGCACATACGACAAAGTATGAGCATGTAAGCCACTGCAGGGTAGGTACTGGTCACTTTGAAATTGTAATGGAGCATAGTTCGATAGGCTACTCCAATCTTATCATAGTAACTATAACAAAGCTAGAGAGTTTGTACGTTTGTACGCGTTAATCTCAGGAAATACAAATCCGAATTGAATAATAATTTTTGCTATAAAATTGCTTGTTTACTTGAGAAAAGTTTTACGTGATAAAACTTTATGCTATGACCTTAAAAAATCTCATGTGTACTGAACATTACCAAAAAGGGCCAAGCTGTGAATTCTCAGGACAGCGAGGTGCCATACCGTACGGCACGGTCATTGGTCGACTTATTTGATTCGAGTGAAGCCAGGGAGCACAACTAACGCTGTTTCAAAGAACATGTAAAATCTAGCTGGACTTTCTTAAACATGCAAAGCACAATAAGTACCTTTTTTAATCGCGCACCAAGAGTCAAGCTTTAAATTACAATTAGCAATTTAAAAAAAGATATACATATTGAAATAACTCTAAATAAAAAACATATAAACACAATTCACGCAATAAAAACAAAATAGAACTTTACTGTCGAAGAACAACGTATGGCAAACGCAGCATACTGTACGAAGTACGAAGGAGCACAACAGTTTATTAACCTCCCAAATGATATAAAAGATAGTGACACTCTTAGAATATTCAAGAAAAAACTTATATTACACTTGAAAAAAAAAAACACTTAAATAGATATACGTAGCCTACCACATTGTCTTCTGAACTCTGGAAAAAACCATTTTAAATTGAAAAATGAATTTTCTCTTTAAGGAAATTTTATACTTGTGTGAGAAAAATAAAGATCTTTAAACCCATTTAACGAGATCCCGTACCGGAGTTCTAGCTCTGGTTTCCAGCAAATAGTGACTTAGGAAAGTGCCCTATGTGATTCCATGGCTCCCTGAGCTACGATGGCTACCTGAGCTACCATTGCTCGTGACTTCTGAATTTTATTTCTAACGTAAATATCTCTTGCAGTGATATGTTAGTGTAACTTTATATCTATAATTCGTTAGTGAATGAGTAATCTTGTTATATAATATAAAACGTTCGAAGCACGTTATTGAATAAATATATACAAACAGAGGAACACCCCCGCGAAAAACGAGACGTGACGGGTGGTGAACCATGTCGTCGCCATTTTGGGACGAGTCGAAAAATTCGTACTCCCACGAGTAGTATAGTGACAGCATTGTATTACGGTGTTATTTATTCTGAACGAATAAAGATGTCCGTAAACCTTAGTCGCCTCTTGCGACACCTCGGTAGGAAAGAGCTAGGCGCTATTCTACTCTGCCGAACACCTAATCATCTGCCAAATGAGGTAATAAAGTCCCCCTGCATCGTGGATGCGTTTTAGAAGTATATATATTACATACGCCAAAACCCGGACAATTTATAGGCCATACAACGCATACGCATATATATGCGCGCAGAAGTCAATCGCATAGACACAGCGCCCGTTCACAAAATTTGCGATTAAACTTAACGGCTGCCTGTAACGTAACAGGCTTTAATATTAGCTGTGTATATTGACAAAGACTATTGCAATAACAATAATAACGCAAATTAGTTCCCACTTTGTAATATGATCTCCGAGTAACTTAAGTTAGCGTCGTGCAAGCTATTTTAGCCTGAATCACCGAAGCATAGCAGCGTAATTTGTCCGTGTAATTATCGTATTGTGTTGCAGGAAGTACGAGTAATACCTCTCGGTTGCAGTTAGAATGTTAGTGGTTATCAATTAAGGCATATGTCTCTACTTTATAACACTAAGTATGCGCTTCGATAAACTGCGATTCAAGGATGCTGTGATTGTTCATGATACGCAATTGCTCTTGTGCTATTTGATATCGTGGATTAAGATTTATTAACGCAATATGCTTGATGACGATAAAACGGAAAACTGTAAGGGAATGAGGAAAATAGAGCTCCAAAAGATGGGCTTTAACCATGTTTTGAAACGGTTTATTTCGTCGAACATACAGTTAGGATTTTTACAAGAGCACAACTCTAACGATTATAAATTTCTCAAAAGAGTTCGAAGGGAAATATTGACAAAATGACGGAAAAACCGTCCACGTTAAAATGAAAAAATATTCAAACAGGTCTTGATGAAGCGGAGTAGAGTTATTATGAAAGCACGCACTATTGAAAGAATAGGCACGCAATACTGAACAAGATAAATAACTGGCACATCTATTGACAATTACGTGGTATTTTCTGGTTTTTTTAGGAATTTCTCAATTTTATATGTTAATTTACATTTAAATGTTTCTTGAACTAATAATAATGTATATTACTATACAAGCAGTGCCCAGTGTCCAAGACATAGTCAGCGTTATCTCTAGTATCACTTTAAGTTTAGAACAAACAGACAGAATGAGAAGATATACTTATTATTTTATTTCACAAATTACATAAAATTAGCAATACTTTTCGAATAACTATATGTCCGTAGTGTATAATAAAAAAGGAATCGCTAAAAGAGACACCATATAAAAAACGTCAAAGAGGGACAAGAGAGAACTACGAGTATATATGCAGATTTTACAGTACTACACAGAATATTGTAAAAAATAAATAATAACTTAATGCATCCACATAGCAACAGCATAATAAAACAAGCCTAATTCAAGAACAATTAAATTTTACTAGTGACTTTCTGATAATAGATACACACATGTACACAAACACGAGCACACCCACATGTATACATTAACACGACGACGCCATTGTTCAGTAACATTGCCCACATCGACGTCAGTGACTCACGGACTGGCATTATGCAGCTAGCATTTCGGTCGAATAATTGTCTTGAGGTTAAGCTTTAATTGTATTGTGTTACGAACTACTTAGTGCGTTACAAAATTTTCGGAATTTCTACAAATTTCGACACTTATGTACACTTAAAGAAATCCATTGAGATGCTCAAGAAATATTCGTCCTATTTTTTTTTTTACTTTGAGAGGGTTTTGCAGTGGGAATAAGTCAGTAACGCGGTTCCACTGCTGTTTAGCAGAATTCACATGTTCACGATTATTTAAGACATAAAGGTTTTCCCACGATATTATTTATTCACCGCCGACCTCGTGGTAAAAATGTAATTATTATTCACCACGTGCTCCGTAAGTTTAATTAACCATTTGAATGGTGTCAGGTCTGGTTATCGAACCTAAGTCTCTCGCTTAGTCGCTCTCTCAGAATTTACGTATTGCTAAATATGCTCTTTAAGTAAGTTTGTACGCAACTTCAGAGTCAATGTAATTACATATTATGAGTACGAGTTATAATTAATAAATTTTGGAAACTAAATCTACAAACCGTTATTGCTTTATTATTGAATATGTTCGAGAAGTTTCTCTTCCTTTGGGGAATGAATCCCCAGATTCCTTTTAGCTTACAACCTAAAACTTAATCATTGCTAATAAAAATTAAGTTATATACATTAGTTTCTGGGCCTCACGTCTGCATGTTTTTATACCTTCATTGAACTCAGATCAGCCAATGAAGGAATAAAACTTTGTGGTAGACGAAATTGGTTCTGTTAACCTTTCTTCCAGTTCATATTCTATGTCACTAATTTGCGACTTTCAGCTTAATGTTATTTTGGTTCAAGCTCAATTCATATTCAAATCCGAATCGTATCCTTCCTAGTAAATAAGGGCTATAATCGCGAGTCAGCGATAATAAAGGATGTGCTTATTGTAAAACGATCCCACTGGCTTACGTAAGGTGCTGGCACTTGTTCAAACAAACTCCGCGTCGCCTTTCCTGATAACGATCGTGGCTTCAACCGATGAGTTTTTAGAATTTATGGTAATAATTTAGTGTTACTCGACTTAAGTTGTAGCATTTATCAGAGATACATTTACTATGGGACCTGTTGCTTGGATAGTTTTTTAGACGACAATGAAGACACTTTCAGTATAGTATTTCTAGTTTATAAAATATAAATAGAGTTTATATTTTATAAACTAGAAACGACTTTGTACTCTTTGAATTCTAATCCATGAAAATTCAGAAGTATTTTAATAACCGTTAATCAGTTTAAATTTATTCCACAGATACTACACAAAGTCTATGTTAAATTCATGTAAATAGCAGGCTGTAATTTTTAAGTCACATCCGGTCGAAACACAATGGATTTCTTTAACTAAGGAATTTGTCAAATAGTTTAAGGTAGGTATAGAAAACCGTGTGGTGACGGCTTAAGAGAATCTACCACCCGTGGGTGTCGTAAAAGTCGACATATGGAAAATTACCAGGAGATGGGCAGCAGCATCTTCCTGGAACATCCGAATAAATAAACTAAGGTTGGCAACCTGCCAAGCATGGTAACTATGGCAAAATCACTCCAAAATGAGATATAAAACTACTGTGGCAATCTGTGGTGAAGGCCTATGTTCAGCAGTGGACTAGTGATGATGATAAAAAAAACGATTTCAATTATGTCTTACAAATTCGAAATACACAGATATACATTTCTGTTTTATTTATGATACATTGTATGATTGATGAGAGTTTAACTTAGTTTATAGTTCACAGTTTAGTATCATAATTCATTTATTTTTTACACAGAGTGTAAGCAATGCATGAACCATTACATTGGTTTATTATCATACATATCTTACGTATTGTATATACATGAATTTAATACTAAACCTACCAGAGCGGTCAAATGACTGCTTTTGAGACTAATCAAAATTGTTAAAAGTTTGATTTTGTAATAATCCATAACATATTTTGTTTGTATTGACATCAGTATGTATCTTCAAACTTTATATATTAACTTCTGATGTTTAATTGCCATACTGTCTTCTAAAAGGCTATACCATATATATATATATATATATATATATATATATATATATAATAATGTCACTAGAATACATTATTTCGAAAAATATTGTATAAATATTGAGTACATATTTGATTTTTCTATCTACCATTTTTTACACTATGCCTCTCGGAAATGTAAAGTCATATTTAATAAAAACAACACCCTGGCTTTCCTAGAAACTCGCATGCCATTTGTCCTTGTCAGAATTGTTCTGAAATTGAAATTTGCATATCAGTTATCAAAAACTGACGTACTTCAAAATTACTACGTTGTTGTTGTATCTCTTTGCTTATATATTTACACAGTATTTAGTGAAGCTTACACTAAAACTCAAAAATACGACATAAACATCGTACGGCGCCATAAGTCACTGTGCTGAACGTATAGACTTTTCTAGTTTATACTTGTAACTAGAAACTAGATGTTTTATTAGTATACCGTTTTTATAGGACTCTAGGATTTTTTAGGCCACCCCCATAATGAAATCGCAGGCGCGGGCGCGGAACGGCAAACAGAAACTAGCAAAAAAATATCATACTAACTAGAAGAGTTTGATTTTGCCGCGAACGCGCCCGCGCCCGCGCTATCAATGTGGGGTAGAAGTTAGTTTCAAAGATAATAATATTCAAAGGAGGGCAGGGTGAAAGACTTCCCCCTACTATATCAATCAGCGGAGTTTTGTGCCGCGTTGCAGCTTCGAATATAAACTAAAAGTACGTAAAATAACAGTGTATAAAAGCTTCAATGTTGAGCACAGGTCTCGTCTCATTTCTGCGAGGGCAGAGCTTGGAAGAGTCCGCCACGCTACTCCAAATGCGGGTTGGCTGACCTTAAATGTCCTTGAAATATTTTTATACCTCAGACATGCAGGTTTCCTCAAGATGTTTTCCTTCACCGCTGAGCACGTTACGTTACATTACGTTAAAGAAAGACGTTATTACGAGTACTAATCGGCACTGAAAATTGCATACCAAGTTTAGAGTTTAGTGCTGGAACCGGGAATTGCACTCGGGCCTTTCGTCTACATTAAATTAACCGACATAGCCCTAAGGATCAGTAAGCTGAAGTGACAAAGAGCCGGCCATATTCTTCCAGCACGGTTTCGCGGGAAGTCAATGGATGCACGTGCACAGCATTGTGGCAGTCTATGGGGAAGGCCTATGTTCAGCAGTGGACTTGTGATGGGCTGAAATGATAATGGTGATGTATAATAAACTGAACAAGTGAATAAAACTAAATAAATTAGTCATTATTCATTTAGTGTCATTATTTTTGTCTCAAAATATTTAGATAACTTCTTTAATTGTCGATTTTTGGCATCATGGAAATTTTCTTTCGTAGAGTATAATATACAAGTTTATTAAAATAAATTTGAAAAAGTAATTTGTGTACGTACTACGTTTACGTTTTATTATCCTCACTATTATTATAAATGCGAAATTAACTCTCTCTGTCACTCCCTCTGTTTGTTACCTTTTCACAGCTCAACCGCTGGACCTCAACTCAGCTCAACGCTGGAAAATTCGTTCAGAGATAGATTGCATCCTGGAGACGGACATAGAAGACTTTTTTCCCGGAAGGTCAAATAGTTCCCGCGGGATATTTATAAACCTATATCCACGCGGACGAAGTCGCGCGATCAGCTAGTCACTTATAACATGCTTATCCTGTGAGGATTTAAGAGTTTTAGGGGTATACGTTTCACTGTTACGAACAGGCACATTGTTGCTAATTCAATTGTAAACAGGATTTAATACACAAATGCCAATTCTGTTTGTTTGCTTATCGGACAATGAAGCGTTGATATCAAAGCAATGCTTCGTTAGCGACAAGTAAACAAAACTGAACGCAATCAAATTGACAATATGCTTTCTGGAATGCACATTTTTTAGCCTGACCATTTGCCTACGTTGCTGATGAAGACAAAATATTAATTTCTATTCTCTCAGCGGTAGTTTTTACAGAATTTTATAAGCTTAATTTGCATACATACATAAGCAACAACATTGCATAATAATTCCATATATACGTACATAAGATCACGACTGTATCCCATAAGGGGTAGTCAGAGACTGGGCACTCACTGCAAAAGCAGATGACTGCCACAATCCACGTTTCACCAAAACAATATAATGCACTTGGTGTGATAGGTGGTGAGCCCATCGCCACCATGCGCTGTTGAGTGCACAGTGCTAATAGCTTAATTTGAATAAGTTTTAACTTAATATTTGCTTTTTCTAGTGGTCTAGGAATCCTACCACGAGTATGTGCGCTTAGTAATATTTTGTCTATTTTATAACATGTCTCCAGAACTGTCAAAATAATTTTTTTTTTAGTCATACATACCTTGTTCTGATAATTCATAATACAACAAAACAATCAGTCCAGCCGTTCTCAAGTGATGATCTTTCATACACGCGGCAATTGATTATTTATGTACTTATATAAAAGAAGAAAATAGAAAAAGATTTTTATATAAAGCGTTATAAACGGAATTTAATTACGGCACTATAATACTCAAACAATAATTGTAGTATTTAGATTAGAGGGATAGGAGGATAGGATAGAGGTGCTGGCACTAGGGATCGAACTCAGATCACCCGCGTATATGAAGTTTAAGCCCCGTCAAAAGTCTATAAATGAGAAAATCTTCTGGACCAGAGTCTTTAAATACTGATACTAACTGATGAATAACGTTAAAAAAAATCTCACTAAGTTTTTCTTTTCTCTACATTTTGCTGGGTCTACTCGGCCTTTACGGAAATCCGCCCCTGGGTTCATTAAATATGCTTTCAAATTGTTAGTTAATAGCGATAGCACGTTGAATCTAGCAAGCTTTTCTTCAGCACTATTTCCTTAATGTAATGTGAATAAATATACTTTCCTTCTTTACCAACATAACAGTACCACCTGTGTTTACAACGATCAAACAACAAAAGCCTTACTTATTGTCGTCTCAGCGATATATCTCTTACGGAATACGCGATGGGGGATCGGGCATCTTATCGCCATCCGTGCGCACCTGTGTTAATCAAACCATGTCTCGTCTACCATACTATAAAGCATACGTTATGAACACATACATCAGGGGTTCTCAAACTTTCGGCAATGAAACACCTCGCAAACCCGGATATTTTGCGAAACACTTGTTACTAGCATCCCGATTTTTTTGCGGAACACTTAGCCTATCACCCGCCATTCGATAGAGAGTAGTATGTATTTTTAATTTCTAAATTGTCTGTTTATATACTTTCCGAATTGACGCCGACCGCCTATTCAGATTCCACGGGACACTTGTGTTCCGCGGAACATAGTTTGAGAACCGCTGACCTACATAACTGACAGACACTGGGTTTAGTGTCATCGGTGATGCGTCTTTTAACGTTGACATCAAAGGGCTCCTTGTCCTTTTTTCTTCTTTATACGAGTATAATAGATATATTTATACTGGTGGTAGGATTCTTATGCAGGAATTCGTCTAGGTACGAGTAGGTGAAGCAGTAGTATGCAAACGTTACTATGTTTCGGTTTGAACGGAACCGAGTGCTAGCGTAATCACTTGGCACATAAGACTTAAGAACGGATGTCTCAGAGTGACGGGCGCAGTGTGGTGTTACACAGGTGTTAAACAGTTCTGGGTGACACAGCATTTGTTGTGGGGAGACGTTGCATTTACGTGAAGGTTTTGCTCGTTTCGTCTTATAAAAATGATGTGGTCTTGTAGCCAGCGTACCCAGATCTACCGCGGAAAGCAATTGTGTGAAAACACAGATTGTTTGGATTCGAGTCGGATTGCATTGCGATTACTTCCGTGCCTTTGACACTGCGTACTAATTTGACTCCGTTCGCGACGGCGCGTTAGTGTCTCTGTTTTAGTGTGCACTTATGGCACTGTAAAATATTCTGCTCAGCTAATAAACGTAGTTTCCGACCATTGTGTAGTCCGACCCAAACGTAGTCACCATTGTGAAAAATCGGCAATATGGACATCATCATCATATTTAAGTGTATCAACATAAATCGTGTATGACAGATGTGAAACGTTTACGTAACCAACGAACCAACGAAACAAAACTGACGAAGACTGGCGCGGCCTATTCGTGGGGGTTCCTGACTTGTAAACCGCGGGTCCTAGGTACGAATTCCGGCCGAAGCCAACATTTGTGCAAAAACAAATGAAATAAGTTCTTGGCTTCCGAGTATGGTTGTGTTGTGTATGTGAAATATGTGTCTGTAAAATGCACCTACGATGCAGGAGCAATCTAAGTGTGGGTTATTAAAAAGAGAGACAAAGCAAAAGTCTATAATGCGTAAATGTGATACAACAACAGTATTTATAGACATTAATAATAGATAGTAATTATTCTTATGTATTGCGATTGTATCGTAGTGTGATTATTGTTTTTTATGTAACATTGCAATACTGAAAAATATTGAATATGTGACAAAAAAAGGATACTCGCGATTTTTTTTCACGTTTTTCTTCTCAGGTCAGAAAAACCTAAGTAAGAAAGGGTGGTAGAATGGTTCACTTGGTTAAGTAAGTTTAACAAGATTTTTTGCATTTGTATGTAGGTAATTACTCGCGGCGTCATTGCGTAAAATCTGAATAAAACAAATTTCGGTATAAAAAGTGTCTAATATTCTATTCTGTGTTGTGGCGCGATTTGTAAATCTCTAAAACTAACTTCAGATTTATTATATACTACAAGAGCTGGTAACAAATTTCTAAAGATTCTAAAAAAATATTATTAATTTAACAATATATGTATATATTTGTTCACTGTTATTAATAATCATACATTATTTAGAGCTTATTAACATTTCTCGACGAAGATTCGATGTTATTCAGTTACATCTTTTACTAATCTAACTCTGAATTAGGTTAATTAAGTAATAAATATACATTTAATTGACTTGTATTAAAGTCCTATTAGACAAAAAATATTAATATAAAACAATTTTCCGCAATTTTACAGCTAATGTGGTTTTCTTCGGTCACAAATCAAATCTTAAAGATTCTAGGAATTATGGTGATTGTGATCCCAAAAACTATGTCTAGAAGTTTTTGATAGCGACAGAATATAATATTTAAAGGAATATTTCTGTATCCCATATAATACTGAAGCTTTATTGTATAAGAGAAGAAAAACTAGAATGCGGTGTCATAGACATGAACTTCTTTTTTTATTGGTTAAGGTGTCGAAACGAGCCAAAACGTTCACCTGACGGTGAGTGCAACGTCTGCCTATAACAAATGCTGTGTCACCCTGAAAATTTCTGTGACACCACAATGCGCCCGTCTCCCTGAGACATCAGTTCTTAAAGTCTCATATGCCCAGTGATTACGATAGCTCTCAGTGTCCTTCAAACCGAAACACAGTAATGTTTGCAGACTACTGCTTCACGGCAGAATAACTGGCTCTGGGGTAGTAGGTTCCTAGACGGATTCCTGCATAGGAATCCTACTACCGGTAAAAAGTAGACAAAATACAACAAGTATCAATAACCAATAATTTATTAACTGTACTGATTTGAATAATTGACGTCGACCGGTTCAAGTACTAAGGATTCATTTCGTGGACAGCCCTACTCTACCGATAAAAACGTTATAAAACTTTTATGATATACGTTGCTACATCTGATCACAAATTCGTTTTATGTTTTCGTGTCTTGTCCGGATTATATTACAGTCGTGAAGTTCCAACAGTTACCGAATACACGATACACCGCACCGGGTCACTCCGCATCGCTGTAGACGCATCCGACACGAGGATAATGCAAAACGAGGAAACAAATAGACGTTTATTTTCGTTACTGCGACACTCACAGATTAGCTACAGCTAGTTGAAATATTCTAACACACTATTCACAATTATACCTAATAATAACCTGTTCATTTTTTTATTTTTTTTGTTTTTTTCGCTGCTTAATTACGTTCGTTTCAGAACTTTACATAAAAAAACTGCTGTTTTTTCTTTTTATTGGATAAAGTGATGAAACGAGCAATACTTTCACCTGATGGATTAAAACGTCTGCCCAAAACAAATGCTTTGTCACCCAAAACATTTCAGTGTAACACCACATTGCGCCCGTCACCCTGAGACCTTAGTTCTTAAGTCTCATATCATATAAGAATCGGTCTAGGTAGATCTAGATCTATATCTAGATCGATTTATATATGGATCCTATTCCCATAGAAATCCTACCGCCAGTAATGTATATAACTCTCCATCTCATTACATATTATATGATAGTAAAATAATTTCAGAAAATACCTATGATATTTTTTTGACGTTTGGCAGTAATCTATCTGTTTATTATTAGATTATCTGTCTATATACACACACACAGACACACACATATATTTTTGATATTCTCTTCCCGACATAGACACGCAAAAAGAACGGATTTTCAGATTATTTATTACTAAATAATGTGCCCAACGAAGCGTACGCAAGAGCTAGTAAATTATATAAGGATATATATTTCGTGTCTTAATTGTCTATTTACAGTTATCATTTTAGGAAGGATGTGAATTAAAATAAATCTGATACTGTCTGTTTATTAATTGCTCTGTGTAGATAATCAGCTCGCGCCGAATATACCTATGGTAACTAGATAAATTAGTATTGTAGAGCGCTGTTATGTTTAGCATTGTCCAACAGATGGACGGGAAGAGTTGCGCTAATATTTCTGACTATTAACTAATTTGTTAGCTTAATAGAAAATAATTGACATTGAATCAAATAACACTAATTGGGCAGAGCAAGTGTTAAATACTCATTAAGTTTATTAGATTCACATGCTTAATTGCTGACGTTGCGAAGAGTTTCATTAGATGCAGATCGAAGCTTTTTTAAAAAAAATGTTTTTGTGTTATCATTAAATGTGGCATAAAGGCAGTTCGGTTCTCACTTCTTTTCAAGAAAACGATGCATAATTAGAATTTTTCCTGTATCTTCAGTGTTTTTCAGCAAAAAATTGCATACACAAACACCCAGACATGAAACAAGTACGTTTAGGTCTTGCAAATATATGCACCGTGCGAGAATCCTACAGACGATAGATAATCAGAGAACGAATTTTTTGCAATCATGGAGGAAAATCAACAACTTATTGTTATCTTCCATATTTAAATGTAATTCGTACAAGTCATGAGCTTGTTAACAGTCCACTGCTGGACAAATAGGTCTCTCCAGGGTTGGGAGAATTTGCCGTAATTGCCATTTTATGGTAGGCCGTTGACGAACGTAGAACTACATGCCTTGCACCAAAGTGCCGACGCGAGCAGTTCATTTACCTGATCGTAAGTGGAACGTCTGTCCATAACAAATGCTGTGTCACGCAGAACATTTCTGTGTCTCCATGCCCGTCCCCCTTGAGACAATCAGTTTTTGAGTTCCATATGCCCAGTAAATACACTAACTATCGGTGCCCTTCAGCTACATACATTTTTCCAGATATTCCCTTCAGTGGAATTAAAGCGACTCCCGCATGTTAAGAAGTGTGGTAGTTGTTCTTGCTCCGCCATCACACAAAGAACTACATACAGTTTCTTTTAGGGAACGTCACACCTTGAAGCCGACCAATATATTTAGAGTTTAGACAAACATCATGTAATATAGCCTCCCTTCCGCTTACCGCCTCATTCTTCGCTGATTATACTAGTACTTCGCATATTTATAAGCGATTTTGATGTTTTGGCCCTGATTTTAGATTTAGTTGCTAAAGTTATTGTTCTTTCCGCTTAATTTAAGCTGTTTTTGGTCAAAATTGGTTAAATATAAGACGATTCGGGGATCCACGTAGAATATAAAGGCATAAAATTTTACGTATTTTAAGTTAAAGGTCTTACACGAAGGACGTTTTAAAATTCATTAGAATCATGTTATAATAGAGAACTGCGTACCAGAATTTTCACTCAGTACTTTAAATATTCACGGGTGACGTAACGTTCGACAGTTACCTAATGACTGTTAGTCGATTTACTATTACTTACGTATACGATGAAAAATCTAGGCGTACATATTACAATCAGATCGGTAAATCTTTTGAGGAAAGGTCCCGTTAAAAGTACCCGCAACCGACGAGCGTGTAATGAAAGCGCTAATGAAAGTAGAAGAAGCTAAGATATGATTCGAGATCGTAGCAAGTGGAAATATGTGGTCTCTGCCTACCCCAATGAGAAAGAGGCGTGACTGTATGTATGCATGTATGATTTGATATATTTTAAGCTAACATGCTTACTAACAGCAGCATGTGTAAATTGAATAATTAGCCTTTTGCGAATTACGTAACAGCTGTCGATTAAGTTTCACTAGCTCTTTCAAGGTAATTTCATAGAAAGAGAAGTGTGATATACGCAGAGTCGTTACTGCGTTAAGGCCAACAACGTCGTACGGTAGTCCAGAGTCGTAAACACACTGGCCCATAAAGATCAGTGCGAACGACAGCTGTTGTGAGCTATGACCCCAAATGGAGTGTTCTAACAAGGCCCGGGAAAGTCCCTATTTAGGATAAAGTCTTCTTGGCCGTTTAACAATATGTTACTCCAAATGGTTTTTGATGTAACATATTGTTGCGTGAAGCGTTTTGCTTTGTAATTCATAATGCGTACAGCAAAAGGATTGGAATAATTTGTCTGCATCGATCTTTCCGTTCGATTACGATGTCGGGTGTCTTCAAGAAAAGAGTGAATAGGTTTTAACTAAGCTGGTGAGATTTTCGGGTGGCGATTAGCTTATCCAAAACTACATCGCCACTTACCATAAAAAATCAATTAGCACTAGCTTATAAATGAAAAATAATAGTTTATGAATCTATCTGCAAATAAAGCTTTTATCTTCTGATATTTCAAAAGTATGTTCAATGATGTACCGTTAAATTAGCGAGACTCAATTCTAAATTAAAGTAATTCTTTTATATGAAACTAATTTTACGGATTTTATCGCGTTTAATTTTACTATTTTTAACCCGTCGTTGCAAGCGCTTTACATTACTGCGTAGATCGGACCAAAAATAATAATTAAAAGCTGAAGGTACTCCGGGTTTACTATGAAATCAGGACATCTGTCACCTCAGTCCTCCCGTGACTTAGGGTACTGTAAAGCACTCGAAACGTCGGGTTATAAATAGTAAAATTAAACGCGATAAAATCAGTAAAATTAGTTTCATTTAAATGTGTAGTGTTCGCGTAAATATAAGATATCTTCATATTAAAGTAAGTTCTAATAACTAATGCTTAGCAATGCAATTTACTACGAAATTGCGACGGAAGCATGGCATTGTCTTTCAGTTAACAAATCGGTCAATGTCAGTCGCGCTTTCGATTTCAAATTCAGGCGTAAAATCTGCGAACTGCGCGACGCCGCTGCAATCGTCGCTCGTAGTAAATTTGCGGTTAACTCCCCTGCGGTCACGAGGATAACTTCGTTTAAAAACATATTTACTGCTAACACCTTTAGTACTGGGTAACGCTCAGCGTTATTCACAGAGGTATTTATCCTTCTTTTACAGAAATAACAGGAATATATTAACCAGATAAGTGACCAATTCGCGTTGTATTGTGCTTTAATATAGCAATCGTCAAACCTGGCACGTGATAGGGGGTAGGGTTTGATGGCGGTAGCCAATAGGCGGCGCTGATTGGCGGGTAGCTACCACCGTTCGACCTGGCTCCGCCCGCCTTGCCGCGAGCGCCGCCCGCCTCGCCGCGCATCCTTCACTTCACTTCACTTCACAAACACTTCACGACATGACGCGTCTGCATTCAAGCGCGGCCGAGACACAACTAAACACGTATAACGATAGTGAGGTGCGCGCGCGCTGACGGACGATCAGTCATTCTTCGCGGGCCTGTGTCACTTCTGTCTCCCCTCCCCCCTCCTCTAATGAGCTCCGTCCTGTCTGCGTCACGTCGACGTTTTTCACTTGTGAGCACAGAGACAACGTGTCATCGTTTCCCATTCAGGTCGATCGGTGTCAAAGTTCTGACCTACTTCATTCTTTCATCGATGTCTTGCGCAATTACGAACTTCACAGTAACTAACATTTCTTACAGTTTTTAAGTGCTCGTTTTGCACCTTCTTTCCTATTGAGGTGTCATAAGAGGTACCTAAGGTAGTGTACGGGCAGCCTTTATTCGTGCAGAAAAACATGATGATGTGATATGTGAGTGGCCTCTACCTACCCCCCATATGAGAAAATGGCGTGACTATATGTATGTATCTTGGATCGTTGATAAATGTTAATTAAATATTCTTCTTTTGCAGCGATAGCTAAGACTTCGGTCAATTTAAGGCTAAATTTCGTAGTACGCGGGCGACCCTAGTTCCATCCCACGAGGAAGCTTGCTAGTCTGAGGAATGAAAATATATGAGAATTTTGCTCAATGGAGTAGCGTGGCTGGTAACTAGGAATTTTGTTCCGTATGATATAACGTAGTCAATATGTTCGGCTATCATTTTGGGGAGTACCATTACGGCATAGAAGCGAAACCTAGTTATTTAGCTAAGATAAGCCTACATAACTTAGTTTTTTTGACGAATCCCTAAAACTCTTGTCTAACATTGAATATATTCTTACCGAAGACGAATTCAATCAAAAGTACCTGGTAGAGAATGCCAATAGGCATTAAGCCCGCCCTTTCACCTTTTAATTAAGGTATATAATAAAGTATCAAAGTAAGTAACTGCCGTGAGGTAGCGGCTTAAGAGAATCTACCTCCCATCTCATCCCGTGGGTGTCGTAAAAGTCGACAGAGGGAAAATTAAAATCAGAAGATGGGCAGCAGCACCTTCCTGAAACATCAGAATAAATAAACTGCGGTTGCCAACCCGCCTGCCAAGCGTGCAACTATGGCAAAATTCCCCCCAAAATGAGAGCTACAAACTTATGTAGCAATCAATAGGGGAGGCCTATGTTCAGCAGTGGACTAGTGATAGGCTGAAAAGATGATGATGATGATTCAATAAAGTGTTTTAAATAAATAAATAAGAAATCTAAATATTTTATTCCCAGTACGATATAAAGCAGTATCATAACTATTAACTTTGCTCCAAGTGCACTAGTGTGACCGCTGTTACTAAATCGCCACTCGCTCACTGGTTCTAAAGAACCGTGGTACTTCATGAGCTAAGCGCTTGCTTTAATGTATGCATATTTGTTTCTTTTTTAAAAATATCGTCGTCGATTCAGCCTATCACAAGTCCACTGCTGAACATAGGCCTCCCCCATAGAAAGCCAAAAAAGTTTGTAGTTCTCATATTGGAGGGATTTTGCCATAGTTGCCACGCTTGGGTTGGCAACCGCAGTTTATTTATTTAGATGTTCCAGGAAGATGCTGCTGCCCATCTCCTGGTTTTAATTTCCCTCTGTCGACTTTTACGACACCCACGGGATGACATGGGGTGGTAGATTCTCTCAGGCCGCTACCACACGGCGACGGCGTTTTTAAAAATATACTTCTTCGTTAATAATATGTCCGGTAACTGTTCGGTAAACCTGAGGTACCGAGAGAATAACAGCGCTGTGGCAACACTGCCATTGCATTATGCTGAGTGCGATAGCCTTTTCGTTGCTACAGTCCAACGTAAGTTTGTAATTGTAATACGTCATATCTAATTGTTTATTTATCTTTTGAACTTTTACTGTATGTTGTGTTGTAGTATTGAATAAAGTTTTTCTTTCTTTCTTTCAAATTTCTTAATACACCCATCCACGTCTACCAAGTTTACTCGGCTGGGTTCGATCGCAGGTGCCGGCATCACTGAAATTGTTAATTGCAATTTTAAGTGCTGATTTACCACGTGCTCGGCGGTGACGGAAAACATCGTGAGGAATAACGGATAAATTTAAAAAAATATTTCAACGATACGTAAAGTCTGCCAGCCCGCATTGGAGCAGCGTCGACTCTTTCCGGCTTCAAAACCTTCGCAAAAATTACAGAAGGCCTGTACTCAGCAGTGGGACATTTATAGGCTGTTATTTCACCTTACCTTTTTACTAGTTCCAAAATTGCGGCATTGAAACGGAAATAACTTCCTGATTTAACACAATTAATAGTTTGATAGTAGATTCAAAAAATTGTGCTTGATATTGAAAACTATATTCACAGATAATCTTTTTAATTTCTATTCTAGCTGACAAAGATACTTTTTTATAGGAGACGGGCAAAACGTTCACCCGATGGTAAGAGGAACGTCTGCCCATAACAAATGCTGCGTCAACCAGAACATGTCTACGTGGCCCCACACTAGGGCCAGTTGTTCTGCCGTGAAGTAGTAGTGTGCAAATATTACTGTGTTTCGGTTTGAAGCGCACTGAGAGCTAGCGTAATCACTGGGCATATGAGTTTTAAGAACTCATGTCTCAGGGTGACGGGCACAGTGTGGTGTCAAACAAATGCTGTGTCGCACAGAAATGTTCTGGGTGATACAGCATTTGTTATGGGCAGACGTTGCACTTACCATCAGGTGAACGTTTTGCTCGTTTTGTCACTTTACTACGATACCACCGCAAAACTAATGCGGTACCTACCTAGATGAATTCTCGTATCGAAATCCTACCACCAATAGTTTTATCTGCTGTGACTGTACACATTATTGCTGGCAACATCAAATTACTAATTCGTCAAGGGTGACAAAGCATCTTAATTGGGAATGGAGCTCATTAATACCTACAGTATTAATGAGCCCCGATAGTCATTTATCTTGGCTTAAAATAAATAATTTCTGAGTTATTGTATATGCAGCGTTGTTAAATGCGTACTGTCAAATAGAAACGTTAACTTTTAACACTAGAAACTAGTAGTGTACAGTCCTATGCCTAATTTAAATTGTATCTTGTACTATACACGGATTATTCCGTTCACAAATACGACTAGCACGTCCAGTCGCAAACAGATGCTGCTTAGCATTCGGTCGATGCGCCCAGCTCATGTCGGCTCAATATATCGTTGTTGTAAATTAGTTAAGCGGAATCACTGCTCTAGCCGCCTGGCATACGAGTGCTTCTATCCGCTTTCTCTAATAAAAAAAATAACAATTGCACCAAGAAGGCAGGCTTCAGATTGGAAAATAGTTGAGATGCATCCATGATTTTATTGGTGGTAGGATTCCTATGCAGGAATCCGTCTAGGTAGGTACCTTTAGCCAGTTATTCTGCCGTGAATCAGTAGTGTGCAAACATTATTGTACTTCGGTTTGTAAGGGCACTGACAGCTAACATAATCACTGGGAATATGAGATTTAAGAGCTGATGTCTCAGGGTGACGAGCGCTGTGTGGTGTCACACAGAAATGATCTGATCTGGTGACACAGCATTTGTTGTGGGCAGACGATTGCACTTAACATTATGTGAAAAATGATGATGATGACGATGTTATAACTGATATTGACCATGGCGAAATTTTCCAGTTATACAACCAGAAGATTTTTAGCAGGATATATAAGAAAGCAGTAAGTATCGCACAAACAAAAAATATGTGTGTCCTCTCGGTTGAACACAGTTATGGGATTTTTAAAGTAAGGTTCTTTGATGATATTTTGATAAATCTACTACCTGCAAATAAGCAATCTTCGTATTTTATTTTTCTCTATTTAATGCAGCAATCACCCCGGAAACTGACCAGTAATATACTCTAAGTTAACATTTTGCAAACTTGCAATGTCACTTTAAAATCTCACAAATATTAATAGTTTTTTTTTACAAAGCAACCATTACCATTTTATGGTGGTAGGATTCCTATACAGGAATCTGTCTTGGTAGGTACCACCTCAGGGCCAGTTATTCTGCCGTGAAGCAGTAGTGTGCAAGCATTACTGTGTTTTGGTTTGAAGGGCACTGTGAGGTAGCGTAATCACTGGGCATTTGCGACTTAAGAACTGATATCTCAGGGTGAGGGGCGAAGTGTGGTGTCACATATAAATATTCTGTGTGACACAGCATTTGTTGTAGGCGGAAGTTGCAGTTACCATCAGGTGAACGTTTTGCTCGTTTCGTCACTTTATACAATAAAAAAATAATACTCTAACAGCACGTCATAAGTCAATATTGGGAATTTCAGGTTAACACGCAATCGGAAACAATGTGAAAGAATTTCCTTTTCATAAACGGCCCGAATAACGAAGTTCTCCGAGTGACAAATCTCATTTATGTTTCTCGCCCGGTTCATGTTATTTAGTTTTGCGCTATTTTTATTCTTTTATAAGTTTAAGAGGCGAAGAGTAATCCCTTTTAAACTCGGTCTAGGACTAAGCAGATTGAGTTTGAGAAAAAGTGGTATTAATTTATAAATAAATATTCAAGGTACAACTTTTAAAGTATATAATAATAACAGTTAAACCTTTTAAAGTAAATAATATCTTATAAACATACATACATAAGATCACGACTGTATCCCATAAGGGTTAGTCAGAGACTGGGCACTCACTGCAAAAACAGATGACTGCCACAATCCACGTTTCACCAAAACAATATGAGATGGAGTGGTAGTATTCTTTTAACGAGCCGCCACCACACGGCTAAATCTTTCTATATCTTTTAAAGCTTAACAATATACCACTGCTGTTGTATGTATTTTTTTAATTTTAGAGAGGATTTTGGAAAAATAATCTGACACGCTGATTCAATGCAGTCTGGCAGATTTGGACAGAAATGTCGTAGATTTTAGATTGTTGATCACCGAGTGACGTACCCAGTGCACTTGCGTACTAGGAAATAAAAGGCGAGTATCATGCCCGCTTTGGTACCGTGATCTACCAAGCGAGGCGATTACGTCAAATACTTCCAATTCGGTAGAGAACTACGTTTGGGAGCGAACATTTTATGGACTGATGATTTCCAATAACAAGCTAATTGTGGGCCGATCAGTTTGCAATATGTCACTACAAAAATAAAACATAAATTATTATTATTGTTTCTCGTTTAAAAAAAAACGATGCAACACACTAGGATTTTTCGTGTATCGTGAGGGCGTTACTCTCAACCAACTTGAAAACTGTTTGTGTATTTGTCGGTTGGGATTCGGACCCGCTGCGTAGAGACAGAAGAAGGTAGTCTGATAAATAGACCACGCGGTCGTCAAATTAATGCGTTTTTATAATTTTTACAATAATTGTATTACGTTATTTTAGGCATATCGACATTAAACAATCGCTTCCGATTAATCGGTAACAGTTGTCACAGGTTCAAATCTAGAAGCTTTGTCGACCTAATGAGAGGCGGTTGTGAGAGCTTAACCAATGCAATGTTAAGCACGACGTATAAATAGAATACAAACATCTGATAGAATATGTATGCGCTACTGCGTGCTCGGTCGCTTTGTGCACGTTCAGGGCTGACAAATGCTTTACGTTTAGTTTTACTTCTAATACTTTTTACGATTATTTGACACGATGTTTAAAACATGGAGGTACGGATTTTTTACGTTTTTTTTTAACAATCGTAATTTTAACGAACCGTTTTTGAATAGGTGTCGGTAAAAGTATAACGCTTGATACGCTATTTAATATGTGTTTTGAATTAAAAACAAAACGGACCCTACATCAAAAAAGCATTATAAAACTTTACCATAATTTACAGGTTTTTATTTGAACCTCGTTAGGTAAAGTAAAACATTGAAGCTGCGGGCGTTAACATTTCTTCAACGTAAAGCGCAATTGAAGCACATGACTTTTTTTAAAAACTAGGGCAAATGTGTAAATGAAAAAGGTGCATCTATATATATACAACATAAGACAGCAGCCCTGCGAGTACTGGATTATGTAAGAGCACGTGTTCAGCTCTGAAAAACGACACGATAGAGCTCAGTTTGATTATCCGAGCTTGTTTTGTGTGAACTGCTTTACTCTCACCGTAAAACACCTCTTATGAACCTAAACGCTTTAGAGCGCTTAGTGATGTGTATGTTTAGGAGAAAGGTTAATTAGAACTTATTGAGATTGTACATTTTGAAGAGATGCCATAATTTTATTACGATATTCAGTCAAAGCAAAGGACCATGTTCAGCAGTGAACTTGTGATGGTGAAGATGATGTAAGAGTTAAACAACAAAATATTGGTAATAAAAATGTAATAGCTGTCAGTTCATATATCTATGGATGATGATAACTCCTGAGGTCTACATTTTTTAATTTATGACACGACAGTAATTCAATATTACATTGTTTTCGCAATTACTAACAAGAAAAACAGCCCGTTCGGTTTCTTGCTGGTTTTTCCCAGGACAGAGGCATTTTTTGCGAACTACCGTTTTTTTTGCGAATTACGTTAAAAATTTACGTTCAATTAGTATTATGTTAATAATCTATATTGAATAAAAATAATTGTATTTTATTCTAAACCTAAAAGAAAAAAATCTGCGTTATCTATAAAAGAGTTTCTGAGAGGGTTTTGAAGCGGGGAATAGTCCGCAACACTGCTCCAATGCGGGTTGGCGGACTTCACATGTCCTAGAAATATTTCTATTCCTCGGATATGCAGGTTTCCTCACGATGTTTTCCTTCGCCGCTGAGCACGTGGTAAATCAGCTCTTAAAATTTTAGAACAATTTTGGAGGTGCTGGCACCGGGGATCGAACCCAGGTTACTCGCATATTATGAAATTAAAGGCGAGCACCCGGCCCCTTTCTTAATTATTTTTGATCGTAAGTATCTATATTTATGGAATTTGTTAATTATTTTATATAAGCATAAAATTATTGATTAAATTTATATATGTTTAGAAGAAAATTATAATGAATATACGTAGAGTGGCTACGTATCTTAATTATTAATTCTTCTAGGTATTTTTGTGTAGTCACTTAATTTATTAACGTAATTAACTTATTATTAAGAATTATTAACGTTTTTAAGATACTTTAGGAAATATGATTCTAAAATTATTTTATAACTAGCTGATACCCGCGGCTTTGTCCGCGTGGATATAGGTTTTTTTTTTAAAAAACTTGTGAACTATTTGATGTTTCCGGGATAAAAGGATCCTATGTCCGTCTCCAGGATACAAGCTATCTCTGTGCCAAATTCAGTCTACATCGGTTAAAAGGTAAACGGTGAAAATGTAACAAACAGACTAGAGGGAGAGAGAGTTACTTTCGCATTTATATTATAATATTAGTATGGATCATTAGTAGACCGAATGTGCTAAGTTACGACAGTTTATTTAAGACATAAAATTGACTGACACGCTCCGATCCAAATTTTTTGACAGTGTTCAAAAAATTGTTCAAAAAATGTCCCAAATTTTTTGAACTCTGTATCACGGACAGTGACTTTATTTAGTAACAATAGCACATATGTTAATGTTCATACCTGGCAAACAAATAACATAAATATTTAAAAAAAACATTAGCATATCTCAGTTGTAGAGCCAGCTACACGAAGGTCACATATTTCTTAATGTTACTTCATCTGAGGTTTTAGGTTTGTGTCGTTTAATGTACAGTTTGTAATAATAATCACGACTTTTGGCGACAAATCGAAAAGTGACGGTAGGTGTTTTAATAGAACTTTCTAATTTCTGTATACGTTTTAGAGTTATGACGTTTAATATTAATAGTTATTATGCAGCCAGTGCTTGTGATAGTATACAGTGACAGCAGAAATCAATTTAAGACCAGAATTGTACTTTCCGTATTGTCTCCACCCGTCAAGCAAATCTTCAGTAAAAGTCAACTATCATTTTACTGTCGATCAACATTTTGAATTATCTATTGTCAATCTCGTGACTGACTTGACATTGGCAGAATTCTATTGAAAGAGGCAAGAATTAAATGAAGATGAATAACTATACTCACCATTTCTGTTCTCGCTGTCAGCCGGTTTCATTTGTATAGGATGGTGCATCTGAAACAAAACATAAATCTTTATATAAATAAAAATCATTTGCCGTATGAAAGGTCATCACTTGAGAACGATTTGGCTGTTTTTTTTGTTGTGTTCGTAATTGTCAGGACATAGGTTTGTGTGAAAGGAAATTATTGAAAAATCAACCGGAACATCGTAAATTCGGATGGTATTTTTGTATTAAAATCTCAATAAAAACAAAATGACGTTCAGTTTGACAGTTCTGCTGTTACATGTTTTCATAACAACAACTAACCCCAAAATATTGATATCTAAATGAATTGCTGACAGACAACGCATAAACCACTGGAGATAGAGACACTCTTCATTATTAAATTGCACCCGTGCGAAGCCGGGTCGGGTCGCTAGTGGTAAATAAATAGAACATTGTGTCTGCTCCAAGATAGAAGCCGTCACGCATTCTCACCGCCTCACAAGATATAACGTCTCTGATTCACTGTCCGAGAATCACAATCACATCTTGTGATCATATAAATACTTACATCGGTGTGGATTCGAACCTAGTGTTCATAAACTCTCTGTCTGCTAATGTTGGAGATTGTAAAGTAATGAGAAATAATAAAGGGAAATACAGAACATTTATTTGCTAGAAATAGACGTACGCATAAGTTATTTGTAATAAAAAATGACGTTATGAGAAATATAGAAATGAATTGAACAAAAACAATATGTATGAAAATTTTACGTCGTATTCCCAGAGAGGTTGACATTTCAGCATAACCGGAAGTTAATTCCGACACAGCACTGTTTTTCACTGCCAACCCCCTTTGCGCTCCGATGTCGTTAAAACAAAAATATGAAAATAGATAAATATAAATCATTTGTAATGTCACTTTTAAAGTCTACAAAATAGTAGTTTCGAATTATGGTGGTAGGATACCTATGCAGGAATCCGTCTAGGTAGGTACCACCCCAGGGCCAGATATTCTCCCGTGAAGCAGTAGTGTGCAAGCATTACTGTGTTTCGGTTTGAAGGGCACTGTGAGCTAGCGTAATCACTGGGAATATGAGACTTAAGAACTTGTCTCAGGGTGATGGGCACAGTGTGGTGTCACACAGAAATATTCTGGGCGATACAGTGTTGTGGGCAGACGTTGCACTTACCATCAGGTGAACGTTTTGCTCGTTTCGTCACTTTATTCAATAAAAAAAAAAAATTAAAATATAAAATACAAATAAAAATACTTAACCTTCAAAAATTAATTGTTTAAAACAATTAATCTCATCACTCATTAAAAGTAGATTTATACAATTTATTTTAATATTCTGTCGGCTCGTATTAATTAGTTTTCGGCGCAGTTTAATTAGGCACAATGACTAAAGGATTGATTTCTTATTCTTAGTCTTCTAAACTAATTATAAAGAGGAAAAATTTGATTTTTTGTATGTTTGGTTGTAATGATTTAACTCAAAAACTACTGATCCAATTTTAAAAATTCTTTCACCTATATACAACTACATTATCACCGAGTAACATGAGTTGTATTTAATTGAAAATAAAAACCGTTATCTCTACGAAAATCGCTGAGATGTAACTCAAGGTATCAAAAATTTATTAATATAAGTCATTATTTGGCGTGCGCTGCCAAAAACTATTAATGATAAAGAAAATAATGCACTACATTTTCATAGTACTCATAATTACTCACAAAAAAGTCCGCGAGGCTATATGTCTAACTATTATAATTAAGTCACAATAACCGCTTTTTGTTCGAATTAGTCTATGATAACACGGGTAGAATCGAAAGATGATGACATCCGTATCATGATATTAATCCTTATCCTACAAAATAGTTTCATAGTCAAGGTTGATTATGTACATGTAAAGTCCTCTTTAAATTGTTCGAATCGGACCTATCGTTTAGAAGTTACGATAGGTATAAAAATGCTAAAAGTAAGAAAAATGCCGCGGTGTAAGCGAACAGCCCTACGCTCGCCCGTGCTGATCGCAAATATACTAAGATCCATTAATTACTTACGTACTCATATTATTTTTGTAAACTAGAGACAATTGAATAGTGGTTTGCATATTTAATTATATATTCTTTTATTTAAAACTTTAAAACGCTCATTAAAAAATACAGCGGCCGCGGTGTCTCTGTATTTCATGGCTTATTTTCCCATAAATAAAAGAATATTTTGGTAAAATAACGTAATCTTATCTAACCAGCTGCAGAGCCGCCGATAAGAATAGTCGCTACAAAAATGTTGGTGTAAGGAACTGTGGTTGTTCTATTTGTCCAAATAAAGTACTAATTTATCTTTCTAATATCTATCTACCCGTGCGAAGCCGGAGCGGGTCGCTAGTATTCTATAAATTAATAAATATTTATACGAACTGTCCGTAGTTGTTTTGGATCTGGGTGTTTGTGCTTGTGGAATTTACGTATGTAAAACGAGTCCATGATGTAGGAGAAAACCTAGCATCGGAGACGTTAAACGTCTTAATTTTTTTTAGTAAAGTTGATTGAATAAAAAATCAATATACATTAATTAACAAAAAGATTACTCACTGTAAAATAACTGTTCAGTATATAAACAATTATTAATTAATCAACAAAGCACAAGTTATTTTTATCTCTCTCTCACTCTGATCAAGTACCTTTTTTATCTTGTTTGTTTCAGAAACGTCTCGTTTGAAATGTTACATATGGTAACGTTGCACTCAAATTCGACATTGAAATTTTTCTCTCAAGTGAACGTCTTTGGTGCATCCAAAGTCACTTTAAAAATATATTAGTTGAAGTAATTTATAGGTGCCAGCACCACGACTATAGCTAAGAAGTAGCTAAAATATAGCGGATCAGCGATAATAAAACCACGCTATCCCAGCGCATGAAAATCTCGATCGAAATGAGGTGTCTAAGGGTCGCAACATAACCAAGACCTTAAATCAAAAATTAGTGTTTTTGCACAAATGTTGGATCCAGGTTCGACTCGAATAAAGGACCTAAAGGAAAAAATAAAGGACCGGGGTCTTAAAAGTTCGGTATTCTGAACAGTAAGCTACTATCGGGCGTTATTATATGGGAATTAATTAAGTACAGTTGTGTTGAAACAAAATGAATTTACGAAAATGCATTATTTTAAGCTTTTCCATTTTATAATCGAATGCAATAATTTCAAATTCCGATTCTAGAGAGATCAAGGAAGTTTTTAGAGTAGAGGGTCATTTAATGTACAACATATACATTTATAGGAATTTTGAATTTGAAGGCAAGTTTCTCTAGAGCAGGCGGGAACTTAAATATAGTAAGTGTTTGAAATTTATTGTTATGAAGATTTGAGTGACTGTCACATTACCAAAAGTACCACAAGCGACCTACAATACGTTTGACCAGAATCTCATCTAATGTAAAACGTTAGGAGATCGAAGCCGAGTTCGATGCGATTATAGTTTAAAAAATATTTATAGAATGAAATTCAAACCATTTTGTATCCATACTCACTCTTCAGATAATATCTTCACTAACAGAAATGACTAAAGTCATTTGGCAATATACCTTTGACTAATGGGTAGTGACTAGCAATTAATATAACCTATTACGTGATCTATTAAAAAACTAATGAAATATAATTAGTTATACGTATGATATCTCTAATGGAGATGTGATACCAGTTTAGAATTGAGTAAACATTATGTTTATATCCAAGCTTTTAGTGTTGTGTGCCCATTCGTGTTGTAAGAAATTAATGGTAGAGTTTACGCTAGTGTGATAACAACGAAATTAGTATCTTTATCCCAGGTGTTACAACTTTTAAAAGGTTCTGCACTTTAAAAATTATATGTGTGTGTATGCCGTTTCGGAGATTAGACGGGACAAAAAGGCAGACAGACAGACAAAAATTTAAAAATTGTTTTTCTCTTATAAGAACCGTATATACTTTCATAAGTGTAGCGACATCTATGTCACATGAGAAGCTCAAGAAATAATCGCAAGTAAAAAAAGAAAGTTTTCTGAGATGCCAACGATATATACAACATTTAAATATTACTAGTTGGAGGAGACGTGCTCCCCAGATCAGACCACCCGATCTGGCGGGTAGCTACCCTTTTCTTTGGCAATATCATTCGCCAAATAAGCATCGAGTAAAAAGCTGTTATTATGTTATTACAAACAGACACTTCAATTTTATTTTTTTGTGTAGATATCTGAAATATTTTTTTTATTGAAACGCACGTTCCGACATTTTCTCCGGTGAGCCAAGTATTTTTCATCTTATTTAATTAGCAACTGTTTATTAGCAACATAAATAATAAGTAACATGTCAAACGCCAATTTGTTTCTTGTGTAAAACAAATTTAAAAGCCGAAAAACACATTTTATATGTGTTACTACGAGTATTAATCATGCAATCGATATGATACAATCCAAACTGTCATTTAAACCTCGCAGGTATATTAATAATCGTACGTCGAAGCGACGACACGTTAATTTGTCGGCACTCTTGCCCGGTTAATTATTTACATTAGCCGTTGCCAGGCGAGAGCAAACAATCGGAAACTATTTAAATTATTCGTAAACATTGCGGTGGATATGGTTGCTTTGTAAACAAAGTTTTTAGAGAATGTTGTTTGTTTACGAAGTTGTTTGTTAATTGAACCGTGATGACGTAGACTCGATCTCTTCATTATAAAATGATCTACAAATTTGACCATGGTGATTCTAGTCTTTTTAAACGTACTTTTTTCGAACTCTTGATTATAAAATGAGGTCTAAAGTTGACCGTGAAGTTTCAGGTCGGATTAAAGCGTAAAATGTATCATAGTTTTTAAAAAAATGTAGTGCATTGCAGCCACTGTCACCTGTATGAGTGAGAGGTATGAAATTTTTCTGCGTGATATAATACGATACAGGATATCCGTAGTACAAAAAAAAACCGATTTAGCCCGAAGGATCAGTAAGCTGAACTGGCAGTGCTGGCAAAAAGAAAATTTTCTGAGTGATCCTCGTATTGGTCAAGGTTACGCGTCTAATTCGGGGAATTTTCTCATACAATCTCAGGATCTAGCCATAAGGAACCTTTTTTGAGGGAGACTTATATTTGGATTTGTAATGGGCGACGATACTGAGACTCCTCAAGTGCCGGGTGCTCGTCTTAAATTTCACAGAACGTGAGTGTGACATGAGTTGGATTCTCGGTCCCGGTACTTCTAAAATTGTTCTGCTTTTTAAGTGGCTTTAGCATGTGGCTTAAAATAAATAGTTTTGCATTTATTTTCACATTTTATTATGAATGAACTAAACTTATTTGAAACTGTTTTTAAATAATAAGCTACCAACGTTACTAAGTTACTCGTGGTAGAAGCATCGCTGCAGACAATTCTAGCTTGTAAATGAGTCAGTTTGATCAGGCAAGAAAAAGCTTTTATAACATATCGACCTAAAGAAAATAATAGAAGTGATAAATTTTATACAACATAAATTATGCACATAACATTCCTAAACGTCATTTTTACACTAGTTTCGCACAACAGTAATGTGCAAACAGAACTGTTTCAGTTTAAAGGGTAGCTAGTGAAACTATTGGACATATGAGACTTAATATCTAATTTTTTAAGGCGACGAGTGCAGTGCGGTGACCATACAATTAAAAAATTTACTCTGCAATAGTTATGGGCAGACGTGGCACTTACCATTGGGGGAATCTCCTCGTCTCGCTGTTATTTATATAGAAACATGTAGAAAAATATTACAAAATTACGAGTACTATTAGATCCATGAAGTAGTGATAACTACTGTTGCAGAAGATAGCCTAAAAATGTCTAGTGCTGGACATAGATTCCTATCAAGTTGAGAGGAGTTTTTGATTTGAGTATTAGTACTAGTATTTAGTAAAACTAAATCGAAGTCATAATATTATTTAACAGGGCCAACTTCGAAGACAAAACGAAACATAAATCATAAAATGAAGGGGCCACTGCAGAAATAGCAAACTTGCATTCTTTTTAAAATTGTAAATTCACAGTTAACGAAATGTATTTTTTAAATTACAGCAGAACTCGTACTTGGAATTATTCCAGAAGTGAAATGGTTATTACATTCTTTTTTCAATAGAGTTTTTTCATTCCTAACATACCCAAATATTTTGTAGATATATATATATATATGCGAAATAACCTAACAGTACGAATACCGAAGGATTGTTTTATTATCTGTATAAATGTGCTAATTTCAGGAACTTTCACTTCTTCTTCAACAGTCTGTAAAAGTTTACTACTGGACACAGGACAGACCTCTATTAATATACTAAAATATTCTTTTGAGAAAACGTAAAAAGGTCTAATTCGAAGCCATTTTACGTGTTATGTCAAAATATTTTTGTGCTAGCTTTTGGAGGGAAAACGAATAGAATGTAAATGTAATGTTATAATAATGTAGCGTATACATACATATGTACAGTCACACCGCTTTTTTTGCTGCGATCGTAAAACGCATCTTTCGTTTCTCTTACTTACATTGGCGTTTTTATACAAGCTCGACGGTTGCGGATACTTTTGACGTGGCCTTTCCTTAAAACGTCTTCTATCTAATCGTAATACGTTCGCATGCGCCAAGCCTTACCGGCTTGTCCATTCACACTCGCCTCATAAATCTGTATCGTCAATCTTCTTTTATTCATCCTCTCTAAGTATAACCGACTAAGCATCCCTTTCTCTATCATTTTCACTACATCTTCAACCACACCGCAACGATCCCTTATCACGATGTAGTGTATAAAGAAATTTCTTTTATGGTTTGCTTAGCTGTAGAAATTATTGCGAAGACTTCGGACATAGCCGAGCTTAGTTATTTTTAATGGAAGTAAGCGATGACTCGAGCAACTCGTATATGTGACGTGTCCTTAAAACACATGTCATTATTGTTTTACACCGCACGATTATCAGTTTTATGCTTTATTGCTTAGCCGTTTAAACTTTAAATTGAACGTTTTAGTGTACATTTACCATTTATTCTAAAAAGAAGTAAAAAATATATCGAGGACATCTGAAAACCGCAGAATACTACCTTAGCTAGAGAGCAGAGGACATTCCTTGACTACAAAAACCTTTAAAAATTTAGAGAATTTATGTGTCCAGCACTGGGGAAGCAGGTTATAAATTCTTTACGGTCTAATTAAAGCAATCTGTTAATCTAATATTTTCTAAATAAAACTACTTTTTTACGGATTTTATCGCGTTTAATTTTGAACTATTAGCTGATGTGAAGCATCGACGCTCTAGGAAGTCTGCAGTCTGTGACCATGTTCTGGATCATCCCAACCATTACATCAGATTTGATAGACCACAAATCCTTGCAAAAGAACACCGATTCCTACCAAGGATGATTCGCGAGGCTATTGAAATTAAAAAACATCCTAATTTCAATAGGGAAGATGGTTGGGTATTACCACCGGCTTGGGATCCTATTATTAATAAAATTAAATCAAAAACCAAGCATACCACTGCAAGGCTTCAAAACACAGTTAGCTCTTTCTGCGTAGATCGGACTAAAAATAATAATTAAAAGCTGAAGGTACTCCGGGTTAACTATGACATCGGGACAACTGTCACCTCAGTCCCCCCGTGACCATGGGTGCTGTAAAGCGTCCGAAACGTCGGGTAAAAATAGTTCAAAATTAAACGCGATAAAATCCGTAAAAAAGTAGTTTTATTTAAATGTGTAATATTCGCGTAAATAAAAGAAAACACTAATATTTTCTTTCTATATCATATACAGATAAGATATATTCAGAAGTAGTCATTAAAATAGAAGCATTATGTAAAACCAGTAAATTTTTTTCAGCCAGAATTCTTCTAACGTTTTAAATATTTTTAGTTAACGTCACACCGCGACTACATTGTCTCTGGTCACAGAGAGATCCGTGTTTCAAAGCGCCGAGTGTCAATCAGCGGTCGGGTTATTTTTAAGACGGCGCGGACAGACTCGCACCATTTAATGTTCGCCCGATGAATTGGCAGGTGAAATATCTTTTAAAAAAGTAAATAAATGTCATGTTTAACACGTTGAATACAATAATATGGACTTTTGGGCTCCAATTCGAAAAGTGGCAGTTGTGCTTTTATTTAATTTTGTAATATCTGTGTTTATTTGGAGTTTTGATCTATGATATTGATAGTTAATTATGCACCAAGTGCTCCTGAAAGTGTACAGTCATTGGAAAATTCAATACAAGACCTAAAATTGTGCTTTTTGTTTTGCTTCCATCAGTCCAGCAAATCTTCAGTAAAAGTCAACTATCATTTTACAGTCGATCAAAATTTTGAAGTCTTGCTGCTTGAATATTGTATACTTGGTTATGTTACTTGACACTGGAAAATAGTTTATGACTGTTTCCATGAATAAATAAATAAATAAATAATAAAAAATATGAGGAATTTACACTTCCGATTGTTGTAGAACTTTATCTCATTATGTTAGAAACTAGCTGATGTCCGCGACTTCGTCCGCGTGGATATAGTTTTTTTAAATATTCCGTCGGAACTCTTTGATTTTCCGGGATCAAAAGTATCCTATGTCCGTCTCCAGGATGCAAGCTGTATCTGTGCCAAATTTCGTTAAGATCGGTACAGCGGTTGAGCCGTGAAAGGTAACAAACGGACAGAGGGACAGAGAGGGTTACTTTCGCATTTATAATATTAGTATAGATTATAGATTTTTGCCTTATGCTAGGCTGAAAAAAGTAGCCCATAACTCGGCCACTGCTACAGGCCTCTGGATTTAAGAGAGTAATGTTTACAGACGTTGCTATGTAAATCTAGCAAATGGTTATTATTTATTTCGAGAAATGTATATTCTTCTTGGGCACCCGAACAAAGCTTGATATTATTTTACAGGTAGCTGAGACTATAGTAAGTCGAAATGGGTCTTAGATAAAGAGCAAGTGTACACGTTATTTGAACGACTGGAATATTATTACACACAAATAACCCTTCGTTCATCTTTTTAGTACCTATAGGTCGCTCCCCGGGGTCGTCCTCAACATTAACGGATTTGCTGGGGTTTCTTGAGGATTTCGGGTGGTTAGAATAAAACCCCTTCTGCCCACGCACACACACAAAATACACGCTAACCTCTTATTCAATAAATCGAAGAAAATAGCTTTTTTTTATTTAATAAAAGTGACGGAACGAGCAAAGCGTTCACCTTATGGTAAGTGCAACGTCTGCCCATAACAAATGCTATGTCACCCAGAACAGTGTGACACCACAATGTGCCTGTCACTAATGAATGAAATGAATTGTACTAAATCCATCTCAAAACGTAAGGGTAAAGTAAACAACTGGTGGTAGGATTCCTATGCAGGAATCCATCTAGGTAGGTACCACCCCAGTGCTAGTTATTCTGCCGTGAAGCAGTAGTGTGCAAACATTACTGTGTTTCGGTTTGAAGGGCACTGTGAGCTAGCGTAATCACTGGGCATATGAGTACTTAAGAACTGATGTCTCAGGGTGACGGGCGCAGTGTGGTGTCAAACAGTAATTTTCTGGGTGACACAGCATTTGTTATGGGCAGACGTTGCACTTACCATCAGATGAACGTTTTGCACGTTCCGTCCCTTTATGAAAAAAAAAAACAAACAAAATTCATATGAAAGCCTCACAGAATTCCACTACAGAGTACCGCAGTGTTTTTGAGCCGGCATATGGCTAGCTGGACATATAAATTTAAATTAATCACAGGTAAATCGTCACTACAGCCCGTATACAACTAAATCCATCAACGACAAAGGATCTATACGTTGATGCACTCAAGGACTGAGAATGAATCCTTGCCAGTAATTGCGTCTCACGCACTAATCGAAAAACCTATGCAGGAATGCGTCAAGATAAGTACCACCGCAGAACCAGTTATTCTGCCGTGAAACAGTAGTGTGCTAACATTACTGTGTTTCGGTTTAAAGGCCACTGATAGCTAGTGTAATTTATGGGCATATGACACTTTAAAACTGATCTCTCAGAGTGCGGTACAAATGTTCTGGATGGCATAAAATTTGTTATGGGCAGCCGTTGCACTTACCATCAAGTCCAATCCACAAATCCACCAATTGCTCGTCTCGTCACTTTCTCATATAAAAAAAACGTAACGCAACAGCCTTACAGTGCTCCTTTTCGCTGGTGTTTTGTGAGGGAGCGGTATTTCTCCGTATGGGCCTACACATTTATAGGGTTTTAAGTGGCATTAAATAGTAAAGAAGGTAGGTATTTGTGCGGACACAGAAAACAACAGAAAAAATACAATATGGAATCCTATAACTTTACAGCTCGTGGGAACGCAGTCTAATAAGATTTTTTTTTTGACTAGTATCAAATTAACGGCGACGTGTTTCGCCACCCGTCAAATCTCGTTATCCTCGGGAGTGAAAAGTGGGCTAAGGGCGTGGCTTCTGCCCCTTATATGAGAAAAAGGCGTGACTATATAAATATATGTAAAAAGTAAAAGGTTTTGTTTTTATTGTATAAAGTGACGAAACGAGCAAAACGTTCACCTGATGGTAAGTGCAACGTCCGCCCACAATAAATGCTGTGTCACCCAGATTATTTCTGTGTGACCCCACACTGCGCCCGTCACCCTGAGACATCAGTTCTTAAGTCTCAAATGCCCAGTGATTACGCTAGCTCACAATGCCCTTCAAACCGAAACACAGTAATGCTTTCACACTACTGCATCACGGCAGAATAACTCGCCCTGGGTTGGTACCTACCTAGACGGATTCCTGTATAGGAATCCTACCACCAGTAGTTTTATATGTTTAATTCAATAAATGTGATTTTGTAATTCACCCGTTGGATTACGCCCACGGCGATATCCGCTTACTTATCTTCGTGCCAATCAGCGGATCATCATCTCTACCAGGCTTTATTACAGCAATTTACACACCACAACTAGTTGCGGATAACGAGTTTGATTCCCGAACGGGGCAAATAATTGTTTGGCCTACAGAGAGCTATATTAAATAAATACTAAGGAGTTCCCGTTAAACTTCTCAGAGTGCAGCAGTCAGACACTAATATTGCTTTCAGCAGCGACGTACACTTACTACTGATCAATGCTCACTCGGTTATTATAGAAACGGTAATAGTCCCATAATTGGTTAATGCGGAGGTGTGTGCCATTAATCTGATAATGGTGACAAATGGTTTGCACTATGGCGACGCGATACTGGTACAGTCACGTAGATAGACATAACGGTGCGTTCCGCTAACGGGGTATTCCTATGCAAAATATCGAAGGCTATTGATGTGCTATTTACATAAGTATCATTCGGGGCTCAATAAATGATGACATTTTAACAATTAATAAAGTTTAGATTTTGGTATCGTTAAATTTATTGAACACTAGATGAGACCTTAGGAGGATTTAGGTTTTTTAAACATATCGTGGCAACTGGGATTTTTCGGAATAAAAAGTGAAAAGGTAACAAACCGACAGAGAGACAGAGAGTTACTTACTCTCGCTTTTATAATATATATAATACTAGTTGATGCCCGCGACTTCGTCCGCGTGGATATTGGCTTCTTAAATATCCCGTGGGAACTATTTGATTTTCCGTGATAAAAAGTATCCTATGTCCGTCCCCAGGTTGCAAGTTATCGCTGTGACAAATTTCGTCAAGATCCTTTCAGCGGTTGTACCGTGAAAAGGTAACAAACAGACAGATGGACAGAGATAGTTACTTTCGCATTTATAATATTAGTATGGATTGAGTATGCAGCCAATAGGTGACCCCGACAAAGTAGAATATCGCGTACCTCTTGCCTACCGAGGTCTCGTAAGAGACGACGGACGATATTATACGGACATCCTTTATACGAACAGATTAATACCATAAGTCCTTATAAGCGACAGTATCTGCAACCGACGAACTTGTATGAAATCACTAACGAAAGAAGCGAAAGAATTGTGTAAGGATCGTAGCTAGTGGAAAGAAGGGGTCACTGCATACCCCAATGGAAAAGAGACGTGACTCTACGTATGTATGTATCAATCAAAGTAAAATATTAGGGCTGTTATGATATAGTATAGTTGGCCGGCATGACGCAAACAGGGCTGAATCATTGCAGATTTCATTTGCATGATTATTCTGAATGAAGATTGGCTTTTTTTAAAAATGCAGTTACTTTAGGTTACGCATTGATAAGATATTCTGTTTCTTACTGCTAAGAGCTGTTAAGGCTTTAATTTCGCTAGTGCTCAACAGCAGAAAGCGTCGAGAAAAATTATCCAGAACAATATCATTGTTCGTGCGGCAAAATTGTATTGTATCTTGGCCATGAATCACGCTCGAATTACGGAGATTATTTCGCTAGGCGTCTGCTAACATCCCTTATCTAATTAGGCACAGATGAGCATCAATCACGGCGTGACAGCGAAGACAAACATTGTCACATACAAACTGTACAATTTGTCACGCGCCTTCTGGACGCGTCACGGTATAATCAACGCCGTCGTTCCATTACCGTCCATTGGTTACATGAAAATCGCAATATAATTTGTTTTAATTCATTACCTTACGGAGCTAATTCCAAACTAATTTATCTGAATCAAGCACACGATACTTTAATATTTTGATGTTGAGTCAACATGCGTTGGAAGAGAAATTATATGTAATATTACTGTTCAATAAATCTTTATCAGAAATGAACACGATCCGTCCCGGCTTCGCACGGTTAGATAGATATAGAAAGATAAATTTGTACTTAATTTGGAAAAATAGAACAACAAAAATTGTTTACACTAACATTTTTTGTAGCGACTCACCGGCGGCTCTGCAGCTGGTCAGGTAAGATTACGTTATTTTACCAAAACAATGTTTTATTTATGGGAACATAAGTCAGTAAAGTTTAGTAGCTTAGAGCTTCCCTGTTAAAAATATTTGATGTCGTGGTAGCAAAATAAAACGACAGTTCTCGACCTCTGCGCAATGGGAACCGCGCAAGTAGGTGATGCCCAAGTCGCACAGAGCCGGGCGGCGTCGCGGCATTCGAGAGACACCCCGGCTGGGGTTTTTTTATAGATCGTTTCAAAATTTTAATTAAAATAAAATATAAAATTAAATTTACATACTACTATTCAATTGTTTCTAGTTTAAAAAAAATGTGTAGGTAAGTAACATACCGCGACATTTTTCTTATTTTTAGCATTTTTATACCCGTCGTAACTTCTAAACGATAGGTTCGATTCTAATAATTTAAAGAGGAATTTACATGAACACAATCAACCTATGATATGAAACTATTTAGTAGTATATATAATTTCGGTGATGTAATTGCTGTTAGCCTTTTTTGGCTTTTACAGCTTCATCGGATACTGTGCTCACGGGCCAGGGGCCCGCGTGCCATGTTTGGTTTGACCCAAACATAAATACATAAATATTTAGTAGTATAAGGATCAATATCATGATACGAATGTCATCATCTTCCGATTCTACCCGTGTTTTGATTAACTAATTTGAACAAAAAGCCGTTATTGCGACTTAACTATAATAGTTAGACATATAGCCTCGCGGACTTTTTTGTGAGTAATGATGAGTACTATAAAAATGAAGTACATTATTTTATTTATCGTCAATAGTTTTCGCAGCGCACGCCAAATAATGACTTTTATTAGTAAATTTTTGATACCTTAACTTATATTATAGCAATTTTAGTAAGGATCTCATTTAGTACCTGCCCTATACAAATCGACCTATACGACCGCGTGGCCTAGAGGTCAGAGTACCTGACTTCTAAGCCGCGGGCATAAAATAAGCATCCTAGCCTACCTCCGATATTATCGCATCAGCGTTACATTGGGCGCGTGTAGGTTGGAACGAGTGAGTGCCTCTGTGTTTGCGCGTACACTTGTGGCACTATAATATCTCCTGCGCAGTCGAAATCGGCTAGGAGAACATCACATCATCATACAAATCGAGTCCTGGATTCGTTTTCCAGCTGGAGATTTATTTACAAATGTTAAAAAAGATTAATCGTTAAACGTATTTAGAGTATTGGGGGTTGCAGACGGTAGAAGGATATTCAAGATGTGAGCGAACGAGAGCGTTATACAGCATGCCGCGATGGTGGAAGGATCTTGACGCAAAACTTCAATGAAGCACCCATATAACTAAACTAGCTAGTAGACTAACCTCTGCAGCTCATGCTGTAAAAAAAAATTAGAAATTTGACTAATGTTGAAACTGCAATATTAGTTTATTTTAGTTATTTTCATAGCATAATGTCTTATGGTATTATGCTATGGGGAAATGCGACTGATGTAGAAGCGATTTTTGTTTTGCAAAAGAGAGCCGTAAGAGCTATTTATAATCTTGGCTCTAAAGTAGTCTCTTAGAGATAAATTTAAAGAAATTAATATCTTAACCTTAGCCTCTCAACACATATTTGAAAACGTTTTGTTCAAGAACATAAATCAGTTTACTAAAAAAAGTGATGTTCATAACGTAAATACCAGGAACAAGCTTAAATTAATAATGCCAGTTACTCGACTTCACGAGGTCAGTAACTCTTTTATGGGGCAATGTATACGTTTTTACAACGAACTCCCAGAAAGTGCACAAAGCCTTTCAATCAAAAAGTTCAAATTTTATATTAAACAAAGACTTCATAAAAAGGGTTATTATAATATTAAAGAATCGCTTTAAATTTCATAGTACGCGAGTGGCCGTGGTTTCGATTCCCAGTGCCGGCAACACTAAAATTGTTAATTGCAATTTTAAGTGCTGAATTACCACTTGCTCGGCGGTGAAGGAAAACATCGTGAGGAAATGTCTGAGAAATAAAAAAAAAAATCGAAGACATGTGCAGTCCGCCAACCCGCATTGGAGCAGCGTGGCGGATTCTTCGTAGCTCTAAAACCCTCTCAGAAATTAGAGGAGGCCTGAAACTTTACTTTACTTTTTTTTACATAGATGATGATAACCCCTGGGAATGACGTGATCGCCGCCAAGCTATTTCTACATCTTTATAATACTGCTGTTATTGTACATTATTTTAAAAATGACTGAAAACTGTCGGTTCTTCCCAGGGGACGGAGGCATTTTTTGCGAACCAGTGTAGTTTAAAAAAAAGAAAAAAAAAAACGACTTTCAATAAGTATTATGTAAATAATCTATATTGAATAAAAATTGATTCTATTCTATTCTATCCTGAAATTCCACAGTTTGTCTGAAAATAAATTCTAGCATCTTATAAGCCCAATGTAGTCGTAAAGTAGTGAAGGTAATAAAATTTTTGAATGCCAAGCAAGAATCAAGACCTAATAATGGTCATAATCGCTTAAACTAGAAAAACTAAGAGCCGCTAGAGGACGTTAAAATAAACAAAAATACTCGTATCGCATGAATTGAAGATCATGTTGGTTGTAATTAACTAAGAAGTTATAACTTTTAACGAATCTCAGTAATTATTAATGAAGTTAAGAATTGAAAAAATTTAAACTAGCCATGTGTAGGCGGCTTAAAATAATCTACCGCCCTGTCTCACCCCGTGGATGTCTTAGAAGTCGACAAGGGGAGTATAAAGACCACGAGATGGGCAGCAGCATCTTCTTGAAACATCAGTTTAATTCCTTAAAACCCTTTTCCTTAAAAACCTATATCCAAGCGGATAAAGTCGCGGCCATCAGCTAGTGCTGTTATATATTCGATTTGATATTTACATAAGTTAATAAAATGCCAGTAAAATTTTATGAGTTCAGACAGATGAAGGAATAACCGTCATAAATACACCACATATAAATTAGAGCCGTGTGGTGGCGGCTCGTTAAAAGAATACTACCACTCCATCTCATCCAATGGATCTCGTAAAAGGCGAGTAAGGAACTGCACTGTGCACCCAAGCAGCGCATGGTGGCGACGGGCTCACCACCTATCACAACAAGTGCATTATATTGTTTTGGTGAAACGTGGATTGTGGCAGTCATCTGTTTTTGCAGTGAGTGCCCAGTCTCTGACTACCCCTTATGGGATACAGTCGTGATCTTATGTATGTATGTATGTATAAATTAGCAAGGCTGTCGACAGGAAGCAGTGACTAAGATTTTATTTTATAGATTAGATGCGCAAATTGTTCACCTTGATTGCAAGTGCAACCCTGCCCATAACAGATAGCTGACATTATAGCGGGTAATTTAGGCCACTTTTAATTTCAGAAAAAATATTTGGGTTCCGCGCAAAAAAAATAAAACCATATAATCCGATTCTAATACCGCTTTTTTACTCGAATGAAACTGCTGGGCAAAACTAGTAAACAATAAAATATATTTAGGATATAATTAAAGCTGATGAAATATAGAGAGTCCTATTAAACTCAGCATTAAGGCTTTCCGTTTCCTACACAAGAAAAACGGGTAAATCTAAAAAATATTATTTCCTTTGCATACTTAAGCAGCAGACGATCGCACTTATCTTTAATAATGAAGCTATTTCGTACCCGATATCAAACGAGATTTAACCGTCATAATTTATAATAAAGCCCGCGATGTAACTCACAGTCATTTATTGCCGCGCAGACTTTACGGAGTGAAATATGTGTAGGACACGTCGCTTGCTTGCAAGATGTAGTGACGTACACCTCCTATTTTGAGACCCTCGATTTAGAATTTGGATTATCAACTATGATTAGAAAAGTCGCAAAATTGACCGAGACAGTCCTAATTGCATATTTAAATAAAACTAATTTTACGGATTTTAGCGCGTTTACTTTTATTAAAACTATTTATAACCCGACGTTTTGAGCGCCTTTCAGCGCACATGGTCACAGGAGGACTGAGTTGACAGACGTTCTGATGTCATAGTTAACCCGTGGTACCTTTTACATTTCCGTCTAGGTAGGTACCACACCAGGGCCAGTTATTCTGCCGTGAAGCAGTAGTGTGCAAACATTAACGTGTTTCGGTTTAAAGGGCACTGTGAGCTAGCGTAATTACTGGGTATATAAGACTTAAGAACTGATGTCTCAGGGCGACGGGCGCAGTGTAGTGTCACACAGAAATGCTATGGGTGACATAGCATTTGTCATGGGTAAACGTTGCACTTTATATCAGGTGAACGTTTTGCTCGTTTCGTCGCTCTATCTAATAAAAAAAATTAAAAAAAAGAGCTTACTGTGTCTTGCAGCCTTACAGTGGTATGCTTGGTTTTTGATTTAATTTTATTGCACAGAGGCACTTACTCGTTCTAACCTACCCGCGCCCTATGTAACGCTGATGCGATAAGATCGGTGGTAAGCAAAGATGCAGTGTTAGAAACATGGGGACAATCACAACACAACCAGACCCGAAAACTAACAAATTTGTGTTTTTGTATAACTGTGGACTCCAGCTGGAATTAGAACCTAGGACCCGCGAAGTCAGGTACTTTGATGATACGTGCCGTTGGTGTGAACGAATTATAGGCAGAAATTTTTCTTTGTTCTCACCTGCAGACTTTTTAATTCAATACGCGACCATACCCACATTGATTTATTCTCTAGCGCTATGAATCCACTGGAGCGAATCTTGGCGGCTCAGCTTCTAGAATGTTACAATGATGTATAACATTCGATCTTCTTAAATATATATGTAACCTATATTGTTCTATACGTATTCTTCCATGTGCTATGTAAACAAATGTTTACTCAATAACTGTAAGTTTTCCTAATAAATAAATAAATTAGAAAATCATTAAATTCTGTTTGGAGCTGCTGCGTTGAATTCGGTTTTTTGATTAAATTATTATATCGCTATTTCAGACCGAAACACTAAATCTAACTAATCCTTCATCGAAATTTAAATAGGATGTACTCACAATGTTGTAGTAATAGCAGTGTTGCCGCAGTGTTGTGATCAGATACAAAGCGTAATCTATTAATTAATTGTCTTAATATAACAGAGAGAACTAGTTAATATAATATAATAATTAATAATAAAAACGTTTATTTCTCCTCACAAAAATTACAAAAAAAAAAACATAAGGTATTTCCGGTAAGTAATGTGAGGAGCTGGTGTCTATGGTAGGCCGTAGACCTGTAGTACAGATCACCAGGTCCTCACCCCTCGAGACCAGTGCAGCTATTTACCTATTAAATACAATACATTCAGTATAGAAATAACGTGTGTGTGAGTGCGTGTGTGAATGTGTGTGTATGTGTGTGCGTGTGTGTGTGTATTTCAATATGTATGTGTGTTTGCCAGTGTGTTCGTTTGCGGGTGTAAGAGCCGAAATGTTTACTTTTTATGCGGTACATTGTTAAATTAATACTCTTCAAATACAATCCTTGATTTTTTTCTTTATAATTATAGTAGGTTCTCCGTAAAAGTATAATTTTGTTTCTGCAACCATTCACTAACGACCAACTTACAAGCGGATTTTGACAAACAATAAATTGATAATATTTTATTTATTTTATTATAAAGATTACAGCCTTGGGAACAAAAGAAACGACGTGAGAACTTAGTATTGAGTGAAGGAATAGTACACACTAAATCTTTTCTGCGCTTGTGAATGACGTTTTTTGGTTCACAGACTAAAATAGAATGTTGTTGGAGTACTGTATAAAGAATAAAGAGTTGTCTCACTGTTAAGACCCCACTTTGTTTGTAAAGATCACTAGTGGGATAATAAAATGGTAGGAATAAGCTAACCTTCAAAATAGCTCGTTGAGCTCTTTCTATCTTAAGCAGACTTGTTTTTGCAGCTCCTCCCCAAGAAGTAATGCAATATGTGAACAATGACTGCCCTAAAGCAAAGTACACAGATTTTATTATAGTTTTATCAGCCACGTGTCTTAGGTGTTTAAAGATAAATATTAACTTACGTAGCCTAACGGATACCACATCAATGTGATTTTGAAAATTTAGTTTATTGTCAATTAGAATACCTAAATATTTTATACATTTAGTACTTTGAAGTCTTGGGCAAGTGCAGCCATAAACGCATCAATACGAAATATGCGATATAATGTTATATGAGGAGGTGTCAAAGTCAGTATTTCTTAATGAGAAATAAACAAATTTGGTTTTCTCTGTATTTATGGTCAGAATATTTTCGTTTAACCACTCAGTAACCTGAGTGAAACCCTCCTGTGCGTTCTCGAAAACCTCTTTTTTTGAGTCTCCACTCAGAACTGTGTCATCAGCATAGGTTATAATTTTCCCGTGTTTGAGTTCTAACTGACAAAGATCATTAATGTAAATTAAGAATAACGTGGGACCCAGTATGCTCCCTTGGGGGATGTCAAAACATATGGGCAACTCCTTACTGGTGTAATTCTCAACTTTTACACATTGTGTACGATTCGAAAGATAGTCTACAAACAGTTTCAACTGTAAACCCCTAACACCCATGTGTTCCAGTTTCCTAATTAGCAGAGGGAAAGAGAACGGTGTCAAAGGCTTTGGCCAGATCTAGGAAAATAGCCACAGGACAACAGTTTCCTGTCTTCCAAATATCTTACAAGCCGATTATTTATTACACGTTCTAAAATTTTGGATAAAGTTGGAAGGATAGAGATGGGTCTGTAATTACCGAGACTGTCCCTTTGGCCACTTTTGTGAATGGGATGAATTCTGGATTTTTTAAAAACCTCTGGAAATACTCCCGTCGATAATGCCAGATTATATACATAAGTAATAGGTGGTGCTAATATTTCTCTATAGGTTTTCAAGAATTGAGCCGATATCATATCTAACCCAATGGCACAGTCACTCTTTAAGTTAATAATTAAATTCCGTACTTCATCGATATCAGTAGGTAATAGAACAAATGACGAGGAGCATGATTTTAATGTTTTTAGAGATTTTTGAGGTTGGTTAACTAGTATTTTTGCAAGATTTTCCTATGTTTGCAAAATATGTGTTTGCTTCATTTATCGAATCCTGTGGATTGAGTGATGTAGATAATAATTTGACTGCACTCGTTTCGGATTTTTTGGAATAAGTTATTTCTTTAATAGCATGCCAGAGTTTTTTGTTGTTATTTTGTACTTTTTGCAGCTTCGTTTTTTCGTAATTTCGTTTTAATTTTTTTAGAAGATTGGAACAAAAATTTCTATATCTTTTGAACGTAGTTTTCTGGATTTCATTTGTTGGTTCTCTTTTGTATTTTTTATATAGATTATCACGGTTTCTTAAGCATTTTAAAATACCTGGTGTTATCCATGGCTTTAAAATTTGTTTACGTCGTGTGATTTTGATAATTTTAGTGTTTGCACTAATGAGGTTACGCAGTCTTTCAACAAGAAATACGGTAGCTATGTTTGCATCTGTGATAGTGTATATAGGATCAAAATCAATTTTTTTAATGTCTTTCTCAATATTTGCATCATCAATACGATTAAAAACAATTTTCGGTTTATATTTAAATTTTAGATTAAAATCAAGACAGAGAACAACACTATCATGGTCTGTTAAACATGTTTGTAGCACAAGACAGCGAGCTGAAAGTTTAGTCTTTAACAATAAATGATCCAAACAAGTTTTACTGTGTGTTGGTAGTGTATGTGCCGGTAGGATTCCGTGAAATGCTAAAATGTCTAAATATGCGGACATGTTGATATCGTTACTATTTTCACTAATATATTGATATCTCCTAATACAATAATGTTCTTTATTGACGAGTAGTTTAGAAGTAAATTATTTAAAGACTGAAGAAAAATCGTAACATTTTTGTACCCTGGTGGACGATAAATAGCAATCACTATGGTATCACAGTCCAGCCTCAATGTTAAACAATTAGCATCTATAATAGTCGGTTCATCTATTGTCACTACTACATCATTTCTATAGTAGAATACTACACCTTCGTTTTGAGTAAAATTTTTTGAGTCTAAATTAGGTATATTGTGAGTGGATGGGAGCCAACACTCCGTTAGAACAATGCAGTCCCAATTAACCCCAGTTTTGAACAGAATTGGTAAGAAGCCATCCATATTACATTTAATGCTTCTTATATTTTGTTGTATTATTTTAAACTTATTACCACCGTCAGATAATAAAGACTGGCATTCATCCACATCACATATCCGAGATTCAGCTATTTCAAAAAGATCAATTTCTTCCTGTATATTATTTAACTCATTGAATTTTACCAGCATGAAGGTCAAAGGGGTACAGTGCATAGGTGATTAAAAATGTTAGTATAAAGGGATATAGAGACAAAGATACATAGAGCAGTTGCCTTTAATGTAGACAATAAACAAATAATTAAAGACAAAAGTCATCATCATCACCATTTCTGCCTATCACTAGTCCACTGCCGAACATGGGCCCCACCCCATAGATTGTCACAAAATTGTATAGCTCTCATTTTAGGGGGATTTTGCCACAATTGCCACGCTTGATAGGCGTGTTGGCAACCGCAGCAATTTATTCAGATGTTCCAGGAAGATGCTGCTGCCCATCTCCTGTTTTTTATTTTACCTCTGTCGACTTTTACGACAATCATCGGACGAGATGGGGTGGTGGATTCTCTTGAGCCGCTAGCACACTGTCCATTTTTTAATGGAAAAAAGTGACGAGAGGACCAAAGCGTTCGCCTGATGGATGGTAAGTGCAACGTCTGAACACAATGACTGCGGTCTCACCCAGAACATTCAATTGTAATGTTGTGCATGGCACCCGCACTGCGCCCGTCACATCAATTTGATCATCATTGACCTCATCGAATTTCGGCAATTACGAGTTTTATTACAATTAATTACAATTACGAGAGATATTTACTCTCTAAAAGTCAGTCACATTCCGACGTTCCGGTTTAATTTACGCTAGTTTTGGAAATGCACCTGACCTACATTCTTCGAAAAAGGACCTTGTGTGTTGCTAGTCGAGTTTTATTGCTTCTATTGTTTACATTGACTAGGTTGTGAAATTTTTTGGTATTATGTGTATCGATAACATTTTGTGTCTGAAGTTTATTATAAAGTTAATTTAAATAAAACTAATTTCACGAATTTTATCGCGTTTAATTTTTAACAATATAGCCCGATGTTTCGAGCGCTTTACAGCACACTTGGTCACGGGGGACTGAGGTGACAGATATCCTGATGTCATAGTTAACCCGGAGTACCTTCAGCGTTAAAATCCGAAAATGAGTTTTATTTGAATGTGTAGTATTCGTGTATAAGATATCATCAAATTAATAATTAAAGGTTTTTTTTTCATTTGTAGTTTATTAATATACTACGAAGGTATCAAACGTGCTTATGTTTTCTATTCTTTCTGTTATTTTTGTGATATTACAAACTACCTGTTATCTATGTGCATGTAATAAATAAATATCTCTTACTTACTTTTCCTTCATTACAAAGGTATTAAAAGATCTTTTCAGTTTTACGCTTACCAAACAATTCATTTTAATAATGCACATACAAATGAGGGTGCAGATTTCAATGTTATTTCCAACGAAGGGCTCTTTAGATGGTACGTGTTCACGCACGTCCTGTCAAATTACATAATAAAGTGTTATGGGTCGGGCAAGGAAACTATCCTAGGAGTGCGTAATAAAATTATACACTCTTGACCTCGCTCTGCATACAAAATATACTCAGTGTATCTGGATAGATTAAGGAAATTCGATTACAATTACTTCTTACTAGATGATGCCAACGACTACGTCCGCGTGGATAAAGGTTTTTAAATATCCCGAGGAAACTATTTCATTTTCCGGGATAAAAAGTTCTGGCACTGCTGGATTTCAGCAATGCCTTTAATAACGTTGACTTCGATATACTATTAGCACTTCTATGCTCTCTTAACATATCTCCAACAGCAATTGGGTGGTTTAGTAGTTATCTGTTCTATCGCTGGCAACGTATTCGTATTGACGATTCATTTTCTTCTCGGTAAGAACTGAGTGCCGGTGTACCTAAGAGTGGCGTTTTGTCTCCTATTATTTTTGCAATCTTCATTGACTCTATCACCAATCAACTATCTTCTTCCTACAACCTCTATGCAGATGATTTACAAATCTACACTCATACTCCCGTTGAGCGTTTATGCGAAGCCATTACTTGCACTAATATAAATCTGCTACGCACCCTTGAGTGGAGAAAGTCCTATGACCTGAAAGTAAAATGACAGCAAAACTCAGGTCATAGTTATAGGCGGTTCAAGGATGATCGCCAGGGTTGACTAGCAATGCCTTCCGAACGTCGTATTTGATGGAACTGTCATAGAGATTAGTGAAACTGTGAAAAAGTTGGGTGTGGTTATGGATAGGCAGCTATCGTGGGGATTTTAATCAGCCGAAAGACCTTTGCTGCAGCTGCCTCTCTGAAACGGCTACGAAACTTCCTTCCAACTTCCACTAAAATTACCTTCACCTTCACCGGGATGCACACATCCTTTCCCTTCGCTACACTATTTTCCCCGATTTACCTTAAGGAACGTTTCGAGTTTCTCCGCCTCTACAATCCTCGATCCTTGCGCTCCTCTGAAACTCTCCAATCAAAAACTCCTGTCCATTCCCCAGTTTTTTACGCAAATATTTTACGCTGCAGGCTACAAAATTGTGGAATGCTCTTTCTATCAGTATCCGACTTGCCAAATCTCTGCCAATTTTTAAAACCCCGGTTGCTGAACCCTGTCTGTCATTGCTAAATAAGTCGTCTTAATTATTAACAATTAAAATTATTTTTGTATTTACCTTTAATTTATCTTTGTACACTGCCGTCCTTATTTGTTGAATTTCAGTTTTGTCCATCCAAAAGCTGCCTGGAAGAGATCGCTTTAAGCGATAACTTTTATTTATTTTACTTTTTTATTTTTTTAACTTTTTGTATTTTTGGATTATGGTGTACAATAAAGGTATATTTAATTTGATTGAAGAAAAGTATTCTATGTCCGTCTCCAAGATAAAAACTATGTCTGTGCCAAATTTCGTTAAGATTGGTTCAACGGTTGAAGCGTGAAAACGAAACAAATAGACAGAGAGAATTACTTTCGCATTTATAATATTTGTATGACTAGCCGATGCTCGCAATCGCGTCCGCGTAAATATAAATTTTTTTTTCCGTCTCCGAGACTAGCTATCACTGTGCCAAATTCCGTCAAAATCACTTCAGCGGTTTAACCGTGAAAGGCTAACAAAAGAGGGACAGAGAGACTTACTTTCGCATTAATAATATTATAGATTGTTAAAAATTCTTTACCGCATTTGACCTGAATCCGTTGTACAGATAGCGCGGTAAACAAAATCTAGCAAGTTCCCAGTGAGTGATTTCCCCAGGCAGTGTTCGCGGCGCACTCAGTGCCTGGCGGATCCAGAGCTCGTTACCATTGAACGCTGTAGCCGTTATTGTTCGATTGAACGAGAAATTAAAAAAGTGGGTTTGCTTTTGTAGACGAACACTCGGAGAAAACTCAAGTGGGTTGATTGTTGAATTCTTTAATCGGTTAATGTTTAAGACTATTCTTACAATTTAAAAAAGGTTTTTAATCTAGTTTTAATATTTCGATCGGTCGGCCGAGCTTTGTTTCTTAGCTAGCAGAGACAACACCAGCATGCAGCCAGCATGCACAACACAACCACACCCGAAAACAAAGCATTTTTTGTTTTTACACAACCACGGCTACGGCTGGGATTCGTACCTAGAACCCGCGGTGTAGAAGTCAGATGCTCTGACAACTAGACCACACGGTCGTCTACAGATTGCTATATTTCTGAATTTCTACAACTCCACGTACGTATTCTTTACTTGTAAAATATCTAAAAGTAACAGTCTGTAAATGTCCCTCTGCTGAGCAAAGATATCCTTTCATTTCTGAGAAAGCTTTGGAACCTCCTTGTCGATGTAGTCCATTCCCCACCATTTGGGTTCACCGATGTTTTACTTGACCGCAAAACACGTGGTGATTCAGCACTTAAAATTGCAGAACACTTTTATTGGTGTCGGCACCGGGAGGTACAATGAAATTTACAAAGAGCATAATACCCCTAAGATACCGCGCTTCTTTAAATTGGTGTAAAATATATTGCATAATGAATATATATAATAATGTAATGTGTTAAAGTTTACCGTAATTAAATAAAGTATACGCATTATTAAAATAGCTATTATAAATGCCGTGGTAGCTCAGGGGCTAGGCGCTCGCTTTAAATTTCATAGTACGCGAGTGACCTGGGTTCGATCCCCGGTGCCGGCACCTCTAAAATTGTTAATTGCAATTTTAAGTGCTGATTTACCACGTGCTCGGCGGTGAAGGAAAACATCGTGGGGAAACCTGCATGTCTCAGATATAAAAATATTTCGAAGACATGTGAAGTCCGCCAACCCGCATTGGAGCAGCGTGGCGGATTCTTCCTAGCTCCAAAACCCTCTCAGAAATGAGAGGAGGCCTGTGCTCAGCAGTGGGACATTTATAGGCTGAAAATTTAGTTTACTTTTATAAATAAATTTAAAAGAAATTAGTTGACATAAATAGTGACTAATGTTAAGAAAAAACAATTAATAATTAAAATTAATATAAAGGACACGGCGATACAATAGTAATATAGGATCGTTAGCCTGGAAGTAATTTTGAAAAATAGGCGCAAGTCGTGCGTATTACGAACGGCATGCTTAGGTCGGAGGGACACCGTTTCGGACCCCCGAAGTTATGGGGTCGGAAAAAATCGCCTTTAACTAATGGAGCGGACGAACAAAATGAAGTTTAAAAGTCGCCTGCGAAGCGATATTCACGTTCCGAGATAACGAACAGTTATGTTCTGAAATTGTATAAATATAAAATATATATTATATAATATACAAATTGCGAAAATGTTTCTCAACTGTTACATCGTATTTCAAAATAATATGTACCTTTTTCAGGGCTTGAGTGCATTGAATGCCACACACAAATGTTGTGTTACAGCATTTCTTATGGGCAGACATTGCCTTTACAGTCAGGTAAACTTTCCCTTACGAAAAAATATCGTTATGTTATGAAGATTCATCATGTCGATTAAGTTGTCAAAGCTCTTCACACCTACGCTTTTATCTGTTGTATAACCGATAATGAAGTTCCGATCTGAGATTAATGCAATACATTTCCTTTGATGTGGTGGCGGCTCGTTAAAAGAATACTACCACTCCATCTCATCCAATGGATCTCGTAAAAGGCGAGTAAGGAATTAAACTGCACTGTGCATCCAACAGCGCATGGTGGCGATGGGCTCACCACCTATCGCACCAAGTGCATTATATTGTTTTGGTGAAACGTGGATTGTGGCAGTTATCTGTTTTTGCAGTGAGTGCCCAGTCTCTGACTACCCCTTATGGGATACAGTCGTGATCTTATGTATGTATGTATGTATTTCCTTTGATACCTTCGTGTTCTTTTTTGCCGTGTTGTGGCGGCCTTTGAGAATCTACCACCACATCACATCCCGTGGGTGTCGTAAAAGTCGACAGATGGTAAATGAAAACTAGGAGATGGGCAGCAGCATCTTTCAACCGCAGTTTATTTATTCAGATGTTTTCTGAATAAATAAACTGCGGTTGCCAACCCGCCTGCCAACTATTGCAAAGTCCCTCCAAAATGAAAGCTGCAAACTTGTGGCTATCTATGGGGAAGGCCTATGTTCAGCAGTGGACTTGTGATAGGCTGAAACGACGACGACGATGCACCTTCAAAATTTAAAATCAGCGTAAGAAAAAAAATTGTTTAATATGTATGGCACCTAACAATGAGGGAGGTTGAGGGTTAGTTATCAATAATTATTATTAAGGCCCTGGGTGCTGTCAGGTGGTGGCTATTGAGATCTACTACGCCGCTTCGTCATCCTTGTCGTAAAAGTCAACTAAGGAAAATGCCAGTACCAGGAAAATGAAAGGACATAATTATTATTAAGGCTCTGTGTGGTGTCAGCTGGTGGCTATTGAGATCTACTACCCCGTTTTATCTTCGTCATCGTTGTCGTAAAAGTCAACTAAGGAAAATGCCAGTACCAGGAAAATGAAAGGACATAATTATTATTAAGGCTCTGTGTGGTGTCAGGTGGTGGTTATTGAGATCTACTACCCCGTTTTATCTTCGTCATCGTTGTCGTAAAAGTCAACTAAGGAAAATGCCAGTACCAGGAAAATGAAAGGACATAATTATTAATAAGGTGTAGCCTTACACAGGTATTGTCAGGTGGTGGCTATTAAGATCTACTACGCCGCTTCGTCATCCTTGTCGTAAAAGTCAACTAAGGAAAATGCCAGTACCAGAAAAATGAAAGGACAATCTCTTATAATGCCAATGAGTTTCAGAACAAAATCTTATAGTGCCGATACCAGGACAATCTCTTAAAAGTCAAATAAGGAAACTGCCCGGACGATCTCAAGGTCTCAGACTAATGACAGAATAACTATCTCAGATATTCCATAGCAGCGTCGAAGCTACGACGCCTGTGGTACTGCTATCGCCAATTTGCCTGCTTGGCGTGGGGATAACGACAACCCCTGCCGACACGAGCCAGCCCATGTACAGCATTTGAATTTTGCAGATTAATGAATAAAGAGGTGGTAGCGGCCTAAGAGAATCTACCACCCCATCCCATCCCGTGGGTGTCGTAAAAGTCGACGGAAATTAAAACCGGTGGAGGGAAATTAAAACCAGGAGATGGGCAGCAGCATCTTCCTGGAACATCTGAATAAATAAACTGCGGTTGCCAACCCGCCAGCCAAGCGTGGCAACTATGGCAAAATCCCTCCAATATGAGAGCTACAAACTTGTGGCTATCTATGGGGAAGGCCTATGTTCAGCAGTGGACTTGTGATAGGCTGAAACGACGACGACGACGAATAAAGAGGTATCCATCGACACGATATTTGCCAGATTTTGGTTCGTCATCATAATAAGAATAAAAAATTACATTCGTCACATAAGTTAAGATTTTTATAGTAATTTTTTTTATGGAACAAAGTGGCGAGTCGAGCAAAACGTTAACCTGGTAAGTGCAACGTCTGCCCGTAACGAATGCAGAGTCATAGGTACCCAGAGACATCAGTTAAGTCTTCTCATATCGTCTGTCGTTACACCAGCTATTAGCATGCTTAAAGCCGCAGCACAGTAATGTTTGCAATGTAGTGCTTGACGGCAGAATAACTGGCACTGCTACAGTACCTACCTAGACGAATTCCTGCATAGCATTCCTACTACCAGTAAAAGGTGGTAAAATTCTTGTGCAGGTCTACGTAAATATTGTGGTTGCGGTATTATTGCGCTCCGTTTTGGAGGCGTAAGAAATTCCTTCCTTACCTTTCATCTCTTGAGTGTCGTAAGAGTCGACTTAGGAAAAAAAAGCTAAAAGCTTAGTTGTAATGTACTTTGCAAACTATATGATGATGGTATCCTCCTGGCCGATTTCGACCACGGCGACAACTTCCAAATATTGTCGGGGGCTGTCAATTGTGCAGGAGATATTATAGTGCCACAAGTGTAGGCGCAAACAAAGAGGCACACGCTCGTTCCAAACTATCCGCGCCTGTTGATACGATAATAACGGAGGTAGGCTAGGATGCAGTGTCAGAAACACAGGCAAGATTACAACACAATCAGATCGGAAAACCAACAATTTGTATGTTTAGCACAAAAGTTGGCTCCAGCTGGAATTCGGTGACCTCTAGGCCACAAAGTTGTTCCAGACTATGTAACAAATGTTGCCAAATCTGCAAAGCGTGGCAACTGAGTCTGTGTTCACTTACTTAAAAAATGATAACAATGATAATTAAGCAAGAATTTAGAATAATCATTTTTTTAAACTTCGTCCCACATAAGGATTTCACATGGATAACACAACCAGATCCAACAACTTGTGTTTTTGGACAAGTGTTGGTTCCGGCTGGGATTCGAACCCAGGACACGCGACGTAGAAGTTAGGTACTCTGACCACCAGGGCACGCGGCCTTCTAATTAATATATCAATTTTCAATTGTCAATATTTTGTTTCTGTATTTATTATTTTGTACCATAATCTCTCTATCACAGTTGCTTTGGGACATGGCTGATATTGGCTGTAGTACAGAAAAGGGTTATTTGTTAGCTATAGAACCTACTGGAATATTCTTCCTTTTCCGGTTTGATATCCGCACTCCGCTGCATAAAAGACCGGACCAAAAGCTCGAGCTGTGTTTGCGTAAATCCTGAGATGTTTTGTAAAGAAATGTATTTCCAAAAGCTTAGAGGACATTGGGACTTTTCTTGTCTTGTCATGTTTCCTTATATTGCCGAGCTGCTTTTTAATATTCTTTTCTAGTAAAGGTTTTTCTCAGTATTTTTTTTAATGGAGTATGCTGTTTACCCAACGGCGTCCACAGCTTCGTCGGAAGAGACTCGCAAGAAGGATGCCCGCGAGTAAGTTAGTCAATTATAAGCCATACTTGTATTTATTTTTCATATATCAGAACGAGACCCAAACGGCAACAAATGTTGGTTACGGGTGGGATTCGAACCTAGGATCTGCGGCGTAGAATTCAATCAACCTGACCACTAGTCCACGCGGTCGCCTTACTTTAATTAAACATAAAGCGTACCTGTATTTCAAGTTAGTTAAACAGATTAATGTCACATCTGGTTGTGGTTGTCTTACACTGCGTTTGCCAGAAGGAGGTGGCCTCCTTCCTCCTCAGAACTTTACTTATCTCCTTTGTATTGTCGGCTTTTCGGTTAACGTCGATTACATAAGTTTGTATTGAAGTATTATTAAACAAATAGTTGAACAGTACACCATCACACTTACGGACAACATTGGAAGTTACAAAAGTAAAGTAAAGTTTCAGCGTCCTACTGCTGATCACAGGCCTCCTCTCATTTCTGAGAGGGTTCGGAGCTAGGAAGAATACGCCACGCTGCTCCAATGCGGGTTGACGGACTACACATGTCTTCGAAATATTTTTAATTTCTCAGACATGCAGGTTTCCTCACGATGTTTTTCTTCACCGCCGAGCACGTGGTAAATCAGCACTTGAAATTGCAATTAACAATTTTATTGGTGCCGGCACCGGGAATCGAACCCAGGTCACTCGCGTACTATGAAATTTAAAGCGAGCGCCTAGCCCCTGAGCTACCACGGTGGAAGTTACAAAACTTTAATTTATTTCAAGTGAACATTATATTCTAAATTTCAGCGTTCAACTTATGAGTGGCTTCTGGGATTCGAACCCAGGACCCGCAGCGTAGAAGTCAAGTACTGATGACCGCTAGGCCACGCGGTCTTCAAAATACTCTGCTACTCTTGTTTGTAATAGAGATTTTTTTTTATTTGATAAAGTGACGAAAGAAGCAAAACGTTCACCTGATGGTAAGCGCAACGCCTGCCCACAACAAATGCTGTGTCACCCAGAACATTTCTGTGTGACACCACACTGCGCCCGTCACCTTGAGACAGTTCTTAAGTCTATATGCCCAGTGATTATGCTAGCTCTCAATGCCCTTCAAACCGAAACACTACTACTTCAAGGCAGAATAACTGGCCCTAGGGGTGGTACCTACATAGACCTGCATAGGAACCCTATCACCAGTAAATCAGTATTACGATTATCACTATTACGGCGACAATATCGATGAAACTTATAATTTACAATTCGGTGCAAAGTTCGGTGCTCAGCAAAAATGGAACGCTAAAAATGAAAAGAAAAAGAAGTAAGCAGTCTAAGTTTAATATTGCCAAAGTGTTACAGCGGGCGGTCAAAGTGGACTTATCGATTTGGTATTAAGTCCTATTGAAGTGGAATAAAACCCGCATCTCAAAGAGCCACCGTCAAAGAGGTTTGAGGCTTTATTATGCGTCCGAGGAACTATGTTCACCTTGTTAAGAAATAACAGAATGTTAGCATTTCGTTTGGTTTTAGGTTACAATTAACTGTCAAATAGTTTTTTTTTTTAAAAAAATCGAAGCCCCACACTAGGATTTCTCCTGTGTCGTGGGTGCGTTTTACAGACATAAATTCCACATGCAGAAACACCCAGACCCGGAACAACTCTAAGTAGTCCATACAAATATTTGTCCCGTGCGGGAATCGAGCCCGCGATCTGCGACGCAGAAGCCAAGGGCTTAGCTACTGCGCCAACCGAGCCGATAAATTAATAGTATTAATAATGAACAGCGCTACGAACTAGGCGTGTCATTACCATCATCATATTTTCAGCCTATCACTAGTCCACTGCTAAACATGGGCCTACCCCATAGTCTGCCAAAAAGTTTGTAGCTCTCATTTTGGGAGGATTTTGCCAAAGTTGCCACGCTTGGCAGGCGTGCCGGCAACCGCAGTTTATTTATTCAGATGTTCCAGGAAGATGCTGCTGCCTGGCTTCTGGTTTTCATTTTCTCTCTATCGACTTTTAGGACACCAACGGGATACGATGGGGTGGTAGATTCTCTGAAGGACTATTTTTAATAGAAAAAAGTGACGAGCCGATTAAGTCGTTCGCCTGTTGAAAAGTGCAACGTCTGAGCATTACAGCTGCGGTCTCAACGAAAACATTTAAATTATAATGTTGTGTATTTCACCGCACTGCGCCTATCACCCTGACACTTCAGTTGGATCATCATTGGCCTAATCAATCTAAGTAGACCTTTTTAATTTTTTTGATTTGATAAAGTGACGAGACGAGCAAAACGTTTACCTGATGGTAAGTGCAACGTCTGCCCATAACAAATGCTGTGTTACGCTGAATATTTCTGTGTAGTACCACTCTGCGCGTTCTTAAGTCTCATATGCCCAGTGATTACACTAGCCATCAGTGCCCTTCCGAAACAAAGTAATGTTTGCACACCACTGCTTCACGGCATAATGACTGGCCCTGGGGTGATACTTACCTAGACGGATTCATGCAAAGCAATCCTACCAGCTCCTAAACATTGTCACAACATCTTCGGCGATGTCCCACATTTTGTGCAAATGAAGGTGAATACTTACGTAGTGTCACCTAGTTGTCTCTTAGTCCTACATTCCTCAAGTGTTTAAACCACACATTATCGAGGGTTTATGTCTAACTCCAACACGCTTACGTCACTTATCCCTGTTCCCTGCGAGTTTCTCCACTGTTAAATTAATTACACTAGCTTAAAATGCCCTTCCAACTGAAACACAGCCGTGTTTGCACACTACTGCTTCACGGCAGAACAACTGGCACTGGGATGGTACCTAGACGGCTTCTTACGTAGAAATCCTCTCAACAGTAGACATAACACTAGTCAGAATTTCAAATAATGTAAAATGATTTTCTTATACATTTAATTAATTAGCCCAAATGTGATTCAGCATATGACTTTTTCCCTACTCAGATTTTTTCTTTGAATTAAGCGATTACATTCTACAGAGAAGACCCACGCTCCAGCTGTGTAAAAAAATGGGTCCGCGCGACCGCTAATGTATAACGATTTTACAAAATACTAACGTATGGGAGCAGGACAGCGTTACTGTTTCGGATAGAGAGACATGAGATGTTCCACAATATTGTCTATGACAAAGCACCCACATCGATAATTATTTTATGTCGATTGTAATTTTTACTTACTTTAAAAAGATTAACTAAAATAAAAGTATGATGAATAAAATGCAGATTTTCATTACTTTTTAGAAAACGATGCCTCGTATTAGAATTTCTCTCTAACTGAGGGTACTCGTATTGACACCCGAATCCATAACGACTATCTCTAGACCATACAAATATATCCCGTGCGGGAACCGATCTCAACACCCAAAGGTCAAAAGCTAATAATTTAACCACTGTACAAACTGTCTTTTGAATATATTATACTACCAAGGGGAACCGGATAAATAGAGAATACTCGCACAGGCATATAACAAAATTACTTTTTCTAATTTTTCCGTAACGATTTCATATTGGAATGACCGAAGGTAAAGGAAAACTCGCTAACAATGGTTCGATCAAAAATTCCTTATTCGCTCAGAATATATAAAACAAATGAAACGGTGATCAAAAGTAGCCAGTTTTCAATGGCTGATTTCCCCAGGCTCATTCTGTACGGGAAAATTCCGGATTCGTTAACCATTACATTAATTCTGATTGAATTTGGCCACAAGGCAGCCACAATACGCTCAATGGATTGAAAAAATATTAAATGTAGCACACATGTTGCTTGCGTTTATAAATTGTATTCAAGACCTATGTGCTTTAGGGACAAATATTACATTTTTTAATTGAAACTAATTTTACGGTCTTTATCGCGTTTAATTTTACTATTTATAACCCGACGATAACGATAAAAATAGTAAAATTAAACGCGATAAAATCCGTTTAAATGTATAGTGTTCGCGTAAATACAAGAAATCATTAGATATTCTCTCTCTCTAGTCGTTCCCTCATGACTGAGGATCGTGGTCATCAACAAGTGGTCCACACTTGGAGGGAACTATTTGCTTCTATCGGCATCTGTCCATCGCCGCCCTGACGACAGAGCTAAACCTCGGGGACCTGGGGTCTTTTATTTGATCGGTTCATCTGGTAGGAGATCGGCCTCGGGCTCGCTTGCCATTTGTGTTCCCAACTACGATCAATTACTCCAGGCTCTCATTACCCCTTCGCATTATGTGACCAAAATACGAAAGAATTCGTTGGTGGCATATCGTGGACAGACGGGTTTTTATCTTGAGCCGTGAGAGGATCGACACATTTATTCGCTTGGTCGTCCATGGTATCCTCAACATACGCCTCCAGCACCACATCTCCAAGGCATAAATCATCTGCCTGTATGAATCCAATCATGCGCCCGTATCGTTCACGACTCCACGCCATAGAGATTTTTTTTATTGCATAAATTGATGAAAAGAGCAAAACGTTCACCTGATTGTAAGTGCAACGCCTGCCCATAACAAATGCTGTGCCACCCAGAAAATTTCTGCGAGACACTACACTGTGCCCATTACCCTGAGACATAGGTTCTTAAGTCTCATATGACCAGTGATTACGCTAGCTCACAGTGCCCTTCAAACCGAAACACAGTAATGTTTGCACACTACTGCTTCACGGTAGAATAACTGGCCCTGGGGTGGTACCTACCTAGACGGAGTCCTGCATAGGAATCCTACCACCAGTAAAGATATAGATATAGATATAGCAGATATTACATTTTTCTAAATTAAATAGAAAATTATAAGATTGCTTCTGTATCGTGGTATCGATTTACAGATACAAAATTGGAAATGCATAAACATTCACACCAGAACCCACTGTTTTTAAGTCATACAATCATTTGTTGCTTGCTGAAACAGCCCCCACGACCAGTGGTGTAAAAAAATTCCCGAGCCACTGCTCCAATTGAGCTGTATTGACCACTTCCGTACTGTACAGGGTACAAATAATTTCTTTCTTTGGGCAATTTCACAAATATTGACGTAGCCCCTAAGTTACAAGGTTTAAGCAACTCGTTTCAAACTACCGGAGCGAACGAAGAGGATGAACTATAATACACGCGGTACTTAACAAAATATTTTTCTTTATAACTGTGTATTCAGAAGTTAGTATCTCTCATTTTGACGGGAGTTATCTAAAAGTTATCTACTTAGGATATATTATTGTACCATTAATAATATATTATAGTGCCGTATTTTTTTTATAATTTTTGTTTATCGAGCAAAACGTTCTCCCCTGCCCACAACAAATGCTGTGTCACCCAGAATTTCTATATGGCACCATAATGTGCCCGTTACCATGAGACATCAGTTCTTAAGTCTCATATGCGCAGTAATATCACAATCTCTGTGCCCTTCAGACCGAAACACTAACGTTTGCACGCTAATGCTTCACTGCAGAATAACTGGCCCTGTGGTGGAACCTACCTAGACTGATACCTGCGTAGAATCCTACCATTAGTAGCTTTATATATTACACATTACGACAACGTAGCCTATTGGTTGTAATACTTCCAGCCGAATCGACTCCCAGCCGGAGCCAACATGCGTGCAAAAACACAAAATGTATATTTACGGGTCTGGTTATGTTCTGATTGTCCCTGCGCTGCATCCTAGCCTACCTCCGATCTTATCGCATGAGCGTTACATCGGTAATGGATAGGTTGGGACGAGTTAAGGCCACTGTTTGCGCGTACACTTCTAGCACTATAATATCTCCTGCTCAGTTGATAACTTCCGACAGTACTCAGCAGTTGTCGCCGTGTTCGAAAATCGGCCAAGAAGACATCACTAATCTACTTCTAACCAATTACAAAGAAATTGAAAGGTGCATTGCAACGCACGCCGGGTAGTAGCTAGTTATTTATTAAACACAAAAGCCATGTTAAAGCAGTGAGTGCCGTAAGATTCAAATAATTTGGTGTCTCGGTACACTTCAGTGCAGGTTACACGTACAACAGATATCACTTCCAACTGCAAGCGTAACACGTATTCTCGTCATTGAAATCGTGTCGTACCGTTACATAACGAGTTCGTTTTTCGTTCGAGTGAGCTTATCTTTTGTTGCTCATTTCGTAATATATTTTTAATTCATTTAAAAATGCAATAACAGTATACATTTTGTTGTTACACACATCGATTACATTTAAATACAAAATAATAAAAATAATACGAAATTAACAAGGCTTAAGAGAATCTACCACCCAATCTCATCCCGTGAGTGTCGTAAAAGTCGACAGAGGGAAAATAAAAAACAGGAGATGGGCAGCGGCATCTTCCTGGAACATCTGAATAAAAAAAACTGCGGTTGCCAACCCACCTGCCAAGCGTGACAACTATGGCAAAATCCCCCAAAATAAACTTTGTGGCAATATATGGGGGAGGCCTATCTTCAGCAGTGGACTGGCGACAGGCTGTAATGATGATGATGATGATAACAAAACTATTCTCAATTATAATGTATTTTCATTGTTATGCTTTCATTTAGTGACCTTATTAATAAGCATTTAAATGTCAAAGTTCGTTATGTACTTATTGATCGTGAAAGAACAAATTGTGATGATGATACGGGGGTTCGAAATCTCGTGTCCCGTTTCTGATCTACCACGGTTCCAATGAAGAGAACGGAAATCCTTTATTTCTTAACGTAAGAAACATACATTTCGTATGTTAAACTTTATTTTTCACAATCTACCGCCGTTTCGTAATGAGATTCCTCTGAAGGTGAGAAAACAGGAGAAAAAAGCTCTTTTTTGTAATTCTTTAATTTTTATCTAAGTCATAAAACATTATACATAAACTGACAAATATAAAAATAGTCTCATAGACCATCGAAGCACGCGCCATGATAAAAAATTAAAACAGATTTAATCATACATACGAGTATATAAGTGTATTGCAAAATTACGGCACACCAGCCTCCACAAACAGCATCTGTTCACAAAAATGACATATGTGGTAATGTAGTGGTGCCCTAATGAGAATGCATACTATTTTAGGTCTCAAAGTGATGGTCGTTGGTTATTTGGTCGTCATTGGTCAGGATAACTGGTGATAGGATTCCTATGCAGGAATCCGTATGGGTAGATACCACCCCAGTGCCAGTTATTGTGCAGTGAAGCAGTAGTGTGCAAGCATTACTGTTTCGGCTCATAGTGCACATGAGCTAGCGTAATCACTGGGCATTTGAGACTTAAGAACAGATGTCTCAGGGTGACGGGCGCAGTGTGGTGTCACACAGAAATATTCTGGGTTATGCATTTCTTGTGGGCGGACGTTGCACTTACCATCAGGTGAACGTTTTTCTCGTTTCGTCACTTTATACAATAAAAAAAAAATCTTCTTAAAAGTAAAGATAAGAGGACATATTTTCGCCAGCAGCCAGAAGTTGTTAGCAGTGCAGAACATCAAATTAACGTTAACACAGAGACACTCAGTCGTTTTATTCTTACCGTGTCTTATGTAATGCTTCTACGATAAGATCGGAGGTGTCAGTAGTTGTATCAGTGATACGGAATAATTACATAAATCCAGACACGAAGAAGTAATTTATTTCTTGTACAGAAATTTTTAATCGGCTGGCAAAGGAACCTCGGCATTGATCCCGTCTGTTTACGAGCAGATGCATTGGCTAGTAAGTATACCATCGGAAATGAATTCTGCATTGACTGACATCGACCGATGAAGCTTAGTCACAAACAGTCATTGGGAGCGTATATAAAGCTACAGACAAACAGATCCGGGGCAGGACTAATATTGGCTGAAAGTCCACGGAAAATAGCCTTCTGTAGGTTTGTTACTTGTATGAAACCTTTTGAAATGTTCCTGCATATTCATCTGGAAACATCAATGTACCGTTGAATAGACGTAGCCGTACCTGTGTTTGCGAAAAACCGACTGTCATCTTTGCAAATATATGGTATGTATTGTTAATATATGTACGTTATATGTTTTTATATGTTTTCTGAATTTAGAGATTTTAATTTGTGAATAGTCCATAAAAGTTACTATTTACAGTGATATAGTTAATACTAGTGTAAAAGAATTGAATTTTTCAAATATATTAAGATAAAGTAGTAAGACCGTAACCCAGAAAATTTCTGTGTGACACCACACTGTGTCCATCACCCTGAGACATAAGTTCTTAAGTCTCAGATGGCCCAGTGATTTACGCTAGCTCACAGTGCCCTTCAAACCGAAACACAGTAATGTTTGCACACTACTGCTTCACGGCAGAATAACTGGCCGGTGGTACCTACCCAGACGGATTATTGCATAGGAATGCTACTACCAGAGGACAATATGGGTTGATAATAAATGAAATAAAAATTATTGTTATTATAAGTTGCGCTACTGACCAGGCCACCCGATGGTCTTCATGAACATAAGCAATACCAAAGGAATTACGGCTACATCATCGGCTTCTGAGAAAGGAGTGCACTCTTGTCTCTAAGATCCCGAAGTCGTTTCGGTCCGCAAAAACCGCTGACCGTGGCAGATTCTACAAAATGGACGTGCGGGACAGACAGTTCCGTGAAAAACGCAGGGGTGGAATGCCAACTAACCCAGAGTACCTTCAGCTTTTAATTATTATTCCTTGTCCGATCTACGCAGAAAGAGCTTACTGTGTCTTGAAGTCTTGCAGTGGTATGCTTGGTTTTTGATTTAATTTTATTAATTATAGGATCCCAAGCTGGTGGTAATACCCAACCATCTTCTCTATTAAAATTAGGATGTTTTTTAATTTCAATAGCCTCGCGAATCATCCTTGGTAGGAATCGGTGTTCTTTTGCGAGGATTTGTGGTTTATCAAATCTGATGTAATGGTTGGGATAATTCAGAACATGGTCACAGACTGCAGACTTCCTAGAGCGACGATGCTTCACGTCAGCTATATGTTCTTTTACGCGGGTTTTAACTGATCTCGAAACGTCGGGTTATAAATAATAAAATAAAACGCGATAAAATCCGTAAAATTAGTTTCATTTAAATGTGTAGTGTTCGCGTAAATATAAGAAATCATTATAACTACTTCTTAATTCATAAAGGGAAAATGTGTTACATGCTGGTACTTTATAGGTTTTCGGAACAGTTATATTCCAAATCCAAGAAGGTTTTTCTCGCTAAGCTTTCCTTCGGTAAGCACGGGGTACAGCATCCCTTACAATATCAAATAATGTTTTTGTGGTGCCAGCATCGGAGCTCGAACGTAGGTTGCTTGTGTATTGTGATATTTTAGGCGAGTTTGGTCGCTCTGCCAAGCCAGACTCGAGCCAAAGTAAAATATAAACAATACAAAATCGAACTTGCAAAACAATACGACACGATTTCAATAAAGAGAATACGTGTAGCGCCTGCAATTGGAAGTGGGATCTGGTAAGAACGTGATTTCCGTACTCGAGTGTGTTTGTGTAAGTGTACCACTTGGTCGACGCCGTATTTTATGTGATAATACGTTTGTATGTTTAGAAATTTAAAGAAAAAGAAGTACTGGAACCACTAGCCATACAAATATTCGTTCAGTGTGAATTAAGCCCGTGAGCCATAGAGAGAGATACTATAAAATAAAATATGTTTATCGATAAGTTGAACGCACAATTTGTGCCTGGACAATTCTATGAAGTTAAGTTAATTGGGTTCAGTCATGTTGATTCTCTAATTTAGAATATTACTACTGGGTGAGCCGCGCCAATGAGTGCCTAGTAGTGGATTGCATTTCCTGTTCCCTTACAACGGAAGATTGACGTAAAAAAAGACTTACTGTATATATATTTTTAGGATTCAATTTTTAACTTCTCCATTAGTAGAGATGGTTAAAGGAAGCAGACCTTATGAAATGCCAGAGCTACGAATATAATACCGGATTATACCGGAAAATATATAATGGATAATAGCTGACTCGCCCCGGCTTCGCACGGAAGTTATAGTAAAATCTGTACAGATAAAAACACCTCCACAATTAGGAGTAAGTGTTCGTAAAATCCCTTCTTAGTGGATGTCTATGTCGGGAAAGGAATATGTATGCCAAATTTGAAAATTTCATAGGTCTTGTACTATCGGAGATATCATGATGAGTCAGTGGTAAATCTCTTTTATATATAGAAGATATATTGAAACGCAAACAGAAGTTGAATGTATTTCGAATTTAGTAATTTTGGCTATTGTTCTTTAATTACTTTTAGGCACAAAAGCAAACCAATTTTCAAATTATTACAATAAGTCTATATATGTATGATAGTAGGGAAAATGGTTTACTATTAAATAAATAAAGATAACATAATAAAATTTTAAGGAAAATCTGCTTATATTAAGTAGGAAGTCCGCCCAAAATACAAAAGAGTCCATTATTTTCCTAGTCCCCGAGACCAAAATAATGTAAGTCGAGAAAAAACAAAGTAAGTGAATAAAATCAAAGGTAATTTTACTGCAAAGGAGCGGTCAAAGTGGACGCATCGATTTTGCTTTAAGCTCCATCAAAGGTAAATGAAGAACATTTAGAGGGCGAGTATCTAAAAGGTTTTGTGCTTATTACGCGGTCGATGTGACAAGGGAATCATTTTGTACGATAGCCAGTCAGAACACGATAAAAAGTTACAGGTAAGTACCATTGTCTTAAATTCGGTTAATTTATAGGAAATATAAAACATTTAAATTGCAAAAAAAAAAATATCTGTTTAAACATCTGTCAAAAATAAAATTATTAATACAGGAGAAAAACATTATTTTCGTCTGCATCATCACATCATCAGGAGCGCCATAATCCTACCATTACTCAATTATAATTTTTAAATTATTTATCAAATTAGGATCCGGTTCTTAATGTTCCAGTTATTCTGCCGTCAAATAGTAGAGTGCAAACATTGCTATGTTTCAATCTGAAGGGTACTGATAGCTAGTGTAATTACTGAGCATATGAAAGTTAAGAACTGATGTGTCAGGGTGACGTGCTCATTGCGGTGGACACCCGTCTAATTTTACGAGAAGATAGATGTAGGTGGCGCAGGATCGTGGATCGCGGCAGTCTATTGAGAAGCCTATGTTCGCATGTTGGTTGGGCCATAATCATTATGGGAATGATTATGATTATGAATTATCAGTATCGTAAATTTTGTCATAATTATTCGTTTCCATAAAAGTGTCAGTAAATAAAAGTTAACTACAATTTACTGGTGTAGGAAACCTTCTAGGTAGGTACACAGTGACAGTTATTTTGCCGTAAAGCAGCAGTGTGCAAACATTCTTGTGCTATGATTTGGAGGGCACTGAGAGCTAGTGTAATCACTGGGCATATGAGACTTAGACCTGATGTCTCAGAGTGATAGGCGCAATGTGGTGTCACACAGAAATGTTCTGGGTGACACAGTATTTGTTATGGGCAGACGTTGCACTTACCATCAGGAGGTTTTGCTCGTCTCGTCACTTATTCCAATAAAAAAAGTAATAGTTCCTAGTGAGTGATTTCCCCAGGCAGTATTCACGGCGCAGGTAGCGCTTGAGATAGCCAGCGCTCATTACGTGTTAAATTTAACGCTGCATTTATTACATAGAATGAATAAAAAGTATCATGTTAAGTAAAACACTTTTCCTCATCGTTTTAGCTAAGTACACTGCTGAACATGGGGTCAATTACCGTAGTTTCTTGGCAGGCGATTTAGCCATCAAGTGTAATAATTTGCACATAAAATGCTACGGTTCTTGCTTACTTTAAGATATTCTTTTAGTTTCTTTTTCCGACACTAACTGAACATGATGGGGCAAAGCATCTTATTTCACGCCATCATACCATAGTAGATTATTATAGTAAAAATTTAAAGGTATAAAAAACTTCTATAACTAATAACCAATGGAAACGTCTCCTGTATTGGGAGTGCATACAGACTTAAATTTCACATGCACAACCACTATGTACTGCGTGTTGTGGCGGCTTAAGAGAATCTACCACCCCATCTCATCCCGTGGGTGTCGTAAAAAAAGTCGACAGAGGGAAAATGAAAACGAGAAGACAGGCAGCAGCGTCTTCCTACAACATCTGAGTAAATAAACTGCGGTTGCCAAACCGCCTGCCAAGCGTGGCAGCTATGGCAAAATCCCCCCAAACCGCGAGCTACTAACTTTTGTGGCAATCTATGGGGAAGGGCCATGTTCAGCAGTGGACTAGTGATAGGGTGAAACGACGACGACGACGACGAACCACTATAATCGATAACCTCTTTTTTGCACATATTTTGACTCTAGCTGGGATTCGAATATAGGACCTGCGGCGTAGAATTCAGTTACTCAAGCCACTAGGTTACGCGGTCGTCAAACTTTAATTAAACGTTTGTTTTCAGCTTTATCTATAAAAGTCATATTCGCGTGTTAAAATTTCGTCATCTATTGAAAATAGTGCTGTTGCCACTATCTGTTGCTGTTTACGAATTCCGTTGAGCTTATTGTGACTCAGTCAAATAGTAGATTTTTTTTATAAGAGAAACGGACGAAGTGTGCGATACGTTTACCTGATCGTATGTGCAACGTCTGCCCCTAACAAATGTTGTGTCACCCAGAATATTTCTGTGTACCTACTACACTGCGCCCATGCCCCTTAGACATCAGTTCTTAAGTCTCATATGCCTAGTCATTATACTCTCAATGCCCTTCAGGCCGAAACACAGTAATGTTTGCACACTACCGCTTCACGGCAGTATAACTTGGCTTGGATGGTACCTACCTAGACGGATTCCTGCATAGGAATCCTACCACCAGTAATACCAGTGTATTTACAAATTGTCGCGGAAATTCCCGAAGAATTTTTGCTTTACCAAATTACTTTAATGACGTTTTAATTCACCATCGGAGACTTTACTTTGTATCAATGTCATATACGAATAAAATTAAGCAAAAAGAGTCTTGCTTATTGTGTGTTGTTATTATACGATTTAAACGCCCATACAAAGTTAATATAATTTGTCTAGAGGGGACTTAAACAATCCCTACACGATTATAAACATTTGTACGCTATATTTTCGTTTTTACACAGGACGTTTGCCACGAGTTGTCTCATCGTCTCTTTCTCTCTCTCTCTCTATCGTAATCATATATATGAAACAAAAATTAAATAAGGCTGGAAGTGTCGATATCCATTTGAGCAACGCTAGCCATGCTATCACTATTATTATTTGATGGAATAACCGAGTCTCGGCCTATTATAGACCGAATATAGCGGCACGGGCGATGCGTGTTTCATAGCGCCGGCCGCTCGTTCTTTCCGGTACATTGTCTCACCCGAGCCGATATTATAGGACATATTCACGCTGTGAACTAGTAAAATAAGAGTGTATATAACAAAGACAGGCAGTCTTATATAAGATTCAGTGTTTTTATTGGTCGATGTTAGGAAACTGTATCGAATCGAATCAGATCGAATAGCTCTCTGTAAATACTTTCAATCATGCCAATCCCAATGCCGCCGATACCATGTCTATTTATCGGACATTAAACATCGTTGTTAAATGATAATACTCATAGAACAGTATGGAAATGTCCCACTACCTGTCACGTGTCCTCTCACTTTGGAGAGGGTTTTGGAGTTGGACGTTGCTTGGTCGACTTCGCAAGTCGTCGTTATATTTTGGTGCAGGTTTGAAGTTTTCCTTCACCGCCGAGCATGTGGTAAATCAGAACTTTAAATTGTATTACTCATTTTTTTAGTGCCGGCACCCAGGAACGAACCCAGATCATTTTGCCACTGAGCTAATTTTTGCTCAAGTCCGTATTTATTGAGAAACTAGGAAAATGTTAGGATTGATTTGATAGTTTTTGTATCGGAGTTTAAATCGTATAATAACAACACAAAATAAGTAAGACTCTTTTTGCTTAATTATATTCCTATATGACATTGGAAAAAAGTAAAATCTTCGCAGGTGAATTAAAACGTCATTTAAGTAAGTTGGTAAAGCCAAACAACTTAGGGAATGTTCTATTTTCGCTTCTAGAAGCTGATTGTAAAATATACTTAACAACGTTTCTTTTAAAAATACGCAGTATAAAAATGAATCTCCCGGATTAAGAAGTTATAATCCTGTCATTTCCTATAAGTATTATCCTCGAAATTAGCCTTCGTCATTGTTTTCTTATTTAAGCTTAAACAAGTTCACTAAAAGTTCCCGCTTTTGAGCACTTTTTAGTTAGGTAAACTTTGTAATTATTAACAGTATTAAAACAATAATGTATTTAGTGGTGCCGGCATCGAGAAAGCGGGTAATTTCATATTAGTAATGTTCTTAATTTTATATTATGTCATTTTACATAGTATCTACATAAATGACCTAGTGGTTAGAGAAGCATTAGTGTGCAAACATTACTGTGGTTCGGTTTGAAGGGCACTGAGAGGTAGTGTTATCAGTGGTGGTAGCTCAGGGGCCTAGGCGCTCGCTTTAAGTTTCATAGTCCGCGAGTGACCTGGGTTCGATTCCCGGTGCCGGCACCACTAAAATTGTTAATTGCAATTTTAAGTGCTGATTTACCACGTGCTCGGCGGTGACGGAAAACATCGTGAGGAAACCTGCATGTCTGAGAACTAAAAAATATTTCGAAGATGGTAGGACTGGTGGTAGGACTCCTATTATATATATATATATAGCAGGAATCCGTCTAGCTAGGTACCACCCCAGGGCCAGTTATTCTGCCGTGAAGCAGTAGTGTGCAAGCATGACTGTGTTTCGGTTTGAAGGGCACTGTGAGCTAGCGTAATTACTGGGCATATGAGACTTAAGAACTTATGTCTCAGGGTGATGGGCACATTGTGGTGTCATACAGAAATTTTCTGGGTGATAGAGCATTAGTGGGTGATAAGCAATAGTGCAGACGTTGCACTTACCATCAGGTGAACAGTTTGCTCGTTTCATGACTTTATCCAATAAAAAAAAATGCAATAACACCAGGATCACTTATCTGTATTCCGTAAAAATATTTGTTCAGAGCGGGAATGGAGTTTGCAAATCATAACTCAAAAGCCAATCTCTAAGCCATTGCGCCAACCGGTTGTAATAATGCTCTTACAATAAAGCCCTTTTTTATTGTATAAAGTGACGAAACGAGCAGAACGTTCAACTGATGGTAAGTGCAACGTCCGCCCACAACAAATGTTGTGTCACCCAGAATATTTCTGTGTGACACCCCACACTGCGCCCGATTACCCTGAAACATCAGTTCTTAAGTCTCAAATGCCCAGTGACTACGCTAGATCACAGTGCCCTTCAAACCGAAACACAGTAACGCTTGCAAACTACTGCTTCACGTGCGTCACCTACCTAGACGGATTCCTGCATAGGAATCCTACCACCAGTGAACATCCACCAGTGAATAGCCTAAACCGAACTTGATGTTAAGTAAAATACATCGAAGAGACGGAGCGATCGCAAGCAAAAGATCGTACTGATTTTTCGCTTTAAAACCAACGACATTATCAAATTTCTACTGACGTTGTAAACTCTATCAAAGGCTCTGTCCATTTTCTGTCCGTATTTGCTTACTTGACTGCCCTTCAAGAAATCTTTCTCGAAGTTCGATCTTAAATTTTATTTTGTAAATGACACAAGTCTACTTAATAAAAGACGACCTTCCAAAAAAATATTAATGTAAAGTTAAACAAGATATGAAAAAAAAGCGTAATCCAAAAACGTTTTGTCCTACCTTCCAAGATGGCGGGGATCCATTTCTTTACGGTATATAATACATACCGCACAATGTGTATTTTTAAAGACAGTTTTTCAGCTAAGAAGTTTATGATAGGTACTATAAAATGACATGGGTTTCATCTTTTTCCTATTGAAGTGCCTGTTACAGTGGTTAATAAAATAATTTTTAAAAATAGGTCGTTGGTAAAAACTATAAGGTCGTGACATAATTGATAAGGGTTCCATTATTATATTGTTTGTTTCTTTCTTTAAAAGTAAAGGTTGCCCAGGAATAATTGTGAGAAATATGTATATCAATATTTTCAAAGCTAAAATTTATGTATAATTTTACAAATACATTAAATCCAATATAAAAGATAATGAATTACGGTCGAATTTCGACCATTAAGCCGACCACTAGTACATACGAGTATTATTACATTAGATTTAGTCGATACCATAATGAATATTATGATAGGGTAATAAATTTGTAATAGTAGTATTCAACTGAGAGTTTGGCTTTCGAGATTCATTCGAGTTTTTCGAGTTCATTCGTTATTCTGGTTATTCTGTCTAGTTTCTTTACATTCTGCGAAAATTGGTAGTCACGTTAGATGGTCATCCATCACGTTGAATTACATTTTTTTAACATAGTATCGGGCTGGCAGTAACATATTGTGATAAATCTCGCAGAACCTAACAGTAACTTTTCTAAATCGAAGAGAGTCAACTTCACTTTAAAAACAAATTATTTGTATAACTAAAACTTATAAGCGTTTACTTCTAATTTTTGCATTCACTTTTTAATTACCACTAACTTATTTATGATCTCTATCATAACATAGAGTGTAAACAAGAAAAACTATTGTTTTTTTTTTTGTTTAAGCAACTTAAAGTAATTCGAAATTACGAGTATTGTAGGAAATCAGTACAATATAGATATTCTATGCTACAATATGCAATATATACAAATAAGTTTTCCTGGCGGTACGATTCCTATGCAGAAATCCGTCTAGGAAGCTAGTGTGCAAACACTGCTGCGTTTCTGTCTGAAGGGTACTGAGAGCTAAGCGACAAACACACAAGCTAGTGTATTTATTGGGTATATGAGACTGCCGCCGAGTAAAAGACTTGCTTGTCTCGTGATTTTCTTCCATAAAAAAGATTAGTATTTTTTATTGGATAAAGTGACAAAACGAGCCAAACGTTCACCTGATGGTAAGTGCAACGTCTGCCCATAACAAATACTGTGTCACGCAGAACATTTTGCCTATCACTCTGAGACATCAGGTCTCAGTCTCATATGACCAGTGATTACACTAGCTCTTAGTGCTCCTCAGACCGAAACACAATAATGTTTGCACACTACTGCTTCACGGTAGAATAACTGGCCCGGGGTGGTACATTCCTTTACCGATTCCTGCATAGGAATCGGGCCACCAGTAGTATAAAAATCATAATTTATGTGACGTATGTAATTTTTTCTATGTGAATATATATAAAATTGCTTAAGTTGTAATTACAGTTAATAAACTTTAATGACATTCAAATCGAAACAGTGAAGTTCACACACCGGCATCCTACATAGGACTCCGGACTAAATGGAGGTACCATTTATTAGAGATAAGTTGTGTTCAGTATTTCATAATGCCATTTTTTTAAAGCTATATTTAAGCGAACCAAAATAATTCTTCTTCGTGAAAGTACCCAGTCGATTGGAACCAATACTGATAGCATCGTATGTGTAGTTACCACACCGCCGTGCCATAAAAATCATCCCTGTAATATAGGAAGAAATAAAGACGGGAATATCGATTCCGACCCGGGCAATCAAGGAAATTGAAAGGTCGAGCCGGCCCCAGCCGGGTATGCACCTTTCCGTTACGTTGTCTCATCCGGACATACGTCATGTCGGCCCGCGGCAACCGCTCCGATCGGAGACCGATAACGCGATTTACACCGGTCTTTTGGGATTGTTTTAATAAATCGACCGTTTGGGGTCGCTAGGTCGAGAGATTTATTCCTTGTATTTGAATAGATCTTACACATATAAGGTAATTTAGGGAAAAAACCATTTATTTTAGGGCAGTCAGGCAGGATGTATGTTTTAGTTAAAAATGGTTGTAAAATTATAAAATTGCTGTGGTTCGGTCGGTAGAGATCTCGATGCTTTCTTCCACAAAAAGTAATCGTTAAATGAGAATAATCATAATGATTTCTTATATTTACGCGAAAAAAAATGGTTGTAAAATTATAAAATTGCTGTGTTTTGGTCGGAAGACATCTCGTTGCTTTCTTCCACGAAAAGTAATCGTTAAATGATAATGAGTTTTATATTTACGCGAACACTACATTTAAATTAAACTAATTTTACGGATTGTATCACGTTTAATTTTACTACCCATGGTTCAAGGGAGGACTGAGGTGACAGATGTCCTGTTGTCATAGTTAACCCGGAGTACCTTCAGCTTTTAATTATTATTTTTGGTCCAATATACGCAGAAAGAGCGGTATGTGAGATGTGTAAGAGTTAACTGGATGTGAAGCATCGTCGCTCCAGGAAGTCTGCAGTCTGTGACCATGTTCTGGATCATCCCAACCATTACATCAGATTTGATAAACCACAAATTTTCGCAAAAGAACACCGATTCCTACTAAGGATGATTTGCGAGGCTATTGAAATTAAAAAACATCCAAATTTTATTAGAGAAGATGGTGGGTATTACCACCAGCTTGGGATTCTATAATTAATAAAATTAAATCAAAAACCAAGCACACCACTGGAAGACTTCAAAATACAGTTAGCTATTTCTGCGTAGTTCGGACCAAAAATAATAATTAAAAGCTTTAGCTTTCCGGGTTAACTATGACTTCAGGATATCTGTCACCTTAGTCCTCCCGTGACCATGGGTGCTGTGAGGCGCTCGAAACGTCGAGTTATAAATAGCAAAATTAAACGCGATAAAATCCGTGAAATTAGTTTAATTTAAATGAAAATAATCAGTTATTACGATTAATCGTAATCTTTGCTTTACTAGAACAACCAAAACACATATTTCGATATTGCCAAACAACAGTAAAGATCTGGGTACTTATCCTTACCCTATTAGACTCATGGTCGCAATTTACGACTTTAGTCGGCAAAAGGGTCTTTTGGGTTATACCAGTTCAAACTCCGCACTAAATATGATTTATGTGCTTAAACGGATTATGCGGATTACTGTTTGAATCTAGTATGATATTTGAACACTATGACCGGGATCAAAGGCGTCTGAGGACGGTAGATTTGAAAAATACATAGTCGCACGATAGCTGGCTCAAACGGAATTAGTATCGCCTCGACAGTGCAAATTGACTTAATAGACTTCGTCTGGTGTTTTGCAGTGTTAACATAATGAAAGTGATATAGTCGGACTTTCGCTATGAATAGGAAAGCATTATCAATAATTAGTTGACAACAACTTTTGCAGAAGATGTATAGATTAATTAATTCGTCATGAAGGCGTAATCGTGGCATCCACTACCCTATCTCAAGCAGTCGCAAAATAGCCATCATCTAAAATGTAATAGCCATAAATTGTACAACACACCCACACTCAGACCCGGAACAACTATCTGTAGGCCAAACAAATATATGTCCTATTCGGTGTTCGAACCCGCCACCCTAGTAGCGTAGCCGTCAAGTTGATAGGATTTTTCGTGATGGCAGGCCGATTGACGATCGCAGTACAGAAGCTGTTGCCCATTACCAATCTGGATAATTTAAATATGGCATAATTGGCATTATAATTTCGCAATCTGTCCGAGGCCAAGAGATTTTTTTAACATTTCCTTTATTCCAATTTTGCGATAATTACGGGACTAGACGAGGTGGTAGATTTTCTTACGCTGTCTCCACATGGCACCGTAAAATATAACGTCTGCTGCATATTGTAGCACAAAATCTGACTATTAATTTTATGGCTTTCATAAAGAAGTCTTATTACTGTTTACACACAAATACACAAACGCACGTGCACACATATACACACTCACACGCACCCACACAAACACACAAAGCAAAACTAAAATTGCTATATAAAATTACTATCTGAGGTTTTCTTAATTAGAGAGATATATTTTAATTGTTCATAAAAAACGCTATTGTCTGAGCTTGGGCTTACAGCTTACTTTAGGCACAGATGTAAATATGATGGATAAAGAAATTAATATTTCATTTATAGGATATTTATACACAGCTTCCGCGTCTGGTTGAGATATATATGAATGTATAGCTGAAAAATATACATTGAGATAACATCTAAACCAAAATATTATTATTACTTTATTTTCCAAACATACTCTTTCTACATTAGGGATGTATTTCGAATCCATATTAATTTCTAGTCGATGATAAACGATTTCATTATTAGTAATGATACCAAAAATTTGAAATATGTATTTTAATGAAAGATTAAGAAAGTAGTTTATAAGATTTGAAAAATAAATCTGTCCCAAATGGTATTTCATATAAAATATAATACTAAGAAATGTCTGACCTAAACGATAGTCCATTGAATTTTTAAGTATCGAGACGAGCAAAACGTTCACCTGATGGTAAGTGCAACGTTTGCCTATAACAGATGCTGTGTTACTCAGAATATTTCTGTGTAGCACCACACTGCGCCCGACACCCTGAAACATGTTCTTAAGTCTAATATTCCCAGTGATTACGCTAGCTCTCAGTGCCCTTCAGACCGAAACACAGTAATGTTTGCACACTACTGCTTCACGGCAGAATAACTGGCCCTGGGGTGGTAACTACCTAGACGGATTCCTGCACAGGAATCCTACCACCAGTTACCACAGAATACCACATTATTATATCAATGTTTTATGTATATACCATTCTGTATAATCTAACTTAATAGACAATTTCTTTCATTTACGTTCGATTCGTATCTGGCGAATGAAACTTTTTCAAACAAGCTTTATAATATAAATTAATTCCAAAGTGTTTCTTCGCCAGAAAATATTTTAATGCAAAATACAGACACGAATTGTAATTAAACTAACTACTTTAGTGAGCTATGTTAAGCTGTATTGTCTTGAAGCAGACCAGCCAAAGATTTATCGGTCAATATAAACTTCAAAACCGTCTTAATAATTGTAATCAAACCGATCCTCAACAAACACATCAAGAGTTTCAAGACGTAGGCGGGGTCAAATCCATAGCCCCCAATCTGCTTAGCATTAAGGGAATCTGTTAACACTAAGCAAATATTACATAATATCGCTCTATTACGTGATAATGGATTATTTGAATATTCTGACCTAGTTAATTGATTTTCATTATCCGGATCCGAATCATTATTACCGTTTGTTTATTTTAGGACATCGGCCATGCGTATATATGTTGATTGACGTACATTATTTTTAAGTGACAGATCGAATGGGAGTTCGAAGGACACAATTGTTGCTTCTTGCATTAGGTGTATGCTCTTCTTATATATAATCTATAATTATAACAAAATTGTTTATATGATATTTTAAACAAGACAATTTTGTTTAAAGCTTGAACCTAAGAGAGTTAAAATGGGCTGCTAAGTGAAAATAAGCTATAAATGCCAACTGGCGGCGAATTATGAAATATAGGATCGTCTCAGACGGGTTCCGAGGGTCGTTGCTACAGGGATTAAGGGACCCGGTGCTAATCCCTCGACTTCGTCCAAATCGCACATTCTATGCGACAATAACGCTACAAATCCGCTCGCACCTGTTGCGAAATTAGAAAAGTTTGATACGCCATTCAATAGCTTTTGTAAAATATGCCCTCGTAAATCTAAAAACTGTAACGGCATCGGATAATTGATGTGGCGTGGGTTTTGTCTTTGTCTAAGGATATTTATGCGACATATATATTATCGGTGTTTTAAGTTCTGAATATCTTGTGACAATCGTAGTCTCCGACATTGAATCTTGTCTTTTTTGCTACTGTAAATATGTATAGCATTATAAAGGACAGACTCTACATCACTACAATTGGCATCTAGTGGCGGTTCCCGGTATTAGTTTGCTCGTGTACGGTACGGGTGGGCGGAAGAGCGGTGATCTTCAAAAACTAGGTAATAGTGTATATTGTATTTTATATTTTGCATGCGGATTCAAGCAAATTACTTTCTTTCCTTCATTATGATGTATTTCCGCCAGTTAAAATTTGCCAATATGATAATTTCTAGTTGTTATCAAAACATGCTGTCGAGACAGGAATCGGCTTCTAGGATAGTATGCGTGTGATTTGAGCTGAATCTCCGATATCCGCAATTAGTACCGAAAACATCATACGACAACTTATATAATGAAGGAAAGAAAGTTAATTTGCTTAGATTCGCCTTAACCCTATGTCAGAGAAAGAACAAAATATTTTAAAGGTTAAGAAGTGGCATTGTGGTTGACTCTTTTAGGCAATAAAATTGTCCAAAACTGAGAGGAGGTCTGTGCCCTGAAAAAATCTCGCGCGCTGTTCATAACTTCCAACAGTATTCGGTATTCGGAATTTCTCGCCGTGGTCTATGTCTAATATTGATGATGATGATAATGATGGCTCATTGGCCGATTTCTACCATGGCAAATTATTTTGGCTAAAAGCTTGATATGAACCGGTTGTAGATTTTTAGCGCTAAGTATAAAAATTGGAAGAAATATTCAGGATTTCTATTTAACTGGGGTTGGCAGCCGTTGCACTTACTAACTATAGTAAGTTCGGTTAAAAGAAAAAGATTTTTTTAGTTAATCATAAAACTTTATGAGACACCTTAAAAAAGGTTTAATATGGCAAATCTACAAGAAGGAGTTACTTAAGTAAGTAAAGGTAGTAACAGATAAACGTCTCTGAGTTCGTGGGTTAATTTTTATTTTAAATTGTTAATAGGTACATTTATGATTATTGTATGTCATAATGTAAAAAAAAATTGCACACATTCTTTCCTTTAATAATAATATTTGCAAGGACGGCGGTTCCATATCTGGAAACATTCCCTAGATTAATGAAGATAGACTTTCGCGGTCCGAAGGGACTAAAATTTGAGTCTATCATTCATCAATTTGTTAGACATAACTGTCAACGTTCTCACTCGTGTCTGTACGGTATCAGATAATTAGTTTAGAACATACGTCCTAACATAGTTTCGTGTTATATTATCACAAATAGGTTCGATATCAATGCATTTGTTTTCTGTCGTACTCTTGGATTTCTCGCGTATTGTAGATGGCGTTTTACAGTCACAAATTGCGCACGCCCGTAACAACTATCTGTAGACATAAATATTTTTCTAAACGGTAATCAGACCAGCGACTGCAGTGCAGAAGCCTATAGCTTAGCCAACTGAGCTGGTTTACAATGTAAGCTCAAATTCCCTTAATTTTTTTTTGTTGTAGAGTATAAAGTGGTGGTGTGGTGGTGGTGGCTCGTTAAAAGAATACTACCACTCTATCTCATCCAATGGATCTAGTAAAAGGCGAGTAAGGAATTTAACTACACTGTGCACCCAACAGCGCATGGTGGCGATAGGCTCACCACCTATCACACCATGTGCATTATATTGTTTTGGTGAAACGTGGATTGTGGCAGTCATCTGTTTTTGCAGTGAGTGCCCAGTCTCTGACTACCCCTTATGGGATACAGTCGTGATCTTATATATGTGTATGTATGTAGAGTATAAATGTTGTAGATTCTTATGTATACAAATCCTACATGATGATAACCATAATGATCCTACCTGATGATGGTTGACACAAAAGTATGATGTTTTTCGTTCTCTGGTAATACTATTATTATTACCTAAGTACCTTATGATGACCATGGGATGAAATGGAACGATTTATATATATATATATATATATATATATATATTACACTGCCATCGTAAAAAAATGGGTAGTAGTTGTAATACTAAATTACTTATTGATTTTCGTGTTTCATTATCATCATCATTTCAGTCCACTGTTGAGCATAGGCCTCCCCCATAGAATACCATTTTAGTTTTTATTATTTGCTTCGCTATTTCCTTAAACTTTAGTATATAGCAATACAAAGAAACATATATTTAGATAGCTCAAACGTAAATACAATAAGATGTCGAGAGTGATTTCTAAAAGATTACCAACAACATCTCTCTGAAGAATTGCTCATCTCGACCTCAAGGAGGATGAAATCAAAAGAAAACGAAGCGCTCTTCATGTGGGATTGAAATGTTTGCAAAGGTTTAGTAAATCGACGGAATCCCGGAGCAAATAATAATGACGACCGATCGACGAAGCACCCTCCGACATAATTCAAATTCTTTGAAGCAGCCTTGCCTCTAATAATGTTACATTGACGTCCAAACAAAACATCCTTATTGCGATTATATAAGAACTACAGTCCTTTGGTTGTAATATAGTTCTCCTAAATAAGCGTTATGAGGGTCTTTTATGGAGCAGAATTATAGACAAGCGCTCTTTATGTGGGTGTGTTAGTAATTTTAGTTTTGTTTTGTTCCTAATCAAATTCTTTCTGTTGATAATGATGATGAACTTCAACGTTTTTTTTCAATATTGCAGTAAATCCTTGTCATTTATCAAGGCTTATTCATTTAATTATTGCGTCATAAGTTATACGAGTATACAAAATTTCTTAAATATTTCACACCTAAAATGTCCAGATCAGATCACCCAGAATTTCCCAAATATTGTTTACTCGCGTCGGTTATAATTGTGTACTCTTGTATAATGCGGTTGTATACATGAAACCACTATTTTTGCTAATGGGCAAGTGTGGTGTGAGCGAAGTGCGACCACTGGCTTCCACTATCTATTAGACAAATTACACAGCATTTAATTCGAGTGACTTCCATCCAATCATGGAAAATGTGTTTTTAAATGTAGCATTAAAATGCATCATTCACCCGTACTATTAAAGTGCATTAAATATTTTTTTTTATTGTAAATAACACCGAATTTGATGAAAAGCGACAAAAAAGCTTCACAACTATCAGTTCACTGTTTTACTGGTGGCAGGATTTCTATGCAAGAATCCTTCTAGGTAGGTAGCAACACAGGTCCAGTTATTCTGCCGTGAAGCAGTAGTGTGCAAACGATACTGTGTTTCGGTTTGAAGGACACTTGGAGCTAGCGTAATTACTGGGCGGATGAGACTTAAGAATTGATGTCTCGGGAGACTGGCGCAGTGTGATGTCACACAGAATATTTCTGTGTGACACCACACTGCGCCCGTCACCCTGAGACATCAGTTCTTAAGTCTCAAATGCCCAGTGATTGCGCTAGCTCACAGTGCCCTTCAAACCGAAACACATTAATGCTTGCACACTACTGCTTCACGGCAGAATAACTGGCACTAGAGTGGTACCTACCTAGACGGATTCCTGCATAGGAATCCTACCACCAGTGGAAAATCACTAATATTCTCAAATAAAAAAGTGCATAAATTAACCTCGATCGCGATGGCTTTACTTATCAATTATTTATTGTGACCGTGAATACATTTCTGAATAGTAAAATTAAAAATGGCACCTCAAATACATCGAATCGAATCTAAATATTAAGGTTCATAAACTATCTATTTATTGTATCTACAAACAGTCTCCCATATTAGGACAACAATGGTCGAGGTCAGTCAACCGTTCTCGCTGGTAGCCACACGCGAGAAGACTACTAATAGACCAATTGTGTCACAAGGCAGCATATATAATTACTCATATAATTACAAGGCAAGCTATAACCTCTTCAGAGGGCCTCCCGTGAGACTCAAAGGGACCGGTTTAAGAGGGACCACCGACTGAAACAATTTAGTTTTCCATAGCCTCATTTTAATATAAAACTCAGTAAGTCACATTTTGCAATATTAAAGATGATTTTGCAAAATTAAAGAAGAAGATATACCATAAAAAAATTCACAATATCGTGGATTATGCAAGCAATTAATATGAAATCAGTAATTTCAATAAAAATATATTTTTTGTGCTAAGAAAATGATTCGCAGCATATTTTAACTGTAAATATTATTTCATCCAGTTTAACCAGTACAATAGTGATAATGAAGATAGAAGATGGTATCTGTTACATAATGTATGAAAAATAATGATGCTAAGTAGTAATCTACGTTTGACCACAGTTCTACTAGTCTACTCTCTCTGTTTCTGTCTCGCTGTCTCTTTCTAAGTGTTTTTCTCTATATCAATGGATCCAAGGAATTAAGGCCAAAGTAGCATTTTAGTGATTTTGTCATTTTTATCTTAAATACTTCATTTGACTATGTCTGATCACTTGAAAAAACTAAAAATCTACAATATAAATAAACTCTTGTTACCAATAGCAAGTATGCGTTCGGATGAACCATCTTTAAGTTATACCAATTTTCAACTTTGTAAGCCCGTACTGTAAGTCGAAACTTTACACTTGGCCTATATTCGTGGTACCCGTCGATATGCATGTTCGAGAGTTAAAGTTCAGTTCCGACAATTAAGAAGCAATTGCCATTATGTAATTGTGCGCCATATTATTTATTTTTCTGTTCCCAAATATTGTTTACTCGCGTCGGTTATAATTGTGTACTCTTGTATAATGCGGTTGTATTCATGAAACCACTATTTTCGCTAATGGGCAAGTGTGGTGTGAGCGAAGTGCGACCACTGGCTTCCACTATCTATTAGACAAATTACACAGCATTTAATTCGAGTGACTTCCATCCAATCATGGAAAATGTGTTTTTAAATGTAGCATTAAAATGCATCATTCACCCGTACTATTAAAGTGCATTAAATATTTTTTTTTATTGTAAATAACACCGAATTTGATGAAAAGCGACAAAAAAGCTTCACAACTATCAGTTCACTGTTTTACTGGTGGCAGGATTTCTATGCAAGAATCCTTCTAGGTAGGTAGCAACGCAGGTCCAGTTATTCTGCCGTGAAGCAGTAGTGTGCAAACGATACTGTGTTTCGGTTTGAAGGACACTTGGAGCTAGCGTAATTACTGGGCGGATGAGACTTAAGAATTGATGTCTCGGGAGACTGGCGCAGTGTGATGTCACACAGAATATTTCTGTGTGACACCACACTGCGCCCGTCACCCTGAGACATCAGTTCTTAAGTCTCAAATGCCCAGTGATTGCGCTAGCTCACAGTGCCCTTCAAACCGAAACACATTAATGCTTGCACACTACTGCTTCACGGCAGAATAACTGGCACTAGAGTGGTACCTACCTAGACGGATTCCTGCATAGGAATCCTACCACCAGTGGAAAATCACTAATATTCTCAAATAAAAAAGTGCATAAATTAACCTCGATCGCGATGGCTTTACTTATCAATTATTTATTGTGACCGTGAATACATTTCTGAATAGTAAAATTAAAAATGGCACCTCAAATACATCGAATCGAATCTAAATATTAAGGTTCATAAACTATCTATTTATTGTATCTACAAACAGTCTCCCATATTAGGACAACAATGGTCGAGGTCAGTCAACCGTTCTCGCTGGTAGCCACACGCGAGAAGACTACTAATAGACCAATTGTGTCACAAGGCAGCATATATAATTACTCATATAATTACAAGGCAAGCTATAACCTCTTCAGAGGGCCTCCCGTGAGACTCAAAGGGACCGGTTTAAGAGGGACCACCGACTGAAACAATTTAGTTTTCCATAGCCTCATTTTAATATAAAACTCAGTAAGTCACATTTTGCAATATTAAAGATGATTTTGCAAAATTAAAGAAGAAGATATACCATAAAAAAATTCACAATATCGTGGATTATGCAAGCAATTAATATGAAATCAGTAATTTCAATAAAAATATATTTTTTGTGCTAAGAAAATGATTCGCAGCATATTTTAACTGTAAATATTATTTCATCCAGTTTAACCAGTACAATAGTGATAATGAAGATAGAAGATGGTATCTGTTACATAATGTATGAAAAATAATGATGCTAAGTAGTAATCTACGTTTGACCACAGTTCTACTAGTCTACTCTCTCTGTTTCTGTCTCGCTGTCTCTTTCTAAGTGTTTTTCTCTATATCAATGGATCCAAGGAATTAAGGCCAAAGTAGCATTTTAGTGATTTTGTCATTTTTATCTTAAATACTTCATTTGACTATGTCTGATCACTTGAAAAAACTAAAAATCTACAATATAAATAAACTCTTGTTACCAATAGCAAGTATGCGTTCGGATGAACCATCTTTAAGTTATACCAATTTTCAACTTTGTAAGCCCGTACTGTAAGTCGAAACTTTACACTTGGCCTATATTCGTGGTACCCGTCGATATGCATGTTCGAGAGTTAAAGTTCAGTTCCGACAATTAAGAAGCAATTGCCATTATGTAATTGTGCGCCATATTATTTATTTTTCTGTTCCCAAATATTGTTTACTCGCGTCGGTTATAATTGTGTACTCTTGTATAATGCGGTTGTATTCATGAAACCACTATTTTCGCTAATGGGCAAGTGTGGTGTGAGCGAAGTGCGACCACTGGCTTCCACTATCTATTAGACAAATTACACAGCATTTAATTCGAGTGACTTCCATCCAATCATGGAAAATGTGTTTTTAAATGTAGCATTAAAATGCATCATTCACCCGTACTATTAAAGTGCATTAAATATTTTTTTTTATTGTAAATAACACCGAATTTGATGAAAAGCGACAAAAAAGCTTCACAACTATCAGTTCACTGTTTTACTGGTGGCAGGATTTCTATGCAAGAATCCTTCTAGGTAGGTAGCAACGCAGGTCCAGTTATTCTGCCGTGAAGCAGTAGTGTGCAAACGATACTGTGTTTCGGTTTGAAGGACACTTGGAGCTAGCGTAATTACTGGGCGGATGAGACTTAAGAATTGATGTCTCGGGAGACTGGCGCAGTGTGATGTCACACAGAAATGTTCTGGGTGATAAAGTATTTGTTATGGGCGGACGTTGCACTTGCCATCAAGTGAACGTTCTGCTCGTCTCCTCACTTTCTCCGTATAAAAAATATAGTTCTTTTTTAAACCCATATTAAAAATGTGATAGTTTATACGTTTTAATGTCAATGAAATTAGGCATAACTCAGAGACATTTTCAAAACACGAAACTCCGAAAATCATTGACAGACACTTCCATTGTATTTATGTGTATGATGATGTAAGATCATTAGTGTTACTTTTGCGAAGAATATGAGATATATTCGTATAGACAATTAATTGATTTAGACATCGCGAAACGTAATAAATTTCTTATAAAATAAAACGCGTAATAAATCTAAATCTATGGAGACGTCAAAGTCCATATCTATCCTGAAACAAATTAACAGCGCATCGGTTTGCTTTCCGGACTTTTCACGGAACGTTTATCAAGTAAACTTATATAATTCTGTGTTAACACGTTGGGGGTTCTGTAACATTTTCATTTATTTAAACTGACGCTATGGTATTGGTGATAAAACATAACTTTTTTCTAGGAAAAACTTCATAAATTTTCCGTGAAAAGTTTATTATCAATTTCATAAAAAAAGGTTTATTAAAAAATTGTGACAAAATATTGGATTTAGATCTGTTTTTTTTTTCAAGGATAAATTATTTTAACCTACCTGAAGCATTTACTTCGACATAAGTGCCTTAGTAGCAAAATAATTTAAGCTAAAGTAATAAATTCATATATACATACAGTCACGTTCTTATCCCATACAAGGCCACTCGCGTAGCCCACCTTTCGCCTTCGAGTAAATGAGACGTGACAGGTGGCGTACCACGTCGCTGCCATTTTGGTACGATTCAAAAAACTCTCACTCACCATTGCGTTGCCACAAGCAGTACAGTGACAGCATTGCATATTATGGTACCATTTCGCACGAATAAAGGCTGTCCGTACAATACCTTAAGTATGAACATAAGAGTATGTATAATTTTATTCGATTTGTTATACATATTATGACATACATTTTAGATTCTCGTGCGCGAAAACTGCGCGAGTCAAGTGTTAACAATACACAGATATAATACTTAAAATGTCTTATTAACTAAACTAAAATAGATGAAAAGTCTAATAAAAAATATTGTTAACAAAATATCTTCTTCTTTTATTAAAAGTAAAACGACCACATAATGCTCAAACCGGGGAAGCTATACGCTAACAATATCGAGTACATCGAAGAAGAGGTAAAAATCCTAAAATACTCGCCTTCAGGAAGAATTCATAAATTCCAATATGGACCGGTTCAAATTTTCAATGTCCACACGGGTGGAACCCCAAGAGCGTTTCCTCGACTAATGGAGCCGGTCAATTACTTAAGACCGGGGAGACTCGATCATAAATCCGGACTATCGATCAAAGCTTGCCCGGTGACCGGCGGCCACACAACACCCGGATGAAATATAGCTTTTCTATTTTGTGAGCTGCACCGTGCCGGCGGCGAGATTGATTTATTATCCGGCTAAAGTTACTTACGGGCGTTCAGTTTTTTTAAGAATGCAACGAGCTTTACTTGATTCATTCATTTGCAGGTTAGCGTGGCAAATGATAATGTTAAACAGCCGCGTGGCCCAGTCGTCAGCGTACCGGCTTGAATTGTGAGTTGTCGGTTATAATTCTACCAGAAATCAATATTTTCAGTTTATTATCTTGTAGGGATGTATTGTCATTATTCTTTCTCTTTTTTTTAATACAAGTTGGTGACGAAAGGAACAAATCGGTTGCAAAACAGTTGCCCTGTCATTGAACTTCGGAGTCCAGTGTCGCCACACTTCGCTAGTCATCCTGAGACATCAGTTCTTAATTCTTACATGACTTGTGATTGTCTTAGCTTATAGTGCCACATTACTGCTTCACGGCAGAATATCTGGCCCTGGGGTGGTGGCTACCTAGATGGATCGGGTAGATGGAAGTAGGAATCCTGCATAGGATTCCTACTACCAGTAAAAGTACCCGTAATGTTTGCATACTACTGTTTGATAGAAATAGAATAACTGGCATTGTGGTGGTACTCAATTAAAATACTACCAGTTAATTAATATGTTTCATCCTTTCCTCGATATTATTGCATAAGCTCCGCATCCGAGGACGAGTGAGTTAACACAGACGAAGATGTCGATGCAGGAAGTGCACGTCTTTCTGTCTCAGCTTTGGCATTTTTATATATTTATATATTTTACTGGTGGTAGGATTCCTATGCAGGAGTCCGTCAAGGTAGGTACCACCCCAGGGCCAGTTATTCTACCGTGAAGCAGTAGTGTGCAAACATTACTGTGTTTCGGTTTGAAGGGCACTGTGAGCTAGCGTAATCACTAGGCATATGAGACTTAAGAACCTATGTCTCAGGGTGATGGGTACAGTGTAGTGTAACACAGAAATTTACTGGGTGGCACAGCATTTGTTATGGGCAGACGTTGCACTTACCATCAGATGAAAAAGGTAAATGTAATTAATATTTAGTTATCTATTATTTCTCAAATTATGTTTAAAAATAGTCCCGCAAAAGACTATGATACATTGTTGGTGATTTTTGAAATTTAATTAATAGTTTATACATAAAAACATACAATGTTAAAGATAAAACACAAAATAGAATGTTGTACATCGGCACTGTTTATTTTACTGTGAAATTTATTCCAGTAGGTTGGACTGGACAGACTAAAAGAAAAGTAGATGCAATGTGCAATATTATAAACTATATAAATACATACAATACACAAAACTAACTGTATACTACAGATGACATAAATAACATAAAAATTAATCAAATAATAATTGATTTTTATTTCAGTGTTAGAATGGTGACAAGGTTATGAAGATGATTGTACAACGATTTTAATTAAAACTTCGAAAAGTTTAATTTTTGACAATAAAAAGTCAGAAATGTTTTAAACGAAAGTGAGGCGATTTTAATTATGAATGAATCTGTAAATTTCAACATGAAAATTTCTTCTTTTTACGAACTGAATTATTAAAGCACTTTCGCCACAATTAGGAGAAGGTCGCGTGCGTTCGGGGTTCGAAACTATGTAGAAAATCTCGACCAACTTTTGAGATCCTTCAAGCTTGTCTGGTTTATGAGGATAAACCCGCAAAATATGTCGAATAATATACAACTTTGGAAAGGGCCAAGATTTAAACTACAAGTTCATGAAAAGCTATATCGTATATTCTATGTATCTATTTACGATAGGAAACTACAAATTATTCTTCGAAGAGGTGCCTACAAGCCCCACGTAGCTGTTAGTTCTAAGTATTTTTTCTTACTAGTTAAAACTACTTTTTGTTACTGAGGTAGATAAAAACTTTAAGAAAATAAATGAATTAAAAGTTAATAGAATTTAACCTCAATTGGCAAAGGTTTTCTTTGATTTTAACATTCATGTCTACAATTACAAGCCGTGGTAGCCCAAGAGCCGGGCGCTTGCCTCGAATTTCATAGTACGCAAGTGACTTGAACTCGATCCCCGGTGCTGGCACCTCTAAAATTGTTGTCCAATTTTATGTGCTGATTTACCATGTGCTCGACGGTGAAGGAAAACATCGTGAGGAAACCTGCATGTCCGCGGAATAAAAATATTTCGAACACATCTGAAGTCCGCCAACCCACATTGGGCAGCATGGCGGACGCTTCCCAGCTCCAGAACCTACTCACAAATGAGAGGAGGCCGGTGCTCAGCAGTAGGACATTTATAGGCTGTTACTTTTATGTCTACAATTATTAAACGCAATTTTGAAATGCATCAAAATTTTCGTTTACTAATTGAGATCGGAAAAGTTTCAATTAGGTTGAAGCGCCATGCGGTCGTTTTCGTGTCGTCGTAATTGAGCATTTCCGATTTAGTATAACGTTTAACTAGCAGATCAATTAAAAGGCGGCATATTTCGACGTTTATACTAGCCATGTGCCTGACAGACCATACCCTTTCATCATCAACATCATTTCAGCCTATCACTAGTCCACTGCTGAACATAGGCCTCCTCCACAGATTGCCACAAACATTTGTAGCTCTCATTTTGGGGGGATTTTGCCATAGTTACCTCGCTTGGCAGGTAGGTTGGTTTGATGCAGTATTAAGTAAGATATTTCATACCGACAAAAACACCTTTGAGAAATAATATGTATTTTAGCTTTATGCACTCCTTCTCCAGATAAACTTTCACTATGCCAAACAACCTCACACTCCTCCGTGTGCGGAATATGCTTAAAAATGAGTACAAAGTTTTCTGTTCACGTATTTAAATAGATATGGTTTTTATAAGGTTTTAATTAATTAAAAATATCTTGCTTTTAACGACATAATCGACGTTAAGCATTGTATACTGGAGAAAAGGAAAAATAAGAGGGAAACAATGGGAGCAATCAACAAATATTTTCTTCCAATTCCGGCGAACATCGGCCGTTCTACTTACCTGCCACTCCCATCGGAGCGCGGCCCAAATCAATCGAGAGAGAAAACCCCCAATAATATAATAGAATTGAATTATCGCCCGAGATGAAGTCGAGAGCCCACTAGGGTTGCTAGGAGGCGGTTATTTTTGTACCAAAAATAATGACTACCTTATCTTCGTACAAAAATAACCAATTCCTAGCAACTTTGTACGTGGGAACATTACTATACGTAAAGGTTTGTTTTTATGAACGATATATTCGTAGAATAAGTGTTAGGTTTCCTTTATTTTTTTTTCAGTAGGGTTGTCAAACGAGCAAACAATTCATCTGATGGTTAGTTGTGGCCTGCGGTTTATACAGACCCACATACCTACTCGATGGCGCATCAAGATGTATAAGCGTCCCTGGGGACTCTGATGAAGTTCTTCGTTATTAGTATTTAACAATTCTTAGGGTCCTGAAGTCAGTGTTATAACAGGGCATATGAGACTTAAGAACCGATGTCTCGTAGTGACGACCGCAGAGGGGTAATACACAGACCACAAATAAAATACATGTATCGTTTCTGTCTGTCCTCGCGTTCATTCGGATATAACTTGAAATTAACCAAAGTAATGTCATAAGAAATGTAGGAACTATAGATCATGATAATAATTTAATCAGGTTCATTTGTAATATATCGGTCACTCGGCGGCCGTCTGTCGTAGAGTCTATGACGCTTGATAATGCCTCGTTTTGGGGCGAAACACGTGTCGTGTTTTCGACTTCAGTGGTGTATGTTATCTAGTGGTGGTATTGTAGTGGTTGGTGGAGGGTACCTGGTGGCGGTTCCTGGTGGCGGTGTTAGTTTGCTTGTGCACGCTACTGAGGGAGGGCGGGCGGTGCTCTTCAAAAAACTAGGTAATATACACCATTTTTATATTTTGCATGCGGATCTTAGCAAAGTAACTTACCTTCCTTCATTATAATGGATTTCCGCAAAGTAACGCCTGATTCTACTCGTATTAACTATATATCGGTCTGTTCTTGATTTACACACATCGAATTCGACGCGAACAAAGCCTGTATAGTGTATACTCGTACTATATATGTATAAGTAAAATAATACCTCATAAATGAATTAAGCCTTTTAGCTGTTTACTGTCTAATTACTAAAAATAATTTAATATTTATAGAAATACTAACATATAAGTTAGAAGATTTTAAACACTCCACAGTTGGCGAAATGACTCTTCTGATTATTATAATTTCGGTGATGTAATTATTTATGATGTATTATTAAAACTGTTAGCCTTATTGGCTTTTACAGCTTCATGATTACTGAAAGGATAACAGAGCCGAGAAGAGTCCGTTACAATGTCCAGGACTTTATACTCCTTCCAGATATTTATCTTCCTTCCCCTTGATCTAAGTCGCTACTTCAATACACGATTTGCGTGATGTCGTTAAAAAAATCGAACTTATGTAATTCGAGTATTATGAAATTTAAAAAGAAATACATAATAATGTATATAGATAAATAAACATCTATGACTCAGGCTTAAACATACATACTGGTAACAAAAATTTAGGCAACATGGGCTCGAATCCTCGTCCTTCACACGTTTCAGCCAATCACTAGTCCACTGCTGAACATAGGCCTCCCCTAAAGATTGCCACAAAAGTTAGTAGCTCTCATTTTGGGAGATTTTTCCATAGTTGCCACGCTTGGCATGCGGGTTGGCAGGTTATTTATTAAGATATTCCAGGAAGAAGCTGCTGCCCATCTCCAGGTTTTTATTTTCCCTCTGTCGACTTTTACGACACCCACAGAATGATATGGAGTGGTAGATTCTCTTAAGCCGCCACCACATGGGGACGCCACCACAAGGACCATCAAATCGGCGGATTTATTATTATTGAATAACTAATGTCTATTAAATATTATTTATTTTTAGGTATATTTCTGTTCATTTATTACCAGTTTGACGTTAAAGAAAATTATTGTGCGGAAAATGACATGTCTGAGAAAAATTAATAATCATGTTATAGTTTTAAAAAAAAGCGAGTCGATGATCTTGCTGAGAATACCAAGTCATAGATAAAATGTGTGTGGTGACACAGCATTTGTTGCTATGGGCAGACGTTGCAATTACCATCAGGTGAACGTTTTGCTCATCTCGTCACTTTATCCTAAAAAAAAACTTGGTAAAAAGAAGTTTGCAAACATGCGCTATCAGCATTACTGTATTCCTGTATTCCTGTTGACCACTTCAACTAAGCATAAAAGCCAGATTTGCTATTATATTTCCAGAAGCATGTAGAAGTAGACGTTCACGTACATACGACACAACCCTAGAGCAGAGGGGAATAAGACGTGTGCCGTCAAATGAAAGAATCAGTAATTCGATTGTATTCGCTAACAATCGATGCGATATCGAATAGGATGTTTGTTTCCACGTCGTTCGCGTAATGTAATAACGCAAATTGTTATAGGAATCGTCTATGCAACAGGTTCGCCATTACAATGAATGTAACATTCGAACGTTCCACTACGCATCTGCAGAAAGAATGAAATGAAAATGGAAATCCATTCGAAATGATTTCACCGATCGTTATGAGTACGACACTAGATTACGGCATTTATTTGAGTGCAAAAAGTGTTGAGCTTCAGTAGAGTGATAAGTTTGAGTAAAAAATTTTCTTTTGTTTATATTATATACGCAAAAGTATAGTAACCGTCTAAAGACGACCCCCTGGACAAAGACCCATATTTTTAAGAGGGTATATTGATATAATTACACATATATACATGTTATCACGTTCCCCGTAAATAATTTTATAATTAAGAGAATCCGGCGTTACTTTGAGGGAATCTATTATAACAGGAAAAGTAGGTTAATATGCAAAGATTCGTATGCAAAATATAAAAAGAACACGACACGTGTTTCACCTCAAATTCGTGACAAACTTCACTTTTCCACTTCAGTGGTATATATTGCCTAGTTATAGTGTTGTAGTTTGCTTATATACCCTGTTGTTCGGAGATCTTCTCTGTTCTTCTTTTAGGTAATTTACACCATTTTATATTTTACATGCGGATCTTAGCAAATTAACTTTCTTCCCCTGACATAATTTTATATTACTTAAGTCTGGATTCCTTATAAAAGTATGTGAATTTGATATATTTTTTGAATCTTTCCATGGGATAAAGATTTGCGATAGCGATAAATAGATAGCCGAGGTAGCTCAGAAGCAGGGGTTTGCCTTCAAATTTCATATTAACCAAGTGTATTGCGTTCAATCATTTGCTTCGTCACAGATCACTAAAATCACTAAAGTCGCTTACAAAAAGTGATAAATGCAAATTAAAGACCATGTGTATAGAGGAAATCTGCATGTCTTAGAAATTAAACATAGGATATGTGAAGTCAGCCAATCCTATTGAGAGTCGTGGCGAATTCCTAAAGGCTCCAAAACCCTAACAAAAATGAGACGACACCTAGTAGTGGGACATTTCTCAGTTGTTATTTTCCTAAGAGGTATGTCGTTAAATTTTGATTACCCAAAAATAAAAGTTATCCAATTAGAAAAGTCAAACATCGGAGCTTAATGAACATCATAGAATAAGAAAGTTAATTAAAATTGTAATTTGTCTGTAAATCAAGCGAAACAAACTTAAAGAAAGGTTTTCAACAATGAAATTAATAACCAATTTCGTTGTCTGTGGAAAATTAAATTGCGTAAAAACTTGAAGAATAAAACAAAATTGTAACTTAATTTTCTTCGATTCCAAACAGTACGAGAATTAGTTACAAAACTTTTGAGCAAGGGCAATTTGTGAAGCAATTTGAATACGATTTCACGATATTTGACGAATTATGAATACTTAATTCTATGACTCCATTATACAAGTTGATAAGCTTTTTTTCAGTTTGTACTGCGTATTGTAGAAATGCAATAGGTATGGTTCCTGTTGAAAACGTATTTTATAAAAAGAATGAAACGCTAGTTACCTAAACAACAATAACGTTTACAGAACTGTAAATATATAAAAAACGTAGCGCCTGCAACTCAAAAGTATCTATAGAAGTATTATTAAAAAAAATATAAATAAACATGAACTAAAAAATTGTCACTGTAAAATAACTGCTCAGTATGTAATCATACATACATACATACGTAAGATCACGACTGTATCCCATAAGGGGTAGTCAGAGACTGGGCACTCACTGCAAAAACAGATGACTGCCACAATCCACGTTTCACCAAAACAATATAATGCACTTGGTGTGATAAGTGGTGAGCCCATCGCCACTATGCGCTGTTGGGTGCACAGTGCAGTTTAATTCCTTACTCGCCTTTTACGAGATCCATTGGATGAGATGGAGTGGTAGTATTATTTTAACGAGCCGCCACCACACGGCAATGTAATCAATTGTTAATTAATCAATAAATATTAGTTATGAATATCAGAAACGTTATACGAAAACGTTGCAGGAAATGCTGCACACAAATTTGACATTGAAAATTTATTCTCACAGCGCCCAAAGAAGTTTTACTAAAAAAATACCTGATTTTTCCACAGTTTCGTTTACGTATAATTAGTAATTAGTAGTAGTAAAATATAACTTTTTTTTCATTCCTTCATGCCAATCCTAGTTAAAATTTTAATAAATTTTATTTAATAATTTAACTTAATCTTAAATTACGTTACGTATTACGTAAATATCTGAAAGTAGATACTAATTTTTATTTTTTTCTTTACAAGATGAAACCTCTGTTATATACAGTTTCCGTTTCTCATAAATTAAATTTAGCGTTAGAGAAAAATCAACACGAACATTAATTTGATAACATAAAAATTAATCTTAAAACATTCATGATGCTGCGTATTTGGTGTAAATTTTTAATTTTCAAATTCAAAAAATATTGATATACACAAACCCAACAGTTCCATACAAATAATACTAAAAAAAGCGTCCTCTATCGATCAAAGTATAAAAATAAAATAAAAGAACTCTAATTTAGATTAAATAAACACAAATTAAATCTTATACCCACGACATAAAGCAGCTTTAAATGAAATCAACGATCGTTTCACAACGTTTTTAAATTTTTTGCTAATTTGACAATATTAAATTTGCATGAAATAATGAGCGCATGGTACGCTCTTTTTTCGAGAACGTTTTTGAGTTGCTGATTGCGTTTTTTGTATCAATGTTCAAATCGGAAAAAGCATGACACGACTTAGATACAAATATGTAACTGGACATCGCAATTGCTTCTACCGATGTTGAACTACCTACCTCTTCTGTAGTTAAACTTCTGTGTGGAATGGTGTGTATTTCCATTATAATAGGATAAATTAAAAGCAAAACTAAATTGATAGCAAAACTAAATTGATATGTCTATATCATTTATTATGGCTGAATTTTGAGTGCAACTCAATGCGATATTCAGGGTATCGCACAAGATAAAATGTGATTCATTTTCTGGACTGGATCTTTCACCAAGTACATTGAGACCATCTAAGGAGCAAAATTGTGATGTCCATAAAAACATATAAAAATAGTAAAAAAAATACATATAAAACGTACTTACCCCACTCAGTGTTTTGATATTGTGCAAAGCGTCCTGAGCTTTCAATGCCGCTTTGCGCGTGAAAAACGTCACAAAACAGCACCCTGTAACAGAAGCGCACACTGACGTAACATGGCCGCACACACACGAACAAGGACTAATGTCTACATACGTCACACATGAACACATCATCTGAACATAGGTATACAACGTAAACAATATCAAAACTTAGCACTGGACTTGTACACACATTAATAGCGCATTTTTTAAAGATCTACACATAAATTTAAAACCAAAATTTTTCATCTTCATGTCTATTAAGAAAAGTTGAAGGGCAAGTCACTCACAATTTTTATATTGGATTAAGTGACGAGATGAGTAAAACTTTCACCTGATGGTAAGTGCAACGTCCGCCCGATGTACAAAAACAATGATGGGGAGACGTAGCAAATGCTGTGTCACCCAGAATATTACTGTGTGGCACCACACTGCGTCCGTCACTCTGGGACATCAGTTCTTAAGTCTCGTATACCCATTGTTTACACTAGCTCTCAGTGTACTTCAGACTGAAACACTAATGTTTGCACACTACTGCTATATGTCGTCATTGTCGACCGCGTGGCGCAGTGGTTAGCGTACCTGACTTCTGCGCCACCAGTGTTGGGTTCGATTCCCAGCCGGAGGCAACATTTGTGCAAAAACACAAATTGTTGCTTTTCGGGTCTGGTTGTGTTGTGCATGTGAAATGTATGTTTGTAAAACGCACCCACGATACAGGAGAAAATCCTACTGTGAAAGAAAAAAAAAATATGGCAGAATAACTGACCCTTCGGTGGCCTAGACAGATTCCAGCATAAAAAAATAAGGATGCTTTTCATTATTATTCTACATATTAGACACTCTCTCATCTATATTATTTTGTTAAGCGTTTGCAGACGTCAGTTATCCATACTAATATTGCAAATGCGAAAGTAACTCTCTCTGTCCCTTCGTCTGTTTGTTACTTTTTCACGGCTTAACCGTTGAACCGATCTTGCCAAAATTAAGCAAGGAGATAGCTAGCATCTTTGAGCCATACAGCGTTTTTTCCTAAATATCTGAGAATTCAAATGGTATTTAAAAAAAACCTAAATCCTCGCGGACGAGGTCGTGTGCTTCAGCTTGTTTGTAATATTTCTGTATTCACATTTCAATGATTGGTTAATCAGCGTTTCTGATAGTGCAAATTCTACAACAATGTTGTTTCCATTATTAATACACAAAAACAAGTACGGTAAAAATTAAACATAAAAATGGACTCTAATTAATAAGTACATATTATATACTAGCTGATCCCCGCAACTATCTCCGAATGGATATAGATTTTTGCCCGTGGAGACTATTTGATTTTCCGGGATAAAAGTATCCTATATCCGTCTACAGGACGCAAGCTATCTACTCGTATGTGCCAAATTTCGTCAAGATCGGTTCTGCAGCTGAACCGTGAAAATATAACAAACAGACAAAGGGACAGTAAGAGTTACTTTCGCATATATAATATACTAGCGATTCGCCCCGGCTTCGCACGGGTAGATAGATATAGAAAGATAAATTAGTACTTTATTTGGACAAATAGAACAACAACAAATCCTTACACTAACATTTTTTGTAGCGTCTATTCACACCAGCGGCTATGCAGCTGGTCAGATAATATTAGGTTATATTACCAAAATAATAATTTATTAATGGAAACATAAGCCACTTTAGTTGGCATAGAGCTTCCCTGTAAACAATATTTGACGTTGCAGTAGCAAAATAAAACGACCGCTCTACCGCTGCGCAAAAAGAGCCATGCACCTCAGTGATGCCCAAGTCTCATGGAGCCGGGCGGCGGCGCGGCGCTCAAGAGACACCGCGGCCGCTGTATTTTTTTAAAGAGTGTTTAAAAGTTTTAAACAAAAAAATTATATAAATTAAATATCAAACTATCTGAATCTAAACCTAATCTAAAAAAAGTCAACCATTCTGCTCAAAGAAAGACGTAGGCTTCAATGCGTGCGTGGTTTGCGGGAAAATAGCATGTTCGGGCTAATCAGTTTGCATGCTAGCGTCACTTCCAGCGGGAAAACTAGGTGAAAGGCGACGGTAGCGTTAGCTTTTTATTAAAGTTTCGGTGTTTACTGGCTCTGAATTGTTTTTTGTCAGTTAAATTATAAAGAAAATTATTTTACTTTAATGAAAATCGCTTAAAGCTTCTTTTTTAACTAACGCTATTTTAGGCTTCCGCAAATAATGGTGGTATGATTCTTATGCAGGAATCCGTACTAGGTAGGTACCACCCCAGGGCCAGTTATTCTACCGTGAAGCAGTAATGTGCAAACAGTACTGTGTTTCGGTCTATAGGGACACTGAGAGCTAGCGTAATCAATGGGAATATGAGACTTGGGAAGCTGATGTCTCAGGGTGACGGGCGCAGTGTGGTGTCACACATAAATGTTCTGGGTGACACACCATTTGTTACGGGCAGACGTTGCACTTACCATCAGGTGAATGTTTTGTTCGTTCCGTTTATCATAAAATAAAAAAAAATGTTAATTAAATTAATTTAAGTTATAATTTAACATTGTTAAAAATTTATTGCTTTGAAGTCTCAAATAGCAGCCACGTGGAGCTTGCTATTAAATAAAATAATTATTCAGATTATTTCAAATGTGCTCTTAAAATCAAAGCTTTGAAACACGGCTTGTTGGTGTTTATGAATTAAATTCAATAAAACTGCAAACATGAAATTATGCCAATTATTTTAATTATCGCTTGGTCTGATTGCGGTCGAGCCGCCCTCGCTTTTCAGTTATGGAGTATTTTTGTTTATGCGAATGCTTTTCTTGGTATTAAACGGTTGATTCGGTGATAAAAGTCGTTCACTGATATTTCATTTCATTACTATGATTTGAATCCATTCCGTTTTACTGATTGCTTTCGTTTCAATCATTACTAACTATTCTCTAAATATATTATATTATGATTTCTTATATTTACGCGAACTACTACACGGGTGTACACACTATAAATAATAAAATAAAACGCGATAAAATCCGTAAAATTAGTTTCATTTAAATATATTATATTAATTATAAATATATTCTGTTCTATTATATATTCTCTAAATTTATTTTCGGAGCTGGGAAGTGTCCGCTGCCCTATGTTGGTGGACTACACATTATGTTTACGATTTATCTTTTATTTCTCATATATTCAAGTAAAACCGATAGGTGTCCAGCAGAGTAGAATAGCACCTACCTTTTTCCTACCGAGGTGTCGTAAGAGGCGACTAATGTATTGTACGGACAGCCTTAATTCGTGCAGAATAATACCATAATATGCTTTCACTATACTGCTCGTGAGAACACAATAGAGAATTTAGTTTAATAAGATATGTTGTGTAGTAGTAATATGTAGGTTGTTGAGATATGGGATATTGTCGGTTACACGTTTTTCCCCACTACCCTTCACTGTGCGTCGTCAGACACGCATTTGGCCTGTAGAATCAGTCCCGTCGCAGCTCCGAAGCAGGGCGAGGATGTAAAATTTTAATGTGAACTTAAATTGCATAGATAGGGGAAACCTGATTTCAGCCTCAAATGCCGCTCTACTATAATTACTAACTGAAATCTAAAGTGCTGATTTACGAGTAACATGTTTTCGGCAGTAACGGAAAGCGTCATAAAGAAATTTGAAAATACATACCGTCACGCCTCTCGCTCTCTTGTAAGGGAGACCAAATGCGTAGCCCACACCCACTTTTAACCCCCGCGGGAAACGAGTCGTGACGGGTGGCGAACCACGTCGCCGCCATTTTGGTACGAGTCAAAAAAAATCTTACGTTCACACGAGCAGTATTGTGACAGCATTGCATATTACGGTGTTACTCTTCACGAATACAGGCTGTTCGTAAAATACCTGAGTAACCTACGTAAGAGGTGACTACTCTTACGACACCTCAGTAGAAAAGTAGATGGTGCTTCTATAACTAGCATAATTAATATTAACATCTAAACTTTAGTCGCAACGTAATAAGAGCCAAAGCTACCTCAAAAATCCCAAATGACCAATTTAGATCTCATCCATTATAATGAGACTTAGTTAATTTAATTCCGGACCGAGAATAGTGCTGCAGGATGAAGTTTCCTAACCGGTCGCCAGGAAGTAAACTTGCAACCGAACTAAGTCAGCAATGTGCAGCAAGTGAGCCGAACTGTTTGTTGTTGTTTCATGAACTACAATTCTTAAAATATATATGTACATCAAGGAGACAGAATAAGGGGTATATAAATGAATGGAATTGTTGGACTTAAATATACCGTATTTAAATTCATCATCATCACTTCAGCCTATCACTACTCCACTGCCGAACATAGTCCTGCCCCATAGATTGCCACATAAGTTTGCAGCTCTCATTTTGGAGGGAATTCGCCATAGTTGCCACGCTTGGCAGGCGGGTCGGCAACCACAGTTTATTTATTCAGATGTTCCAGGACGATGCTGCTGCCCATCTTCTGGTTTAAGTTTTCTATCTGTCGACTATTTGTCTTACGAAACCCACGGGATGAGATGGGGCGGTTGACTCTCTTAAGCCGCTACCATAAGTTTACTAAATAATGATTCATAAATAAAAATATTAAAATGCAATTCTATGTATCCAATCAGATAGAAGGTTAAGTTTTACTACAATCACTGAATTTTATCGAAATATCGCAGAAGGATCCGGCCACGACCTTCCGGTGCTAATGGGAACAAATTCGCCGATCATATAATAGGCCTTAGAAGTTTCTACGACTTCAAAATAGATTTACGAATCAGGCTTAAGATTTAATATGTTCTTATGCCCCACTCTCACGACACGTCCATTTCCGAGAGACCCGTTTGTGTTATAGCAAAATTCTATAGGACGGATATTTGCAACATCGCGAACTTCCGAACGCGTGGTTTGAAACAAATTAGTTATAGTGCTGTACTTTGCAAAAAACTTTACAGCAAAAACAGGATTTTGTTTCGTTAACTTGATCAATTTTGCGGGAGTTTACATCGATTGCGTATGATTGGACATATACTATCTTGCGTGGTTACGCTGTGGTTCAGATAGTTAACAATGTATACAGAGGGTTGTTCAAAGTAAATAGGTCGTTTACTTGTGCCAGATAAAAATGAAAAAATATTTTTTTATTTAAACTTGTAAAAACATTTTTAAATTATATTTACGTATAGAAGAGAAACTTTTAAGACTAATGAAGCATCGACAGAATAAGTGAAGCAAAATATTCTCGAAGGCAACATGAACAAACTTTTTGAAGAGACTAATTTGAGTTGATTTCTTTTCAGTCACCTGTCTGCTAATTTTGAATAGGCTGCATTTCTAAGATTCTACACAAGGAATATTTTCGAAGTTTACTCCGTCTCACTTCCACTATCGGACGTTTTTGCCTACATCCAAGTCTTGTAGCACTTTACCAGTGTCAATTTTTGATAAGACATTGGGCTCTTCAAGGCAGTAGTGAATAGGCTTATATAAAGGTAACATACTCAATAAATAATGCCCAATTTTAGATAATAAAAAATTGAATACTGTCATTAATTTACTGCCAAATATTTATCATCTGAGTATCTCAACTAAGATTATACGTTTTAATTAGGCAACAGACCCTGGCTAAAGGCTGGCAATGAGTTATTCAATAAACAGTGTATTCCGTGACAAAAGATACATGCTTTCATTTGTGCTTCATGACATAAAAAAATTACAACTAAAAATAATAAAGCATAATCTAGGGATGTTGTCGCAACGAAAACAAGTAAGACTACAATTAAATAACTCAGTGACGACGACAAAATAAAACATAATAATGTAGACGGAACAATGGATCATGTCTGAAAGAACCACGCTTGGGGCTACGCACTGGTGCCGCTCATGGTGCTGACAATAAGGCACATTTTCGCATGGCAGTGTACAAAGTAAGCTTTTCCAAACAAAAGACATGTAACAACAAAGCATACAAAAATGTCAACATGTACGCTCGTTCATTGTTGGAATGCAAAACAATGATGCGACGGCCGACGTGTGTATAAATGCTTCTTAATAAAGTGAGCACAGCACAAACTTTTGTCCAAATTGCGGTAAAGTTTATAATTAATTATACTGTTTTATTTCAGTAGCCACAGTCGAAATTTTATTTGAGCACACAACATTTCGTAAACTAACGTGTTTGTTACTGTTGGTTTAATGTGTAAATTTTCGTGCGCAATTATTTTTGTGTATAATTATTAAAAAAATAGAAACGCAAAATGTTGAAATTATAACTATTTTTTAGCTTTTATTAACAGAACTGTCTGTTTGTTGCGATGTTGTTAATAGTATAATTGTTTCCTTTCTTTTTTCTAAAACTGTTAATTTTTTTTTACCTTCAAATACTAAGGTAGACGTGTACAGAATTAAAAATTGCTGAATAATAGTATAATGTACAGATATTTGAAAGAGTTATTTACTAAATTAACAAATAAAAATAATGAGTTCAATGAATACAAGTTTTAAGATCAATGTTTTAGTTCTAATTATATGAATAAAGGTTGACAATAAAGTTTGTAAAATTGGATTTGAGTCAGCCGATCTAATAAATAAAATTATAATGAAGGAAATGAAGTTAATTTGCTAAGATCCGTACGCAAAACATATAATGGTGGATATCCACCCACTTTTTGAAGAGCACCGCCCGCCCTCCCTCAAAAGTGTGCCTAACACCACCACCGGAAACCACCACCAAATACACTGCACCACTACAACACTACCACTAGGTGATATTCACCATTGAAGTTGAGACCAAGACACGTGTTTCACCTCGAAACGAGGCATTATCAAGTGTCATTGACTCTACGAGAGACTATTGTGCCATGTTTTGTAGTGGACAAAACATGGTAGTAGTGGAGGGTATCTGGTGGCGGTTCCCGGTGGCGGTGTTAGTTTGCTTGTGCACACTACTGTTGGAAGCGCTCTTCAAAAACTAGGCAATATATAAAATGGTGTATTTTATATTTTACATGCGGATTTTAGCTTATATATATTATTATTAATTAATCTATCTTTTATCCATTATAATGTTATAATGTTTCTTACTGGTTCTTCCCAGGACAGAGGCATTTCTTTGCGAATTAGTGTAGCTTAAAAAAATACGTTCAATGAGTATTATATAAATTTAAATGTAGATCACTTTGAATAAAAAATATTCTATTCTAAAATAGATTTCCACGAAGTATCGCGCTTATTCACTTGCAGTTAGCATAAAAATATATCAATTCCAGATTCCTAAATAGTAATAGTACATCACAAAATTATTATAATTTTATTTTTCACGACATTTATAAAAGAACACGAATTCGATTTTACGATGTATCATTAAATTACACCATTAATCAAGCAATCAACAAAAAAATTAAAATATTTTTGGTAACAAATCGAAACTGTTGAAAAGTATTTTTATGTTGCTTAAACCAACCTTTGCTCGCGCCGGTAATTTTATCGCGAAGAACGTTGATCTGGTGTACGCGGCCAAACTCCTCGAACATCTGCCGCAGGTCGTTCTCGTCCATACTCCGCGGCACTTGGCCCACGAACATCTGGAATTTGAAGAATGGAGCAATGAATTCAACAGGTTTCGTAAAACATTTTAAGTAATCTTAAGTTGTATATACATTTTCTTAACTCCCAGCTATTGATATAAAAAAAAACCCAAGATAAACAGTTCCATATAAAAGTAACTTCAAAAATCGTCCTCGATCGCTCAAAACATAAAAATAAAGTACTAAGATCACAAATTAAGATTAAATAAACACAAGTTTAATCTTATGCTCAGAACATAAAGTTTAAACTTGTGTCTGAAGTCGAGATTTTGTTAGATCAAAATCTCAGACTGGGGCCGACTAAACTTAGTCCAGTTTAACCCAAATAAGACACAGGTTTGCGCGTTTACCGCTAAAAAGAAACCCTTCGTCGTAGCACCCCGTTTTGGAAGCACTCCCCTCGTTGCCTCAGCCAGTATCGGAATCCTTGGCGTAGACATATCGAATGACGTTCAGTTTCGCGGTCACTTGGAAGGGAAGGCCAAATTGGCTTCTAAAAAGCTTGGCGTGCTCAGTAGAGCGGGACAGTACTTCATGCCGGTCCACCGCTTGCAACTTTACAAGGCGCAGGTTCGGCCTCACATGGAGTACTGTTCTCATCTTTGGGCGGGGGCACCCCAGTGCCAGCTCCTTCCTTTTGACTGTATTCAACGAAGAGCGGCTCGAATCGTCGACGACCAGGTTCTTTCCGATCGGCTTGATACACTGGCCTTGCGAAGAGATGTTGCATCTCTTTGCATTTTTTACCGGATTTACAACGGGGAGTGTTCCGAGGAATTGTTCGGAATAATTCCAGCCGCTGGTTTTCACCATCGCACTTTGCGGCAGAACACAAAATTCCATCGTCACCACCTGGATGGTTGGCATTCCACCACAGTGCGTTTTTCGCGGAATTTTCTGCCACGCACTACCACTTTATGGAATCTGCTGCCGCCGGCGGTTTTTCCGGACCGATACGACTTAGGGACCTTCAAGAAAAGAGCCTATTCCTTCCTCAAAGGCCGGCAACGCACCCGCGATTCCTCTGGTGTTGCGGTTGTTCATTGCTCGTTTGCCCCCTGTTCACCTGCTCGTTTGCCCCTCTGTTCTAAAAAAAAACGCATCTGCATATCTTCACCGAAGATGTCCAACAATCAGATGGATTCTATGTACTGTATTTTCACCTTTAATGAGATTAAGAAAAGGTATCGGTCACAGGATTCAACGACTACCATGATCTAAAATCGTCTTAATGTAGCTAATAACACATGTGGACAGACGAAGTGTCTATAAAGGGGTTAACCTCTATCGTTTAGACTATTGACGCTCGAGCGATTTCAATAGAGCTCTTAAGGTACTGTTTCATTCACAAGTTCAGTCGTATCAGGGTTATAAGAGGGTTATCCATTCAGAAATGAGAGGAGGCCTGTGTTCAGCAGTGGGTCATTTATAAGCGGTTTAAAGTATAGTACGGTAGTAAGTATTACCTATAGTATAAGTCAAGAAATTACTGTTACGCTGAATTTAGTCTGTTTATCAAAGTAAAGGTTCTGATGCTTATACGAATTTTAAGCATCATGCAGACAAATTCGCGGGTTCAGCTTATTATTTCAATATAATGCAATATACACTTGTGATAAGATTCTTTTGTAGATGCATCGCAGGGTCTGTTATACGGTCATGAAGCAGTAGTATGACATTACTGTGTTTCGGTCTGAAGGGCTCCGACAACTAGTATAATCACTCGGCATATGAGACTTAAGAACTGATGTCTCAGGGGTACACTGTACTAGCCAGTACACAGAAATGTTTTGGATGACACAGTAATTGTTGTGGGTGAACGTTGCACTTACCGTCAGATGAACGCTTTGCTCGTCTCGTCGCATTTTCTTATAAAAAAATACAACTTATCCTAAGTCATGAATTAAAGTGCTACCCCATTCATAATAGAAACTTCCGCAAATGCGACTCTCCGATATAAAGTTACCTGTGCAAGCTAAATGAGTGCGAACTTTGAGAATTCGCAAATAAAGTGATATATTGGCGTAATTAAAAATGTTCCAGGCGACCGCGCCGTGCTCCGTCGGTGCGACCATCGCTACTACTGATTGCTTTAAATTTTCGCTACATTTGCTGACGCTGACTTATTACGAATAATTAACTGCACTTCCATTTTGTGGGAATTTATTAAGAAAGCCATAAATGGAAGTTAACGATGAAAAATTAGCATACACACGGAATTAACGAAAAGAAAAATTAGCATACACACGCATACACGCACACACACCATAAAAACAAGTTTTCCTCCACGCAGTATTGCGAATTTCGGTGATACTGAGCTTTCTTCTTGGCTTTGAACTTGTGGCGCTTTCATTTAACATCTCATAAATTAATTTATTTGTAAATAAGAAATTACCTAATGAGCTTTCTTCAAATCTGGCTACGATGCGTCAATATTGTACACCATAGTGACGACAGCGTAGTTTAGTTTTTTTTTAGTAAAAGTAATAAAAATAAGCATATAAATGGCCCACTGCTGACCACCTTTTGTTTTTTCGAGAGGACTTTCGAGCTGGGGTAAGTACCACAGCAGAGCTAGTTACTCTGCCGTCAAGCAATGGTGTGCAAACTCTACTGTTTCAATGAGAAATGCACTGAAGTATAATTACTAGGCATATTGAACTGATGTCTCGGGGTGACAAGCGCAGTGTGGAGCCACATAGAACAGGGCAAGTAAAACTCTAATAATAATAGTTTCAGTACCTAAGGACACTGCCATGGACACATGAGTATGAAGGTGTGCGAGATTCTTATAATGTCCACTGGCGTTATAGATAATCTATCAAAACTTAAACTAATAACTTTGAATGGAAATATTAATTTAATTTTAAAAAAAATACCAAATTCTTAGTGCACACGTTATAACTGCAAAAGATCTTTTACATAATTCTAGGCGATTAAATGCTCTACACACGTACATATAACGTCTAATTTACTTCGTGGATAGTGGCCCTAAATCGTATGAGCAATTTGTTCAGACGTCATAGGAGAACAAACAGTGATAACATATGATAAATGTTGCGTGTAATACCGCGGCCAGAATATTTTTGACCGTAATGTGAGAATCGCGTTCCCATAACAGATACAGGGCCTTATCGTTGAAGCACCTTCAAATCTAGGCCACATGAAGTCATGGATTAAGTTATATGTCAGTTTAACATAGTATATTGAACCGTAGTATTGTAATTTTAAAGAATCTAAAAAGTAAGTAAAGCTTAAAGTGAAATTTGTAAATTGTCTTTTTCTTTCGAGATAGCTTCTATAGTTAGTTTTAATAACATATTAGAGACTAATAACAGCCTGTAAATGTCCCACTGCCGAGACCAGCCCTCCTCTCATTTCTGAGAGGGTTTTGAAACCGTAAAACGTCCGTTTCGATTACACCAATGCGGTGCGGCGGTCTTCACATGTCCTTCAAAACATTTTTATTCCTAAGACATGCAGTTTTCCTTCGCAATGTTTTCCTTCTTCGCTGAGCTCATGGTAAACCAGTACTTGAAACCGCAGCACATCTTAAGTGGTGCCGGCACCGGAGATCGAACTCGGGCCTCTCGCGTATTATGAAATTTAAGGCGAGCACACTATACCACTTTTGACACTATAATATGTCGTGTGCAGATTGAAGTTTTTGGTTATTAACCCTGAAAAATGTCGTTAATTAGGTTTTTGTTATAAAAATAGCATTAAAGCCTTTTAATCATAGTTGAACGTAGATTTACTTACCTTAATATAATCTGGGTCAGGCATTTCGGACTTCTCGTCATTGTTGTTGTTGTTTATACTCGTATTGTTGTTATTGTTGATGCTCATAGTCATCCCACTGTAACAAAAAATGGAAAGTTGAAGAAAAAAATATAATTTTACAAACTTTAGAAGCATGTTTCTTCAGGGAGTCAGTTCGTTAAAAAGTGGTTTAAATTTTAAGTTAATATTATTGATTATGTTAATTTTTTTTTATTGCATAAAGTGATGAAACGAGCAAAACGTTCACCTGATGGTAAGTGCAACATCTGCCCATAACAAATGCTTTGACTTTGAAAATGTTGACTGAACTAAACTCGTTACACTAAACATAAAAAGAAAGAAAAGCTACAGTCTCCTCCCATTTCTGAGAGGGTTTTGAAGCCGGGCAGAGTCCACCACGCTGCTTCAATGTAGTTTCAGATAACATATTTTTATACCAATATATTTTTCATAACAAAATTCAAATAATTTACGTAATTTTATTTATTTATATAAGAGGTCATCGTGATGAAAGTTCTATTTATTATGTTAGGAATGTTTACAAAATATGTCAATTTTTGTCATTTCACTACATCATGTTCCTTATCAATACGCTCTTATCTAGATATTAATATCGACATAACATCAAAACCATGATGCCAGGTAACGTTATATTTATAAAGTGTGATATACTTTATAAATACTTCTGAAATTCTACACTTCTATATACACAAATGCAGTTAGATCTACATCAACAGACAAAATATAGCTGTGCTTATATAAGCAAACTATAACGATAGATACTCGTATATATCTAACGTATCGTTTGTTGCTTCTTAAATACAGAAAAAGGTCCGAAAATATATGGAGCATCGGGTGATTGCTTTTACGATGCATAAAATGAATGTAAATGTATACTATTGTTGATTGATGAAATTTCTGATTTATCATTGAAGAAATTGACGAGACGAGCAAGTACCATGCCAGAACACGATGTACTTGCCACCAGCTGAAAAGATGGCAAGTAAGTAGTCTGCTAATAAGAAATGCTTTGGCACTCAGGACATTAGTGTGTGGCACCACACTGTGCTTGTCAACTTTTGATATCAGTTCAATCTTTCATATGTCCAATAATTACACTAGATATCAGTTCCCTTTAAAACAAACCAGTAATGTTTGCACACTACTGACAGCAGTACAATTAGCACTGCGGTGGTACCTACCTAAGACGGATTCCTGCATAGGAATTGTACCACCAGTGTAAATAAACATTAACATTTTCTATCTAGCAACGGAGACACTTGATGGTTTTTGGTAATGAGCCGTGCGACAGTTAGGTACTATAAAATACTAAACTGCTTATTTTTTAATATAATCTCACTATTTTTCTCCTTTCTTTGATGTATATAACGTCCTTTAATAATTAAACTAATGATTTAGGTACAAATTGTACATAATTACTGTATTTTTTTATCATTTGCTTGGAAATATTACATGATAATTTACATAAGACAATACAGTTGTTATGTTAAAAGGCCATTTGCAAATGTTCACCTTATAAAAAGTTGACAAATGAATGATAAATGTAAGAAATAACATAAGATAAACGTAACGAATCAACGTTGGCAAACGTAATTCACAGGTTATGGTACCTCATTGTTCTAGAACCGACGTTCCAGGCTGCGTACACGGCGCACTTGTTTGCCGACAGTGTTATCACCGATAAGAGCATACATCGCTCGATTACAGCACGGCCTTATCACTTATCAAACGCGATTAACGTGTACGAGTCTCGAGTGCTGGCTCGATGTTAGCGTTTACATGCCTGCGCGGGGTACGAGATGATTTATTTCGCGTCTACCCTGCGTTAAGTTTTACAAGTACAAAGATGTCGGTCGTATGTTATTTGTGAGGTAGTTACATAGATACATACAGTCACGCCTTTTCCCATATAAGGGGTAGACAGAGGCCACTGAACGTAGCACATTTTTCGCCCTCGCGGGATACGAGACATGATGGGTGGCAAACCACATCGCCGCCGTTGTGGTAAAAGTCAAAAATTTTTTACTCCCCATTGCGTTCCCATGAGCAGTAGTGACAGCATTGCATATTATGGTGTTATTCTGCACGATGATGACGATGCAATAAAGGCTGTCCTTACAATATCTTAGTCACCTCTTACGACACCTGCGAAAGAGGTAGGCGCTTTCTACTTTGCCGGACACCTATCGGTAGTTATATTGCTGATATGAGGCCATATCCAGGGCCAGTTATTCTGCCGTGAAGCAGTAGTGTGCAAACATTACTGTGTTTCGGTTTGAAGGGAACTGTGAGCTAGCGTAATCATTGGGCATATGAGACTTAAGAAGTTATGTCTCAGGGTGATGGGCACAGTGTGGTGTAACACAGAAATTTTCTGGGTGACACAGCATTTGTCATGGGCAGACGTTGCACTTACCATCAGGTGAACGTTTTGCTCGTTTCATCACTTAATCCAATACACCACACTGCGCCCGTCACCCTGAGACATCAGTTCTTAAGTCTCAAATGCCCAGTGATTACGCTAGCTCACAGTGCCCTTCAAACCGAAAACCGAAACACAGTATTATTTGCACACTACTGCTTCACGGCAGAATAACTGGCCCTGGGGTGGTACCTACCTAGACGGATTCCTGCAATCCTCCTGATCCTGGAATCCTACCACCAGTAAAATTTTGTGATTGTCGACGTGTAAATTACACTCACTGTATTCTAACCTACCTACGATCTTATCCCATGAGCGTTATATCGGGCTTGGTATAATATATCATCATCATCATCGTTTCAGCCTATCACTAGTCTAATGCTTAACATAGGCCTCCCCCATAGACTGCGATAAAAGTTAGTAGCTCTCATTTTGGTAAAAGTTAGTAGTTATCATTTTCTCATTCCCACTGTCGACTTTTACAACACCCACGGGATGGGATGGGGTGGTAGATTATCTTAAGCCATACAAGCAGACCATAGGCAACATGTGCTCGTGAAAGTGTAAAGTGGTTGATGAATTCAATTTATCAAACACTGTACACTTTCACGAGCACTGTAACATGCTATCACCAGCTGCATACTGCATAATACACTATCTATATTAAACATCAAATCTCGATGTATATAAAGAAATAAATTATAGTAGCAGCATATTAATGTCCCACTGTTGAGCACAGACATCTTCGTATGGCTGAGAGGGATTTGGAGCCGGAAACAGTCCGCCACGCTGTTCAATGCGGTTTGGTGGACTTTATAAAGAAATATCAAATTTCAATAAGAAATATTACCATCAAGTTGCCGCCGTATCCGTATCTTTGGTCGAAATTTGATGGAAAATTCTTTGGTCGAAATCGGATTTTTTTTTAATATTAAATTATATAAATATAACGAATAAGCATACAGTCCACTTGTTGGTAACTGATCGCTGTGACCCATTGATATCTACAAGTATCGTCTGAGATCTAAATTCAACCAATTTATTTTGTAAAGTAACTAACTAACGTTATTCGTGTTAACATCGCTATATGTTTTTTTGAATAAAGGTTAACGCTGCAGGGAAGGCAAAGGGATCTTAGCTCATGCAGCCATTAACGTGATCAAACTGATTTCATTCAACTGGTTAAAGCATTTTGTATAGAAAAATAATGTGTATATTCATTTAATTTTACCTGCCCTAACTGTGGACGTTGCTGCACACACATGATTTTCTTTCATGTGCACATCTGCGACACGATAACTTTCGAATGATATAATTTTCATTCCTCTACTTTCATAATAAATACTATAAAAAAAGGTTCTTCAATTTTCGATGTTCACGTAGTAATAATAATATCCACCATCGATGAAAAATCATCAAAGTGTGTTTTCACCACTGCGAACTTGTCGCTGGGTCTCAACAATCACAATACGAAACCCAGTACCATTATTCTGATATTCTGTTGGTGGGAGTGGTGCTTCCAGAGTCGGACCGAGTAGCGTGCCGGCTCTGTCACGCATACTTTAGTGTCAACCAATAATAAGTAGCAATGAATGGCAGTAAATTATTTTTGGTCGCTGCTATTATGTGCATTGACTACCTAATTCGATGCACTGAATCACTTCGACGCCGATAACGATTAAATTATAATAATGTTAATGATTACCTATTCTTAATTTAGATCATGGTTATATAACAATAAATTGTTATCTACACAGAATTAATTATAATATTTATTTTTTACTGGTGGTAGGATTCCTATGCATCAATCCGTCTAGGTAGGTACCACCCCAGGGCCGTTATTCTGCCGTGAAGCAGTAGTGTGCAAACATTATTGTGTTACGGTCTGAAGGGCACTGAGAGCTAGCGTAATCACTGGGCATATGAGACTTAAGACCTTATGTCTCAGGGTGACGGGCGCAGTGTGGTGCTACACAGAAATATTCTGAGTAACACAGCATCTGTTATGGGCAAACGTTGCACTTACAATCAGGTGAACGTTTTGCTCGTCTCGACACTTTACCAAATATAAAAAAATATAATAATACTGTAAATGTTAACACAAACACAGATGCACTTAGTAGTCTTCCCTTCTCCTATCATATTGTATTGGTATACGATACGATACGAGAACAAGAGAGTTAGGTAACGTTTTAGGAATCCGTCTAGCCTGGTCGCTTGCCGTAGAGCAGTAGTGTGTAAATATTAGTGTTACGGTTTGTAGGGCACTGATCGCTACACTACTACTACACACACACACAAATGTTCTGGGTGACACAGCATACCATAAAAATAGGCGCTGCTGCTTATCACCAGTCTAGATAACAGTTCTTGCATATTTGTGATGGGTATTGCATCATCTTTTTGGGGGCTATGTGATTTTTCTGACATTTTCCTATGTCGACCTTTACAGCTCTCTCAGCATGAGATGGGATCATATATTACCTTGAATGATGGCGATTTATTTCCATAGGATTTACTATTATAAGAATATACAATTATATTTTGGTGTCACTTGTGCACAAAAATACGTTATCCGCGACTTCTCGTAGCCGATGTATTGATTAATCGATATGGTCACATGATATTGTTCCATTGTTAGAATCACGACGATTATTGGTATTACTTTTAATACATATTATAATCGAAAAGTGATAGTGGTGGTCATGTGGACTAAGCTCTACTGGGATTCAAAGCCAGAAGTTATCAAGTAAGTATGGTTGACGATTTACTCGTATTATTTCGCGACATGGTTTGTGTGATTCTGCCCACCCCAATGGAAAAGATGCGTGACTTTATGTATGAATGTTGATGATTTTAAGTAATAGTGTCATCATCATCATCATTTAAGCCTGCCTCTAGTCCACTGCTGAACAAAGCCCCACAGATTGCCACAAGTTTGTAGTTCTCATTTTATTGGGATTTTGCCCTAGTTGTCACGCTTGGCAGGCGGGTTGGCAACCGCGCTTATTAATTCAGATGTTCGTTCCAGAAAGATGCTGCTGCCCATCTTCTGGTTTTCTAGGGAGACTAAAATTAATTTCGCACAGAATAAACATTAGCTCGAGTAGAACCACATGTGAAAGTTAATTTAACTTGTATTCGAAGCGGCACGTCAACGTACAATAAATCATATTCACAAATCATCTATCTGAGTTATATCTATAAATCGATATCACGCCTACGTTAGTTTGCTTTGAAGGGGTGATTAGGGCATTTATTGGGGCGTGAGAGGGGCGCGGGTGGCGTGATAACGTAATCACAATTTTCTGTTACACCAACGAAGGGGTGATCGATATTACATTAGTAGCGGCAACTGTTTCAAATTCGATTAAATAATGTATTTGGTGTATCGGATAAATGGGTATAAAAATGTTTTGTAACGTCCGGCAGAGATGAATAGCACCTACCTCTTTCCTACCGAGGTGTCCTAAGAGGCGACTAAGGTAATTTAGCGACAGCCTTTATTTGTGCAGAAGAATACCTGAATATGCTATGCTGTCACTATACTGCTCATGGGGACGCAATGGTGCGTAAGAATTACTTGACTTATAACAAAATGGCGGCGACGTGGTTCGCCACCCGTCACGTCTCGTTTTCCGCAGGGCGAAAAGTGAACTACGTGACATTATGTATATTCCACCGTCAATAGCTATACGTCAAATCGCCAATTGATTGACATCTCTGTGAAATTTAACACAAACGTTTTTAGTGAATTACTCGTCAGGGCTTAAGTCTTTGGTTTAGGTCTACATTGAGCATTACATTACGATGGGTTTAACGTCGGCGTGACTAAGTGGTTGCAGTACTTTCCGCGGATATCATACTCGTATGATTGGAATACTAGCCAAAGTGAACATTTATGCAATACATGTATAGTTGGTCTGTTCGTGTTGTGATTACCCTCGTGTCTCTGACAGTGCATGCGATGATATAGAAAATAGGCTAGGATATTTTCTATATCATCGCATGAGAGCTATATCGGACGCAGGTAGGTTATGACTATATTGTGGGTTTGCGCGTGTAATTGTGGTAGTTAGCTTTCGACAGCATTCGGGAGTTTTCACCGCGGTCGAAAATCGGTCATCGCGACTGCGTGGCCAGAGTACTTGACTTCCATATCACTGGTCCTGGTTTCGGATACCAGACGGAGCCAACATTTGTGTAAAAACACAAATCGTATGGTGGCGGCTTAAGAGAATCTACCACCCCATCGCATTCCGTGGGTGTCGTAAAAGTCAACAGACGGATAATAAAAACCAGGAGTTGGGCAGCAGCATCTTCCTAGAACATCTGAATAAATAACCTGCGGTTTTCAACCCGCCTGCCAAGCGTGGCAACTATGGCAAAATCCCCTATAATGGGAGCTAAAAACTTGTTGCAATCTATGAGGGAGGCCTATGTTCAGCAGTGGACTAGTGATAGGTTGAAATGATGATGATAAATCGTTGGTTTCCGTGGCTGGCTGTTTTGTGCATGTGGCGTTTGTCTGTGAAACGCACTCACAATATAGGAGAAGTCCACGTATGGGGCATCGTTCTTTTAAACTTTTACCAATATAGGAATCTTCTATTTATTATATTCTCACACTTGGTAAGCATTTTGGTCCATCGTACTACCAGAAGCTTTGCACCTTTTGACATCTTCCGTCTGTTTATTTTAGGGTTTATGTCTGCGACGGTTGTTCCGTTCCGAAAATCACTGGCATTTCCCTCAGACGAAGACAGACACGGGAGGAGATTATCATTTTTGATCAAAGATACACCATTTAATAACACCAATTTTGTAATTAAATAAAACAACTTTATAACATTTACAGTGTACAGACAATATACACTAGAGATTAAAAGAATTTGATGATTGTGTTATAAATTACTTAAAACGCTCAGACTAATACAATTTCGCGTTAATTATTGCCTTTGGATCAAAAAGATTGTAAGTACACAAAAAGGTCTCGTATTTTTGATTACTCCTGTACAGGCCACTCAAGACTTATTCATTGTGAATTTTTCTTTTCGTAATATACTTTGCGGTGAAAAATTAAAATTGAAAACGGAGAAAATGATAAGTGATGTGCGATCTATATTATGGAGTTACAGGGCCTTTTTATCAGCTAAAGTGAAATTGTTTTCTTATACTTATTTAAGAATGTACAGATGTAATACAGTGTTTTTCAACAAAAAATTGTCTGCTATATTTTTCTTAACCAAAACATACTAAAGTTCAAGTAGAAATCCAGAGAATTCTATTAATGTGTCCGACAAAGTAGAATAGCACCCACCTCTTTTCTACCGAGGTATTATAAAAGGTACTACGGTGCACGAACAGCCTTTATCCGTGCAAAATAACACTATAATATGCATTGCTGTCACTGTACTGCTCGTGGTAATGCAATGGGAGTAAGGTTTTTTTTGACTTGTACTAAAATAACGGCAACGTGGTTCTCCATCCTTCACGCCTCGTTTCTCGCGGGGGCGAAAAGTGGAGCACGTCTCTATCTATCTCTTATATGGGAAAAGGAGTGTCTGTATGTATAACTGTATGTTATTATTATGAAAAGAAGCAAATTAATCTCGATTTTAATTAAAAACCTCCGTAGCATTTTTGTTTCCGACATACGGGATCTAGGATAACGGAATAAAACCATATAAAACGCGAAATATAAAGTTGCTTCAAATCATGTGTAATTTGCAAAAATTGGTGAACTGAATTGGGAACAATGATGATAAAAAAGAGAGCCCAAGCGTTTAGCCACTGCGCCAATCGAGCCGAGAAGATGACCGGATGGTGAGTGCCTACGTCTAACATTAAGTTATATAGTTGTAATGTCACCCAGAACTTTGACCACTATTCATATTGCACTGCGTTCGCCACCTTACTACGTCAGTGTTTCCGTCTCGCACAGTCATTTCACTAGCCGCAGTGCCTTTCAAATTAGAACATAGAAATGCTTGCACTGTTTTTAGTAACAGCCTATAAATGTCCCACTGCCGATTACAGACCTCACCTCATTTCTGAGAGGACTTTTGGAGCCGGGAACAGTCTGCCACGCTGCTCCAATGCCGGTTTGCGCACTTCACATTTTCTCGAAATATTTTTTATTTATCAGCCACACAGTTTCCTCACGGTGTTATCTTTCACCGCCGAGCGCGTGGTAAATCAGCACTAAGAATCGCAATTAATAATTTTAGTGCACCGGGAATCGCACCCAGGGCACTCGCAATACTCGAGCTACCATGGCACTGCTTGGCGGTAGAACAGGCAATATGGAAGATTACTTGGTGATTGGATTCGTATGCAGGAAGCGTTTTGCTCGTTTTATCACTTGATCCAATAAAATAAAAAAAAAGTTAGCTGAAGAACTGGTACTGCCAAGATTGCTAGACATAGAGGTACGAATTAGCAAATAGCATAACATCGTAATATCTAAAAAGATTTAGAATTGTATGTTCAAGTGTACAAACTGCTGTATAGATTTGAAAACGGTGCAAAGTGCATACTAAGAATGTTAAACAAAATATACCCAAAAATTGTGTCAGTAACAGGCGTTTAATGTGTGAAAGGTCTCTAAATAATCGTTAACAAGTATTAATTGCACTAATCAAATTATAAAAACAAGTAAATTATAGCATAAAATAAGTAAATTATATAAAATATAAAAACAAGTAAGTTATATCATTAATTTTCAAAACTTAACCGTTCCTTTTTAAATGACTTCACAAAAAGGAGGTTTTCAATTCGTCAGCATATTTTTAGTTTATGAACCAAATTTAATAAAAAAAAATTATAACAGAAGAGATATTTTTATCAACATAGATTATTTACATAATACTGATTCCCAAAAAAAACTTCAGTCATGGGAAGAACCAGCAACAAACCCAGCGGGCAATTTTCTTTTTTCTTTTTAGTAATTTTTAAAATAATGTACAATTATTAATAGAAAGATACCTCATTCCCAGTCATCATCCATGTATTCTTTAATATAATAATAGCCTTTTTTGTGAAGTCATTGTTTATTAAAAAAAATAACTTTTTGATTGAAAGACTGTGCACTTTCTGGGAAATCGAAATTTTGATTAAAAATTGTTACTGTCCTGCGTCTTTTTGATTAATTAATATTTCCGCAAAACAAATCAAGAGAGGTGACATTTTGTGTTTGTTGTGTGTCCGTTGGGTGACGGTCGCAGTGTGGTGTGATACAGATATGTTCTGGGTGACACAGCATTTGTTATGGGCAGACGTTGCACTTACCATCAGGTGAACGTTTTGCTCGTTTCATCACTTAATCCAATACACCACACTGCGCCCGTCACCCTGAGACATCAGTTCTTAAGTCTCAAATGCCCAGTGATTACGCTAGCTCACAGTGCCCTTCAAACCGAAAACCGAAACACAGTATTATTTGCACACTACTGCTTCACGGCAGAATAACTGGCTCTGGGGTGGTACCTACCTAGACGGATTCCTGCAATCCTCCTGATCCTGGAATCCTACCACCAGTAAAATTTTGTGATTGTCGACGTGTAAATTACACTCACTGTATTCTAACCTACCTACGATCTTATCCCATGAGCGTTATATCGGGCTTGGTATAATATAACATCATCATCATCGTTTCAGCCTATCACTAGTCTAATGCTTAACATAGGCCTCCCCCATAGACTGCGATAAAAGTTAGTAGCTCTCATTTTGGTAAAAGTTAGTAGTTATCATTTTCTCATTCCCACTGTTGACTTTTACAACACCCACGGGATGGGATGGGGTGGTAGATTATCTTAAGCCATACAAGCAGACCATAGGCAACATGTGCTCGTGAAAGTGTAAAGTGGTTCATGAATTCAATTTATCAAACACTGTACACTTTCACGAGCACTGTAACATGCTATCACCAGCTGCATACTGCATAATACACTATCTATATTAAACATCAAATCTCGATGTATATAAAGAAATAAATTATAGTAGCAGCATATTAATGTCCCACTGTTGAGCACAGACATCTTCGTATGGCTGAGAGGGATTTGGAGCCGGAAACAGTCCGCCACGCTGTTCAATGCGGTTTGGTGGACTTTATAAAGAAATATCAAATTTCAAAAAGAAATATTACCATCAAGTTGCCGCCGTATCCGTATCTTTGGTCGAAATTTGTTGGAAAATTCTTTGGTCGAAATCGGTTTTTTTTTTAATATTAAATTATATAAATATAACGAATAAGCATACAGTCCACTTGTTGGTAACTGATCGCTGTGACCCATTGATATCTATAAGTATCGTCTGAGATCGAAATTCAACCAATTTATTTTGTAAAGTAACTAACTAACGTTATTCGTGTTAACATCGCTATATGTTTTTTTGAATAAAGGTTAACGCTGCAGGGAAGGCAAAGGGATCTTAGCTCAGCAGCCATTAACGTGATCAAACTGATTTCATTCAACTGGTTAAAGCATTTTGTATAGAAAAATAATGTGTATGTTCATTTAATTTTACCTGCCCTAACTGTGTATGTTGCTGCACACACATGATTTTCTTTTATGTGCACATCTGCGACACGATAACTTTCGAATGATATAATTTTCATTCCTCTACTTTCATAATAAATACTATAAAAAAAGGTTCTTCAATTTTCGATGTTCACGTAGTAATAATAATATCCACCATCGATGAAAAATCATCAAAGTGTGTTTTCACCACTGCGAACTTGTCGCTGGGTCTCAACAATCACAATACGAAACCCAGTACCATTATTCTGATATTCTGTTGGTGGGAGTGGTGCTTCCAGAGTCGGACCGAGTAGCGTGCCGGCTCTGTCACGCATACTTTAGTGTCAACCAATAATAAGTAGCAATGAATGGCAGTAAATTATTTTTGGTCGCTGCTATTATGTGCATTGACTACCTAATTCGATGCACTGAATCACTTCGACGCCGATAACGATTAAATTATAATAATGTTAATGATTACCTATTCTTAATTTAGATCATGGTTATATAACAATAAATTGTTATCTACACAGAATTAATTATAATATTTATATATATTTTTACTGGTGGTAGGATTCCTATGCATCAATCCGTCTAGGTAGGTACCACCCCAGGGCCAGTTATTCTGCCGTGAAGCAGTAGTGTGCAAACATTATTGTGTTACGGTCTGAAGGGCACTGAGAGCTAGCGTAATCACTGGGCATATGAGACTTAAGACCTTATGTCTCAGGGTGACGGGCGCAGTGTGGTGCTACACAGAAATATTCTGAGTAACACAGCATCTGTTATGGGCAAACGTTGCACTTACAATCAGGTGAACGTTTTGCTCGTCTCGACACTTTACCAAATATAAAAAAATATAATAATACTGTAAATGTTAACACAAACACAGATGCACTTAGTAGTCTTCCCTTCTCCTATCATATTGTATTGGTATACGATACGATACGAGAACAAGAGAGTTAGGTAACGTTTTAGGAATCCGTCTAGCCTGGTCGCTTGCCGTAGAGCAGTAGTGTGTAAATATTAGTGTTACGGTTTGTAGGGCACTGATCGCTACACTACTACTACACACACACACAAATGTTCTGGGTGACACAGCATACCATAAAAATAGGCGCTGCTGCTTATCACCAGTCTAGATAACAGTTCTTGCATATTTGTGATGGGTATTGCATCATCTTTTTGGGGGCTATGTGATTTTTCTGACATTTTCCTATGTCGACCTTTACAGCTCTCTCAGCATGAGATGGGATCATATATTACCTTGAATGATGGCGATTTATTTCCATAGGATTTACTATTATAAGAATATACAATTATATTTTGGTGTCACTTGTGCACAAAAATACGTTATCCGCGACTTCTCGTAGCCGATGTATTGATTAATCGATATGGTCACATGATATTGTTCCATTGTTAGAATCACGACGATTATTGGTATTACTTTTAATACATATTATAATCGAAAAGTGATAGTGGTGGTCATGTGGACTAAGCTCTACTGGGATTCAAAGCCAGAAGTTATCAAGTAAGTATGGTTGACGATTTACTCGTATTATTTCGCGACATGGTTTGTGTGATTCTGCCCACCCCAATGGAAAAGATGCGTGACTTTATGTATGAATGTTGATGATTTTAAGTAATAGTGTCATCATCATCATCATTTAAGCCTGCCTCTAGTCCACTGCTGAACAAAGCCCCACAGATTGCCACAAGTTTGTAGTTCTCATTTTATTGGGATTTTGCCCTAGTTGTCACGCTTGGCAGGCGGGTTGGCAACCGCGCTTATTAATTCAGATGTTCGTTCCAGAAAGATGCTGCTGCCCATCTTCTGGTTTTCTAGGGAGACTAAAATTAATTTCGCACAGAATAAACATTAGCTCGAGTAGAACCACATGTGAAAGTTAATTTAACTTGTATTCGAAGCGGCACGTCAACGTACAATAAATCATATTCACAAATCATCTATCTGAGTTATATCTATAAATCGATATCACGCCTACGTTAGTTTGCTTTGAAGGGGTGATTAGGGCATTTATTGGGGCGTGAGAGGGGCGCGGGTGGCGTGATAACGTAATCACAATTTTCTGTTACACCAACGAAGGGGTGATCGATATTACATTAGTAGCGGCAACTGTTTCAAATTCGATTAAATAATGTATTTGGTGTATCGGATAAATGGGTATAAAAATGTTTTGTAACGTCCGGCAGAGATGAATAGCACCTACCTCTTTCCTACCGAGGTGTCCTAAGAGGCGACTAAGGTAATTTAGCGACAGCCTTTATTTGTGCAGAAGAATACCTGAATATGCTATGCTGTCACTATACTGCTCATGGGGACGCAATGGTGCGTAAGAATTACTTGACTTATAACAAAATGGCGGCGACGTGGTTCGCCACCCGTCACGTCTCGTTTTCCGCAGGGCGAAAAGTGAACTACGTGACATTATGTATATTCCACCGTCAATAGCTATACGTCAAATCGCCAATTGATTGACATCTCTGTGAAATTTAACACAAACGTTTTTAGTGAATTACTCGTCAGGGCTTAAGTCTTTGGTTTAGGTCTACATTGAGCATTACATTACGATGGGTTTAACGTCGGCGTGACTAAGTGGTTGCAGTACTTTCCGCGGATATCATACTCGTATGATTGGAATACTAGCCAAAGTGAACATTTATGCAATACATGTATAGTTGGTCTGTTCGTGTTGTGATTACCCTCGTGTCTCTGACAGTGCATGCGATGATATAGAAAATAGGCTAGGATATTTTCTATATCATCGCATGAGAGCTATATCGGACGCAGGTAGGTTATGACTATATTGTGGGTTTGCGCGTGTAATTGTGGTAGTTAGCTTTCGACAGCATTCGGGAGTTTTCACCGCGGTCGAAAATCGGTCATCGCGACTGCGTGGCCAGAGTACTTGACTTCCATATCACTGGTCCTGGTTTCGGATACCAGACGGAGCCAACATTTGTGTAAAAACACAAATCGTATGGTGGCGGCTTAAGAGAATCTACCACCCCATCGCATTCCGTGGGTGTCGTAAAAGTCAACAGACGGATAATAAAAACCAGGAGTTGGGCAGCAGCATCTTCCTAGAACATCTGAATAAATAACCTGCGGTTTTCAACCCGCCTGCCAAGCGTGGCAACTATGGCAAAATCCCCTATAATGGGAGCTAAAAACTTGTTGCAATCTATGAGGGAGGCCTATGTTCAGCAGTGGACTAGTGATAGGTTGAAATGATGATGATAAATCGTTGGTTTCCGTGGCTGGCTGTTTTGTGCATGTGGCGTTTGTCTGTGAAACGCACTCACAATATAGGAGAAGTCCACGTATGGGGCATCGTTCTTTTAAACTTTTACCAATATAGGAATCTTCTATTTATTATATTCTCACACTTGGTAAGCATTTTGGTCCATCGTACTACCAGAAGCTTTGCACCTTTTGACATCTTCCGTCTGTTTATTTTAGGGTTTATGTCTGCGACGGTTGTTCCGTTCCGAAAATCACTGGCATTTCCCTCAGACGAAGACAGACACGGGAGGAGATTATCATTTTTGATCAAAGATACACCATTTAATAACACCAATTTTGTAATTAAATAAAACAACTTTATAACATTTACAGTGTACAGACAATATACACTAGAGATTAAAAGAATTTGATGATTGTGTTATAAATTACTTAAAACGCTCAGACTAATACAATTTCGCGTTAATTATTGCCTTTGGATCAAAAAGATTGTAAGTACACAAAAAGGTCTCGTATTTTTGATTACTCCTGTACAGGCCACTCAAGACTTATTCATTGTGAATTTTTCTTTTCGTAATATACTTTGCGGTGAAAAATTAAAATTGAAAACGGAGAAAATGATAAGTGATGTGCGATCTATATTATGGAGTTACAGGGCCTTTTTATCAGCTAAAGTGAAATTGTTTTCTTATACTTATTTAAGAATGTACAGATGTAATACAGTGTTTTTCAACAAAAAATTGTCTGCTATATTTTTCTTAACCAAAACATACTAAAGTTCAAGTAGAAATCCAGAGAATTCTATTAATGTGTCCGACAAAGTAGAATAGCACCCACCTCTTTTCTACCGAGGTATTATAAAAGGTACTACGGTGCACGAACAGCCTTTATCCGTGCAAAATAACACTATAATATGCATTGCTGTCACTGTACTGCTCGTGGTAATGCAATGGGAGTAAGGTTTTTTTTGACTTGTACTAAAATAACGGCAACGTGGTTCTCCATCCTTCACGCCTCGTTTCTCGCGGGGGCGAAAAGTGGAGCACGTCTCTATCTATCTCTTATATGGGAAAAGGAGTGTCTGTATGTATAACTGTATGTTATTATTATGAAAAGAAGCAAATTAATCTCGATTTTAATTAAAAACCTCCGTAGCATTTTTGTTTCCGACATACGGGATCTAGGATAACGGAATAAAACCATATAAAACGCGAAATATAAAGTTGCTTCAAATCATGTGTAATTTGCAAAAATTGGTGAACTGAATTGGGAACAATGATGATAAAAAAGAGAGCCCAAGCGTTTAGCCACTGCGCCAATCGAGCCGAGAAGATGACCGGATGGTGAGTGCCTACGTCTAACATTAAGTTATATAGTTGTAATGTCACCCAGAACTTTGACCACTATTCATATTGCACTGCGTTCGCCACCTTACTACGTCAGTGTTTCCGTCTCGCACAGTCATTTCACTAGCCGCAGTGCCTTTCAAATTAGAACATAGAAATGCTTGCACTGTTTTTAGTAACAGCCTATAAATGTCCCACTGCCGATTACAGACCTCACCTCATTTCTGAGAGGACTTTTGGAGCCGGGAACAGTCTGCCACGCTGCTCCAATGCCGGTTTGCGCACTTCACATTTTCTCGAAATATTTTTTATTTATCAGCCACACAGTTTCCTCACGGTGTTATCTTTCACCGCCGAGCGCGTGGTAAATCAGCACTAAGAATCGCAATTAATAATTTTAGTGCACCGGGAATCGCACCCAGGGCACTCGCAATACTCGAGCTACCATGGCACTGCTTGGCGGTAGAACAGGCAATATGGAAGATTACTTGGTGATTGGATTCGTATGCAGGAAGCGTTTTGCTCGTTTTATCACTTGATCCAATAAAATAAAAAAAAAGTTAGCCGAAGAACTGGTACTGCCAAGATTGCTAGACATAGAGGTACGAATTAGCAAATAGCATAACATCGTAATATCTAAAAAGATTTAGAATTGTATGTTCAAGTGTACAAACTGCTGTATAGATTTGAAAACGGTGCAAAGTGCATACTAAGAATGTTAAACAAAATATACCCCAAAATTGTGTCAGTAACAGGCGTTTAATGTGTGAAAGGTCTCTAAATAATCGTTAACAAGTATTAATTGCACTAATCAAATTATAAAAACAAGTAAATTATAGCATAAAATAAGTAAATTATATAAAATATAAAAACAAGTAAGTTATATCATTAATTTTCAAAACTTAACCGTTCCTTTTTAAATGACTTCACAAAAAGGAGGTTTTCAATTCGTCAGCATATTTTTAGTTTATGAACCAAATTTAATAAAAAAAATTATAACAGAAGAGATATTTTTATCAACATAGATTATTTACATAATACTGATTCCCAAAAAAAACTTCAGTCATGGGAAGAACCAGCAAGAAACCCAGCGGGCAATTTTCTTTTTTCTTTTTAGTAATTTTTAAAATAATGTACAATTATTAATAGAAAGATACCTCATTCCCAGTCATCATCCATGTATTCTTTAATATAATAATAGCCTTTTTTGTGAAGTCATTGTTTATTAAAAAAAATAACTTTTTGATTGAAAGACTGTGCACTTTCTGGGAAATCGAAATTTTGATTAAAAATTGTTACTGTCCTGCGTCTTTTTGATTAATTAATATTTCCGCAAAACAAATCAAGAGAGGTGACATTTTGTGTTTGTTGTGTGTCCGTTGGGTGACGGTCGCAGTGTGGTGTGATACAGATATGTTCTGGGTGACACAGCATTTGTTATGGGCAGACGTTGCACTTAACATCAGGTGAACGTTTTAAGCTCAATTCGTCACTTTATCAAATAAAAAAATAAAGTAATAAAAGTATTCTTAAGACAGTATAATTAAAAGAGGACTTAACTCGATATGGTGAAATATGAAATACATTTAAATTTTACATGAACTGGATCTATGTAGAAAACACATATATGACAATGATGATGATGATGTTAATGTCTTGGTCGATTTTCGACCACGGCTACAACGGCAGTTATCAACTGTGCGGGAGATATTATAGCGCACAGACACTCAGACACTTACACGTCGTATCCTACCCGCGCCCGATGTAACGCTAATGTGATTAGCGACTATGCAGAGATTGGCTAGGGTGCAGTGTCAAAAACACGGCAAAAATCAAAACACAACTAGACCCGAAAATTAATTATTTGCGTTTTAGCACAAATGTCGGCCCTAGCTAGGATTAGAAATTAGGACCCATGTCGTAGAGGTCAGTTACTCTGACCACTGGACTATGCGGGCTATACTGCAGTAATGCGGATGATCCTTGTTATTTTAAAACATGCAGATGTGACTAGAAGTGAAGTAACAGAGGAAAATAAATGCTACACCAAAAACCAAAGGAATACTAAAAATTAAATTATATTATATATAATTATAATTGTCACTTAATTTTCACTGAAAAGAATTTGGTGCAAGAAATATAGGTGGACTTTTGTGTATACTTTATCAAACTCCAACCTATATGACGTAAGTGAAGTTTACATTGTATTAGCGGAGACCGCGGTGTTATAAAAATAAGGTAACCCGCTTACTACGAAACATGGAAACTATTAAATAATCTAACTAAATTCCATACGACTACCGGAAATATGGATAACGTATCCTGTCAAATTTAAACCTTTTGCTAGAGTCGGGCACGCGGAAGCCTTTTTACCATGCATGCTGTAGGTTTTTTTATGTTGGCGTGTAAACCGGGGTATTTAAAAGCGATCTAGTACGAGTCGCAATTTAAGCTTCCAGCTCTTTCGTATCACGAAATGGACTATGCAAAACTTGAAGGGGAATGCTTGTCTGAACACTAGGCGTGATAAATATGTACCTCTGTCTCGTTTTTCATTTTGTAATCGTTTCATCCGAATCGGCTACAGATCGACGTTTGATATTCTTTTGGTCAATCTAACAGTGATTGTAGTGCCATGCAGTACAGACACTCTTTCGACTTCACCTCGTCATCAACACCCAAAATCTTACAAAATTTAATTGTGGTAGGACTCCTATGCAGGAATCCGTATAGGTATGCCACCCCAGACCCAGTTATTCTACCATGAAGCAGTAGTGTGTTTCGGTTTGAAGTGTAGTGAGAGCAAGTGTAATCACTGGGCATATGAGACTTTAAAACTGATGTCTCAGGGTGACGAGCGCTGTGTGGTGTCACACAAACTTTCTGGGTGATACAGAATTCGTTATAGGCAGTTGTTACGCGTACCATGAGGCGATCGTTTTGCTCGTTTCGTCACTTTATCCAATAAAAAAAGATCGGAACGGGGACTAGCCACAATACATCCTGACCAGGAGACCAATCATATTTGTTAAACTTCGGCAAGTATTAATTTTTAGGACATGTATTCAGCATGTGGGAGCGTTGACCACTGTGCAATGTGGTCGACAAGACAAGTAATGTTTAGTTTTTAAAGGATTTTAGTTATCAGTCTATTAGTAATGAGTGCATTTATGGTATCGATACCATTTGCGAGAGTTCATGTTGACACCATAAGTAGCTTTTATTAATCTCTATATTGATATAAGGTCCACTTTCTATGGGGCCGCTTTCGATAGAAGGACTTCATCACAAAGAGTCCCTTCTTCTCCATAAAGTTGGCGAGCTGTTAGCCTCTTTGGTTCAGTTGCTCTATTCCAAATTGTCCCACTACCAGCTCATCGTCGTGCCCAGCTTTGCGTTAAAGTCCCCCATCAACAACGTGTAATGAGTTTTGGAAGAATGTATTACTCTTGAAATGTCCTCATACTACATCTCCACCACAACATCAGGATGTTCAGGGATCAATAGAGTCTGTCATAAAATTTGAGAATAAGTGTTGCGATAATATTACAGTTATACATCTGTTAAAGACAAAGAAGTACAAGTATTAAAAAGTAAAGTAACAGCTTATAAATGTCACAATGCTGAGCACAGACCTCCTCCCATTTTAAGAGAGCTATACGGCCCGGAAGAGTCAGCCATGCTGTTCCAAGGGGGGAGTTCACATGACATCGAGACATTTTTTTATTCCTCAGACATACAGGTTTCCTCACGATGTTTCCTCCATCGCTGAGCACGCGGTAAATCAGCTCTTAAAATTGCAGAACAATTTTAGAGGTGCCGGAACCGGGGATTGACATTGGGTCACTCACGTAGTTTAAAATTAAGGCTATTATTTCTATATTATTTATAATACTAGTATTTACAGCTTTTATATATATTTTCAGATCTAAATATGTTATACTATTTTCTGGTGGTAGGATTCCTTTGCACGAATCCGTCTAGGTTGTTCTGCCATGAAGCAGTAGTGTAAAACATAACTGTGTTTCGCTTTGAAGGGCACTGAGAGCTAGCGTAATCACTGGGCAAAAGAGACTTAAGAACTGATGTCTTAGGGTGCCGGGCGCAGTGTGGTGTCACGATGAAATGTTCTGGGTGAGACAGCATTTGTTATGGGCAGACGTTGCACTTACCGTCAGGTCAACGTTCTGCTCGTTCCGTCACTTTTATAAAATAAAAAAAAACACCGCGCGCAGGACAAATTACCTAGCATGCGGTGCATTTTGACCCTGGTAATGACCGAATATCTATCTAAACAAGGAAATGCAACCCTTACTACACTGGTGCTTTATTGGGTAAATCCTACAGCGGTTTTAGGCTGATGATGATTGATGACAGCGAAGACGACAATAGTGATGACGTTTAGTAGCGTAATTTAATAATTAAAACTATCACACTAGAAAAATACAAATAAAACTTACACAAATAAAAGCGTACAATTAAAGTTATAAACAAAGTTGTGTTCATATGTCAACATTTTATTTCTCCATCTAGAATGATAATAAGTAAAATAGTAGTCTAAAATAATTGAAACTTAGTCATAAATATAAAGGTCCATTGCTTGCAAAACATAATATCGCTTAAAACAGTTGGTTTGCTATCGGTAAACACAAGCCAAGACGGAATTCTACTTCAGGAAGACTTCAATGTCGTCATCAGCTGATGACGTCATTTTGAGTCTAAGCACTTGTGACTATCTAATCAATTACTGTTTTAATTTTGGCCACGTTAAGCATTTCCCCATATAACGCGGGAATTTACCACATTATATTTCTGTGCTGTGTATTTTAAATAATACAGACGAACAAAACGATATGCTCCTAAGTAAAGAAAATAACAAAAAATCAAATAGTGAAACCTTTGAAAATTCTTTTAAAAAAAGATGTCGGTGGAAAGTTATTTCAGATAGCTCCAATAACCATGTAATAAAACTGTTCTTGGAATTATGTAATTAATATTAAATAAACTGTTTTTTTTAGTTACATATGCATAAGTTTTTTATTTAAAAGTTCTTAGTTTGATTTTAATAAATCGCACATATTTCGTAACAGTTTTTTCTTAATATTCGATTTAAACCCTTTGTAACGAGAAAGTTAAACGTGAATAATTTGTACATACTGCGTTATACGGGTCATACAAGCGCGTTATACGAGATGCAGGAATCCGTCTAGGTAGGTACCACCCCAGTTCAGTTATTCTGCCGTGAAGCAGTAGTGTGCAAACATTACTGTGTTTCGGTTTGAAGGGCACTGTGAGCTAACGTAATCACTGGACTTAGGAGACTTAACAACTTATGTCTCAGGGTGATGGACATAGTGTAGTGTCACACTGAAATTTTCTGGGTGACACATCATTTGTTATGGGCAGACGTTGCACTTACCATGAGGTGAACGTCTGCTCGTTTCATCGCTTTATGCAATAAAAAAAAGAATACACCTACAACGCGTTTTCCTATAAAGCGGAACTAATCTACCGGGTGCTGTGTTGTGGCGGCTCGTTAAAAGAATACTACCACTTTATCTCATCCAATGGATCTCGTAAAAGGCGAGTAAGGAACTGCACTATGCACCCAATAGCGCATGGTGGCGATGGGCTCACCACCTATCACACCAAGTGCATTATATTGTTTTGGTGAAACGTGGATTGTGGCAGTCATCTGCTTTTGCAGTGAGTACCCAGTCTCTGACTACCCCTTATGGGATACAGTTGTGATCTTATGTATGTATGTATGTAATCTACCGTGTTATAGGGGAGATTACGTTATTTTGATTATTAATTTAAGTAACAGCCTATTTAAGCACAATACTTTTGATTTGAAACTAAATGTGTGAGACGATCTTGCTATGGTAGCCATTGGTGCATATTCGCGCTACTGAGAGCGAATGAGACCGAAAATAAACTGTATCGGTTTTACGAAAATGGCTTAAAATATTGGGTAAGCTGGAGAGTTTGTATGTTTCAACGCGTTAATCTCGGGAAATACTAAGCTGATTTAAAAATAATTCTTGGATTTGATAGCTTGTTTATTGAGAAATGTTTGAAGCTATAAAACTTGTGAATCGTACGGACCTTAAGGAAACGCACGCTGAGAACTGTACGTTACCAAGAAACGCCGAACTGAGAATGCTTACGTTAGTAAGATCGGCTTATTTTACGCGGGTGAAGCCGCAGGGCAAATATAGTTTATTACAATTTAGCTTAGAAAAGATGGATTAGCATTGAGTTATTTAGAGGTTTTCGCGTTTGTTTGTGCATGTAAAATGTGTGTATGACGCACTCACAATATACGAGAAATCGTAGTGTTGGGCATCGACATTTTTTTTTGCATAAAGTGATGTAAAGAGCAAAACGTTCACCTGATGGTAAGTTCAACGTCTGCCATTAACAAATGCTGTGCCACCCAGAAAATTTCTGTGTGACACTACACTGTGCCCATCACCCTGAGACATAGGTTCTTAAGTATCATATGCCCAGTGATTACGCTAGCTCACAGTGCCCTTCAAACCGAAAAACAGGAATGTTTGGACACTACTGCTTCACGGTAGAATAACTGACCCTGGGGCGGTACCTACCTAGACGGCTTCCTGCATAGGAATCCTACCACCATTACAACACATGTGTGTGGAGGAAGGACTGGGAAAGTTCAGTTTCATTATTTTTATAGACGAGGGGGCAAACGACCATGTGACTCACCTGATCACCGCCGCCCATCATCATCATCATCATTTCAGCCTATCACTAGTCCACTGCTGAACATAGGCCTCCCACATAGATTGCCACAAAAGTTTGTGGTTCTCATTTTGGGGTCCCCCCCATATTTTGCCATAGTTGCCACGCCAGGCAGGCGGGATTGCAACCGCAGTTTATTTATTCAGATGTTCCAGGAAGACGCTGCTGCCCATCTTCCATGAACTTTCTCAATACCAGAGCCATCACGGATGCGTTACCGGCCTTTGAGAAAAGAAAAGAAAGTTACCAAGAAACATACGGCAAATATTATACATAAGGATGAAATAAATTTTATAAATTTTTAAGACTGCATGACTCAAGAGTTTAAAATGACTGATTGCGAATTCGTGGGCTCAGTTTGAGTCATAAACGAAGTTAATATTTGCACAACCGCTGTAACTGCGACTACGACCAATGGAACCAATGGAAAGAGCACTATTTTGACCCTTTTGGACTTCTCCCGCGCGTTCGAGACCCTAAATGTTTCTTTATTACTTTCCAAATTTACGTATTACTGAATAAGTAAGAACACTGTAAAATAGTTTAACCGCTATTTTAAGAATTGTTCCCAGCGAGTTGAACTGAAAAACAATGAAGACGGTAAAAAAAATCTGCTAATCGACATGGGGGATGCAGGGGTCTATTTTAGGTCCATTGCTTTTTATGTTGTACAGCGCGGATGTCATTAGTAACATAAAGCATTGTAAATATCACATGTATGCCGATAACATACAGATATATAGTTCTTTTAAGCCTTATGACCTGGATACGGCGTTGTAAGAGTTGGATTCGGATTTAGAACGCATCTCTTTATGATCCGCATAAAGATATAGCGCATTGATTTTGAATCCAAAAAAAAACTAAATACGTGATTTTGGGTACGCCTACAAAAATAAAGAAGGTTAGTTCAAGATGTCCTGCTATTGTTGTCAATAGTGAGACTATTGAAAGAGTCCCTGAAGCGAGGAATCTTGGGGTAATGATGGATGAGAAACTTCGCTTTGAGAAGCATATTGTTGACACTGCACGTAATTGTTTCTATAGACTAAGAGTACTTTATCGCATTCGTGATTACTTAAGTGAGACGTTTACGTGTCAACCTTAAACCTTATAATTAAATAATATTGAATACTTAAAATATTTGAATCCGTATAGCTGATTCAGCAATATGGTTTAAGTGATATGGATTACCATATCTCTCAAACCATATTATGCCACGATAGTTCTATGTACATATACATATATACTTAGTATATATTAGAATTTAATTTCTGCTGTATTTTTAAGTCATATTTATATAATTTTAATTTGTGCAAAAGTTTACACTGAATATGAATCTCTTTTAACTGTCCAGTAGTCTGCTAGAAAAGATATCTTAATGAAATAAGTAGCGTCTGTACGAAAATTTATTATTCATTTATTCATCATTGTCTGTGTCTATATAAATTGTTATGTAAATAATAAATTTTATACTCTCATCTTGTTAGGTTTTAATCTGTAAAGCTTTAGATGATAAGGCTCAAAGTGTAGATATCTCTGATAATAAGACATGCGGCGTGCGATGGATATCGACAAGCACATTAATATTATACTCATATTAAATTTAACAGCAAATGCTAAGCAATGAAACGTTTTCTTTATCAATTCATTATAATTTCTTTAGTATTTTGACGTTATAAAATATTTTCTCTAGTCGTAATGTAGTAAATGATTTAAGGCTATATGTCAAAGTAAACAGTGAGAGTGACAACCTAACATAACGTACATAGTTTGAAATTCTCACATAAACATGATTTCCTAACTCTGTCTCACCTAGTCAAAGTTTGCCACACCGAAGTCACACCGAAGTCATACGTATTTTCTAAGGTTTGGGAGTTTGGTTCCTATTCGGAGAAGAATAAAAACAAGGCCACATTTGAAGTCGTGTTTTTGAAGCAGAGATTGTTCCTTTTCTATCTCCTAGTTGTGCGTAACAATTTCGAGCAAAATAAATAAAGCTGCAGATACACCGCAATCAGTTATAAAGATTATATTTGGGTACGGATGTAGATTTTTGATAACATCTGTTTCATCAAGCTATTGGACAACTCAAATAACACTTATTTTGAATGTTCTTTCTAAATTCTACTTTAATTAATTACTTGAATATATTTGGCAAATATGTGAGCTAATGCTATAGAAATCAAGTACCTAACTACTTGACTAACAAACGCTTTCTCTCCTATACATGCACCAGATTGTTATTTTGTCCTTAACCTGTTTAAAACACAAAATAGAAATGCGCTAAATTTGAAATGGTGATGTCACTTACTTAGGCTTGGAGTAGGGCGAAGACGGCGAGGACATCTTGTGGTTCCTGTTAGGGTGCGTATGTCGATTCGCGTTTGAGTCAAGGCCGCCGCCCGGCGATATCTTGCCGGCGAGTGCGTTCAGTGAGTGCAGCATGGCGGGCGGCGGCCGCTTAGTGCCGACGGGCCTGGTCACGGTGAAGACACGTCTCCGTTTGTCGAAAGTGCGGTCCTAGTTGATGCCTTATCTGCTGATAAGAGGCGCGGGGGCATACACGCCCCGCGCCTCATCGCCACCTGACACTGTCGCACACACACATATACATACACTCGCGAGTTTTTTTTACTAATGTTTGCTCCTTTAGGTCTCGATTCGGGTCAGCGTCCTGTCCGATCGGAGCATGTTCCCATCGTGATTTAAATAAAGATAACACTCGGTCTATTTCACAACTTAATCACTATTTTCAGTCCTGTAGCAGACAAAACTATAAGCTTTTGATGGCTATTGCGATATTTCACTGTCAGGCGTGTATTGCGATACTAACTTTTGCAGAGAACAATGTGATTGATGTCCCGGTTCACTAGTAGTTAGTATACGGTAGTCTTAGAGTATAGCATGAATAGTTCGTTTATTTCACTTGTCCGAATGACAGCATGGAAATATTATAAAGGATTTCGTTCAAAATATAGTTTTGAAGCTGAGAAAATTAAATGTTTTATTGGTAATTTATTTGTTAGAGTTAAGGCAAATAAGAATAAAATAATTAAAAAATCTGTGGACACTTCCTGTCGGCACTGAGCAGGAAGTGACTCACTCGACAAAAAGACGGTGCATGTGCCAAATAGGTCAATAAGCGCCTGAACAAAAAGTACAGCAACGCAGTTACGTTTGTCGTCTAATAATAATTTAAATGCAGGCGAATTGATAAATCGTTAGCAGTTGGCTCAATATGAAAATATTAAGTTGTATTTTGCATAGTAACTTTCCAAGCATGTATAAAATAGGATAATTTTTCTGGTGGTAAGATTCCTATGCAGGAATTCGTTTAGGTATAAGTGCCAGTGGCAGTAATTCTGCCATCAAGCATTAGTATGCAAACATTACTGTGTTTCAGTTCGAATGGAACTGATCGTTTGTGTGGTAAGTTATGAGAGCGGTGACACGCAGACATGTTCTGGGTGCCCACTGCGCATACGGCAGACAAGTTTTTCTTGAGAAGCCGCCATACGGCTTATCACAGTAGCGTGAGTTTTTCTGTTGGCAAGTAAGTTTTTAACCTCAACCGTATAAGACCCTCGTATTGAACCCTAATGTTCATTACATTACAAGAGTTTCACAGTTAATTCATAGTATCGGCCGATTGCCAAACGTCGAGTAGTTCTGTTGGCGTGCCAAACGTCTATGCTCTTATTTAGTACTTAAGATACTGTTTCAGTTCCGGCTTTTGTAAACAGGAAAGCTCGTAAGCTTAGATAAAATGTCGTCAGTAATTTTTTAACCTTGAATGGAGTTTTGTCTTTCCAGTCCGTCTACAATCGCCGAAACTTGGTAAAAAAGCAGGTCAAGACACAGATTTAGTAAAAGCATTCATACGAAGATATGTTTCGAAATTTTCGGGATTAAAAATATTTACTGTTTTTGCAGTCTCTGTTTGTTTCATTGTTTAAGAACGGCGCCTCACACTAGATTTTTTTCTGAATGGTAGGTGCGGTTTCATACTTGAATTACACTCAGACCAGGGACAATTATATATAGGCCATACCTAGACTCGTGCGGGAATCGTACTCGCGTACGCCGTAACGACGCGTTTAGCCCTTAGCTATTGCTTATATGAGTGATATTTTGTTCAGTAATAGGTAAGTCTTGGTAACACTTTGTCCATACTAATATTATAAATTCAAATAGTAACTCTCTCTGTCTCTCTGTCTGTTACCTTTTGACGGCTCAACCGATGAACCGATCTTGAGGAAATTCGGCACAGAGAAGCTTGCAATCTGGACACGGACACGGAAGACACCCGGAACATTGAAGAGTTCCCACGGTACCTTTAAAAACCTAAATCCACGCGGCAAAATCGCGGGCTTCAGTTATTTTAAAATAAGACTCCATTGATAACTACTAAGTAAATTATCAGTTTGATAACAGTCCACTGCTGGACATCCCAAGAAGTGAGGATTTGCAATAATTTTATTGGTGGAAGGATTCCTATGCAGGAATCCGTCTAGGTAGGTACCACCCCAGGGCCAGTTATTCTGCCGTGAAGTAGTAGTGTGCAAACATTACTGTGTTTCGGTCTGAAGGGCACTGTGAGCTAGCGTAATCACTGGGCATTTGAGACTTAAGAACTGATGTCTCATGGTGACGGGCGTAGTGCGGTGTCACACAGAAATATTCTGAGTGACACAGCATTTGTTGTGGGTGGACGTTGCACTTACCATCAGGTGAACTTTTTGCTCGTTTCATCACTTAATCCAATACACCACACTGCGCCCGTCACCCTGAGACATCAGTTCTTAAGTCTCAAATGCCCCGTGATTACGCTAGCTCACAGTGCCCTTCAAACCGAAAACCGAAACACAGTATTGTTTGCACACTACTGCTTCACGGCAGAATAACTGGCCCGTTTCATCTCTTTGTACAATAAAAAAAATAAATTGCCATGCTTGGTAGATGGAGTGGCGATTGCAGTACCGTACTACTAAATCGCATTGGTAGTTTCTATATTTAGCACTTAAACATGGTTACATCCTATCTATCCTTTATTCTAAGTGTGTTGCCGTGGTGATAAATATTATTTATATGAAATATGACATTTGACAGACTGGTTGCTAGGTAACTGATACCAGAAATACAAGTTATTGGGAACGGCCCTTAGTCGCCTTTCTAACAAGGTTAAAAGGTAAATTAGAACACACACAGTTATTAAACCAAATTTAGTTATAAATAAATATATTGTGTATAACATACGATATAACCCTGCATAACTTTATGTATAGCCAGAACGGAAGTAAGTGAGGAACAGAAAAAAACAAACGAGCTGATTGATATCTCGGTGTGACAGGCGCAATGCGATGCCACACAGAAATGTTCTAGGTGGCACAGCATTTGTTATGGGCAGACGTTGCACTTAGCATTAGGTGAACGTTATGCTCGTCTCGTCACTTTATTCAATAAAAAAAAGATCATATGAGGCAAGTGTGAATGGGGAAGCCGGTAAGGCCAGTAATGTAGGCGAACGTATAACGATCAGGAGGTCTATTGTGAAACTCTGGTAGGTTTCGGGATCGGTTTTATTTGATCCCGATTAACCAATGAATGAGCTTCAAATGTCAAAATAAAACTCAAAAAGTGAAGGGCCACGTCAAAAGTACTCTCAACCGCCGAGCTTGCATGAAAACACTTATGAAAGTAGATGAAGCGAAAGATGTGTGTCAGGATCGTTGCAAGTGGTAAGATGTGGTCTCTGCCTACCGCAATGGGAAAGAGTAGTAGCACTAAAGCTGTTTCTGTACATCGATATAACACGTCACTTTTCTTCCTTAATTATGATTTAAAGCGACTATAGTTTGTTTTGGCGTCTAGGTCAGTTTCTGAATCGTATTCTTCGCATTAGTAAACGTATATTAATTAGTCTGGCCTTATATACTGTTACATAAACTTTTCTTTTTTTCAACTTTTTAATTATATAACAGGTATATATTATTTTTTAAAACTTCTTTCGATTTTGTGTTCTTTCGTGTTCATTATCAAATTACAATGTAGAATGCGGTGTTAAAGAAAATAGGATTTCAGTGATCGCCTTGCAAAAGTGGGTATGGAGCCGTCGGTCATATTCCAGACACTTCAAAAGATTGGTATCAGCCGTATGTTCGTATATCGTACTATCAACAGATACAACACTTCCTCTGTTGAAGACCAGAAAAGATCGGGGCGGCCGCGTGCTGTTAGAACTACAAAGGGTGTTAATGCTGTTAAAGCCAGAATTCGTCGAAACCCCATTAGGAAGCAAAAAATCTTATCGCGACAAAAGAAGATTACCGCTAGGACTCTTTCGCGTATTATAAAACAAGATCAGGAGCTCGGTGCTTATCGTCGATATACAGGACATGTCCTAAATCAATCTTTACAATTAAAGAGAGTGGATCGATCAAAACGCCTTCTGTCGCGATACGCAGGTGAAAGGCACAGAAATATCCTCTTTACCGATGAAAAAATTTTCACGATTGAAGAACACTACTCGTCTGGATCACTGATCTGGAACACTACGTCTCGGATCATGTTGTGAAACCACTCAGCAATACATCTTTTAAAAATATACCGTGGACTTTCCAGCAAGCCTGGCTTGAAACCAACATTCCGGACTTTATAAGAGCTGAAGACTGGCCCTCATCTAGCCCAGACCTCAACCCCTTAGACTTAAAATTATGGTCTGTTTTAGAGGACGTGGCCTGCTCTAAACGACACGGTGACATTGAGTCTCTTAAAAAATCTTTGGAGCAAGCAGTGGCGAAATTTCCCTTGGAAACAGTGCGTAAATCCATAGAGTCGTGGCCAAACAGATTAAAGACCTGTGTAAAAGCCAAAAATGGCCATTTCGAATAGATTTTTTTTAAATTTTTTGCTGTGACTAATAAATATGTAGGTATAAATTTTAATAGTATTACACTACTTCATTAAAAAAAATGCATTTTCATTTGTAACAGAACTTATGGCCGGATTAGGTATATGCAAGAATTTTTAACTGACTATAAATACTTAAAAAATGTAACTTGTAAAATGTACCTATACTGTCACAAGAATTTTAAAGAGGAAAATTGAGGCCTTTTTATTATGAAATGGCACGGGCATATTGTGCATGAAAGGAGCGCGGACTTGAGGTACCGCCACTGTCGCAAATTATACGCGTTGCCTATTACGTGGACGTGGGGTGCCCAGCAATTAAGTTGCTGAATGTGGACAAAATTTTTTTGACTTAAAACTAAAATGTACGGTTTTGATTTTAAATAGATTAACAAACAAAGATTTGGGCTGTTCACGTATTAAAAGTTTACTATGACATATTTAGTCTGCTGGTGGTAATACCATCGCGTTGCCAGTTATTATGTTGTGAAGCAGTGTTGGGCAAACATTACTGTGTAATGACCTGAAGGGCACTGATATTTACTGGGCATATGAGACTTAAGAACAGATGTCTCAGGGTGACGGACGCAGTGCGGTGCCACACGGAAATATAATGGGCAGACATTGCATTGTATTTGTTTGTATCGTCAATATCTTGAATTTAAAAATCAGATATGAATTGACATTTAAAAAACTACAACGTACAAAACAATTTTTTATTATTATTAAGTATGATGAAATCTAATCTGTTCATGCTAGGGAAAGCGTATTAATCGTCAAATAATAGAACATAAAGATGTTAAATATTATACTTCATTTAAAAACTATCTATTATTATATAGATTTAGTCTAAATAACTGTATGTTATATATATATATTAATAAAATGATGTTTAAATTAAATTTCTGGAAAGAACTTATCCGATACTAACAACAAGCTTGGAGTCACTAAGTTGGCATAAATTGAAGGGGGTTTTTTATACTAAGCACGCGAAATCGACGACGTCACGAAAAGGGCGCGCACCCCTTTTAAACATTTCAGATATTTAACGAATGCGGTCGGCTGGGGAGAAAATTTTTCATGAATATATGTTTGATTGGCATATTTTATACTGGGCCTTCAGAAATGTTTAGGCTGATTATTACATCGTAATAAGTTTCGCGAAGGCTATCATAATTCGAGGGCTATGATTGTTTTAAATTATATCAACTCAATTCTCAAGATAATTCATATCCATTTGGATATAAACCAAGAACTGGATGTGTATAGTCGAAGACCGAGCTACCGTGCAGTGTGTAACGGATGTCTCAAACTCTATTTATAATTATGATTTATGTGAGTCAGTCTGGCACCGAGCCTCGACTAATAAACACGTGTCCATAGGAACATTATTATTCAGCACCCAAACGCCGCCCCGACATCGCCACCTTAAGTAACCTAGCGCGGAGAATAATGGTTATACAAAATCATAACGGATTAATGGTAAGGGTAACATACTTTTAGATGATCTAGCATACTCGTTATTAGCATTTTAATAATATCAATCCTCTTGGAGATTCACCTTACTCACCAAGGATGATTAATGATCTATAAAAATATGACTTATAAAATTTATATTTAATACTTATATAATTATACAAGTGGTATATTTATTATAAGTGGTGGCAAAAGAGAATCTATTATATCTTGATGTGGGCGTCTTAAAAGTCAAATACGAGTAAAGACAGGAACGTTTCGTGGTCTCAGATAGATGACAGAATGACTGTTTTATCACATCTCTCTCTTCTTCGTCAGCCTTGGAATGACCACTGCTGGATATTAGCCTCTCTCAATTCGGAATTTGATTTGCCGTGATCGCCGAGATTGGCGATTGCGGTACCAGAAACTTTGCACCTTAGACGTAACTTTATATATACGTACACGTACATACATACCGTTACGCATTTTTGCCAAATTCTTACTCCCCAATGCGTTCCCACGAACAGTATAGTGCCAGCATTGCATAATATAGCATTGTTCCGCACAAATAAAGACTTTCCGTACAATACTAGGGTATTGTCGCCTCTTACCACACCTCGGTAGAAAAGAGGTAGGTGCTTCTACTCTGCCGAACGCTTATTGCCTAAAACAATTTTAAATGTGCCAGAACTAAATTTAATTTATTACAGGCAGCTGTGTTTAATACAGTGTTAAAAGAGTGCGCACAATCAATCTATCCATGCCCGATGTAGCACGCATGCAATAAGATTGGAGGTAGTCTAGGATGATACGAGGAACATAATTAGACTCGAAAACCAGCAATTTGTGTTTGTTGGTTTTTTGGATGCACAAACGTTGGGTCCGGCTGTGAATTAAGTTTTGACTCGCAGCGGACTTAGGTGTTCTGACCACTAGGTCAAGCGGTCGTCACTTCGTACTCGTATTTCACCGATAATCATAACTCTTTTAAAATTGTATCTAGTCACCTTGTCCGGCAAATACGGTAGAGTACCGGGTACGCGATCCCAGCCTACGGTGCTGCTGCTGTCTCCTCTTGCTCCCTCAGAGATAGCAATATCCTACCTAATCCTTTTTTCTTCCTCTACGCCAAGCTAGTGGTTGCTGTGCCGATAGCTAGCTATAAGAATTTCAAATCGTACCGAAATTGCGGCGACTTAGTTCGCCACCCGTCACGTCTCGATTCCTACAGGGGCATAAAAGTGCTAGTATTGTGGTCTCAGCCTACTTGCCATATATGGAAAAAAGGGGTGATTGTATGTATGTATCAGTAGCCGTGAAGTTTGGCAAGCGTATTGACTAACTCAGTAAAATTTTATTCATTCATTCGGCTACTAGGCATACTCTACTTTTATTCACTTATGAGATGAAATAGGCAGGTGGATAAATCAAAATTACTTGATTAATCTGCTTTTGGACATAACAATATTATAGGTAAGTAGCGACTCCCCACTAAATGGAGCGACGACCTACATGGTTTTGCGGAAAGTCGATGAATGCAGGTGGCTCTGAAACTTGTTTTGTGGCAATCTATGGGAGATACTTATGTTCAGCGGAGGACTTGTGGCAAGCTGAAATGATGACGATGATTAAATATTAGCTTGTTTTGTTGGGTATGTAAAATAAATCATTAAAAACAAAAAAACGAGATTTTCATCTTTTAATAGAAACCACACATCTTTCTGACATGGTTTACTTCACTAAAATAATTGCAATGCTTATCAGAGATTTTCTGCAAAACAATGTACTTTCAAAGTGGGTTTCTTTTGAGAGTGAACAAAAAAAGTGAGAAAAAAAACCAAGATTCCTGTAAATACGGACGCAGATAGCACACTCCGTATCGCTGGTACAATTGCTACCGCATCCAGACAGATATGTTATCTGCGCTCCACAAACTGTACTCGTTTGACGGCGGACCCTGGCTTTGTAAGCCGAACGTCGCCTTGGAAGGGAATTTCATTAAATTTCATTCGCACAACTTTCGCCTTGCTCCGCGTGATGAGCTATTTTGTTTTGAATTTCGCATTTCGCGTTCAAAATTTTCCATTGTTATTTTGTAGTCACCGGCCGGTCTACTCTCTTTGAAAAACTATTGGGCCATTTTGATAGTTGTGGCGGAATAAGGGTTTAAATATTTTGAAGCGTTCCACTTTGTTTTATCAACGGCCTCTTAACGGTCTACTGCTTGACGTTGGTCTCTCCCAAGGTGGGAGGATTTGCGATTACGCAGAGAGGCAATACGTTCAGAGATCGATGAAGATTGTTATAACTCTAAATAATAAGTCAAATGTTACACGTACCGCTGAAAATTATGTGTAATCGCCGCGTGGTTGCGGCGTATGGCAATAGACCATGTCTCATTCTGAGCATATCGCAAACGTACACTGCGGGATATACAAATGACAGTATAATCAAGTCGATAAATAATTAACTGAAAATTACCGTACCAGAGTAGGAAAGTACTTACTTCGGTAATATTAAGCGAAGAGTGTTGGAAGGAAATCAAGTGTTTAAGGCCCTGCATAACTTTATGTGTAGGCAGAACATATCTAAAAAGGCACGGCTGGCTGTACATACTACCGGTTAGGACGAGAGAGTGCCTTTGTGTTTGCGCGTACAATTCTGGCACTATAATATCTCCTGCGCAGTTGACAACTCCCGACAATATTCGGAAGATATCGCCGTGGTCGAAATCGGCCAGGAGGACATAATCATAACTTTTATATAATTTTTTCTTAACTAGCTGTGCCCTCTGTGGTTCGTCCACGTAAAAAGCCGACCCGAATGGATGATATCCATATATATACTTCCCTATTTAAAACGAATTAGGAGGTTTAAATTTTTTTTCCGCGGAACCCTAATTATTTTTCTAAAATTAAAGAAGCATCAGTTACCGCTGTAATATTAGCTATCTGTCAGTGAAAGTCCCGTCAAAATCGATACAGCCGTTTCGGAGATAAGCTGGAACAAACAAACAGACAGACCGACAAAAAATTAAAAAATTGATATTTTACTTTGTCAGCTGTCAGATTCGGACGTTCCAGTGGTCATCAGCATTGAGTAAAAGGCTGTTATTTTGTAACTACAAACGGAAATTTCAATATTATTTATTTGTATAGCTGTATAACTAGTCTGGCCATAAATACTGTTACATAAAAACTTTTCTTTTTTCAACTTTTTAATTAATTTGAATTTGGAACACGTATTTTATTTTAAAAACTTCTTTCGATTTTGCAACATTTCACATATTTTTTCGTGTTCATTCTCAAATTACAATGTGGAATGGGGTGTCAAAGAAAATAGGATTGCAGTGATCGCCTTGCACAAAGTGGGTATGGAGTCTTCGGTCATATTCCAGACACTTCAAAATACTATCAACAGATACAACAACACTTCCTCTGTCGAAGACCAGAAAAGATCGGGGCGGCCGCGTGCTGTTAGAACTACAAAGGCTGGTAATGCTGTTAAAGCCAGAATTCGTCGAAACCCCATTAAGAAGCAAAAAATCTTATCGCGAGAAATGAAGATTTCCGCTAGGACTCTGTCGCGTATTATAAAACAAGACCTGAAGCTCGGTGCTTATCGTCGATATACAGGACATGCCTTAAATCAATCTTCACAATTAAAGAGAGTGGATCGATCAAAACGCCTTCTGTCGCGATATGCAGGTGAAAGGCACAGAAATATCCTCTTTACCGATGAAAAATTTTTTACGATTGAAGAACACTACAATAAGCAAAATGATAAAGTGTACGCTCACAGTTCTAAAGAAGCTGCTCAAGTGGTCGGAAAGGTACAACGTGGTCATCATCCTGCGTCAGTGATGGTTTGGTGGGGCGTGTCTTATCAAGGAGTCACAAAACTACGTTTTTGTGAAAAAGGAGTGAAAACTTCAGCCAAAGTGTATCAAGATACAGTCTTGGATCATGTTGTGAAACCACTCAGCAATACACTTTTTAAAAATATACCGTGGACTTTCCAGCAGGACTCTGCACCTGGTCACAAAGCACGAACTACCCAAGCCTGACTTGAAACCAACGTTCCGGCCTTTATAAGAGCTGAAGACTGGCCCTCATCTTGCCCAGACCTCAACCCTTTAGACTTCAAATTATGGTCAGTTTTAGAGGACATGGCCTGCTCTTAACGACACGGCGACATTGAGTCTAGATTAAATCCAATTCGAATAGAATATTTTTTTTATTTTTAGCTGAGACTAATAAATATGTTGGTATAAATGTTAATAGTATTACATTACTTCATTAAAAAATGCATTTTCATTTGTAACAGAACTTATGGCCTGAATAGGTATGTACAGTATTTATTTTTTTAAAGCAGAAAGTGACAATTATAGTGAACAGTTCACCTGATGGCAAGTGCAACGTCTGCTCATAACAAATGCTGTGTCACCCAGAACATTTCTGTTTCGAACCAAACTGCGTTCGACACCCTGAGCCCATTAATTACACAGGCTTTCAGTCCTTTCAAACAGAAGTACAGTAATGTTTTTGTGGTGGTAGGATTCCTATGCAGGAATCCGTCTAGGTAGGTACCACCCCAGGTCCAGTGAGGTGAAGTCACACAAAATGAAATGGTCCATATAGCTTGATACGAGTTGTCCATATTATTTTTGTTATAGTTTACCAAACTCCTAACAAGCCATCAACATAATATATTAGAACCGAAATTAGGGCTTCGGGAACATAGAGGAACGCCGAAGGCAGGAAAACATTGCCGAAAGGAAATTACGTTTCCGTGGCGCATGTACAGCGGCAGAGGTCGACGGCTGTTCCTAATTTACTGAATAATTACGCGTCGAGGTGTAGACGAAGCGTGGAGCGCCAGTGTGGCGACGCCTTTATATTGGAAATGTGTAGTGGCGCTTGGGCGTGAAAACGTTTGGCGTTTAAATTTCTTGTTACGAGACTTGTAGCGTTATGAGTTCATTTTGTTTCCAAGTTCAAAGGCGGTTCCAACGCGTTGCTTCCTTGTTGTTCTGTTTATAATGTATTTTATAAGAATGAAAGTACTTAGGGGTTCTGGAAAAAAAAAATAGTACGTACGTAAGATTTTGTAAGTACTTAACTTTTAGTTTATTTACAGTTACTGACCACTGCTAATTGAGGCCACGTAAGATCTGCCATCCTATCTATACCGGAGGTACCGGACGAAGTCAATCCAGCAAGTGCCAGAAAAAACTTCATTGCTTGCACCGTTGGCAGAAAAACTATCTGAAAAATCAAGTAAAGTAACAACATATAAATGTCTCACTATTGAGTACAGGCCTCTTCTCATCTGTGAGATGGGAAGAGTCCGCCATGCTGCTCTAGTGCATTACCATGTCCTCAAAATATGTTATTACAGCACTAAAAATTGCAGAACAAAGGTGCCGGATAGTCTTGTCACTTTTTGCTAAAAAAAAATAGACCACAATGAAGTAGCATGGCGGATTCTTTATGGCTCCGACAACTAATGTAAAATGGGAATAATCTTGTGACCAGCAGTAAGAATAGTTTATTCGATGACAGGTTGTTTCGACGTGTGGTGACAGCGTAAGAAAAATTTACCATCATATCTCTTCTGGTGGGTGTGCTTTTTTATATTTTTTTATTGAAATTAGTGTGGAAACTAAAAAAACGTTCACCTTATGGTAAGGCTAACGTTTGCCCATAACAAATGCTGCGTCGCCCAGAAAATCTGAGTGACACCACACTGCGTCCGTCACCCTGAGACATCAATTCTCAAATCTCATATGCCCAGTGATTACGCTAGCTCTTAGTCCCCTCCAAACCGAATCACAGTAATGTTTGAACGCTACTGCTTCACTTAAAGACAAGTAAGGGGAATCTCAACTAACTATACAGTAATAGAAAAATTATGATGATGTCCTGGCAGATTTCGACCACGGCGACAACTTCCGATTACACGATTTTGCACAAATGTTGGCTTCGACTGGGATTCTAACCTAAGACCCGAGGCATAAAGTCTGGCAATCTGACCACTAGGCCAAGCGGTGGTTAATAGAAAAATAAGAGGATGCTAAAAGAATTAATGAAATTGTTGTTTGTTATTATTATTAACATAGGATATTACACTCATAAGTTATTTTTATTTGTTGATACGTCCGCAGTCGTAGACAACTTTTCATAATAAAAACATGAATAATATAGTCGTTAACAGCTCGACATAATGTAAGCAACATCAAAGATTTCCTTTGCGACCGAAATATGTACAGAAAGAAATGACTTCTTAAAAAAATTAACTCCCCTCCCTCGCTAACACTTTGCTTGTATCTTTGTGTTTTTGTACAATTATTGGCTCCGGCTGGGATTCGAACCCAGGACCCGCGGCATTGTAGTAAAAAGTCATGTTTTTGATATTCTCGTTTTGTCTAAAATTCCATGTAGAAGACCTACGATTAACAATATACGATACTATAGATAGAGAAATATAGATAATATAGATACGATTAATATTACGATTAATAATAGAAAATATAAGAGTAATGATAAGATAAAAGCATAAGTTTTCATACCATAGTTCGTAAACCGAGAGGAGAACTAGTCCTTTCTAGATAGCAAATATTTTCTATACATTGTATCATTTGATTTCGCGTTTAGGGGTCTTCCCCTTATATGATGCATTATTTCACGCTTTGACTCGGCGGCCAATTAGGGGCGAATTTGGATGTTTGCTTTGAACATTAAATGAAGTCTCGGGGGAGAGATTAATTGGTTGAGTCATATTTCTTATATCTGTCCTCGCGTTGCCCGTAGAAACTATTGTAGAACATGCACAAACAGAATAGAGGATTATCATCAAAAATCTAAACGGGCTTACATGCAACCATTTAAGGAGGTCGTTACTACGCAATTTACCCTTAAATGGCAGCCAAGTTGAATAAACTAGTTAACGTGATGAAAAGTAAAGGTATTTAAATATTATTTATTTAAATGAAGTCCAATAAAAACTTTTTAGTTACTCTCATATCGGCCTAATATGCTATACTTTTGTTAATAACTAAGAACTGAATATAAGAGAAAGCAATCAAAACTTTTAGTTTATACTGGTGGTAGGATTTCTATGCAGGAATCCGTCTAGGTACCACCCCAGTGCCAGTTATTCTGCCGTGAAGTAGTAGTGTGCAAACATTACTGTGTTTCGGTTCGAAGGGCACTGAGAGCTCGCGTATCACTAGGCATATGAGATTAAAGAACTGATGTCTCTGGGTGACGAGCGCAGTGTGGTATCACACAGAAATGTTCTGATGACACAGCATTTGTTATGGGTAGACGTTGTAAATTTACAGTTTAATAAACTGTAAATTTACATTAGTTCTTAAAAACAACATTAGTTCTTAAAAAAATAAAATAGAATTGTCTATTTATGGTAATTTAAGATTCTGTTTTTAATACATTTCTTGTTGTATAACAAAATGTAACTAACATTTTTATCCGCCTGTCTGTACGATTTTATTTAAAATCACTGAAACTGAATAATTATTTATGTGTTAGGCTATACATTCATGTTACAAACAAGATTTCTAAGAATTTACAATACGCTGCTACTGCTATAGACGAAGGAAATTTCAACGTGAAAGCGAATAAATATTTTCAAAATATTTTACGAGATAACTCCATCAAAAATATTTCATCTTCCACATATTGTTTTCAATGTGCAGGACATAAATCGAATATTTATTATCCGTTTTATTGCTGCGCGAATGGAGGCCATAAAAGTGACACCGAAGCGAGAGGTAAACATTTTCCACAAAATATAATTTTTTGAATAAATTATATACTCGTAGAATCTTGTTTTAGATTCTTATAACAAAGGTAGAATTGCCGTGTAGCGGCGTTAGGGAATCTACCCAACTCTTCTAATGTATAGGAAGAAAGAAATAAATAAATAATCAATTCTTACGACTATTTATTCTCCGCACAGAGGAACATCATTAAGAAATGGTAAAAGATTGTAAAAAAAAAATGACAATAGAAATTTGAATGAAGGAAAGAAAGTTAATTTGCTAAGATCCGCATGTAAAATTTAAAATGGTGTATATAAGTTTTTGGGAGAACCTCTTTAAAAACTAGTTGATACACACCATTTTAAATTCTGCATGCGGATCTTAGCACATACGCCTTCTATCCTTTATTATAATGGATTTGCACAAAGTAACGCCTGATTCTATTAACTAAACGAAATTTGAGTTTATCGCCACCAAGTACAAAAACAAATTTTTATAATATTGAAATGTCAGGTCTATTTAATCCATTTGGGTGACAACCAGCAGCGTCTAAGGTGTAAAGTGTGATGATCTCCTCCTCGTCGAATATCGACCACGGCCGACAACTACCGAATACTGTCAAATGATATTATAGTGCCTCAAGTGCCCGTGCCGGATGTAACGCTAATGCGATAAGATGTTGTAAAGTATAATATAATGCGACAAATCATGTCGAGATGACTACAGCAAATCCTCTCAACGTTGGATGGGTGTCTTTTCCTACAGTGATGTTTAACAGCTGTAATGGTTACAAGTAAGATAAATCGATTTCCCCAAATTCAACATATGCACTTCAGCGTATCTCTCAGATAATATTATATAGTTCCTTGATATTAAACCTCATACAGCTTAAAAAGCTTTGGTTGTAATATAATGACATGTAAGGTATAATGATAGGTCGGCAGTAACATCGAATAGAAACCCTTTCATGGCTGTAAAGTACTACATTCTTAAGTCATTATTATCATCTAACCCTGTGCCGTGTGGTAGCGGCTTAAGAGAATCTACCACCCCATCTCTGGTGGGTGTCGTAAAAGTTGACAGAGAGGAAATAAAAACTAGGAGATGGGTAGCAGCATATTCCTGGAACACCTGAATAAAAAAGTGCAGTTGCACACCTGCCTGCCAAGCGTGGCAACTACGGGAAACCCCTCAAAATAAGAGCTACACACTTTTGTGGCAATCAATGGGGGAGGCTTATATTCAGCAGTATAGTAGCAATAGGCAGCAATGATGATGACGACGATGATAGGCCTGTAAATACTCTTTTGCGGGACATCAACAGCCTCTTCTAAAAATGGAGATTTCTTTCAATAGTCTCGTTTGGCAGGTAATTCACCTACCAGTCAGAAAACAGAAGTTCGATATACAAATGTAGTCAAAATAAAAAGGATCACCTTTCTAATAAGTCCAAACATCTTAGCAAACGCCAAACGTTTCATTACGATCCGGCGGGGATCGGAGACCAGTAGGGGTGTTAAGTGGGACGTGAGAAAGAGAGAGAGGGCGATGCTAGTTTCATTTGTTTATAAACTAGATCTCAAGTCAAACAGTTTCCGAGGCCGAGCTAACTGTTACTCTTGGTTTGCACTTAATTAACTAATATTTACATTGGAGAGTAGAAACAATTTCAGCCAGTGCACCTGCCGGTCGTACTGCGGCTTGGAATGTTGCCGTATTCCAAAACATACGGTTAGATTTTATTACCAACTGCGCTGCGGTTAAAAAGAAAAGTCTTTTGAAACCTATTCTTTTCGGTTTTATTCAATCCTTGTGTAATTCAGGATTAAAAATGGCAATCCAAATATATATATGAGGTTATTTGTTTTGTGCATCTGTGTGAGATATTTAATTGCAGTAAGAAACGGCAACAATAATTACTATTAAACGAGACGTCAGGGTAAGATAATTTAATGTCTGCATTAAAATTAATAAATAAATTACAAACATACATAAGATCACGACTGTATCCCATAAGGGGTAGTCAGAGACTGGACACTCACTGCAAAAACAGATGACTGCCACAATCCACGTTTCACCAAAACAATATAATGCACTTGGTGTGATCGGTGGTGAGCCCATCGCCATCATGCGCTGTTAGGTGCACAGTGCAGTTTAATTCCTTACTCGCCTTTTACGAGATCCATTGGATGAGATGGAGTGGTAGTATTTCTTTATCGAGCCGCCACCACACGGCAAAAAAAAAATTAACATATTAAAGATACAAATCTAGATAGGTACCACTCCAGGGTAAGTTATTCTGCCGTGAAGCAGTAGTCCGCAAATATTACTGTGTTTAGGTTAGAAGGGCACTGTGTTTAATCTCTGGGCGCATGAAACTGATGTGTCAGGGTCATGGGCGCAGTGTGGTGTCATAGAGAGATATTCTGGGTGACACAGCCTTCTGCGGGCAGACGTACCAGGTGAACGTTATGTAGTTTTATCAATTTATCCATTAAAAAAATCTTTTTGGATAAAGTTTACGACAATGCGGCTACATTGGGCAGTGTAAAACGATATTGTCTACATTCGAACAAATGTTCGAGGATAGTAAAATGCCTTATCTGCTTTATAAAATTTAATTTAGTATATTTTTCGAAATTTCGTCAGTGTATACCTTTGGCTACTTATTCTTTTTTCACATATATTTTTATTTTATGTTAGAGGAGGCAAACGTGCAAGCGGCTCGCCTGATGGTAAGTGATCACCGCCGCCCATGAACATCTACAATACCAGAGGAATAGCAGATGCGTTGCCGGCCTTTGAGGAAGGAATAGGCTCTTTTCTTGAATGTCCCTAAGTCGTATCGGTCCGGAAAAACCGCTGGCGGCAACAGATTCCATAAGGTGAGACAATGAGACATTCACCATATTTGTGTTGCCTGTGAAGCATTTATATTTAGTGACAACATTTCTTTCTTCCATTTAATAATTTAACGTACTTCAAAAATCCATTACGAATTTGTGACCCTATCGTAACCACCACCACCACCACCTACCACTCCATCTCATCCAATGGATCTCGTAACAGGCGAGTAAGGAATTAAACTGCACTGTGCACCCAACAGCGCATGGTGGCGATGGGCTCACCACCTATCACACCAAATGCATTATATTGTTTTAGTGAAACGTGGATTGTGGCAGTCATCTGTTTTTGCAGTGAGTGCCCAGTCTCTGACTACCCCTTATGGGATACAGTCGTGATCTTATATTATGTAATGTAATTTTATCGATTAAACTCGCGTATTACGAAATTTTTGGGAAATCACCAGATACGGAGTATCAGTAGGACAGATATTGAACGCTCGCTTAAAATGCTTAATGCATAGTTCGCTAGTGACCTGGGTCCGATCTCCGGTGTCAGCACTACTAAAAGTGTTGATTGCTATTTTATTTGCTGCTTTACAACGTACATGGCGGTGAAGGAAAACATCGTGAAGAAACCTGCATGTCTGAGAAATAAAAATTGTGAAGTCCGCATTTGAACAATCAAATCAAATCAGAAATAAGGAAAAGAAAGTGCTCAGCAGTGGGAACATTCAATTCATTCAACAACAATATTGAAAATGCATTTACTGAAATAACGAGTGCCGAAAACAAAAGAAATTCGAACAATGTACGCTGAAAAAGTCCAATTCAAACTAAACCGACCCGCAACTCAGCAGCACCACACTTGACTCAATCAAACACGAGACACGAAAAAACCGAGATCTCGTGGCTGCTGGGCTCTTATAAAATGTCACCTCATCAGACAATGTTCGCAGGTTGTGACGTTGCGGCAGTGAAAAACTTTCGTACGAGTAGGGTTGTACATTTTATGAATGTGAATTACTATTGCGTATTTTTTGTAAATTACCTTTAGGATTATAGGCTGGTAATTTTAAATGAATCTATTACTGGAATCACTATTGATCCTTGTGCTTTATCTTATCTTATTCCTACATTATTACTACATCTTTTTAATGATGCAATTGTGCATTATTTTTAAAATGACTTAAGGATCATTTCTTAATTGCCCGCTGGGTTTCTTGCTAGTTTTCCCAGGCTTTATTTGCGAACCAATGTAGTTTTAAAAAATGCCGTTCAATAAGTGTTGTGTAAATTATCTATGTTGAATAAAAATATTCTATTCTTATTATTTACTATAACAAAGCTAGACAGTTTGTATATTAAGAAATACTAATCCGATTAGAAAACTTATATTTGCATTAGTGAGTCCTTTTATTGAGAAATTTTCAAGGTTATAAAACTTTATGCTAAGACCTTGAGCCGCACGCTAAGTACCGAACGTTACCGAGATTTCACTGGTGGTAGGATTCCTATGCAGGAATCCGTCTAGGTAGGTACCACCCCAGGACCAGTTATTCTGCCGTGAAGCACTACGTGCAAACATTACTGTGTTTCGGTTTGAAGGGCACTGAGAGCCAGCATAGTCACTGGGCATATGAGACTTAAGAACTGATGTCTCAGGGTGACGGGCGCATTGTGGTGGCACACTGTTCTGGGTGATATAGAATTTTTTATGGTCAGACGTTGTACTTACCATCAGGTGAACATTTTGCTCGTTCCGTCACTTTTGTCAAATAAAAAAAAAGTAGTGGCAAACTATGGCTGCTGAGGTCAGCGAAGTACCATTCAGTATGGCGAAATCATGTGGTCGGTTTATTTTATGCGGGTGAGACTGCGGGAACTGCTAGTAACTTACGAAGGTGTGTGATATTCTTCGTGTCGTCTTGGCCTCGGTGATATGGCCTCGGTAATATGGCCACGATGACTGTTCCTGTTTAATAATCTGAAGCTGTCGTGCGGTGACGGAGTAGAAGAAACTGCCACTCCGTCTCATTCCGTGTGTGTCGTAAGAGTCGACGAATTCTCATAGTCGAATTATCAATTTTGAGAGGTGATGGAAAGACCATCTCAAAAAACCTAGACCGAATGAGGTGTCGGGCTGCAACGCCTCAGGTGCGAGCCATTTTGTAGTGAGATCGCCAAATAGCCTACCGAGCGTAGTGAGATCGCCAAATCGCCCGCCGAGCGTAGTGATAATAGCAAATTCCCATATCCAGCAGTGAATTGAGATCAGACTGATGACTATGTTTATGATTAGTGGTATGATAGATAATCACTCGTCTTTATGTTCCCGATTCTGTATTAAATCACGATGACTCTTACGATATGTTCAAACTGAAAATCAATAATCAATTTGGTTAGGTTTTCGAATTTATTTGATATCAATATTTATACTAACAAATTCATAATCTAAAGTAATCTTCTCATTTAATGTTTTATGCAAAAAGTAACAAAAGGTACCGAACACTCATCAAAATTCATAGATTACCGATAACGGTCTGACCTAAATCAATAATTGTACAAAATAGTTTTAAAAATATACTAAAACAGCGAACAAGAAAGTCGTTAAGGCTGCTAATTTATACCAGGACATTTATGGAAAGCGTTTGCAAAGTTTTATTACTACGAATTTATTTAACTTGAAAAATTCTTGAGACTTAAATTCGCTAAGACAAAGGCAATAACGATTGCCTTTATTAAACGTAAAATATTCACGAGTAAATACTTGTAAATTAAATGTATAAAATTATAGATCAGTTGACAACCCTGTAGTACCCCTTATCATTCTTTTCGACTCACTACAAGTCCAGGATTAACTGACAACCTCGTGCAGGATTTGCCGAGGCGTCCATTTTAATAAAGAATCCGCCATAGTGACATGATGATATACCCAGGTAAGTCTGTAAATTACAGTTAGATATAAAGAAAGAAACGGCTAGTTTTCGTCATTGTTAAGGTTAAGTCGACATCCGCGTAGGTCAGCAGTCAGCGTACTTATTTAGCCCTGGGTTAAAATCTCAGTGCAACACAATGTTAAAATTTAAAAAAAAATAAGAAAATTAGAAAAATTGATTTTCTGGTTTACATATATTGTGTGACAGATACAACATTTGTCTTAAAATGTACATAAAACCTCTGAATTTGCGCGCATATTTCGTCTCTAAATCCTTAACTGTGGTGTCGTAAAAAAATTGCTTCCACCTCATTTACGAGATTAGACTAAGATAAATGCCTGGAAAATTTTATGGTTTCTAACTACGACTAATAGCCGAATAAACATCTCAAATAATGAACCGAAAATACTCAAATCAGTGACGGGCTGAGGTGCGAGATGTCTGATCTACTAGAATACGAATCCGCCTAACAAATAGCGACTACATTCTTCTTGGTAACGGCCTTTGTTCAGTAGTGGACTAAGAACAGGCTGACTATGAACGAGTATTATTTTTAATAAAGAAAGGGAGACGACGCCTGTAAAACGAGGGGCAACGTCCACCCATAACAAACGCTGTATCATCCAGAACATTTATGTGTGGCACCACACTATCTCATATGCCCAGTAATTGCATTAACTCTCAGTGCCCTTCAAACCGAAACGCTGTAATGTTTGCACAGTACTGCTTCTCGGCAGAACAACTAGCCCTGGGGCGGTATCTACGTAGACGGACTCTTGCATAGGTATCATAACACCTGTAATGTATCCATTGTAGCCTGCATGTTCTCATAAAGAAGACGGCAATGCTGCTGTGGTCAGAATTGATCAGGAGATGTCATCATTATCACCATGTATTTAGTAGATTGAATCCGCTACTATACTATATAATTAAACGTAAACAGCCAAAGTGAGAATAAATCTTCTTTGTCTAATTCAGTCGGAAAGTTCGGGAAAAACATTATAGTAAAAACGAATTTCAAACTTTTTAAAATAGTTATATGCCATAAAGCAGAATGACTGTATATATTGGAAAGTTTTACATGAAAATATTATTTTTATAAATCAATGCCTTTAACTGATTTATGTTTGAACTGTTTGCAACTGTACGAATAACTCAGAAAGCACAGATTATTAAATGCATTTTCATACAGCGAATTACCGATATAAATAAAAGTGCTAGCTTTTATTTAAAAGATGTTGTTTTTTTTTTATAGAATAGGAGGCAAACGAGCAGGTGGCTCACGTGATGGTAAGTGATCACCGCCGCCCATGAACACCTACAATACCAGAGGAATAGCAGATGCGTTGCCGGCCTTTGAGAAAGGAATAGGCTCTTTTCTTGAAGGTCCCTAAGTCGTATCGGTCCGGAAAAACCGCTGACGGCAGAACATTCCATAAAGTGTTTGGCTTATAGACGTGTTACATATGTAATTGTTTATGATTGATGCGATTTGAAATTACTGAAAAAAAGCGGAAAGATGTTTTGATTTGATGATTAGAGCAATATATATAATACTGAGCAGCGCCCAGTTTATTGTGTAGGAACACTCATATATTTTTTAAATGTTTTTCTTGTTTTATTATTCAATAAACGTATTTCTTTCTTTCTTTAACCATCACAGTTTTCTTACTTTACCTTTAGTCTCAGGTAATCGTGCATATAATAAAATAGAATATTGTAGAGGATATCTTGAAATAGAGTTTTGTTTAAATATATTTATTTTCTGACGCATGAAATTCAAATTTCGTATGACAAATAGTATAGAGCCGTGGCAGCTCAGTAGCTAAGCGCTCGCTTTAAATTTCGTAGTAAGCGGGTGACCTAGGTTCGATTCCCGGTGCCGACACCACTGAATAGATAATTGCAATTTTAGATGCTGATTTGCCACTTTCCAGCGGTGAAGGAAATCATCGTGAGGTAACCTGCATGTCTGTCAAATTATAAATATTTCGAAGATATGCGAAGTCCGCCCACCCGCATTGGAGCAACGTTGCGGACTCTTCCCGGCACAAAAACCCTCCCAGAAATGAGAGGAGGCCTGCGTCAGCAGTGAGACATTTATAGCCTGTTATTTTCGTTTCTTACTTGCTTAAAAAGAGATGCAAAGTTATTTATTCACGTATACATATAAAGATGATATTTAATAACGTTCAAGAATATAAGTTTTATAAAATTAATGTTAAAAATGTGTGGTAGCGGCCTAAGAGAATCTACCACCCCATCTCATCCCGAACATCTGAATAAATAAACTGCGGTTGCCAACCCGTCTGCCGAGCGTGGCAACTATGGCAAGATCCCCCCAAAACGAGAGCTACAAACTTTTGTGGCAATCTATGAGGGAGGCCTATGTTCAGCAGTGGACTATTGATAGGCTGAAACGACGAATGTTAAAAAATCTGTAAATCGTATACTTTACAGTATAGCACACTATGCAAATTACTCTTTATTTATTTATTTATTATCTCTTAGAATAACCCTTCACTTATACTCAAATTGAAAGCGATTCAGAAATTAACTACCATTTTAAAGGTAGCGTTTAGGTTACATGAAGTTGGAAACAGATCATAGCGAACGCAGCTCACAAACATACCGCAGAAGGGGCAGACACTAAAATTGTCTCTGCATTGCCAACAGAATCTTGTTAAAGTTGCCGTACCACTCCCATTTGTTTAACTTTATTCCCCTAGTTCGCTCGATTCGGATGCGGAATCGTCCAGGGAATTTGCCCAGAATTGCGCGCGAGCCCAACTTAAAAGTAGAACGTAGTCCGTTGTGTTAGAAGTCTAACACAACGGACTACTTAAATTTATATTGTTCAAGTTTCGATAACTTTTTGCCAGTTACGAGCGACCGAACATTGTGCACGGGGCGTGCACTTTTCTAAAGTGCGATTTTGGAACTGTTCTGGTGCCGTTTCTAATTTATCGCTCCTATTTTGGTCACCGGCCAGTTGCTATCACAATGTGCTACGGTACAAAGTTTACAACTAACAGTGCTTTTGGTAGCACGTTCAGAAGAATTGTTTTATTTTTGAAACATATTTTAACGTTATTTCTTTGTTTCTGCTGCAGTATGTTTCTAATTAATATTACTAAATTATTAATTAATTAATATTACTAATAATTTAATATTACTCTAAAATTTTCAGAATAAACTAATCTAAATTGGATATAATTTATTAAAATGTATTTTGCGTCAATGTAATTGGGCGTGTGGTGGCGGCTCGTTAAAAGAATACTACCACTCCATCTCATCCAATGGATCTCGTAAAAGGCGAGTAAGGAATTAAACTGCACTGTGCATCCAACAGCGCATGGTGGCGATGGGCTCACCACCTATCTCACCAAGTGCATTATATTGTTTTGGTGAAACGTGGATTGTGGCAGTCATCTGTTTTTGCAGTGAGTGCCCAGTCTCTGACTACCCCTTATGGGATACAGTCGCGATCTTATGTATGTATGTTTGCGTCAATAATATGACATCAATGTCACAAGAGCACACATGGTTGATTATTATCGAGGTGCCTGCGAATAGCTAATAGCTAATATCGTAATTAAATGAAGCCACCGGCCCCGGGAGTTCACTGTCGTAAAATTGATAAAGTTTCCACGAAAACTCACTAGCCAGTCGCAAGCTCAGTTCAAAGTCCCGAACTGGGAGATCAATTTTAATGTTAGACGTACCTAGTTACATTCAATGTATCCAAAGTTTCTGAATAATTTGAACGTTCTGCAGCGATAAAGTACTAGCCTGGTCTCTGTGTCTGAGCACAGCGTATATAACTGACGACTTTAATAACGTCGCCTTGGATAAAAATACTGGAAAATTTTTCCTAAGAAAACAGTACATCAAATGGTCTTTTATTGACAAGAGTTATCCATATTTTTTGTATATTGTACAACTATCTAATAATTCAAGATTTCGAGAAAAAAATTAATCAGGATGTAGTCCAAGTAGCTCCAATTGTATACGTCAAATTTACGTATATTAGGAAATTACTGTCTTTCACTAGTCCACTACTGAACATAGGCCTCCCCTATACATTGTCAGAAGTCAGTAGCACTTGTTTTGGGATTTTGCCATATTTGCCATATTTGCATACCATATTTGCCTATTGCCCTCGTCGGGCGGGTTGGCAACCGCAGTCTATTTTTTCAGATGTTCCAGGAAGATGCCGCTGCCCATCTCCTGGTTTTTCATTTTCCCTCTGTCGACTTTTACGACACCCACGGGATGAGATGAAATTACTGTGTAAACGGCGACAAGTAGAATACCGTGCCGTTTTAAAGCGGTAGGAGTCCAGCATAACCTTTTCGTTGCCCCGCGACGGAGAGGGTATTCCATGAAGGTTTTCCCACAAAAAAGGGTACTCTTAACCTAATCTTTGCAAAGAACGTAAGATTTTAATGACCCAGTGATAACTAAACCATTAGCGTTGGAAAGAAATTTGATAGAAAGAAAGACTTTATCCATGACTACAACCCAACGTATATGAGATTGTTTTTTATTGGAAAAAGTGACGTAACGAGCAAAACCACCAGATGGTAAGTACAACGTCTGCCCATAAATGCTGCGTCACTCAGAATATTTCTGTGTGACACCACACTGCGCCCGTTACCCTGAGACGTCTGTTCTTAAGTCTCATATGCCCAGTATTTACGCTAGCTCTCAGTGCCTTTCTAAATGTACGAAACAGTAATGTTTGCACACTACTGCTTCACAGTAGTATGTCTTGTCCTAGCGTGGACCTAACTAGACGGATTCCTGCAAAGGAATCCTACCACCAGTGAATAATAATGACAAAAAACAAGTAACAATGTACACCAATATATACGTTGGGTTGTAGCAATGAAAAGGCTGTCGCATAATGCTGATACGACTTTTTATACTGTTTTCTGTACATTTCAATACTTTCAAAGATCATAGATTGAATAGCCACACTGAAGTTTCATATACCTGTGTAATACCTTAATTAAAGCTAAACGAATCAGTATCTAGTAAACTAATCCTCGCAAAATGGGAGCTTCAAACTTTTGCAGTAATCTATGGGGGAGGCATATGTTCAGCAGTGGACTAGTGATAGGCTGATGTGACGAATCAATGTAGGCTCCGTTTATCTGGCCTAAGCCCTAAAGTCCTCATACAGAGATTTCAGCTCCACAACAGTCAACCACAGTTCAACCCCCTACACCCTATCACCATGAGTCTCATAGCCGACGATAGGGGCAGAACAACTATCACAAATATGTCAAACGTGTAAAACTAAAAATACATGTAGCGGCAACGGGAAGCAGCGTCTAGGATCGAAAGGTTTTAAACGCTAATCGTCAAATCGTTTCCCAAGTGTGGCAATTACTGTAAATTCTCCAAATCCCCTCCTTGGGAGAGGACTATTCTTAGCAGTGAATAGTTTCCAGACTGGTAATGATTCTGTTATTATAAAGCATTTATTACTTAATGCAGAGTAATCGACGACCATGTGGAATTGCGGTCAGAACATGACTTAGTCCTAAGTTCGAATCCCGACCGGAGACATACATATAAATCGTTGGCTTTCCCTCAAAAGTAGAAGCTATTATGGGCGTTACGAGATCCTCTAATATTACAGAGTTGCGGAATTTTTTTGGGTGTATTGAATTTTTATGCCAAATTCGTAAGAAAGATAATTGTTAGATTAATTCCGTTGCATGAAGAGAGATAAACCTTGGTATTGGTCAATGGGATGCGAAAGGGCTTTAATTATTACATACATACATACATAAGATCACGACTGCAAAAACAGATGACTGCCACAATCCACGTTTCACCAAAACTATAATGCACTTGATGTGATAGGTGGTGAGCCCATCGCCACCATGCGCTGTTGGGTGCACAGTGCAGTTTAATTCCTAACTCGCCTTTTACGAGATCCATTGGATGAGATGGAGTGGTAGTATTCTTTTAACGAGCCGCCACCACACGGCTTTAATTATTAGCGCATTATTATCCGATAAAAACGTTAATTGCGATGCAAGCGCAGGGGTAAGGGATGTTTTTGCTTATGCGTCACGTACACTTGGAGAAAAACTACTGGCAAAGACGTCGAGAAGCACTTAAAATTATATTTTGTATTAATAGGTGTCACCGATATTTATATAGGCGACATTTCACATTGCGTGCAGATCAAAAATCACTTGTGAAAACAATTTTCGTCCCCTATACTGGTATTCCATAGGTAGGATTATTTTATATAATGCGATTATTATCGTCCACCACATGCAGCGACCCATCCTTTTAATATTGAGTACATGAGTACCAACCAGAACGTGGCGGGTCTGTTTGTGTCGTGCAGGTGAAATGTATGTCTGCAGAACGTACACCAGATCCAAAAAAAATTGTAGCGCATCCATCGTTTGTAAATTAAAAAAAAATCAGCTACTAAACTCTGTAAAGGAACTTGTGCGGAAATTGCACTTGCAGTCTTTTTTACATAAACTAATTAATCGGGCAAATTTAAATAAACTCGCGACGGGTACTGTAAAAGACGGCAAGGAAGATCTGCAGCGATAAGTCGTTTTTTTCCGGTCAAATGAATGGAAGTTTAATTAAAGAGTCGTTAATTAAGGTGGCTAAAGGATGCCTCGCAGTTTTAAGCTTTTTCAATATGTCTTCTTTTTTTTTCTCTCGTTAACCTCGTTGAAATTCTCGAGTACGAATCCCCGTGTTTAATTTGTTAATTAAAAAATGAGTGTTACGGTTTCGAGTGTACCTGCCAGTGCTCATCTGATTATCATACTTAATTGTAATTTCACTTAAAGTAAGTTATGGTGTTTAAATTAAGAATACGCACACTAATTACAAATAATGAATATTTGAGCACAATCATTTTTTAGTTATTCATTAGTTCGATTTCTTACGATATTTCCGAAACTACAAATAATTTAAATTTGCCTTACATATTCCTTTCCAGACATTAAGAAAGGATTTTACGATCATTTACTCCTAAATGTGTAAACGGACTGGTGCTGTTTTTCTCTATACGTAACAATAACTTCCACGCGAAGCCGGGGTCAGTTACTTTTAATTTAACTTAGATAAAGTTAGTGTCCATAAAGGTTGTTTATCAGCGAATACGCAAGTCTAATTAAAATCTATCACATAATTTCCTTAGTGCCCAAAGTATCGTTTAAAGGAATCCAGCAATTCATTAGTGACAATCATTTTGCTTAATCTCGGAGTGTTTTATCTTCAGCAGCGGACTGTAATAGGCTGAGACTGAATGAAGAAATTTCATGAGAATACAGTGATCGATAAACACGTCCAAAGATGTAATAGTTATGGTTTTACTATAGCAAAACATGTGGTGGCGGCTTAGGAGAATCTACCACCTCATCTCATCTCGCGGTTGTCGTTAAAGTCGACAGTGGAAAAATAAAAACCAGAAGATGAGCGGCGGCATCTTCTTGGAACATCTGAATAAATAAACTGCGAATGCCAATTTCATGGTTCAACCGCTGAACCAATCTTGAAGAAATTCGGCACAGAGATAGCTTGCATTCTGAGGTGGACATAGGATACTTTTTATCCCGGAAAATAAAATATTTTCCACGGGATATTTAAAAAACCTGTATCCGTGAGGTCGAGGTCGCGGGAACCGACATTATAAAAGTAAATTACTTAACGAGCAAATTATTTTCAATTTCGAAAGAAGCGACATTGTTAAATATGAACGTTAATAACTCGTACAAGTCTTAAACGAAGCAATATCCTTTAAATTAAAAGCAGCACTAGACGCAAAACGTTCTTCTACCCATTGCAAAAACTAATCTACAGGCTCTCTCCGTAACGACGCGGCCCGCTGATCTACGAATAGTGCACCTCGTTAGTATAATGGCAGTATTAATTGCCACCCGTATTGTTTGCTGTAGGGGGCCCGGGTCTGGATTAATGGTCGTCCGACACCTCGGGTAAGATAGGAAGATACTGCGACGGGTCGAGTCCACTTGACTCACTGCCGGAGACGCAAAAACTTCAACTTGTACTTATGTTACGGAAATATACGTCTCACATTGTATAAAATATATGTATTTAAGATTTATTATAAGTCATGATTATTAGATATGGCTTCTAATTCTTCTTTTATTTTTGAGCGGATATTAATGGAGGGATGCTTAGATGGTTTGGACACGTAGAGACGATGGATGAAAGAAGATTGACGAAACAGATTTATGAGGCGATCTTGAATGTGCAAACCGGTGAGAATCGACGTAGGCCAACGTATCACGATCAGATCAAATACGCTGTATAAAAAGGCCACTTCAAAAATACCCGCAACCGACGAGCTATTATGAAAAGATGATGAAACTAGAAGAAGCGAAATATGTGTGTCGTGATCGTAACAAGTGGAAAGATGTAGTCTCTGCCTACACCAAAAGTGAAACAGGCGTGACTATATATAATGTGTGTACTAATGATTCTGTCTGATTATTATTTTGTGCCAGCAATCTATAGGGGAAGCCTATCTTCAGCAGTGTAATAGTGATAGGCCGAAATGATGATGATGATTATTTTACATACATACATACATAAGATCACGACTGTATCCCATAAGGGGTAGTCAGACACAACAGATGACTGCCACAATCCACGTTTCACCAAAACAATATAATGCACTTGGTGTGATAGGTGGTGAGCCCATCGCTACCATGCGCTGCTGGGTGCACAGTGCAGTTTAATTCCTTACTCGCCTTTTACGAGATCCATTGGATGAGATGGAGTGGTAGTATTCTTTTAACGAGCCGCCACCACACGGCTCAATTTATTATTTTGATTATTTTAATGTTATATTAATATGAATCATTAAACAATCACAACAGGGGTCAGATTCTGATTGGTTGTACAAAGTATTAGGTAACAAGCCGAAAGGCGGTGAAAGTATCAATCAATAAAGTAACTGGTGGTAGGATTCCTATGCAGGAATCCGTCTAGGTAGGTACCACCCCAGGGCCAGGTTATTCTGCCGTGAAGCAGTAGTGTGCAAACATTGCTGTGTTTCGGTTTGAAGGGCACTGTGAGCTAGCGTAATCACTGGGCATATGAGACTTAAGAACTGATGTCTCAGGGTGACGGGCACAGTGTGGTGTCACACAGTAATTTTCTGGGCGACACAGCATTCGTTATGGGCAGACGTTACACTTACCATCAGGTGAACGTATTGCTCGTTCCGTCACTTTTATGAAATAAAAAAAAACTTTTACTGTAAGGTCACATACGAAATCGCAAAAAAATTATCAGCCGTTTCAAAATAAAATAAAAACCTACTAGACAAAAATATATGGAGCTACTGAATTACTCCTAAAAAATAAGTGGCACTGCGGAGCTACCTATGTAGACGGATTTCTGCATAGCAAGGATCTAATTTATACACTCACTAGCTGAAGTCCGCGACTACATCTAATCGTCGATTTAGATTTTTTTCAAAATATCTTGGACTTTCCGAAAGAAGATTTCAGCGTATATTACATCGCCAAAACATTTACATATTTTTTTTATTCTGTAAAGTGACGAAACGAGCAAAACTTTCCCTGATGATAAGTGCAACGTCCGCCCATTACAAATGCTGTGTCACCCAGAATATTTCTGTGTGACACCACACTGCGCCCGTCACCCCGAGACATTAGTTCTTAAGTCTCAAATGCCCAGTGATTACGCTAGCTCACAGTGCCCTGAAGGCTGAAGTTTGAAAACCGAAACACTAATGTTTGCACACTGCTGCTTCACGGCAGAATAACTGGCCCTGGGGTGGTACCTACCTGGACGGATTCCTGCATAGGAATTGCACGTGTACGTTCCCGCTTGCTATATATACTATTTACCAAACACTATGTAAAGATGCCTTAATTTTTTTTAATTTATCACAGCAGTGTACAGAGGTATTTGCGATAAGGCTATTAGAAATTGTATAAAAACTTGTTCGGACATTGGTATTTCTGATCAGCAACATGAGCCATTAAGTTCAATTCAGAGCACACTAGTCTCCCAAGTTGGTAGGATATTTTGTCATAATCGCTACGATGGGAAGACGGTTTGCCGATTGCAGTAACAAGAGTCTAAGCATCTTTGACGGTTAACTGACCAATTTATAGGGAAGTGCCAATGTACACATCCAATAACCAAATAATTACAAATCTTTTTAAGTGGAAAGTAACTTACCACTTCTTCACAGCACTTATTTTGAAGAAGTTTCATAGTAAAGAATATTATTATATTGGGCTAATCGCTCGCTCATAGTAGAAGAATAATTATTTGTATGCATTTTGCTAGTAACAATAAACACATTTTCTTTATTTCTTTAAATTTCATAGTACGCGAGTAACCTCGGTGGGTGTGTATAGGCTGGTCTAGGAAAACATCGTGACTGAGAATAAAAAAAATTATCGAAGACATTTACTGTGTTTACTTCCGGTTCCAAAAACCCTGTCACAAAACAACAGAACCAAACCCTAAAACCCAACAATTTTTGTTTTTCACAAATGTTGGCTTCGGATGGGATTCGAACCCAGGACCAGCGACGTAGAAGTCAGGTACGTTAATCACTAGGCCACGCGGTCGTAAATTATGATTAAGTTCTGTTGATGGGATCCATGCGAAAATCACGAAACTCTTAAATTCGAATAAGCAAGTTTGGAGCCGCTGTGTGGAAATCGGTTTTTTGATTAAATAATTAGTAAAGAATATTGTTTACTTTCTGGGATTCTGATATTCTTACACGGTGGAGTAAAGCCAAAAACAACAACATATTATGTAAAAGCAGTTTAAGTCAAAGACTCATAATGGTTGCATTTAGTTAAGATTTAGTACAAACAAGAATGTCAAATTCCTATAACCAAATCAAAAAAATCAAAAAGCAATTCGTGAATAGAAATCTACCACTTTACATAATCCACTCGCAAAGTATTAAGTACTTATATCAAAGGTAACACTTATCCACTTTCTCCGGCAACTGTTTACATTACCCGGGGCGACTTTCCAGAAATAAGGGGAAAAGAAAATAAGTTGTTTTTTTTTCTTCCAACATTATGTAGATGTGTCCTCCAGAATTACTTTTTTAAGCAATAAACGGACTTGGACCCTGAGTAAAAATCTTCTCGCAAGGAATTGTGAGAAACGGAAAAACCCTGGCCCAAGTTAGAAGAGAAACAATCGGGAACAGATTTAAAAGTATTTTAGAAATATGTAATTAACACACTCATTGGCTTACGTTGTGTGAACAAAATAAAATTTATTTCTTTTAAATATGATAGTTTTTTGTTATAGAAAACTAGCTGATGCCCGCGACTTCGTCCGCGTGGATATAGGAATTTTTATATATCCCGTTGGAACTATTTGATTTTTCGCAATAAAAAGTATCCTATGTCCGTCTCCAAGATGCAAGCTATCTCTGTGCCGAATTTCGTCAAGATCTGTTCGACGATTGAGCTGTGAAAAGTTAACAAATAGACAGAGTGACAGAGAGAGATATTTCCGCATTTATAATGTTGCCTAGCCCTTTAGCAAGTACGGCTGTAAGTATAAAGTATTACTGTAGTTTTGAAGTATTAGCGATAGTTGTATTTTATATAAATTTCGTTGATTTCAATATATGATGCAATTATAAATATTTTAAAAAGAGTTTTTTTTCCCTAGGTTTTCTTCGTGTTTTCATGTAGTGTATTGTTCATATTAAAATGATACAAAACTGAATGTTCAGTAAATATTCTGAAATGAAATTCGTCCATACAAAAACAAAACCGTTTTCGCATTCGACTTTGGGGCGCCCTGTCCATAAAGTGGAGAAATGTCACGGATCGTGTTAGTACACTCGCTGGTTATTCTAACTTACACCAAATGTCATCCGAAGGGCGGGAACCGTGATAATGGTTATGGCAAAAGTTCGCCATTTTAACTGTCCTATTCGGTAGCCGCGCGAAATGGCGACAATGGAGACGGGCGACAATTTGTTCCGAACGACTGTTAGTCGAGTTGGTGAGATTGGATGTTATTGCCGGCGTCGATTGCGAGTTTTCACTTCTTCGTCGAGTTTTCGTGTTGTGTGATATCTTAACTCGGAAACTTTTCAACCAGCGCTACAATTAAAACATGTTTCTGCCTTTAATAAAACTAATTGATGGATTATAAACAGTTCAGTTTTAACTATAAATAGTTGACAGATGGTAAAAACTGACTTATCTTCTTCGGCGGCTTGAAAAATGTAATAGTGGAAGCCCGCTTCAAGATATCGCTATAAAGCTAAAATATAAACTATGTCATCGGGACATCTGTCACTTCAGTTTCCCCGTGACCATGGGTGCTGTAAAACACTCGAAACGTCACGTTATGAATATTAAAAAATCAAACGCGATAAAATCCGTAAAATTAGTTTTATTAAATGTGTAATATTCGCGTAGAAATAATTATTTTTGTAGTTTACTTTGAAATTAAACTTTTAACATCGTTTCCAGAGAACATGTAAGTGTGATTAAATTTTACAACGACTCTTTAAACATTAATGAGTTATTCTTATTTGAACTGATTTTTTCATTTTGTAATAATTTCACTTATTTGAATAAACTTAAACTTAAAAACCGTTATAATCTGTTTTCGAATTTCTTATCTAATCATTTTGTATATTACTAAAGTGACACAAAGTAGTTTTTTACGTATTTTAAGTTACGTCGTAAAGTTTGTAAATGTATTTTGGCTTTAATAAAACCATTAAAATATGATGTTTATTAATAAGAAATTATTACTAAGCAAAAATAAATAATTTGATATGTCCACACGTAAAATAAAGTGCTTGTCTTCACCTACTTTAAAATCTATTATCACTATTTATTTATTATTAAGAAACTAACCAGAAGCGCAAATCGTTCAATGTAAGGGCAACGTCAGCCCATAAGAAATGCTGCACACACTCAAATGTCCAGTAAAATTACTCCAGATAACAACACCTTTCAGATCGAAACGCAGTAATGTTTGAACACCACTGTTTGACGGCAGAATAACTGCCACTGCGGTGGTAGTGGTGGCACGTATTCTGCATAGGAATCTTACCATTAGTGCAATATACTTACGATACCAACAGATGAGATGAGGTGGTAGATTTTCTTAGTATAGTTATATTATTTCTAGGATTTTAGTAAAGAAATGCCCTATTCTGTTAACAAACAGTGTATAGTTATACATGCCAAAATTTTAAAGCCGTAACTACTACTGAATGATTTCCTTCTTTACTACTTCTGGTATTTATAACTAAACTAAAGTCGCAAATTGGCTTCTCTGTTACGTTTAGAAGCTTTTTATACATTGTAGAAGGAGACAAGACGAGCAAAACGTTCACATGATGTTAAGTGCAACGTCCGTCCATAAAATAGGCAGTTTTTTCATGTTTCTGTGTGGCGAAACCACACTGCATCCCGTCACTGAGGCATCAGTTATTAGGTCTCATAGGCCCAGTGATACCTTCAGATCGAATCATAATAATGTTTGCCCACAATTGCTTTACAGCAGAATACTCGGCCCTGCGGTGTTACCTACATGGATTCCTGCAAAGGAACCATCAGTAGACACACATTAACGACAGTTAAGTACTTCCAAGTAGAATAGGACGTATTCTGTCCTTGCTGAAATATTACGTATCCATAATAATAATGACTGACATTGGTAAAAATACGAAATAAGTAAATAACGTGCTTAGCATTAATGAATACCGTATTTTAGAATAATACTCGGTCGGTAGAACGTTCGAGAATGCTTCAGATGGATTTGGATTGTTTGCGTTTTGCTTCTTAATTTTCACTCTTCAAAAGTCTCCACGCTTCGTCGTTGGCATGCTGCCGAGTGATTGAAGTGTTCTTTATTCGCAATTATTGCATTGTCGAGAAATCATTAATTTTAAAAGGAAATAATATCTATTTTCCGATAAAACGACAAAAGTAAAAGTTAAATGTTTAATTTACCATTTAAATTATTTCACGCTTTTATTACTCGTAAGTTAACAACTTTGAAAATTAATTTGTTCGTCTTACAGTCGAGTTCGTCTAAAGAATAAGCGTTAAAGTAAATGATGTTTTAGTGATTATATGGCATATAAAACTACAATCCATAACTTTTTAGGATTTTTGAACAATAATTACTCTCAACAGTCTTTATGTTTATATATTATTATGTCTATGAAAATAATAAATATGACTAGATTTAGTTTTTTTTTTTATTTCATAAAAGTGACGGAAATAGCAAAACGACTAAACGAACTAGCGAAACACAGTAATGTTTGCACACAACTGATTCACGGCAGAATAATTGGCCCTGGGGTGGACCTACCTAGACGGATTCCTGCATGGGAATCCTACCACCGTTGATTGTCGTTATAAATTTTTGGTCATTCTTTGCAATAGAAAAGTTACATTTAATACAGATTGTATATATAATCAGTATGTAATCAGTTTCAAGGTCACCGATAGCTACTGTAATTACTACACAGAAATGTTCTGGGTGACGCAGCATTTTAGCTCTGGGCATATGACACCTAAGATTTGATGTCTCAAGGTGACGGGCGCAGTGTGGTGCCACATAGGAATGGTTTGGGTGACACGGCATTTGGTATGGGTAGACGTTGCACCATCAGATCCACGTTCAGCTCGTTTCTTCACTTACAAAAAAAAGCATGCACAATGTATACCAATAATAGAATACTTATTCCTGTGATGATTCAGCCAATTTACTTAGACAGAGCTCGCGAACTTTCATTTTGAATATGTAGCGATTTTTTGCTGTCCTGGTTTCGAGAGGGTGAGTGTTCCAAAGAACAGATTGTACAAACAATAATAATATAATTTTTTTACGATTAAATATTACCGAAGGTTGATTCTGAAATCTATTTTCTTAATTACAAGCTTGACCTTTTTCTGATAACATAAAGGATCATGACAATATGTAATAACAATAATGCGAGACATAAAGCCATATCGACTTCCCGGGGGAGTGCTCAGTGCTTGGAACTCCACTTATTATTACGGCAATGCTTAAATTCCTTTCGCAAGTTCCCCCTGGAATTGTTCAAGCAATAGAATAAGGAATATGGCGTCGATAACAGAATCATATTGATAATATTGGATGATAAAAGAAAAGTGTTCTCGTGCTGTTACGGAATAAAATGCAATCCCTTTTTCCTTGTACAAGTTTTAATGACTTTTGTGCTGCTAATAATGTAACAATGTAAATCTCCAGAAGTGGTTTGTTTAAGGGTCGATCCTAATGAACTGCTGCTGTGTGTGAATTTAGTCATTTGTAATGCGAACTTTTTATTATTTTGTTCTGCAATTTTTTTCTTTTTTTAATTTGGCCCACAGCATTTCGTCGGTACCTACTGTGAGTGCGTCTTACGTTAAAAATTCATGTGCACAAAACAACCTAACTCGAAAACGAACGATTTGTGTCTTTACTCGAATCGTTGCCTTCCACCGGATTTCTATCCCGGGATCCGCGGTGTGTGTTAACGTAAACCTTACTTAATTATACCACTTTTTTTAAATTAATTTTTTTATTTCATAAAGTGACGAAACGAGCAAAACGTTCATCTGATGGTAAGTGCAGCGTCTGCCCACAACAAATGCTGTGTCACCCAGAGATATCAGATCTTAAGTCTCATATGTCCAGTGATTACGCTAGCTTTCAGTGCCCTTCAAACCGAAACACAGTAATGTTTGCACACTGCTTCACGGCAGAATGACTGGCCCAGGGGTGCTTCCTACCTAGGCGGACTCCCGCATAGGAATCCTACCTACCACAAGTTACCAGTTGAACTACTAATGTAAATACGCAGACGTATTTGTTTTCTTTCGCTTATATATTTGACAACCTCAATATTTCTGCTTCTAGACTTATTTTTTAGCACATCAATTCACAGCAGTTTATAAAATCAGCACAAATAAATCTTATCGTATGTGATGTGTATGCCTCGCCTCATCTAGGACGTAAAATACGACTAAGGAAGTAAGCGAAGGTTGGACCTCTTTCGAACTTAGGTTCTTCTCCGCCTGACAAAGGTGACAACAATCTTCATATGAACTTTTGATGATATAGGAATACAGTGAAGGTCTGTATTTCGATGTATTACTGGTGGTAGGATTCCTATGCAGGAATCCGTCTTACGTCAGTTATTCTGTTGTAAACCGTAGCGTGCAGGCATTGCCGTGCTTCAGTCTGGATGGCACTGAGAGCTAGTGCAATCACTCGGCAAATGAGAATAACGAAGTGATGTCTCAAGGGGAGAGCGCAGTGTGGTGCCACGCATAAATGTACTGGGTGACACAGCATTTGTTATCGGCAGACGTTGCACTTACCATCACGTGAACGTTTTGCTCGTCTCGTCACTATCTTTTAAAAAAGTGAACTTTTGAGTCTTAAAAGGATGCGAAATAGCGAGAGTTTTTAACGAAAACTCCATATTAGGTACGCTTATTTATGATGTTTGAAAATAAAATATAACTAACAATATCGTTGTCATGTTTCATCGATACTCGGTGTCTATTGTATGCCGCATAGCCATCGATCTCGGCGATCAGCCATAAATCCTGTGATAGTAACGGGGCAAGTAGACAAAACAGCGATTAATACTATTGTTAAGCTAACTACAGGCCATTTGTAACGCCGATATTACCGCGTGGTCTAGTGGTCAGAGTACCCGACTTCTACGCCGCAGGTCCTGGATTCTAATCCCAGCTGGAGCCAACATTTGTGCTAACAAATTGTTGGTTTCCGGGTCTGATTGTGTTGTGATTGTCCCCGTGTTTCTGACACTGCATCCTAGCCTACCTCCGATCTTATCGCATTAGCGTTACATCGGGCAGATAGGTTGGAACAACTGAGTGCCTCTGTGCTTGCGCGGACACTTGTGGCACTATAATATCTCCTGCGCAGTTGATAGCTCTCGACAATATTCGGAATTTGTCGCCGTGGTCGAAATCATCATCATTACCGTGCTCGCGATGGTGCATCGCGTTTAGGGGTGAGCGTCGCTTGGGGATACAGAATAAAATGTTCTATAGAGGGTTAAGAGTTACGTAGTTTTACGCAATATTCCAATCCATGTGTCATTTAACATTTTAAGTTTTTACTGGTGGTAGGATTCCTATGCAGGAGTCCGTCTAGGTAGGTACCACCCCGGGGCCAGTTATTCTACCGTGAAGCAGTAGTGTGCAAACATTACTGTGTTCCGGTTTGAAGGGCACTGTGAGCTAGCGTAATCACTGGGCATATGAGACTTAGGAACCTATGTCTCAGGGTGATGGGCACAGTGTAGTGTCACACAAATTTTCTGGGTGACACAGCATTTGTTATGGGCAGACGTTGCACTTACCATCAGGTGAACGTTTTGCTCGTTTCATCACTTTATGCAATAAAAAAAAGTGTTATAAGTTACTGCCAATAAAAACGAAAAGTCTTTCGAAATTAAAAGCGAGTTTTATTCCATTGGCACAAAAGCGAACTTTAAAATCAAACGGACGTAATTGTACTCTTCGACATATTCTCTTTACGACTTTTTTTATATGAAAATTAAAATTTTAATTAAAGTTTCTACAATTTCTTTTTTCTTAATACAATGGTTTTCTGTTTGCGTTGGTTTTATTATATGATAGACTCAGGTTCCACATGTTTTGCATTTTATATTTAAAAGCACTATACACTTCGAACTGCTCGACACAGAACCCCACATTTTCCGAGAGTAGAGGAGAGGTAATAACGGCATCGGGGATATATTCTTATGTCTCCCTCAAGGCGCGTCTCTAAACCCGATTTTGGACTTTATGTTTTGGCTGCATTTGTTTTAATTAAGTGTTTTATTATCGCTACAAATATCAAATAAAAATTGAAATGTTCATACTAAATTTTCGTAGATTTACATCTGATCGTTTTAAAGCCGCGTCTGTTGTTTTTACAACAACACGCTACTATGTAGTTTCTTATCCGTTCTATCTATATGAAACTTTTTTATTGCTTTCTGGTGATGTATTTCTACAAGATATATAGAATGTAGTGAACGGGATACAGGATTTTAATCCTTATCGGTCCATGCGCGGAACTTTCTTCTTCCGATTTAGTACTGGAGACCGTAAAAGAGGATTTGCAAAAATTTGGACTTCATTATACTGTTCATAACGCTCAAGACAATAAAAAAATAATGACGGTGGGAACCTAGGTCCTAAGTCTAAGTAGGTGACATCGAAGTGCCACTTTTTCTGCTCCTAAGCAGTGGTTTCTAAACACCATTGTGGATAAGGCAAACGAGAATTAAGAATTTTCAAATTCAGTTCTTAGTTCGAGCGCATTTGCTATTTGGGCTGCTGTTGGGCAAGCAATGTTCTTTTTTATGGAAGATTGTGACAAGACGGACACCCAGAACATTTCTGTGTAGCACCACATTGCGCTCGACACCTTGTGACATCAGTTCTTAAGTCTTATACATAAGATCACGACTGTATCCCATAAGGGGTAGTCAAAGACTGGGCACTCACTGCAAAAACAGATGACTGCCACAATCCACGTTTCACTAAAACAATATAATGCACTTGGTGTGATAGGTGGTGAGCCCATCGCCACCATGCGCTGTTGGGTGTACAGTGCAGTTTAATTCCTTACTCGCCTATTACGAGATCCATTGGATGAGATGGAGTGGTAGTATTCTTTTAACGAGCCGCCACCACACGGCTTTAAGTCTCTCTTTTTAAGTCTCATATGCCCAGTAATTACACTAGCTGTCGGTGCTCTTGAGACCGAAACTAGGTAATGTTTGCACACTACAGTTTGTTCAATCGTCAATCTCAACATCTGTAGAATTTATTAAAATTTGCTTATTTTCTTGCAAATAAATGGAATAATGATAAGTAAATAATCGTAAGTAAAAACTGAATTTTATTTTTATTTACACTCCAAGATGTAAAAATATTTACAAGAGAAATTCTTGTTGATTTACTAATTAATATAGGATACGTCGAAAATAAGGTTCTCTGTGAACAAATTGTGCTAATATCCACGCTGATACAAGTATTATTTTTTCTTTATGTCGTGTGTATGTGGTAGCTCAGGGGCTAGGCGCTCGCTTTAAATTTCATAGTACGCAAGTGACCTGGGTTCGATTCCCGGTGCCGGCACCACTTAAATTGTTAATTGTAATTTTAAGTGCTGATTTAAGACGTGCTCGGCGGTGAAGCAAAACATCGTGATGAAACCTACATGTCTGAGAAATAAAAAAAAAATATTTCGTAGACATGTGCAGTCCGCCAACCCGCATGGAGAGCGCTTGGCCGGATTTCTTCTTAGCTCCAAAAGCCCTCTCCGAGGTGAGAGGAGGCCTGTGCTAGTTTACTCAGGAAAATAAAAAAGCGGTGCGACTCATGTGACAGAGTAAAACTTTATATTAGAACGGCGACCCCGCTGTCCTGCAGTTTAATAAAGACAGTAAAGTGACACTTTGCGGAAATCCTATAATGTAAAATAATTACTAAGATCCCATAAATATAGAAAATGGTTACCTAGTTTTTGCGGACCACCCGCGTGGTCCGCAACGGTGGCAGTTACCTCAACATACATACACCACTAAATATCCCACTGAAGTCAGAACCGACACTTGTTCGAAAAGGGCATTATCAAGCGTAATAGACTCTACGACAGACGGCCGCCGAGTGAGCGGCGCGGTCAAAGAGCTGCCTATTTATACTACAGGTGACGCAAACGGCCCCCACCTACGACATTGCGATTACAATATCGTGATAGCGACCGCTTGCTCACACAATCCACCACCCGAATTACATAAGCAGCCGTTTGCGACCGAATTGATAGCAAACGACTACTTAGAGTATATTTAAACTTTAAGTACTGGATTTAAAGATATTTAAAAGTGGTGAATTCGAGACGTTTGTTTGTTCATTCAGCAGCTGCAATGTCGTAGGTGGGGGCCGTTTGCGTCACCTGTAGTATAAATAGGCAGCTCTTTGACCGCGCCGCTCACTCGGCGGCCGTCTGTCGTAGAGTCTATTACGCTTGATAATGCCTCGTTTTGGGGCGAAACACGTGTCGTGTTCTCGACTTCAGTGGTGTATATTATCTAGTGGTGGTATTGTAGTGGTTGGTGGAGGGTACCGTGCGTTTAGCAAAAAAAATATTAAGTGCTGAAACTATCTATGAACTATCAACAGTAAATTTATGAAATTTTCATACATAAATTATATCCAAAATTTTCGGTGACTTTTCCAGTAAATTTTCTTTCATAAACATCTTGTCATGACAACGAACGATTTATATAGATTGAAATAAACTCTCAAAAACTCACAAAAATATTACACACCGTAAAATAACTTCTCAGCATATAAGCGATGATTAATTATTCGACAAATATTATTAAGAATAAAAAATTTTGCGCGAAAAGGCTGAACTTAAATTCAACCCTGAAATTTTACTCTCATCGCGGCCAAAGCAGATTAACTTCAATATAAACTCATACAAATAAAAAAAAAATCATTTAAATCGATCGATCGATTAATTTAAATGATTTATGTTTCAAAATGTTAATACTATTGACTAATTTTATGAAACATATATTCTTTGACGTAAATAATTAATATCATCCGTATTAATATTCTTAGTTGAGAAAGTCAAGAATGTTTTAGATACATAAGCTTCTGTTATCTACGAAGAAAACAAATATAGTGGTAGCAAAACAAACTTAAGTTAGGAATAATATTCATCAGATAAAATACGAATTTACTTTACCCTATTACTTTAGTGAAAGTTTTCATCGTGAATATAATATGGAACTGAAGACACGCAATACAATACTATCAAGATTTAAATTTTCCTTTTTACCTACTAAAGTTTGCCAATCAAACACATAGTTCACCAAGTATTAAGTGAGTTGGCTATGGCTATTTATAGAAGTTTCAGTCTTAAAAATTTTACTGGAATATTCTGTTTAAAGGTTCTTGAAGTACGGTCCTTAGTTCGCTGTATAAAAGATACACAACGCAACAAAAATGACTATTGACCTTATAATGCTTAATAGAGCAAATAATATGGGTTCCACTGAGACGCACGTAATTGTAATGGCGGCATGAACCTATAAATAGAGTGATTAGATCTAAAGTGGATCAATATGGTATAGAATAAGCAGACAAATGAAAAATAAAGTAATAAGAATGTTTCAGTTAGAAACTATCACAAGGAATTACAGAGTATGAGTACAGTTAGATTAAAAAGGTATTTGATTGTGAATTTTTGAAAGTACAATTTACATCAATGTACTTTTAAAAACAATCCTATTTTTAAATAATTCTACGTTCCTTTCAAATAAGTAAAGGCGTCTATAGTTCTTCGATACGTCGTGTTTAAGTCAATAACCGCATAAAAATACAATTCTATTCTGCGCCGAATAAAATTTGATCGTAAAGTTTTGTGTTAGATTGGTTAACAAGATTTTATCTCGGACAGGTGGTGTAATAAAGCGGAGAGATTCTATTTCAAGCATTTTGACATTTATATCTTTATTCTGACGGTAGAAGAAGCCTTAAAATAAATACGCCTAGGTATGTAGGCCGTGGTAGTTCAGGAGTCCGATTTTCGCCTAAAATTTCGTAGAACGCAAGTGACCTGAGTTCGATCCCGGTGCCGCAAAATTTTCCGGCTGCTAAACCTTCTAGGGGAGGCCTGTGCGCAGCAATGGGATATTATTAATGATACTTTACTTTACTTTGTAGGTATCACTACAATGTCTTTACACTTCTGTATTTATTTTTGAAGCGTATCGTAAATAATATAATTACTGGGTGTATGAGACTTATCAACCGATGTCTCAGGGTGACCAGTGTAGTGCGGTGCCACACAGAGCTTCACATTCAAAAGTTCTGGGTGATATCACAATTATTATGTATTATGTTTTTGATATTCATTTATCTATTGTAATCAATTCAAATCTATTTTATACGCGCGCCTGTTAAGTCTATTTTAGTTAACCATAAGATGTTGTGAACTACGTAGGACATATGTAAATTCGAGAATGAAACGGTGCCTGTACGATAAGATCTGAAAAAGGATCGAATGCAGTCAACAACAATCGTCGTAGAAAATGAGTTTGTACTGGGGTATGAACGTCTTATGTTCAGAACACATTATAAACCCTCTAACTGATGGTAGGAGTTCTATTCGGGAATCCGTCCGGTGGCCACCACATGGCCAGTGATTTAGCAGTGAAGCAGTTGTCTGTAAATATTGCTGTGTTTCGGTCTGAAGGGTACTGAGAGCTAGTGTATTTACTGGGCACATGAGTTTCGGTGGGACGTAACGCAGTGAGGACCACACAAAGATTCTGGGTGACACAGCGTTGATTGTGGGCGGATTGATGTGTGAACGACTTGCTCGTGTCGTTTCTTTCTGCAATAAAAAAAATACTATGCCATGTTGTCACCGTTGATTGTAATAAAAATAACGCAAACGTATATTTTTAATTATTGAATGAATGAGTGTAAAGGTAAAAAATTAAATGTAACATGATTATAAATACTTATTTCAAAGCCGGTTGAATTCCCGACTCTATACGCGTGGAATTAGATTTCATGTAACTACAGAAATATTTGATATGTTGATAATGAAATTCTCGTATATAAAACGCCAGAGTTTTGATAATGATGTATGCAAATTTGATGTAAATAAATTCAGTACTAATATAGTAAAAACATTTGATAGGAAAAGGTATTTGAAAATAAAAAATCTTTATTTCCAAATGATCGTAAAAGCGTATTTTGATGATTAGATTCAAATATAGAACATAATAAATAGATCGAAGTGCAGCATTACAATGAAGTGTGTACTTCAGTTCTTGTCACCACGAGTTCCAACGTTTAGTGTAAATGGCACATAACGTGACGCGTGCGGCGAGGCCAACAAAAAGGCTCTCCGTGGCGTTAATGACTTGTTCAGATAAGTGCACTTGATTTGTGGCCACGCGATGTTATACTTAATGAGGTGCTTTTGCGTCGGTGTAGTGTGTAATAGAACTACATTACATACAGTATTTCGCGTTAAAACATTTGAAAGGATAGTAAAAGAAAGTAAGAGTTCATTTTACATAGTAAATTATTATTAAATGTAGTTGTTACTTTATGTCGACTAACAGTTCAAAAACGGCTTTTAATTATTAAAAAAAAGTTAAATACAAAAACTAATAATTTGACTTATTTTGTCCGTAACTTGTTTTAACTAATCATTCATACCATCTGTCAAGTGTAACATCCCTCTACAAGATGCAGGAGTATACAAGATGGATTGTAAATGTGGTCTCTCTTACATAGGGCAAACTAAAATATTTATAAAAACCCGCGTAACAGAACATATAGCTAAGTGAAGCATCGTCGCTCTAGAAAGTCTGAAATCTGTGACTATGTTCTGGATCATCCCAACCATTGCATCAGATTTGATAAACCACAAACCCTCGCAAAAGAACACCGAGGCTATTGAAATTAAAAAAAACATCCTAATTTCAATAGAGAAGATGGTTGCTATGGTTGATGGTTGCCACCAGCTTGGTATCCTATAATTAATAAAATTAAATCAAAAACCAAGTATACCACTGCAAAACTTTAGGCAAGGCACGGTTAGCTCTTTCTGTGTAGATCGGACCAAAAATAATAATTAAAAACTGAAGGTACTCTGGATTAACTATGACTTAGGGACATCTGTCACCTCAGTTCTCCTGTGACCATGAGTGCTGATAAGCGCTCGAAACGGGTTATAAACAGTTAAAATTAAAGGCGATAAAATCCGTAAAATTACTTTTATTTCATTGTTTTCACTACACTATTGTTTTCTCCTCCTAATTCTGAAGCTTTGACTCGTTTTGCTCCTGAAAGTGGCTCCTCATCGTTCTCTAGGTATTTTCAATAAAAATATCGGCTGGACATCAGAGTCTTAGTAGGACTCTATTCAGGAATCTGTCTAGTTAGGTTGTGTGCAAATTTTATTGTGTTTCGGACATATTGCTCAGTGATTACACTAGCTCTCAATGTCCTTTAACATTGAGAGCTAGTGTAATCACTGGGCATATGAGACTTAAGAACTAAAGTCTCAGGGTAACGGACGCAGAAATGTTCTGTGGGAAACAGAATTTGTTATGGGCAGACTTCGCACTTACCGTCAGGTGAACGTTTTGCGCGTCCCTATTACTTATCTATAAAAAAAAGTTATAATGCCTGGATAAAAATAATTAAGCTTTTAAGTGAAAATGGCATAGTAATTTAATTTTACATGTGAAAAGAATTGATACAGGTACGTACGTAATTATACCTCTATTGGAAGTTGTGTTCAGCATGACCTAATGCCATTGACATAGGAAAATATTACATATTGGTGTCAATAATAAAATGTATGAAATAAAATCATCCTAAATATGGATTTGGTTTTCTTTCTACGTTTCCTAGAAACCACTTTCCTTCCTGAATATGTTTATCAAATTTTGTTCAATTCTATTTACTTAATTAAATTCAATTTCAATTTATTTATATATTTGATCAGATAATACAGTAAAAGTATTACCGTAAGTGTTGTTGTTAAATAATTAAATTATTTGAGACTGTGATAACCTCCCTATCGTTTGTGGCAGCGTAATAAAATCTGCCATCGACTAAGAATCATACTAGAACAAATCGAATGGCTTCCGACAGACGGCGGAATAACCGCTACAAATATACCAGACTTAAATTATCCGTACCAGGGATGGGAAGCTGTGACAAATGTTCGTCGTGTCTGGTACTGCAATGGCCGATCCGCTTGTCAAGCGAGGCGATTACAGCAAGTTTTTCTAGCTCGTCAGAAGTCTACGTCATATAGTAGCCTGAATAGAGGCTAATAATGGTGATCCATGTTTCAAAATATTAGTCATTCCATTGTCAGCTTAACACGGTCAGGTAGGCTATCTAGTGAGGCTCGTAAGAGATAAATATATAAATATAAATGTATACACAAAATTAGAGCTGCAAACTTTTATGGCAATATAAAGGGGAAGCCTATGTTCAGCAGTGGCTTTCCTCATAGATTGCCTTTCTGGAACTTCAAATTTTTCAATTTCATAATACAAATAACAACCTGAGCTAGATCGTAAATCGTTAATTCGCAATTATTAGTTCCGATTTCACAGACCGAAACAGTCATGTCCGTTGAAAAAGTTATTATATCGAGGCCATATGATGTCCGCCAAATGGGCAAACTCTTCAGGTCTCCAAGAATATTTCGGATTTACAGAAGGCCTGTGTCCAGTTGTCAAGTGTCATATTTCAATTTAGTTGCCTCTTTGTAAAAACACCGTCAAACACGCTCTAGTGAATCGTCAAGTCGATAACTCAATAAAGCTCTATATTGCACTGAACCATTAAGTGTTCATTACTGTAATGCTAACTATAAAATGCTATGAGCTATAATATCGTGCGACCAATAATGAGACATAATGGCGCCATCAAATGAGAATACAGTGAAAGTAATAAGTTATTTAACATTGTATCGCGATTTTTAATTGTAACTTACACAGCTTAAGAGTTAAAATTTGACCACCAAAAACATCAACAAAATAAAATTAAAGTTATTTTTATTTATATAATTTTTTTGCTTTATTTTTGTTAACATTTTATTAGTTTCAAGATATTTTTACATTAATGGCAACATAAGGCCAATTTTGACTTTAATTATAGTAATATTTTTTCACATTCCCTTGAATTCGTGCACCTGTTCTCTTCTGTATTAAATAATAAAAATATTAGAAAGCTAAAACTACCTTTTTTCTTAACAGATCCCTTCTTTTCTTTTAACCTTCACTGTCTAAACGTGAAATAGTAGTTTTTGTCTTAATGGTCAGACAGCCTGACACCTGACGCCGCGAGTCTTGATTTCGAATCCCATCCGAGGCCCACATTTGTGCCAAAACACAGATTGTTGATTTTCGGACCAGGTTCAGGAATTTTGAAGTATCAAAATAAAATGTATCTTAACTGAATAATTACTAAGTCTAAAGTATTGCAGCGTCGCGACTGTACAATGCGCACACCAAATCCGCAGCTAACTTTTGAAACACAAAGATCCGTGGCGAGTATTATATACAGCCAGTTTGAAAAAGCTACAAAAGCACTTATTTAATATAGCATTATATAAGACTTTAGCCATCAACCGCTTTACTGAAAGTTGTATAAAAATCGTTACATACATATTTGTATACTTGTGTAAATAATACACGACGGGATATTATTTAGAAAATACTGCTATGACATATTTTGCCATATTATTTAAATATAATACAGTAGAATTTGCTCTCTTTAAGTGATAACAGCGATATAGCCATGTTCACATTTAGCAAAACAGCACCATGATAATTACCTATTTGATAAATTATAATGCAATATTATGACACTTATTTTATATTTATGTTGCGACTTAGTTAGTTAGTGCGAAGTGCTTAATTTCACTCCCAGACAAAAGTTTCACAAACTTTTGGTCAAATTTGTTGTCCAACTATTTGTTCAGAGGCTGACTAGAATGATATAAATTTTAAACTTGTATATTGTAACAGCAGTCCTTTTTTATTCTATTGCAGACATTACATTAATATAAGCAAGGAATGTACTTGCCTGTGTTGCAAATATGAAATTCTCCTAGTTTCGTCTTAACTCTCTGACATTCTACCATTCATTCAATGTTATCGTATATCGGAACATTCAGCACGAGATGGTGAGTGCGAGTGAGTGCCGCTATGTTTGAGCTTATCCTACGGCACTATAATATATGCTGTGCATATGACAACTTTTGGTTGTAGAACCAAAACATGTCGCGAAGGTTGGAGTCGACCAAGAGGAGATCATTACTATTATCAACAATACACAGATCAACAAGGCTAACACGCTATGAAAACAGAAAAATGCTCGATGGTACTTGTAGTTCAAGTAATATCGCATGCGCCCAACATCGCGCTATTAAAGTTTCTGAGATGCAAACTATATATACGAAATGTAAAGATTACTGGTTGGATGAGACGTAATTCTCAGATCAGATCATTGTATCTGGCGGGTGACTACCCTTATCCTTGGCAACGTCATATGCTAAAGTAGTAAATACCAGTACTCATGCTCTCTTGAGTCTGCCATCTTTTTTTTATTTATTTTTTTATTATTATTTTTACATACATGGGGAAATGCCTAACGCATACCCGCCTTCACGAAGAGGAGGAAGGGTTATGTCGGACTTGCAGCGACTAAAACCCCATGGTGTTCCGCCTTCGCCGCATGTTGGCAGGGCCACGGGAACGTTCGCACACACATCCGCGGCCACACCAGCGCTGGCCGCCTATCATCGGCGGCCCCTCCTTGGGAGAGGACAACTCCTCTCTTCTCTCTTTCATAGTAAGGCGCGCCGGAACACGCGACGGGTCTTCCAACACGGCCTCCCTTTGGTGTGCGCAACAGACTCCCCCCAGTCCACCACGCGGAGGCGACGGGGCCAGGAAACTTGCCACTTGCCTTGCCACTCCTGTCCCCAGCAGTCCACCATCACCGCATCGACGGTGCGGCCCCGCCAAAGTCACGGAGGATAGGGAGAGAGGCAACGATACACGTACACTCCTCTTTCCCTGCGACCCCACCTCACAGAGGGCATCCAGAGTGGGCTTGCGTAGCCTCCTCAGACCAGCCTGACGCTACAGGCCGACCATGTGGGCCTCTTAGCTTCACCGTGGGTGACCAAGCCACGGGTTCTAAGCCCCCCGCCACGACAAGGCGAGAACCCTTTAAGTGGTGAATCTGCCACCCTATCTCATCCCGTGGGTGGAAAATTAAAACCAACCATGGGCAGCAGCATCTTCCTGGATCATCTAAATAATTAAATCGCGGTTGCTAATCCGCCTGCCAAGCGTGGCAACTACGGCAAAAATCCCCAAAATGAGAGCTAATAACTTTTGTGACACTGTATGGGGGAGGCGTCTGTTCAGCCGTGGACTGATAGACTGATTTGATGACTGGTTTGATTGCTCTCGTGAATGTCAAAATCTACTCCGATTGGAAAGATAATATCTCTGAGAATAATCGTTATTTCTCTCAAAAACTTTTTTTTTTTAAAAAAGAATAAAGTAGAAACAATTTTAGTTTTCTACTGTATATTCTCCCATTATAACAACCTTGTAGTTTTGATTTGATACTCTATTCTTGTTTCAGACTATCCATTGATAAAAAATAGGTTGTTATAACAAATGGAAACTTCAGAAATGTATATTTGATAGGCTTGTCGACCTAACCCAAAATGTAACATCATACTCTTCAAAAGAACAATATCTATACACATCGACTACTTTTCAATTTCGAAGCGTAACCATGTTGGTGTTATGTTTCGGCCTAGTCCCAGGTCAAAGAAAAACAACATGGCTGCGATTCCTTTGATGTTGCGTTGTTGTCAGTTGAAACTTTCGACAGTTTCGGACTAAATAAATGGATACAGAGCTTTCAGGTTAGGTTAAGATTACATTATGAAGATTTTGTTACAGACCGATAGGTGTCCATGAGAGTAAAATAATAGAATAGTCTTCTCTTTCCTACCGAGGTGTCGTAAGAAGCGACTAAGGTATTGTACGGACAGCCTTTATTCGTGCAGAATAATATCATAACATACAATGCTGTCACTATACTTGCTCGTAGGAACGCAATCAAGAAATAGATTTTTTTGACTCGTACCAAAATGGCGACGACGTGGTTCGCCACCCGTCACGTTTCCCGCGGGGGGGGGCATAAAGTTAGCTACGTGTGTGGACTCTGCCTACCTCTTTTATGGGAAAAAGGTGTGACTGTATGTATGTATGTTTCACAGATGAAATATGCATATCACGTCAATATTAGAAGTGCGTTTGAAAGAAGTTAGTGACTTGACAGAAGTTGTGAACCATAACAGTTTCGACATCACCCACAAATTTAAACTAGAATCTTTTATGTGGCACCACACTCGGTTTAGCACACAGCTTCTTGTGTGCAGTATCTGCACCTGTAGTGTGCTACCTGGCCTGTTTTTTTATGGAAGAAAGTGACGAAACTAGCAAATCCTTCACCTGATGGTCAATGCAACGTCTGCTCAAGTGCTGTATCACCCAGAACATTTCTATGTGATACCACGGCGCTCCCTTCTTAGACATCAGTTCTTTAGTCTCATATGCACAGTAATTACACAATCTATCAGAGTCCTTCATACCGAAATACAGTAATGCACACTACTGCTTCACAGTAGAATAACTGGCACTGCGGAAATACCTACCTAGACGGATTACTGCATAGGAGTCCTACCACCAGCAACGAGTATATTAAAAATGATTTTGGTATTTATTGAAGAGAACAGTTCATGAAGGCTGCTTAATGCATTGATAATTGAAGATGTGTGTTCTAATTTATACAATTTTGATTTACTCTTTTTACCTGTATTAGACATTTTTCCAACAGTGGATAATTATGATGATGATTTAAAAAAATTAAATTTCAGAAATACCCCGCTGGAAATCGAACTCATTTTCAATTTTATTCTCTTTTTATATTTCAAATTGCATGTTCTCATTTTCAAGTTTATTTCTATATTGCAATTTTATAAATTACCTTTATAAGACATTAAGTGAAGTTAATTTTATCATTTTAATCTACATCAAAAATGTTTAAAAATAAGTCCGCATACATGAGGCTACGCGAGCGGTTCTAACAGGATCTATTAAAACTAGCAATTACCATAAGCGACGGCGCAAATGAACTAACACAGTGAAACAGAATAATTGTTGCTATATCATGACACTGCGCCGTGTCTGCGTGCACTATCTGCTATCTATGTGTGCGTGAACCGTTTCCTAATTACATGAACAACCTCCAATACTGCATTATTAAATAAACATTTGAACGAGCCAAAAAATATTAATGTCTCTTGGCTAACAAGGAGAAGCTACGACATTAACGCCGAGCTTACTCTACAATGCCGTAGAAGCTCGCCTTAGTACGCTAACTTGAGTTCGATCTCTGATGCCGGCACCTCTCATTCTGCAAATTTAAGTGCTGATTTGATGTACTACGTGTTAAGCGATAAAGAACAGATCATAAGACGTATAGAAAAAATAGCAAAAGTATTAGATTCCGGTACCCCAGAAACACAAAGAGAAATCGGGGAAGACCGATTTGAAGGTGGAAAGATGACATATAATATGGTATTAACGTTGTTGATATGGTAAATTTACCTTTAATAGTTTTTTCGTACTTATGTCACGTGGAGTTATATTTAGTTTTTGTACTTGTCTAAATTAGCTGGTGACGAATAAAAAAAAATTTCTCAGACCCATCCATCAAAAGATCACGTTATATCGTCGAGGCGCCAGCCTTCGGAAACAGAGTACAACCGTTAACCGGTTAGCGTCCGTTAATTATTCATTTATCGCGGCCCGGCGTTATTTACGACGGTCCGTTTAACGGCTGACCGCCTCTACGAGCTACGCCGCTACGATGCTACGGCGTAGCCGTCAAGTGCTCAGTGTTCAGGATAATTAATATTTATCTGTTTTGGAGTTCCATTTCATTGCCGTGTTTGACTTTTAAGTGTTTTAGTTTATGAGTTTAATTTAATAGATGTTAATGAAATCGTGTTTTGTTGAGATTGAAACGAATTCCGTAATAAACTGAATCTTTTCACTGAATAGAACGTAATAAAACCAGATTAACAAATTTTATCGCGTTTTATTTTATTATTTTTAAAACTAGAAACTGATAGGTGTCTGGCAGAGCACCTACCTCTTTCCTACCGAGGTGTCGTGAGAGGCGACTAAGGTGATGTACAGACAGCCTTTAAACGTGCATAATAACACCATTATATGCAATGCTGTCACCATACTGCTTGTGGATATGCAATGGTGAGTAGGAATTTTTTGACAAGTACCAAAACGTTACGTCACTTTTCCCACGACGTGTGTGTGTGAGTGGCCTCTGCCTACTCCTTATATGGGAAAAAGGCGTGACTGTATGTATGTATGTTTAATACCCTACGTTTCGAGTGCCTTACAGCACCAGAAACCTTTACAAAAAATGTCCTAGTTAGCTCGGGATACAATCAGCTTTTAATTACTATTTTTTTTTAATTATCCGATCTACACAGAATGAGCTTACTGTGTCTTGAAATCAAGTAATTTCATCAATAAGTTGCTGTGCCACGCAGTTACATTCGTGTAAAATAAGCCGACCACACGATTGCGCTGTGCGGCATGTTACCACGCTTACCTGAGCAATTATATACGGAAAATTCATACGCATTTTTGCATATACGCGTATGAATTTTCAGTATATAATATACACATTTCATAATTTAAGCAACTTTGGCTTTATCGAAGCTAGTGCAGTTGACTGAGCTTTCAGGAAGCGAGCGCTAAATTGCGTCCAGTAATGACCTTTATATACCCGTCACTCTCATCGCAGACTTATATAATGAGTTCAACTTTTGTCGAACGAATTACAGTTGATGAGATATTTTATGTCCTGAACATTCTTATAAAGCATATGTGATTTACATGTATTTCACTACACGGGTTTACAAAAAACTTCTATAAACTACAGTCTGTAAATACTAAGAAAGTTAATGTTCCAAAAAATTGTAAGATTATAACAGCTTAATGGTGGGACATTTACAGGCTGTTTATTATTTTTATTTATTAGAAGGTAAAGTGATGAAACGAGCAAAAACTTCACCTAAGTAAGTGCAATGTCTGCCCATAGCAAACGCTATGTCACTGAGATAATATCTGTGTGACACCACACTGTGCCCATCACCCTGAGACATCAGTTCTTAAGTTTCTCTCAGTACCCTTCAAACCGAAACACTGTAATGCTTGCACACTACTGCGTCACGGTAGAATAACTGGCCCTGGGATGGTACCTACCTAGACGGATTCCTGCATAGGTCCATGAGTGATGGCGATCATTTAACGTCAGGTTTTTTTTTATTGCATAAAGTTATGAAACGAGCAAAACGCTCACCTGATGGTAAGTGCAACGTCTGCCCATAACAAATGCTGTGTCACCCAGAAAATTTCTGTGTGACACCACACATTGCTCATCCCCCTGAGACATAGGTTCTTAAGTCTCATATTCCCAGTGATTACGCTAGCTCACAGTGCCCTTCAAACCGAAACACAGTAATGTTTGCACACTACTGCTTCACGGCAGAATAACTGGCCCTGGAGTGGTACCTACCTAGACGGATTCCTGCATAGGAATCCTACCACCAGTAGCTGTGTAGCTCTTTTGCCCCTTTTTCTATAAAAAGCCGAGTTCGATTGATTGCATGATATCTTGGTCGAAATAGAATCCGAAACGGACGATGTCCGCGGTAGAACCCGAATAACCGAAGTAGACTTGTGAATCAGTAAATTGAATGTGGTGATTGGCCGTGTGTTAGTAGCTTAAGAGAATCTATCAACTTATCTCATTCCGTGGGTATCGTAGAAGTCGACAAAGGGAATTCAGAAGAGAGGCAGCAGCACCTTCCTGAAATATCTGAATAAATAAACTGCGTTTGCCAACCCGCCCGCCAAGCGTGGCAACTATGGTAAAATCCCATCAAAATGAGAGCTGCAAAATTTTGTGGTAATCTATAGGGGAGGCCTATGTTCAGCAGTTCAATCATCAGAGGCTGAAATGATGATGATAAATGGGCCGTAGAATCCTTAACCGATGGAGAAGAAAATTTCTCGAGAGCCTATCTCATAGCGATGTACGCAGGGTAGGATGACCACTCATTAGATGAAGCGTAGGATTATCCAAGTGTACTAAACGTCGATGCAGGTGGTTGAGAAACATAACGGGTTAGATCTATGATTAATTTGCTATGGGCTGTAATATTGATGATAAATAGTGATGATCCAAAAAGAACTTTATGACAAATTAAATTTAAAATATATAGTGGCAATAATAATAAACCATTTTGTTTTGGTATTGCAGTTCATGCTCTTAAATCATACCAGCTAGTTGCTATTTTAATGAGTGCCGTACTTAAAAACTGCAAACGAAACGTTGAATTGGCCACAGTTGTGTAGTTTTTATTTCACTGTGACGAAGTTCAAGAAGACTCAAAAAGTCAAGTAGTTTAGCTTTTAAAAATATGTTTTATGATCTGCATCAGAATCTGATATATTTATTTAAAAAGATATTAAGCTAGTGACTTTCCAAACTGCTTTTTGTTCTTAATTTTTTTTAATAGGCATGTTTAAACAAGCCTTTCGACATTGGTCTATTCAAAAGTTGGTAACTTTCCCGTTATCCTTTTATAAATTTTTCCAACGAAAAATATTTAAATGTCTTTTATGTAGATATAAGACAGAAGATAATTTCAGAATGAACACTATCTAAACAGAGAAGAAACGTTAAGATGGTGTTTACGTAACTATATCAATATTTAAACATTTATTAAAGCCTGTACAACAAAGCACTACAAACCTAAAACACAAAGTAGACAAGCCCGCAAAAGCAGCTTGTCCACAAGTTTAAAGCATACGAGTATGTCAGCCAACGCTCACCTTGTTTTTAAAGTAATTGTTTACAAAATAACTTCTTATTTTATTAATAAATATAACGTATATAAATATACAAAACTAATGATCATATATTGTTAACCAATCGCGTAAACAAATACGCATTAAGTAACCGGAAGACCGTATATCAGTCGCGTTGTTTCCGCTTAACGAATTGTTGATTGCACTAATAGGCGCTGCTCACCCCGCCGAGCAGGAGATTAGCTTGATAATTGATAGCAAAGGGGATATAACGGGAAAAAGCATTTAAATCAAAGTGCAGTTCAAACGTTGGAGTATTTAATTCTGTACTCTTGTAAACCGTTACCTAAAATTAACATTAATAATACAATGATAAAATAAATAATTAGAAGAACATTCCCGAAGGTCTTCTTCCCGCAGTCGTGTCTCTTGTTGGCGATTTTGCCTAACATTATAAAGTAAAAAACACTGTAACTGTTTTGTATGGCGTTGCGTTTCTTGTCAATACGGCGCAAACAAGTTTCTGGTAACCTACTGTATTGAGCAATTGTCGTTTTCTGAGTGCCCGGTTATTATCCGACATATATTTCTATACAAACTAAGGCGTGCCTTATTTTAACGATATTAAGCAACGTGATGAGCAAGTAGTTCATCTTGTAGTCCGTGTATGTCACCCAGAAATTTGAATTGTCGTATGCGACATTGCGCTATCTTGAGCTGTCAGTTACTAAGTCGCATATGCCCAGTAATTTCTTAAGGTTCTAAATCGGAACACATTAATGCATTGTTAATGCTTAGACACTATTGCTTGGCCGTAGAATAACTGCGACTGGGGTTGTACCAACCTAGACGAACTTCTGCATGGAAGTTCTACCAGCAGTAATGTCAATACCCACACTATTCTCTATATAGATATTAAGGTAGATGTTGGGAACTTAGTTGCCAGAATCGGGTCTCTGTTTTTCGAGACTATATGCATACAGTCACGCCTTTTTTTCATTAGGTTAGGCAGAGACCACATCCATAGCCTACTTTTCGTCATTGCGTTTCCATTTTTTGTCTCGTACCAAAATGGGCACTGGTCACGTCTCGTTTCAACTGAGAGTTAAAAGTGGGCTACGTGAGTGGCCGCTGCCTACTACTTAAACGGGAAAAAGATGCGTTCCCACAATGAACTAAGAAGATGTTGTCCACCCAAAAAGAGAACACATACTTGGGTAAGCTAGCCTTAATCCTGGGTCTTTCGGTCCCAGACCAGTTTCGCGCTTAGCCACGCAACCACTGGCTTGGCGGAGGGGAAGGGAAAAGGAACTATAAGGCGAAGGATGCTACTGGGGCAAGTACTCCCTGATGTTTTTCGAGATTGACTACATGAAACACGTCACTACACTGTTATGTTGTTTTACGCTGATATTCTGTGAGGAGACTTGAAAGGTTGAGCTCACCTATTTACGTGCAACAGCAAGTTTCTGCTGCTGTTAAATAATATTATTTTATTAAATATTTATTTCATATACTTATTTTGAATATTTTTGATATCATTGTGTTATTTAGTTATAAAATGGAGGTTACAAATATGTGTAATTGTATTGTGTCTACTTTATAAAAAATAAAAAAGGTAAAGCATAAAAGTAAATATTAGTAAAGTATAAATCGTTATAGTTATCTTTGGTCGCTGTCTTTTTATTTAACGTCTGTGCTCTTACTGTATTAATTTTCTTTGACCCTTTTATATTGTATACTGAAGGTTGTTTCACATTTCATTTCGCATTTTGATTCCCTAATGATGTGTAATGGTAATAAGAACACTCATAATTAAAATATAATTTATTAATTCCCGATATTTTGGAATGGGTAGTACGCTGATGACCTGGCGGCTTTTAGAGCTTCACAGGAAGGAGCTTCCCCGCGAGTAAGGTAAATTATTCATTATTTAAAGGTAAAATGTGGTATAGTTTTACATACATAAACTTTCTTTATTTATTATCTCAAATACGTACGTTAGTAATTTTCGTAAAGAAAAAATCTTTTATAAAACCTTCGTTTGCTAGAATGTACATTATTATTAACAAAATGCACATTTTGGGTAGTAAAGTCAAAGCAAAAAGTTACGATAATTTTTTTGGGATATATCAGCAACAATGTAACAAGCAACCGACTTTAGAATGCGGGTGTGACTATTTTAAGCTAGAGATGAATGCGAACACTACCGTATCCATTGAGACGTCGTCTTGTCGATATCGTTTCTCACCTCCGGTTCGGTGACGTTGGGACGCCGGCCTGGCACGATTGAAACTGACTTGATTTATACTTGGAGGTTACGGGACAAACTGTTCGATGTGAATAGGAGCTCATTGTAGAACACCACTTAAACTAGTTCGTGACTTGCCAGCGAAATTGAAATTTCTGACGTAACTGACACTTGAACTCGAACGGACAGGTATACGGTATGATTACGGAAATCTCTACAGTTACGAGAGAATGGACGATTTCTAGTAATACATTTGAACATTTTTGGATAGTTCTCAGAGTGTTAAATATTAAAAGGATGTCTACTTAAATGTTAGGTAATATAAATACATACACACACACAAACAGTTACGCCTTTTTTCCTTGTAAGAGGTAGGCAGAGGCCACTCATTTAGAATAATAAAAGCTGTCCGTAAAATACCTGAGTCGCCGCTTACGACACCTCGGTGGGAAAGAGGTGGGTGCTATTCTACTCTGCCGACACCAATCGGTTAAAATAATTAAATTAACAAATAAAATTAAAACTTAGTCTAACAAAGATTGATTGCTTTTCCCTTAAACTTTTCAGAGCATTTAATGTCACACCGCAAAGTCATTAGACCTAGACGCTATAGATTTCTAAGTTCACGTTCGTACCGTAAAATAAAAGCTGAAATTGTGTAAAAGCATTGCATGTAGCAGTCGTGTGTTCGGACCGTAATTGACAGATTGAGTGAAAAGCTACTCTAGTGCGTCGATATAATATAAATCGATGGTATCTATTGGTTTAAGGTCTCGTTGTACCACTGTCTATTAACGTATTGTTTATAAATCAATTAATTAAAAATCAGATCTTTTAGAACCATCACACTTAAAGTTTATGAATCAATTAATAAAAATCAGATCTTTTAGAACCTTTACACTTAAAGTTTATAAATCAATTAATTAAAAATCAGACCTTTGAGAACCTTTACACTTAATGTCTATAAATCAAATAATAAAAAATCAGATCTATTGCAGCTTTTACATTTTTTTATAACCTGCCGTGTGGCTTTCGTATTTGAAAAATTTGTAATGATATTAACATTACAAACTTATATTTATGTTAACGAAAGAAAGTTGGCTAATAATGCAAAATATAAAATGGTGTACACACACCTGGTTTTTGAAGAGCACCACCCGCCCTACAATAGCCGCCGAATGAACTGCCAGACAGTTGCACTCGACGCTCGACGCCAGACGGTCGCATTGCGCCCCGCTACGACCCGCTCCGGTAATCCGATCGAAGCGTGCAGCTACCTGCGCCCAACCCTTCCGGGAATTAGTCAAGGCGACTTTCGTTGTATTGTACTAATTTCCCAGAATTGTTTCCACGTCATTTGCGAATCCACCTGTTGTGGTTACACTAGCGGATACCTAACGGTGACAACGAAACTAGTGTAGGCTAGCCCCGTACGCCCGCGGTTCCCCATCTGGGAAACGCGCAATCGGAAGAAACCCACAGAAATTGGCCTTGGGTAGTGCCCTAGTCAATGTGGGTTTACTCGACCGACTCAAAAGTCCACGCGTAGTTGTAATTAGTTGTAAGCACACACCCGAGTGTGCAAAATAAGATCCACACGAGGACGCACTAGGGCTACACACCTAGGCATTCATCCTCCCTGCCTATACCCGGCAGGGAGGGAAGTTAGGCCACACACCCCGGCATCCCACCGGCGGCCACTTCCCCGTAGGAAAAAAGAGAAGGAAAAGTATGTCGGAGGCGTTAGCTAACGCACTCTCAGCGGCCCAGGCGGAGCAACCGGAATTACTCCGGTCGCTACTAACCGCTCTGCCGTCAGTAGCCTCAGCTTTTGAGGCGCTATCTAGGCCCCCCTCTAGGGCCTCGTCCTCGGGCTCCGAAATGGAGCTCGATTCTCCCTCGGCACCCGAGGACCCCCGCGACACCGGCGACGACATTGGTTTTCTGCAAGTGCAGAAATCAAAAAAGAAGCGCAAGAAGCGCGCCTCACCGACGCCCGATAGCCACGCCAAGGCTGCCAAAGCCAGTGATAGCACGCCTATCCCGCAACCGCAGGTCGCCCCTGTAGCCTCCGAAGAGACCCCCGCTGCTTCACAGCAGGCCCCCGCTGCTTCACAGCAGGCCCCCGCTGCTTCACAGCAGGCCCCCGCTGCTTCACAGCAGACCCCCGCCGCTTCACAGCAGGCCCCCGCTGCCCCGCGCAATCCTTCGCAGTTCGCTGCACACTCTCGGCGGCCACCGCCTATCTTCATTCGGGCTCTGGACAGATGGCAAGAGCTCACATCGGCCATGTCCAGGTTAAAATATACTGCCGTTTCTACCTCAAACGGCATTAAATTACAGGTGGAGACCACTGAGGTCTACCGCCAGGTAACACGTTACCTGTCGGAAAAAGGTGTATACTTCCACACATACACTCCAGCCGATGAGCGGCAACTAAGGGTGGTTCTCAAGAACCTACCCAAGGAAATCAGCGCGGAAGAGGTCAAAAAAGACCTCATCGCGCAAAACCTCCCCGTCGTCGCTGTACACCGCATGTACAGCGGGCGCACTAAGGTGCCCTATAACATGGTGCCAGTCGCACTTGACCGCTCCCCGGCAGGGAAGCAGATATTTAATCTGCGGACCTGCTGCAACCTTTCGGGGCTCTCAGTTGAGGCCCCACACAAAAACGGCCCTCCCGGCCAATGCCATAAGTGCCAATTGTACGGCCACTCAGCAAGAAATTGCTACGCCCGCCCCAGGTGCGTCAAGTGCCTAGGCGATCACGCCACAGCAGACTGTCCTCGTCCAAAGGACAAAGCTCTGTTAGCCTCCTTCGGCCCGCCTGCCTGCGTACTATGTAACGCAGAAGGTCACACGGCCAACTACCACAAAGCGTCATAAACGCTATAGTCAATTTTAGGGCATAAAAATGACTCACAACGGCAGAGAGAAACCGCGCTCCCTAAACGTAGCGTTTTTTAACGCTAACGGCTTAAAAAACCAGCGCGACGAAATCTTCAATTTCGTTCGCGATCACCAAGTCGACGTACTACTCGTGCAAGAGACTTTTTTGAAACCACACACTCGCGATCCCAAAATCGCAAATTACAACATCATTCGGAACGATAGAGTTACCGCTGCGAAAGGCGGCACTCTTATCTACTACAAAAAGTCCTTGCACTGCGTACCAGTCGTCACACCGCCACTCAGCCATCTTGAAGCATCGGTCTGTCAGCTAGCCATGACCGGCCACTCCCCCATTACTATCGCGTCTGTCTACTTACCATGTAGAAATGACGCCAAAATCACACGCAGCGACTTCGAAGCACTTCTCTCCCTCGGGAGCTCAACTATCCTTGCCGGTGACTTTAATAGCAAGCACACCCGGTGGAACTCAATAACAACCAACCCGCGTGGGGTGGCCCTAGACTCGCTAGTCGACCTCCTCGACTTCGACGTCCTGGCGCCTACAATACCGACCCACTTCCCGCATACACTGGGACACACGCCGGATGTGCTTGACATAGCCATCCTTAGCAACATAAATCTCGCCATCCGCGATATAGAGGTGATCCACGAACTAACATCTGATCACCGCCCCGTTCTACTTCGGCTAGGACCTTCCGTCCAAGCCTCACCACCCAAAAAAACAGTAGTCGACTGGCAAAAGCTAGCCGAAAAACTTAAGCAAACTTCTCCGCACCTTGATGCGATTCCATCCACCATCAATTCAGTCAGTGACACGAACCTTGCGGCTCATGCACTCACTAGGCACATCCAAACTGTCGTCGAGGATTCCTCGAGACAGGTCCCAGTGGCGGACGACCACCGCTGGATCCTGCCTAACGACATTAGAGACCTAATGAGGCGCAAGAACGCAGCCACTCGCGCTCACGACTTATATCCTACCGTCAGCAATAGAACAACACTACGCACCCTGCAACGTGAGGTCCGAATACGTATGCAGGAGCTCAGAAACGATCGGTGGGATAACAATCTCATTAACATCGAACCGTCTCACCTCGCCTTCTGGCGACTTCCAAAATCACTAAAAGGAGGCACATCCCGTTCAATGCCCCCTTAAGTACGACCCAACCAACCGCCTGCCTTCCTAGACGAAGAAAAGGCAGAATGTCTAGCTGACAGCCTAAAATCTCAATGCTCCCCAAGCACCTTACCGGTCGACTCCGCCCACGTCGCGTTAGTCGACAGCGAGGTCGATCGGAGGGCTTCTCAACCGCTCCGCGATTCCATACCGCCGGTTAACAGCACCGAAGTAGAGTCTATTATTAAAAACCTCCGTCCGAGGAAATCTCCCGGTCCCGATGGTATCACTAACAAAGTAGTTAAGCTCCTGCCTACTACCATCATTCAGCTATTGGTATTAATCTACAACGCAGCTCTGGCCAACGCAATCTTTCCGAACACCTGGAAAGAAGCAGAGGTCGTAGGGATTCTAAAGCCCTCTAAACACCCGTCCGATCCCACCGCATATCGGCCTATAAGCCTCCTCAAGGCCTTAGGCAAGATATACGAACGCCTACTTCTCGCCCGCTTAAGAGACTTCATGCAGTCTCGAGGGATCCCCATCCACGAGCAGTTTGGATTCCGTGCCAAACACTCATGTACCCAGCAGGTGCACCGCATAACGGAGCACATTCAATCCCGCTTCATACGCGGGCTTCATACCGGAGCGCTCTTCTTCGACGTGGCGAAAGCGTTCGACAAGGTCTGGCACAACGGCCTCATATACAAGTTATATGGACTCGGTGTGCCAGATCGCCTCGTACTCATCATACGAGATTTCTTACGCAGTCGAACCTTCCGCTACCGCGTCGAGGGGGTGCGATCCGAATCACATCCCATCCTAGCCTGCGTACCACAAGGCTCAGTCCTAGGTCCCGTGCTCTACACCCTTTTCACGAACGACATACCGCACACCAGCGGCGTCGAACTCGCCCTCTTCGCAGATGATACCTGCCTATATGTGTCTGGACGTAATCCAGACACTATCTCTAAACGCCTCCAATCCGCAGCCCGAACCCTCGGGAACTGGTTTCGGAAATGGAGGATCGAGGTCAACCCAATCAAAAGTGCAGCCATGTACTTCTCGCGGCGCATAACGCAGCATCTCCCCACAATAGAGTTATTCGATCGTCCAATCCCCTGGGAAAAGACAGTCAAATACTTAGGCGTCCTATTAGACTCGAGACTCAGCTTCGGTCCACATATTAACAGAGTAAGGAACCGAGCGGCGTTCGTACTCGGTCGATTACATCCGTTACTAAATAAAAATAGCAAAATGTCCCTACGTAATAAAATTACACTTTACAAAGCCTGTATTCGGCCAATTATGATATACGCAAGCCCCGTATTTGCGCATGCCTCCCCGCGTCAAATTCACCGACTTCAGGTAATACAAAATCGATTCATGCGTAAAGCCACGGGAGCACCGTGGTTCGTGCGTAATGCTAACCTTCATATCGATTTAGGGCTTCCTACCATAGCCCAATATCTAAAGTTGGCCTCTCGCCGATACTTCGACTCTGCCGCCACGCACCCCAACCCACTGGTTGTCAGTGCCGCCACTTACAACCCCCTCGCGATACACCAAAACTCGACCCGCGGAAAAAGGAGACCGAGGCACGTCCTCGAGGACCCTGACGACGCGACCACTATTGCCCAAGCGCTCTACTCAACACTACACAAACACCCATTATCACCATCATACCGCCCCCGCCGTCGGCGTGGGCGTATCAGACAAAGTTATTCGCGATACCGCCGCATCTCAGGCCGGTTTTCCCCTAGCAGTAGTGTCATAAACAGAAGCGTCGCTGGAGTTTCTTGCGCCATTTCTTCTCCAGCGGAAACGCATTCCGAATTGGTGGTAAACTTATCTAATAATAATCATGGTATTAATAATTATAGTAGTAGTAATATTGCCCTCCCGATTGCAGTAACTGACCGAGCCGAGACCGGCCCCCTTGGGCACCCTCGAGTCTGTTACTCTCGCGAACAGGATGACGGTCCAAGCCGAGGTCCCCTCTCGGGGGCCCTTGCGCCAGTCATCCATAAATAAAGGTTTCGGCTAAGCGCCCTCAGCGCTATGCCACCTTTCAATCCGGCGAAGCTGTAAAAGCCTTCGGGCTAACAGTGACCATCAGTCCTAAAAAAAAAAAAAAAAAAAAAGAACTGCCAGAACACGGCTCTGTCGTAGATTCAATAATACTTAAAAATTCCCATTTTAAGGTGAAACACGTGTTGACAATGGTGGTATCTATTGCCTAGTGGTGTTGTAGTGTTGAAGGGTATCTCAGTGTTCCCGTTGGCAGTATTAGTAATTTGCTAAGATCCGCATGCAAAATATATAATAGAGTATATTACCTAGTTTCGCAGTCCGAACCCCAAGCTGAATCAATACTAATTTAATATATTTTTTTAAGAAACGCACTTTTGATTTTCATTGCATCGTGGATGCATTTTAGAGCCATAATAATCACACGCACAACACACCCCGAACTTTAAACTATCAATTTGTGTTTTTTGTACAAATGTTGATTCCGGCTGGGATTTAAACCAGGAAGGCGCGGCGTAGTAGTTAGGTTCTCTGATCACTAGGCCACGCGATCGTCAACAAAACAAAGAGTTTTAGCAATAAAGTTAGAAAAATATCTTCAAACTTTACGGAGAGATTTAAAAAATTGCAGGTACCTAATACTGGGTAGGTAGTTGACGCCGAAGCAAAACACAATCGGTCTTTGTAATATAAGGGGCAACGCGATATGTCTCGCGGTGGGGCGCGAGTTTATTTTCAATTCCGACAACAATACGCTGTTTTTCTCGCAAACTACCCACTTAAATATAATGCGGGTGATACCGCGCTTGCGATAGGGGTTTTTTTATTCTTATGTCTACACTGCAAGGTACGGGCGGCGGCGATTTATAATATTTTATTGTTTCCAAAATAAGATTGGGAATTTCTGCGATTAGCGAGTTTAAATATTTTTTTTTAGATAGGAAAAAGTGACGCCACGAGCAAAGCGTTCACCTGATGGTAAGTGATACGTCTGCCCGTAACAAGTGGCAATGTCACCCAGAACATATCTGTGTGGTACACTGTATTCGTACCGAGAATTTTATATTCACGATGTTTCGAGCGCTTTGCAGCGCTCTTCGTTACCGAGGTCGAGTTTGGTCCAGTCTGTGTAGAACTATTTTTAAGTCAGAAAGGAATTCATTTCTTAAGTAAACGGAACCAATTCGACTCCGTTGACATAGTGGCTTCTGCGCTATAGGTCGCAAGTTCGATTACCGCATGGAGAATATTTGTATGGTATTCAGACAGTTGTCCCGGGTCTGTGTAGTATAAAATGTACGTGATTTCCTTAAAATCAAAAATATAACAAATTAAATAAGTTAATATGCTTACAGAAGAAACCACAGAATTCGAAAATAACTTTTACCTATAAATCTCGAAATAAAGTAGTGTCTTAATTATTAACCTTTTATTATTAATACATTTTCTTACAAGTTCCGACTTCAGGCGCATTCCATAAAATTCATTTATATCCTTTGTAAAATGCATTTAGTTAGCTATGCCGTAGTAATCAAACACAAAATTAACTGAACCACTTTCATTTGCTTATATTTTTAACGAAATGATTGTCCATGGTAATAATAAGTTGTTTAAAAATAAAATTGCCGTAAAGTAACATACTGGCCATTTATCAAATATTATTGGCTCGTAAAATGATACCAAGATTAAACTTCTTTAAAATAAAAATCTATAATTTTAAATTCAAAATCATGTCAACATTCAACTATTTGACTTTCAGTTGTCTTTTCAGTAGCTGTTGTACGTAGGCATATATATGGAAACATTGAAAATTCGAGTAAGTACACGGAGAACACGTGGTAACATAGTTTGTAGAGACTGCAGATAGTGAATACCCTGTTCGATTTTGGTCGCATTCGTAGTAGAAATTTCAGTCTACAAAATGAGCCACGAGGAAGATCAACCACTCAGGTCGACAAAATGCGTGTTATAATGTTAGCCGATCCGTCTCAAAGTACTATGCACTTAGCAGCATGGTTTGACATTAGCGTACATATAATACTCACCCATTTGCGGCACATCAGCAAATCGACAAAATAAAAAATCTAGAAAATACGTGTCCCACGAATTGACGGTTCAAGCTTGGTGGAAGCTTGCATTTGTTAATGAATCGTTACATAACTGACGGGATTTTGAATTGGATCACCACGTATGTATAAAAGTTGATTCTTAACGAAAACCGTGTGGTAGCGGCTTAAGAGAATCTACCACACCATCTCATCCCGTGGGTGTCGTAAAAGTCGACAGAGGGAAAATTAAAACCAGAAGATGGGCAGCAGCATCTTCCTGGAACATCAGAATAAATAAACTGCGGTTGCCAATCCGCCTGCCAAGCGTGGCAACTATGGCAAAATTCCCACCAAAATTAGAGCTACAAACTTTTGTAGCAATCTATGGGGGAGGCAATGTTCAGCAGTGGACTAGTGATAGGCTGAAAAGTGTAACGATAATCTTTTCATGGATCGGTGCTAGTAACATAGTGTTTACTATACCTTCCTGAGATTTGGTACATCGATAACAGCTATATATTCAAATCGTCATCCTACTTACTCGCCGGACTTCTCTCGAACCAACTACCATCTTTCTTGGTATATGGGTAATTTCCTGCAAGGGAAAATTTGTTACTCTGGTAGCAGTAGAAAATGCAGGCTTTATGAAATCTTGTTTCCCCGTATCGCAAAGGCATAAATGACTTTCCTTCGAGATGACAGAAATATAAGGACAATGTAAGTGTTTAAAGATTATTTTCCATAAAATACAAATGGCAACCTGTAATATATTACAAGACTTCATTGTTTGAGTTCATGAATTTTTAAGAAAGCATAGTTTTATATCTCCGATAAAAATTAGTGATATATATAGTCACAAATATCAAAAAAATATATATATTTTTATTAATGTGTCACATTTCCGAACTTTAAGATTATTTGAAAATAAAACATTACATCTTGTACCGTGCCTACAACTTACGAAGGTTTTTTTTATTTAGAAATATTGTTTTGGGATACACTCGAGACGCTCTTGGACATTTACTCGTACACGGATAGTGAAGGTATTGACTTAAGAGAGGGAAAAGAAAAACACTGAGTCTCCCCACGTACTTACATCGTTGTATCATGAAACTGTATATCACTTAGATCAAGGTACTTGTCTATAATATTTGATCTAAAGTCATCGACAAGAAAATTCCTTCTCACTTCCATCCAACCAAAATATTTTATCGTGACCTTGAACTTAATACGACTCTATTTCATTAATTATTTAATTACACTTGACTCTTTCGCTTAAATGTCTTTCGATTTTCTTTTGACAATATAAGACACAAATAATCTTAAGAAAGAGCACTCTCCACAAATAGTAAAGTAAGATTATAGACAGATTTTTTTGTACTTATTTTTACTGAACTTATAAAATTTGACCGAAAATAAATAACGCTTTTTTTCTAGATTTTTAGTATAATGGTTTTAGTTAAAGTAAAAATAACGAGTAACTTAGTGATAGGTTTGTTTTCGATTCAGGGTTACCATTAGAGAAGCCTTATTTTCATTGCAGGTGCTAGCTCAGAAACGAAGGTTTGCAGGAACATGTGTCATTATATTATTTACAGTCATCATCAACATCATCAGCCTATTACTATTCCACTACTGAATATAGGCAATAGATCACCACAAAAGTTTGTAGCTCTAATTTTTGGGTGATTTTGCCATAGCTGCCACGCTTGGTAGACGGGTTGGCAACCACAGTTTATTTATTCAGATGTTCCAGGAAGATACTGCTGCCCATCTCTTGGTTTCAATTTTCCGTCTGTCGACTTTTGCGACACCGGTGATGGGGTGGTAGATTCTTTGAAGATCACACGGACACGCTCTTCAGTCATAATGAAAACGATTTCTATTGATTAGAACACGGTTGTCTAATGCAGATAAGGGCCTTATGATTTATATGATTAGATCATGTCTTTCTTCCCAATTATTCAGAGACTTTATGGTTCGTATAAGCAGTGCCGGTACATCTAAAATTGTTCTGCAATTTTAATTGCTGATCTACCACATGTTCAGCGGGGAAGGGGAACCTATACGTTTCCATCTACTACCTATCAATGCAATTGTTGGATTGTACGGTCGGGAACAAATTCTGTTTTAAAAGGATTACTCTAATTCGACAATTACCATTAACACGTGCTCGGCGGTCAAGGAAAACATCGTAAGGGAACCTGCATGTCTGAGAAATAAATATATTTCGAAGGCATCTGAAGTCCGCCAATCCGCGGAGGAGCGTGGCGGACTTTTCCCAGATCCAAAACCCTATAAGAAATGAGAGGAGTCGTGTGCTCAGCAGTGGGATATTTATAGGCTTTACTTTAATTACCTTTTTTAAACGCATTTACACAGTATTTTAATCTGTCTCCCTTCCTGTGCCGTGCTTTGCTTAAGCTACGCTTTGGCTTATTTTTTTTTAAACTAAAAGTTTATCAAAAAGAACGTCCTAATGAACAAACTTACGCTCGCTTACAAAATTCAGTAATAAAAAGTAGCTATCGATGGTAACCTCAAATTATTCAAACGTTCTTTTGCTTTGTTTTTAAGAACCCCACGCAATACAACCTTCGCACGGAGATGAAATTTCGCGCCCTGATAGACTGCGAGAGTGTTCCTAACATGAAATGCCGCATTACGTTAATCAGGTTTTCCCTAACTTTGCCACAACTCGAGGGTATAAAGTGAAAATGTAGCAAAATACGGGATTTGTTTGAACAGTTGGGATCAGTGATGTTATCAGAGGCACCGGTTTGGTATATTTTTAGTTTACTGAACAATAACGTGTGTGATAATTTATCCGTGAACTTTTTAATAAGATATTTCAAAATAATTAAATTATACTAAATATGAAAAGGGAAGGTTATCTCAATTCCAAAAGAATTAAATGTGAAAAACCAGTTATTAATAACAATAATAAATGAGATAATTAAAACCTTGTAAATATTAAAAATTACTTATTGTCACAAAATGTATGTAAATGATATATTTTCTAATTTATCCCTCGCTACATTCAGTCTGTTTCATATTTATTTGTGGAATGTATTATTAAGTAATTCAAACAGTGCGATATCTTCGCATCTTTCTTATGATGTTCAGTCTGTAAATACTTATTTTTGAAACAATAGTGCCCAGTGACTAATATAGAATTCTCATTAGTATTTTTTATATCGCAATGTTATTAATCAAGATTTTATAGGTCAAGTTAATGTAAATTAAAAACAGTAGGTTTATTACATGCAATTCATTTAGCAAACCACTATTGCATTGACTTATCCTGTAAATATTTTTCTAAGCTAACAGATAAAATACTGGAGAGCTGCTATAAATGCTGGATCCTAAAAGGCGGAAAAGTGTTAACATTTCATAAGCAGTAAATTGCAGTAAGAAATCAATTATTTTAAGAAAGATGATTACAAGTCTATTGTTATAAATCGGCGTTACGACGCAAACAACTTTTCTGAATTTAGCCGTATTGGTTTTTATATTGTACATAAGTTATAATTTGAATATAACAATAAAGCACAACCATACCAATTAAAAATATAGGACCACCATTATCACGAAAAGCAATGGCGCTAGTTTGAGCTTGTGAGGCGCAGATTGTAGTCTGGTGGGAGAATGTAAATTCTATAAATAAATATATTTTAAAGATCAAATTTACTCAGTAACAAATGAAAAATGATAAAAATGCAGGACAGAACTTTAGATATATGTAAAGTTACGTAATGTAAGTACGTTAATATACTAATACATTAACGCACAGTAGTATATTTTCAGATTAGAGTGATTTGACTTTGCAGTAAGTGAAGCAGATTGCCCTTTTCAGTCACTAAATGAGGAATGAAAAAACGGCGACCCGAAAGGGGGTAAGTTATTCGTTGGGACTTAGCGTATTTATATAGTACTGTGCCTCCATTATATGCCGCACAAAGCTCAATCTTGTGCGATTAATTTTAATAAAGTGACAGAAACGGATGCGTCTTATAAAATGCAACTTAAATGATACCGATACCCTTCGAACCGAAACAGTAATGTTTGCACACTACTACTTCACGGCACTGGGGTGGCACGTCTACCTAGACGGATTCCTGCATAGAAATCCTACCACCAGGGAAAACTAACAACTAACTTATAACATATATTTTAAATTACTTTTTAAATTCATGTGAATATTAAATATATAAGAAAAATTACGTATTTTATTCCGTTTATTTTTCTTTCCCGACGTTTCGAGCGCTTTACAGCAAACTTTGGTCTCATAAAGTTAGGACCTCAAACATCTCAGTCCTCCCGATGACATCCTTTACCACTTTGAGATCTTCAATGAAACGATTTGTCAATGGTGTTTTTTTAAAATCCTTTTATATATAATACACATCCATACTAGGAATATAAATTGGAAAGTAACTCTCTCTGCCCCTCTGTCCATTTACCTTTTCACGGTTTAACCGATCTTGACGCGATTCGGCACAGAGATAGCTTGCATCCTGGAGACGGATATAGAATACTTTTTATCCCGGATAATGAAATAGTTCCCACGGAATATTTCAATAACCCATGTCCACGCGGACGTAGTCGCATCAGCTAGTAAGCTATATATCCAAGAGGAATAAATGGCTTGCCAGTTTTTTACTAGCGTTCCTATGCAAAAATCCGTCTAGGTAGGTACCACCCCAGGGCCAGTTATTCTGCCGTGAAGCAGTAGTGTTCAAACATTGCTGTGTTTCGGTCGGAAGGGCACTGTGAGCTAGCGTAATCACTGGGCATATGAGAGTAAAGATCTGATGTCTCAGGGTGATGGGCACAGTGAGGTGTCACACAGAAATGTTCTGGGTGACACAGCATTTGTTATGGGCAGACGTTGCAACTGACAGGTGAACGTTTTCCTCGTTTCATCACTTTATACAATAAAAAAAAACGTTTCATGTTACCTTGTGATGCATTCACGGACAGGACTGGCTAAGATAATTGAACACAGCGATTATACTAGTGCCCCGTCGAGAGTCGGGCGTGTCGTAAACTCTCGAGAAATGTGACACCCTCGATTACGACTTCCAACGGGGGAGGGAATTGGAATCGCTGTCGCTTGCGGTGCCGATCTACTTCCCGCTGAGGGCGTATGCGACTGAATACAAATTATTTCTCCATTTGTGTTTTTTCTTTTTAAAAACCATGAATGTGAGGCAACGGCCGTGTGGTGGCGGCTTAAAAGAATCTATCACCCCATCTCATCCCGTGGCTGTCCTAAAAGTCGACAAAGTGAAAATGAAAACCAGGAGATGGACATCAGCATCTTTCTGTAACATCTGAATAAATAAACTGCGGTTGCCAACCAGCCTCCTTAGCGTGGCAATTATAGCAAAATCCTAAAATTATTGCTACACTTTTGCGGCAATCTATGGGGGAGGCCTACGTATGTATGCTCAGCAGTGGACCAGTGATAGACTGAAGTGACGATGACTATGCTGAACATCCTATAAAAATCCCACTGCTGCACAGCCCTCCTCTAATTTCTTAGAGAATTTTTTTTAGACCGGAAGTATCCGACACGCTGTTCCAATGCGTTGGACTGCAATGCAATTGGTGGACTTCTCGTGTCTTCAAAATATATTTATTCTTTAGAAAAGCGGGTTACCTCACGATGTTTTCCTTCACCGCTGAGTACGTGGTGAAAAATAGCAGAAGAAAGGTGCTGACACATCCTGAGTTCAATGCGTACTAATTTAAGACAAGCGCCCGGCCACTGAGCTACCACGGCTCTTCTAGTACTCGTATATATGTACATAATAATATTGTTAATAGTTAATTTATGCTAAAGAGTAATAGATATAGAGTTTACGTAAGATAAATATATTTTATTAACCATAGAAGACCTTTAGGAGTTGGAAAAGATCACGACAAATTTACAACTGAAAAACTTTTTTGAAAACTCAATTCAGAAGTTCTAAGAGACTTAGTGGTAATTAAACGTAAAAAAATATTAAGCTTCTTTACAATCTTTCTGAGAAAAGAGCATTCGAATGACAATTTCTAAACGAAAGCGTAAAGTATTTGTTGTTGAATCGTTGCGAAAGTTTCATTGAATTCAGAATTTAAGTAGCAATACTTATTCAGTACAGTATAAAGATTAAAACGACTCATTCGTCTCGAAAATTAAAGATACTTGAAAAATTGTGCATGAATACATATAGTCAACCCTTTTTCTCATGTAAGGGGTAGGTAGAAACCACATTCGTAGACCACTTTTCGCCCCCGCAGGAGACGAGACAGGTATGTAAGTATGTATACATATTACCCAGTAAACACGTGTACGTGGATTCTGCACGCGGGCGGTGAAGGAAAATATCGAGAGAAAACCTACATGCCTTAGTGAAGTAACAAATATTTCGGCGGCATGTTAAATGAAAACGGGCCTGTTCCCAGAAGTGGACATTTATAGTTTGTAACTTTATTCATATAATTTAGTAATAAAAGCCAACGCAAAATTTTCATCAAATTAGTTTCTACTACTAGGTTGTGCAAAATATCCGAATAAAATAACGTGGATTAAATACCGCTAAATTACATTTTATTGCCAATAACGGCATTAAAACCACATTCGGAATCAATTACCAAAACATTTATTATTATGCGGTAAATATTTGTTTAATCGTAAAGGTGCTGTGCGTAATAAAATACAATGTGCAAATCGTGCATTAAGCCGTTCATAAAAACAGTAATTATATTAGCACGTTTTCGTTACAGACTGTTGACGTTTGGTTATCAATATTGTTACCATTGGCTAAAATACAAAAAAAAAATCTCTTGCTATAATATGTTGACAATGTAAGAAAATCCATTTTTTGACCCATCGTTTTATGAGTGTCGTAGAATTTGGGTAAGGATTTTTTTTCTTTAGACAACTCATTCTAGGAGAGAAACAAATCCCTTAGACAACTCCTACGATAAAAATGTGCAAATAATATAGCTGATATATGACAATATTCATTCATCAAAACTTTATTACTCTTATAAGCTCCACTTAAAATGTTATAAAGTAAAATTTTAAATTCAGTTAATACCTACTTTGAAAGTATATAGATATATTTTCTGATTAAATGCCTTCGCCTCTGTTATATACTTACCCGTGTGGTGGCGGCTCGTTAAAAGAATACTACCACTCCATCTCATTCAATGGATCTCGTAAAAGGCGAGTAAGGAATTAAACTGCACTGTGCACCCAACAGCGCATGGTGGCGATGGGCTCACCACCTATCACACCAAGTGCATTACATTGTTTTGGTGAAACGTGGATTGTGGCAGTCATCCGTTTTTGCAGTGAGTGCCCAGTCTCTGACTACCTTTTATGGGATACAGTCGTGATCTTATGTGTGTATGTATGTATATACTTAACTAGACTAATAATTTGTTTACCTGAATTTTAATCCAGTCTCGGTTTTGGAAATCATAACAATTTATGTAGATGGGAAGTTTACTAGTAATGATGTAAGAAATATTAGAACGCCCAGGTTCTCGACTATTCGCCCTGATGTTGCAAGTAGTGATGTGAAGCAGTATGAAGTCATCCGGGCGTCGATAAAATTATATAAATATAAGAAATATTTTCTCACTTGCCTAAATTTTATGATTTACACTACTTTAGTATGATAATTAAAGTGCACGAGTTCATTGCCATGAAATTAAAGATCTTAAAAAGAAGTAGTTGAAATTCTTCGAGAATTTTATGAAAAGGCTTACAAAATTAAAAATCGTATAAACTAAAAAACTCCATAATAGTGTATATTGGGATTCCATTATTTTCAACTAAACAATCTTCACAATTTTTGTGCCTGTAATCTATATTGCATATTTTTTTTATTAATAATTTTGAAATTACAAACCAAAAAAAGCATTCTTCCAACTCAATAGGTACACTTGAATGAAGTAAAACTTTTAATTAGAAATATAATATTTTCCAGCATTTTTTATCTAGTTTAGTTTTTAAATAAGTGTTTTCTTTATATAGTTATGTTTTTGTTAATAATGTCATTTAATAAATAAATTTAAAGAAAAATAAATAAACATAAATTAATACCGGTATGTTTAGATATACTCTCGACGTTATATCTTTCTTCTCACTCATTTAACGAAATATGCCTTTAAATGTCACTTTCAATTCTCCATCAATGTCCTATTATCGAATCGCCCCCTAAGAATTCTCATTTCAAAAATTGTTTGATAAAAGCAAAATCGTCGATAACACTAGTCTTCCTTATTTCTAAGAATACATCTTTCTCGGGCGTTCTTTAAGGCGTTCCTTAATGATGCACCCGACGCAGAGAGATGAAATTTCGCGGTCCTGTTAGACAGCGCTAGCGGTTCCCCTGACGTACCGCATTATTTTAATCAGTTTTCAGCCTTTTCCTCATACTCAAGAGCATTATATTTGTTCCAGGGGGGCGATAAAGTGAAAAAGGAGCGAGATTCGAGACTTGTTTACACTGTTAGGGTCAGTGATGTTATCAAGGGTAACATTCGGGATATGCCTGTTAGTGGTTTAACGATGCCAACGGTTATATGAAGGTCTAAATAAATTGTATTTTTTTATTGGAAAAAGTGATGTCACGAGCAAAACGTTCACCTGATGGTAAATGCAACGTCTGTTCATAACAAATACGGTGTCATCCAGAACATTTCTGTGACAAAGCGCCCATCATTCTGAGACAAGTTCTTAAGCCCCATATGCCCAGTGATTACAATAGCTCACAGTGCCCTTCAAACCGAAACAGTAATTTTCGCACACTACTGCTTAACGCAGAATAACTGGCCCTGGGGTGGTACCTACCTATACGGATTCCAGCATAGAAATCCTACCTCCCAGTATATTAAGAAATACGTAACCTTAACCTTTTTATTTTTGTGATGTCGAATAAAAACTAAACACAAAAATAAAACAAAAAAATAAGAAAATAATCAAAAAAGCAAATCGTTTTAGAACATTTATTTAAATTAGACGCATGTTGAAACATCTATTTTAATGATTCTATTTTTGTTTGACTTTGTCTGAGATGTGCGATGTGTTTGCGAGTAGATTATAGTGGTTATGCCGGTGGGAGTAATTTGTAGGGGTCTCAATCCCTGTGAAATGTAACACCCCAGGGCTTTGTCATGCAGTGGGGAAGGAACTGAGAATCATTAAATTTGTTATATTATACAATAGTTCTCACAGAGAGCGTCTGATTATGACATCTAATAATACCAACGACGACCGCGTAGCTTAGTGGCCCGAGTACCTGACTGCTAAGTCGCGGGTCGTGGGTTCGAATCTCACTTGGAGTCAAGATTTGTGTAAAAACACAAATTGTTGGTTTTCGGGTCTGTTTGTGTCGTGCTCGTCCCTGTCTCTCACACTGCATCCTGGCCTACCTCCAATCTCACCGCATGAGCGTTACATCGGGCGCGGGTAGTTAATGCCGAGTGAGTGTCTCTGTGTTTGCGTTTAAACTTTTTTTTTATTGTATAAAGTGACGAAACGAGCACAACGTTCACCTGATGGTAAGTGCAACGTCCGCCCACAACAAATGCTGTGTCACCCAGAATATTTCTGTGTAACACCACACTGCGCCCGTCACGCTGAGACATCAGTTCTGATTTGAAATGCCCAGTGATTAAGCTAGCTCACAGTGCCCTTCAAACCGGAACACAGTAATGCTTGCACACTACTGCTTCACGGCAGAATAACTGGCCCTGGGGTGGTACCTACCTAGACGGATTTCTGCATAGGAATTCTACCATCCACTTGTGGCACTATAATAGGTCCTGCGCAGTTTATAAGTATAAAAGCTATCACTTTTTACAGTATTTGGAAGTCATTCGCACCGATGTTCTCTCACGAGACTGACGTGCCACATTATAAGAACGAAAACGGCTTCTCTCGCGTTGTTAGTTCCCGGCCTAGAGGCGTGCGCCTCTGGCGGATTCAGCTCGACTAGGCGGTCGTCTCAGACGACTGTGTTCTTCGGGCCCCGCTTAAGCGGGTCCCCATCCATTGTGTAGGAGGATAGCGGGCTCCCTTCGCGACGTTTCATCGTCGCCGTTACAGGTTGGTACACAGTGCAGTGACAGTATTAGGTACACTAACACAAGTAGTGCCAATAACACACCTCCCTGCCGCGCGGCAGGGAGTCACGAGATAAATAGTCATTTCCGCGACGTAAACTCTTCCCTGGTTCTCACATTCGCACCGATGTTCTCTTACGAGACTGACGTGCCACATTAGAAGAACGAAACGGCTTCTCTCGCGTTATTAGTTCCCGGCCTAGAGGCGTGCGTCTCTGGCGGATTCAGTTCGACTAGGCGGTCGTCTCAGACGACTATGTTCTTCGGGCCCCGCTTAAGCGGGTCCCCGTCCATCGTGTAGGAGGATAGCGGGCTCCCTTCGCGACGTTTCATCGTCGCCGTTACAGGTTTCTACATAGTGCAGTGACATATTAGGTACACTAACACAAGTAGTGCCAACAACACACCTCCCTGCCGCGCGGCAGGGAGTCACGAGTTAAAATAGTCTTATTCGCGACGTAAATTCTTCCCCGGTTCTCGGTATGGACCAGGTGGAAGCCGCGCAGTCGGAACTTCGTCGCCTCCTGGCGGCGAAGTACCCCGCGATTAACCCGGAGGCGCTAGTAATTCTTCGCCCTCTATCTCCGATCGCCGTCGGAGAAAAACCGTTGGCCCCCCGCGCCGCCGCGTCCCCCGCGACCGCCGCCGCGCTCGAAAAACGGCCTTAGGCCCCCCCGGCCCCTCAGGCCCCTCAGCCCCCTCCGGGCAAAAACCGTTAGGCCCCTCCGGCCCCGCAGTCGTCGCAGGCCCCTCCGGCCTCGCTAAATCGACGCCGTTGCCGGTCGCCTCCGGTTCACAGCGTCCTCCGTCGCGCGATCCGCCGCCTTTCTCTTGGCGCGACCCGCCGCAATCGCCAGACGACGTTGTGATGCAAGCGATGCACTCCGCGCAGTCGTCGCGCGCATCATCGCGTGCTTCGTCGGTAGCGAGTCACCACTCCGACGAATACTACAGATCGGACCAAGAGAGCTATTGCTCCTCTCCAACTCCGTCCACGGAGCCAGACATGGCCGCCCCCGGAGACGATGGCTTCACCACCGTCACCGGTCGCAAGAGGCGCCAAAAAAAAAGAAGCCGACGCCAGGCCTCCTCGTAAGGTGGCCGCCGCGACGCCGGCTCCGCGCCCGAAAATAACCGCCAAAAAGGCGACGCGCCCTGTCCCGATGGACACCTCCGCGCCCTCCCAAGAGGCCGGAGCCCCCCGCGCCCCTAAGGCGCCGCCTCCTGTAGTAATACAGGATACGGCTGCCTGGGGCAGCATTTCGAAAGCGCTCGACGAAAAGCGCATAATTTTCACGCGTGCTAGGCCGATCGCAAACGGCATCAGTGTCACGGTGCCGACACCGACCGACCATCGCGCGTTGACAAAATGGTTAGCCGACAGAAAGATCGGTTACCATACATACGCACTCGAGGGGGAACGTATCCTCCGCGTAGTTATCCGCGGCGTCCCGAAAGACATCGAGACGCAACTCATTTTAGAGGACCTTAAGTCCAAAGGCCTCCCCGCTTTACAAGTACATCGCATGACTAACATGCGAACTAAGGCGCCGTACAACTTAGTGCTCGTGCACTTAGAGTTGTCGGACGACGGTAAGAAGATTTTTGACATACCTAGTGTATGCAATCTCTCTGGCATCGTTGTCGAGGCACCGCGTAAGCGGTCCTCGCCTAGCCAGTGCCACCGCTGCCAACTTTATGGCCATTCCGCGCGCAACTGCTTCGCGAACCCTCGATGCGTTAAATGCGTCGGGAGACACGTGACAGCGGAGTGCAGTCGCGACCCAAATACCGCGGACCCCCCTCCCTGCGTGTTGTGTGGGACGGTGGGCCACCCTGCGAACTATCGCGGGTGCCCTAACGCCCCCCGCGGCAAGCGGCGTCGCGGGAAACGCGGTAACCGCAAAGGGAAGCCTAAACAGGCTAACCCCCGCGCCCCTCCCACCCCCGCGGGTAATAAAACTACGACGGCGGAGCTTCCTCCGCCGCCGAAAACAAACGCGTGGACCCGGCCCTTGCCTATGGTCAGCGCGGCCTCTACTCGCCCCTCGGCCCCCGCACCCTCCGCTAGGAGCGCCGCGACGCCGGTAGCTGCCACACCTGCCCATAGCCTGCAAGAGGATTTCGACATCCTACTGCAGTATATGGACAGTGTCGACATTGACGAACTTACGTTGTTCGCAAACAAAATTAGGACGGCAAGCTCTCCTAAAGAGCGCTTACAAGCGTCGATTGAGCACATCGGTGTGCTCAACGCAATTAAAAATTTTAAAGCCAAATAGGCAATTAAAATTCATCCGCGTTATTATAATTTTTAATTTTTAAATCTAATAATAAATGTTAAAGTCATTCGCTAATAAATAACGCGTTTGAGGCCCTCGCCTCAACACATACACCCGCGTACACATACACGCACCCGCTAGCACAGCGGCGCACCGCACTCGCCGGCGAGTGCGAAGTCTTAGGTTCATAGCCGCTCGATTCATTCGAGTTCTCAGGCTACTTTCTTTTTCAGATGGTTTTTTATTAGTTATTGTTTGTTTTGTATTGCATATATTATTGTATGCAATATAAAATAAATAATATTCCGCTTCGATGGTGATCCAAGCCGAGGTTCGTACCTCCTTCAGAGGGGCCCTTGGATCACTTCGAGCCCCCCCTTGTTAGTCGGATACCTTTTATTCGTTTTCAGGGGTCGAAGTGCAGCGCAGTTGCTCAGCAGCGACGTTGTCCTTCTCACTCGCGGGCCTTCTGCTCGCGAGTCGCTTCCTATGACGCAGTAAAAGCCATAAGGCTAATTGCATACACACACACAAAAAAAAAAAAGTATTTGGAAGTTGTCGTCGTGGTCTAAAATCGGTCAGCAAGACATCATGTGATAATACACTCTAATGTGTAAATTATTATTTAAAAAACAAATATGAACCAATCGCAAATAAAATGTATATAAATAAAAAAATAAACAACTACTAAAGAGACAAAAGGAAACTTATAAAAAAAAGTATAAAAGTAAAAAGTTTCATTCATTCATTTCATTTATAGGTTACATAAATGTCCTACTGCTGAGCCTCCTGTCATTTCTGAGAGCGTTTTGGAGCCAAGAAGAGAAGCCCCACTAATCCACTGCTGAAAATAGGCCTCGCCCATAGATTGCCACAAAAGTTACTTGCTCTCATTTTGGGGGGATTTTGCCACGCTTGGCAGACGGGTTGGCAACTGCAGTAGATAGTGGTAGTAAACGTATAGGTCTCCCTGTACTTTGGAAGGGTTGTAGCTTATTGGATAACAGATATTAATCAGACATCGTTATTATAAGTTATACTGAGGTAAACATTTTTAATAATTTTAATAAATTTGAATGAGTATAATGGTAAAGGTCATTGATAGTTCACATTTTGAGGTGAAACACGTATCGTGTTGTAGACTTTAGTAACACATATATAATATTGCCTACTGGTAGTGTTGTATTGGTGGAGGGCATCAGGTAGCGGTTCCCATTGGCGGTGTTACTTTGCTTCTACACGCGTTTATAGGAGGCTTTCGGAAACTAGGTAAATCACAATTATTAATGTTGCAATTCATATGGGTTGGTTTTCTATGCAATAATCCGTCTAAGTAGGTACCACCCCAGTGTCAGTTATTCTGCCGCGAAGCAGTAGCGTACAAATACAACCATGCTCCAGTTTAAAAGGGTGCTGATAGCGCTCGTAATTACTGAGTATATGAGACTTAAGAACCGATGAGCCAGAGTGATGAGCGCAGTTTGGTGCATGAAAATATTCTGGGTGACACAGCATTTATCAAGTATGTGACAAGTAAACAATGATGATGATGATGATGTTCTTCTAGCCGATTTCGACCACGGCGACAACTGCCGACTACTGTCGAGAGCCATCAACTGCGCAGGAGATATTATAGTGCCACAAGTGTACGCGCAAACACAGAGGCACTCACTCGTCTCAACCAACCCGCGCCCGATGTAACGCTGATGCGATAAGATCGGAGGTAGGCTAGGATGCAGTGTCAGAAACACGGGGACAATCACAACACAACCAGACCTGAAAACCAACAATTTATGTTTTAGCACAAATTTTGGCTCCGGCTGGGATTCGAACCGTCCGGGGTTCGAATCCCATTCGAACCCGGGGCTTAGAAGTCAGGTACTCTGACCACTAAGCCACGCGGCCAACAATATGGCCATCTCGTCACTTTTTTTAAGCCAATTGAAAAAAAATCCTATCAAATTAAGTTTGTACCTGTCCTTTATTAATCTGTTTTTGTGAAATACAAAACTGATGCTATTATCGAATTGAATCTTACAACACAAATAAAAATGTTTCCTTGTTTATATAAATTTTTATAACGTGACACGTTTGCATATTTTGTTTCTGTATTTACCTTAAATGTCTAACGACACTAAGACTAATAGCGCTCTTACTTCGCGTCACGTTCCATGGCTGAAATATATTTAACGAAGCAGTGAAAAGTTAAAGCGAAAACATTTCATGGAACTCATTACAATGCCTTGCGGCGTCGTTTTATCATATTATTAAATCAGTAATAATCTAGTATTTTCTTGAAATATATGTTTATTAGTTGCCGATTGTTATTCGCAGCAGTCAGTTTTCAAATTTTTGTTGCATATCTTGCGCATCTTTTAAAATAATTGTATATTTATCTCAAATACCGGCTCGCCATAAATTTCATAGTACGTGAGTGACCTCGCATCTCAGTCGATCCCTGGTTCCAGCACCTCTACACAAATACTACGTATGTGCAACGTCTGCCCATCAAAATTATGTCACCCAGAATATTCTTGTTGCACCACAATGCACTCGTTAGCCTGAGACATCAGTTCGTAAGTCTCATATGCCCAGTAATTACACTAGCTATCAGTGCACTTAAAACCGAAACATAGCAACGTTTCAATACTACTGCTTCATGGCAGGAAAATCTTGCAATGTGGTGTCACCTACATAGAAATCCTACAAACAGATCAGTCAGATTTGCAATAATCGCGACTCTTGGCAGGCAGATTGATATTCGCAGTATCAGATGCGTCGCACTTCAGATGTTGGTGACGATTAACGATATGTGCATTTAATGACTTACATTTTATACTCGTATTTTGGAATTTTTCCATTTTATATTTTCGCATATTTTGGAATTTCTTCTGAGTTCCGTTAATATTTTTTTTACTTATTCAACATGCAGATTTCTCTTTTATTTATTTAATAAAAGTGACGGAACGAGCAGAACGTTCACCTGATGGTAAGTGCAACGTCTGCCCATAACAAATGCTGTGCCACCCAGAACATTTCTGTGTGACACCACACTACGCCCGTCACCTTGAGACATCAGTTCTTAAATCTCATATGCCCAGTGATTACGCTTGCTCACGGTGCCCTTCAAACCGAAACACAGTAATGCTTGCACACTACTGCTTCACGGCAGAATAACTTGGCCCTGGGGTGGTACCTACCTAGACGGATTCCTGCATAGGAATCCGACCACCAGTAAGTGTCTATGATTATTTCTTTCACGAAAGTCTTGAATCGGCACCTTATATTGCAATTAACAATTTTTTTGGTGACGGCACTAATCTTACGTTGTTTCAGCCTATCACAAGTCCACTACCGAACACAGGCTATAGATAGCCACAAAAGTTTGTAGCTCTCATTTTGGAGGGATTTTGCCATAGTTCCTACGCTTGGTAGGCGGGTTAACAGTATAATATTGCATAATCGTACGTTATTGATGTCAATTGCCTTAAATATTATTTTATTGAAGAAAGTGACGAGACGAGCAAATCGATCACTTGATATAAAGTGCATCGTCTGTCCATAACCAATGCTGTGTCACCCAAAACATTTTTGTGTGTATCATATGTTCAGTACAAGTACGATAGCTATCAGTGCCCTTCAAACCGAAACACAATGATGTTTGTGTCAGTCAGCTCACGGTAGAATAACTGACACAGCGGTGGTACCTACCTAGATGGATTACTACTTAGGAATCATACCACCGCTTTCTACATGATTCGGAGATATTCCCAAATTTCACAGAATGTATTCTGAGAAAATAAATGATTTACAATCTGAGTGTTTACTAGATCATAGAATATAGATTAATCTTTTAATCCCATATCAAATAATACAGACAGGTGAGTGTATTCTGTTTAAGTAATGAGTCTTACCAACAGGTCGCATTTTATTACGACTTGGCGTCTATATATAGAGCTATAGATGCCAAGGCTAGACAGCAGTTATATTGTAAAAGTGTGGACATGTAAAAAAATCAACGATTCATCATCATTATCATTTTAGCTTATTACTAGTCCACTGCTGGCCTCCCCCATATGTTGCCACAAAAGTTTGTAGCTATAATTTTTGAGGGGAATTTTGCCATATTTGCCACGCTTGGCAGGCGATTTGGCAACCATAGTTTATTTTATCAGATTTTCCAAGAAGATGCTGCTGGCCATCTCCTGGTTTTCATTTCCCTTCGTCGACTTTTACGACACTCATGGGATGAGACGGGGTGGTGGATTCTCTTAAGCCGCCATCACACGTAAAAAATTAACCATTGCTATAAATTAAAAAAAAAAACTGACTCTTGAGAGAAATATTAATCAGGGAGTTACATTTTTTGTAAAGATAAAAACTTAGTATTGCATAGTCATTGCGCACTGACACACGCAAAAGGCTGTGCAATATCCGAACTTTCGCAAAAACTAATCGCTGATGCTGGATACATATACATATACTATATATATATATATACGATCGTATATATATATATACGAGTATATCGTGTGCGTGCCAACCCCTAATCGCTTCACATGTCACCAAAACAGGGTTAAATGTTATTTCATGTCCAGCGGTAATGGATACCAATTAATAGTAGAATTTTTATAATTTTTCGCTACGCCGTCGCTATACGTCTTGCGAGAACAATTCGGGTGGAAAGTTGTCACCAAACAGGCTTCGGGGCTTCCAACATTGATTAGAAAACTTATGTTAGAGTTGTTCAGCGCTCGTTAAAGTTGTTACGATTAATACAGAAATTCATCGTTAATTTTAGTATCCTTATAAATTTAATAGAATAGAATAGAAATAATAATTTTTATTCAACATTTACATAATACTTATTGAAAGTTCTTTATTTTCTTTTTTTAAACTACACTGGTTCGTAAAAAATGCTTCTGTCCTGGGATGAACCCGCCAAAACCCCAACGGGCAATTTTTTTTAGTTAGTTTAAAAATAATTACAAGATTATAAAGATCAAGGAAGAGCATTTTATTCCCAGTGGTTAAGTCTTTATATAATAAAACATTTTAACTTTTTGATTGAAAGACTAGCACCTTCTGGGATTTTGTTGTAAAAATGTATACATTGCCCCTTAAAAGAGTTACTGACCCTGTGAAGTCGTGTAACTGGCATTATTAATTTGTGCTTGCTCCTGGTGATTAAGAACATCACTGTTTTTTGTAAACTGTTTTATGTACTTGTGTACATACAAAACGTTTTCATGTATATAGTATGCCAGTAGGATTTGTTGTGCAAATATGCATCTGAATAAAAATAAATTATATTTGACGTTTTTATAAAATACTGTTAGCCCCGTCCCGGCTTCGCTAAGTTAATTTAAGTTATTGTTTAGTATATAAGTCCGTATGGAGAAAAGCCAAGCGTAGCTATAGCAAACCGTTAGTCGTAGTCGTCGTTTCAGCCTGACACTAGTCCACTGCTGAACATAGGCCTTCCCCATAGATTGCCACTAAAGTTTGTAGCTCTCGTTTTGGGGGGATATTGACATAGTTGCCACGCTTGGCAGAGGGGTTAGCAAAAGCAATATTTATTCTGATGTTCCAGGAAGATGATGATGACACAGAAGAACGTTTTTCACAATACTACAGTCAGTAATATTTATGAACTGTAAGAAAATATATCAGTGTATACTTATCAGCCGCAGGGCGCAGATATCAGTCGCCCTCGTCTTACTTGTGCAGGTTATGGAGTTGAGTTTACAATCGTATTGGTGCTGGAAAGCGAACTTCACGACCTCTAAAATAAGGCGAAATTATCGTAATATTTTTTACTTGTTAGACATGTAATTTTGTCTTCTACTGTCTTTCAGTCCTTTACCGCCGAACACGTAGTAAATCAACATCTATGTAATTAATATCTGTGGTGTCGGTATCGGCGTCTGATTCCTGAACATGTGTATAGCGTCGTTCCATTACAATAAATGAAATACATTTATATATGTCAGCTATAATGGAATATGTAAGAAGCTAATACAAAAAAAAACCATTTTCAATGTAGAAATAACAATATTTTAGATAGTTAGGCAATTGTACCTCTATAGGTGTTAACGTACTCATGATTACGTCACGTTGTGCACTGCGTTACTGAATAAAATTTAAGACCTGTAACAAAGAAAACATTAAATTAATGACACAAATTCACATTATCAAAACTGTGCTTTGCTGTGGGTCACATGCAATAAAAACATTTTCCCTCTACAAGAGTATTTCAATTATTTTTGATGAGTTGGGAATTTCTCTTATATCAGGTTTATCAATCTACGAAAATATGTTGCGAGTAAGAGGTTTTCCCCTACTTCTTGGCTGTTATAAAAATTCTTCCAACAGGATTCAGTACATAGACAATAAAAAAATACATAATTTCCATAAGACTGCATTTTTTTAGAGTAATAATAATTTAAAGTTTAATTTTACTCTATGAAATGTATCAAAAAACTGTTGCCGATCTAACGGATTCAATGACGCGTAGCGTGAATAGTAAAGGATATCTCGACCTATCTAATTTATTTTTTGTAAAATATCAAGTTCATAAATTAATACGTCGGTTTATGTAATACGAAAATTAAATTTATTATTAGCGATGACTTTAATTAAGAGAAAAATGTGTAAGTATTTTTGAAATGAACGTTTAAATTCGTTATTATTTTGGACGATTTTATACATGTGTTGGTTTTTATATTATCGTATTGTTTGGCAGTTATCGTTATCGATTGGCAGTCTAATTGGCAACCGCAGTTTTATAGCTCTTCACATGTTAAATGCTGCTGCCCGGTCACCGTTCTGAATAGTTTTTGTTTGGCACACTTGAGGTTACGTTGGGCCGTCTCTTTCCCTAATTCGACTTTTATGATAGGCTCTGGACGAAATGGGTTGGCAGATTCTAAACTATAAATATTGATTTTTTTTGTAGAGAACCCCTTATAGGATTCCCATCTCATCCTGTTGCTAAAGTAAAAACCTGATTGTTTCTAATAATTGGACGAGTGGAATAGGGGGTAGGGTTCCTGCTTCTACGCCGCGGGTATATCTCCTGCGAACTTCCGACAATATACATACGGTAGTAGTCGCCTTGATCGAAAATCGGCCAAGAGGACGCTATCACTAGATCAATCATTATCATTAGATTCAGTCAATTTAATGAAAAATGTGACGACCTTAATCCCGGTTAAGTATTGAAGGCACATTGGAATGGTTGGTGTCGCTGTAACTTAGCTTACCTTTGCAGGACGGTTTGTTGTCTCTACGTAGATACTTTTTGAATGTTAAAAAACAAATCGCATGTTCAACGGTTAAACCGTGAAAAGGTAACAAACATACAGAGGGGACTGAGAGAATCATTTTCTCATTTATACGAGGGTGGATTGAAAAGTACTCGGCCTAACACAGATCCATTCAATTCTAAAAATCAAATCTACCCACATTATTTAGTTCAGTTCAGACTAGTTCATTGTGTGAAGTTCGAAACGTGTGCGATAATTAGTTGTGATTTTATAAATTTATTAACAAAGTAATCGGTCATAATTTCCGCGAATGAAGCAAATCGAGCAGCGTGCCGTCATTAAGTACCTCCATAAGAAGGGGCTATCATCAAAACCCATCCATGATGACATGGTCAGTACATTAGGCGATTGTGCTCTGTCATATTCATCCGTCAAAAAATGGATAGCAGAATTTAAGCGTGGTAGAGAGAGTGTGAAAGATGAACCCCGCTCTGGAAAGCCTTCGACGTCAACTACTGGCGAAAATATTAAAAAAGTACTTGATTTAATAATGGGAGACCGCAGATTAAAAATTAGAGAGATAGCCGAGATTATAGGCATCTCTTATGAACGAACTCAAAACATCATTGTCAACGAGTTGGGTTTCCACAAGGTGTCTGCGAGGTGGGTACCGCGACTGCTTTCAGTTGAACAAAAAAGGACGCGATTGACTATTTCACGCGACTGTTTGGAGTTATTTGAAGCCGATGCAGATGATTTTTTGAATCGTTTTGTTACTATGGACGAAACGTGGGTTCATTACTGTACACCGGAAACAAAACAACAATCAAAACAGTGGAGAAGACCTGGTTCACCACCCCCTAAAAAGGCTAAGTCGATTTTGTAGGCAAATAAGGTGATGGCTTCAGTATTCTGGGACTCGAAAGGTGTGATTATGATTGATTATCTTGAAAGGGGTCAGACTATAAACTCTGATTACTACTGCACCTTACTACGTCGTTTACGAGAGGAAATAAAAGAAAAACGTCGAGGAATGCTCAGAAGAAAAGTCCTGTTTCATCAAGATAACGCCCGTGTTCACACGTCAGTACAGTCAATGGCTGGAATTCACAACTGTGGCTTTGAACTGTTACCGCATCCGCCGTATTCACCTGATCTGGCACCATCAGACTTTTTTCTGTTCCCTAACCTAAAAAAGCACTTGGGAGGTCAAAGATTTTCGACAAACGACGAGGTCAAAGCAGCTGTAGACGCATATTTTGACTCTAAGAAAGAATCATTTTTTTTAACGGTTTATTTTCTTGGTTAGGCCGAGTACTTTTCAATCCACCCTCGTAATATTATTATGGAAGGAATACAACAAATAAATGTGAATCGTATAAAAAAAACGTGATTAAACATATAATCACGTTTTTTTTCCTATTATTCTTATAATACAGTTTTGGAATTTACCTAGTCATTGACAAGCGACTAGGATATTAGGATAGTGAAAAACGTCACAATTAAGCTACTATATTTGTTACAACTACTTTAAAATTGTTATTAAATTTTGGTCAATTGGATCAATACTTGTTAAATTTTTCAACGTAGGCTTGACGAAGTAGTAGAATACACTTTAATGACTGAAGATTTTCAAACATGACATTTTCTAGATTTTCTTCAAGGTAATGAAGCAGAGCTAAAACTGGAAAATTACATATTTATAAAAAAAATGTTGATTGTATTTCCAAAAAAATACCAAGCGGAAAACAATTCTTACTTACAATCGGATCATCTAACAAAAAAAATTCGGTAAATGATTTTAATTTAATTGTATAAAAAATCTTTACGAAGATTTAACAACGTTACAGAATAGGCTCGTAAACTCAAGTTCAGCAAATGCTAAAAGAGTCGTGGAAATCCAAGATTTTCTTCGATATATGATGTGAAAATAATTACATAGACAAAATCAAAAACTTTTGTGTCTTGCAATTGAGACAACATATTTTCAACAACTTTGGTATGGTTGAAGTTTTATCAGAGTCTGGTAGTTACTATAAAAAGTTCTACGTTTTTAAATTCTTTTCAGACATAAATTGCCTACAGAAAATAACAAATGTGGCACGGTGCGTAGATGAAAAAGCATTGTAACATAGTCGTATTTTACATTTTATCTGTAAGATGCATAGCTCCCCGAGGAGAGATAGTTTAACGCCTAAGGGCAAAGGAGGTGGATATAAAATGCTCACCTATTCGAATAATATGCTTCATATCTACTACAGTCATCTAACTTTCAGGTTACTGTTTCCGTCTGTTTTTTTGAAAATAAATCTACATCTATTTTGTTTAACAATTTATTGAATGTTTTTGAATGTTATATTTATATTATTATACTCGTATTTATAGTATAAATATATATATAGTGAATGATATATATATATGAATGTTTAGTTTCACAGAAGAAGCATGAAAGGATGATGAATGCTCTCAAAATGAAAGTTTGAGAAGTACAGCTGGAGGGACTTTGATTGACAAAGTGAGGAACAGTGTGATAATGTTAAGTTATGGATAACAGTGTTGCAGTGTGGCAAAAGATTCAGTAACAAAGATTTGAAGAGAAAGTTTGGACACGTAGAGAGGATGGATGAAATAAGATTGACAAAACAGATGAATAAGGCAAGTGTGAATGGGCAAGCCGGTAAGGGTCAACGTAGGAGAACGTACTCGTAACAAGATCAGATCGAAGACGTTTTAAGGAAAGGCCACGTCGAAAGTAAGCGCAACCGACCAGCTCGTATTAAAACGCGCATGAAAGTAGAAGAATCGAAAGATGTGTGTCAGGATCATAGCAAGTCGAAAGATTTGGTTTCTGTCTACCCCAATAGGGACGACATGTGACTGTATTTTATGTATGTAAGAGAATCTGGGTGACGTGAAAGCCGACTAAGGAAAATACTAGGAAAATCCTGGCCCTTGACAGATGGCGAAATAACCACCAGAATACGAGTATAAACAGACCAGACCGAAAATACCCAGACCAATGATCGGCAGCAGTTCAAAGCGTCTAGTAGTGCAACCGTTATTCCGATTTCGGATCTCTATTCGTGGTTTCCTGGTTGGGCGGATCCTATGTCCAGCAGTGGTCCGGTTACAAGCTAATAATAATGATGATGATATACCTAGCTCTCTTCTACCGTGGTGTCTTAAGAATTGTACGGACAACCTTTAATCGTGCAGAATAGCAGCATAATATGCAATGCTGTCACTATACTGTTGGTGGGAACGCAACGGGGAGTAAGAACTTTATGACTCGTACTAAAATGGCGGAGATGTGGTTCACCACCCATCACGTCTCGTTTCCTGCGAGGTCGAAAAGAGGACTACGTGAGTTGCCGCCTACCCCTTATATGGGAAAAAGGCGTGCCTGCATGTATGTATAAAGTTTATTACGGGTTTAAGATATCGATAAAATTACTTAAAGTTGATAGTTTTAAGTTATACAAAAAGCTTGTGAAGAAATACTTCATTATTCAGAAAATTTAAAACACTGAAGAGCTGTAATAAAAAACTTTAAATAAAATTTGATTTTGAAATTTTGTAAAACGATACTCGAAATTTTAAAATACTTAAATTTTTTGCTTAGCTGTTCCATATTGCTAACATGCTTGCAGTCATTATCATTTCAGCCTATCACTAGTCGACTGTTGAACATAGACCCTCCCCCTCATAGATTGGGACAAAAGATTGAAGCTTTTATTTTGGGGGGATTTTCCATAGTCGCTATGCTTTGCAGGCGGGTCGGCAACCGAATTTTATTTATTGAGATGTTCCAGGAAGATGTTGCTGCCCATCTCCTGCTTTTCATTTTACCTCTGTCGACTTTTACGACACCCTTGGGATGAGATGGGGTGACAGATTCTCTTACGCCGCCACCACACGGAATGTGTAAACACAATACTTGCAAACATTATAATAAATAGTTAAGCATTTATTTCTACACAGATTTCTGCATTCCAATAACAATTATGATAATTACTACACAGCAGTAGTCCACAGCTGGGCACTGTCCTCTATTTGCACATTTTTTCTTAGTACAACATTGTTACTAAAAAGAGTTAAAAATTAAAATAATACTACCGTAACAAATAAAAAAGTAATATAAATAAACAAACAGTAGTGGAATCATTTCCGTATTTTACATTAAATTGCATATTTAATCTTCTTTTTACAAACTTCTTGTTGCCTTTCATAAAGCTTGAAAGCCCCTTAGGGTTTGCCACTTCACTAATTCACCGCGCGGATGGAAACCTGATTACGCACCCGGATTTTAATTAATAAATCATTCTAGAGACTATATTTACCTCGGTTTTAATGTATTACTATATTTTTGACATTAAAAGTCTAAAGGTTTTTTAATGAAAATAAGTGAAGAGACTTGTAACCTATAGCTGGGCGTCATCCACTTTCTATCACAATGCGAATATCACTATAATAAATCGGTTATTAAATCTCATATGACAATATAACCAGTCACAATTTTTGTTTTTTTTTTATTGGATAAAGTGATGAAACGGGCAAAACGTTCACCTGATGGTAAGTGTGACGTCTGCCCATAACAGTTGCTGTGTCACCCAGATAATTTCTGTGTGACACCACACTGTGCCCATCACCCTGAGACATAAGTTCTTAAGTCTCATATGCCCAGTGATTACGCTAGCTCACAGTGCCCTTCTAACCGAAACACAATAATGTTTGTACACTACTGCTTCGCGGCAGAATAACTGGCCCTAGGGTGGTACCAACCCAGACGGATTCCTGCATAGGAATCCTGTCACGATGACAATATAACCCGTCACAATTATTATATAACGAATTTTGTTAAATGTTCGGTTCTGTAATGTTGTTTAATGCTTCTTTCTGTTTGTCTGCAAATAATTTTTACATATTCCAATAAATTGTTTAATTGTATGTTTCTTGTCTAATTTAATGTATTAATGTCTGTGGCATTTTTCCGCAACAAGTGTTTGCTTACTTTCAAACGATTTTTTGTAGTCGAGTCAATAACACTTGAATATGCCTCGTTCTGGGGTGAAACGTGAGTCGTGGTCACGACTTCAGTTGTGTATATTGCCTGGTGGTAGTGTTGTAGAGGTGCAGGGTAACTGGAGGCAGTGTTAGTTTGCTTGTGGACGCTACTGTGAGAGGGCGGGCAGTGCTCTTCGAAAACTAGGTAATATACACCATTGTATATTTTGCATGCGGATCTTAGCAAATTAACATCCTTTCCTCCTTTAAAAAAAAATGTTTCTGAGTAGTGAGCATAAATGTTGGGTCTGGCTGCGCTATAAACGTAAGAGCTGTGGTTTTCAGGTACTCCAACAGACCACGCGGTCATCAAATATGAAATATGACTTTATTTTTATTTTTAACCGATAGGTGTTCGGCAGAGTAGGATAGCATCTACCTCTTTCCTACCGAGGTGTCGTAAGAGGCGACTAATGTTTTGTACGGACAGCCTTTTTTCATGCAAAATAACACCAGAATATGCTATGCAGTCACTATACTGCTCATAGGAAGGCAATGGGGAGTAAGATTTTTTAAACTCTTAACAAAATAGCTGACACGTGGTTCGCCACTCGTCACGTTTCGTTTATATGGGAAAAAGCGTGACTGTGTATGTAAGCATTTTTATTTTTACATGCAATTACAAAATCATTTTTACAGTCTTACATTATTGGATACAATAAAAAGTTGTACCCTTCGTTACTCCCATGCGAGCGGTTTGACTTACAGGCTTTTAAAGAATATTATTCTTAAATGTTTTACGATGTTTTGCTTTACGGCATAGCAAAAAGTAAAACAGCTCATTCAACAAATGTAGGTAGCAAAGGCGGAATATGAATTTAGTGCTTTCGTAGTTGTTCACTTAAAAAGTGAACGCTTTTACCGCTATGCTTACTTGAATTATTCATACACATAGTATAAATCCGAAAGTATGTTGGTTAGTTTGTTTGTCCGTCACGCTTCAACGGAGTGACCGATCGATCTGATTTTCATTGTATGCAGACAGTTGAGAGGCCCAAGAATAACACAAATGTTGATGGTTCCTGAGGAAGGGCAATGTACTTTAAATTCATTAAAATGTAATGGAATATAAAAAATTGGCAGCCGCTGGTATCCAGATAACTAGCTAGTCACCCATTCACATGACTTTAATTAAAAAATAATTTGATAAGAAGCCTTACTAGACTGAAGCTTTACATTGTGAAAAGGATTTTCACAGATAACGTGCGTAAAGTAGTAGTACGAACAGGTTTTCTATCTTGAACGGAAAAGAAAACCCAATTACTGTAACAGCACACCTAACTCTTAAATGCGACGGGTCGATGTGACAACTTCGGGGTGCCGGTGTACTCGTTTGTCACGCTCAGTTCAAAAAAAAGCATCCATGCACGCCGATTGGATTCAGTCGCACTGGGACGCACGGACAAGCCCGCGCTAAAATAACGATATAAATCAACCGACCGCCGACTGCCTCGCTCCGTACCCGCCTCCCGCGGGATTAGTATGCGAGGTGATATAGCGTAACTTAGCATTTGCGTGATTTAGACCTGTGACTTTCGATGCGAAACATTTGAGATCGTTTTATGACGCTCGCTTCGCAGATTCTAATACTGCTTAGTTATGACTTTATGTTTGAATTTTTTTTATTGGATAAAGTAAAATAACGAGCAAAACGTTCACCTGATATTAAGTGCAACGTCTGCCCATAACAAATGCTGTGTCGCCCAGAAAAATTCTGCCTGACACCACACTGTGTCCATCACTATTAGACATAAGTTCTTAAGTCTCATATGCCCAGTGATTACGCTAACTCACAGTGCCCTACAAACCGAAACACAGTAATGTTTGCACACTACTGCTTCACGGTAGAATAACAGGCCATGGAATGGTTCCTACCTAGACGGATTCCTGGATAGGATTCCTACCACCTTACGTCTCGGTTGGCGCAGTGGATAATCGACTGGCTTCTGCATTTTGGATCGCGAGTTCGACAATCTCTCGAAAAAAATATTTGTGCAGCCTACAGATAGTTGTTCCGGATCTGGGTGGTTTTTTTATGGATAAAGTGACGAGACAAACGTTAATCTGATGGTAAGTGCAACGTCTGCTAATTCTTTGTCATCTAGAACGTGTGGCACAGTATCTCTCAGTGCCCATATCTACTGTCTATAACTACTGCTTCACGGCAGAATAACTGGCCTTGGGGTGGTATCTACCCACCCCAAGGTCAGTTTTTCTGTCGAGAAGGTTTAGGCTAGACAGTTTCCTGCATACTAATCCTACCACCAGTAAACCACCAAGACAATCCACCACCGCATCTCATTCCGTGGGTGTCGTGAAAGTCGACAGAGAGAAAATTAAAATCAGGAGATGGGCTGTAGCGTCTTCCTGGAAAATATTATTAAATAAACTGGCAAATTCTCTTAAAATGAGAGCTACAAACTTTTGTGGCAATCTAAGAGGGAGGCCTATGTTCAGGTAATGTATAAATATTTTTTCCCGTTGTAGTAACTTGACGAAAAGTAACCTAAAAATTATCTGTCGGTCTGTATGTCCGAAGTGATTTTAAACTATATATTTTCAGGGATTTTATGTTTAAATCTAGGATCTATTTAGTATTTTTTTCATAATATTTGTACCACAGTTTTTTATTATTATAGGCGAATTTATTACCTTTATGTTCTGTTTCAATACAATTTTTTTATTAATTCTATACTTCTATCTCTAGTACTTCTGGCTACATAAACTCTAAATTCCGTAGGCATCAGCACGTCTTTAACAAAGTGTACAATAAAATTTTATGACTGAGAGTGAGAGGCAAATCTCAGTCGCAAAACAGATGTGCTGTGTTAAAGATAAGTCTAGTCAATAGATCATCATAAAATTCCGAAATGGAATTCTCCGCTAAGTCCATGGCCGGCGTATTTATATTCACGTGAAAAGTATTATAAGTAATGGGGCAAGTTACCGCGAAGAGGTTTTAATAAGGGATCTGTTTTTGCTCTTAATTCTACCGCAAAAACAAATGCATTGAAGTTTATTTAACGACTTTTTCTGCTCGTTTATTACAAAGTTAATTATTTTCAAAGAAATCTAATTAATTAAATACACCGAGCGTTGCTAACACGATTATATTTCTTTAAGCTATAAAGCCTGAAAAAGGAACAGGTAAATCTGAAACGTATTGCGTTAACTTTTAAGTAGTGTTCGCCTTGATCTCCTTCGGGTCGATTGCTGCCACAGCTTCATCTTCTGTTTATCAGGCAGAGGTGGTCTGGACTAAATTATATTATAGTGTAGGCGTTACAAGGAAGAACGGATTCAAGTTGATTGTTGCACGTATAACGTTAAATTGTGAGCCGTGACAGTTCACGGGCCCGTCGCTGGGCTTAAATTTTATAGTACTTGAGTGACCTAAGTTCGATCCTCGGTTTCTTTGAATTGATCTGAAATTTTAGTTGATTAACTACGAACTCAACGGCGAAGGAAAACACTGTGAGGGAACCTGCATGTCTGAGGATAAAAATGTTTCGAGGACACGTGGAGCCTGCTAACCTGCATTGGAGCACCTTAGCGCTCCCAGCTCCAAATATCTCTTAAAAAATGGGAGATGTTCTGTGCTCAGCACTGGGACATTTATATATTACTAGCTAATGTCCGCGACACCGTCTGCGTGGATAGAGGTCTTTTAAATATTGCGTTTCTATGCCAAATTTGGTTGAACCGTGAAAAGGTAACAAACATAAAGAGGGACAGACAGAGTTACTTTCACATTTATAATATTAGTATGGATATATTTTTGAACGCTTATAAGCACTCACAGGATCCTTTTATTAATTAATTAAAACAAAAACCAAGTATGTCTCTGTAAGACATCAAGTGACAGTAAGATCGACAGAAGCTGAAGATAGTCTGCATTAACTATGACATCAGAACGTCAAACGTCTCAGTGCGCCCGTGTCAATGACTGCTGTAAAGCGCTCAGAATGACGGGTTTAAAATATATAGTTTAAAATTAAACGCTATTAAATTCGTAAAATGTATTTAAATACAATGTATTATATTCGTGTAAATATGAGAAATCATAACATATTATTGTTCAATTAACATATTAGCGCCAGGGAGTACTTGACCTAGTTACATTTTCCAGCAAAGTACGTTAGAGTACCGGGTAGGCGACCCAGGCCTCCCGAGCTACTGCTGTCTCCTCCTACTGCTTCCGAAATAGTAGTATCCTGCACTTTATATTTATTTTACAAATTTTTGGTTTCTCTTCTCCAAGCCAGAGACTTGCCATGCTGATGGCTGCGTGGCTAGGGGGAGCCTAGTCGTTAGCGTTTCGATCTGCTCTGCGACCGGGCGATCCAAGAATATGGCTTGCCTTGTGATGCCCTATTTGGGTGGACAACAGTTTCCCTAGCTACTCGTGGGAACGCAATAAGGAGCAAAATTGTAAGCTCATGCCAAAATAGCGGCGGCGTGGTTCGCCACCCGTCACGTCTCGTTTCCCACGTTGGCGAAAAGTAGGCTGCAGATGTGATCTCTGCCTAACTCAATGGCAAAGAGGCGTGACTGTAAATGTATGTATAATTTTAAGCTACGAAATAAATACGACAGATTTTAATTTATATTATTATTTCTGATCATCTTTTCTTTTTCTAAGAATTGATATATATTGATAATATTTATGTAATATTTTTGCGATTGTTGTCTCTTGATGGAACTCCATTTTATATTTGAATCGATAATTTGTAAACTTCAATCATCTTCACGATTTTTTGATAAAAAAAATGTGTATTTTACGTATATATTTTTTTGTCTACTAATGAAACTAAACGATTTTAATTTGTGTAGCCCATTTTTTGAATAATAAATTTCAAATTTTTAAATAATTGAGTAAGTTGTTTTGTAATATTTTAAGATTATTTATTTCTATTACTTCCGTCGCGAACATTAATCCTATTATCGTTGGTAAACATGCAACAAAGTTGTTTCTTCTTCATTAATTTATCGTACGCAAGCTCTGCAGGACTGGCTGCAATGCACGTTGAATTTTTATTATACAGCAATTTTATTCATAAATAAGGAAATGAAACAGGTTATATTTTAAATGTTAACGTATGTCATATTACACAAAATTTTAAACTGATGAAGTAACATCGTAAAATATAAATCATATTATAGTTTATTGGTTTGTGGTCTCTTCGTACTCTAAAGAGGCGTGCTTGTATGTACTTATATGTATGCATATTATAGTTTAAAAACTAGTGCCGTGTGGTGGCGTCTTAAGGTGCTGTGTGACGGCGGCTTAAGATATTCTAGCACACGATTTCATCCAAGGCAACTAGATCAAGTACTCCCTAGCCACTATTAATTATGCTAGACTCAAATAATCCACCGACTATGACTGCAGGTTTTAGGTACAATCGACCGAATCGTGGCGATTAGGAAAAAATCCTCAGAACTTGGGAGAGGCTTATGTCGTGCCGTGGAACTATTTAAGTGGTTGATGATAATGATGACAATGACTTACCTATTTTGTTATTTTAATATTTTGGGTTTATTTATCTAACAAATAATATTGTATTCTTAGTAAAGTATCTATTAAAACCTAAAATAAGGATTCTCAGAAACTGTATATGTTTACAATAGTATAAAAACAGAATAAACAAATTTTATTGATGCATTACATAACAGATGCTGTTCACATAATAATTATGTTACTAGTTATAGCTTCTCTGTCGCAAGTTGTTTTCGTTGATTCGCTAAAACAGTCTGCAGATTGCGATGGTACAAGCAGTTTTATAAGCCGTGACGTTCTGATGTCAAACGTATAACCAGCTCAGTCCTCGATGAACATGAGTGATGGAAACCGCCTAATACGTCGGGACAATAGTTAAAATGAAACGCAATAAAATCCGTGAATTTTTTTTTTGTTCTATGAATTGTGATGATGTTCTCCTAGCCGATTTCGACCACGACGACAACTTCTGACTACTGTCGAGAGCCATCAACTGCGCAGGAGATATTATAGTGCCACCAGTGTACGCGCAAACACAGAGGCACTCACTCGTCCCAACCTATCCGCGCCCGATGTAACGCTAGATGCGATAAAATCGGAGGTAGGCTAGGATGCAGTGTCAGAAACACGGGGACAATCACAACACAACCAGACCCGAAAACCAACAATTTATGTTTTAGCACAAATGTTGGCTCCGGCTGGGATTCGAACCCAGGACCCTTAAAAGTCAGGTACTCTCACCTCTAGGCCACGCGGTAACAGCATTTGCATAAAGATAAGAATTACTGTACTACTTACAGTAAAAAATATACATTTTGGACTAAATGTGATGTGTTGGCAACACCTTGTCATAAAACGAGAGTTGATGAAGGCAGTTTTCATAACCAAGCTGTTTCACAACAAAGTGCTGGAACACCCTCTCACCTCCAATGCGCAAAGTAATATAATATACGAGTAATCCACCAAAGGCCACATTCAAATTTCAGTACATACAACTATTATTTCCAAGCCGGACTACGCTTTTGTAACGGAAACTAAACTACTTAAATTAATGCAAATATGTTTACAATGTCCTTAATATGTTAAATCTAGTAAATATATATCTTTATTAAATTGTGTTTAAGTTTTTGTTTATGGTTATTTTTTCATTAATAATCTAGAGTTATCAAAATTTTGACAGAAAACCAGGCTAATAATGAGACGTGTCATTTCCACAGCTGCACTCAGTGTAGTGCATTTACAATTATTTAATCAAAAAACCGACTTCAGCGCAGCAGCTCCAAACTTGGCTATGCGAATTGATGTTCATCATTAGAACTTGACCAAATTTATATTGGACCACGCGTACCCTTTCTAGAAACAGAATCTTAGAAATCGGTTTGAAAACAAAAGATAGAAGTATACTGCACCTTACAGTTCCTTTCCCAACTTCGCATTTCTTAAGCCAAGTCCATTTTCTACCTAACACTTTTCCCTTCCTCTCCGCCCAGCTAGTGGTCGCCGTGCCGTTGGCTGCGATATGCACTGATTTGGATAATATTTTATCGTTAATTTCTTGAAGAACTCAACACTTTGAGCCTTTTTTATAACTCTGACTATATCAAAATTATAAATGTCGATAACCACTCTGACTATATGTTTATGTTAAACAATTTTAAACGCCAATAGCCTAGGTAGGTAGATAGGTAATAGGTTTAGGGCATGTACTGCGAAACATGACATCGCTGGATCGAGATCGCCATTCGACTATTTTCGTGAACCATCTACTAGGACAAGCTTTTAGGCTTAGTTGGAGTGGTTAACAGAAATATTAGTAATGTTAATAGCAGTGCTATTCTAAATTACCCGAGGAGAGGATACACGACGCTAGTATACACGACGCTAGTATACACGACGCTAGTCAAATGACAGATTAGAGCTAACGTAATAGCCTTGTATCAAACACTATTCGACTAACTATTTATAAATCTTTGTAAACTTAATGATGTAACATGTATATTGTTAATGTATACATACAGGCAACACATAATATATAATATTCTAAATCACAAAAACACACGTCTCCTTTGTTTATTGTTAAACAAGTAGTACTGATAAAATAAAAAACATTCTTCATCATTTTAATGTCAACATTTAATTGAAAAATTAATTTGACTAAATTTTTTTACGAACTCTGCGCACTTTTTACGTATTGTGATATTTTTCGCATAAATTTCAGATTTGTCGCAACAGTGAAAGTGAACATAAATCTCGTCTTTCATTAGAGCATAATGTAGTGAACGACAAGCGAGGGAGTGCCGCGCCGCGTGCGGCTTGAGATTTCAGCCGACGCATGTCGCCACAAAGCAGTGGCGTAACGTATTGCCACATTTATCACGAACGAATGAAATGAATGGAGGAAAATGAATGATTACTCATGGAATTCTTTTTTAACAATGTTAACATAAATTGGCTGATTAAAAATGGTTCTAAGCGAGAAGTTAATGTAACTTCGTGTTCTTGCCGTAAATAATATTGCGCTAATATTTCTCGGGAACACGTGGACGAGTACCGGAACAAACTTGTGTCTGAAGTCGAGATTTTGGTAGACAAAATCTCGGATTGGGGCCGACTAAATTTAGTCCAGTTCAACCCTAAGAAGACACAGGTTTGCGCGTTTACTGCTAAAAAGAAACCCTTCGTCGTATCACCTCATTTTGAGAGCACTCCACTCGTTGCCTCAGCCATTATCAGTATTTTTGGCGTCGACATATCGATTGACGTTCAGTTTCGCGGTCACCTGGAAGGGAAGATCAAATTGCCTCCCAAAAAGCTTGAGCGTGCTCAGTAGAGCTCGACAGTACTTCATGCCCGGCCCACCGCTTGCAACTTTATAAGGCACAGGTTCGGCCGCACATGGAGTACTGTTCTCATCTCTGGGCGGGGGCACCCTGGGGAGTGTTCCGAGGAATTGTTCGGATTAATTCCAGCCGCTGATTTCCATCCATCGCACATTGCGGCACAACGCAAAATTCCATCGTCACCACCTTGATAGTTGGCATTCCAGCACAGTGCGTTTTTCTCGCATTTTTCTGCCAAGCACAAGCACTTTATGGAATCTGCTGCCGCCAGCGGTTTTTCCGGGCCGATACGACTTAGGGACCTTCAAGAAAAGAGCCTATTCCTTTTTCAAATGTTGGCAACGCATCTGCTATTCCTCTGGTATTGTAGATGTTCATGGGCGGCGGCTGATCATTTACCATCAGGTGAGCCGCTTGCTCGTTTGCCCCCGTTTCCATAAAAAAATTGTGAATATGTTATATAATTCGTAAATAGGCGAGTGTCTTGGGATCGTTCTTCGATGCTTCGGTGCTTGTGAAGGAAAACAAAACAGCCTTCCTGTGAATAAATCTGTGAAATAAATTATACTACTGGAGTAGAGTGGCGGATTCTTTCTGGCTCGATTCAAAATAAATAAGTAAAGGAAAAAATGGGATTATTACCTTTAAAATACTTTCATACAGTAAACTGAATTTTTTTAAATGAAAACTAATATTTTTTTTTATGGAAGATAGTTGACCAGTTAAGCAAATCCGTCACCTGATAGTTAGTAAAATGTCTGCCCCATAAAAAAATCTGTGTCATTTAAATGAAACAAATTTTACGGATTTATCGCGTTTAATTTTATTATTTATAACCCGACGTTTTGAGTGCTTTACTGCACCCTTGGTCACGGGGGGACTGAGGTGACAGATGTCCTGATGTCATAGTTAACCCGGAGTACCTTCAGCTTTTAATTATTATTTTTGGCCCGATATACGCAGAAAGAGCTAACTGTGTCTTGAAGTCTTGCAGTGGTATGTTTAAGACACAGTTAGCTCTTTCTGCGTAGTCCGGATCAAAAATAATACTTAAAAGCTGAAGGTAATTAGTTTCATTTAAATGTGTAGTGTTCGCGTAAATATAAAATTATCAATTCTGTGTCACCCAAAACATAGCCGTGTCCCCCCTAGGTAATGTTTTAAGTGACACTGCGCTCGTTACCCTGAGACGTCAGTTCCTAAGATCCATATGCCCAGTAATTAATGTAGCTATCAGTGCCCTTCAGACCCAACCCTGGTAATGGTTGCATACTAACTAGCACAGCAGTGGTATCCATCTAGACGAACTCTTGCGTAGAAATCATAGTACCTCATTACCATTACATTGGCGGAGCTATGGCCTACTGCGTTACGAGTTGCTTTGCTTTTGTTTTGATTGTCGTACGGGTCCCGTAATATTTACATGATTAAGAGATCATTTCTCTTTTAATTAATTATCTAATGAATCATCAATTGACTATTGAGTCACTATTCGTCGACAGTTGCGAGATAAGTTCCGTCTTACTGTTGGTATAGTGATCACGTCTACCGGGATGTTTATACATCAGAACTCATTTGCTTAAGATTTTTAGTACAGTTATATTGACAAAAAACACACATTACACTTGACGGTATGTGGTCAATGTCAATCCAACCTCAATGAAGAATGAAGATGAACCAAGGGCTACTGAATAAATAAACTGACGGAAATGTTCTTGGTGACACAGCATTTGTTATAGGGCGGATGTTGCACCTACCATGAGTGACTTTATTAGTTTTATTATATGCATAGCTATAGATATGATGTTGACTGGTAGTATGCGGCAGCCACATAATTGATTTTAAGCTGAAATAATATAAATAATAATAAAAAAAAACTCAATCTAACTCAGAAATTATTTAAAACCATAAAACTATTTGTCGCCGATTGCCCCGCTTCGTTCTTGCATCTCAAGGGATCAAGATGTGAAAGTGTAGCGAGGCAGTGCTTTCTGTTAGACGAGAACTGCGTAATTTATTACCTACTCTATGTGTGCAGCGCTTCCTTTGAACAGATAATTGAGTACCGCAATATATATATATATATATTTATTTAGTATATATGTTTATTTATATACATATATATTTATGTATATATATATATATATATATATATATATATATGTGTGTGTGTGTATATTTATATATATATAAACGTTAAATGGAAAATAAAGGAGCTACCAAAGATCCCATTGATAAACAGTGACACATAGTGAGAGGTTTTTTCCCAGCAGTGGAACATTAATTTGCTGTTACTTTTACATTTTCTTTACTGGGAGGTGAGATTTCTATGCAGGGATGCTTCAATGTAAGTACCACCCCAAGTTAATTATTCTGCCGTGAAGCAGTAGTGTGCAAATATTACTATGATTCGGTCTGAAGTACACTGAGAGACAGCTAGTGCACTAGGCATATGGGACTTATTAACTGATGTCTCACGGTGACGAGCTCAGTGTGGTACTATACAAAAAAATTCTGGGTGACACAGCACTTGTTATGGGTTGACGTTGCACATAGGCATCAGGTGAACGTTTGGACCGTCTCGTCACTTATCAATAAAAAAAAATGTCATTACCTGTGTAAACGACTTTACTTAGTTCATTAACTAAAAAAAAAACTGATGTTCGGGCGCCATGTTGAGTGTTCAAAAGTATGGGCATCAGTATCGGTTTACGTTTTATTGTATTACCTCAAAAAGATCTGGATGCATCATTATTTAAAAGTCCAAGAAAGCAAAGCAACGTGTATAGCTTGTTGGAAATATTATTGTAAAACATAAAATCACTTATGTAAGCGATTAATGTATCGCGTGACCTATTTAAAGACGGGGTAACATTTTCTGAAGTTGATATCATCTTATCGTAGTTGCAAATCTACGCTAGTGGCATGCGATGCTTGTGTCTGCGACACAGATTTTTTTAAACCACTTATAAATGTGCGGAGATGATGATTAAAAAACAGTTCTTTATGAAGCACATAAGAGTACGTGCGGTTTATTTTTAGAATTTTAGAACTAAAAACTAGAAATATACAGTTATACGAGTATCATTATACAATTCATAATGTATGGTCGCAATTAAATGAGACTTATTAGCATGATATTCGTATGAAAGTATATATACGCGGTTTAGGTTTGATTTCACTGTCTTATAAGAAAGTTAATTTAAAGTATTATAATACAGATACAACAAATTTAATCTCGTATGTACGTTTGAATGTAAATGCTACACAATTCAGCCTAAAAGAAAATCTTGTTTATATATTCTAAATACCTATATGTTTACATATCAGACTGGGATTTAATATATATATATATTTATACGTTATACGTGGAAAGTTAACACCAACCGAAGTCATTTACGCGAAAAATTATTTTCACTTAGTGTTACACACATGCGAAAGTAACACTAAAGTACTTTTGAATTAATCGACCTCATTTAACGTGAAAATAGTGTGAAAGTTGTATATTTACAAATGGTTCCCATAAATTTAGAAAGGGCCGGTGTTGCGTCGAACATAAATCTCGTCATTCACTAAAGCGCGCATTCAAATGTAGCAGCAGGTAGCAGGGGAAATCCCGCATTCGTCTCGAGATTTCAACTGACATTTTTACATCACAAAAGCGATAAGTAACGTAAGACCGCATTTATTGCTTTTAAAATCTAGAAGCCAAAGTGTAATTTTCTATACCATGAAATTGTTTACTAAACGTTTACCGATTCATTAAATAGATTTCCTCAAATGGTCCTTATGTCCTTTTCAGTATTCTATCTGTAATTCGTGCATAATTAATTAATCATATCATGGATTAAATGTATATTCATGGAAAAACCAGTTCATGCTTCGGTAAAATATGTAATATTTAATAAATTTCCCATACTTCTGTATCTGTAAAGTGGTTGCGTCGTAAGAGAACCTGGCACCACATCTCTTCTCGTGAATGCGTAAAATTCGTTTAGGTCAATGCCATGAGAAATCTTGATGTAGGAATAACCATTTCATTTAGGTCAGAAGCATTATATTGAAAAAAAATATGAAATGTCAGTGTATTTTAAGTACAAAACTGCAGTTAATTTTTTTAAGAGAAAAATGTGTCCAAGGACAATAAGTAAATAAGTTGTATTAAAAAGAACCATAATAATATACCCTTCTACATACTCGTATTATGTAAAAGTTGACGAAGAGAAATGCTAGAAAAAACTTATTTCCTATAAAATTGCAAAAATTCTTCTCTATTATTCCAAATATTAATCACCTAGCGACGTGATAGAGAGCAGCGTCTACGACTGGAGGAATCTAATAGCCACAGTATTAAATGAACCGTCTGCGAAAAGGAGTGAATCCGTCTCGGTAGGTACCACCCCAGGGCCAGTTATTCTGCCGTAAAGCAATAGTGAGCTTTTCTGTTAATTTACTGTGTGTCAGTTTGAAGGGCACTATGAGCTAGCGTAGTCACTGGGCTTATGAGACTTAAGAACTTATGTCTCAGGGTGATGGGCACAGTGTGGTGTCATACAGAAATTTTCTGGGTGACACAGCATTTGTCATGGGCAGACGTTGCACTTACCATCAGGTGAACGTTTTGCTCGTTTCATCAATTTATCCATTAAAAAAAACTGACATCCAACTGTTAAAATCAATGCTTTTTGATTTCCAGATAGAACGACCACGTGGCCTAGCGGTCAGTGTATCTGACTTCTACGTCGCGAGTACTGGGTTAGATTTACAGACGAAGACAATGTTTGTGCCAAACAGAAATTATTAGTTTTCGGCTCTGGTTGCGTTATGATTGTACCCGTGTTTCTGACAATGCATCTTAGCCTACCTTCGATCTTATCGCATTAGCTTTATATCGGGCGTGGATTAGTTGGGACAAGCGAGTGCTTATGTGTTTGCGCGTACACTCGTAGCGCAATAATATCTCATGCGCAGTTCATATATGTTCAGTATTCGGAAGTTGTCGCTGTTGTCGAATATTGGTCAGGAGGACTGGACCAGGTATACGCAGAGGGCCTTTAATGTACTATATGTGCACTATAATAATGCGCTACGGATGTTATTGAGGTTGCGCCGATGCTGCAGTGCATCAGGTATGTTTGTTGAAGCTAGGATTGATGACTTCTGTCCGTGCCATCATCCGTAGGCGAACTGTTTCTATGCTGCTGAGTTTTCGGGGTAGTACCAACGGCATCCTGGCTATCCTTGCCAACAAAATTGATGGACGATTAGTTGTTGTTAGTACATGTAATAAACTAAATGAAAAAAAAACGAAATATATAATTTGTAATTTTAGATATATGTACATTCTAACATTAGTTTTTAGGAACCTAGTTTGTAAGCTACTAACATTATGGAATTGAAAAAAAAAGGTCCGAAATAAAGATTTATCAACAGCTGCGATAATGCGTGTTTACATGTGTACATTTTTGCAATCTTCTTCTGATTTTATGGTTTATGTTTCGTTCACAGAATGTTTTTAATGAAATATGAAATCATTTAACAAATTTATCCACACGACAGGAAACTTAGTTTTGCCAGCATTCGTTGTTTGGATTAATGAATGACGAATGTTGAGTTTATAAATTTGTTCAAAAGCATTTATACTTTATTTTCAGGTTTTTGCTCCGAAGTCAGACGGAATCGCGGCATGCCAAATGCGGAAAAACATTTAATGTAAATGTTCTCTAAACATTAAATAAATTTGTCACGTTGATACATACGAGTATGTAAAATTAATTTAATAATCAATTAATCCACTGTTTGCTTTAGTAGTGAAGTTAAAGTATTTGTAATTATATTGTTTTGAAATAGTATATGAACTCAAAATTGTGGTATAAAAGTAAAGAAAAAATATGCGTTCACGGCTCACGATTGCATTGAAACTACAACTTTTATAGTACGCGAGTGATCTGTGTTTGATTCTGCCATTTAGTTTAAAGTCCGTTTACCCGCAGCGGAGCAGCATGGAGGACTCTTTCCGGCTCCAAAACCCTCTCACAAGTGAGAGGAGGCCTGTTTTCAGCATTGAGACATTTTTAGGCAGTCCCAATGCTGAAGATAGTCCTGTTAATTAACTTTACTTTTTTAAGTCATCTGGCTGCCAATTGAGCTCTACTGCTTCTACAATTTGTACATGACTAGTCATCAGAACGTAGAACAGAGCAGTTAGAAGTAACTCAACTTTGACAAAATTTATCAACAGTGTTTTAGTTCGTGAACTCGTTTTATCAACCTTGCCTATAAGTCGTTTTTACCGAAAACAATTTTTTTTATTAAAATGAATTACAAATACTATTGGTGACAAAATCGCATTCTGATCTTATCTACTCGTATCTAATACAAGAAATTAGAGCTATGCTGAAAATAAATGTTAATTCTTTCTGTGAAACATATGTTCTTTTTAAGGTACAGAAAGGAAAAAGGAACCTTTATAGGATCATTTTACTGTCCATCTATCTGTCGAAACCCTTTTCTCAGGGACGACAGGAAATGCCGAAAGCCAAACTAATCTTAAGAAGATTCAAGAGTATTATTCAATGCAATGAAAAGATATGGACTTGCGTCTTTTGATACTTATGAGCGAATCAATTCATCAAAACCGTAGATATCCTATGGTTTCATTCTATCTCGTAGAACTAAGATATAAAAATTTGTATGTATATTCTCAGTGCATATACAAAGCTGAATCTTAATATTTAATAAGCGAAATTTATTCATAATAAACATAATTTATACGTTTTTTTAAGAATAGTAGTAGATATAAAGTTGAAATAAATAGTACAATCTTAAATCCCAAAGTCATAAACATTTTTTTTTAATTCAATGCATTGAAATTACAAGTATTACTCTCCATGATCGCACGGATCCGATGTAGCACATACAATAACATTTACAATAACAGCATCACTTAGCATAAAGACAATAAAGCAAATAATTTGTGTGGCCCAAAAGTTAGCTTTAGCTGGGACTAGAACTCTAGACCTACGATATAGCGGTAATTTTAGCTGGCCACTGAGACAGTGGGTTGTTAAAACATACATATGTGTATGAATTGTTAGTGGAAGGAATGTATTACTATATTTAAGTCAATTTGCTAAGATCCGCATGAAAAATTTTAAAAGGTGTGTATTACCTAGTTTATTAAAAGCAACAACTGCTCTCTCACAATAGCATGCACAAGCAAACTAACACCGCCACCAGGAATCGCCACTAGATACCACCACTCCATTGACGGAGGGCGGCCGGTACTATTCAAAAACTAGGAAATATACACCATTTTATAATTTGCATGCGAATCTCAGGAAATTACGTAAGTTTCTTTCCATATTGGAATGTATTACTGCAAAGAGATACTTGCGGTTCTCTAGTTCGCTTCGAAATGTTTAAAACCAGCACACATATACTATATGAGTCGTAAAAAATATGTGAGTATGAAAAATAAGATTCGTAAAAGCTGGAGCTTGTGGAAGCGCAGTAAAATGAGATTGTATACTTTCAGTATGAGAACGGTACCACACAGACTTGTTTTACGTTGTCTATCTTTTTTTAGAAATAATAAAGTGTTTACTTTAGTTCCTTAAGTCTATACGATTAAATTACTTTTCATCGCCATTAGCTCGTTAACCGGACGTAAGCCTTTCGCAAGTAGTTCGGTTTACTCAAATATTTCGACAGATTGGCAATCGCGTTATTGCCGTTATGATTATCAGGGTAGTTAGCAGTTATCAGTTGCCTATGGGCAGACGTTGCAATTTCCACTAGGTGAACGATTTGGTAGTCTCGTTACTGTCATCTTTAAATAAAAATCCAGCGAGAGACCACGAAATTTGTCTTACATTTCCTTTAGTCTTCTTCTAAGGCATTCAAGAAATGAGAACGTACGTTTAGATATTCTTACGCTGCCATGGCAAAAATACCACAAACACGCCAAAAAATCCAATCGTTTCTTCCTTTCTCTTTCTTTCAATTGTCGTAGGAGCACAAACGCCGGGTGTTCTACTCATATTTCACAGTGCGCAAACGATATTTGATCCAGAATGCCAGCACTATTTACTTTTGTTCATTACGATTTTAATTGCTGGTTTATCCTGTTCTCGAGGACGAAAGGAATTTTAATTAATATTATAATTTCTGTGACACATGATGTTCAGAAATCCGCACTGAGATATCGTGTCGGGCTATTCATAGCTCAAAACCCTTTTAAAATCAATTTTTATATTTTCGGTTATGTAATTGCTGTTAGCCTTCTCGGCTTTTACAGCTTCATCGGATACTGTGCCCGCGTGCCAGGTTTGGTTTGACCCAAACATAAATAAATAAATAAAACTCCCTCCTCGTAATAAAACCTCGAAATTCGGACTGTGTCGCGTTCGCTGCGTGCTTTCGCGATTTCGAAAATCTGAAATAATTTTAAGTCATCTAATGACCTTCCGAGGGAGGGTGCGGGCGTCCATTCGGACTGTCGACTTGTGTGTCGGTAACTCTGGGCGGTGAAAACCGCCCTGGAACACGGTGTGATTATTGACTATTGCGCGCCGCTCTCTACGGCGGTCGCGCGTCGTGGTGCGTGTTATATTAAAGCTATTGACTGTGTGTACAGTGTAGCCTGGATCGTGACTGACGGTATCGTGGTCAGGAAGAGCTGAGACGTCCGTGTCGTCTAGCATGTTTCGCGGGCGACGTTTGCGTTCGGTCGCGTTTCTGTTTGGTCGGTAATTTGCTGCTTTAACCACCAGCGGGTTAGAATGAACCGCGGCTTTTTCGAAAAACCGCCGTGATAATTCTCTGAAGTGTTCAGAGATTAAGGGCATTTCACAGTCGCTGTGAAGATCTACATTGCGTTGATACCAACCGGCTCCGGTGGCAGTTCGCAAGAATCGATTTTGAACGCTCTGTAACTTCTTTAATTGATTGCCCGTCGCGTGAGCGAAAGCGACGCAAGCATAGTCCATTACGGGTCTTAAGCAAGTCTTATAGAGGCGAAGCTAAAATCAATGAGGTCCGTACATAGCAGCGGGATAGTCATAGGCTGATTACAAAACAACAGTAAAATAAAAACTATAAAACAAATGCTTTGTGGCAATATTTCCTGGTCTCAGATGTGATGCAAACAGGCTTATTTTTTAAATGGTAATTCCATTTAAAAAATAAGCCTGTTTGCATCACATCTGAGACCTAAAGGCGAGCAAATATTATTTTTACTTATAAATTAACTTTAATTTCTGTACAAACCACATTAGCTACAACTTTATGACAAACGACGCGTTAATATCATTTGTTATATTAATATGAGGGGGTAAATACTTTTTTATTAGAGGAATTTAATTCATATTTATCTTAACATAAATTATCTTAAAAAACACATAATATTATGCATACGCTTAATCTTGGAACAAAAGATTTGGTTACCCGATTTTATTTCAACATAAAATATACATGTACGTAGTATGATAGTAAAGAAAGATCCACAATGATCAATGATGTACCACCTGGTTGATTTTCAACTACGGAGACAACTTCCAAAGGCTGACAGAAGCTATCAACATGGTGATAATCAAAACAATCATGCCCGAAAAGAAACAATTTGTGTTTTTGCTCATACGTTGGCTTCGGCTAGGACTCGAAGCTCGCCTGGACTCGCGTCATAGAAGTTAGTCCTCTGCTTATAAGGCTAATGACCAGTTATCTGAATAAGTAAACGTGATATTCTATCGTTTGATATTCTATAGTGCACTTTCAGTAAACTGAAAGTAATGTGCACGATAGAATATCAAAAGATCATCATGAAATTCTTAAAAAGGTTTCACTTGGCTTGCGGAGCACGTATTTATCAACTTGACAAAGTATTTTAAATAATGGACCAAATTCTCGGAAAGAGTTTTTAATAAGAAGTTTCAGTGAAATTTTTTGCTATAAATCTAGTATAAAATGTTTGCCCTTAAAGTAAGTGAGAGGTTTCCTAAGATTTATGTCGCGGAAAATTTAAGGTATTCTTGATACTGACGCCCATACTTTTGAACACATCATGGCGCCCGAACATCAGTTTTTTTTTTTGTAAATGAACTAAGTAAAGTCGTTTATACAGGTAACGAATTTTTTAATTTTTTTTTTATTGGATAAAGTGACGAGACGAGCAAACGTTCACCTGATGGTAAGTGCAACGACTGCCCATAACAAAAGCTGTGTTATCATTTGTCATCATTGTCACCTTGAGACATCAGTTCTTAAGTCTCATATGCTCATAATGTCTACACACTACTACTTCACGACAGAATAGCTGACTCTGAAGTGGTACCTACCTAGACGGATTCCTGCATAAGAATCCTACCACCAGTTAATGTAGTTTTAAATAAATATAGGATTATAAAAGAAATGAGTATTTATAAAGATAAAAGTGGTATCAATGTATATTGCTATTTACAGACAGCACTTGACGCCAGCAGACAGCCTTTGTCATTTCTTTGTAAATTGTAATATGGATGGTGTATGGTGATGCTTTCGTATAGTTATTTTTTATTATTTAGTGACATACTCGTATGTTCAAAAAATCTGAATTGAGTTTTCGACTAGTGTTAGGATAGCAAAGCACTCGTTTTTTCTTAATCAAATATTTAAGCAACAAAATATTTGCTTTATTAGTTGGCCTCTGTTGATCTCTTAGAATAAGTATATATATACATATATTATTTATATTTCTATTTCTATGTATTTTGCTGGTGCCAATAAACCTTTCCTTTATTTATTTTTTTATTTATTTGTTCTTAAAAAAAGATTACAAAGGGCGGACTTAATGCCTTTTGGCATTCTCTTCCAGTCAACCCAAGGCATAGAGAGATATTGTTATAGGTGTTTGACAATGTGCAAATTCATAATTTTAAATACTTAATAAAGTAAAGTTTCAGCCTATATATGTACCACTGCTGAGCACAGGCCTCCTCTCATTTCTGAGAGGGTTTTGGAGCTAGGAAAAATCCGCCACGCTGCTCCAATGCGGGTTGGCGGACTACACATATCTTCGAAATATTTTTCATTTCTCAGACATACAGGTTTCCTTACGATGTTTTCCTTCACCGCCGAGCTCGTTGTAAATCAGCACTTAAAATTGCAATTAACAATTTTAGTGGTGCCGGCACCGGGAATCGAACCCAGGTCACTCGCGTACTATGAAATTTAAAGCGAGCGCCTAGCCCCTGAGCTACCACGGCTCATAACTAATCAATAATAATTATATTTAAAATCATATTACACACACATATATACATAGATATATACACTTAAATATACATACACGTGAAAGTTACACATATATACATATACACATATACATATATTACAGAACGTCCGATGATAGCAATGTTCGTATCAAATTACAAAGATGATTTTAAAAAAAGTTCTCGAATTAATCTTTTAAACGTCAGCTTATCAGAAACCTTCCTAATGGCTTCGGGTAAGGAGTTCCAGAGGAGTGTAGCCTGTATTATAAAAGAGTTACCAAAGAAATCGGTGAAGTGTTGTAGAATACTTACCTTAAGGTTAGATGAGGAACGAAGAACCCTATCATGGGTTAAAGAAAGGTACTGAAATTTATCTTTAAGATACGAGGGGGTGGTAGGATCATTTAAAATAGAGAAGAGAAAAAGTAAAATTATAGAATTAGGCCTCTGTCTGATAGTGAGCCAGTTAAGGCGAGATCGATAATAAGAGATATGGTCATACTTTCGATGACCAGAAACGTATCTGATGCAGTTGTTGAAAAGGCGCTCTAGCTTGTTAAGGAGGTCATTGTTCAAGTCATATGTAACACACGTCTGCATAATGTCCTGTTTTTTGTCGAGCTATTACATTTTGACTTGACTCTTCTCTTATGGCACCCATGTAGTGAGCCGGTCTTGTGCCTATATGCCATTGCATTTAGTTGCCATACTTAGTAGTACACATCCACTCTCAATCAATTATAAACAGGCATCGACGATGTTAGGCTATTTATAGTCCACTGCTGGCACATAATACCCATACCCGTGGATAATACGAATGCAAATGTTTTCAAAATTCGAGTACAGAACCACGTAAATGTAGTAGCGGACATGAACAAGGCGTTTTTGTTTCGTACCTCTACACCTGGCGCACTCCCAGGGGGAAAACGTACAAAATATTTGAAAAAGTAATAAAAACCGAGCGCATTACATAAACAAAAGGAAGCCTAGAGGGTTATATCTCGCAGCGCGTTTACCTTATGTCACGGTGACATTGCAAAATATACTAAGAAGGGGGATATTATTCATCTAATATCTACGATTTTTTGCTAACCTTTGACTAGAAGGTATTGTAACTTGAGCCTTTTCGTACGTTATTATTTATTATACTGTACTGTACTGTTTTCATGGTTATGACTCGTTGAACTTGATCGGCGGAAGGCGTAATAATTAAGCAAATCGCTCAACAACTATTCATCCTACAGGCATGTTGAGTCTGCTCCGTTGCTGCAGTGATGGCTTGTGTGCTACGGGTTGCAGACTCAATCCTGTACTGTGGCTTGAGTACTTTGTGAAATATATTACGCGGGTGACCTGAGTTCGATCCCCGGTGCCGGAAATGGTGCCGTGCCTCTAAAATTGTTCTGAAATTGTCACTGCTAATTTACCACGTGCTCAGCGGTAAAGTGAAATACCGTCGGGAAACCTGCACGTCTGTGAAAAGTCAGCCAACCCGCAATGGAGCAGCGTGACGGACTCTTCCCAAAAAAAAATCAGAGGCCTGTGCTCAGCAGTGGGATATTTGAAGACTGTGTCTTTACAATGATCAACACTAGATGTTTGTAATGTTTTCTTTAATTAAAAACCTAGCGTTTAACTACGATCGCATCTGATGGTAAGTGGCGATGTAGTTTTAGATGAGGAACACAAAGGTGGTGGTGGTTTGTGGTTTTTGGATTGATACGTGGTAGAATAAAGCCTAGTATTGGCATCACGTAAATGGATAGACTAGACTGGAAAGTACTACGATCTGATGGAATAACAATAAAGAAGCACCTTAACTCAGTAATATTTTCTTTAGTGTAGAGAACCAGAGACACAATGTTTACGTTACATTGACGTTACTTGCTCCATAAGATTCGACTGAGTTTTTGTAGGAAAACATGAATCGCCATTGACTAACGCAACGCATTCAAATTTAGCGAACGACAGCGACAGAAATGCCGCATGCGAGAATTTAAATGGCGCTTTTCACTGCGAGCGATGCGTAACGTATGGCCGCATTTAGTATTATGAAGGAATTTAAGGCATAATTCGAGAAGCTTAGTTTTGTTTTAGGCTATATATTTTTCTCTCTTACATAGGGCAAACAAAAAGATCAGTTATATTTTTGATGTTTTATAATCTTAATTTTCAGCTCTTCAAAAGTCCGGCGTTGAAGATTAATCGCCTGTAATGTCAACTTCCAGTGTCTTAGATAAAATGCATCAAGTTATGTGCACTCATTAATAATTACCGGTTAGAAATATTTATTCAAACTATGAGCTTACCACGTTTTCCGTTTTTAACAAATCGAAACATTTACTTTCTTTTATTGCGCGGAAAAGTATCTTATATTTTATGCGAATTGTAAAAGTGACGTGACTGAGAAATGAGGATGAAAGTTGAAACTAGAAGCTTAAACAGAATTTGTTTTTCGATTTGGTCTCGAATTATCGAGCAGGAATGGTATGTTATTATATATAGTCATCATCACCATCATCATTTCAGCCTATCACTAGTTTACCTCTGAATATGTTCAGCCCCCCATCGATTGCCACAACAGTGAAACTCTCATTTTGGGGGAATTTGTCATATTTGCCACGCTTGACAGGCTGGTTGGCAACTGCAGCTTATTTATTCAGATGTTCCAGGAAGATGCTGTTGCCATTCTCCTGGTTTTCATTATCCCTCTGTCGACTTTTACGAAACCTACTTGGTGAGATGGGGTGGAAGATTCTCTTAAGCCGCCACTACGCGACTTCATATCTATTTATTATTAAAAGAAGCTGTCCGGTCGACACGTTTAACATTTATCAATTGTTTATTTAACTAGTGTGCAGATACCACTGATGTAAGTGTAATTTGATTTAGGATTTTTTTTTATTGGATATAGTGATGAAAGGAGCAAAACGTTGACCTGATGGTAAGTGCAACGTATGCCCATAGCAAATGTTGTGTCAGCCAGAACATTTCTGCGTGACACCACACTATGTCCATCACCCTGAGACGTCAGTTCTTAAGTCTCATATGCCCAGTGCCCTTCAAACCGAAACACAGTAATGTTTGCACACTACTGCTTCACGGCCGAATAACTGGCCCTGTGGTGGTACCTACCTAAATCATACATTTCATATGCGCAACACAACCAGACCAGAAACCCAACATTTGTGATTTGTTGCACTGGTGGGGAATCGAGCCGGCGTAGAAGTCAGGCGCCATATGGACGTCGGCGTCTAAGGGCTACAGGGTCTTTTAATGTTATTACCATCAGGTGGAGACTGTACAATCGCAACTTAAATAAAAAACAAATTAATTAAGGTTATTTTCATAACTTTCCGAAAATGTGCTTTCCATGTTTCTGCTAAAAAATAATGGACATTATTAAAAGTTAGTTAACAGAACCAGGTGTTATTTAACGACTCCGTGTGGTCCTTGTGGTTAGAGTATTGACTACCACGCCGCGAGTCCTGGGTTCGAATCTCGGCCGGTGCCAACATTTGTTCAAACACATAAATTGTTGGTTTTCGGGTCTGGTTGTGGTGTGATTGTCCTAGTGTCTCTGACACTGCATCTTAGCCTAGCCTCGACCTTATTGCATGAGCGTTACATCCGGCTCGGGGTAGATTGGGCCGAGTGAGAGTTGTTCACCCTGTGTTTGCGCGTACACTTATGGCACTACAATATTTCCTGCGAAGTTAAAACTCCCGAGTATATTAGGTAGTGGTCGTCGTGGTCGAAAATAGGCCACGACAATTTATTTTGCAGAAATACGTTATAACAAACGAAAAGGAAAATAACGTAAATTTGCATAATGTAATGGGTCCATAGTATAAATATGCAGCTTGTTGTATGTCAGTCAAAAAGTTTGTCGTATACATATGTTTTTTTTAAAGTCAATATCATTCGGTAACGCATCGTTGTGAGATGAAACTCATGTCTTATTCTTAACTTCAGTGGTATGTCTTGCCCTGTGGTTGTGATTCGTCTATCCGCCTTCAGCTCTCGGCCACCTTTCAATCCGGTGAAGCTGTAAAAGCCTAGTGGTAGTCTTGTAGGGATGGAGGGTATTAGTTTGTTTGTGCACGTCATTGTGAGAGCACAATTTTAAATTTTGCTCTCTACCTTAGCAATTTAACCTTGTTTCCTTCATTCTAATTTTATTTATTTATAAAATTTGTTTATTCAGTGGTGACCTGCAAAATCGTAAACGTTCTCGGTCGTCTCATAAACGCTGCGAAGTTGATTCGCGATTCGGATATAAAAAAAATATATGTCGTTCTGCTGCATACGTTAAAATAAATAATGAATTCAAAAGAACGTTTTTGCAAGATTTAAGATCCAATAAACCTACTTTTATGAAATGTGCATAATAACAAGGAAAATATTCTTATATATGCCGTTTTATACTAATGGATTAATGAATAAGTAAAATGCGACTAAAATATAAAGCATTAAGAATTCTAAGATCATCTCAAAGGTCTAAATTTCTAGGTTGTCCATAGAAATTAAACGACGCTAAACGTGACTGATTCATATGGTTTTTTATACTAATGGACCAACGAATGAGTGAAATGCGACAGAAATATTAATCATTAAGAATTCTAAGAACATCTCAAAGGTCTAAATTTCTAGGTTGACCATAGTCATTGAACAAGGCTAAACATGTCTGAATCATATTGTTTTTTATACTAATGGACCAACGAATAAGTGAAATGCGACTAAAATATAAATCATTAAGAATTCTAAGATCATCTCAAATGTCTAAATTTCTAAGTTGTCCTTAGAAACTGAACGAGGCTAAACATGTCTGAATTATTTTATAGAATAACTGCTTCTCTGGTACCGAATAGGTTTGCTAAGGGTTAGTAACAGCCAAAGATTGCCACTAGTCATACTGCTGCTTATAAAAAACAACCAAAGAGTCAACTGTATGGATAATAGAATCATTATAATAGGGAGAGAAAGTTAATTTGCTAAGATCCACATGCAAAACATAAAATGGTGTATATTACATAGGATTTAAAGAGCACCGCCCGCCATCCCATAATATAGATATCCTCATAGTGATTGGGTATGCCGATCTTATTAAATAACCTTTTTTTCACTACTATTGTATAGACTTTAGAGTAAAAGTAAAAATGTATGAATCAAGTCAATATTATATACTATACGTTGTGTTTCGAAGTTCGGATTCGATCATTCCTCCTTCCCCAAATTTCGAACGAACGTCACGACGCACGGATGCAATTATCTTTGCATGGTTGGCCTGCACTGGACTTTTACAAATAACATTTTGCTTCTTTGCGAGTGGTGGGTCTCATTACCAGCGTCGGTCTTGTCGTCGTGACTACAACAAAGACCTCATTAGAACTTAGAGGGACACAACACTAGGTGGAATCCTGGTCAAACAACAGCCTATTTGCAATAAAAAATAGGCGCAAGCCGGTTTATAGCCTCAGCTTTATACAGCCTGGGTCTACTTAGGTAATCTCTCTCAAATCTCATGAATTTCAAAAGTATCGAGTAAAGGAACGAACGAAATGGAATTCTTTGATAATAAATCACAATTTTAACATTTACATCCGACTCATTCAAATGCGCTAATTTCTCTTTAGGGACAAAAGTTTTTGTACGGAGCAAAAAACTTTGGCTTGTAACTTGGTTGAAATCTGTGGTTTTTAGAAGCGAAAAAACTCCGCTTATATATTTGAGAAATTTTTAATGTAGAAATTGTGAATGAAGTATTTGTACTCATAAAAATAGCTCAACATATTGCAAAAATAACGTTCAGTGGTGCATCAAATTTGCCGCATGAATTCTCATACTTTGGCAGATGAAAGTGCCAAGGGAAACGATAGCTACCAGCCGGATCGGGTAATGTAATCTGATGAGAACGTCTCTTCCGACCAGTAGTTTATATACATTTTTAACATATGTAGTGACCATTCGAGAATCTTTTATAGCGCGATGCAGTTTCTTAAGTGACTGTTATGATTAGCAAATATTTCCTTATTTTCTTGAGTACGGATGGATGACATTTTGATAATAAAGCGATTTGCTTAATACGAGTCGAAGGAATGACTTTCCTTTCTTAATAACTATTTAAAGGGAAAATTAAAAACATTTTTTTAATTTTTTACAGATAAATCATATATAATAATATTCGTAAATAATAAATCTTGTATTCATTTACGAAGATTTTTTTTTGAAACAGGATATTTTGTAGTGAAAAGACGAAGACTTTTTACTGTAGCGGCGGCCGTCTGCGTTAACGTTGTTAAACAAATTGCAAATATTGCTGCTCCCTCATTAATTTATCGTTATCAAGTTTTATAAACAACGCTCCCGCGGCTTATTAGCCTCTGTAAAGTTTCCTGTATCCTGGCAGCTTACTAAAATAAAATAGAATTTTTTAATTATTTTGTGATTTTGATGGAAGGCAATTAATGCTTTTATATTTTACTTTTAGTGCATTACATTGTTTTGATGAAACGTGGATTGTGGCAGTCGTCTGTTTTTGCAGTGAGTGCCCAGTTTCTGACTACCCCTTATGGGATAAAGTCGTGATCTTATGTATGTATGTATATTTTACTTAGTTTTTATTTTACTTATTACCATTTTCGTGAGCTAATAAATTTAGTAAAAAAGAAAGAGAAATGAAAACATTTATTGGTATAATACGCCACACATACAAATATATTAAAATAGATTGTAAAATATAGATATATATTTATATAATATGAGTTAGAAATAAGTCTGTAAACATTATTTACAGCTAAAAAGAAAGAAACATTAGGTAAACAACAACACCCAAAACTCAACGTTTAAAAAAATTTGTAATATAATAATAGTGATCTGTCTTATTAAAAAATTGTAAATTTCTCAAGAGTACTTATCAACAACTCTCATATCAATGAGAGCCGTGTTCCCAAAGGGATCGGGCGCTCACCATAAATTACGTACGTACGTGATTGACCGGAGTTTGATCCCGGTGTCCACACCTCTGAAATTGTTATTTTAAGAGCTGATTTACCACATGCTCAGCGGTAAAGGAAAACATCGTGATTTACCACGTGATCAGCAGTGAAGGAAAACATCGTGAGGAAATCTGTATGTCTAAGGAAGAAAAATATCTCGAATACATGTGAAGTCCACTAACACGCATTGGAGCAGCGTGGCTGACATTTCCCGGATTCTTCAATAACCCTATCAGAAATTACAGTAGATATAAGCTCTCAGCACTAATAACATTTACTAAAATGTATAACTTTTTTCTTCTATACAAATTGAATACGCGCAAAATATTTTAATATACATATTTTTTAAATGTCTGTTAGTGTTTTTCACTGCTACTAGATTTTGTGTTACTGTGTCGAAAATTATTGTACCGCAATCGTTAAATCGGTCCTTATATTACCGTAGCCCAGCTATTTCATAGAATATCAATAAATATTTCTTGATTCCTATTTACCCATTCGATGAATTCCACCAAGTCATTTCGCATCTGTTACGCACTACCAGATGTTTGTAATAATAAGTTACTTTAAGGTGAACTTGAATCTTATCGATACTCGGATTTAGGTGCGATTTTGATAAAGCATTAGAGCTTACATAAAACTTCGAAAAATATGTGTTTTTAACAGGCTTAAAAAAAGGAGGAGGAGATTCTGTATATATGTGTGTATATATATATACTCGTATAACCATATATATAACCTCCTCCTTTTTTATAGTATAGTGTATGTTCGGTAATAACTTCTTTGTTTATAAACGATTTTTTTAAAAAAGAACATTGTTACGGGGTACCGTACCAATATAAATTTGGTCAAGTTCTGACGTTGGGATCCATGAAAAAATCACGAAACTTAAATTCGAATAAGCATGTTTGGAGCACTGCAACTGACTTGCAATGCAGCTGGCATTGCAAGTCAGTTTTCGCTTAAATATTTATACTATTTTCTAGTAATAAATCAGCAATCTCTAATTAAATGTACACTGCATAAATTTCAGAATTTGTGAATTCAGCGTTGTCGTTAGTATCCTTGACAACAATGTCCATCTCCTGAGGGAAAACGTGAAACAATATTTGAAAAAGTAATAAAAAACGAGCGCATTAGTAAACAAAGGAAAGCCTAGAGGGTCATAGCTCGCGGCGTGTTTACCTTTTGTCACGGTGCTTTTGCTAAATCCTTTATAACAGTAGATTATTTACGGCTGTTAGAACTGTAGATGACTGTACTCTGGTTGGACAGGAAATTAATGTATTCAAAATATAGAGGCGAAATAAATTACTCGTATTTACAGATCACAGCGGTAAACTATCTTACCCTGAATTTGTTTTGTCATTATTAAGTAAAGTAAAGTTTCAGCCTATAAATGTCCCACTACTGAGCACAGGCCTCCTCTCATTTCTGAGAGGGTTTTGGAGCTAGGAAGAATCCGCCACGCTGCTCCAATGCTGGTTGGCGGACTTCACATGTCTTCGAAATATTTTTCATTTCTCAGACATGCCGGTTTCCTCACGATGTTTTCCTTCACCGCCGAGCACGTGGTAAATCAGCACTTAAAATTGCAATTATTAATTCCATTAATATCGTTTAATATGTTTTAAACAAAATCATATTTCTGTTACAAGCTTTTATTTGTAGGGCCTATGTTCAGCAGTGGGCTTCAAATGTTGGTAGGGCAATGGTACTTGTTAAAACAAATCCCAACGAGCTCAAATATGGCAAACCTATTTGCTTACTTGAAGAGTTCCTATGACCCATTTCCGGCTCCATCGTCATACCAGCTCCAAGATATCATATAACCGCATTGTCACCGAAGTTACATCCCAAAATTAAGCTCTATAGGACATCGGAATGTGGGTCAAATTTAGCTTGAATTACGAACCGCGTCGCCGCCCTTTTGGTATGAGTCAAGTAATTCTTACACTTCTGCGTTCCCACATCAGTATAGTGATAGCATTGCATGTTATGGTTCATTCTGCACGAATAAAGGCTGTCTGTATAATATCTTAGTCGCCTCTTACGAGATCGGTAGGAAAGAGGTAGGTGCTATTCTACTTTGTCGGACACCTGTCGGCTTAAATGTAAAGAAACGTAAGCAGATTTATTTTCAAACCGTATATAGTGATCATGAATGTTGAGCTCATTGATTTTATAAGACAATGACAACACAAATGACAAAAGGAGTATTGTAAGAGCTGAAATTTGTAACGGTGAAAATTTGTGGTCATAGGAATAGCGTATATTAGATTCTCTACATGGATACATGGACAAGCTAAAGTTGTTATAGAACAGTTGCTAAGCTCGCGGAACCAACGAGTACAACCTTTTCGTCTAATTTAATTAAAGAAATGTATTTAAGAGTTTGATGATTTTCTCATGGATCCCATCATCAGAATTTGACCAAATTTACCACCTTACTCACTTTTCTTATAAAAAAAAGATTAATCGAAATTGGTGCACGTGGTAAAACTTATCGCTGAACATACATAAAAAAATATTTCAACGAATTGAGAATCTACTCCTTTTTTTCAGTCGGTTAAAAAGTACGCTCTCTCATGATATATGTATTAGCCGTGTGGTAGCGGCTTAAGAGAATCTATCACCCCATCTCATCCCGTGGGTGTCGTAAAAGTCGACAGAGGGAAAATGAAAACCAGGAGATGGGCAGCAGCATCTTGCTGGAACATCTGAATAAATAAACTGCGGTTGCCAACCCGTCTGCCAAGCGTGGCAACTATGGCAAAATCCCCCCAAAACGAGAGCTACAAACTTTTGTGGCAATCTATGGGGGAGGCCTATGTTCAGCAGTGGACTATTGATAGGCTGAAACGACGACGACGAAGGCATTGTGAAATGATAGCAGTAAAATAGACTTTATACGGTATACTTAGTGGTTGATTTAATCTTACATCAATAATAAGATATCGTATTGAAATCTACGGTAGATATTATTATGTATATTTTAATTTAACTTTTAGACGAACATCTGCGTCAGTCTTGAGACTGACATAAACCTCATTTGGAGACATTTTGGCCCAGCCATGAGACACGCCCATTTCACTTTTCTTTTTTTAAGTTATTTTATTTCTTATGTTTTTATGAGGTAACATTTCTTGATTTCATTTTTAATTTGCTTTCTCTTTTGATTAATATGAGTTTGTATTTTGTGTGAGTGTTATGTCTATGTGTTTGTGCTGCGACAAATAAAGGTTTTCTTTCTTTCTTTCCAGTTTTCTGCAAAGTCAGTGCACATTGGTGGCTCGTTTCGGAGCAATCAATGGAGAAGACCCTATTCAGTGTACTTACGATAGGTGGTAATGATGATTCATATTGAAAATTAATTTATTTAATAAGTAACAAATTAAGCATAATAATTAAGTTGCCCAAATTAATGACAAGGTTTTATTTTAACTTGAACACTTGCCATTGTTAGAATAGCGTTTTAATATAATTCAAGAAAGGTCTCTTCTGAGACAAGTGCTTAAGAAAGCCTCTTGAAGAGTGAAACGTAGCAACGTTTAATAAAAAGGTATTCCATCTTGTCTGGACGACGTCGGGTGAAACTGAATTAATATTTTCTTGAGGTAGTTTGAAAACTTGATAATGTAGTTAATTTTATCAAATTCTGAAAAGTTTGCAGTGCAATAATTGCGAGTTAGATTTTTTTTAAACTAAACGCTTTCTTATATGTGCATATTATATAATTTACTTGGCTTATAAAGTATAGAAAAACAGATTTGACGCAGAAACAAAAATAAGTATCAAAAAGAAATTCCATTATTTAACAGACTTTAAAAAAGGAGGAGGTCCATAATTCTTTCATCATCATCATCATTTCAGCCTACCATAGTCCACTGTCGAACATAGGCCTCCCCCATAGATTGCCACAAAACACGGTCCTGAGCCACCTGCATCCATCGACTTCCCGCAAAACCGTGTAGGTCGTCGCTGCATCTAGTGGGGGGTCGCCCTATACTGCGTTTGCCGGTACGAGGTTGCCACTCGAGAACCTTTCTTCTCCAACGGTTATCGGTTCTCCGAGCTATATGGCCGGCCCATTGCCACTTCAGCTTGCTAATCCTTAGAGCTATGTCAGTTACTCTGGTTCTGCTGCGGATAACATCGTTACGGATTTTATCTCGCAGAGAAACTCCGAGCATAGCCCTTTCCATAGCTCGCTGCGCGATTCTGAGCTTCCTCATGCGGCCTGCAGTGAAGGACCACGTCTCGGTTCCATATGTCATCACTGGCAACACACACTGGTTGTACACTTTTGTTTTGAGGGATTGAGGTGACGCAGTTTCCCGAACGCTGCCCAGCCGAGTTGGATCCGTCGATTGACCTCTTGGTCGAAGTTGGACCTACCTAGTCGGACAATCTGTCTTAGGTATACATATTCGTCAACAACTTCGATCGTAGTGTTCCCAACAATAACCGGTATAGGTGTGACATGGATGTTAGACATGATCTTCGTCTTGTCCATGTTCATCTTAAGACCTACCCGTTGGGAGACACTATTGAGGTCATTGAGCATAGCGCTAAGGTGCTCATCTTCATCACTTCAGCCTATCACTAGTCCACTGCTGAACATAAGTCTCCCAAATAGATTGCCACAGAAGTTTGTAGCTCTTATTGTCGGGAGATTTTGCCATAGTTGCCACGCTTGGCAGGCGGGATGGCAACTGCAGTTTATTTATTCAGATGTTACAGAAAGATGCTGCTATCCATCTTCTCTTCATCTTGTAACATCAGTAATCAGTAATAAAGCCGAAAAATTGTAAGTACTCTGCCAAATATCACTTATCACGTGTGTCTTCTCTAACGTTGAAAAGAATCATCAACCTTTATAATTACTGATAAAAAATAACACGGCATAGATACCAGCTCGGGAACTAACTAAATCATAATATATGTGATGGTTCTTTGACAGGAATTGTAATGTCCATACGAGCTATTGCTCGTTTATATTTAGTAGTACTATATTACTATATTTAGTAGGTACAGAAGTGTGTAGTACTATATTTAGTAGGTACAGAAAGTCTGGAATATTTTATACCATTCTTTTCAACCGACGTTCATTTGAAATTTCTATAAGACAAAACATTAATGTAAGAAAGTTGCTATTATCGATGCGCTTTATATATGATGATGTAAAAGACTAGATTAAGAGAATAGAACAGAATTTAGAAGGAATATGAGGTTAGACAATAAATTGAAATATTTATTTATTTTATTTATATATTCTTTATTGCAAACCTTAAAATTATTGACAGAAAAGTAAACTGGAAATAATATTATTGTGTTTTTAATTTTAGATTTTTGATGTATCTTTTCTATTTATATTTCTTTAACCTTAATTTACTCATGTATATATCTGTATTGAAAATCAATTTATTTTCTTTCTTTTGATAAAAATATTACATTATACTACATACTGGTAGGTAAATACATACATATTTTCATCACCAACAATAGCCCGTAAGAAGCCCACATTTGGACGTATGCCTCTCCCAATTTGGAAGGATTTACGTAATAGTCACGTTTGATACAATCAATGGTACCGTCGACGTTTCGTACCTCAGAAGCTGCTGCCTGTCATCAGTTTGACTGTTTTACGACTGGCATATTTAAGATGATTATTCAAGTTCTTCTGCGGATACCATCTTTACCGATTTTATCTCGCGAAGATACACCGAGCACAGCTCTTTCCATACCTCGCTAAGGGACTTTGAGCTCATGCGGCTTGCAGCGGATTGCTACGTCTCGGTTCCGCATGTCATCACTGGCAACACGCACTGGTTGAGAACCTGTTTTTAAAGGTATACTCGATGGTTACAGCTGCATCGATTTACCTCTTCGGATAATCTGTTCAAGTGTACGTATTCGTCGAAAACTTGAGCGTGGTGCTGCCAACAACAACCAGCAAAGCCCTAAGGATCGGCAAGCTGAAGTGGCAATAGGCCAATCACGTTGGTTCTAGAGTGCCAGTATCGTACTGGCAAACGAAGTGTAAGGCGGTCCCCTGCTACATGAAATGACTACCTGTTGGCGACGTCCGCATGCCCGTCATCATCAACACCAGACTTCGCACTGCGCTTGCGCATGCTTCACAGAGCTACTACGTCCAACACTCCGCGACCCCGCGCGGAGGTTTAAGAAAACACTGCCTTTTTCTACTCGACAGCGAACGATACACATCATACCGCAATATTTTACAAATTATGTACAAGAGATAAATTAAAATATTCTACATACAGTCCACTATTACATTTTACTAATCGGAAGATTAATTCCCGAACACTACCTACATGGTTCTATGGATGCAGTTGGCGCAGGACCGTATTTTGTGGCAATTTAATACTACTGTTCCGCAGTAAACTTACGCTGAGCTGCAATAATGGTGATGATGATATCTGAGATGGTTATTCCGACATCTGTCTGAAGCCACAAGATTTTTTTGGAATTTCTTTAGGTCGTTTTTACATCACCCAATGGATGAAATGGCACATGTTGAAATAACCATTACTATTTTATGAAAATAGTTAATGACAAAATAGTTGATTGAAAAAAATATTTTTGCCTGTGTGAAAAGGCTTTTTCACGTTACTAACGTGACCATTTTTATTACATTCCGTAAATGTAATTTTCATGAATTTTTATTTCAGTTGAGCGTGAGAAGCTGTAATCAATATCCAAAGGCAGTTTGCATGTTTCAATAAATTGTCATGTTCAATAATTCTATTTTATTACGGTAAAAAATTAAATCGAATTTTATGAACAATAAACTTTTTGATTTTATTATGCAGTCATTTCAAAACTTTACGAAACGATTTGTTCTTTCAAACAAACGCAAAGGTTTTGCAACAAAATACCTTTTTCATTTTTTATAAAAGGGGCAAATGGGCAAGCGGCTCTCCTGATGGTAAGTGATCACCCCCGCCCATGAGCATGCGTAATACCAGACAAACAACGGGTGCGTTGCTGGCCTTTGAGAAATGAGTAGGCTCTTCTCTTGAAGGTCCCGAAGTCGTATCGGTCCACAAAAACCGCTGGCGGTCACAGATCCCACAAAGTGGTTGTGCATGGCAGAAAATTTCTGGCATGGCGCACAGTGGTGGGATGCCAGTCATCCAGGTGGTGCCGACGAAATTTCGTCAAAAACTCCTCGAAACACTTAAAGAGACTCAACGTCTATTCGCAAACCTAGTGGATCGAGCTGATCGGAAAGAACTCTGTCGTTGACGATTTGAGCCCCTCTACGTTGAATTCGGTCAAATGGACGGAGCTAGCAGAGGGGCGCCCCCGCCAGTGCAGAGAACGGAATTCCATGTGCGGCCGAACTTGTAAAGTTGCAAGCGATGGGCCGGTGTGAAATTCTGTCCCGCTCTACTGAGCACGCCAAGCTTTTTGGAGGCCAATTTGGACTTCCTTTCCAGATGACCGCCGAACTGAACGTCACTCGATAATAATATCGTATAGAGTACGCGTACAGGTACGTACAACATATGAACAAATAAATACAAAGCGTCACGGCTGAGAATCGAATCCAGAACCAACGACTCAGCAGTGTCGTTTACCAATGTTTATATACTTTAAAAAACGATTAAAAAAACATATACAGACACAGACTATAAAGTGCATGATTTTTTTAATCGTCTCCCACGTCGACTCTGCAAGTGTTTGACTTTTATGTTACATCTGAATTTTTGTTAAATTGTCATATAACTCCAAATTGTCCAACACCCCGAATAATCGTGTTTCACTTAGTTTTAAAACTTTAGCAATCCGTTTAATTTATCCCGCAAATGTGGGATATAACGTATTAGTGTAAGTAAATTTAAATGACGGTCGACTTCGAGACATAAATTTGAACAAACACTGTTCTCATGTTTCAGTAATAGCCTCATTTGTCATATCGTCTACCTCTTATTTCTTGTTTCAGTGATGTCTTCACTGCAATGATGCCTGCTCTGATCTTTATATCGGCTTTTACAGGTTCTTACTTCACAAAGTTGTACTCCAAAAAATATATTTTTTTCCAATTGGAGAAAAGGACGAGGCGATTAAAACGTTCAACTTATGGTAAATGCAGCCTCCGCCCATAGTAATGCAATGTCACCTCGCACGTCCCCCCGAGACGTCAGTGCTTAAGTTTCAAGTGCCCAGTGGTTACGCTAGCTCTCAGTGCCCTTCAGACCGAAACACAGTGATGTTCGCACACTACTACTTCACGGTAGAATAACTGGTCCTGCGGTGGTACCTACTTCATCCTACCACCAAATAATTAAAATTTTACTGAAACGATGTGCAAGATAACACATATAATAATTTTTAATTGAACTAATTACTTTCTTTCAAAAAGTACATCATTGAAATGTTATTACATATTTTACATGCCAATATGAAATATTTCAATTCTTAAACCAGTTTTAATAAGGTATTTTTCTGAGCTAATCAAAAAAAAATTATACGTCTTTTAAGGGAGTTTATGATAAACTTATCTAAATCTCTTCATTAAACCCAGTTATTATAAATGCGAATAGTTAATTTATAAACTTTCTTGCATGCAAAGAGTTTCAAAAAGAAATAGCAAACGAGGCTATTACCCAAACAAAAGAATGCCCAGGGGTCATAACTCGCGGCCCGCATCCCTTTTGTAACGCTGACATTGTTAAATAGGTTACAGTAGGACGGCATTTCACTGTGTCGGCTAAAACGTCGGCTTTACCTGTGTAACTTTAGCATTTTTGTGAAGTTATATTATACATATATACCTTCTAAATAATGTTTTTGTTATTAATTCATTCACATACACTGTGTTCGCAATACATTGTGTTATTTAACGTAAGTTAACGTTTAGTTTCCAAAAATGATACCAAAAAGATTCCAAAAAGAGTTTCGTGATGATATTGAGGATGATATGAAAGAAAATACCAACAGGGTTTCAAGTATTTTGGTACGCTTCAGTCCCGTTTGTACACTCTTTGTTCCGTTTACATTTTAACAATAGATTTACCGCGTAATCTATTCTAAAAGAACATGTGAGGAAAGCTGTATGACAAAGGATTATATTTTTAAAGACATGTGAAGTCCGCCAATCTGCTGTGTAGGCTAATATTGGTCTATGCTCTAATACTGCAAATGTTAGGGATAATAGTTATGTTCTACCGTTAACTGGTGGCATGATTCCTATGTATTTCTATGCAAATCCATCTGAGTAGGTACCACCGCAGGCACTGTGCAAACATTACTGTGGTTCGATCTGAAGGGCCTTGAGAGCTAGTGTAATTACTGGGCATATGAGACTTAAGAAGTTTGGTGCCACACATAAATGTGCTGGGTGGACGAAGTTGCACTTACCGTCAGGTGAACGAATCAAAAAAAAATCGAAGAAAAAAATTTAGACTAATACATACTTCTCCTTCTTCATCGGCTTGTTAACAGTTTGTTACAACTGGACATAGACCCTTTTTTAAGAAGGGAGAAATTGCCTTAATCACCACGAATACCGGACGCCTCGCATCTTAGATACTGCTGCCCGTTTGCGTGTATTTTTCGTCCGGAATGTGTTTAAATATTTCCCTCAGTCGACAGAGTTGCAGATTTTCTGCTACAATATGGCTAACACATATTGCACCTTGTCGCCCTCGCGTAATATAACATATTGACGGAACATTTCCCAAATCGCTATATACAAAAGAGCCTATATTTATAAAAAGCAAAGAAAGTAAATTCGCATATACAACTCCTCGTTATTTATGGCCTCCTCGCCCTCGAATAACTCGCTTTATGTAGATGAGCGTTAAGGAGCAAAGGCGACAATATTGCTGGCTTAAAGGGATTTTCGCGAACATTTATTTCAATTCAGAGTCGAACGCTAGGAGCGGGAATCAATATTAGAATAAAATTAGAACGTAAAAATGCTTAAACAACGGTCGGTATTGGACTTAAAAAAATATGTCTGAGATGTAACCAATTGTTAGGGTGAATTTCAAGGGAAATTTTCCTGTATATTTACACGTTGGTTCTGCTTTAGTTGTGCATGTTTCTGGATATATGCTATGCTCACGTAAGGACGATTTCCATTACTAATCAGGTGCTTGACGAGCGCTTGGATGCGAGATTTCATTTTCATGCATTTCCTTTTTGGCGACACACCTTGCTATCTCGTATTTTTTTATATTTTTTCAAGGTCATATTTATAGGCTTATGGACAAAAACAGACCCCTTAAGAATGTATCATTATCATCGCCATTAGTCGAATAAAGGACTCATAGACTTACTAGTGGTAGGATTCCTACGCAAGAATCCGTCTGGGTAGGTACCGTCCCAGGGGCCAGTTATACTGCCGTGAAGCAGTTGTGTGTAAACATTACTGTGTTTCGGTCTGAAGGGCACTGTGAGCTAGTGTAATCACTGGGCATACGAGATTTAAGAACTAATGTCTCGGGGTGACGGGCACTATGTGGTGCCACACATAAATGTTCTGTGTGACACAGCATTTGTTATAGGCAGACGTTGCACTTACCATCAGGTGAACGTTTTGCACCTCTCGTCATTTTATTAAAAAAAAAATAGATTAACGGTTTCAAGCTACTACAACTTCCATCGACTTCATGCATACTTAGACAAGTTTTTCTACACAGCGTATGTCGCTATGTGGTTGTCGATCGAGAAACCTACGAGCGAAGTAATTGGTTCAATTAATAATAACTTTCTATTTATATGTATCAAAAATGTTTTGATGTTGATGTCATCTTCATTGGGCCATGATAATCAATTGTAATAACGGTTAACATAGATATTTCATAGATTAATAAAATTATATAAAATGAGCGCTTAATAATCATATTATTAAAAAAATATTAAATAAAACAATTACTAAGCGCTGTGACGCCGACGTGTTTACTTTTAGACCGCGCTTAGAGTTTGTTTTATTATGCGTTTAAGTAATACAATTTCATTACGCTGTCCGCTCTACGTTCATAAAATGCAAACGTGTTTAGGTTAAATTATTAAATTCTCCTGAAAAATATTTTTTTTTAATATATCAAAAACATATTTTGATAATCAAATGTTTTTAATTTAAAAATTTGGAATGCTTGTAATATGATAATTTATATATAATATATTATATTATATTTATATAGCCAAACGTCAAATAGCTTTTATGTACATTATAAAAATCTCGTGACAATTTCATTAAATTTATGAAATATATCACTGGCTTGTACGTTTTCTAGGGCTAGGTGCGCGTCGGAGACACTTCCCGACTCAATGATCCTATAAAAATAAGACATCTGTATCGTTAATAGAGTCAGGCGTTACTTTCCGGAAATACTGCTTGTCGCCGATGGCTGTCTGTCGTAGAGTTAATATCACTTGATAATGCCTAGTTTTGAGGTGAAACACGAGTCGTGTTCTCCATTTTCGTGGTGTGTATTGTCTGGTGGTAATGTTTGTAGTGGTGGAGTGTATTTAGCAGGGGTACCCGGTGGCGTTATTAGTTCCTATAGTGGGAGGACGAGCATTACTCTTCAACAACTGTGTAATACGCACCATTTTAAAATTTGTTTGTGTATCTTAGCAATTTAACTTTCTTTCCGTCATTAAGAGATCTCGACGACGTTAATAAGCTGATAATTTTTACTTTTGAAAATAATAAAAAACTTTTTTCAAATAAAACGATGCACCACACTAGGATTTATCCCACATCGTGAGTGCGATTTACAGACAAACTTAACATGCACAACACAACCAGAACCGTAAACCAACAATTTATATTTTTGCACAAATGTTGACTCATGCTTGGATTATCTAGCCACGCAGTCGTCAAAAAATGCAAATACTCTAGCAGGCCCCACTATTGAGTATAGGCTATCTCTAACTTATCTGCATTTTTAGAAATACTTGTTATTTCAGTATTTTTCTTATGCGATCTTAAGAGTAAATAAAAAGGACGTAATAACGAATATGTTTTGCAGCTCAATTAAGTTTAATTAAAAAAATCTCAGACAACACAGACGAACAGTCTGTGCTAAATCTCCTTGAATCATTATTGTGCGTTCATTGTTCGACGTCCGTTGTCGGTAAATTACAGTGTTTAGCGAGGAGAGGACTTTCTGAAATTTATTTCACTCAATCCGGAGGCTTTGCTGCTAACTTGTAGGAAATAATTAAATTCCGTCGCTGTAGCATTTCCTTATTATTATTTATTGGAACAACTTCCTCTAGCGACGTCGAAGGCAGTCGATTTGCTCTTGACTTTGACTTTTGCGGACGTTACATTTAAACTGCTTTCTAAATATAGTGCTGTAATAAACCTGTGAGTAGTGACATATATATTCAGTACTCAAGAGCCCATGGTTGGTTCTTCTATTTATTTTTACTAGTGGACGCCTTGTGGTCGTAATTGTTTTTGTAAGTTCGAACATTATTGAGGATTGAGTTATTATTTGTTGGCAACATTTTAAAATCCTATGGTGACAATCTCTGCAATCTCTACTATGTGCGACTGTTTGACCACAGACTATTATGAGTGTTTGTCATTAGCAGTATATATAATGTATATATAATGTAGCCAAACAAAAAGATCGATTAAAACCCGCGTAAAAGAACACATAGCTGACGTGAAGCATCGTCGTTCTAGGAAGTCTGCAGTCTGTGACCATGTTCTGGATCATCCCAACCATTACATCAGATTTGATAAACCACAGATCCTTGCAAAAGAACACCGATTCCTACCAAGGATGATTCGCGAGGCTATTGAAATCAAAAAACATCCTAATTTCAATAGAGAAGATGGTTGGGTATTACCACCAGCTTGGGATCCAATAATAAATAAAATTAAATCAAAAACCAAGCATACCACTGCAAGACTTCAAGACACAGTTAGCTCTTTCTGCGTAGATCGGACCCAAAAATAATAATTAAAAGCTGAAGGTACCCCAGGTTAACTGTGACATCAGGACATCTGTCACCTCAGTCCTCCCGTGACCATGGGTGCTGTAAAGCACTCGAAACGTCGGGTTATAAATAGTATAAAATTAAACGCGATAAAATCCGTAAAACTAAGTTTCATTTAAATGTGTAGTATTCGCGAAAATATAAGAAATCATTATGGAAATAATTCTTTTATACATTTTCCGCATACATCAATTTTCATTCAGTTTTCACCGTTTGATATTTTTTAGCTAGTCAAATTGCATTTGTTAGTCGGTAAGGTGCTTTCGAAGCACCTTACCGACTGATGAATGACCTGACCGATGAATTGGATGACCAATTTTCCAGTGTTATTTACAATGCCGCGAGCCAGAAGATCTAATCTTTCACATCGAAGCCGTAATGCAATTAAACTTTGCAATATTGAGAATCAATCCACTGCAGATGAAAATTACAACATTCCACGTTGTAATGCGCCTTGAATGTCTTGAAATAGCAGTGAACAGCGAACACGGAACAATCCAAGTGTTGTCGACAACAAAATAGTTTCCTTTCCTTTCGTTGTGATAGTTCTACCGTTACCGTGCATGGTCGACGGCAAGTGTTCAAAGCGTTATCCACGAAATTTGAATGCGGAGACTATCACTGGCAACGATAGTTATCCAATGTATCGTCGTTGATATAACGTAGAGAATCGTTAATCGCTAGCACGTCGTTAATGTAATTGTACAATTTAAGAGGAGAATCAAAAAAGAAAATTACAAAATTCAAGCCGGTAGAGGGCGCTGTGATTGTGTGGCTGTAAAGTTACATACTTAAATGTAATTCAGAAATCATACATACACCGGAACGGGCAGGACAACGTCTGCCGGACCTAGTTCTGCATAAATTTCAGCTTTCTCGCTTCTTCTACAAACTTTTACAATGCCAAATCTCAACTCCTTCGTGCGCGCTATGTGCGTAAAAATGGGGTACAAAGTTGAGCAAGGCAATCAATTAGGTATAGTAATTTAACAATTACCGTGAAAAAAAAAATGAAAAGGCTACACACGCTTTGAGAAACCCCTGCGAACGTGTGTTATGTACGAGTAGAATGAGAAAACTGTACGGTTTATACGATTTTTTTCTTAATGTTACGTCGAGCAACCGCAAATTTTGAATTGATAAATCGCTATCGAATAAAATTGTGCAGTTTAATCGTGTATGTATGCGTCCGTTCCATTTCGTGTGTGAAATTGTGAAAAGTGAATCATTAGAACAGTTAATTGAAATATATAGAAGTGAATTAAAATGCTTAGCTTATATGAAGTTAATTGATAAATTGCAAGCAAAAAAAATATATTCATTCATTCATTAAGTTATGTCAATCTTTTTGAAAAATCTTCAATTATTTTAACAAATTGTGATGAGACTAAGTTCTCTTTTCATTAGCCAATATACCAGGTCTTACTATTTTTTCACTTTTCTATCTTTTCTATCGTTTTTATATCGAATAATAATCCAACAACCGACAGAATAACAGCGCTGTGGCAACACGGCCATAGCCTAACGAACGTTTGTAAATGTACATTTAATTTGTACTTTATTTATACATTAAAATAATTTTTAATTTTTATTTTGAACTGTAACGTGTGAAGTCACTATGAAACGTACGTTTAACTGTGCGGTTAAAACCGTACAGTGCGATCGTAGCGATTTTTCGAAACGTGTGTGGCCTCCATTACATATAAGCTAAGCGTTTTAATTCACGGTTATGATACTCCTCGCTTTTTATGTCAAGTAGACAAGGTTCATTCAATCATCATTTCAGCCTTTTAGTCCACTGCTGAACTTAGGCCTCCCCAATTTAAAGATTGCTACAAAAGCTCTTATTTTGGGGGATTTTTTCCATAGTGGCCACGCTTGGCAGGATGGGTTGAAAGCCGCAGTTTATTTTTTTAGATATTTCAGGAAGATGCTGCTTCCCAGCTTCTGGTTTTTATTTTCTCGATCTTGTGTTGACTGTCGACTTTTACGACACCCATGTGATGAGATGGAGTGGTATCTTTTCTTCGCCACTTAAAGCTTCACTTGTATATATTTCAGTAAACTTCTCTAATCATTCGCGGTCACTCGTAGAAGTCATTTTTTAATACACAATTTAACAAGTCAACGGCGACAACGGACGAAACTGAACGGACGTGTACATACACGTTACGATGAAACTGTACAGTTTCCTTCGATAGCGATTTATCAATTAATTTGCTTTTGCTCTGTTCAACTATACAGTTCAAGATAGAAAAATCTTGCTAAACTTACAGTTTTCTCATACACGCGTTACGTTTTATCGTTGCAGTTTGAATTTTACAGTGCAATCGTAGTGATTTCTCGCAGCGGGTGTGGCCTGCATAAGACAATTTGATAAAAATATGCAATACTTTTCAAACGTATTGGTATGTTATTCGTTCTGTCAAATTCTTAATTCTATACTATACTGTATACATCTTGTTCGCTAATTGCTCTTTATTTATATTTTCATAAGCCTGCACCGCATAAAGCAAATCCTTTCCTAACATAAATTATTATAAATTTGCGCTGAGAAGTGGTAACAAACGCGTCGATCTAAATAGTTTTACATAAATAATGCCATCTTCCAGTACACTAAATTCAATGCAGCGTTAGACAGACTAGTAAGCACGGCGTGCTTCCTTAGATTGAAACTGACACTGACTACGAAACGACGGGTAATATTGTATTATATCGTAGACTAAAATATCTCTTCATATCCGATACCTACGGTATAAAATTGTGAAACAAGAACTTGTAATTGACAGATAGCCTAGATAAGCGCGATTGCAGTTAGTGTTAGTATTTTACCTTAAAGCAGTAGTATGTGAACACCACTGTGTTTCGGTTTGAAGGGCACTGAAGCTAGTGCTATTACAGATAACTGAACGATCCGAGAAAACTAATGGGTTAATCACAGCTGGTATGGGCAAGCGTGGCACTTACGGTGAACGACTTGCTCTTCTCTTCGCTTAAGAACATTTAATATTGGATTTTATATTGATGGATATGAAGTTGCCGAAAAAGATTCTGTTTAATAAAGTATAAATTACTGACAACTCAGCGGCACGGCGGTGCAATGAACTAAATAACTAAATAAATAATAATGAACTAAAATAATTATTAACCAAACAGCAAATAAAAGCTGCGCGTAATACATCCATCTCTAATCTCTAATTTCATCAGATTTTCAGATTTTACGCAGGCACTTCTAATATTTTCGAAATTAAAAGTAACTCAGATTACTCTCTGAAAAATTCTTGAGCTGCCAATGAAAGTAATGTCAAAATCGATTTAGCTGTTTCCGACATTAGCCTAGACAAGTAACCACACAAAAATGTAAAAACACGTGTTTGAGTTTTAGTATCCTGCTAATACTATTCAACTTTATTTATGTAATAAAAATTATATGCTTTATATATCCGATACTTTCAAATTAGATACACCGAATCAATCATCTACATCCAGCCCGTCACAGGAATCCCATTACGAAACGGGGCGGAAGATTCTTAAAAATTATGTTTGACAAACGAAATTTATATTCCTTAGGCTGAAAATAAAGATTTTTCATTTTATTTAATGTTTGTTTCATAATGTATCGCTTTCGTTACTAAAACATTTCTAAAAGTCTTTTTTGCACTTTAACAACAATTTATAATTTGAAAGAAGCGAAAATATTTTTAATTCTACAAGAAATGTACCACCATTATAATTTAATTCATTCGTCATTGCATATACAAACTTACTGAAGATCGGTTTAACGGTTGGGCCGTGAAAACGTAACAGACACAGGGGCAGAGCGTTACTTTTGCATTTCTAATATTAGATTTGCCTTAAGCGCATACGTCACGAGGTGCCGCTCCACGAAGTACTTTTAATACTACTTTTAATTAGTTTTTTCTTATAAAATCTGCATTTAACATATGTGAATGATAAAGAAACAGGACTCGTTATGAGTTTTTTATTGTATGACAATTTTTCTACGATGATTTTAACTATGCAGTCAATTAAAGTATGCAGATGAACTATATCAGCAAAAAATGAGACAAATTAAATACACTAAAAAACTGAAATTCGATATTCATAAAAGATATTCGTAAAATTTTGTTGGGACAGTGGATAAACAGGAGCTGTCGGGGTGAACTAAGTTTTCGGCGTGCATTTAAAGTTTAAAGCTTCTGTAAGATAAAACTTTTAATGTTGCTATTTTCAAGAAAAAGACAATTGTTACAGTATGGTGTGTTTATATCTGGCAAGTATTCCTAAACTCCTTAAAGTAGATTAAAAAAACTGCAATAATTTTTGTAACATAATTTATTTAAATAATAATAGGTCGAGGAAAAGGTATTTTCGCATATAGTATGTAAGAAACTTGTACTAAATCTCTTTAGCTGTACTATTTGTATCTGGCTGGTTTTGATGACATTGAAAAGAAAAAAAATTCAAGAAAATAAACAAATTAGTAAAGTTTTGTTTCCAGCTATTGTTCATTTGTTTTTCTTTCTGTCAAAATGAGTGAATCTAATGAAGAAATGTGATACATATTAAGATTTTATTTCAAAAAAAGGAAAAACGCAACGAAGAAAATCTTGACGTTTATGAACCTAATACAGTGTCAGTAAGAGTAGCACAAAGTTGGTTTAAGCGTTTTCAATCCGGGAATTTTGATGTCAAAGATGCACCTCGCTCCGGTCGCCCTGTTACGGATGAAATGCGCCCATTTTAAAAAAAAAGTAGAGCATGATCGGCAAAGTCAGTAGTAACGACATAGCTGAAGAACTGGGGATTGACTACAAAACAGTTTTGACCCTATTTGAAAAAAAAAAAAACTGGGTACTCAAAAAAGCTCGATATTTGGGTGCCTCACGAGCTCATTGAAAGTAACCTAATGAACCTCGTACTCATTTGCGATTATTTATTGAGACGTAATGAAACCGAACCGTTTTTGAAGAGATTGATAACTGGTGATGAAAAGTGGATCACGTACGATAAGGACGGAGGAGATTTAAGGTGAGTTGTCACGATGTATGTTTGCTGAGCCAAAATAAAAAAATAAAGTATGCCGATAGGTGTCCGGCAGAGTAGAATAGCACCTACCTCTTTCCTACCGAGGTGTCGTAAGAGACGACTAAGGTATTGTACTTAATTCGTGCAGAATAAACCATAACATGCAATGCTGTCTCTATACTGTTTTTACTTGTACCAAAATGGCGGCGACGTGGTTCTTCACCCGTTCCGTCTAGTTTCCCTCGAGGGCGAAATGTGTGGCCTCTGCCCACCCCTTATATGAGAGAACGGCGTGACATATGAACAATACATACATATGTTCATCCAAGATACACGTGTTTACAATAAGAAAAGCGTTTTAATAAGTCAATCGTTTTACAACAAAATTTCGTTGTAAAACTTTTGTCTTAGTCAATCTCTTCAAATGCACGCTTATAAGCTTTTTAAACATATTACGTCGCCTTTGACATCCCAGAAAACTGCGACTAATTTACTAGTTTTTGACAAAATAGTAACATGATTTAAAAAAAATATATAATAATAAGCTTGAGGAACATATAGATATCCCTAACTAAAAAAAACATAAATATTAAATAATGAAGTAAGCAAGTAATAAATTCATATTGTTTAACAGATTTCGGCTTTTCGCCTCAACTTTTTTCAAAATATACTTAATAAAAATCACGATTATGCCGGGCCAGCCACTGTGTGAAATCTCTTTGAATCATTATTGCGCTTCCATTGTTCGACGTCCGTTGTCGGTAAATTACAATGTTTAGCGAGGAAGGGACTTTGTGAAATTTATTTCACTCAACCGGGAGGCTTTGCCGCAAACTTGTTGGATATAATTATATTCCATCATTGCAGGATTCTTTTATTAAAAAAAGAAAAGTAACTTTTAATGTCCCACTGCTGAGCGGAGTCCCCCCTTAACACAACCAAGTACCTTGGTGTTATCATCGACCGGAGACTAAGTTTGAAGCCGCACGAAAAGGAAACCGTTGCCGAAACTCGGTCTGCTTGAGTATTCTTGCGTCCAGTGTTGATTTCCCTGTGTTGTTTTCGCTGGGGGTCAAGATTAACATTTAATAGACAAATACCACAAGCATGATCACCTACGCCGAGCCGGCATGGTACGCATTGACGACCGCGACGATCAAGAAGCGACTTTAACAGCAAGAAAACCTCTGTCTGCTTCCTCTACCATTGTCGGCGCCCTTCGCGGAGTGCGGAACAAAACACTTCGACGAGATCTAAACGATGAAACCTGGATGAATTTGTCAGTCGGCTTGCGACTCAAGTCTTCGAGCGTGCAGTTGCATCTACCCTGAAACATCGGACGAAAATCGCCTCGCTGCACGCTCGACCTCCCGACGGGAAAAGCCTCCCTCGCGTATTGCGTAGCCGTACCGAGGATTACGACCACTAGGATTAATTAACGCCGAAGATTAGTCTCCGGTGAACACAACATCATACCATGTCACCGTACGCTTGCTTACCAGCGAGCTGATCTTCCCCAAAAGGGTTTCACCTGGCTCGCCGGTCTGCGTTGAGGGTGGTGTGAATAATGGAAAGCAGCAAATTACCGACCAGATAGAAACGCGACCGAACGCAAACGTCGCCCGCGAAACGTGCTAGACGACACGGATGTCTCAGCACTCCCTGACCACGATACGGTCAGTCACGATCCAGGCTACACTGTACACACAGTTAATAGCTTTAATATAACACGCACCACGACTCGCGACCGCCGTAGAGAGCGGCGCGCAGCAGTCGACAATCACACCGCGTACACACGATACACCCGTGTTCCAGGGCGGTTCTCAGCGCCCAGAGTTACCGACACACAAGTCGACAGTCCGAATGGAGGCCCGCAGCCTCCCTCGGACGGTCATTAGACGACTTAAAATCGTATTGAGATATTCTAAATCGCGCAAGCACGCAGCGAACGCGATACAGTCCGAATTTCGAGGTTTTTGTAGGAGTTTATTTATTTATTTATGTTTGGGTCAAACCAAACCTGACACGCGGGCCCCTGGCCCGTGAGCACAGCATCCGATGAAGCTGTAAAAGCCAAAAAAGGCTAACAGCAATTACATCACCGAAATTATATGTGAATAATAGTACCCCCAGGCTGCTGACCGTGTGTGGCCAGAAGAACTTCACACTAACCATACACCAATGAAGGGATACCCAAGGCCCCGTACGTACTTGTGTGCGGCTATCTACGAGTAATATCACTGAGGGGGGCACACGCCCCGGACAGTTGCGGCGCTCCGGAGAAGGCACATGAGACCCGCAAAAACTCTCTTATTTCTGAGAAAGTTTTGGAGCCGGGAAGAGTCCGCCACGCTGCTAATGCTATCTAATTCGGGTAATCGGACTTCACATTTCCTCGAAATATTTTTATTCCTTCACGCAGATTTCTTCACGATATTTTACTTTACTGCTGATCAAGTTGTAAATTAACACTTGCAGAGCAATTTTAGAGGTGTCGGCGCCGGGATCGGTCCCTGGCGTTTCATGAAAGATTTAAGGGTCGCGCCCGGCCATTGTCGCTACCACTGCTTGTACTTTTTATTTCCTCATTGCGACGACTTATTGATACGACTTGCTCATCTCATCACTTCCATTAAAAAAGTTATTTTGCAGTTACATGTTTTATTTTAACCGACTTCAAAAAAGGAGGTGGTTCTCAATTTGTCGGAACTTTATATTTTCATTTTTTATGTTTATTCTGCGATAATTCTTTATCACGGGGTCCGATTTTGATTCTTCTTTATTAGAATGTGATAACTTAGACGTGGTCTAAAATTAGTTTTTTTTTAATTAATTGACATTTGCGCTCTGACCTAAAGTTCTTAATAATATATTAAGGTTTTATTAATATAAAGTTTTATGAAATATAATTTAGTTCTTGATGTTTTTAATATTATACCATATTACTTTACTTAGTTACCGTAAACCATAAATAGTCAAGACAACAGCAGTTGAACATTTATATGTCGGTATACCTGCAACAAGAAAACAAAGTTGTTAGAGGTTTGGTACACCATAAAATTTAACATCCCAAGCGCACCGGATGCCAAAATCGTTCCGAGCTATCACCATGATATATGATTGTGGATCGGAAACAAAACTTTTAGGATAGTGTTTGAACAATAGTAACAATCGTTAAAAATAACGTTATGTAGTAAGTATGTGTAAGAGTAAAAACTGTAAATGTTGTTGTATTATATTAAATTAATATCCGGAAATTAAAACCTAATTTAATAAACCCCAAGCCATTATACTCGTATGAGATAGACATGATTATAAAGAAAACTATATTTTTTTTTGGATAAAGTTACGAAACGAGTAAATCGTTGACCTAATGGTAAGGGCAACGTCTGCTTATAACAAATGCTGTATCACCCAGAACATTTCTGTGTGACACCACACTGCGACCGTCACTCTGAGACATGAGTTCTTAAGTCTCCTATTCCCTAGGGATAACTCAGTGTCCTTCAAACCGAAACACAGTAATGTTTTCACATTACTGCTTCACGACAGAATGACTGGCCCTGGGGTACACCACCTACCTAGATGAATTTCTGCATAGGAATCCTACCACCAATCAATTTATTTATCACATTCAAACACATGCTGACCTATTGCATTACTGGGTTGTATTTTGCTGATCATATTATCTGATTTTGATTTTACCTGTTCGAAGTTTCATACAATTTTCGACTTATGAATAACAAGCTTACTTCTAACTAGTACTTCAACAAAGATGAATAATCTCTAAATATGACTAATAATGCTACATATTTTGAATGGCGCCAATTTGAGTCCTAAATTATAAATGAGTAAATATTAATTTTAATATTTTTATATCATATTGACTATTTTTGTTTACCTCCTCATTGAAATAGTTTCCATGGCAAATACCTCTTCAATCGATGTTAAGTTTTGGACACCGTAGCGGTATTTTAATAAACAAAAACAAGGGAATACAGAAACTTACTTTAAGTGGGAAGACTTATTTTAAGTGGGCAAAACGCATGTTATCTTTTCTCTTAAGCCGTCCCCGAGTGGTCGCCTCGGCCAGCTCGGCCGCCCGGTCGCTTAGAATCAATCACTCCGTTTCATCCCGAGGGTGTCGTTAAACTCGACACAGGGAAAATCCATCTGCCAAGCGTGGCAACTATGGTAAAATCCCCCAAAAGGAGGGCTACAAGCTTTTGTTGCAATCTATGGGAGAGGCATATGTTTAACAGTGGACTAGTGAATGGCTGAAATAATTATTTATATATTAGAGGGACAGTGTGGGCCAACGTGCAACAAAATATGTTCTTCTATATGGCTTTCGAATCCCATATATGTGAGTCCAGAATAACATAGTCGCCGATAGTAAAATTGTGGTCAAATCCAGTCCATCGGTAAAGAAAGAAATAAAGAAGTTGCGCAGTACAAATGCAGATACGACACACATTAAATAAAAGAGTACAAGCTCGCGTGGGTCAATTTACTGAGACACTGCAAAGCTCAACGGAGAGCTAGCAGAAGATACAGCGATATCAAATCTGAATTACTGCTAACAGAGCGCTGAAGAAAGAGGCTTATTATTGTATATGAACGCTGATATAGTGGAATAGTATTTGTATCATTATATAAATTAAAATAGTACATGTTTCATACAGTATACTATATAAAATACTAGTTACTGCTTCTTTTTTTTACGCATTGCAATATCTCTAATTTTTTCCTCTTTTTTTGTAATATGTCTAAAGTGAACAAACGTACGTTTACTCATGTTTAACGTGAGTAAACGTACACATATATCCATTATTTTGTACATGTAAATGTACATTTACATACGATGTCAAAATTCAAAATATACAAAATGAACATGAAAATTATTTTTTTGTTCACTAATTTCGCGCAAACGCACATAATGACTGTACAATTCTTCAACTCAATCGGATAAACGATGGACGAACGCATAGAAGACGAACAATTACCCGATACGACTCGTGCGCTACCTACTGTACGTTGATGGTATTATGTAATATATATAACTATATTTATATAAATAGAGATAATAATCCCATGATTGATTAAATTTTTTTCGCATATTTTCTTAACTTAAAAGCAAGTGTGCAATTTTCGCGTTTTTATTTTAACGAGTTACCCAAGAGTTTTCACAGTCTTAAGCGTGCTAAGTAATTAAACAAACTTGTTGCTTGCTTGAATGAGTAATGAGATAACGTTTACCATTTTAAGTTTATTTATTTCTCTTTATACATATAGTATTGTGTTAATAGTTACGAGTTCAAAAATTTTGATTTTATGCTAAGTCCTTCATACGATTCATACGATTTTTTGGTAGCACATGCGAGTTGTTTTTGGCTTGTTGTCTGACTTGGTTGTCCTGACTTGGTACCCTGTTTTGATAACCACTTACCATTTTAAATGAAATGTGGGTAGGCTTTTCTCAAAAGTTTTCAAATACTTATTTATTTGATTTTAATTGACATCTGCGTGGTTCATGGATTTTTGTTGTTAACCAGAAACTTACGGTTGGTATTAACCGAAACCTACCGCTGAGCACAAAATTAGCTAGGGCGATGTTATTTTCAGCAAATATGAAATGATTCTAAATCGTACATATAGCTCAATATGAAATACACTTAAGAATGTGATAATAGAAGGTTTTCGAGGCAATGTCAAACAACAATTAAAAAATTACGAATGTTACTAAATTAATTTACTCTGTAGTTGGAGTAAAATAAATATAAAAATTTCCATACAATTTATTATGTATTTCAAAAGAGTTTATCCTTATAAACAGATAAGCATGTAAAATAAAACAGGGCGAGTCTCAGGCTCAGTGAACAAATCTAGTAAATGCAATAATTATTATAATAAGAGACACATTGTTAGTGACGTAATAACTTAGTACCACGTGGCTTAGTCGTCAGAGTACCCGGCTACTACGCCGCAGTTCTTGGATTCGAATATTCGAATTTGTGTAAAAACACATATTGTCGGTTTTCGAGTCTGGTTGTGATATTTGTGAGTCTGCATCCTAACCTTCTTCTGATCTTATTGTATGAGCATTACATCAGACGCAGGTAGTTTAGGACAAATCGATACCTCTGTGTTTGCGCGCACACTTTTGGCTCTGTAATATCCCCTGCGCAGTTGATAGCTTCCGACATTATTCGGAAGTAGTTACCGTGGTCGAGAAACGGACAGGATGAAATCATTAACATAGAACCTATACTAATATTATAAATGAAAAGTAACTCTCCCTGTCCCTCTGTCTGTTATACCTTTTCACGGCTCAGCCGCCGAATCGATATTGACTAAATTTGGCACAGAGATAGCTTGCATAGTGAAGACGGATATAGGATATTTTTTATTCCGGAAAATGGAATAGTTCCCTCGGGATATTTAAGAAACCCGTTTCCACGCGGATGAAGTCGCGGGAATTAGCTAGTTCAAAATAAAAGTTAAATTGCATATGCTCGACCTGGAGTCTTAAAGCATTCGAAATACGACCTACTGTCCAATCAACCCTCTACCGGGTTCATTCCGCTGTGACGACATTTACTTTATCAAAACATATTGTCGTCATAGGGGTCGGCACTCGCCTTAAATTTCATAGTACACAAGTGACCTGAGTTCGATCACTGGCGCCGGCACAATCATTCGTCGTCGCCGTTTCAGCCTATCACAAGTCCACTGCTGAACATATCCCTCCCCCCATAGATTGTCACAGAAGTTTGTAGCTCTCATTTTAGAGGGATTTTGCCATTTCGCCATAGCCCGCCTGCCTAGCGTGCCGCTAGGCAGGCGGGCTGACAACCGCAGTTTATTTATTCAGATGTTCCGGGAAGATGCTGCTGCCCATCTCCTACTTTTCATTTGCCTCTGTCGACTTTTACGACACCCACGGGATGTGATGGGGTGAAGATTCTCTTAGGCCGCCAGCACACGGCAAGCACACACATTCAATTATTATATTATTATACATACAAATACTTTCTTATTACTGATATTTTTTTTACACTGATCTTTTTAGGAACGGTAAAAATCGAAACCGCTCGTTTCTTTATAGAAGAAGGGGGTGTTACAATATGAAAAATTTAATTTTTATGTAAATTTGTTAGTGTAGTACAAAAGACTGGAGCTTTTACACAGCAAATAGCAAACGCGTTAACATTAGTTCATGTAATGGTCAACATTAGACGCTATCGTTTCAAACGAGATAAAATAGAAGTTGTGTGAGAGAAACGTCCGAAACATAATTTTATTTTTTAACTATGACGAAACTGTTCTTCAAAATTATTTCATTTATTTTTCTATCTGAGTATCTGATCTGAGGTACCTATATGAGTCATTACTTTTTAGAAAGTTTTTTGTTGATATTTCCTCCGGCCATGAAATTCGCCGACTCTTAACATTTTTTGTTATGAAAAAAAAAAAAATCTTGTCATAAATTTATCGTGCCAGATTAACCGCAATTGTTTTACACAATGCGTTCAGGATGACTAAATTATATTTTACGAAAGTCCGGCGGTCTGATATACGCTTTTGAATCAAAGTAATTAATGCAAAGTTAATGTACGCTCATTTACCAAATAACTAACATCGTAACATTCTTAATTAAACCGACTTTGCGGCCGAAACGTCAACGCGCTAATCGTGTAAATCCAGTATAAACCGCTTTAAACCAGTTTAATATCAGGAGAGCGCTCGAGCTGCGTATGAATAAACTCAACTTTTCTCTGTGGTTATGCACATAACTCTATTACTTTCGTAGGTTGATTAATGGGTATACATTGTGTGATATTACGAGTATATTGCGTATAAAAGAATTGATTAGGCTACGGATATGGTCTCTTATATGGGTAAAAGGCGTGACTGTATGCATGTATGAAATAATTATTTCTGATTTAAGTTTGTAAACAAGTAAATCAAATTGAAGAGTCTGTCTGTGATTTCGCAATAAAGACTTTTTCTTAATGTCATATGAATATTTGCAGGATCCCAAAACTCAAACACGTTTATAAATTTTTACTGTCTACTTTAGTTGCTAATCTCCAAAACGGCTTAATCAATTTTGAAGGGAATTTTATTGATAGGTAGGCACTGCTAGTTTTTAATTTATAAATATGGAGTTCAATTTCTATTTCGAATTGCCAACAACATCACCCTTATGATAGAAGGAACAAAATATGCTTAGTGATTATATTCTTTAACCTACCCGAGGTTCATGTGAGACCTTTTCTTATTCAATTTATTATTAATTTACTTTGTATAAGAGTGTTAAGGTTTCAGATGTAAATGTAAATAATAACATTAAATGCAGAAGATAAGCTTTTGCGTTAATTTTATTTTAGTGCTGCGATAAATGTTAAGATTTCTCTAAATTTTGTTACGAAGCTTCACTGCCGTTTTAGCCATCTGGACTCGTCAGAGAACTTCCTCCTTCCGCTCTTTTTACGACCATCAGCTAGGTTACAGTTAGATTAACTCGCATTAGTTTAGCGAGTTTGCATTCATTAGCGTTAATTAAATTAGCATCATCGGTGAACTGAAAATCGGAGCTAGATAGTGAACGCGTTTGAATTGAATGCGTTCTGGTGTGATCATAATGATACAATATTAAATAAAGACATTCATTCTGCAGAACGTTATAACTGACGGTAGGTTTCCGTTTCTGCCGTGAATCAGTAGTGTGCTAACATTGCTGTGTTTCGGTTTGAAGGCCACTGTGAGCTAGCGTAATCACTGTGCATATGAGACTTAAGAACTTATGTGTCAGAGTGATGGGCACAGTGTGGTCTCACACATAAATATTCTGAATGACACACCATTAGTTATGAGCAGACGTTGCACTTACCACCGGGTGAACATTTTGCTCGTTTCATCACTTTATACAATTAAAAAACAGGTCTTTCCATTTCTAATAGAACTTTACGTAAACAAATTACTGATATAACCTATTTGTATGAAGAAGAAAGGTACGTTCCGTGGTTTACTTAATAATTACTACTTTAAAACTGGTTTGAGATTTTACAAGGGCAAAAATGAGTAAGTTAAATGAAAATCTTAAAACAAATATCATAACATAAAAACAAGTTGCAGTGAGAAATTTTATGTAAGGTTACTACAAATTGACGTATTGTTCCACGAATCCAATTTAAACATTCACATTTATTATATTAAATTTGCCCCTTGTGGGACAAACTCGCGACCTTCAGCTTTTAAGACACTACCAATTAGGTTAATGGCCGGTTAACCTTAAAATGTGATGTAATCTAAAAAAGCAATTTATCTTTTTACTGGTGGTAGGGTTCTTATGCAGGAATTTGTCTAGGTAGGTACCACCCCAGGGCCAGCTATTCTGTCGTGAAGCAGTAGTATGCAAACATAACTGTGTTTCAGTTTGAAGGCCAGTGAAAACTATTGTAATCACTGGGCATATGAGACTTAAGAAGTGATGTCTCAGAGTGACGGGCGAAATGTGGTGTCACACAGAAATTTCTCAGTGACACAGCATTTGCTATAGGCAGACCTTGCACTTACCATCAGGTGAACGTTTTTCACGTTTCGTCACATTATTACATACATACATACATAAGATCACGACTGTATCCCATAAGGGGTAGTCAGAGACTGGGCACTCACTGCAAAAACAGATGACTGTCACAATCCACGTTTCACCAAAACAATATAATGCACTTGGTGTGATAGGTGGTGAGCCCATCGCCATTATGCGCTGTTGGGTGCACAGTGCAGTTTAATTCCTTACCCGCCTATTACGAGATCCATTGGATGAGATGGAGTGGCAGTATTCTTTTATCGAGCCGCAACCACACGGCTTCATTATTCAGTTAAAAAAATCTATAAATGGGATAAAATACATTTCATGCCACAGTTCAAAGAATTCCCTCGAAGTAGTCACTTTTTCGTTTACGCCGAAAAATATTTGTTTCTCAATGTGTAGAAAACAATCACATCGCACATCACAGTAGTCGCATCTACAGATTTACAAATATCGGTTTCACCGGTATGTTTCATCATCATCATCATCATTTCAGCTTATCATAGTCCACTGTTGAACATAGGCCTCCCCCATTGATTACCACAAAACGCCACCTGCATCCATCGACTTCCGGCAAAACCGTGTAGGTCGTCGCTCCATCTAGTGGGGGGTCGCCCTACACTGCGTTTGCCGGTACGAGGTTGCCACTCGAGAACCTTTCTTCCCCAACGGTTATCGGTTCTCCGAGCTATATGGCCGGCCCATTGCCACTTCAGCTTGCTAATCCTTAGGGCTATGTCGGTTACTCTGGTTCTGCTGCGGATAACATCGTTACGGGTTTTATCTCGCAGAGAAACTCCGAGCATAGCCCTTTCCATAGCTCGCTGTGCGATTATGAGCTTCCTCATGCGGCCTGCAGTGAAGGACCTCGTCTCGGTTCCATATGTCATCACTGGCAACACGCACTGGTTGTACACTTTGATTTTGAGGGATTGAGGTATACTCGACGAGAAGATGTGACGCAGTTTCCCGAACGCTGCCCAGCCGAGTTGGATCCGTCGATTGACCTCTTGGTCGAAGTTGAACCTACCTAGTCGGAAAATCTGTCCTAGGTATACATATTCGTCAACAACTTCGATCGTAGTGTTCCCAACAATAACTGGTATAGGTGTGACATGGACGTTAGACATGATCTTCGTCTTGTCCATGTTCATCTTAAGACCTACCCGTTGGGAGACACTATTGAGGTCATTGAGCATAGCGCTAAGGTCCTCCAGCGATTCTGCCATTATGACTATGTCGTCGGCAAATCGAAGGTGAGTGATGTATTCGCCATTGATGTTGATCCCGTATCCTTTTCAGTCCAGTAGCTTGAAAACATCTTCCAATGCAGCGGTGAAGAGTTTCGGGGATATTACATCACCCTGTCTTACACCTTTCTGCAATTGGATCGGTTTCGTACTCTGGTTCTGTACTCGGATAGCCATCGTAGCATTGGTATACAAGCACTGCAAAACATCGATATACCGACAGTCAATTCGGCACCGCTGAAGCGACTGTAGCACCGCCCAATTTTCGACGGAATCGAAGGCTTTCTCATAGTCCACATACGCCAGACATAGCGGAAGATTGTACTCTTCGGTCTTTTGTACAATCTGGCGAAGGGTGTGTATGTGGTCTATGGTACTATAGTCTTTTCGGAATCCGGCTTGTTCGGGAGGCTATCAAGTCTGCTTGCGAGACGATTCGTCATGACTTTCGAAAACAGCACGTAGACGCTGCTTAGAAGCGATATCGGTCTATAGTTCTTCAATAAGGCGTTATCGCCCTTCTTGAAGAACAGGACATCCACGCTTCTACTCCACGCTTCCGGCGTAGCGCCGCCCCGGATGACGGAATTAAAGAGCTTCTGAAGGACTACTAGTATCGGTTTTCCACCCGCTTTCAGAAGCTCTGCTGTGATTCCATCTTCACCCGGCGCTTTACCATTCTTAAGTTGTTTGAGAGCCATACTAATCTCGCTCAGACTGACGTCCGGGATATCATCGGGTATGTTTGGGTAAATACGAGTACAAATGTATATACAGGAAAAATCTTAGTGCGTGTCCAATTTTGTTTTTTTTAATTACGATGTTGATCTCTATATTATCATCATTCATCCTTCTATTCATCATCTTTAATTTATAAAAAAATCATAAAAATTAACATAACTTACATAAGATCACGACTGTATCCCATAAGGGGTAATCAGAGACTGGGCACTCACTGCAAAAACAGATGACTGCCACAATCCCGTTTCACCAAAAAAATATAATGCATTTGGTGTGATAGGTGGTGAGCCCATCGCCACCATGCGCTGTTGGGTGCACAGTGCAGTTTAATTCCTTACTCGCCTTTTACGAGATCCATTGGATGAGATGTAGTGGTAGTATTCTTTTAACGAGCCGCCACCACACGGCTAATAAAAAAATAATAGTAATATAAATATAGTAATACAGTAGTTTTTATGTCATAATTATTTTGAAAAGACTGACAGATAAATTCGTGATCGGTTTTATTTCGGCGTATGAAGCTTATTCATCGGTTAATGGGATCAAATGACACCGATGTCGAAACCAACCAGAGCTACACAATAGACCCCCAGGTTTTATGAAGTAAGCTATCGTAATTTAACAAAAAGATTTAATCAAAATTTCAAAATCACAGACAGATACTTCTATGTGTAAGATGTATGATAATTCACTCAAATTTAGTGAGTCATAAAAATAAAACCGGTCAAGTGCGTGTCGGACCACGCACAGTTCCGTAGTAGGGAATAGCGTTTAAACGAAAATCTAAAAAATTTAAGACTTTAAAAACGCACATCTCACCAGCTATTGATTCAAATGAAAATGTATTTTCTAAACTTCTTTATCATTTTAATGATACTTTACTTATCTGCACTGAATTTATTTTTATCCCTTAATAAAATTATAGCTTAATTTATTATTTCAGTAATTTCACTACACCATTGCATAGCGGTTCGTAAAAAAAACTTCCTTTAACATTTTATCTATGTGTGCCAAAAGTCTATAAGAAAAATGTCTGTACGTCACAGTAGCCCAGGCGGACTGGACGCAAAAAGATTTCGTTTTTGCTACGGAACCCTGATGTAGGATTCAGAGGCATATCAGACTTATTAGATTGCTATAAAAACATGAGGAAAAGTTGTGACTAATTTTCACAAACCATAAACAGTTAACGTAACAGCAGTAGAATATATTTCGTTACCTGAAACAAGAAAACAAAGTCGTTAGAGGTTTAGTACACAATAAAATTTAACGCCCAAAGCGCACCGGATGCCAAAATCGTTCCGAGCTATCACCATGATATATGCTTGTGGATCGGAAACGAAACTTTTACCATGGTAATTTTACGATACTACGAGTTTTAGATTCTTTTTGTTTTAAAAAAAAATAAATGTATTTAAGTTTTACTTTGGCTATCCTGTAAATTAACCGGCATTACAAAAGTTGTTACTTGCTTTACGTCACAATGTAAATGCAACCGAACAAGTTAATAATTTCGCTACAAATGTATCCTTAAATGTATACTCACGTTTCTTGCAAGAGGTAGAAAAACGTACATGTACGGTTATCCAGTAACATACATGTATACAGTCACGATTTTATCCATATATTCCACCTTTCGCACTTCGCGCATTCCCACTTTTCGCATTCGCGAGAAACGAGACGTGACGGGTGGCCATGTCGTTGCACTGTTGGTACAAGTCAAAAAATTATTACTCCCCATTCGTTCCCATGAGCAGTATAGTGAGTATAAGGGTGTTATTTAAGACAATAGGTGTCTTAAATAACACCATTATATGCAACGATAACGGGTACAAGATTCCTTTACAACGCCAACACGTATTTATACGCTGAATATAAACACTTTGATGATTCATCAAAGTGTAATTACTGAAATGAATATATAAATTATAAGAGGTCACGAAAATATTTCATGTAAGAATAGTAGAATCAGGTAATTCACAGCAACAATGAAATAGTCCTTACTATTTCAGACTAAACTTAAGAACAACTGAATTCGTATCCTGTCTGTGCCCCTAATATCTTAATCGCTAAGAGGGCCCTGCTATGGGATGTTAATGACTAACTATTATATATACATATTCGTAATTATAGAACGGACAAATAAAGCATAAGTGTTTGTATTGTGTCTATATTATGGTATCATATATTATGGTGATACTTATATTATCAGAGATGATCGTACAGGTCGATGTACTACAATTCTCAGTTATCGCAACATGTAACATTACTGTATTTACGGATCGTTGGCGTTTAAATTTAATAAAGCCGGTATTAACCGCACTAAACCGTTTAATAACAAGAGGGCGCTCGAGCGGCGTATACATATGTACTCGTAATTCTTACTTTCATCACGATGGGACACATTGCTACTTCAATCTGAACAGTATTTAAAGCAGTGTGTAAATAGTACGAACAAAAAATCTTTTTGCTTTATTACAGACTTTCTATGCAGTTATTATTCTGAAGATTTCTAGTTTTTGTATTCTTGTTCCTGCATTTCTTATTTTTTGTCATACTAATTCGGAAAAGAATTGAGCTTTTACAATATTGTCTCTTTTTACATCCCGATTTTTATCCATTCGAAAAGCCATTGCACTCCCATCACTCACTTTCAATAAAAAAAAAAATCTTTCTGCATTGGCGACCCGTAAATTTTTAAATAAACTTTAATGATAATGAAAAGCATATTTAAAATAAATATATATGGAGAGGTCGTAAAGCGGCACGCATCTCAATTACCACCTCTAACAAAATGATTTTAGTTTTTAACTTCCAATTAATCATCTTGAAAAAAAAAATTTGGCCACCACAGGACGCGGTGAATGTGAAATATCGAAATTGATGGTTATTTTAAGAATTTATAATTGAAAGAAAACTAATAAATAAATATGGAGAGAAACAAAAATATGTTGCGTCTCGCGCCGTTCAATAAAAATAGCTAACCATGTTGCCAAATTATAACTCGAAATAATTATTCCATTCAATGAGACAAATTCGCGGTTTTTGTCTTCGGTTATTAAATAATAGAAAACAGCAACATCGTTAATCATGTAAAATGATTGGTTTTAACTACTTTTTTATTGCTGAAATGTAATTTAAAAATCTAATGTAATTAAAAAAAATACGTTCTGATTATAGCCATTTTATTTATAACAGCTTTAATTATATATGAATTTAACGTTGTAATTTGAACTGTGCTATCCGCCACACGAGTTGGTCTTACTCTCAAGACGCGCCAATAGATATTTCATATCGAAAAAGCTTTAGAAAAAAAAGTTGAAACAAAGATCTTTCATCCTTAATTTCCCATGTATGCTTACGTACTGCTATTTCTTCTTTCGATTACTGTTACTTTAATGTATACATAAAATTGTGATATTTTCAATACAATGTTTCGGTTAAAAACTTACAACGACAAGTACTATTTATCCATGCATACTTCTTATCAAGCTGTGCTTGTTAGATGGAAGTTGTTTTGCGTTTGAATTTTTAGTTATCCCTAGTGCACTACTCGAAGTTCGCCTGTTCTCTTTTGATTTCGTGGCGTACTGGAATAAAGTCATGTACTTAGAATTATAAGGCAAGTTTTAATATATTTGGAAATGAATAACGATACAAAAGCTTCATCGAATTCAGTTCTTTTCGGTATTCGAATAACAATTCCCTATAATAGTCTTTCTAAGACATGGTACAATAGTTTTAAAGGTGCGAGTACAGTAGTTATCATGTAATACCACACGACTATTGGAACGCAGCATAACTATACTGCAACATGTATTGTTTTTAATTGGTTGCCTTACCGGGGAAGTGACCACTCTTTTAAAAGATATAGCAAAAGGTTGATTCGTTCAATTATCTCGAAAATTGAAGACTCGTTTGCCGAAACGAGATACTTTATTGTCGTCATAAGAGCCGAAAACACACCTTCATTTTGATTTTAATACGGGTAATGAATGTAATGTAATTTTTTTATAATTCTTTTTACCACTGTACAGCAATAAATGATGTATATAAATAATCAAAGATCTGATCTGATACAACTACTCAATATTTATCACAAAAATTAAATTGGATATTCCCAACAAATCGACCGGGGCGTACAAGCGAACCCTGATCCAATCAACCCGAGATCCGTTCGAAATCGAAGCATATTGCCTATGGATGTGGTTCCAAAGGTGGGTCAAAGATCAACATTTCAACTCGCGCTATTCATACGAATGACTATTTCGTTCTTAAATTATATCGGATAGTGGAGACGTTACGATGGGCATGTTTCATTTATTTAGTCTTTATTGTAACGCCTTAATTTAAGGAATACAAAGTGCGATCATAATGCCTAGAGGGTTCTCTGCCAGTCAACTCTGTGAGACTTGAAAAACGTTGGCGATGTTTGTAAAAATTAAATAACCTAAGTAAAATATATTCACTATTATGTATATAGTTAACATAAGTATATATATACATACATAAATATACGAAATATAAAAGAGAAATAATATATAAAGTTAATAAGAGGCGAATTAATTCTTAAATTTGTCGTCAAATTATGTTGACGAAGAATTCTTTTGACGAGTTTTTGTTAGCTGCATTCCTGACATCATTAGAAAGGTTGGTCCAGAGTATTGTAGCCTAAACTGTGAATTAAGTAGTAAGTATATACCCTGCAGTAGTATCTGCCTAGGCGGATCCCAGCATAGGAATCCTACCACTATGTTATTGGTTTTCGAGTCTTACCCTTTCCCGATATTATTCTAATATTTGCTTTCGCATGGCTGAAAGTGGCTTCCAGTTATGTCTGTTAGAGGATGTTATTTGTTTTTTTTTTGTTTGATAAAAGTGACAAGACGAGCTAAACGTTCACTTGATGTTAAGTGCAACGTCTGCCTATAACCAATGCTCTGTCACCTAGAACATTTATGTGTGACACGACACTGTGCCCGTCACCGTGAGACATCAGTTCTTAAGTCTCATATGCCCAGTGATTACGCTAGCTCTCAGTGCCCTCCGAACCAAAACACAGTAATGTTTGCACACTACTGCTTCACGGCCGATTAACTGGCATTGGGGTGGTACCTACCTAGACGGATTCCTGCATATATGATATAGTGTTTCAAAACGCATAAATTATATGATACGAATTCATAAATATGATACGAAGTCGATGCAGGTGGCACTGGTCTGTGTTTCGTGGCAATATAGGCGGCAGGACTATGCTCAACAATGTAATATTTAGAGGCTGCAACTTAAATTATTTTTACTTTAAAAGTTATTTTAATAAATTTCCATAATGTGTAATTTACAGCTAAATTGTAGGCATTAAATAAATGAAAGTGGCGCGTACTTTGATGATAGCTATTAAAATGATTCTTAAGGTCTTTCACTAAATAACCAAAATTTAATAAATCATATAACTTACTAATATAGTAAAGCTTTTTCGTTTTTACAATTGACTTCAAGCCAGTATCATGGCAACCGAGCTTTCGGATTTGTAATTATAACTTTTTGTTTCACTGCGACCACAACTACCTTATTTTTAGGATTGATTAGCGAAACTGCATGTGTACTTAGTGCATGTAAGCTTTATGTCAGATTTGTTTCATTTATTAATTCTGCTTAAAATATCTGCATAATCTATATAAATAAACATCAATTGCAGCATGTATGAAAGGTCAAGATTCGAGAACGGCAACACCGAATTAGCTGATTTTTTTGTCATGTTAGTAATTGTCAGGTTTGCATTAAAGAAATTTTTGAAAAATCCCCCGGAATAGTTGGTAATTTAGATGGATTTTCACATTCGCACTACTCATTTTCTTCATTAGTAAGTTGCACCCGTGCAAAGGGTCGTTAGTAAAACATAAATTTCATTAAGTTAAATAACCATATTTTAAACAAAACATATATAAAACTTAAACATTTGTAATGTCCGTCGCGGTATTGGAGCAGTATGGCGAACTGTTCCTGACTCCAAAACCGTCTCAGAAATGAGAATAGGTCTTTGCTCAGCGGCGGGACATTTAAATGTTTCACTTTTTTTTTATACAACAAACCGTAATTAATTTATTATAAAGAAATCACCGCGATGCTAATAATGAAAAAGAGTGATTTGTTACAGCAGACTTTAGATGAACTGCGATTTCGTCACAGTCGTCTTCTCATTATCAAATTACTTGTCAAGCGTTTAATTTGCATGCCAGAACGTGTCTCAAGGACTCCCACAAATGGAAAGCAATAAACGCTCCCGAGTATAGTATGAGGCGTTAAATTAGCTGCATAAATGGTAACTTCACACGTAAGTTGTGCGCAACTTAATTAGCAAGCTAGAGATCTGTTCTTAATTGCTTTAAGATAAGTTAGATATTCCACTTATGATTTTAGTTTATGACAAATATAACTGCTCCCTAATGTTTTTCATTTTTAACATTTCTTAGAAATCCTGGTAAAGTAAGATTTTTATACGGTCATGTCAGATACTTTATTATGACTAATTATGCAATTTCTAGAAGAAATAAATATATTTGCAATTATTATAACTTAATTTCTTTTGAAAATACTACTAAGCTGACTTTAAATTATAAGAAAACACAAGACACAGTACAATTACATACTGTAAAACCACAATGTTTTATTGCGGGTCGGAACCGGTAGCGGCGAAATATCAATACATACATACATACAGTCACGCCTCTTTCCCATAGGGGTAGGCAGAGACCACATCTTTCCACTTGCTACGATCCTGACACACATCTTTAGCTTCTTCTTAAATATCAATAAGAAGACGGCTAAAATAAAATTATAAATATAACAATTGCATATGAATAGTAATTAAAATAAAAGTGTATTTATGAAATATTAAATTAAAAAGTTTTAGGCTAAAAAACAACAAGGGAGAAGCGTTGGCATATTTGTTTACTAAACCAGCACTAATGTAAAATAATCCTTCTTTCTGATAGTTTGTAACTCGGTTATATGTCTAGCAGACGTTGGCTTCCCAGTTCCGGTATGTGATGCGAGGAACTTGATTTATGAGTTACGTTTAAGTATGAAACTTTACAGCTACACGATCACAGTGCCACCTACCGGATTTTGTATTTTTTTTTTGGAACGCCGTCGACCAATAAACGATTTCGTCGTCGACGAACACTTGGATTGTTCCGTATTCGCCACTTCTTTCCAAAACATTGAGAAAACAAAGAGAATGCACACAACTCTATCTACTGGCTTCACCATCTACTTTTTGACTGACATGTCATAAATTCATTATGTATGTATTATTCGCCATGTTAATTTTTGTCCGTGTTTTAAATATACAGAAAATGTATGAAAAAGTTAATTGTCTTATTTTTTTTATTTAATGAAGTGACGAAACCTGCAAAATGTTCACGTGATGGTAAGTGCAACGTATACACCCATATCAAATGCTGTGTCTTTAGAACATTTCTGTGTGACACCACACTGCGCTCGTCACCTAGAAACATCAGTTCTTAAGTCGCATATGCCCAGTGAATAAGCTAGCTCTCAGTGCCCTTCGAACCTAAACACAGTAATGTTTGCATACTACTGCTTCACGGCCGAATAACTGGCACTGGGGTGGTACCTACCTAGACGGATTCCTGCATAGAAATCCTACCATTATATTTTTTTGGTGACCTTGTTTCGATGTTTTTATAGTTATTCTGCTATTCTGGGCGGAGAAAAATCCATCAAAATCAACATAATAAAAATCGGTTTTTATATATATAAAGAGTTGAGTCCGTTACTTCATATACGTGATATCTAGAGTTCATGTAACTATGAAAGTATTTCAGATATTATAATAAAAAATAACGGCCGTGTGGTGGCGGCTTAGGATAATCTACCACCCCACCCGTTGTGTACCGTTGGTGACCCAATGGGATGATACAATATGATATGTAAAGGTAGACAGAGAGAAAATATAAACCAGGAGATGGGCAGCAGAACCAGAAACATCTGAATAAAGAAACTGCGGCCGCCAACCAGCTTGCCAAGCGTGGCAACTATTCCAAAATCCCCCTAACTACTGCTAGACTAGTCACAGACTGAAATAATGATCATGATGATGAATAGTATAAATACTAGACCGATTCCGAGCTTAAATGGCTTGGTTGGTACCCGCGACTTTGTTCGGGTGGAATTTTTTATTGGTTTAGACTATTACAAAAAATAGTATTAAGATACAAAAAAACGGTATACAATACAGTATATATTAATGAAGGGTTGAGCTATCAGTTATATGGTAAAGTAACGAAAAAAAAAGTACGTAATTTCGGAACCGGTAAATTAATTCGAAACAAGATGTAACATAATCTAAGTTGGTCCGAAAGTTATTATTTATAACCTGTGTAAGATTCATTTCAATAGCATAAGTAGTTGTCGGGTCATTCACACATGTGCCATTCACACAGTCAGACTAAAAAGGTACTTCTGACAAACCAGTAAATAGATTGAAAAGGTTTACATAAAAGAATACAGACAGATAATTTTTCTTTATCAAATTTTGTCTATTATAGATAACAAGAAAAAGTATTTGATACTCTAAAAATAATAAAAATAAATTCAAAAATTAGAGACTTTTTTATGTGACTGGTTTATTATTACCCTTATATAATTTTTCCTTAGTTTAATAACCTAGTAAAAAGTTAGTGGTACGTAAACTTTGAAACAAAATAATATTTTTTAATGTCGCGGGCTTATCAAACAAAATAACCGAAATTAATCATTAAGGTGCCGTGTGGCAGCGGCTTAAGAGAATCTACCACCCCATCTTATCCCGCGGGTGTCATAAAAGTCAACAGAGGGAAAATGCAAACCAGGAGATGGGCAGCAGCATCTTCCTAAACATCAGAATAAATTAATTGCGGTTGCCAAACCGCCTGCCAAGCGTGTCATCTATGGCAAAATCCCCCAAAATTAGAGCTACAACTTTTGTGGGAGGCCTATGTTCAACAGTGGACTATTGATTGGCTGATATGATGCTGATGATTATTTGAGGAGTCAACGATTGCATAAAGTAGAGTCACATAAAATGTGGAACAGTCTATACTTCATTTCACGGTCCAATTTCATTATTTTTAGTATTTTCGAAGCAATGGCTTCCAACGTTTAATCTCGATCCAATCAGCCTAGACGACCACTTCGATTAGATATCGGGTACGGATACATTTTCCCCAATCTAAACAAATTTTCTACTACGCTAGCTCAATAAGCGAAATGATAATATTTTGCAATATCTGAAGGACGGTTTTGAATTCTATGACAGGTTATGTTCTCCTGTCCGATTTTCGACCACGGTGACAACTACCGAATACTGTCGGAAGTTAACAACTGCGCAGGAAATATGATAGTGCCACAAGTGTACGCGTAAACACAGGGGAACTCACTCGTCCCAAACTACCCGTGCCCGATGTAACGCTCATGCGATCAGATCGAAAGTAGGCTAGGTTGTGAGGTAGGATGTAGTGTAATATAGTGTAATAAACAGATTCGAAAACCAATAATTTGTGTTTTTGCACAAATGTTATCTCGGCCTGGAATTCGAACCCAGGACTCGCGGCATTGTAGTCAGGTACTCTAGTCACTAGGGCACACGGTCGAAGGTATGACAGGTAAATATGTAAAGACAGTACTGGGTTAATTATATATACGAGAAATCGTTTTTTAACTCTATGTATTCTTAAGCATTTTGATCTTGAAAAGCTGAATTTTATATCGGTGTGGGAAGACCAACACATCCCATGTTATGCATAATTAAATGGTTATAATAACTTTAAATGGTGGTAGGATTGTTACGCTTTATTGTTAACAGTCAGGACTCTGGATAACGTCACTTATAATACAAAACTAGTGGTAGGATTCTTATGCAAGAATCCGTCTAGGTAGGTTCCACCCAAGGGCCAGTTATTAATTTACTGGCTGATAATAGACATTTAAAGACATTTATAGACTATTTAAAGATTTAAAGACATTTATTCCGACACTTCATTTCATTCACAAATTACAAAACAACAGGTGAATAAACAAAATTAATAAGAATAGAAAAAAAATAAAAAAAACAAAGGAAAATCAATAAACAAAAAAAATAAAATAAAAAGAAAATAAAGGGTATAACAGCAATTCATTAATTTATAATCGAAGCAGATGAAGTGGCGTAAAGGACCGCCTCTGCTTATGCCGCGGGATAGCGACGCTGATTTTCAGTCGGCCCCAGACGGTCTTAAGGAGACCGTAATATTTAGTTACCTTCTGATATAAAAGCTATTTTTTTTATTAGTAACGGAATGCCAAAACGAGCAAAACGTTCACATGATGGTAAGAGCAACGTCTGCCCGTAACAAATGCTGTGCCACCCAGCCATTTCTGTTTGGTACAGTAATGTTTGCACGCTACTGTTCCACGGCAAAATAACGGGCCCTGCAGCGGTACTTTACTACCAGTATTCTGTGACTCTATTTTTTTATAAACTTTTATGTAGCAATAACTGAATAACTCAAATCAACAGAATTGGAACTCAAAGCGATGCGATTGTAAATATTCTTTAAAAAAAATTACCACTCAATCACCTATATTTTACAAAACAATAATTTTGTTCAAGTTATAACATTAGAGCAATGGTTTTTCAAATTAAATAATAAATTTCAGCAAACATAACCAACCACAATGCGGAACCCTTCTTTAAATCGCCCATTGGTGTCCGGCAGAGTAGAATAGCACCTACTTCATACCCAGGTGTCGTAAGAGGCGACTAAGGTATTGTACGGACAGCTTTTTTTAGTGCAGAGAAACACCATAATGTGCGATTCTGTCTGCACTGGTCGTGGGAACGCAATGGGAAGTAAGAATTATTTGACTCACACCAATGACGGAGACGTGACTCACCCCCCCTTCACGTCTCGTTTCCCGCAGAGGTAAAAAGTGGACTACAGGTGTCACTTTTTACGAACACTTACGGGACAAAATGAAGTGATGGATTCTTTAACGACGCCACAACACACATCAAAAGCTTTATATAAAGCCAGTGCAATAAAAAACGCTCATATAGAGAAGTCTGAACAACAAATGATTATACACGCTTACATTAGTTCACGTAATGGCTAACATTAGACGCTATCGCCTGAAATGAGATAAAATAGTAGATAAGCGTGAGAAACGTCCGACAGCGAGTCCGTTATGTTCTACAAATATCTTCGAGTCACTCTTGCTCATGGTTGCATAAATAACTGAATACATTTTTCACAAGTTTTTATTAGCATGACCTGTATGTTTTGTTGTATGTTTGTATGAACGTAATGGAATATTCCAATTAAATTTTCACCCACTTCTAGACATCCGAATAATATCTAAAGTTGCACAAGTATTAAGAACCGATTACAATACAATAATTGCATGATTACTATTGGTATGCTCACCAGGATCATCGGCTTATTGCTGTTCTAGACTGTCTTTTTTTTTTATAAACTACAATTTTATTTAGTGATAGTGTATAGGCAAGAGTCGTGGTAGTTAAGAGCCGTGGTAGCTCAGGGGCTAGGCGCTCGCTTCGAATTTCATAGTACGCGAAATTGTTAATTGTAATTTTAAGTGCTGATTTACCACGTGCTCGGCGGTGAAGGAAAACATCGTGAGGAAACCTGCATGTCTGTGAAATAAAAAATATTTCGAAGACATGTGCAGTCCGTAAACCCGCATTGGAGCAGCGTGGCGGATTCTTCCTAGCTCCAAAACCCTCTCAGAAATTAGAGGAGGTCTGTGCTCAGCAGTGGGACATTTATAGGCTGAAACTTTACTTTACTTTTTTTAGTGTATAGGCACTTAAGATGCTTTGGACACGTGGGGAGAATGGATGAAAGTAGACTGACGAAACAGATTTTAGCAGCGAGTTTGAATAGGCAAGCCGGTAAGGGTCGACGTAGGTGAACCTATCACGATCTGATCGAAGCCTTTTTAAGAATAGGCCACGTCAAAGGACCCGCAACAGACGAGTTAGTATGAAACCTTAATTAAAATAGAAGACGCGAAAGATGTGTGTCAGGATCGTAGCAAGTGTAAAGATGTGGTATCTGCCCACTTGGAAAGGAGGCGTGACAGTATGTGTGTGTGTATTTATAGACAATCACTGTTTTCTTTAGTTATCACTGCATTGAAAAATAACGACCACTAAGATAACATTTATATTATTTTTATGGAAGAAAGTGACGAGGAAGGTAAATTGTTGGCTTGATGATAAGTGCGCTAATAACAATTGTTTTAAAGGAAATTTCGTTGTAGCTAAACTGCCTGCCCTCGTTATCCTGTGACGTCAGTTTTTAAGTCTCAAATGCCCTGTAAGTACCTAGTGTACTACTAATACTGCCCGAAAACTGACTGCCTACTTGATGGCAGAATAACTGGCACTGCGATGATACTCACTCCTACCACAAGTAAATTTATATAAAACCATAAGAGGATTTATTTTACGAAAAAAAATTGAGACGGATTTTATTATCATCATCATCATTACATTTACAGTGACAGTTTAAACACAGCTGCCTGAATTTTCGGTCTTGAACTTTCGAGGTCAATAACACCGCTAACTATCGACTTTTACTATGACCAGGATAAGATGGGGTGGTAGAATTTCTTACGTCGTTAGCAGTCGGCTGGTAGTCGGTTTATAGTTCGATTACTGAGCAGATTTGCTGTATGTAATGTATTATATAGACGTATTAACTACATTTAAAAAGCACCACCCGCCCTTCCGCAACAGCGCACAAAAGCCAACGGACACCACCATGAACCGCCATCAAATTCCAAACACCACTACAATACATACTATCGAAGTCGATAACTCTTTAAGTGTTTCACCCTATAACGAAGCATACAACATAAAGAGCCTATTCCTTTTTTAAAGGCTGGCAACGAACTCGAAATTCCTCTGTTATTGCGAATATTCATTGGCGGTGAGGATTACTTACCACCAGGTGAGATGCTTGCTCACCTATTCCCTCCATTATGTATATAAACAGGAAGTAACACTGCAACTAGGCAAATTACCTTTCTTCTCTTTCATTAAATTTGTATTCGTTTTTATACCATTACATCACAGGTATATTCGGAAAATTTGGTTACATATAGCTACAATTTTTAAATAATTTTAAAAGAGCATCATACGAAAATGGCTTGTCATTTTTACAATACAAATATACGATAAAAAGTTGAATCATATTAATGACAACGAGATAGCAAGCACAGTGTTATTTATAAAGGAACAGAATGACAGAGAATACTGAAGTAAACCTTAGGTTTAGTGTTAATAACGATACGACAGTTCCTGCGATATACAAGTACTCATAAATACCAATACCAATCTGCCTCTACCGGGAGATATTAGCATATGGCAAATCAATACGACTGATTTGTTGTAGACTGCGAATTCCAATTCTGAACTTAATCTAATTATAATTGGCAGGCGTCATGACACTATACACTCATGGGTAATCAAGTGAGCTTCGCAATGGAGGATTAGGCAGCAACGTGTGATAAAAGCGTGCGAAACTGTCTGCTATGTCCTATGATATCAAAAGTTGTTAAACTTGTTTGAAATTATACATTATTTCTACACGGCGTTTTCATGTACGAATGCCAGCCAGAGCCAAAATTTCAGTCAAAAACAAAACAGTTGAATTTTCGGGTTTGGTTGTGTTGTGATCGTCTTCTAGGTTTCTTTCGAACTTATCGCATTGTAGGTATGTAAAAACGAGTCATTGCCTCTGTGTTTTCGTATAATATGCCCAGCATTCGGAATTTGTCACCGTATCGACCAGGAAGATATTATTTGTTTTGTTTCTTGAATAACTTTAATTTTATAATGAATACTAAAATATTTAAATAAAACTAATTTTTACGGATTTTATCGCGTTTAATTTTGAACTATTTCTAACCCGAGTTCGATAACTTTACAGCACCCATAGTCACGGGAGGACTGAGGTGACAGATGTCCTGATGTCATAGTGAACTCGGGGTACCTCCAGCTTTTAATTATTATTTTTGGTCCGATCCACGCAGAAAGAGCTAACTGGTGTCTTGAAGTCTTGCAGTGGTATGCTTGGTTTTTGATGTAGACATGCAGACATATAGCTGACGTGAAGCATCGTCGTTCTAGGAAGTCTGCAGTCTGTGACCATGTTCTGGACACACCTACATCATCAGAATTGCTGGTAGCGTACTTGACCGAAGAGTTAGTGGTCTTCGCTTCGAATCGTAGCCGAAGCACAAACACAGAGTATCAATTGCAAACAGTTGAATGTGTTGTAATTATCAGCATGTTTCCGAAACTGACAACCGCGTGGCATAGTGTTCATTTTGTGTATTTACGCCGCGGGTCCTGAGTTTTTTGGGAGTATACTTCTGGAACTATGATATATATACTGTATATTATTTTTGGTTATTTGAGAAAGTGACGTGACGAGCGGAACGTTCACCTAATGGTAAGTGCAACGTCTGCCTATAACAGCTGCTGGCAGATATCACTCAGAACTATATTCTGAGTGGCATCACACTGCTCCCGTCACCTTGGGACATCAGTTCTTAAGACTCATATGAAGTGATTACGCTAGCTCTCAGTGCCCTCAGACCGAAACAGTATTAATGTTCGCACACTACGGTTCCACGGCAGAATAACTGACCCTGGGGTGGTACTTACCTAGAAGGATTCCTGCATTGGAACCCTTCCACCAGCAAAAAACAAACAAATTCTTAGTTGATTGCATCGGATCGGTTCTTCAGAACCATATTCTTAGTAGATTTCAACTTTCGTGTTCAATTTTCAGCAACTTCACATCTGCACGCTATTTTGAGAATATGTATCGGAATATTCTTAGTAACCTCAATTTCGTTTAACACTTGAGTATGTCATGCTCGCTTTAATATCTTTACTTGCGGCGGTGTTGTGTGACCAATCGTCCATTACCCTTTAATATGGTTACGACGGCAGCCACCTGTTTCATACTTGTGAACAGGTGCAGTTTGTGGAGGCTGGTCTGCATGTGTTATCGTCATCATAATTTCGGTCTATCACTAGTCCACTGCTAAAACAGGCCTCCCCAAAAGATTGCGACAAAAGTAGCTCTCATTTTGAGGCGAATTTGCCATAGTTGCCATGCTCGGCATGCGGGATGACAACCGCAGTTTATTTATTCGGAGGTTCCAGGAAGGTGCTGCTCCCATCTCCTGGTTTTCATTTTCCCTCGGTCGACTTTTACGACACCCACGAAACGAGATAGGTTGGTAGATTCTCTTAAGCCGCGACCGCACGGCGTGCATACTGATCATACGTGATTTCATAATTTAATATTAAACTGTAGTGTAAAGGAGGTTCTTAATTCGTTTATATTTTTTTTTGGACTAATTAATGAAACGAGCAAAACGTTCACCTGATGGTAAGTGCAACGTCATCTCATAACAAATACATGGCACTCAGAATATTTCTGTTTACTCTGACAGCACACTGCGCATGTCACCCTGAGATATCAGTTCTTAAATCTCATATGTCCAGTGATTACACTAGCTCACTGTGTATTCAAACCGAAACACAGTAATGCTTGCACACTATTGCTTTACGGCAGAATAACTGGCCTTGGGGTGGCACCTACCTAGCCGTATTACTACATAGGAATCCTACCACGAGTAAAATAAAACATATATACAAAGTAACTTTCTTTAATTTATTTATATTCTTCATCGTAATGGATTTCCCTAAGGCAATGTCTGACTCTGTTATTTTATTGTACTCTGTTCTAATCAAGAACAGAGTAAAAATAGGTAGCGAAAAACAGGTAGATATATTAAGTATGAAAAAAAAGCTTACGAACTGAATGGTAACACAATGACTCGAACATAAAGTTGAAATCGATATATCATTGATCAATCCAATTCATCCCTATTGCTTCCTTAACTGCATATTTATGTTCTATCTTTATGACACATTAAGCAAATGGTTAAGTTTATTGGTCGGTTGAACGGAATAGGCACACATTGACGTTGATAACTTAGAGACTGTTGAATGTAACTTCCCTCCTTTATTGATGTGATTCGGTGAACATGAATTTGGTAATTCGTATAACCACATTATGACGTTCGTTGTCAGATCCGTGACAGACGATGCAAAACACTTGAACTATCGTACTAGTATTATTACGAATTGTCTTAATTATAACAACGAATATTAATATTAAATAAACATTTGATTAATTTAAGAAGCATAAGCAACTAAATATATTATTAAATAGATTTTGGTATGCAATTATAATAAACTAACTGATGACCGCGACTTACTCCGCATGGATATATGTTTTTTTAGATGTTCGATGGGAAATCAAATATAAGTATCCTATATCCTTATGTAAGATGCAAGTTATCTCTGTACCAAATTTCGTCAAGATCGGTTCGGTGGTTGAACCGTCAAAAGGTAACAAAGAAACAGTGGAGGAGAGAGAGTTACTTTCGCTTTTATTATATTAGTATGGTTTAGAAAATATTATAATAACTTAAATACCGCAGCCCGTTTATCGACATTACCGATAAATCATTATTTTTTTGATTTCGATTGATTCCTCTTTCTGCTTTCCATTATAGGTCGATAAGGCATACAATTTACAGTTACATTGTTGGTGACATTCAGCAAAAATGTAACTGTAAATTAAAACAATTTAAAAATCATTTACACTCCATTTTTTCTCGAAAAACTCTTGAAATTGTTTTCTCAAATGATTCCATGAAAACGACTTATCTCTTACCCAGCTCCATTTGTGAACGGCTACGCGTCATTTGTTTTTGGCCCCTTTGTGTTATTTATTAGCTACAGCTCTCGACTAGCTTAGAGTACAACTGGTAAGTACGTGAAGGGCTCCGAACGTCACATCATGTCAAATCAATGTTACGTAGTAGAAAACAAATATGAATTAACTGTAGACGTTTTGTTAAGTATTCTTTTTCCGGTTTACAAGATTTTTATTATTTATGACGAATACGAAGACTTTTCCATTTTGTTACAGTAAGTTAAAATAAGCCGAATAAATAGTGGCCGACACCTCTAAAATTGTTCTGCGATTTAAGGTACTGATTCAACACGTGCTCAACCGTGAAGGAAAATGTCGTGAAGAAACCTGCATGACTGTGGAATAAAAGTAGTTCGAGGACGGGAAATCCGCCAACCCGCATTGGAGCTGCGTGCCGGACTGATTCCTGCTCCAAATCCTCTCAACTATGAGAGGACGCCTGTGCTCAGTGGTGAGAAATTTATAGGCTGTTATTTTACGTTTTTCTTAACAAATAAAAGAAGAATTTTCAAAATTTTAAATAACACATACATCTTAGTTTTTTCTTACCTCATGAAAGCCAAAAATAATGATGTAGTCCCACCTGGCTTACTTTCGTCCACCACAACAAATTTCGAATTCTGTCCTAAGATATCAACTGCGCAGAGCAATTCGCGCAAACATAGAGGCACTTACTCGTTCTTCTAACCCTCGCTACCGCGCCCAATGTAACGCTCATGCGGACTGAAGCTCATCCCATGCAGGATAATCCCAAACACAAACAGACCCGAGGACTGACTATTCGTGTTTTTGCACACATGTTTGTTTCGTCGTCAGGTCCCCACAAGCAGTTATACAAAAAAAATATAAAATAAGATATAAAAACAGAAACTTCTATTTTTTAATATGCCAGTCACAAAACCGATGATTTTGAAATCAAGTACATAGAAGAGACAGACTATCAATATATTTTTTCATTTATCTATTAATCATTTCATCATCGTCATCTCAGACTATCACTAGTCCACTACTGAATAAAGGCCTCACCCATAGATTGCCACAAAAGTAAGTAGCTCTCATTTCGGGGCATTTTGCAATAGTTTTCACGCTTGGCGGGCGGGTTTATTTATTCAGACGTTCCAGGAAGATGCTGCTGCTCATTTCTTGGTTTTTAATTTTCCCTCTGTCGATACCACACCCACGGGATGAGATGGGGTAGTAGATTCTCTTAAGCCGCTACCACACGGCTATGAATCATATATTTCATTGAATGTGCATGACTTATCTATACACAATATGCGCACACAGAAGTCAGTGGTACAAAAAAAAACAATTTCGCTGGTTAAAAAATTCTTTCTCAATAGTTCTGATAACATTTTTTTAAATTAAATTATTACTTGTAAATTATCAGTTATTACTTAGTTTAGGTTGCTTTTGCAACCTGCGAGTTGTGCAAGTAACTTGTGGCTTATTCTTAGTGAGGTACGAGTATGTCTAAAGCTAGTTGTTCAATCTTTGGTCGTTTAACGGATCATACTAATGCAGAGTGAATGGCTTCGTAGTCAATTACAAATATTGTTTAACATCAGGTAAATAACTTGGACGTCTAGTTACTTGACATCATATTTTTTTTAATAAGCTTATTATGATTTCAGCGTGACTCTAGCACCTAGTAAATAAATCTATTATCAGCATGATATTCAATTATATTCATGTTATTTGAGGTTGCACAGTGCAGTTTAATTACTTACTCGCCTTTTACGATATCCATTGGATGAGATGGAGTGGTAGTATTCTTTTAACGAGCCGCCACCACACGGCTGTTTTTGCAGTGAGTGCCCAGTCTCTGACTACCCCTTATGGGATACAGTCGTGATCTTATGTATGTATGTATTTGAGGTTAATTGCAGTAGTTCCTTTTCAGGATGCAAAAATGTAACACGGTTTACATTGGGAGTGTGTTAAGATAATTTTCTCTAGCGTGTCTGTTTTGTTTTAACTTTTCTTATACGTGCACATGTGTGCGTCATTAATACAAATGTGTGTGCTTAATACTTTTGAAGTAAGGTGTGTTTTGTTTACGCAAGCAAGAATTAGCAATTATTTTTATAAACTCATAGGAATCATAAAAACAATTGCTGATATTTTTCTCATGAGGATTTCATACGGAATTTTATGAGTACCAGCAACTCTATTTACACATTAGTTGTGCTTAAATAAATTAGCGAACGATAGCTATGTTCTTACCTCTAAAGCAGTCATGTTGGTTACGACTGAACATCAGATAATCAAGTTAACTGTACTTAAAAAGGACAAAGAATATACTTACCATTTCTTTTAACCAGTGAATTTACTGAATAGGCATTAAAATACATGCATCAGATTTTTTCCTGTATCGCGGGCGTTCTTTATACAAACGGCTTATGCATAAACACCCAAATCCGGAACAAGAATCTGTAAGCCGTAACTAATATTGGTTTCGTGTGGGAATTGAACCCGCGGGTTGTACCGGAGAAGCCAATTGCCTAGGCATTGCCGGCCGAACCGGTCATCACTCTTTTCTTCAGAATGTGACCCCGCATGAGAAATCATGTGTAAAGCATGGACGTATGTGTCGTGGTTTACAGAAATACTAAATAATATAAAGAAAATATTATATTACACCTAAATAACCCTATTGTTATTTATATTATGGTTTATTCATAGGCAGTTTTACCATTATTTTTAATTTTTTTTTTAGGGAGTAAGTGACGAGATTAGCAAAGTGTTCATCTGATGGTAAGTGCAACGTCTGCCCATAACAAATTCTGTGTCGCCGAGAACATTTCTGTGTGGCGCCACGGGGCTCGCCCCCCTGAGGATTTATAGAAAGGAAAAAGACTGCAACGCTGTTCCAATGCAGGTTGATATATCTCACATATCCTCGAAATACTCCCATGTTCTATTTGCGAGATATGTATTTTCTTCATTTCCGAGTACGTCGTTAATTAGCACTTTTGATTTAACAATTTAAGTGATTTAAGTAGGCTTCGCCCTTTATTACAAAATTTAAGGTTACCGCCCCACTCCTGCCTACCACGGCTGATCCAACAAATCTAATGACTTTCTTGGTTAGATTTATCGAATTTTGCGTTAAGTTAAATAGAAATAGGAAGAAAGGAGCATTACCACACCGCGTGGCCTAGTGATAAGAGTACCTGACTACCACGCCGAGGGTCCTCGGTTTGAATACCAGTCGCAGTCAATAACACAAACTATTTGTTTGTGGGCCGGGTTGTGTTGTCATCGTAATGTAGTTAATGTAGTTATATGTTTAAGGCCTACATGTGACACTGTAATATTTCCTGCTTCAGTTCATACCGTCCGACGGTATTCGGAAGTTATCGGGGTAATCTAAAATCGGCCACGAGGAGCCGAAAATCGGACACAGACTATTATCCAATTAAATAACAACTGTAGATTAAAAATAGACATCTTGCCTTTAGCTATTAATATTGGCGAATATTCTGGATCGGTCAGTGTTCAAGACAGAACGTGCAACTCGTCGAGACTATTCTGGTCTACGCATGATTCATTCAGTTTGTTCCTTCTTACTGTGTGCGTTGATCTCCCGGTGCAAATGTGAATCGATATCATGCTCACAGTTCTGTGAACTGTTACCAAAATAATTACGACTTCGATACGATAGTTACGTAACTTCTATGTTGTTTGTAATAACCGCAAAGTGGTTCCGTAGCTATATTACTTGTGGTTTTTATTAATTGTCAAAGTTTATTTATTAACTTACTTACACATGTACAAGTACAAAGAAGACGAAATATTCTCACAAAGGCGCCGCTTTTTCATTTTCATTTTCCAGACTTATACATTCATTCATTAGAGGTACTTACATATTACACAAATAATTATAATGAGTACTACTCTATTTTTATTCCTCAGACATTTTACGGTTTTCCTTGACGGTACTGTACATGGTAAATGAGCGCTTAAAATTTTAGAGTTGCTGGAACTAGGGATCGAACTCAGATCACTCGAGTACTATGAAATTTAAGGCAGGCTTCCGGTCCCTGAGCTACTACGTCTCCAAGAAATAGACATGTACATATTCTTAATATATAGTCTTTTAAACATCGATAAAGTTTTAGAGAAGATTTATGGGAGAAAGTAAGCTTTTGTCTAATTGCACGTTCAGAAAATTAGCTAAATATAGAATTTTTAAATAGAATCAGGAGAATAACGGAAAAAATTATAAAGGTGAGAAAATACAATGTTGGCAATGGCAATGTTCCCTTGTGTAAGATATTAAAAAGGTGAGAAAGAATTGGAGTAAGGTCTACGAAAGCAAATTGAAAACAACTTCAGCCATTTGCAATAATAACAGCGTTGCATAACAGGTAACACCGGAAAATCTGCTTAATATTTCTGATTGTAATTTTTTGATAAGACTGATGGTAAGTGCAACGTCTGCCCATAACAAATGCTGTGTCACCTAGAACATATCTGTGTGTCACCACACTGCACCCGTCACTCTGAGACATCAGTTCTTAAGTCTCATATGCCACTACACACTAGCTCTCACAGTAATGTTTGCACACTACTGCTTCACGGCAGATTAACTAGCCCTGAGGTGGCACCTACCTAGACGGATTCTTGCACAGGGATCCTACCACTAGTCAGATAATTTCTTTAACAACAAACCATGATAATAATTGCAACAAGTTCCATTAGCAACTAGTCAGCTGCGCGCTTCTTTGTGCATGACATCGACGCTTATTCCGTTTAATGTTAGTTGTTATTCGAAAGTTTTCTCGCGTTTGAATTTTTAGTTACCCCGCACGCTAAGTTACATTAGCGAACTTTGCATGCTTACGTCGGTAAGTGTGTACAACGTGCCAGTATAAAGTCTGCCTTTTAAGTTAAAAGGAATTGACTGAAAGTATTACTTCATTTTTAATTGTAAATTCATTGCTTTCTTCAATCATGTTGATCAAAATTCGTGGTGATGAAAGTGACAAGTTTACTTCAGATTAGTTAAAGAAGTGTTAGGTGCGATTCCACAATTTCTTATAAATAAAAATACAACTATTATACAAATACAATAAACTTCACAGAATTGAGATGATAAATTGGCGAATATTTTTCTTTCATGATCCTTAAAGATCAATAAAAAAACGATATCTTTTTAAAAAAAATTGATATATTGAACAACTATTTTTCGTTTATTTAATTTAAGAAAATCTTTGCACCTACTCTAGGATTTCTCCCGTATTATGAGTGCATTTTACAGACACACATTTGATATGCACAACACAACCAGACCTCAAATCAAATTTGTGTTTTGCACAAATATTAGCTCCGGCTGAAACTTATCCGGTGGGACCTGTGTGAAGGTCCAACCCAGGACCTGCAGCGTAGAAGTCATATAGGGGCCAGACTATTATACATAGAACATTTAGCCTGAGGGTCACTGATATTAGCTGTACGCCGTCCGACGCGACAAATTCACAGTGATTGTGAATGTTTGCTCGCAAATAGTGACTGGAAATTGATTTGAGATTTGAGTAAACAAGGATTCATATTATTTATGATGTTTGAAGAAATTGACCAAATGAAACCAACTTCGAATTGGTTTTCTAATGAAATAAATATGATTTGGACATAAAAATACAGTGAAGCTGAACAGAAAAAATGGTTAATAATGTTTTAATAGACCTTTAAATATTTCATATAAAAACAATTTCAAACAGTCCATCATTGCATTGCAGCCCTTCACAAGTCCACTGCCGAACATAAGTCTTCCCTACAGGCTGCCACAAAACACGATCCTTGTTTTTTTGTTTCGTGGAGGAAACCCCCCCATTGGAGGGATATCCAGTATATGACTCAGGCATAGAAGCAATGAAAGGGTTATGCCGGACTCCTACCGGCTAAAATGCCGCGATGTTCCTCTTGTCGCTAATTCTCAGGATTACGGGAACACTTCCGCACTACCGCAGTCCCGACGGTGATGGCCATTGATGATAGATGACCCTTTACTCTATGTATAGTTGAAGCTGGAGCTCTCCACCCTTTCTTCAAGTGGAGCGCGCGGGAACACCGGGAGCATCGCCCTCTGATATCTTCTAATACTTAACACGATCCTGAGCCAACTGCACATATTGACAATTTTTTTGCAAATATTTTGAATTTCTTTTCCATATACTCGGAATTAAATACGAGCAATCTTGCAACGTCTATTTGAATTAAACGTTAAGCCAACAAAGAGTAATGGCTATCTGTGATCTACCTGTACATTAGTAATAAAACGGTGAGTGTGTTTGAGTCGGAGATTTGATACTTGAATGAATAAGATATTCATGATGTTTCAAAGTTTATTGTCGACATTCACGGCGTTGCCTTCGTAGCTTAACTAAAAATATTAATAATTAAATATCAGTAAATTTAGTTATAACAAAACAGTATATACTATATAACATGCAGTATACATTCTCACCTCTACTCTTATCGCAATGCAAGTAATTGTATCGCCACACCAGCAGAATGTCGACACGGTAATGTAATAAAGCCAATTTAAACCGCTCTAAACCGGTTTAATATCAAGAGGCTGTTAGGCGGTACACCACCCCTTAGGTTTCGTGACGATCGGGCGCTAACAACTACAAGGCGGAAGTACGTGAACTTAGTTAGTTTCTTTGTTGGTTAAACAACTTTTCGGCTTTGGTGTAAGGCTTTTTAAACACAGATTTTGCCAGCTTTAATCTATTATAAAGACGCGACGATCCACACCTATGTTATATGAGATATCTTGAAACGTCAACAGAGAAATTATAGGCAATTTGTTACATGAGGTGTTAGAGCTGGTACTTTATTCATGTGTTTGACTATTGCGGGTCCCCGTTGAGTTATATCGCTATAGTGACGTTAATGGTGGTTAATATCCGGAACGGAAGATGCTTCTCCGTGAGTTCCTGCAAAAAACAGGGCCACACTAGATGAGTAAAATGTCCGGCTCTCTAGCTGCGTGTGGGAAACCCTGACTCTGTTTCTCTGTGGTCAAAGAGACTGGTGGGGCCTAGAGGACGAGAGTGATGCATCGCTTGTGTGCCTAGACTTTCCGGCATTTAAAAAACATGGTGATCACCAGGACCACTTATGACGATATGATGCTCATAAAAGTTGCAAACGGAGATTACTCGAGAGAAAGGAGTTGAAAGTATCAGTAGTACCTTTGTAACATGAATATAATAAGTGACGGTAATTAGAGCTGATCACTTGTCTGGTACCTTCGAAGTTTCACTGGTAGTAGGATTCCTATACAGGAATTCCTGGCGATAGGTACCACCACATGCTAGTTACGAGTATTTTGTCGTCAAAAAGTAATGTGCTACTTGGTTTCGGTTTACGGGGCACTGTTAGCTAAAATGAGACTTAAAAACTAATGTTTCAATGTCAGCTAATGTATTGTGTCAGCAGAATGGTGCCATACAAAGATGTTCTGAAATACACAGCATTTGTAATGGACAGACATTACGTCTACCCATAACAGATGCAGAATGTTTCTGTATGGCACCACACTGCGTTTATCATTCTGTGACATCAGTTCTTAAGTCTCAAAAGCACAGTGATTAGCTCTCGGTGCCCTTCAGACCGAAACCCGATAATTTTTACACACTACTGCTTCACGGCAGAACAACTGGCCCCGAGGAGGTGGTTGTATGCTAGATGGATTCCTGCATGCGCATCCTATCACCACTTACCACCAGGAGAACGACTTGTTCGTCTCGTAGTCGACCAGCTTATAGCCAACTAGTTGAAAATGTAGGTAGTTACGAGTAAAACCATAATATCATTGTCAGCCTTTAAGGTTAGTATGCTTACATATGTCTGTGAGGTTGAATTTATATTACCCGAATTACCCCTTAAAACGAATTTGATTACTTCAACCGTAGAAAGGGTCACTTCGAACAATGCCAAAGGTTTCCGCAACAAATTAAAATTATTATCCAACCATTCTTTCAGACGGTTCTTTGAACTTTGAGGTTATTTGCAGTCTGTGATAACGGTCGTTCCCAATTCACCGAGTGAAGCTTGACGTAATGCTTTTATAATGTATTGACGTCCCATATATAACGACCAAAATAATCTCTGCATATTCATTTTGAATTTGATTTAAACTCTAAGATGTTTAGGCTTTAAAATTTCGTGTATTGTTATTTGAACTTAACAAAATTAATAATACTTACATTCTATAGAACTCAATAAGGGATTACTTTTTAAAATTGGATTTCTTAATATTATTTTGTTTCATAATGTGTGTGAGACTAGCAAAACATTTACCTGATGGTCTGCCCATAACAAATGCTGTATCACACAGAATATTTCTGAGAAGCACTACAGTGCTTCCATCACCCTGAGATATCAGTTCTTAAGTCTCATATGCCCAGTGATTACACTAGCTCTCAGTGCCTTTCAAACCGAAACACAGTAATGTTTGACTCCTGCTTCACGGCAGAATAACTGGCCCTGTGGTGGTACCTTCCTTACTATCATTATAGGAAATAACTCATAAGCCTCTGCAATGGTTTTCATGATTTATATCAACAATTTATGAAGACACTTTCAACTGAGTAGTTTTTTAATTTCAATAGGACTGGCACTACTTCTGCAGCATTAATTCCGTAATGAATATCACCTACTCATAAAAGTTGCAAATTACTCTATTAGACCACAGTAAGCGTCCATGTTAATCTGTAAGTACTTTGGAGCTGTTCCAGAATGAGGATAAAATGAATTTTATTGTGTTCAACAATTTAAAACTTGGCTCCATTACACTTTCATTCCCGTAAAGCATTCAAAAGAAGTAAAAAAATTGAGGTAAGCTCCTTCACTGCGGGCAGCATGAGGAAGCTCAGAGTTGCTCAGCAACCTTATAGAAAAGGGCTATGCTCGGAGTTTCTCTGCGTGATAAAATCCGTAACGATGACATCAGCAGCAGAACTAAAGTAACCGACATAGCTCTAAGGATTAGCAAGCTGAAGTGGCAATGGCCGGCCATATAGCTCGTAGAACCGATAACCGTTGGGCAAGAAAGGCTCTCGAGTAGCAACCTCGTACCGGCAAACTCAGTTTAGGGCGCCCCACACTCGACGGCGCAACGACCTGCACGGTTTTGCGGGATGTTCAACAGTGGACGAAGATAGGCTGAAATGATGATGATCATGACGAAAAGCCTGTAAACGTTTCACTGTATAGTAATGCTTTTTAAGACAATTTCGGAGTCGCGCACTGTCCGTCCCGCTACTCCAGTGCGGGCTCGCGGTCTCAATAAATAGTATATTAAGTAAATTTGTACAGGTATTTGTACTTGTCTAAATAATACCTAATGATCTTGAAAACCAATGATGTTAGATAGATCAATCGTAGCGTCCTACTAGGACAGCAAAATAAAGATTAATTGATCTTGTAAACGTTTTAATTATATTAAAAAAAAAATAACACATAATTACAAAATTATGAAAATTATAACGTTACGTTAAAAAGATAAAAAAATAACAAGAAACTACTTATCTTCTTCTAGCTTTGGAAAATTATTATATATATTATCTTTATTATGTTTTCATTTCAACTGTTTTATTATCTGCGTTGTATTAAAGATTTGTATTCTTAAAAAATAAACAAAGCTTACAAAGCTTTAGTTAATCCTTGCAGTTTGTAGGTTGTTATATCACGACCGCGGTGAAAAGTTAAGCAATCCGGACATCGCGCCAGCACCCTCCTGATATTAAACTGGTTTAATGCGGTTTATTCTGGATTTATTATATCAGAATGTCAGCTGCTTGTTCGCGAATGTTGAGTTTTCCTTACGACAGTTGCAGCTTCAGCGCAAATGTAAGAAGGTATATTTTTGGGTGTATTATAAACAAAGCGACTTCGCTTTGTGTAATTTTAATATTTTTCTTCTCAACTCCCACATATTTTTACAACACATTTCGGTTTCATTTTTATTTTTTAATTGGATTATCAACAATATACAACAAAGGTGTATTAAATCTAGCAATATACGAAAAAACATTAATGTTTGGTCATTTACAGAAACTCACACAATCTATAGAAAATTAATTAGTAAAAGTATAATTATGATGCAAGCTGGATATATAAGTCACTATAATTAATCAACAATACATTTAAGAGCTAATGTTAGTGTAACACGTTTATCACATTAAATGTTACGTACAAAATAAATGAGCAATAAGAAGTAGGTTTTTTGCTTTGTTTTCTTTATCGTGCAGTGCACAGTATATTTCTTCATCGCGTCTTTGTATTTAAACCTTAAACCAAAAAATCTTAAGATACGAGTTATATCGGAGCGGTTGGCGAATAGGCTAAATGATTGACCACTGCGCTAGAGGTCACGGGTTAGTTTACACACGATATACATATAGGCTACAGATAGTTTCAATGAGTTGTGTTCTGTACAAAAAAACGCTTCTGTCTGGGATTCCAACACAGACTAAGAGGATACCCCTAAGCTACACAGTGATGAAATTGTCTTTATTATTTTTATTAATATGTACATTGTACAAGAGGCATTCGGATTTCTAGCCATGTCACTTAGACTAAACTAAGTTGTATCTAAACGAACACAAAGACTAAGTTAAAGATACTGAACAAAGACTTTTAAAGTCAACTAAAAGATACAATACAATCCGATCTCATGTCTGCTTAATGTTGCCGAGTGTTTGATATCTTGGGAAACAAGCTCTTTATTATGTTACTAAGTTTTAAGTTCGTTCATTATTCGCATTGTTTGCTGAAGACTTGCAGTTGCTCGAGCTGAGACTGCGAGTGTGTTATTTTTGTTGCATGCTCTCTACACACCACGTTTAAAATTACTTAGTAAGTAAGAGTTGGCTAACATAATTTAGCTATTATACTTCTAAGCATCGCGTTTATAAGCACTGTTACCATGTAATTTATAGTATTAGTAACTTAATTTAAAAAAAAATAAGTTTTCGTAATGAATTCACATACTAAGTGAATAAATCTTTCACCTGGTGATCAGTGCAACGTCTGCCCATAACAAATGCTGTATCACCCAGAACATTTCTGTGTGGCACACTGTAAAGATGAGGTCTCTGCCAACCCCTATGGGAAAAGAGGCGTTACTCTATGTATTTACGTATTTATGTATGTACAACACATTGCTGTGAAAACAGTTATTAAGTCTCTTTTTTTGATATTGCTTGTTAAAGTCCAATGCTGGACATAAACCGTCTTCCAAATTGGAAGGACTGGAATTGACGTAAAAAAGTGTAAATAAGTGGGTTAATAAAATATGTTAATGACCGATATTGTATTATTATTGCATGTACATATAAAATCAAAGTTAGTTAATTATCTGCTATCTGTGGGTATTGTATTCGAGTTCAATAGTAGCCAATATTCGCAAAATGTTTGTTGTATTGTGATTGTTCTGTGTCTCTGATATTGCTTCTGAACCTTTCCTCTATTGAATAATGTTTACATCAGATAAGGTATGATGAAGACGAACAAGTGCTATAGTGCATTCTATCACATGCATGACATAGCACTGTAATATATCCGACGTAAATGAAAACGTCTACTCGTTTTCCGAAAGATGTCGCTGTGATTAAAATCGGTCAGGAGGACATAATCGTAATAATCATCGCACCGACCTAGAAAAATCCTACCAAGTAATGTCAAACGCACAGACAAACAGACAAGCGCAAATGATATTACAAGATATTTATTTTGCCTCTACAGAAAAATTCTATGAGATCGAGAAGAGTTTTGAAAAGAAAAGGTATAATTAATACACAATGAACACTAATGACGAAACAAGTACAAAAACAAAATAAAAGTAAATAATAATAAGCCAAGTATTTTCATTAGATCTAAAAAAGAACTTTTACTTTGTTCGTGGCAACCGCATACGAACATTAAATCCACGCCCGAAGCGCCAGTCTTTCCTTCTCAACTTACATCATATTACATGTTTCACTGGAGAACATCATATAATTTAGCATATTCGCAGCTTCTGTGACTCATCATTAGGATAATAAAAATACTAATGTCCAACTGTACTATTTTTAATCACAGCGAAAACTTAATATTGGAAGTTATCAACTATACAGTGACTATTATAGTGCCACATGTTTACGTGCAAACACACGGTCACTTATTCGCCATAGCCTAGCGGCATCGATGTAACACTTTTTACGACAAGACGCTAGGGTAAGCGAAGATGCGGTGACAGACACGCCGCGACAATCACATTACAATCTGATCCGAAAACGAACAAGAACTGTTAAGAACTTATTCTCATTTAAAACGATCGACCCACCCCGGCTTCGCTCGGGTGCAATTTAGTAATGAAGAAAATGAGAAGTGCGAACACAAAAAAAATCAGCCAAGTCGGTCGGCAATTTTTTTATTTGATAAAGTGGCGAAACGAGCAAAACGTTCACCTGATGGTAAGTGCAACGTCTGCCCTTAACAAATGCTGCGTCACCCAGAAAATTTCTCCTTGACACCACACTGCGCACGTCACTCTTAGACGTCAGTTCTGTAGTCCCATGTGCCCAGTGATTACACTACCTCATAGTGCCCTGCAGACCAAAATCCAGTAATGTTTGCACACTACTGCTTCACGGCAGAATAACTGGCCCTGGGGTGCTACCTACCTAGACGGATTCCTGCATAGGAATCCTACCACCAGTAAGATATAATATATGTAGTTTAAAATTATGTAGATAGATTTCTATAATACGAGTAGTTCAATTAGCTTCAATAATTCAATTTAGCTGACTTTTGCGAAACCATCGACAGGATGATGGGTTCTGTCCATTATAATATGGCTATTTCTGTTTATTTTTACACAAATTCAACTTCACAAATAATTGAGGTTGTCCGTGTCATAACTTTTTTATTTTTTTTATTGGATAAAGTGATGAAACGAGCGAAACGTTAACCATCAGGCAAGTGCAACGTCTGCTCATAACAAATGCTGTGTCATTCAGATAACCTCTGTGTGACACCACACAGCGGCCATGACCCTGAGACACAAGTTATCAAGTCTCACATGCCCAGTGATTACGCTAGCTCACAGTGCCCTTCAAACCGAAACACGGCGATGTCTGAACACTACTGCTTCACGGCAGAATAACTGGCTCTGGGGTAGTACCTACCTAGATGGATTCCTGCATAGGAATCCTACCACCAGTAAAAATATAAAGTCTATAGTATAATATAAAGTATATACTTAGTCGTTAAAATTTCTTCATAAATGAAAAATATCGTATTCGCAGAAGAGATTCGCATATGATGCTGGTTATTCTCTTTCTCAGCGACTTCTCATATAGAATCCCATAAATGTTTAATTAATTTAGTAAAAAATAATTTAAAAAATTAAATGAAACAAAAAACATTAAACCAGTTTCATCAAAAGGATTTTAAGTTAAATCCGTTCAAACATATATGCAAAGAAACTAGTTTAGATTATCATTCCTAGAGGCGACGAGAAAGTAATCCAAAAGAAAATCGCCAATCATCTGATTTATAACCCTGAACATTGCACCTAGCATCAGATAAAATAAGTACGAACAATGCAAGTCTATTGTCCTCATGAATTTAAACTAGTTTCGTGCACCCGGTACAATCGTTGTTAAGATGCAGAAAATTCGTTTCCATTGTTAGTAGTTAGTTTGATAGATAAAAAGCAAAGTTGAATTCGATACTAAAGAAACAAAAAAATATTATTCGATGAAAAGGAGCCCAGTAGTTGTTTAATATTCTTATATTGAGAACAGCAGATTTTGTTGTTATTTTGAAGTTTAAACTTTTAATGAAATAATTTAATAAACTTTGCACAAATATGTTTATGTAATTAACTTCGGCTTGTTATTTAAATCATTTTTTTTATTTTGCTCTCTTCACATTTTTTTCACGGCTTTCGGTTAATCATCATCTTTTCAGCCAATCAAAAGTTTGTAGCTTTCATTTTGGGAGGATTTTTGCATAGTTGCCACGCTTGGCAGGCGGGTTGGCAACCGTTGGCAGTTTATTTATTTTGATGTTCCAGGACGATACTACTGCCCATCTTCTCGTAATTTTCCCTCTGTCGACTTTTACGACACCCACGGAATGAGATGGGGTGACAGTTTCTGTTAAGCCGCTACCACACGGCGAAAATAAATGCCAATAGGTGTTATGTCCGCCCTTTCTTCCACTTTAAATTTAATTTAAACGTTTTTATAATAAATTAAAGGTTTTTACAACAAAGTTTTGATTAATAAATAAAAACAAATGCATACACAATATTTGAATAACGTACGAAAAACGTATCACACGACTACGGTAAACAGTATCACTGCATAGATTAAAGAAAATACGTTTCATATAAATAAAATAAGGGCAAATACTAAATGTTTTTTGGTTTAATTGTATATATTCTTAGATAAATAATTTTCATAGCGGCCTGGTGCTCGCCTTTGATTTCATAGTAAGCGAGTAACCTGGGTTCGATCCCCGGTGCCAGCACCTCTAACATTGTTCAACAATTTTAAGTGCTGATTTACTTTGTGCTTAGCGGTGAACGAAAACATCGGGAGGAAACCTGCATGTCCGAGGAATAGAAATATATCGAGATAAAACTTTTTGTTTACTTTATGAAAATAATTATTTTAGTAACGATTAATTTACATGTCTACCTTGTTTCTTATCATCCAGTTTTGAGAGTCATAAACAACGTTCAGGAAATATGCTCAGCTTTCATTGCTATATTAGGAGCTCCTTAGGTGTCTTCCATTCGAAATCTATAGGCTTTATTAGCGTATCGGTCATTTTTTATACTGAGCACACATTTTTGAGTGAATAACCGTGTACAGACAGACACGTACAAATTATATTCAAAGCAAAACTTATATTACTTCCAATTAATATTTTATGAACTGCCTAGGAAAATCTTCCAATGTGTAATACTTACAATAACATAAGAGTGTTACAATGTCTGCAATAAGAGTTCGCTTGCCTCTAAAATTTTAGTATTATAGCATATTTTGCAATTGAACAACTTTGTTCAATTTTACTTTGTACACGTGTAACTATTTTTTCGCTTCATAAACATAATTATAAATACTAGGAGCCGCTCAATGGTCGAAATTCGACTGTAATCCATTCCCTTTTTTATCGATATCGATATTTCTAATACATATTATGTATACATTTTAGCTTTCTGTACTCCTTATAAACTAACTAGAGATACTCTTTATATATTCTTTCTTTAAAAAAAAACGTTGCTAGACTAGGATTTCTCCTTTATCGTTAAAGAGTTTTACAGACATACATTTTCTATGCATAACATACAACCTTACCGGAAAACCAGCAATTTGTATTTTTACACAAATGTTGGCTCCGACTAGGATTCGAACCACAACCCGCGGCGTATAAGTTATGTAGTTAACAAATCCCTTTTTTAAGTTCAGATATTAAATAATATTAGTTAATAACATATAATTCATATCTTGTGGTGGCAGTAATGGAATCCACCTTATGTCATCCCGTGGGTGTCGTAAAAGTGGACTTAGGGAACGCCAGAAAAAAAACCTCTTGACTTCCAACAGACGAAGAATAACCGCGGAATAACCTCTAATATATTAGATATAAATGATTTAGTAGATTCCCAAAGGGGCGATATCGCCGCCCCAATGGTTGCTGGAGTCTTTCATTTCCACTTTATGATTTTTAATAGAAAATCAGATAATCTAGCTACAGATCACATGCAACAATATCTTAGTTATTTGGAATATATTAAAAAAAAACTATTATGGACTAGGACTAGGATTTGGGCCTCGATTATGTAAAAAAGAAAAGGTTGGGAACCTCTAATTTAACATATCGCATCCCAGATGCTCCTGGCGCTGCAAGTGCGCCAGGAGCGTCTGGGATGCGAAGTGTTTGATGAAGAAAAGTAAGTTACTTTGCTAAGATCCGCATGCAAAATATAAAAATGGTGTATATTACCTAGTTTTTTGAAGTGCACCACCCGCCCTCCCTCACTCGCACTCTACGACAGACGGCCGCCGAGTGACTCGGCGGCCGTCTGTCGTAGAGTCTATTACGCTTGATAATGCCTCGTTTTGGGGCGAAACACGTGTCGTGTTCTCGGCTTCGGTGGTGTATATTATCTAGTGGTGGTATTGTAGTGGTTGGTGGAGGGTACCTGGTGGCGGTTCCTGGTGGCGGTGTTAGTTTGCTTGTGCACGCTACTGAGGGAGGGCGGGTGGTGCACTTCAAAAAACTAGGTAATATACACCATTTTTATATTTTGCATGCGGATCTTAGCAAAGTAACTTACTTTTCTTCATTATAATGGATTTCCGCAAAGTAACGCCTGATTCTATTAACTAGCGAAGTGTTTGGTATTGCGATGACTATTTCCTCCGATAGGCCTGTTGATTTTTGTAAATCCTAACCACTTGGTAGAGACCCATGTCTTACAAAGTAATACGACAATAAAATACTATTATTTTATAGTGTTATATAGTACTTACACAAGCTGTGCTTAGTCTAGAATCCAGAGTTATGTGTATAAGAAGAAGTAATCTGTTACTGCTGCAAAATGAATAAAAATGTACAAAAAAAAACAAATATACCCAAATTAAGCACGAACAAGCATACATATTGATATTGGCGCGCAAAAGCTTTTAAGATAGCTTAGTATACTGTATGAAATACTAATAAGTTATCACTAAGATTTTGCTGAAAAAAATATATGAAAATTAAATGTACTTGGATATATTTGAGAAATGCGAAAAATTTAATGAAATTAATTCATAACTATGTTATTTTATTTGATGACTGTCTGTTTATATAATATATCGCAGTTCTACACAAGTGCAATACATGATATTTGTCTACAGTGTTATTTTATCGAAGAAGAACATTACAGTCGAAAAATGGCCACTTTCTAGCGATCGTTCCCTCAGATCCCGGAAGAAATGTCTCACGTCGATTCCCGGGTAATTACGACGGAACAGTAAGTCCACGCCCGGGGCGACACTCGGCTGTTATTAACGTGGCCCCATCGTACGTGACGGATTCGAGGCGATTATGAAACTTGGCTCGCTCGCAGCCATTGGGATTTAGATTTGTGAGAATTAGACAAGTTTGGGCAAACTTTCTTGGCGTTTACAACTGCTTGTTTGATAACAAATTGGCGTACGATGCAAATTTGTTTAGATTCTGTTTTAATGTTGACAGCTATTGCAAAATATTAAATTATGCTATATTACGACAGTTTATGTTTTGTGGTGGCGGCTTAAGAGAATCTGCCACCCCATTTCATTTTGTGGGTGTCGTAAAAGTCGACAGAAGGAAAATAAAACCAGAAGATGGGCAGCAGCAGCTTTCTGGAACATCTGAATAAAAAAACTGCAACCCGCCAGCCAAGCGTGGTAACTATGGCAGAATCCCCCCAAAATGAAATCTTCATAAAGTTATGTGGAAATCTATGGGGGAGGCTTATGCTCAGCAGTGGTCTAATGATAGGCTGAGATGATGATGATCATGATGATACATATAAGAAGTAGCTCAGAGGCTAAGCATTAGGCTTAAATTAAAAATAACTATGCGAGTATCCTTAATTTAATCCTCGTGACCAGCACCATTAATTATTTTGCAGTTGAAACACTGATAACTTCTTCTTACACATAACTCCGTGGCCTAGATAGCTTGAATTATACACCAATATTAAACAATAGCATTTTATTATCATTAATAAACTCAGCACACATTGTAGGGCATGGGCTCCTCCCAAGTTGCGAGGATTTGCTACAATCAACAAGCCCGGCAGAAGAATTTACCATCGCAATACGATAAATTTCGTACCTGTGACGCTGAATGCCTGTCATCAGTCGAATTCAGAAGTTCTTTACCTAAGATATATTTTGTATGAAATTGTTAATTGCAATTTTAAGTCCCTGATTTACTACTGGTTTGGTGTTGAAACTTTAATGAACCTTCTAAATTACAAGTATTTTAACACATGAAAATGTGAGGAGGTCTTGGCTCAGTAGCTGGACATTTATAAGATACATAAGAAAAATGAGCGCATGCAACTTAGTACATGTGACAAAAGGAAAATTTCTTATATTTATTAGAAATATGATTAAAATAAAAATATAATTAGTAAAAAAATTTGGTTACAAACAGAAACGTTGCACTAAAATTCAAACTTGAATTTTTTTCCTCATAGCGCCCAAAGAAGTTTCACTACTTTGTGTTTCACGCAGCTATTTATCTAAATCGACTGTCAACTTAATGACTCTATGGGAGATGGTTGAGCAATTCTGCGATAGGGAACAGATATTCGCTAGACACATCGGATTGTTGATCTATGGTTGACAGTTTTTTAAGATCAATTTATAACTGTAAATGCACTTATGATGCAGGAGAAATCTTAAAGTAGGGCAAAGTTTTTTTCGTAGAAAAAGTTAATACTTATTTCTTATTATATTATAGTCTTAATAATAAAGGTAAAGGGTCTGTTATTTTGTCAGCGTCGGTGTAAGAATTTGTATACATCCAGACTTTTTAAGAGATCACTTTAAAGAAACATTTAATACCAGGGATCCGAAAGCTTAAGGTTATATCCGTTTCGACAGAGTACTACTGAACACAACATTTGCTTAACTAAACGAATATACAAAATGAAAAGTTCTTAAATTATAAATCCTATGGAATCTGTCTAAGTAATTAGACTACCCCAGGACATTTATGATGAGTGAGGAGATAGTGTGCAAGCAATACTGTGTTTCAGTCGAAGGGCACTGAAAGCTAGTGTAGTCACTGGGTATATTAGACTTAAGAACTGATGTCTCAAGGTGACGAACGTATTGTGGTGCCACATAGAAATACTCTGGGTGTTACAGCATTTAATTTGGACAGACGTAGACTTCGGACGGTATTCAAAAATATATATATAGGTTCTGCCAATTTGGCAACGAAGTCGTCAAAAAACTGCCAACAGCCGTGAAAAGTGAAAGAGCGTCTCCATGTAATTTTTTTCATTTAGTTAATTAAATAATGCCCCAGTTTTTCTCTAGTATCTTGATTCCGTTTTATAGACATTAGCAGGTACGCTAAACCATACCGACGATTAAAATACTTTGGACTGGACAGAGCACAGGACTCATCTCATTATAGAGAATATCAAGCGTTGTCTGTTACACTACTTTTCTGTAGGTAGGCGAATTAGTATAGGTACAAAGTACTTAAGGAAAATGTTCAATCGTAAGCTGCAAGTAATATGTGAGGAAATTAACATCTAAAACAAATAAATAGGCGCGTGTTACACCTCTCCTTTTTTATGAACACTCAAATATGCAAGAAAGAGTGTATAGAACATGAACAAGTTATGAATTCTCACCAATAGACCATCGCAAGCAGAGAAACTATGTTGGTCATGATAATACTTGTTGGGCCTCCTGTGTTTGGGGTAAACATTTGATCACATTTTACAACTAAAATTAAAATTACCTATTTCGAATATTTCTTTACGGATGTAAATATAAGTTTACATGCTCTTTGATGCGAGGCCAAATGTTGTTACCTGAAACAATACAACCAGGATATTAGACATTTACGAAGCATTTAGTAGACAGACTCACAGTTGTGTATCATCATACATCATTGTATGTATCACATACAATGAATGACCAATCTGGTTAATTTCATTGCTAAAAGTAATTTCTTATTTCTTAAAAAAATACTAGCGATGCTATTTATTTCTATTAACCACTTTTTTTATTAACCATGGAGATTCTGACAACTATTGAAATTTACACAAGAAATGTTGTAGATGATATAGGTAGTGCACTTGTTACGGGCAGACGTTATCTTTATCATCAGATCAACAATTTGCTCTTCGCATCAATTACTTCCATAAAAAAGCGTATAAATATTATACTAGCGGTAAGCTACGATGGCTGTTTTTACAATAGTGATGTGACACATTTCATATAATTATCGAAAAAAATATGGTCATGTGTGAGTCGCACCTATAAGTTTTGTGAGGTGTAAGTAGTTGTTATTGAGAAAGTTTAAAAAAAATATCTCAATCGCAGCGCACTCACAGTTTGTCATTTCCAAAGCAACATCAAGTCGAAAGTGCTTTGCCTTAAATGTAGCATTAACGCGAGTTTGCCGAAGACAGTAATGAGGAACGGATACAGTTATAGTACACGATGTGCTGGCCAGCGATCTTTTATGTGACGATTACGTTATAATTTGCTTTCAAAAATTTCATATTTTTTTGATTATAACACAAAATCTTGTATACTTACCTCATACCACATATACCTCATACTAATGAGGACCGCGTGGCCAGTTCGAATCTCAGTAGAAGCCAAAAAAGGTGTGGTTGTGTTGTGATTTATTTATTGAAACTTCATTGTAAGCACCTTAATTAAAAGGTTAACAAAAGTCAGACTGAATACCTATTGGCGTTCCCACCACCGCAGCAGAAACGAAGGCGCGGGGAAAATTGAAAAGGATGCAAAATAAAAAAAAAACAATTTAAACAAGAAGCCGAAGTTGATAATAACATAAACCCAATTGAAAATTAAAATAAAATAATATACATACGCATACAAAAACATAAATACACAAACACTGACACTGCATCCTGGCCTACCCCCGATCTTATCGCGTAAGCGTTAAATCGCGCGCGGTTAGTGTTGTAACAGTATGTGCCTCAGTTTGCGCGTACACTTCTGACACTGTAACATCTCCCGCGCAGTTGATAGATTTGACAGTATTCGGAAGTTGTCGCTAAGTCGAAAATCGGCCAGAAGGACATAATAATGTCAATTATATACTAATATCATGTATACTATAAAGAAGAAAAAAAATAATTCGTGTCCTGAAATTATAGGACGTCGATAAATTATAATTTATCGACGTACATGGAGTCACTTTTTTTATTGTATAAAGTGATGAAACGAGCAAAACGTTCACCTGATGGTAAGTGCAACGTCTGCCCATAACAAATGCTGTGACACCCAGAATATTTCTGTGTGACACATCACTGTGCCCATCACCCTGAGACATCGCTTCTTAAGTCTCATATGCCCTGTGATTACGCTAGCTCACAGTGCCCTTCAATCCGAAACACAGTAATGTTTGCACACTACTGTCTTACGGCAGAATAACTGGCCCTAGGGTAATACCTACCTAGAGTAAAGCAAGTGTAGCAAGTGCGTAAAGTATAGCAAGTGTTCCTTCAAACGTAGTTGTTGATTTTTACCGCTTGCCGCTAGTTTAGTTAAACCTAAGTCACATATTATAAGATCTTTACAGTGAGCACAAGTAGAGTAGATAACATATCGACAACGCTCTTGGATACGACGTGATGTGTATAGTGGCACATGTTATCGCACAAGCTTATTACGTACACCGGTGCCAAAGCAGCTTCTAGTATACTTAGTGACATTTACGACATCTGACGAGTTTATTACGTAAGTGCTTCATAAGACATTGTTTTAAATTTATACTTGAGCTTGGTGGTAAATGTAATATATTTTTTATTATTTTTTGTATCGATATACTGCGTTGCAAATGTGAATTCTTACAGCTCATTATCCAATACTTATATCTCCAGGTACTATCTTCAAACAAAAAAGAAAGTAATGGCATCATCATCATCATATCAGCCTGTCACTATTTATCACATTGCCACAAAATATAGTAGCTCTCATTTTTGGAGATTTTGCCATAGTTGCCACGCTTGGCAGTCGGGTTGGCAACCGCAGTTTATTTATTCAGATGTTCCAGGAAGATGCTGCTGCCCATCTTCTAATTTTCATTTTCCCTCTGTCGACTTTTACGACACCCACGGGATGGATGGGGTGGTAGATTCTCTTAAGCCGCCACCATTAAGTTTTTATGGTGTGAAATAACGAGACCAGCTATTTGTTCACCTGATGGCTTGTTATATTTACAGTTGCGGGATGAACCAGAACATTCAATCGCGAAGTCCTTTGTGGTACTCGACTGTGTTCGTCACCTTGAGACGACAGTGATTGTCTCATATGTCAAGTAATATCTACCGATAGCCCGTCAAAGCCGGGGCACAGTAATGCTTACACGCTACTGCTTGACGATTAACGAACTTAAAAACTACACTGTGGTGGCGTATCTACCAAGACGGATTTCTGCAAAGAAATCCTACCATCCATAAAAAAAAAGACTGAACTTGTTATTAATTGTATACGCCTTCCAGTGGTACAAAAAACATTAAAAACTAACACAATGTCTTTGTTTTAACAAAAAAGTAATAGTCTAAATTAAATTTTGGCACAGATCAAATATAAATGGAATCATAAAGTAATCTCTTTTATCTAACATAAAGTATTACTGCAAGGTCTGCAATTAAATATTTTACCTGAAAAGTCTAATTAAACACCGGAAAAGCAATCTAAAATAAACATCGATCCCTATCTTTGCGCCGTTTTCGCAACTATCTCACTAAACTGCCAAATTCGCGAGCGAAGCGCAAACGATTTTATAAGATGAAACCAGAATAACCCAGTTCTTAGCCGGTGTAATATATAAATAGATCAGCTTTTGCTGTGCGCCGATAGCTTAACTTTTCATCGCAGTCCAACGCTTTGCAAATTATACTCGTAAATGATAATAATTAGGATATCTCAAGTAAGCGAAAACGGCTTACACAGTTTTATACTTAAATAGGTAGGAACTGACAAAGATATAGTTGAGACTTTGGAAGTTCGACACGAAAAGTATCTCTACATATATTAATGTTCTTATATCGCTTCTCTACATTTACCTCTTCCTAGGCATACGAGTATCACTAAGTAGTTTTTATTTAATGCATAGTGGACAGAGTTTATTTTCATTGTGAAAAGTGACGAGGCGAGCAAAACTTTCACCTGATGGTAATTGCATCGTCCGCCCATAACAAATGTTTTTCAATTCTGTGAACGACCACACTGCGTCCGTTTTCCGGAGACATCAGTTATTTAGTCTCATATGCGCAGAGTGGTGTCACACAAATGTTCTGGGTGACGCAGCATTTGTTATGGGCAAAAATTGCAATTACCAGCAGGTGAACGTTTTGCTCGTCTCGTAAATATTTCGTATAAAAAAAAAGTTTAAGTTATAATATAATAAATTGTTTTAGACTGACAGCCAAAAGCAAACCTGACCAAAATGTAACAAGTATTATTGTTATAAGATGTGCAAAAAATTCTTATGAAAGAAAAGTATCGAAAAAAATTATTTGCAACGTTGTATTTTCTTCTATAACAATTCAGTAATATTTTATTCCAAATTCTTATATTATTGATATACGGAAAGAATACACCCATTGTTGTAGATACTTGTATGTATTTGGATTTTCGCCGAAAGACCCTCAAATATCAAGAAACCCCAAAAACTAATTTAATCTGTACAATCGCCGCCCAGATAGCAACGGTCAAGAAGTAGGGTGATCCCGACAAATTGAAATTACTTCGAGATCATGCCTTTATCCATCAGAGCTCAGTAAAAGGGTCACGATGTGTTTATCGTGATCTCGGTGAAAAATGTTGGCGTTAAATGTTTCTTCTTTTACTTGTGGAATTTGTAACTACTATAAAAAAATTGCTTATTATATATTTAATAAATTTATTTTTATAATCAAAGAACTTTCTATTAAAGCGAAAATCACACATTTTCAAATTCTTGATTTAAATGTATTCTAATTAGTAACAAATTTGATTGTATTTGAGGAAGGCTCGTATGCAGTGCCGGACATTTTGACACCGAAGCTGTAGCGCCCATTGTTTGTTTCTGTCTCGCATCGTTTCGGAGTCTATCTCACTTCTTTTCATATTTCAATGAGCAACTTTGAGCTTCCTCATGCAGCCAGTAGTGAAAGGCCATTACTCGGTTCCTTGCTCTAGTCCCAACCGATTTTAGTTTTTTTTTTATTTCAATGAAGTTGACAAACGTGTCACTAAAGAATCACTTTGTCCCATACAATCCATCCCGATGAAGTACCGAAATAAAGGTAAATAAAATCCTCGTTACATACAACGCTTATAACCGATGTGCGACAAAATACACACTTTACATTACTTAGGATCAATGTAAGTCTCTAAACACACACTGACCAGTTACCACCTGATCGCACCTGGTACAAAATTAAAAAAAAAATATTTACAAATTACAAAAGCTATATGTGAATCAAAAATAACAGATATTTTATTATTAAATGTAATAAAGGACGTCGGTAAATGTTGCTGAGCTTTGAATTTGAAACTGCCAGTAAATTAATTCAAATTTCAAAAAGCAAATCCGTAAATTATTATATCAGCATGAAATTTCAACGCAACGGTAATGAAATATTAAAAATTTTGAGTCCAAATGCTTGCGCAGTAAGCGCTCGCTGCACACTTTGATTCAAAATCCGAACATTGCATCGGGCCTTATATGAAACTGAAAACAGCTGTGGAAATTTGTCTTCGTGAATTTAAGGTACTAGTAAAGGTGGTTTAACTAAGTAATAATTAGTAATAAGTTGTATACATTTATATATAAATAAGTTGTATAATATTTAATAAGTAGTAATAAGTGAAACCAAACGTCAAGAAAAAAGTTAATCAACTTTTAATTACTGTGTTTTTGTACACAATTAATGGAGATACCTTTAGTATCATCAGGCTGTAAATAGTTTACAGATTGACAGTGATTCTCCCATGGTAGAATAGCTCGCCGTAATCGCCACGCTTTTCAGTCAGAATGGCAGTCTATGCATGAGAAATCAATCAGGGTGCTTTTATTACCGATCTGGGTATTTTAGGTCCTGTGTATTTGTGATCGCTGTTCGTCACGTCTCCAGAACGAGGACGGTGGCAGCGAGTTTTATCTGATTTTTTTATTTCGTTACAAAAGTGTAGTAGTTTCTATGTAACTTTTTTATTAGGACAATAAAAAGAAAACTGTAAGTAGACAGGGATTATCTCCAATAACAGTACTACTGAGAAATATGACTGTTGTTAATACAATTGTATTCGGTCTACATTCATAACTTAAAAGTGTTACAATTTGGTCCATCTCTTTAGGGAATGTCTTCACTGAGCTACACACAGTAAGCAAAGTTTAAGGCGAAATTTCGTTCGTAGTTCCGAGCAGAGATTTGTGACATTTCCCGGGCAATTATGAGGGAACACAAGTCCACGCCCGAGGCGACCCTCAACTGCAACTTGGCCTCGACGTACGTGACGAATTTGCAACGATTGTGAAACTTAGCTCCCTTGTTGATACTGAATAGTGATTTTGCATACAATTGTTTAACAACGTCAAATGTATTGCTTTTAACAACTTCCGCTTTTCTTATTCCATAAAATAATAATAATACAAATCATTGCTGATCTTTTGGATATCCCGACAATTTTTTTATCGTAAAGAAAACTAATTCATTAATTCACTGTTGCAAAATTTGGTACATTCTTATTTAAAACTAAAGGTAAAGGTTGGGGCTAAAGGCAAAGATACAATTAAAAATATGTATTACGGATGTATTATTGATGGATTATTTTTTGACAACCGTGTGGCTTATTGCTCAATTGTTGGACTGTACTAATTCATTTTCAAAACCCGGAGGTACAGTGTGACTGTACTTCTCAAACCTTTCTCCGATCTTATTCGTAAGCTTTTCATTGGACAATGGAAGATTATTATTTTCCCTTGCTATTGCCGCTATTGCGAATGACTGGTCTACGTTTTCACTAATACTTGTGGTGCAAGATATATTCTTGTACACATGACAGCTTCTGTTTGTAAGATTGACGTCGGCGAAGAAGTGCATCGATTCTCTTGATACGAGTATATTGTGATCATTTCTCGGACACTGCACTCAATATTAATGCTTAAACTTTTCATTGGATAAGAGAAGATGAATAAGTTGCTTTTTTTTTTTGCTGAATTTCATATCTAAATGACTAAATGGTGAAATTCTGCTGATTACTGTAAGACACGCAATTGGCGATTAAACATATTAAAAACATCTGTAATGATTATAAAAAATATTTTAAAACGATAGTTAACAAAATATTACATACAATAAGTTTCGTAATGAATAAATAGGCCGTAGTACCAAATTCACTGCGAAATGCTATCTGGCTAATTAGATCGTCGATCTGCGCAAGGCGGCTGGATGCGTGAAGTCTAAGATAAAGTTTAGTACCGCTTCGTGGGAGAGGCCTATGTCCAACAGTGGCCTGACGTAAGCTGATGATTGATAACAAATCAAATGCATGCTATTTCTTATCTCACAATGGTGCGTGTTTTATGTCCTAATAAATAACAAAACGTTTTATTTCTATTATTATGATGTTTTACCTTATTCTCAGTATTTTGTTTATTATCACTACGTAGTATCTTATCTAAGTGTAAGACAACTTTTTTACGTTTGGTTTACAATTGACTTACACCATAAAATAAAAACCGTGAAATAAAACATATCAAACAGGACCCCAAGCCGGTGGTAGCTCCAATTTTCATCTTCTCTATTAGAATTAATTTTCAATAGCTTCGCGAATCATACTTGGCAGGAATCGATGTTCTTTTACAAGAGTCTGTGGTCTAGTAAATTTAGTTTTTTTGATTGTGTAGTATTCGTGTAAATATAATAAATTATTATTTAAAATAATTAAAACGTACTGTACCTTTTTATGTTTCATTACTCCCTAAGTCAGCAATATTAGAACTATTTCTACACATAGTATGACATTGGTTAATTAAAGCATCTGAGATAAGGAAAATCTCAGAGAACAAATAGAAGTATGTAAGCTGCGATCAAACACTTTAGTGTATTTGCTGACGGTACTTTAAGAAAGGTTCTAATTAATGGAATAATTTAATTTAACACTGTAAATAAATTTAAACAGGATTTGCTACGCGTAATCGTAAATAAAACGAATTGTTACTGTTGCCATATATTCTATTTGTAGATGTATAACCTGTTCCTGTCTGTGCTCGACAGGATTGTAAATTTTGTAACCATTGTATTCTATAATTTACGTTATAATTTAAGGATGATAATTTAAAACGTTATAATGAAGAGGTTGTTCTAAATATGAAGAAGAGTACGTTGGTACATAAACAACAAATAAAGTATTTTTGAATTGTTGTAGGCTATTTAAATAATATTATTTAAAGTACTTATTACTAACTTATCTACTCATTCGAAAAAAAAAATTCTGTCACAAAATAAATCAGCAGAACGCTATAAGAGTTTCATTTTAGAATTAGGTTTATTATATCTTTCCTTCTACTAACATTCACATGACGAATATGGAATAAGAAGTTGTGCAGCTAGCTTTTTGACTTATATTTTTGTCAGTAATTTTTAAGATTTATATTAGTATATACTATGAGCTCTTAATTATTTTCTCGTATATTAGCATTCCAAAGGAGAACGAGGTAAATACCTAAGAGATCGTGAATATCTCTTACTGCGGTCTCCACTGCGTCGATAGAAAGTAAAAAAAAAATCATGTGGCGCTATTAAACGCGCGTACCACAAGGCTATTGAATGGAATAATCTCTGTTTTTGCGCCACGCTATCGGTGCAAAATATATCCATTAGGAAATAGTTAAGCCTCGCTTGAATGCATAGTGTATATACTGCCTTTCATGAAACAAATATCTTGGGTAACAAATTTAAAAAAAAATGTATCTCTTTATAAAATGTTAAGGGTTTTTGTTTGACTTATATATACAATGAAGGGTTGCTGACTAAACCAAGGTAATATTTTAATACACAGTAACCAAAAACTTATTGTGACTATGTCATACAAAACTTCATCTGCAATTATAGAATTAATGAATGTAGCGGCCTAAGAGAATCTACCGCCCCATCCCATCCCGTGGGTGTCATAAAAGTCGACAGAGGGAAATTAAAACCAGGAGATGGGTAGCAGCATCTTGGAACATCTGAAACGACGAACGACGACGACGACGACGATGACGACGATGAATAATTATAAAGCGACATTATGGTAGCGGCTTAAAAGAATCTACCACCCCATCTCATCCCGCGTCGTAAAAGTCGACAAAGGGAAAATTAAAACCAGAAGATGGGTAGCTGCATCTTCCTGGAACATCAGAATATATAAACTGCGGTTGCCAACCCGCCTGCCAAGCGTGGCAAATATGGCAAAATTCCCTCCAAAACGAGAGCTACAAACTTTTGTAGCAATCTATGGGGGAGGCTTTTGTTCAGCAGTGGACTAGTGGTAGGCTGAAATGATGATGATAATATTATTTTAAAGTATTGACATAATGATTAATTAAATCCATACTTTTTTGTTTTAAGGAATCTCTTATCACCAAAACTACATTACAAATATTTCGTACAATAGCCGCTTAAAATTAAAAAAAAAAAACAATTTAGAAGGAAGTCGATTCATATAGTGAATAGACATTCTATGTCAAATTATTAACAGTATCACGTGATGCACTTTGGAAGAAACGATCCACAATTCAACAGATTTGAGACACGTACTCCGAAATGACAAATTTTCAGTAAAAAGAAAAAGATAATCATTGTTGTTCTAAACTCAGCAAGTTTGCAGTAATAGTTCTTTCAGTGGTAAACGAATCATTCGCACTGATTCCTCAACACTAAAGCCGCGTCCATTTATGACAAAACACTAAGTCCGCGCCCGAAGCGACACTCGGTTGTTATTAACTTGGCCCCGTCGTACGTGACGAATTTGCTTCGATTATGAAACTTGTCCTGCACTGCTTCTGGGATTTAGAATTGTTCCGAGAAAAGTGACAACATCGTTCTTTGATATTAAATTCGTGAAACAATTTAGTCTCGGAAATTAAAAAAAGAATAACCAAAAGCGTGGAATGAATAGTAACAATTTAATCAGCATTTGTTCTTATTCTCATTATGAGCAATGAGATAAAATGTTTTGTTTAAAGTAAATTTATAAAATTGGTTGTGTTCAATTAATTTAGAGTTACATATTCATTAGAATTATGAAATTAAATTTAATCAGCCTGTTACAGCCCACTGTTGGACATCATTGATGATTATTTATATATTGTAATAGTGATTTTCCATAAACTACAAATATTGACAAGCGTATTGGCGATAATAGTACCGCATCTTTAATTATTCATATTAATAAAAAAAAATACAAAAATTATTAACCATTAAAATTTTCAGAAAGGTTAATTGCATGCTGTACAGTTATAGTTATATATATACTAACACAATTCTACAGCAAAATCACAGCTTATAAACAATGAGATTTTTATGTAAGTATAAAATTGATAGCCTCATCGAGAACTGTGATAAAATTATTTACCAGTAATGTATACCATGAAAATGCAACTTTCTTTTGTGAGTATGGTATATCCCTCGTCTCCACTACCCTGATCAAGGTAAAGCATTTTACAGTCAGTAGGCATAGTTTCGACGAAAAACTAAAATCACTTATTAGAATCACTTCTTAAAAGCAGCCGTGAAACATAATTAAAAAATGATAAGCACAAAAATTACTGCTGTTTATTTTTAATGATTAAATATAATGAAGTTAGGTCATAAAAATCAAATTTAATTAAATTTAATCATTTCATTTTTATATATGTATTTCGGCAGCGTTTAACAAGTGAAAGCTCTCTTGTAAATTACAAAGATAATAGTTCCCCATTTCCATCGTTTCTTTTCTTTTTATGCCCGAGACTAGTAAAATGGGCCGAGGTACAAATTAATCTTGCCGAACAATGGGCTTCCGGTAAGTGACGGCCTTTTTGGATGAGAGAATTGGAAAGTGACGTACAATTGGAAAGAAAAACCCCGGATTTTTCGAACATAAAAAAAATCACGGGGGCTTACAATTAGTCCAACCAATCTATGTATTGATTGTAGTTGTACAATAGAATAAAACCTTACAGATGTAGTGGAGAGGTAAGTCTTAAACTCTAGGGTGTCACAAAATTCGACTAAGGAAAACATTCTCGTAGCTTCCGGTAGATAGTGGAATAATCAGTTTCAAATACGCAGGATTTAATGAGCAGTGGTTGCGCAACGGCTTGGCGCTCTCTTTAAATTTCATAGTATGCGGCTAAACTGGGTACGATTTCTGGTGCCTGCGTCGCTAAATTTATTAATTGCAATTTTAAGTAATAATTTACCACGTGCTCGGTGGTGAAGGAAAACATCGTGAGGAAACCGTTGAAATGTCTGAGGAACCAACCCAATTACGCCAAACCACGCTGGAGTAGCGTAGCGGACTATTCTCGGCTTCAAAATTCTCTCAGATATGAGAGAGGCCTGTGCTCAGCAGTGGGACATTTATAGGCTGTTACTTTACTAAATTATCCAAACGGAGCCGAGAGACAGCGTCTACGTTGCCCGGTCCTGCGGCTGCAAATCTGCTTACCAAGCATGCCGGTCGTGGCAAATCTGTTTACTGATTAGGTGCCGTCAAATGTTTAAAGTAATCTCATTTGCATAAATGTAAAATTGTATCTACCCTGTGTCCGTGCTTTTCTGAATAAATAAATAAATAAATAGTGTACAACAGAAAACATTTTTGTGTCTAAGCAAATATGCGTAGTAAATTGCTATGCGGATACGCGGATACGTGTTACGCGAGTATTTTTTTTATTCTATAAAGTGACGAAAAGAGCAAAACGTTCACCTGATGGTAAGTGCAACGTCCGCCCACAACAAATGCTGTGTCACCCAGAACATTTCTGTGTGACACCACACTGCGCCCGTCACCCTGAGACATCAGTTCTTAAGTCTCAAAATGCCCAGTGATTAAGCTAGCTCACAGTGCCCTTCAAACCGAAACAGTAATGCTTGCACACTACTGCTTTCACGGCAGAATAACTGGCCCTGGGGTGGTACCTACCTAGACGGATTCCTGCATAGGAATCCTACCACCAGTAGCAGTTTAATTTGTTCATTATTATTTTAGTTACTTCTCTTGGTATATTAATAAGTGGTTTAGAATATGAAAATAAATATTTGTAATATATTTTTACGCGAGTAGAGCAGATCAAGTCTTATTAGAATAGGGCCAGCTACAAATAACGAGTGATACATGAACTTTTTAGAAACCGTCTTGTCCAGGGTCTGACAAATATTATTATTACGAGTATGAATTTATATAGCTTAAATCAACTGGAATTTTAAGGTCTACCTCGTATTATATATTTTTTTAGAAGTTAGATAACTGAACGGTAAATGAAAAACGTAAATGAAGAACGGTAAATATAAAGTTCGATGATAAACTGAGGTAGGTCAGTACATTTACGTATATGTATTATGTATAGCTAGTATTTATTAGCAGTAGCACACGCGCAAGCGCCACGCTCTACTGCTTTAAAATGCGAGGTTAAGCGTATGGCGTTAGACAGTTAATTTTTTACATCTTCTCTCTCAGTCTTTATTAGTTAATTGCAACGCACATATCTTCACAAATGCATGCAATTCGATATGATCTTTTGTTTCTTATAGCAAAGCTCTCTCCGCTTTGAAAATATTATTGTCGGTTAGTCTATTAATATGGCTTAACGGCTCCTGTAAACGTCGGTCTCCACTCAATAGTTTAGTTGTTTCATCTCCTATTCTTTCTACGGCGAACGCATTCAGTATTTTTTATTCAATATATTTTAGATTTATAAGCCTATGTGCATTGTTTGTTTCGTACAGATTTCAACATTCAACGACCACTCTTACGTGAGATTTCAAGTTTTGTAACGAGTTTATAGGTTAATAAACATAAGACTTATCAGTACTTACGTTTATTATTGCACATACGTATACGTAAAACGATATCTCATAAAACGACGAGTTCAAGGATTCAGATGACACATCTCTTTCGTTGATAGTTATTTTATATCATAAGTTTGATTAACACTAAAGCTCCTTCTTGAGTCTCGAACAGCTGAAACTAATTATTACTATGATTTGCGGTATATAAAGTGGACTTAACATGCAAGTTACATAATTAGTAGGAGCGGACGCGTTTTACAACTTTTTTATTAGTTATTATGATTAAACGACTCGTTATTTCGTGGTAGGTACCACCCAGGGCCAGTTATTCTACCGTGAAGTAGTAGTGTGCAAACATTACTGTGTTTCAGTTTGAAGGGGCACTGTGAGCTAGCGTAATCACTGGGCATATGAGACTTAAGAACTGATGTCTCACGGTGATGGGCGCAAGTTGTGTGTCACACAGAAATGTAAATGTTTGCAAAAGAAGGCCGTAAGAGCTATTTATAATCTTGGCTCTAAAGTGTCTCTTAGAGATAAATTTAAAGAAATTAATATCTTAACCTTGGCCTCTCAATATATATTTGAAAACGTTTTGTATGTACACAAGAACATAAATCAGTTTACTAAAAAAACTGATGTTCATAAAGTAAACACCAGGAACAAGCATAAATTAATAATGCCAGTCACTCGACTTCACAGGGTCAGTAAATATTTTATGGGAGGGTCAATGTATTCGTTTTCACAACAAAATCCCAGAAAGTGCACAAAGTCTTTCAATGAAAAAGTTCAAATTTTATATTAAACAAAGACTTCATACAAAGGGTTATTTTATTATTAAAGAATACATAGATGATGATAACCCCTGGGAACGAAGTGATCGCCGCCAAGCTATTTCTACATCTTTATAATAATGATGTTATTGAACATTATTTTAAAAAAATACTGAAAAAGAACCCGCTGGGTTTCTTACTGATTCTTCCCAGGACAGGGCATTTTTTTGCGAACGAGTTTAGTTAAAAAAAAACAAAAAAAAATGACTTCATAAGTATGAAGTAAATAATCTATATTGAATACTTACCAAACGCAAAAGGGAAAACCTTTCAACGATAAGTGTGGATATCTATTAGTAACCGTAAGCCGTTGACTACAATTGTTAACAATTTGATGGTAGGATTCTTGTGTAGGAATCCATCTAGGTAGGTACAGTTATTCTGTATCACAGGGCAAGTTACGGTGCAGTAGTAGTAGCAGTAGTGTGCAAACATTGCTATATTTCGGTCTATAGGTCACTGAGAGCTAGTATAATTACTAAGCATAAGAGAATTAAGAACTGATGTCTCAGGAGCACAGGCGCAATGTGGGCGCCACACAGATGTTCTGAGTGACACAGCATTTGTTGTGGACGGAAGTTACTTCACACTTACCATCAAGTGAACGGTTCGATGGTCTCGTCATTTTCTCCAAAAAAAGTTACAACTAAAATATTTTTTATTAAAACAGTGGAAATGAAATCCATTGTTGATCTGGTTGGAATTTTTTTTTATACCTTCGATTAACTTAAATGTTTACACAGTTAATAGAATCAGGCATTATAGTTATAGTATAGTTTCAGCCTATAAATGTCCCACTGCTGAGCACACGCCTCCTTTCATTTCTGAAAGAGTTCTTGGAGCTAGGAAGAATCCGCCACGCTGCTCCAATGCGGATTGGCGGACTTCACATGTCTTCGAAATTATTTTTTATTTTCTCAGACATGCAGGTTTCCTCACGATGTTTTCCTTCACCGGCGAGCTCGTGGTAAATCAGCACTTAAAATTGCAATTAACAATTTTAGTGGTGCCGGCACCGGGAATCGAACCCAGGTCACTCGCGTACTATGAAATTTAAAGCGAGCGCCTAGCCTCTGAGCTACCACGGCTTACCTTGCGAAAATCCATTATAATAAGGAAAGAAAGTTAATTTTATATTTTTTAAGATTCAATATGTTTTGCATGCGGATCTTTGCAAATTAACTTAATTTACGTATTACATGTTTTTTATTCCTTATTACAATTAAAGAACATGACATTTCTCTTGGTAGACTTTTTCGACCCACACGGGCTGAAAGTCTCGGTATGAGATAGTTTAAAGACTACCTATAACTAAAAAAATAATAAATAAGTGTATTTATATGAATAAACTGTTTATTTCTTCTTACATACTCCTATTTATATTCACGCTCTTATTGAACCTCAATCTTACTACTATAATAAAACTGGAGATTTTGTGTTTTTGACCACGCCGTCTAATCTGATTTGAAAATTTATTTTTGCATTAGACAGTTACATTCGTTTATGGAAGATTGAGGTTATAAGCTATAAAACTTCATGCTGCGACTTTGAAGAGCCGCACGTTAAGGACCGAACATGAACCGAGAGGGGCCGAACCGTAAATGCTCAGGTCAGCGGAGTACCTTGACGAACGTCGCAGTCTAGTGATCGGTTCATTTTATGCGGTTACCACCGCGGGGCACAGCAACAACATTCATATTTCTGAATGTGAATCTCATCCGTTAATGTAACCGCGACTTATTTCTATAAAATTGCCACGAGGAAAAATATTCAACGTAAAAATTAAAAAAAAAAACATCCACATTTCTACTGTGTACGGAAGCATTCCTTACAATACTCTTTTCATAGTGAGTGATTTTACGCTCGCAGCGTTGAGACGTTATTGCAACGGACAGCGCAATGGACTGTGCAGTTATCGAATGAAATGTAATGGAGTAATAGAAATATACTTTCAGTGCGATATTTCAATCAGTACTTTCTTTCATAATATAGTATAGGTGGAAAACATATTACATTTATGGCCTTAAAGATGGTAATGATATTGTAAAGGTATTTTACGTACATATTTATTACAGAATTTATTTTTACGAACATACATACAGACAGTCACGCGTTTTTCCCATATAAAGGGTATGCAATATATAATTTCGGTGATGTAATTGCTGTTAGCCTTTTTTGGCTTTTACAGCTTCATCGGATCCTGTGCTCACGGGCCAGGGGCCCGCGTGCCAGGTTTGGTTTGACCCAAACATAACATAAATAAACTCCTACAATAACCTCGAAATTCGAACTGTCACGTTCGCTGCGTGCTTGCGCGATTTAGAATATCTCAATATGATTTTAAGTCGTCTAATGACCGTCCGAGGGAGGCTGCGGGCCTCCATTCGGACTGTCGACTTGTGTGTCGGTAACTCTGGGCGGTGAGAACCGCCCTGGAACACGGGTGTATCGTGTGTACGCGGTGTGATTGTCGACTGCTGCGCGCCGCTCTCTACGGCGTTCGCGCGTCGTGGTGCGTGTTATATTAAAGCTATTAACTGTGTGTACAGAGTAGCCTGTATCGTGACTGACCGAATCGTGTTCAGGGAGTGCTGAGACATCCGTGTCGTCTAGCACGTTTCGCGGGCGACGTATTGCGTTCGGTCGCGTTTCTATCTGGTCGGTAATTTGCTGCTTTAACCACCAGAGGGTTTGGATGAACCGCGGCATTTTCGAAAAACCGCCGTGATAATGCTTTAAGTGTTCAGAGATTAAGGGAATTTCACAGTCGCTGTGAAGATCTACGTTGCGTTGGTACCGACCGGCTCCGGTGGCAGTTCGCAAGAATTGATTTTGAACGCTCTGTAACTTCTTTTATTGAAGTCCTGTCGCGTGAGCGAAAGTGACGCAAGCACAGGCCATTACGGGTCTTATGCAAGTCTTATAGAGGCGAAGTTTGTGTCTTAAGCACATTTTGCTTGAAGAGCAAGTTAGTGGATATAGTCGACTTGAGATAAAAGCCGCTCTATTTCAAACGTTTTTTATGTGTGCAGCGAACGACATCGCTGCGTCTAAAGTGACCCCGAGGTATTTGACGCTCTTTTCCCAGGGAATAGAGCGTCCGAACAGGGTGATCTTGCCTAGTTGATTGTTGCCGATTGTGTGAATTCGTCTAGCGGGTTTTGGCGTGCCCCTCGAGAAGTATATCGCTACACTTTTCTCGGGGTTTACCTCTATTCTCCATTTCCGGAACCATCCGCCTAGGCGTACGGCTGCGGCTTAGAGATGAATCGTTATGCGGCCCTTGTGCTTGTCGGAATAGTACAGGGCCGTGTCATCTGCGAAAACCGCAATATTGACTTTCGGGTCTTTAGGAATATCGCTAGTATATAGCGAGAAAAGGAGTGGGGAGAGGCAGGAGCCTTGGGGGACACCTGCTCGGAGAGGGCGGCTTGAGGAGCGCGTTCCCTCTACCCGGAATCGAAATAGGCGGTTGGACAAGAAGGCTCGTATGATGTTCACGAGTCTATCCGGCACTTTAGTGTGATACAACTTGTAATACAAGCCGTCGTGCCAGACTTTGTCAAATGCCTTTGCGACATCGAAAAATAAGGCCCCTGTGCCTACAGGCTTAGGGCGGTCGTTTAAATTCTCTAAAATGTGCTCCGTTAAGCGGTGCACTTGATGAGTAGATGAGTTTTCGGGGCGAAAGCCGAACTGCTCGTCTGGAAAAATATCATTAGTAAGGACATAGTCTTTTAATCGACTGAGTATAATTCGCTCATAAATCTTAGCCATCGAGTTGAGGAGAGTCATTGGGCGATAATTGGACGGAATGTTCCTAGGCTTGTTAGGCTTCGGAATGCCTATAACGTCGGTTTCATTCCAGTCGTCCGGGAAGAAGCAGCTGGAGAAGAACGCGTTAAAAATAGTAACTAACAGACACAATAGCGGCGTAGTTAGAGCTTTCATCACCCTGTTGTTTATGCCGTCGAGGCCAGGCGCGGATCGGTTTCTAAGCTTTTTGATTATCTTAGTGACTTCTTCGAGAGTCACTGGAGGCAGTGGTTCACCCACTGGTGGTATGGCAGCCCTGCGTTCAAGTTCCGCGGCCACCTGCTGCAGATGGTCGGGATCCACAGGCGCGAGAGAAAAGGCCACTCACGTAGCCCACGTTTCGCCCTCGCAATAAACGAGACGTGACGGGTGGCGCCATTTTGGTACGCGTCAAAAAATATTTTTAATCTATGTAATATTTAATTAATACTTTTTTGACTAATTTATTGTATTCAGTTGGTTTACATGCTATATATACATACTTATTATTTACGACAGCGTGGTTTGTGGTTAACCTACATGACTTCTACGTTGCGGGTCCTAGGTTCGAACGCAGCCGGCGCCAATATTTGTGCAAAAATACAAACTACTATGCTATTCGAGTATGGTTGTATTGTGCCTATGAAATGTATGTCTGGAAAACGCTCTCGCGATACAGGAGATATTATAGGGTGGAGCATCGTTTTTTTCTTACAGAAAAGAAAGAAAAAAGTTTAATGTAAAATTTTAAAGTACAATAACGATTCAGTTCTGATCATTTTCATCGTTTTCAAAGCGATATTGGAAATTAATTGAATAAAATTCAGCATTGAGTGAGATATTACACGGTAAAGGCAGCCAGACATCTTTCTCATGAATATGGATACCTGCCTAAGTGTTCTCGGCTTTGTATAAAGAGTTGGAGTTATTAGTGGGTGGCTATTAAAACAGAGAGCGTTGATTGATTGCAGAAAGTTTCTATCATATTTCCGCTAACAGTAATTTCTTTAGATAGCGGCCATTTTTGAAGAACAAATAAATTCAACTAATCGTTATTATCGTGACACATATTTTCGCCCATGTTTGTCATAGCTATTAGAATGTTACCTTTTTATATAAAATATAGATTTTTATAGAAAATATAAAATTTATGTTCTTTTCACTAGTCCACTGTTGAACATACGCCTCACCCATAGATTGGGGAGATTTTGCTACAGTTGCCAAGCTAGCAAGGTGGGTTAGAAACTGCAGTTAATTTATTAAGCTGTTTTGGCAGAAAGAGGCTGCTGCCCATCTCCTGGTTTACATTTTCCCTCTGTCAACGTTTATGACACTCACGGGACGAGATGGTGTGGTAGATTCTCTTACGTCATTTAGCTCGTAGAACCACTTAACCGTTGGGGAAGAAAGGTTCTTGAGTGCCAACCTTGTACTAGCAAACGCAGTGTAGCGAACCCCCACTAGATGGAGCGATGACCTCCACGGTTTTGCGGGTAGCTGATTGATGCAGGTGGCTCACGACCGCGTTGTGTGACAATCTATAGGGGAGGTGATGAAGACGGATGTCAAAATACAGTTCTTATTTTAAATGTTATTCTTAAACTGCCAATACCGTTATTTTACAATTTCAATTTTATATCCTACTTTGAAGCTCAACATTAATGTATGTTACTTACGGAGCGGTAAAGCCTTCTAGATCCGGATTTATGTCTTCATTTCCACCACAACCCACGTAACTGCGTCAATATTAGTTACATAGAGTTTTAGTATTGTTCGCTAACTGCGTCGTATTTCAAACTTACAATAAAATTTGTGTATATTTTTGTTTATAGGAAGAGTTCGATTTTAAATTAATAATATGAAGTTCACTGTGTCTCGATAAGATAATGTGTTATATATATTATATCATATATTTTTACAGCAGTTTCCTGGTATTATTATGTATATATAGATTTATAATGACTTTTTGGTAGGAGTAAGTGTTGAGACAAAAAAACGTTCACCTGCTGGTAAGCTTCTGCCTATAACTATGCTGTGTTATCCAAAACATTTCTCCGTGGCACCGCACTGCGTCCGTCACCTGGAGACATAAATTCTTAAGTCTCGGGTGCCCAGTAATTACTAACACTAGCTCTTAGTGTCCTTCAGACAATCAGAGGAGGTTCTCAGTTTGACTGATTTTTTTGTGTATCTGTTACGCGATTCCTTCGCCACTGTGAACCGATTTTTTGTGATTCTTTTTTAGTTGAGTTGGTCATACTCGAGGTTGCTCCTATTTATATTTGGAGACAATGTGTTACCTTTATGGGTGAAGAATTAAGAGATGAATAAAATGTTCATGCTTATATGAAATCGGTTACTTTTAGTACTAAAAATGTTAATACAGAAACATTACTGTATAGTTCGGTTTGAAGGGCACTGAGAGCTAGTGTAATCACTGGGCATATGAGACTTATAAACTGCTGTCTCAGGGTGACGGGCGTAGTGTGGTCACACAGAAATGTTCTAGGTGATACAAAATTTGTTATAGGCAAAGGTTGCACTTACCATCAGGTGAGCGTTTTACTCGTTTCGTCACTTAATCCAATAAAAAAATACTCTACTCGCCAATAATATAGTGCTCTTCGAATCGAAACACAGTGCTGTTTGGGAACTACTGCTTAAATGCAGTAGAAGTGTCACTGCCAATTTATCTACCTACACAGATATTTACATAAAAGTCCTACCACCACTAATATATGTAGTTTCGAATTGCAGTAAGAAAAATTTTGTTACATAAACAATGTTTTCAAAAACTCATTTGCCCAGCCAGCTTGTAAACACGCCACGCTATCAAACTTATTGGCATTTAGACAGGTAAGTAAAGACAGTCAGTAGAGTGCAGTAGAAGTATTGAACAAACTTTGTTTTAAAAAAGGTTTTATATGCAATTAATCTTTATTATCATTGTTTACGCCAGATATAGTTCACAGAATAAATTACGGCTACCCATTCTCCGGTTTACAATTTACAACTCATCTGACAAGATGTGATTGATTCCTTTATTCTGTTGCCATACAGGCAACACGAATTATTCCAAACCGACAAAAGCTGTTATTATTCGAGTTCATAGCTCATAAATTAGGTTAAACAAAATCTCCGTGTCATTTCCATAGACAACACAACATGTTACACTAATTGTGGTAAAACATTTTTTTTCAATAAAGATAGTGACGAGACGCATAACAAATAAAAATAACAAATGCTGTGTCACCCGAATAATTCTGTGTGGCATAACCTCACTGCACTCGTCCCCCTGAGACCTCATTTCTTTAGTCTCATATGCCCAACAATTACACTAGCTATCAGTGCCCTTCAGACTCAAGACAAGCATGTTTGCACGCTACTGCTTCAGGCCCTGAGTGCCTACCTAGACCACGCAGAAATAATACAGCATTTGTTATGGATAGATGTTGCGCTGATCATCACGTGAACGTTTTGCTCGTCTCGTCACTATCTCAAATGAAAAAAACCTTCTATATCCACTGCTGATCATAGGCATATGCGGGATGCCTATGGTCAGCAGTGTGTAATCACCACGCTTGGCAGGGAAATCGGCAATCGCAGTACCACACGCCTTCATTGTAGACGCTGTGGCCCGTATTCGGATTGTATATATATTCAGTCCGGCATTTTTCGAGATAACTATTCCACTCCCTTTTGGGACCGTAATTTTACAGGCATTAAAGTAAAATATACTTTAATAATAATACATACAATGGGATTGGGATACAGCAAAAGTGCCCAGTCCCTTAGTTATCAAAGATTTTATATATCATAAAATTATTAAATATTCGAACACTAGGGCAAAGTTATCATTAATTTAAACCTATTTGTTTTTCGTCATTAGCGGAGGACGTGTAATCTTCAAAATGATCATCAATCTTTAATTTTATGAGGTATAAAAGAGATATGGCGTACCGACAAAACACACAAAACGAAGTAACTAACTCACGCAACCAGCATTATTTATCTACTAGCTGAACACCAGGTAAAATAAGCCGACCACATAATTGCTACGTACGGCATGGTATCTCACTGACCTAAGCATTCACAGTTCTGCCTTCTCCGATGCCGTAGCATGATTATATAGACTATAATAGTAAAACAAGTGAGACTTACTTTATTTTATTAAAAATCTTACATTCAATTTTTCATAAGACATGAACTTAATTAATTATCAAAAGTAACGAAATATTTGTTGATATTTTAAAATTGATTAATATGACTTATTGCAAGTCTCATCAGTCTCTCGTGAGATAGTGCTTTATACCCGACATGTCAAGGTCAAGCGACTCGGCGGTCTTCAAATGCCTCTATCACAGTTATATTGCATTTATATGCTAATTTGTATAGACATATATCAAGAAAACACTTCAACCGGATTTTATCACGTCATCAAATTGATGTGGTCACGATAACTCTTGAAAAGAATTACGAATCGAGACCGGGTTTTTTTTAAGTGTCCAGAATTTTATCTACTGGTTTCCTATTTCATTTCAAATGTCTAACACTTGTAGTTAATAAGAAACCTGGAGATGAATTTCCCCCACAACCATACGGACTAATCCGTAATTCCGCAATGAACTATTGACGAGCTGCATTAATGGTAATGATTTGAAAGCGTCAGTAATTACAGAGGAATTTAAAACTGTCTAGAATATTCTCTTTAAAGGATTTCAAAAAAGAATTTATTTCGATATTTATTACATTCGAAATGGTATACTTACAGTATGTTTCAATATACATTTGGTGAAGATCAGATTACTAGCTAGCCAATCGGCTGGAATACAAGATAGACGGAGTCATATATAACACTCATTGTGTTATTGACCAGTGAGTCCAGTCCGCAACCGCCAATTTAATAGCTACCCACTTAAAAATCCTGCTTTTTTCAAAGTCGAGAACACTTTAAGAGGTATCCATATTCATGAGACGTACATCTCGCCGGTTTTACTAGATACTCCACTCAATTCTGCATTTTGTTCAATTAAATACTGATATCGTTATAGAATCGATTCGATTTTCAGCAGATCCTACTTAGTCTTTCCTTTTAAAGTTATTCTCAGTTTATGAATATCTTGAAAAGCGCTCAAGCCAACAAGTTCGACGAGGTAAGAAGTGGAAGGAAGCTATCGAAAAATACATTTAAATTAAATTACAGTTTCTTTTTATCTTGTATAAGTGTATAATTATACAACATAAAAAAGAACTGTAATCTTTAAGGATATTCATAATTCATGCTTAAAATCTGAAAACTGTAAAACTTTAAAATTACAATTATATAAATGGTTTTCTGAGACATCATAATCAGTGCAGTTTCACACAACTCCACTTCTAAAATAGGCCTTCCCAATAAAGTATTACATACCTCCTACTGGACTCATAATTATCTACCTTCCCAACTTCATTAATGATTACAATTTTCTGAGATAACTTTTAAGCAAAAAAACAGATAGTTAAGATACTTAAGACGAGGCAAACGGACAAGCGGTTGTGCCTACAATTGAAGTACTGACCGATTCGAATCTCGGCCAGTACTTCAATCCACTCGTCCACCTTACAATCCGGCGAAGCTGTGAAAGCCATTGGGCTAACAGTGACCATCAGTCCTAAAAAAGCAAGAGGCCTGTTGGTAAGTAATCTCCGCTGCACATGGGAATTTAGATCAGAATGCAGAAATTAATGAACTAATTTAATTAGACAGAGTAAACGCATATAATTACATTTTGATTTTTATATTAATGACGAACAATTTTGTTTTTCGGATTGAATTCCTGAAGTCAGTATTACCTCAGCTAAGTGTGAAAAAGAAAACTAACTAAAAAAATCAAAATAAGATTGATCGCGTGCTAACATCAGCTTCACAAGTTTAATCGTAGCAATAAAACTATAAAAATTCCATTAGCATTCTCGTTGCATGCGAAGTAAAAAAAAAATATTAGCAATTACTTTGACAGCACAAATCCTCAATGCGGAGCGGTAATCTTTATTATGGACTATCCCCTGCGATATCATTTCAGTAAAAACCGTCTAAAGAATAGCTATAATTTTTCATTGCCTCGTGTCATGCATAGTGTATTTTTGGATTTACGTAAGCGTTTTCCGTTTAACATTATTGTTCAAACAATGCAATAATTTTTCCTTATTCTGAGAAACTCTAAAATGGAGATAATAATGTTGTAAGAGTAAAGCTTCGAATTGAAAAAAAATCTGGAATTTTTTTTTAATGTACATGTTCTGTCCAAGAAAATGCCCGTGAAACTGTCATGTTATTTTACTGGCGGTAGGATGCAGGAATCCGTCTAGGTAGGTATTACCCTAAGGCCAGTTATTCTGCCGTAAAGCAGTAGTGTGTAAGCATAACTGTGTTTCTGTTTGAGGGGCACTGAGAGCTAGCGTAATCACTGGCTATATGAGACTTAAGAACTTATGTATCAGGGTGACAGGTGCAGTATGGTGTCACATGTGTTATGGGCAGAGGTTGCATTTAACATCGGGAGAGCGTTCTGCTCCTTGAGACACTTTTTTCAACAAAAAAAAACAATATTTGAGAGATTTGTCCATATTGTTCACGCTAGTTAAGCGAGTTGGTGTAGTGCCAGTACACTTGCAGTAGTGATGATCCCCATTACTGACCGCCTTCTATATGTGAAATTTGGATTTTGTGGAATGTGTATAGAAATAAAAAAAATTGAATATACATGATTTTTTCGCTGGCTAACAAAATGAGTACATCAAAAGTATGGAATAATATTCCTGAACAAGTCATTGCGTCTGATTATAATGTGGATGTCTTTAAGAGAAGGAAGAATAGGCTTTTTCTAAGCTAGTGTGTTAATCATTCCAAACTGCATCGCCACTTACCAGTACAATGGAGTCATTAATAAGCACTAGTTTTTTTTATGTCACTTATATTACTGGCGTAAATATCTAATGTAATCTAAGTGAAGGAGAATGAGTTAAAGCCTTTAACTTTTTTTGAATTTTATTTTTTGTACATTATTACATATTTGATGAATCAGAGTAATATAAGTGCTACACAAAAGAAATATAAAAGCAACAGGATACCCTTTTATCTTCTGCCGCTTCCGAGAATACTTGCAACTAAATTACGCTAAAGACGCCTCATTGGATCTCAGTACACGTGTTGATAATACATTTCTTTAGTTGTTCGAGAAACAAATTCTTCGTCCTGATTTGTTTTAGCATGTACTGCTTAGTACTCAGCTAGCTAGTGGATGGATTTTTACATTGTAATTTTTGAAAATTTTGGGATTAGAAATTTAAATCTTTTTCATTTTCTCCTGGCCGATTGAATCACGACGCCAACTTCCAAATACTATCATATACTGTCTGTGCAGTAGACATGATAGTGCCACAAGTGTGCGTACAAGCCCAGAGGCACTCACTCGTCCTAATCTACCAGCCTTCGTTTGAAACATACTAGTGTACGCAACTGAAAAACTGTGTTTTTTTACTTTTGTTTACTCCGATAAATGTAGAAGTAGTCGTTACGTAGTGCGTCAATAGTCTAACGATTATTGAGGCACGAAGCGTTGCAACGATGATGACTTTACTAAAATTTATTTAAAAGCGTCTTCGTGCGTCAGCAATTCTAAGACATTGGAAAACATGTGAAAACTACGACTTTGGCCGTTCAGATATCATTGCAACAATTAATAGAGAAAGTCACGCCTCTTTCCCATTGGGGTCATCGATCTGATTTGTATACGTATGCCTACGTCGACCCTGACAATTGACCTCTTTTGATCTCTATTTGACAAACTGATTAACTAAGCTGAATTTATAAATTATATATAATACATTTTATGTTATGAAAAGTTTATCACAGAATTTTGATGGCCGCGTGGCCTAGTGGTCAGAGTACCTGACTTCTACGCCGCGGGTACTGGGTTCGAATCCCAGTCGGAGCCCACATTTGTGTGTTACGGTTGTCCTCGTGTTTCTGATACTGAATTCTAGCCTACATCCGATCTTATCGCATCAGCGTTACATCCGGTGCGGGAACGTTGGGACTTGTGAGTGCCACTGTGTTTGTGCGTACACTTGTGGCACTATACTATCTCCTGCGTAGCTGATAGCTCCGGACAATATTCGGAAGTTGTCGCCGTGGTCGAAATCGGCCAAGAGGACATCATCATAGAAAACTTTTATAAAATATTCATTACCGAAAGCTTTGGCACAGCGTACGAGTGTCACGTTTTCGACCAGTAACTCTAAACGTAGGAAAGTATGTCAGACACAGACCTAAGCGAAGTTTGCAATTGAATTGAACTAATTTGCTATTCAGGTTAATTCAAAAGCGAATGCAGGTGGCATTTTGTCCTCATAACGCCATGTATTACGGAGCTTGCTAAATTATCAATCGCAACACAATAGCTCCTCGAGGCAGCCACACTCTGCGAAACTTTTAATTGGAACAAAATCCCCGCTCCGAAGGCGTTTTAATTAGGAAAATTTCCTATGAACAAGCGGATGCGATATAATTTCTATGCAAATTGCGCCTTTAACTTCGCATAACACAGTAGTACCAGCAGTTGGAAGACGGATCGCGCGGTTCATTTTACATTAATAAAGAGATTATTATTAATAGTAAACTTTGTTGCTGTTAGTTCGGGTTGCTCTTGAGAAATGGCCCTTATTTCCAACATCTTCAACCGGATCGGGTCACGTTTCCATACTAACTTTGAACATTAAAAGTGAACTGTCCCGGGACTATCATTATTTACTAGAGATGGAGATTTTGTAGTAGAGGCGACATGTTCACTGTGTCAATCAAACTTTATATATTACTAGCTGATCCCCGCCCGGGGATATAGGTATTTAAATATCCCGTGGAAACTATTTAATTTTACGGGATAAAAAGTAATTCCGTCTTCGCGATGTTCTATCTATCTATCTTTGTGCCAAATTTCGTCGAGATCGGTTCAGCGGTTGATGATTGATGATTGATCGTGAAAAGGTAAGAAACAGACAGAGGGACAGAGAGAGTTAGTTCCGCATTTATAATATTAGTATGGACAGTATGGATTAAATAATATTTTTTTAAAAATAACTTTATTGATTTTGAGGTTATAAATGTAAGCTTGACATATACATATACTCGATAGGTGATGAGAACTCGGGAACTTTTAATGTATTTTAATGAGATTACAATTATATCTTTTAAGTTAAACAAATGCAACATTTTGCAATACATATGGTACGAGATAAAAATGTTATGTATTTATTATAATACATATATTATATATTCGCTGGGTGTCCGACAGAGTAGAATAGCACCTACCTCTTTCCTACCGAGGTGTCGTAAGGCCTTAGACGCGACCAAGATATTGTACGGATAGCCTTTATTCGTGCAGAATAATGCCATAATAACTATGCAATGCCGTCACTATACTGCTAGCAGTAACGCAATGGGGAGTAAGATTTTTTGACTTGTACCAAATGTACCGACATGAAATTCTACCATTTCTTTAAAAGGTTACACTAAAAACGACTGCGTGTTCGTCCTACAGGTAATAATGTAGGTTTTCTAGTCAGATTGTGTAGAGATTATCCCATGCGTAGCTCGCTTTAAATTTCATAGTACACGAGTGAGCTGGGTTCGATTCCCGGTGCCGGCACCACTAACATTGTTAATTGCAATTTTAAGTGCTGATTTACCACGTGCTCGGCGGTGAAGGAAAACATCGTAAGGAAACCTGCATGTCTGAGAAATAAAAATATGTTTCGAAGACATGTGTAGTCCGCCAACCCGCATTGGAGCAGCGTGGCGGATTCTTCCTAGCTCCTAAACCTGAGCCTTGAGACCTGTGCTCAGCAGTGGGACATTTATAGGCTGAAACTTTACTTTACTTTTTTATATCCCAGTATATCTGGCACTTCCTCCTAAGCTTCATTCAATCTTATCGCATGAGCATTATTTTGGGCGCTAGTGTGAGTGGCTTTGCGTTTGCAATTACACTTGTGACACTATAATGTATATAATGCAATATTTGGAAGTTGTTTCCGTAATCGAAAATTGTCCACGGAAACTTGGTATTGATTTAATTTTTATCAATTTGCAATTCAAACGATAATAATAAATTGTGCAATGGCCGGCCATAAAGCTTAAGTGCACGATTAACGTTCTAAGGGGCAAAATTAAAAAGCATAAAATACAATCATCATTCTATCATTCCAGCCTTTCACTAGTCCACTACTAAACATATGCCTCCCTCATAAAATGCCACAAAAGTTTGTAGCTCTCATTTTGGGGGGATTTGTTCTAGTTCCCACGCTTGGCAGGCGGGTTGGCAACCGCAGTTTATTTATTCAGATGTTCAAGGAAGATGCTGCTGCCCATCTCCTTTCGTTTTCCCTCTGTCGACTTTTACGACACCCACAAGATGAGATGGGGTGGAAGATTCTCTTAAACCGCTACCACACGGTAAAATACAATAGAGTGCATATTCTAAAACATATTTTTTTTCAACTTCCTGTACGAAAAATTCACATTGAATTTTCTAAACCAACGGTAGAAACAAGCTAAACCCGCTTAGTGATATTTTAAGTTGGGCTTATCTCTTTATAATCAATACTAGGGAGTATTGATGTTTAAAATACTAGGGATATAATCAATACTCCCTTTCTTGACGAATTAGCATATTCATTAGGCCGGCACTTTTCCAAGCTCATCCAATTTGTTGAGCGTCAATTACAATCAATTTCTCACGGAATATCGGGACTGATTGAAATCCTTGACTCTAATTAAGCGCTAAACGGAAACTTTTTAAATCACTTCGCTTCTACAGTTTCGATAAACTAGATGATTTGAGTTTAGAGCTCCGTTTTTAATTTCGCCAAAAAAATATGATGAATTCGTCCTAGAAATTGATAACAGTTTCAGTGTTCAACGTCGTGACTGTCGACGTCGATCGAGGTCGCGATTAAAACCTCATGCTTCTGAAATTTCGCAAATTTATCTGTTCTATTAAATGAGGAGATCCTGATTTGATTTTGGCACATGTAAATAAAATATTAAAAAAGTTTCAGCCTATAAATGTCCCACTGCTGAGCACAGGCCTCCTCTCATTTCTGAGAGGATATTTTATTGTTTTAATAGATGAAGAGTAGCAATTTTATATGCAGTTATCAAATCAAAATACTTACATGTTAAAAAAAAGCAATAGACTATAATAAAAATATTAATATTATTTAAAAAAGATGGCTGTATTATAAGTGGTCTAGAACTAATATTATCAAATGTTTTCCGCAAAAAAGTAGAACACACACACAAAAAGGCAGTTTTAATAAGAAGTGGACACATGTAGCAAATAATGTAAATGATAGAACTGCTAAATTAAATAAACAGTTTATTCGTTCAAGTATGTAAAGCTGGATTTTAATAATGATTTACGAAAAACTGTAGGAAGAAATTAGGGGAATGGACTGTGAACGTCGCATATTCGAGCCCGCTATTCGAATATAGTCGTGCCCCATCTCCTAGGACAAGACTTTACGCTTAGTTGTGTGTTGGTGTGGTTATTTTATTAGAAATATGAGTAATTTTTAATACATAATGTTAAAACCACGTTTTTTTTTATTGTATAAAGTGACGAAACGAGCAAAACGTTCACCTGATGGTAAGTGAAACGTCCGCCCACAACAAATGCTGTGTCACCCAGAACATTTCTGTGTGACACCACACTGCGCCCGTCACCCTGAGACATCAGTTCTTAAGTCCCAAAATGCCCAGTGATTACGCTAGCTCACAGTGCCCTTCAAACCGAAACACAGTAATGCTTGCACACTGCTGCTTCACGGCAGAATAACTGGCCCTGGGGCGGTACCTACCTAGACGGATTCCTGCATAGGAATCCTACCATCTATAAATGTTACCGAAACTGAGAATGTAGACGACGTAGTCATTTCACTTCAATATTTACATAAAGATTCTGTTAAATTTGATTAAAAAAAACACTTTGATTTAAAAAGTCGTTAGATCCTGTAAGTGTCGAAATGTTACTGAAATATTGAAGAAAAATTTTTTAACATCAAGTGCGTAATAATTAAAACTTCTAAATTTTATTACGCAACAGTAATCTGCTTTCTCCAAAATTAAATTGCCTACAATCAAACAAATTAAGCCCGTAAAATGTATGCCCGTGCCGTTAGCTGTGAAAAGTAAAGATTTTTTAATCCTATGCATTTAATTGCAATTTAAAAATGCAAGCTCACGCTGAGAAAACTTTAAAATGCGAAAAATGGTTTCGCAATTTGAAAACACTTTTAGAATTGTCTCTTGGATTACCTGGTTGCTTGAAAATACCACAAAGTCTAGACAGCGTAAACGCAAACAAAATTTCAGTTCATCTGAAGTTGTTTTATAGGCATATACAGTTAAAAGGTAAAAATATTTATAATATGATTATTTTTTAGTGTTTTAACGAAATTAACCTAGGAAACCATTCTGCGATATGAATCTTAATAAATCACAATCTTGCATTTATACATGGCTAGTCAACCTGCCATCTAAGTCTGTGTTATAAAAAGGAATTTATTGGAATTTGAAATCAACGGGTTAGTTTATTTTTAACTAGCTGTGCCCCGTGGTTTCATTCGCGTAAAAAAAACCACCCAATATATGATATACAGTATGTACTTCCCTATTTGAATCGAATTTTGGGGTTTTAATTTTTTTGCGCGGAACCCTATTTCCCTAAAATGAAAGTAGTCCAAGTAACCCGCTATAACATTAGCTATCTGTCAGTGGAAGTCCCGTCAAAACCGGTCCAGCCATTTCGGAGATGAGCCGGAACTAACAGTCAGACAGACAAAAATTTTAAAAATTGTTTTTTTCTTATAAGTACCGTATATACTTTCATAAGCATTAAAATTAAAATAAATTGATTAAACTGTTTTTTTACTAACTACTACTACTTAATTAAGAATTAAAAAAAACTGTTATTTTGTTATTACAAACAGACACTTCAATTTTATTTATTTGTATAGTGTCAGTAGATAATCTTCCGACTATTTTACTAGTTCAGTTGTCCAACCGACGTATTTTAACAAATTACTAACATATTAGTAGGTAAACTAGTCCGTTCTTTTAGTTTTCTCTTCATCAACATGTCAGCCTATCACAAGAACTGCTGAACATAGGCTTCCCCTACCGGCCGCTTATCGATTCTACGAGCAATATGGCCGGCCCGTTGGCACTTGCTGATCCTCAGGGCTATGTCGATAACTCTAGTTCTGTTGTGAATATCGTCGTCATGGATTCTATTTCGCAGAGAAATACCGACGAGTATACCTTTCCATAGCTTAGCTTAGCGTAGTTTTTTCTTAAGCATAAATAATCTACTAAGCAATCGTAGCTTTTACGAGTACCATTTACGAATACAATTCATATCAATAAAAAAAAAACGTCATCGTTATCACTAAAGAACGTAGGTTTGCTAGGTACACTGGTGGCAGACATACCTATGCAGGAATCCGAAAGATAGGCACCACCGCACTGAGAGCTAGTGTAATTACTGGGTATATGGGGCTTAAGAGCTGATGTCTTTTTATGGGCGTTTCTGGCATTTTTATGGGCGGACGTCGCAGTTACCATCAGGTGAACGTTTTGCTTGTCTCGTCCATTTCTCCTATAAAAAGGGCGGGCGGGTTGGCGATTACAGTACCAGGCGCCACGTACCTTACACAATGCTCTCCGTTACCGGTCTGTGTTTATTCGAAATGATTATTCCGCAATCCCTTAAATTTTCTAGTCATATATAAAATATATATATAGTCAACTCTTACCGGATTAAAATAGGCGAAATATTTTCTTAATCCGACACCACACCGTCGGTTAGTAGCTTCACGACTATAATATTTCCGATTACTTCTACGTCGTGAGTCGTGGGTTCGAAACCCAGCCGTACATTATTGATCGTTCTGAAATTTATGTCTGTAAAACGCTCTCACGGGGCACTTTTTTATGCAGCTTTTGTTATATTATTAAGATCTGTCGAACTCCTTACTGTACCCATCAGGAAACAGAGAAACTACTTGTTAATGACGTTGCTTTTAAACATGACGTTCTTTTTATTCGAAATTATCGTTTTCTCAATAGGTACGATCCTAAGTACCCAAAGGCGTCCATAATTCCGCCAGCAACTATGGAGAGCAATCAACTTCCCCGTATAATAGTTGAAAAGCTACCGCAATATCTACACAGGACCAGTACTTTAACTCGTTCGAGTTCGACTAGTCACAAAAACACCACTAACGAGCTGCTTTAAGCTCTTAGCTTTCTGAGAAATAAGAAGTAGATGTGACGTGAAAACAAAACGTGTTTTAGATCTATTCTACATTGTGTTGATCATAAAAGCGTTGCAGGCTACCGTTCTCTAAATCGTATTAATAAACAATATAAGGGGAATAAGATAAAAAAAATCCTCTTAAAAAAGCTAACATAAAACGTTTTAATTTAAAAAATAAAATATTTAAAAAATATGTCAGCTTAACCATGATCGTTTAAAAATATTACAAAGACGGTGTCCGTCGCATCGCATTTACTTTCTAAACAATGTTTGTTTTATAGAAATGTAAAACTATTAAGTATATCGTCGGAAAAATAATTATGTATAAAATGTTATAGTATAGTCGACAACCCCTAATCACATCTGTACATTCTTACGATTAAACTCACATTCCATGCTATTATCGATCGATCGTAGTGTCTAATGTTAGCCTATTAAGTTTGATAGTTTCTCACGAGTTTTGTCTTTCTGTCTTATGAGCTACTTACTAAAATGGCACACTTTTACAGATCATGGACTTCTTCGTTACGGATACATGGAAATTTCCATTTTATCCACCTTCTTGGCATCTTGCCAGTAGACTTTGCCGGCGTTGAACCCGCAATTCCCATAAAGTTGTTGTTCCATCTGGCGTGTATAACGCCTATTAGATCTTATTTTCGAGGTTTCTTGCCCTTAATAATAACTTTGAAAATGACGGCGTTGTAGATTCCGCGACAGTGTACCAATTTCACATAATTATAGTAAAATATTTGTGGGATATCGATTTAAAAAATTAACGGACCCAGGATATTTAACTTCTTTATTTTCTTCTTAACTTAATACACCTCCTTTATATCTATATATTAATACGTGAAAAGAAAACTGTGTGCCCTTTTTTCAATAAAGTATATATTGCACGCACGGAGAGTGTGAGGTTTGGCCTAGTTAATGGTTTATATGGAGAAGGAGTGCAGCAATTTAAAATGTATGAATAATATGTGTTACAAATACATTAAATTCACTAAAAAAAGTTAATGAATTACGGTTAAACCGCTTCACACCTCTTTCGTCTTTCGCATTTGCTACGAGTATATGTCTGCCCTCCCGCTCAGTCCGTTATCCGTCTTGATCTTACACTTTCATATTTCTTGTCATGCATGAAAATATTATTCCCACATATATTAATGATTACATTAGCACGTAATTAATTAACTTAAACTAATAAGAAAGAAGAGATCGTGTGCCCAGCAGTTCATTTCAGCATTATCTACTAAACAGCACATATGTCGTCCTCCAAATTTGTTACCCTTAGCATACGGACTTGATTATAAAATAATATAACACAAATCGACGATCGAGACTGCGCTTTTATTATCTTCCATGACGCGCTTGTATAACTAGGTAATTTATTTACCCACGTATTAGCAGCATTAGTTTGCGACATTGTGTTATTGACGTACGACGTACAAAATTGATTTAACTAGACGCGCCAAAGTTACTGAGTAACCCCGCTCGGGCACACACCAGCGGACTCTCTAATATTGTCTTTGGAAACATGGTGTTCTAGTTTGGATAGTACATTTCGCATATTTTCACCGCGCTACGAATTGCAAATGGAAGTACGAGTAGAAAATGCGCTATTTCAAAAGGTTAACTTTAAGTTAAAACTGTTATCGTACTTTATTTAAATAACCTAGAAAATTCGAGGTAGTCGAGACACAAAAGAAACAATTTCATTTCACTTTGATTTTGTAAGTTCTGTTATTCGATGTATTAAAATTACTTATATGAAGCATTTTTTATTTAAAATAAATCTGTTTTAGATATTGTTTACGAGATTTTTTGTTTAGTAGAAATAAATGAAGGATTATGTATATATACCGGTGTACATAAGTGCGGTGATGATGAAGGCGGCTTTGATGGTATTGATTGGCATTGCAAAAAAAAATCTAATGTCATACCTCATGAGGATCATGCACACACAGAGATTTTTGTATTATCGTGAGTGCGTTTATGGAAATTTCAAAATGGTAACTTTAAGAAAAATAAAATACTATAAGGTATATGGAGTCGCACCAAGTATTCGCTTCGATACCAAATACTATGATGTAGTGAGTACTATGTAATATCATAGATGAGTTAGAGTTATATAATTGTAGAAGAGCGAAAGAGTAGTAAACTTTTTAAATTAATAGTTTATTCTGACCTCGCGAACACGTTATACAGACGTCTGTAAGTATAGAAAGCTTTCAGTTAATTAGGTATCCAGTTCACCGTCATAGGAAACATATCAGGTTTATACTGCCACTTTGTTATGGTAATCCATAAGAGTGAAATTCTACCATATTCGAGCCTACTCTAAGGCTCCACCAAAAATACACTCTGTCTCTTCACAGTTTTTTCTTCCACCATCCTGCTTGCGGCAAATCATCATCATCATTTCAGCCCATCATAAGTCCACAGCTGAAGATAGGCCTCCCCTATAGATTGCCACAAAACACTGGTTCAGATCCGACTGCAACCACCGATTTCCAGCAAATCCGTTCAGGTCGTCGCTCCATCTAGTCGGGGGTTGCCCTTCAATGCGTTTGCTGGTATGAGGTTGCCACTCGAGAACCTTTCTTTGTCAACGGTTATCGGTTCTACGAGCTATATGGACGGCCCATTGCCACTTAAGATTGCTGATCCTTAGGTCTATGTTGGTTACTACTGTTCTCATATCATTGCTGCGAATTCAATTTGGCAAATATGTGTTATTTTTGCAAATTACTTTTTTTCTTTAGGACGTAGTATACTAGTTATTTAATATTTGTTTCATATTCGTTCACAATGGTGTTTAATACGAGTACATTCACCACAAAGTCAAAATTTTATAATTGTCAATACGGCATAATTCATTACGCATATACTTTATTACAATCTTGCTGAACCTCAATATTATGTTCTATAAAATATAAAAGTGTTCTACAACGAAAAAATATGTGATAATAGCTTTTGCCCGAAACTTCGCGTAGATATAGGCTTTTTAAATATCCCGTGGGAACCATTTGATTTTCCGGGATAAAAAGTACCCTATGTCTGTCCCCAGGATACAAGCTATATCTGTTCCAAATTTCATCCAGATCGGTTAAGCGGTTGAACTGTGAAAAGGTAACAAACAGACAGAAGGGACAGATAGAGGTACTTTCGCATTTATAATATAAGTGTGGATTGTTTAATTGAAAAGTGTCTCAAAATAATCTTCCAATCTTCCTTATGAGAACGGTTCTAACGCTTACAGCTTAGTACTATATCCTGTGTTGATGCGTGATGGGAACTTCAGGACTGTAGACAATATTAAAATCTACTAAAATGTCAAATGAATAATTAAATGCAATAGCCGAAAGATACCATTGTGCTTGAAATTACCCAGGAGGGCATAATCACATATATTATTTGAAAGGCCGGCAACGCATCTGCTATTCCTCTGGTATTGTAGATGTTCATGGGCGGCGGTGATCACTTACCATCACGTGAGCCACCTGCTCGTTTGCCTCCTATTCTATAAAAAAAAATCATAATCAATAATATAAGAGATCGTCTTCAAATTTCAAAGTATGCCATTGACTTGAGTTCGATCCTCGGTGCCGGCACCACTAAAATTGTTCTGCAATTTTTTGTGCTGATTTACCACGTGCTCAGCGGTAAATGAAAACATTTTGAGGAAACCTGTATGTCTGAGGAATAAAAAATATTTCGACGACATTTGAAGTTCGCCAACCTGCATTGGAGAGCGTGGCGGACTCTTCCCAGTTCCAAAACCCACTCAGAAATGAGAGGAAGCCTGTGCCCAGTTGTGAGACATTTATAGGCTGTCACTTTAATCAATAACTTTTGTTTTCTTTCTTTCTTTTTCTTTCTTTCTTTTTCTTTTTTTAAAAAAACACGAAGCCCACAGTAGGATTTCTCCTGTGTCGTGGGTGCGTTTTACAGACATAAATTCCACATGCACAAACACTCAGACCCGGAACAACTATATGTAGGCCATACAAATATTTGTCCCGTGCGGGAATCGAACCCGCGACCCGCGACGCAGAAGCCAAGGGCTTAGCCACTGCGCCAACCGAGCCGATAACCAACGTGTGTAGATACATGTAATCAAAATTATCTTTCTTGATATGTTAGCATATTAATTAGGTCGTCACTTTTCTTTGCTCCTCTAATTTACAGAGCGTCAACTACGTCCAATTTTACGCTGAGTATCTGGGGCTGATTGGAATCCTTGTCAGTAATTGAGCGCTAAACGGAAACTTTTTAAGTCACTTGTCAATTTGCGCGCCTCCACAGTTCCATTGGACTAGACTATCGAATTTAAAACTTCGCTATTGTTTCCAATTCCGGCAAAGGGAGAGTTTTGCCGGAAAATTTGTTATGAATTCATTAACGAAATTGAATTATAATTTCTTTGTAGAGTTATAGGTCGCGTTGTAGCTTTGATATCTTTACATTGTTATTTTTAAGTCTAACAGTTGGATAAAACAATTTTGTTACGGAATAACTTACTTTTCACTTACTGTAACGGAGCAATAATAAAATCACTAAAGAATATACACTTTTAACGCTGATAAAAATATATTGTTATTTCTTGTCTTTAATAATATATTTTTTTATGCAAGATGTATTTATTCTTAATCTATCGAGATATTCCATTCCAAACAAATTTATCGGGGGTGTGAAATCCATATTTAATAACCGCCATATTGAATTTAATGTATCACCTTTAGCTCGAAGATTACACGCAGAGCATTAAGAATTATATATTGATTAAATACAGTGAAATATACAGTAAGATGACTAGTGGCAGGAGTGATGTGGAACAGAGTGGCTCAAGAAAGACACGAATGGAAAAGGTTGGAGGAACCTTTGCCGACTGGCAAACAGATCTGCAGTCAACAGGCAAGAAACAAATACTTTCTTGCTTGTAATCTTGTATCTTGTAGTAATATTTTAAATCTAATAGAATATTAAGTTGATCTGAATAAACGGCTATATTATTATTATTAGGAGTATTTCTGTAGTTTTCTCGTATGGCTGGGATATATATGTATATATAGATAAATATATAAATTAATATAAAACAAATAAGAAACTAAAAGACATATACTAGACATAATACTATACAATAAAATATATGAATAAAATCCCAACTAGACGGGAGCCCTCGGCAGGGGAGATCAAACGGCCGAGGGTTAGGGGGAAAGGGAAAGAAACCGGCGGACAATGCGGGCCGTATCGAGGAGCACCGCCTTCTGCATCTGAGCACGAAGCGGCTCGTCACGGAGTCCCAGTCGCCTCAGATGTCCGGAGGGACTGACCGGGATTAACCCGTTTGCAGACCACCGGAATAATTTCGGTCGGCATACCACCCCACATGTCGGTTACCTCGTGAGCCAGGTCCAGATATTTGTCGTCTTATCTGTTTCGGCTTTCACGAGGTTCTCGTCGTATGGAATGGTAATGTCGACCAAAAATATCCTCGACTGTGCCCGGTCCATCAACACGATATCAGGCTTATTCGCGAGAATAGTCCTGTCCGTGATGATGGCCCGGTCCCAATAGAACCTGGCGCGGTTATTTTCGAGCACAGTCTCCGGCAAGTACTTTTAACAAAGCTGTTTCCGATCCACGAGACCACACGTCAGAGCGAGCTCCTGATGGAAAATCCTGGCTACTATGTTGTGTCTGTGCAGATACTCAGAGTTAGCAAGCGCCGAACAACCGGAGATAACATGCCTAAGCGATTTTTATTATTATTATATACAGATATAAAATCATAAAACACTTAAGATTCGCACGCGTTTATACCTTTAGAAAACCAAAACGCGTTTAATTGGACAGGTTTAAAGACGGTTTGAAAATGCAAACTCACGCTGAGAAACCAAAAGAATGCAAACAATGGAACTCGCGACGTGAAAACACGTTTGGGAATGTCTCTGCTTTGAAACACGTCTAGACTGCGGAAACGCAAACAAATACTCAACTCGTTAAGGATTTCTTCTTTTTTATTTGGCTTCATCAACTTTCTCTTATTTGTAAAAAAGTATATAACAATATAAGTCTTAGTTCTTTACAATATTGTTCGTATGTAATAAGTCGCAATTTCGTGTCGTTCAAAGACCGATATTAAGTCTAAAGATTATTTTCTATATAATAATATTGAAAACAATATTTAATAAATATTTTAGTATTACTAAAAATATAAAACCACCCAAGGGCCAGTTATTCTGCCGTGAAGCAGCAGTGTGCAAACATTACTGTATTTCGGTTTGAATGGCACTGTGAGCTAGCGTAATCACTAGGCATATGAGACTTCAGAACTGATGTCTCAGGGTGATGGGCGCAGTGTAGTGTCACACGGAAATTTTCTGGGTGACATAGAATTTGTTATGGGTAGACGTTGCACTTTACATCAGGTGAACGTTTTGCACGTTTTGTCACTTTATCCAATAAAAACAAAAGCTAGTCTTATCTACTTTTCCAATAAATAAAAGACAATAGGGGGCAAAAGAAAACAAAAGGACTTTATTCAGAAAACAGTAAAGCTAACATATAAGCACCCGTAAGTCACAACTATTAAAAAAAATAACGGCAACGAAATGTTCATAATAATATTCTGGAAGCTATTTCTCTGTCGCATATAAATATGGATCTATTTTAAATCCGTCACAATCGCAGTGTCTCCGCCAATCAACCTGCTCAAATGCAGCTAATCTTCCTGTAGAAACAGTTGAATAGCACAGTTATATTCAAACGCAAACCTGGTTACTTGAAACACTTCAAAATATATTTAGCCCAGTAAGGTGCCAATAATTTAAAACGTAACTGCGGGGATTATAAAACTCCCTAAATGATAGCTGGAAAGATTATGCACCTATTGACTGCATTGACTCGAGTCATCACTTTCTGCACGCTTAAAACTTGACTTTGCTTGATCGCATATCATATATCGATGTAGATAACTACACTCCTGCAGTAACGTTAAACCGTTTGGCTCTGAGGTCAACGCTACTAAGTGAGCTGAGCCTTGGTATCTGGGTTCAAATCTCAGCTGAAATCAGCATTTACGCAAGAGATCTAATATCAGTGTGACTAGATAGTTGTTATTTTATCACACTGGTATAGTATAATCAATTTTTTTATCAAATGATGAAATGATGAATACACGTTGAATTGATTGACGCTGTGTGGTGCTACACAGAAATATTCTGAATAGCATAGCATCTATTATGGGCAGACGTTGCACTTACCATCAGGTGAAAGTTTTGCTCGTCTCGTCATATTATCAAATTAAAAAAAATGCGGAGTAAGGCATCACCTAAACTTTTTAATTTGTATGTGAACAACCTCATCGGTGAGCTGTTATGCAGCATATACGACGGATGCCGTTACATTACAACACAATTATGATGATACTGTGCTGCTTAGTCCATCGATTGGAGGTCTACGTAAGCTTCTTAAAGTTTGTGAGACTTACTGCGCTGCAACACGAGGATAAAAATGATGTCATGCTGTTTAAAAGAAATCTTAAAGAACCTCTGCATATTCCATCCCTTTTCTTAAAAGGTGTAGTTTTAAAGCGTGTTGAACAATTTAAATATCTTGGTCACATTGTAATACAAAAACTGAACGATGATAGGGACATCGCACGGGAACGCAGGGCCTTATCGTTACGGGGAAACATGTTGGCCCATAGATTCAAGCGGTGTTCAATACGTGTAAAATTGACGCCATTGAGATCCTATTCTCAATGTTTCTATACAAGTGCACTACGGACCAACTTTACTTGCAATATAAAAATATCTTTAGGACACAGTTTGGGCTTGGCGTGGATGTCTTTTACGCCATCAGACCCAAAGCTTGCGCGTCGTGGAGAATGTTGAGGGTCACAATGAGGTTCTGAGTACGATTTCAGACAGATGAGATTCAGCAGTCTTTGCTCGGTTCACTAGTTTGCAGATCTTAGGTTTTGACGTGTGAACCAGGCATAAGGAAAAAAATATAAACATATTCTCAGTTGTATTGTGATACTGGTATAGTTTTTAGTAGTATACTAACATATGCAGTGTAGGGCGACGCCCCACTAGATGGAGTAAGTCTGTTAAGTAATTATTGATAAGAAGTAACGAGAAGAAGAGTGAACTTTTTGGTGCGCGACTTGGCTTTGATCCATAAGTTTTGGTGCAATAGGTGTATCTCTGTTTATGTGTCTAAGATAATAATAAAGAGCCGTGGTAGTCTGGGAGTCGGTAACACACCGCACTTAGAGTGGACAGTTGGTTCTTGGATATATTGTGATCTTCGTGTTTCTTAGGAGGTGTCCATTACTTAGTGAGAAGTTTAGGCGGAGGAGGCTTCGAAAAATTGTCAAAATAGCCGTCACGTAATTAATGGACCTCATACTGCCTCTGATCCTTTCCCCGATCTTATAGTGAATGTCGAATACATTCATCGGTACAGGAAGGTAAAGCTCGACTTCACTAGTGTAGCAGTAGTCCTAGATGACGTCATTATCAAACTTAATTCAAAACAGTAAGCGTTAAGCCCGATACACGAGAAAATTTAAAAAAATCCGAAGTTTATAGTCATGTAATAATTTATAGAAGCAAACGATTAATTCCTTTTATAGAATTCTTCGACAAATTATTTATTTTGTATCGCCTTTTTATTCACGATTTTAAACGAATTGGAACGCAAAAGGATCAGCGATTTCTATTCAGTATAATGTATATACAAAGTTGATGCTATATCGGTCTGCACTACAAAAAACACTATCAATTACATTAACAAATTTCCTGGAGGCATGATGTTGAACATGTTTACTTGTATGCCGGTTCCATTAGTACTGTTGCATAACTCTACTGTACACATATACTAAGGCAACGCATATATCTAATGTAATCACGAATTCCATCAATCACTTCTATGAGCAATGCATAATATTATGTTACATGTATTATTCTTACAATGAGAAATAATAATGTATAAATTCCGCATCGCCAGAAATATGGCAAAAATAATTAAAAGTAATAAATCAGATTTCTGGTATCACCGCAGGGCAAGTAATTCTACCGTGAAGCAGTGCCGTTTCTGTGTGCAAACATTACTGTGTGTTCGGTCTGAACGGCACTGATAGAATGATTAGTGGGCTATGAGACTTTAGAACTGACGTCTCACGGGGACGGTCGCAATGTGGTGCCACACAGATATTCTGGGTGACACAGCTTTTGTTATGGACAGAGTACGAACTGCGAAGTGGGTACATATATGCAAAGCAGACATGCACGAAATAAATAATGAAATACGCGAGCATCATCATCATCATCAGACGAACGAATCAGATCATCAGACGAACGAAAATGACATATTGTGAGATTTTGTCCTACGTAGTTAGTAAGTGGTGGCGGCCCAAGAAAATCTATCAACCCATTTCGTCAGTCGCAAAAGTCGACAGAGGGAAATGAAAACCAGGAGATGAGCAGCAGCATCCTCCAGGAACAGCTAAATAAATAAACTGCGGTTACCAACCCGCCTACCATGCGTGGCAACTATCGCAAAATTTCTCCAATCTATAGGAGAGGACTGTTTTCAGCAGTGAAGTTATGACGGGATGAAGTGAGAGTTCCAAGTCTAATATGTGAGATTGACGTATCTGATGGTAGGATTCCTATTCAGGAATCTATCTAAGTAGACACCACTGCAATGCCAGTTATTTTGACAACACAGAATTTTTGGGTGACGCGGCATATTTTAGGGGCATGCGTTTCAGATGTAAGATTTGTTCATCTCGTCATTTCTATCCATAAAAATAAAGCTTACAGCTTGAGGTGATAACATTATGTCCGGTCCTGTTACTAATGTGCACGTAATGCAATCATACATTTGTTTTATGCTACGTAAGAATCTAGAGCAGAAGTCCGGTCAGTACACCCTTCACGAATTTATTTTACCATATGAGTAGCTAAAAATATGAAGATATAGCAATTATTTGAATATTAATGCACGAAGCGAAACAGGCGTGACTACGAATGAACCGGAATGGTAAGGATGAATCAAAATAGTTTTTTTTTAAAGCTTAGTATCATGTACACACATGTAGTGTTTATACCAATAAGACCATAAAGAAAATACCATTATGATCTTATCGCTAAAACAGAAGTTAGAAATAAAAATATAAAAATAGAATTAAATGTAATATATGAAAATAGAAGACATTTATTGCATGTAAAACACCTTTAACAGAATAGAATGGGAAAGCAAGATAAATGCAACTTCAAGAATTTAAACATAGCCAACTAGAGCGAAGTTTTTAATCTGACGTAATTGCTATTACAATAGTCGCTTCTCTTTTGCATAAAGTTAGCAGATCTAAAGATATAGAGCTTAAAACTAGGGTTGTAGTGTAACTAATATTTAAGCTTAATGTCACAGTACTGAAATAAACATATGACAATAACATCGATGTCTGCAGGATAAGAAAAATTAATGCAAAATACTTTGATACAGCGCATTTCGCATTTACAAAGCAGGTGAGATTGAACTGTTTTAGTAATGTTATTCACATCAATAATGGTACAGAGAACGATATATTATTTTATTGTAGAGAGTGACGAGACGAGCAAATTGTTTACACGACTGTAAGTGCAACGTCTGCCTATAACAAATGCTGTGCCACCGACAAAATTTCTGTGTGACACACTACCCTTGTCACCCTCGGACTTCAGTTTTTATATGCACAGTAACCAGCTATCAGTGCCTTTAAACCGAAACACAGTAATGTGGTACCTACCTAGATAGTAGAAAGTCCTACATAGTAATCCTACCAACGGTATCACGCATTATAAAATATTGTCCTTTTATAGAGTCAAAGTCATGTCTAATAGTTTTTATATAGTTAATAGAATCAGGCGTTACTTTGCGGAAATTCATTATAATGAAGGAAAGTAAGTTAATTTGCTAAGATCCGCCTGCAAAATATAAAAAGGCCTAATAAAACCTAGTTTTTTTAAGAGCCCCAAAACGAGGCATTATCAAGTGTCATGATCTGTACGACTGACGTCCGCCGACTCGGAAACACTTGATGTGTTTTCAACTTCAGTGGTGTATAGTACTAGTGGTAATATTGTAGTGGATGGTCGAGGGTATCTGGTGGCGGTTCCTGGTGGCGGTGTTAGTTTGCATGTGCACACTACTGGCGGGTAGTGCTCTTCAAAAAACTAGGTAATATACACCTTTTTATATTTTGCATGCGGATCTTAGCAAATTAACTTACTTTCCTTCATTGACAGTTTTAAGTACATTATATAAATTTTAACCCACTACTTTTGAAACATTTTTAAAGTGAGGATATGATAGTGTTATCATTTCAGAATATAACAATTCAAACTATGTTCAGAGCATCCTTAAATGAAACCGAAACGGGTCACTCGACATCGCTGTCCACGCCACTTATTTCGTATGTATGAGACGGCAAGTTTGCGGAAGGCGTATTTAAAAGCAGCAGACATTTGACTGACCGCACTGTGGTTGAATACTAAACTGGGACTCGACGATTACACTCTTGCAGGAACGTTTTGTTGAAAAGCTTAAATGTGACCGCTTAGGAACACGCATCTGTTTCATTATTCTCGATTTTTATCCTATGATCGGTAACGGAGACTCAAGGTATTAGTTATCACAATGATAATGTTTACCTTATTCATGTTGTATAAAGCTATGTTATGATCACTACTAGAAAGTTTTTCTCAGGATAAAATAGTATATATATATATAGACATGTCCGATACGATGAAACGGGCACGTTTTTCACTTGTCTGTTTGACACCGTAGTAGCAGCAACAAAACATGATAGACTAGACTGGTAGAGATAGATGTACGGGTATAACGCTTAGAAGAGGATATGATAAGATCTTAAAAAATATTTTACTTGATGATTTGAGAGTTTGTAATACTGTATTCGTATGTGTGTGCTCCATATTTACCGATTACCCAATTAATTTAATTTTAAATATAAAAGAATATTACAAATATTTGTTGTTCATGAAATCATCATTAGAAAGTCATAATGAGGGCGAAAATAAGTATACTGTACAATTTCATATCGGTATTCAACTCGGACCTACATTTTAATTACGAATTTTTCGCTCCGAGATTTCCCCAGAGCAATTTGCAAAATTAGCCTAGCAAACAGACCAAATTTAATGGCGCCGGTATGACTCAAAGGACAGTCCTCTAAATTATTTACATTCCTCCAGAGGGAGCATCTTGCGCCACTCTAACCGCTGCTTTTGTAAGGAGTTTTGTTGGATTGCGCCTTTTTGAATGAGAAGAATATTACTTTTATGAAAATGAAAAAAAAAACGCTCAACTTTCAACCGTCATCGTGAACAAGGCAATGAATTTTTGAGATTGTCACTTCTTATTTTTGCAGTAGTTACCTGACAAATATTTGAAACAAACTTTTTCATCATCGTCACTTGCGTCCCATCAAAGAATACTGTTGTTTAATTTTCTTATTATATTCGATATTTCGTTATTGTCATATTATACACATATATATATATATATATATATATATATATATATATATATATATATATATATATATATATATACATAAATATATATATATATATATACATATAACGCTATATGTATATTGTTGCATTTTATCGTCAAATGGAACGCAACAATACAACAGGTGCCGGGGCTATGGTCTATGCACATTTTTTGAATTGAAACCACACACACTTCTAACGGTTCTACACACCTCAACTCATAATTTTTACTTCTACATTTAAAGTTTCATTTACATTTTCTTATTCATTTTTATAATATGATTTATTATTGTACCACAGTGCGATTATAAACAATTCAAGGAGTTTTATTGCAAAAACAGTCCTACGAATCACCCATGAGCTCCTGCCGCATCCAGGATTAAGATCTTGGCAAACATATATTCTATTGTATTTATTTTAAAAAAAAACAGCGTTACCCCAAACTAGAAACTCTTAAATATTTAAATTGAATAAGCCCAAATACCCAGACTTAAAGCAACTACATCAATATTTGCTCCGTACGAGCATCGGATCCGCAACCGTTAGCGCAGAAGTCAATCGCCTAGCCACTGCGCCAAGTGGTTTATTCTTTGCTTTGCCACCAGCTTATAGCACCACGGGATCCACTGAGATATTCTCTTAAGCCGCCAACTGCCGGAATTTTTAAATATTTTAAACGGAAATTAAGTTTTTTTTTGTATTGGAATAGGTGATGTAACAAGCAAAACATTCACCGATGGTAAGTGCATCGTCTGCCCATAACAAATGCTGTGTCACCCAGAAAATTTCTGTGTGACCCCACACTGTCCCCGTCACCCTGAGACATGTTCTTAAGTCTCATATGCCCAGTGATTACGCTGGCTCACTGTGCCCTTCAAACCGAAACACAGTTATGTTTCTACACTACTGCTTCACGGCAGAATAACTGGTCCTGGGGTGGTACCGACTTAGACGGATTCCTGCATAGGAATCCTACCACCAGATTATATATACTCGTTTATAAAATGGATTATTTTATTATACCTTGTTCGACAAAAAAGCAATAAATAAAACGGCTTAAAACACTACAAATAAATGATAGTAAAGATTTAGTGAAGTGGACAATGAAGTAGATTCAAGTAGGAGACTTGGGGGAAATGTTAGTTTATATACGAGTAGTTACGTTAGCGAGCTTACCCTTAATCCGGACGCGTATCTCCTAGCTAATTAAATTTTTTATCTCCTTTTAATTTTAGACAGTGACAATACTATGTATTACTACTGAAATTGAGTTTTATATTTTTTGTAACTTTTTTGACGTGAAGATTCTTTGGGCGCGACGAGAGTAAATTTTGAACGTCGAATATAAGTGCAGCGTTTTCGTGCAACGTTTGTGTTATTATTAAATAATATTTATGGATTAATTAACAATTGTTTATATATTGAGTAGTTATTTACAGTCAGCAATATTTTTGATAATTTATGTTTATTTATTTCTTATATTCATAAGTTTTATTTCTTTCACGTGTACTAAGTAGGACGCGCTTTTTTAATTGCGTGGCAATTTGGTCAGAATACCAGCGTAGTTAAGGAACTCGTAGCAGCTACGGAACCTAAGTTCGAATCCAGAGCCAACATTTGTACAAAAACACAAGTTGATAGATTGTCCTTGTGTCTGACACCATATCTCAGCCTATCTCCGATCTTATCTCTTATTCAATTACATCAGCACCGATAGATATGGACGACGAATGCACATGTTTGCGTGTATACTTGTGGCACTATAATATGAAGTGCAGTTGATACCTTTCGACAGTATTAGGAATTTGTCGCTGTGGTCGAAAATAGACCAGGATGTGTATTTATATGTCAGTTAGGGTGACAATATTTTACTAGTAAAGTATATACTAAAAATTTCGACAACTTCTTACTGATAAACTAAAATCAATAACAAATTAATGCGATTCTGATATAAAAAAATAAACCTCACTCTTTACAGGACCTAACATTGTCTAAGTAAATCTCAAATTTAAGAACTGCCGCTTGCTGTTTAGTTTTTCTTAGGGAATTCTGATTGAAGGTTTTACTAGTCTATTGTCTATTACTTATGTACTTCATACTCGTAGTATTTGAACCAGCAACCATTATCATTATGCATTATAATTATTTATATTATAATAACCTGATGAAATATGAAACGGAAATAAAACGGGCTCATAACGGAGTCATAAAAGTTCACAGAAGCGCTTTGCGTTAATATATGCAGGTAAAAAATATATAAAGTATTCGAACTGTAGTGCACATCCTTTGTAAATCATGTCGTCGTCGTGTCGCTGCTGATCGCGTGGTTGCCCGCCAGCGGCCCACCGAAGCGGCTAAGATTCCGGCATTCACACGAGAGCCCTCTTCGTCTCTCCGACTCTCCATTCATTGTGATGATTGCTTCGCTCTCATTATACATGTACCGAGGACCTTTCCTTTTAACAACTGCGGAGTAAAAGGGGTTCCTTTTATGACTAAAACGAATCTTTCCGACTTCTATTTTTTTGTTTCCTAATAGCATTTGAAAAATGATGGCATTCAAGTAGATTAACGAAAATAAGTTTTACGTTGTTTTTATTTCTTAAACTGCAATAAGCAATATTTACTACACGCGCGTTAGTTCAGCGGAATAATATTTTCACTTAAGTGAAAATACAGTGTATAATGATTGATTTTTTTATTAGATATTGTACTATGATGTCAAAGTAGATTCTGTACCTGAAATGTATGAGAATTGTAAAGTTTATGAAAACGCAATTTTACTATCAAAAATATGAGTACAAGCCCTTTTGTTATGTTTTGAAATTCAAAGCTCTCCGTAGAATTGCAACTCACACTTAGGTCTAGCTTTACAAACAACAGGTTTTGAGTTGAAAACAGTGAAATGAAAAGGAAGAAAAAAGCATTTCGTATTTTCGCCCCGCAACGGCTAGACTCTGATTAATGACGTGTTTGTTCAGTTCGATTTCAATTGGCGTTTCCTCGTTTGTTTTCATTTCACAGTCTTTTTCTTCTATTTATCGTACTTCGTGATTATTACTGTGACCTAAAATGAAACAGCACATAGTGTTTACTTCAGGATTTTTGTGATTGACTGCTGAAAAGGAGGACTTGCTGTAATCACCACGCTGGACAGGCGGATTGGCGATCAAGGTTGAAGACCATGTGGCCTAGTGGGCACAGTGGAAGCCAGGCACCTACGTCGCGGATCCTGGATTCAAACCCTAGCCGGAGCCAACAATAATGCAAAAACACAAATTGTTGGTTTTCGGGTCTGGTGGTCTAGATGTGCATGTGAAATTTGTGTTTGTAAAACCCGCGATACAGGTGAAATCGTACTGTGTGGTGGAGTATTTATAATTAAAGAAAGAGAACCACTGGTGGTAGGATTCCTATGTAGCAATCCGTCTAGATAAGTACCACCCCAGGGCCAGTTATTCTGCCATGAAGCAGTAGTGTGCAAACATTATTGTGTTTCGGTTTGAAAGGCACTGCGAGCTGGTGTAATCATCGGGCATACGCGATTTTAGAAATAATATCTCGGGGTGACGTACGCTCATCCGTCATCCTGTTCGCGAGAGTAACAGACTCGAGGGTGCCCAAGGGGGCCGGTCTCGGCTCGGTCAGTTACTGCAATCGGGAGGGCAATATTACTACTACTATAATTATTAATACCATGATTATTATTAGATAAGTTTACCACCAATTCGGAATGCGTTTCCGCTGGAGAAGAAATGGCGCAAGAAACTCCAGCGACGCTTCTGTTTATGACACTACTGCTAGGGGAAAACCGGCCTGAGATGCGGCGGTATCGCGAATAACTTTGTCTGATACGCCCACGCCGACGGCGGGGGCGGTATGATGGTGATAATGGGTGTTTGTGTAGTGTTGAGTAGAGCGCTTGGGCAATAGTGGTCGCGTCGTCAGGGTCCTCGAGGACGTGCCTCGGTCTCCTTTTTCCGCGGGTCGAGTTTTGGTGTATCGCGAGGGGGTTGTAAGTGGCGGCACTGACAACCAGTGGGTTGGGGTGCGTGGCGGCAGAGTCGAAGTATCGGCGAGAGGCCAACTTTAGATATTGGGCTATGGTAGGAAGCCCTAAATCGATATGAAGGTTAGCATTACGCACGAACCACGGTGCTCCCGTGGCTTTACGCATGAATCGATTTTGTATTACCTGAAGTCGGTGAATTTGACGCGGGGAGGCATGCGCAAATACGGGGCTTGCGTATGTCATAATTGGCCGAATACAGGCTTTGTAAAGTGTAATTTTATTACGTAGGGACATTTTGCTATTTTTATTTAGTAACGGATGTAATCGACCGAGTACGAACGCCGCTCGGTTCCTTACTCGGTTAATATGTGGACCGAAGCTGAGTCTCGAGTCTAATAGGACTAAGTATTTGACTGTCTTTTCCCAGGGGATTGGACGATCGAATAACTCTATTGTGGGGAGATGCTGCGTTATGCGCCGCGAGAAGTACATGGCTGCACTTTTGATTGGGTTGACCTCGATCCTCCATTTCCGAAACCAGTTCCCGAGGGTTCGGGCTGCGGATTGGAGGCGTTTAGAGATAGTGTCTGGATTACGTCCAGACACATATAGGCAGGTATCATCTGCGAAGAGGGCGAGTTCGACGCCACTGGTGTGCGGTATGTCGTTCGTGAAAAGGGTGTAGAGCACGGGACCTAGGACTGAGCCTTGTGGTACGCCGGCTAGGATGGGATGTGATTCGGATCGCACCCCCTCGACGCGGTAGCGGAAGGTTCGACTGCGTAAGAAATCTCGTATGATGAGTACGAGGCGATCTGGCACACCGAGTCCATATAACTTGTATATGAGCCCGTTGTGCCAGACCTTGTCGAACGCTTTCGCCACGTCGAAGAAGAGCGCTCCGGTATGCAGCCCGCGTATGAAGCGGGATTGAATGTGCTCCGTTATGCGGTGCACCTGCTGGGTACATGAGTGTTTGGCACGGAATCCAAACTGCTCGTGGATGGGGATCCCTCGAGACTGCATGAAGTCTCTTAAGCGGGCGAGAAGTAGGCGTTCGTATATCTTGCCTAAGGCCTTGAGGAGGCTTATAGGCCGATATGCGGTGGGATCGGACGGGAAATGTTCTAGGTGACACAGCATTTGTTATGGGCAGACGTTGCACTTACCATCAGGTTAACGTTTTGCTCGTCTCGTCACTTTATCCAATAAAAAAAGAAGAGAAAGACTTTTTCACTTCTAAGTTTGCTGTCCGACACCAGCCTGCGTATATTCGTTCTGACATTTTTCGAGTTGTTATTTCGAAAGCTGTCGCCGGAAGTCACGAGATTTTTTTGGTATTTCCCTTAGTCGACGACACCCGCGGGATGTGATGCGGTGGTAGATTGTGTATTTGAAATTCTCTTATATAAAATATGTCACGTGCTCCGCAGCGCAGAAATGTAATAGGCGAAAAATAATATTATTTAAAGGCACTGAGAGCCATTTCACCGAAAAGCCCGCTACATAAAGGCAGCTACTATATGAATTTATCTGCAAATTCCACTTCACATGATACTTACTGTCTATTCTTACTATACTTAATTCCTAAGTATCTCAGCAGTTGCATTTTTAATGTAGACACATTATAGTTTAAAGATGGGCTCAGTGTGGTGCCACTCAGAAGTGTAAACTGGGTGAAACAACATTTGTTATGGGCAGACGTTACACTTACCATCAGGTGAGCGTTTTGCTTGTCACATCACTTTATACAATAAAAAAGATGTATACTTTTATTCTTGCGCTTCTGCACTCTAGTCTTCTGTATTGTGAGTGTATACAATTATTTGTCCGCGCGGGAATCGAACCCGTGATATACCGCAGAAGCCACTTCAGCCAGTCAAGCTATCTGCTATATCTATCTATCTAAACTCGTATATATAAAAGCGACTTACCGCTGACTCATCAGCTTATCGCCAAAACTAAAAGACCAATAGAGGAAAGAAGTTAATAAATTGAAATTTGACACACATATTCCTTTCCCGATATAGATATTTACTAAGAATGGATTTTACGAACGTTTTTTCATATAAGAGGGGGCAAATAGTCATCGCCGCCTATGAACATTTGCAATACCAGTGGAGTTACGGGTGCGTTGCCGGCCTTTTAGAAAGGAATAGACTATTCATGAAGGTCTCGTAAGTCGTGTCGGTCCGGAAAAACTGCTGCCGGCAGCAAATCACGAAAATTGTTTACTCCCAAGTATGTAAACGGGCTGGTGTTGTTTTTATTGGCTTTAACATAATAACTTCCGTACGACGACAGGGCGTGTCTGCTAGTATCATATAATAGATTACTAATGTACAGAATAAATCTACTACGTGCGATTACTTACCAGTTGAAAGGTGCATGAACGCTTTTTGTTTGCGTCCAACGTTACTTCCGGGAACGTGAAAGGGATAAAGAAAACTCACGTCGTTACCAACGATAGATGGCCGGAACGTGTACACTTCGCCGAATGCTATATTTATAGCGTTTTTAAATAACATTGCTTTTTACCTTTAAGGATTACGACAGAAAATTCATCCTTGTACTATTGTTACTAAATAGTTGAAGCCTTTTACAGTATTGAAGTCCGCCCGGTTGATTTTGACATCATAGTCTTTTTCTGTGGAGACTACAGCGAGGTGGTTCGCAACCCGTTACGTCTCGTTTCCCGCGGGCCGAAAATAGGACTACGTGTGTTGTGTCAACGTACCCTTATTTGGAAAAAAGGCGAGATAGAGTATATGTATGTTTATGTTTTCTAGTTGTTAACTAGAAGTTATCTTTTACGGTTATGAAGTGTTAGCTCAAACTAATAGAAAATCACTCGTCACCTTCCTTCGCCAGTTTGCCATTAATTTAGTTGGAGAGTAATAAACATGGGCAATTAGAGGACAAAAAAAATTACATCCTCTAAATGTCCTACTGTCTTGCAAAGGTTTACTCATGTTTGTTTGGAGCCGGAGAGGGTCCACCACGCTGCTTAAGTGCTAGTTGGCGGACTTCGCATGTGGTCGAAATATTTTTTTAATTTCATGCAGATTGCATTTGTGTGCCGTGTGGTGGCGGTGCCGTGTGGTGGCGGCTCGTTAAAAGAATACTACCACTCCATCTCATCCAATGGATCTCGTAAAAGGCGAGTAAGGAATAAAACTGCACTGTGCACCCAACAGCGCATGTTGGCGATGGGCTCACCACCTATCACACCAAGTGCATTATATTGTTTTGGTGAAACGTGGATTGTGGCAGTCATCTGCTTTTGCAGTGAGTGCCCAGTCTCTGACTACCCCTTATGGGATACAGTCGTGATCTTATGTATGTATGTATGTATGCATTTGCAATTTGCATGACAGTCATGCAGGTTTCCCACCACAATTTTTCCTTCACCGCCGAGCATATGATAATGTCAGAACTTAAAATTACAATTAGGAGTTTAAGTTATGCCGGCTACGGGGATCAGAAATTACAAAATTTATTATAGGATTAATTATGTATTTCTTATATTCCTATACTAGTCCTTATTGTATCAAAACTGTTTAATGTGAACCTTTGAAGTATATTTATTTTTTTGCCGCCATGATGCACTTGAAAAATTGCGAAGCATTGTAAGAGACAGCGGTAGTGTAAATTGTATTGTACGATAGGTCGAGTTGTTCAGTCATATCACGACGTGACTAAGCGTTGAACATGGAATATAAAAAAAACTATCGTTAATGATCGATCTGCCATTTAATTAAAGCAGGTCACGTGTCCAGTGTCACATAAGGTTACCAGGTCATCTAACACAACAGTCCACCAGTGACTATCCGTGCTGAAACTATGGTATGATAGTAAAAATTTAACACGATAAAATCCTACACATTTAAATGAAACTATATTTTACGGATTTTAGCACTTTACAGCGTCCATGGCCATGCTAGTCCCCCCGGGACAATGGATGTTGTAAAGCAAGTATATTATAAGTAAGTATATAAGTTCGCAACATAAATATACAGCACATTATACAGTAAAAAAGGCATACAGGAAAAAAGTATAAAAATAAAACAAACTCCTCCTGTGACTATGAGCTCTGAAACGTCGGTATAATAATAAAAATTAAACACGATAAAATCCTACACATTTAAATAAAACTAGCAGTCACGACGGCACTAGCATGGCCTGGGATGCTGTATAGCGCTCAAAACGTCGGGTAAAACAGTAAAATTAAACACGATGAAATCCGTAAATTTTAGCTTTACGCGATAAAATAAATAACATTATTTGTATCAACAGTCATTTTATTACATCCGCACATAATATGTTGTACAAAAGTCAAAAGTAAGTAATATATTTACACCTACAGTAAAAAAAGGCATGGAGAGAAAAAAAAGGATATAAATAAAACAAACTTAACTAGAAAGAAAAAAAAAGTAAAGTTTCAGCCTTTAAATGTCCCACTGCTGAGCACAGGCCTCCTCTCATTTCTGAGAGGGTTGTGGAGCTAGTAAGGATCCGCCATGCTGCTCCAATGCGGGTTGACTGACTGCACATGTCTTCGAAATATTTTTTTATGACAGACATGCAGGTTTCCTCACGATGTGTTTTCCTTCACCGCCGAGCACGTGGTAAATCAGCACTTAAAACTGCAAATTCCGAAAAACGCAGTGGTGGAATGTCATCCATCAAGGTGGTAACGATAGAATTTGAGGTATGGTATTTTGAAATTAATCAGCAACTTGTTTAGATTAACGCAGAAAAAATAGTCTTAATGTTTTTTTTTATTGTATAAAGTGACGAAACGAGCAAAACGTTCACCTGATGGTAAGTGCAACGTCCGCCCACAACAAATGCTGTGTCACCCAGAATATTTCTGGGTGACACCACACTGCGCCCGTCACCCTGAGACATCAGTTCTTAAGTTTCAAATGCCCAGTGATTACGTTAGGTTACAGTGCCCTTCAAACCGAAACACAGTAATGCTTGCACACTACTACTTTACGGCAGAATAACTGGCCCTGGGGTGGTACCTACCTAGACGGATTCCTGCATAGAAATCCTACCACCAGTATGTTTATCTTAAACATATATATTGATCCCAGTGGACGACGGTGTCAGAGAAAGAAGAAAAATTATTAATTGCAGCTTAAAATTGTCTTCTATGTGCGGTGGCATGTTAATATTCCCAAAACTATTCAAGTTATTTTAATCGCGCTTTAAGTTATCTATGACTATAGATTCTACCTTATCGGCTGCATGTCGTTGTTTCTGTTTTCCATGAAAAATATTTTTGGAAACTATTTGTACATTACTCTAATTGTGTTATACTTTTTAATTTATAAAGAAATACTTAAAAAATGAACTTTCTCAGATTACCAAAAAACATTATTCACAAACGCTTAGTACGGCGCTAAAACGCCCTAAAGTTATTATTAAGTTCTATAAAAAAAGATCCTACTTTAAACCTTTAATAAAGAAACCCGTGGCCGACTTTAGACGGTAGCTGATTTCTGACTGAAGTTTGCATTCAAATATATGATATATCGTACATATTCACAGATGTATTATCTGTCTGTATATGAATTTGATCAGAACGACAGCATTATTATGTGCTAATATCGTATGGCGATATTTTTGATATATTAAATATTCCTAATTAGCGCTGTCGTCGCCATTTCAGCCTATCACAGGTCCACTGCTGAACAAAAGCCTCCCGCATAGATAGCCACAAAAGTATGTAGCTTCCATTTTGGAGTGATTTTGCCATAGTTGCCACGCTTGGCAGGCGGGTTGGCAACCACACCTTATTTGTTCAGATGTTCCAGGAAGACGCTGCTGCCCGTCTCCTGGTTTTCATTTTCATTTTGACTTTTACGCTACCCCCGGGATGTGATGGGATGGTAGATTCTCTTAGGCCGCCACCACACGGCGCTGTAGTTATTAATTATTATAAACGAGCAAAACGCTCACCTGACGATAAGTGCAATGTCTGTCTATAATAAATGCTGTTTCACCCAGAACATTTCTGTGTGACACCATACCGCGTCCTTCACCTTGAGACTTTAGTTCTGAAATCTCATATGCCCAGTAATTACGCATATGAGACTTAAACTGCTTCAAGACAGAATAACTGGCCCTGGGGTGGTATCTACCTAGAAATAATACAAAAATAGGTTGAAATGATAATGACGATGATGATATGTCCTGCAGAGGACTGTCTAGGAGCTGATCATGATGATAATGATGATCATGTGTCAAATGCGTCAATGTAGTTTTAGTAGCTGAATTGATTAATCAAGCTTGCTTAATAGATTTTATATTTAAACAGCTGAATACAACAATTTGCCAAGTAAAAAGTCATTGCAGAACGTACAAAAATACGTTAGAATATCGCTAAATCGCACGTTCCCATTAAATAAGACGCCCTTTTTCTTCAAATTGCTCCTGCCAATTTTCGCTGCTCCTTTGCCCGTGACACGACAACGACTACCATTCCGTTCCGCGGGAGATCAAAGGACGAACTCCGTAGAGGGTACTTTTTAAAACGAGTGAAACGCGAGGAACTGTAAGCAAATAACATGCAAGCATCAAAAGGAGACGCACTCTCATGTTCTCCGAAGTACTGAAGTCATCTCCTACAGAACGATGCGTCTTTTGTTGCTAGAATGCAGACGGTGCAGTTAAATCTTAATATCATGAATCCAAGTCATATTGTGTACAGATTTTTGTACAGTCCAAGAAGTTGATAAAATATTTTGTCATATGCATTGTAAATTCTGTTAAATTTGTAAAATAATATCTTCGATTACTATTTTTATTTAAAGGACACACTTGATTTATGAATCATTTTCTTAGCAAATTGCACAAATGTATATAATTATTTGATACTCTTAATTCATCATCATCATCATTTCAGCCTGTCACTAGTCCACTGCTGAACATAGGCCTCCTCCATAGATTGCTACAAAAGTTTGCAGCTCTCATTTTGAGGGGAATTTTGCCATAGTTGCCACGCTTGGTAGGCGGGTTGGCAACCGCAGTTTATTTATTCTGATATTCCAGAAAGATGCTGCTGCCCATCTCCTGAGTTTTATTTTCCCTCTGTCGACTTTTACGACACCCTCGGGACGAGATGGGGTGGTAGATTCTCTTAAGCCGCCACCACACGGTTAATTAAATCTCTTGATTAAATGAAAAATATTTTATACCAGTCATTAGACGGATTGGGCCGGTGAAACCTCCCCAATATTTCAAAATTAAGATTATCCAAAATATTACGTTAATAATTCTTACTTAATTATTCCCTTTATTCGGCGTCCCAAAGTGGATCTTAACCTTCGAAAATTACTCACATCGCCATTGGACGAGTCCTGTGAGAATTCTGATTTTGATAATAACTAACCGGTGACTCCAGTCTTAAATTAAAAAAAGTAATTATATTTCGTTTTTTTTTAAATTATAATAATTTTAAATGTGTGTGTAAAACGAAGTACTCACGATATAGAAGAAATAATAGTGTGGGGCATCGTTTCTTAAAAAGAAAATAAAAAATATTTTAATAGTAATATATAAAAATTCAACGGCGCACATTAAGAGAATAATCCCTCAGTGAAATCTAATTCAACGTCGATGCCGGTGTCCCTCGGGATTATACCCAGTACCCCAACTTACAGCCCGAGCCCGGACGAAGCCGCGGGTCCGTACATTTGTTGCTCGTTACAACCGCGACCACTAAATATTATGAATAATTAATGCTGAGCCGAAACGGCCGAGATAATTATCTCATTGGGTCGTTTTTACGGTCTCGTAGCGTGTTTCTGTGTTGTTTTATTCATATAGTCGTGTTTTGATGATATTACTTTGTTGATATACACCCACATATGTATCTTATCTCACACTAGCTATTCCCCGCGGTTTCACCCGCGAAAAAAAAAACGACTCCGATCGATGTCATACATACGAGTATATATACTTCCCTATTTGGATCGGATTTTTAATTTTTAATTTTTTTGCACGGAAGTCTAATCATCGTTCTAAAATTAAAGTAGTCTAAGTTACCTACTATTATATCAACTATCTGTCAGTGGAAGTCCCGTCAAAATCGGTCCAGCCGTTACGGAGATTAGCCGGAACAAAATGACAGACAGACGGTCGGACAATATTTTTTTTTCATTAAGTACCGTATATACTTTTACTAGCTTTCGCCCGCGACTACGTCCGCGTGGATATAGGTTTTTTAAATATCCCGTGGGAACTATTTGATTTTACGGGATAAATATATCCCTATCCTATGTCCGTCTCCAGAATGCAAGCTATCTTTGTGCTAAATTGCATCAAGATCGGTTGAGCAGTTGAACCGTGAAAAGGTAACAAACAGACAGAGGGACAGAGAGAGTTTCTTTCGCATTTATAATATAAGTATGGATAAGCATTGAGCAGAAAGGTTCTCGAGTGGCAACCTCGTACCGGCAAACGCAGCGTAGGGCGACCCCCCACTAGATGGAGTGACGACCTGCACGGTTTTGCGGGAAGTCGATGGATGCAGGTGGCTCAGGACCGTGTTTTGTGGCAATCTATTGGGGAGGCCTATGTTCAACAGTGAACTGTAATAGGCTGAAATGATGATGATGACGATGAAGCATGGAGCATTGAGTAAAAAGTTGTTACTTTGTTATTACAAACAGTCACTTCTATTCTTTTTATTTGTATAGATTGACGAACGTGTGGTCTGATGGTCACGGTATTTGACTTCTAAGCCTTGGTTCCTAAGTTCGAATCCCAGCCATAGCCGACATTTGTATAATAAAACAAATGGTTGGTTTTCAAGTCCAATTGTGTTCTGATTTTTTTTTATTGTATAAAGTGATGAAACGAGCAAAACGTTCAACTGATGGTAAGTGCAACATCTGCCCATTACAAATGCTGTGTCACCCAGAACATTTCTATGTGACACCTCACTGTGCCCATCACCCTGAGACATCAGTTCTTAAGTCTCATATGCCCTGTGATTACGCTAGCTCACAGTGCCCTTCAAACCGAAACACAGTAATGTTTGCACACTACTGCTTTACGGCAGAATAACTGACCCTGGGGTGGTACCTACCTAGACGGATTCCTGCATAGGAATCCTACCACCAGTAAAAGCCTCAGTGTTTCTGACACTGCATTCTAACCGTAGTCTGCTCTTATCATTTGAACGTTATCGGGCTCGGGAACGAAGGACGATGTTATCAATATAAATAGGAGAAAGTGACGAGACAAACAACACGTTCACGTGGTGGTACCGGCGAAACTCATCAGTGACCATCAGTTCTAAAAAAAACCGGATGGTAAGTAAGTGCGATGTCTGCCCATAACAAATGCTGGGTCCGGAGCAATGTTGTGTTTTTCAACTCAACATTGCGTTGCAACATTGCGCCCGTTGACCTTAGACATCAGTTCTTAAGCGTCATAATGACAAGTAATTATTATACATTAAAGCTATAAATATATTTTGTATAAAGGCTCTCAATGCTGTTTTTTAATTATAACTTTTTTATAAAAAAATAGGTTTTTTCTGTATCGTGGGAGCGTTTTACAGACACAAATTTCACATGCACAACACGACCAGTCCCGAAAACCAACAATTTGTGTTTTTACTCAAATGTTGATCTCGGCTGGGATAATTAATATTTTTCTTATCATCATCATATCGAAATCTCATTAAACACAAAATTTTTGCTGTACATCGGGTTGATAAAATAAATATTCGTTTAGGGTTACACGGAATAAAAATGAGCGGCTGTACAACGCTGTTACTCGTATTAAATTATTTTGTTTCGTTTTATTAAAAAAAAAAGATATTGTACCATTAATACACATTTTTGTATATCAATGAATTCTACCTAAAGTATTTATTTAAAGGCAACGGTATAAAGGATTCATTGTTTTTATACCTTATATTAGACTTTGGTTTTTTTTTTAATATGGCCATTATTTACTTTTTATTGTTTAACACTCAATAAAATAAGGATTACAATGGGCGAACTTAATGCCTTTTCTCATTCTCTGCTAATCTACAAAGTTGTATCTACCTTGGCTTGGTTGGCCGTCCGACTAGGCGGACAATCTGTTCTAGGTAAACATATTCGTCGGAACCTTCGAGCGGAGTCAAAAAAGAGACAATCCATGATAGTTAAAAAACCTTTAGTTTAATCGGTCCACAAAAGTAACATATAACTACCGAGATGATAATCTCATACGTCGTTTTTGCTGCGAACAGTGGTGTGGTTGTGTAATACGTTTGGGGTTCGACGCTCGTGTTAATAATCTATTAGGTTATGTTTTGCGTGCAATTAACTAATGAGTTGGGAGGGTTTATAATGCTATAAATGTATTATGAGTGGTACACGCTCAAGTATGATTTTTCCTTCAACCTACGTAAATCGAGGGGTGAAATGAAAATAGTTTTCACTGATTTGTTTAAAATGATCATGAGGTATACTCGTATGAAACTTACAATAATTTGTTGGGTTATAAGCATCCGATTATACAAAAATGTCATGAGTCAATATTTCAGTTGCTTTTAACATACAAGTAAGAAATGATTACTTCAATATTTATAAGCAAAAAATGCACTATCGAAGTAACTCCCATTGTACTCAAATGTATGAAAAGTATACAAGTATTTAGTTGTAAGTAGGAGTACTGTGCAGGAAACCGCCTAGGTGGGTACCACCGCAGTCCTAGTTAGTCAGTAGCTACAGGGAGTATGAGGCTTAAGAACTGATTTCTCATGGTGACAAGTGCAATGTGATGTGACACAGTAATTTGCCTTTGAATGTTCTGTGTGATACAGCAACTGTTATGTGCAACGATTGCTACACGTACAATAAGAGGAACGATTTGTTCGTCGAAAAAAAAAATTTTTTCGTTAAAAATCTTAAACTATGGGTTTTAAGTAAATTTCTACAAATAATCAATTAGTTAAAGATTTGTCTAAAAGTACATTAAGAGAAAATCTCTCCTAAAGATAATGATCTTTGTTGATGGCAAAATAATCATTTCGAGCGCCGATTTACTGCAGTAATAACTCGTATTTTTTTATTTACAGCAACGCGATAAACAAATTTCTCGCTTACAAAGCGCGTCAAAACTAGAACCCGGTACGTGTCGATTCGCAACGAAAACAATTACGGGAACAAACGGGTCCCGTAATTTACATAGAGGGCGACGCTACGCCCCGGGGCGAGGTGCGATTAAAATCCCTAAAATACGCGTCAACGTGTTGACGTTTTGATGAGGCGAAATAAATTGTGTTGGGGCGAAAAGATGCCCTCGGGTGTGAACGTGCCTTCAAGAAATGAAGCTAATCATCGGACTCTCTTCTTTTTAGCTTAAGTTCAAGATTGCTGTACCCCTGGCACACAATTATCTTTTTGCGATCAATGAAAGATTTTGTGAGTGGATTCATTTTTACTTCAACACGGTAGGTAGTTAAATGAAGTTATAATTCGTAAAAAACGAATTAACTAAATTTCTGTCTAACTAGAATAATGTCCCCGGTCAATTTTGAACTAGAAAAAACATTAGTGCCATAATTATTTGGCAAACTCATAGTTACTCAACCCACTTAACATCGACTTCTCGTGTAGCGTGTGCAACAACGGTAGCGATGAACAGTAAGGTCTGGCGTAGACCCTAATTTTCTTCGTTTTGCAACATTGAAGTTTTGTAACAGTGTACCTTGCGTTAACCGAATATGTTAAATATATTATTTCTGTAAAAATAACGACCGCGTGACTTAGTGCTCAGAGTACCTAAGTTCTACGCCTCGGGCGAAGTGTTCGAATCCCTGCCGGAGCCAACAATTGTTGATTTTTGGGTCTGGTTGTATTGTGTATTTGAAATTTATGTCCGAAAAGCTACATTTTTTATCGAAAAAAAAAAACTAAATTTCAAACTAGGTATCAGCGTATATGTATAATTCACTTAAATGAAATAAGAGAATTTTACTACTAAATTTCTACACATACCGTCGGAAAATTTTTCGAAGCAATAACACATGCGTCTACCCAATCGGTATATTTGTAAATTCATACGCTGGCAACGAGTCGTCAGTCAGAAACAATACCGCAAGCTTCACTCGCAAAATAGAAAGCTAAAAGGACCTAAATCAAATCGTGTCGCAAGTAATGGAGCCGTCAACGCGACCGACACCTCGTCACCGGCACAAGGGTGACCGTTTAAAACTTTCCGGGAAGCAACCCAACAATACGTTGGCCTAGTTAGGACGGACAATACACTAAGGAAACGTGCATGACGCATGCACGGGTATTGAAACGAATATGAATGCATTTAAAGATAGTGTATGGACATGTAACAAAAGATTTTTGCAGGGCATATTTTGTTGCTGGTTTTTTTTAATTGGTTAAAGTTACGAGTCGAGCAAAACGTTCACCTGATGGTAAGTGAATAACAAATGCTGTGACACCCAGAATACTCCTGTGTGGCACCACACTGCGCCCGACCCCAGAGACATCAGTTCTTAAGTCTCAAATGCCCAGTGATTACACTAGCTCTCAGTGCCGTACAAACGGAAACACAGTAATGTTTTCACACTAGTATTTTACGGCATAATAACTGGCCCAGGGCTGGTACCTACTTAAGAAAATCAATTTGCAAAAGCAAATTTGGCTCATTCGCGATATCATCACTGCTATATATTTTTTTTTAAAGTAGTGATGCAATCCCTCTGGACACGAATTTTGAGACGGCGACAACTTCCATATGCTTTTGGAAGCTATCAAGAGTAGTTATAGTGCCATAATTCTACGCGCATACACAGATGCGGTTACGTGCCCTATCTACCTGCGCCTGATGCAACGCTTATGTGATAAGATTGAAGGTAGGTTGCAGTGTTAGATACACGGGGACAGTCACAACGCAACCAGACCCGAAAACGAACAATTTTTGTTTTCGCACAAATTTTGGCTCTTTCATTGCAAACCTCACGGATGTAAATAGGCTGGCAAAGCTTTCTTATACATGCAGATTTGTTTGATTTTTGTTAGAAAAAATATGTCATTAAGTTATATGTCGATAAAAAAACGTCAATGTTTCGTAATTGGTAAAAGGTATCGTTGAGGAAAAATTAATAGTATAAATTTTAGTTTTTTAGCGTGTAGCTTTTTGAATTTATACGTCAATCTGAAAAAAAAAATGTTTAATATCCTAAATCAGTCTGATAAACATTTCCCTCTCTATAGATCCTGGTCAATAATTTCTTTTGTCAGTTTTGACGTTATTATTACCATCAAACTTTCAGAACATTAAATTTCCCGCGGTTCGATCTAAATTGAGCTAAAGGTCTGATCGACACCGTACCTCCAACAAGTTGAGCCACACCGCCCAACTCTATTTACCAGGAACGAATGTTGTAGCCGCGCTCACGAGCTGTGACGGCGAGCGCTCAAGATGCGAAAGCAATTTAAGTTTAAACAATGGCTGCGGTGTGCCGCGTTATAGCAATTGTCAAAAGGGTTCATGCGACTGTGGTACTTACGTCACGGTAATTCAGCTTACTACCGCTAGCGCAATTTTGACATGTACAAATGGAAGTGTCACACGAATGCGCTACAAATTCGCTCAGTGTCAACGTAAACTGCTGTGGATATTTTTATTTACTTTAAGTATTATTATACACATAATATTTCAAAGGTTAACTGTGACATTATTTTAAATTATCCTGTTTATCCATGGATTGAACTCGCTTTCATGTAAATTTATTTATAACAATCAACCCACTAATACCCACATGATAGTCCACTTTTGGACAAAGGTTTCGGTCAATGAGGGAGAATTTGTCGTTCCCAATTTACCTTAATTGACTCTTATGGCATACACCGGATAAAATAGGGTGGCAGATTTCCCTAATATCATATTTAAAATGTGTTTTTCATAGTTGCTTTTTTTATTTTTTATCTTAACTGAATAAATTGTAAAGAGAGAGAAAAAAATAGAATTTTTGTATGTTTCTATAATTTGAAATGAATTAAATCTGAAACCAATAAATCGATTTTAAAAATTCTTTCGCCTATAGACAGCTACGTTATAAGTGACTAAAATGAGTTGTATTTCATTAAAAAAATTGACATCCCTACGAAAATTGCTATAATGTAACTCTTAAGTTCTTCAAGTAATATATTGGTATTAAAAATTTACTAATAAAAGCCATTATTTGGCGTGCGCTGCGAAACTTATAGATGATAAATAAAATACTTATGTACCCATAAATAAAACATTATTTTTGTAAAATAACCTAATCTTATCTGGCCATCTGCAGAGCCGCCAGTGAGGATAGTCGCTACAAAAATTAAAGTAGTAATTTATCTTTCTATATCTATCTACTTGTGCGAAGCCGGGGCGGATCGCTAGTTTAGTAATAACCTTAATTATAAAGATAACTTTGAAAATAACTTATCGTAGCATATTTCAAAGTCTTAGCATATTAATTATCATAATTAATTTGTTTCCAAATTTGTTAAAAGGAAAAATAAAGAACCTCACGCAAATCTTAAATAGTTTTTATTCATATAACGTGTCATTAGCAATATTCTATGGGTAAAATTGAAAGTAAGTAAGGTAGTAACTGTACGTCAGTACGTCAAAGGTGCTTTCTATCCCAGATCCTTTTCAACAATTACGAAGAAATGTAATAAAAATAATGACGGTTGGGTTGATGACATTAAGGTTGTTGAAATAAAAATACGTTACCGCATGGAGCGTAAAAAAGGCATGTAATTTGGATTCCAACAGTGGTAATTGCAATCGACTGGTTGTTTTCCATCTTACGCAATTACTTATTTACTAAATAGCTAAGGTTTAGTTTAAAATTCAATGAATAGGGTTCCGAAATCGGAAACTGCGATTCAAATATTTGGTGGTGTGCTCGCACAGCAAAAACTATGAATCAATAAGAAAAAAAAACAATGAACCAGCAGTGGGTAAACATGAACAACAATATCGCCAGGCGAACGAAAATTGATGAAAATTCATTGATCTGCTCCATTTTCTTTTGAATACTAGAGTTTGCAGACTGATAGAGGCTAGACTCCTTTAGCGATTATTTCTAGGGATACCTTGGACAGCACGACGAACTAGCATCAAGATCTGAGAAACTCAAACTTGAAGACATACTACGCCTCTATCATATATCATCACCAATGTCGTTCACATTGTGGGACTGACTTCAAGAGACGCTCATGAAGATTTAATTTCATAAGTATAATCCCGTATAATGTTATTAAACCATTCAAACGCTAAGCATGTATATAAGCAGTTGTGAAAAACTAATGGTAGATTCCACCAACTAGTTGGACCTTTTTTGAAATTATTAATTTATTTATATTTTTCATTAATTTATTATTATTTTTAAAAATTATTATATTTCAGTTTGCATTTTCAACCGCGGAACATTTTTTTTAATTAAATTCAGATAACTTGTTTAAAGTCTCCCTTTTACTATGATTAATGTACAAATGCCTGCCCATTACAATATGCAAATAAGGAGAATTGGGGCTGTGCAAATATCAAAAATATAGCTTTCAGGGGGGCAAAAGAAGCGTGGTATCGCATAACAAGCATCACCCTCGTAAATAACGAATGAATCTGTATAAAAGGAGAATCACAAAATACGTCCAATTAATTGTAAATATTTAACAAATTATGCATTGAGCAACCGTGTGGTGGTGACTTAAGAGAATCTACAGCCGCATCTCATCCTGTGAATCGTAAAAATCGACAGAGGGAAAATTAAAACCGAAATATGGGCAGCAGCATCTTCCTGGAACATCTGAATAAACAAACTGCGGTTTCCAAGCCGCCTGTCAAGCGTGGCAACTATGGCAAAATCCCCACAAAATGAAAGCTACAAACTTTTGTGACAATCTATGGCCTATGTTCAGCAGTGGACTAGTGACAGGCTGAAGTGATGTTCATGATGAACTGATTAAGTTTATGTTGAGCAAGATTTTATATGAATGTTTCATAATAATGCTACAATTTAAAAAAAAAACTTTTAACTTTATGTTTGCAACTATTGCTTTGGCAGAAAAGATTAAAATATGTCCAAAGAGATTATAGATAACAAGTTGTTTTATAGTATAACAGATAATTATTGAGAAAAAAGACATTGCCACGTATCTAATAGGATATTTCTTAACACTGCTCAACGATTAAATATCATCAGTTTAATAAATATTTAATTGATGAACAAATATTCCAATTTTAAATCTAATTATCGCCCTTGTTTGCCTTGCAAAGCAATATTTTCGTTGTATTAATGCCAACAATGTTCGATTAAAATGGAAACGAAATTAAATTCAAAACCAAGCATATATTTTGTTATTCGCTATGGTTTGTGCAGCGAAATGGAACTTTTTATCGACGCATACTCGTACATTTTATGAAAATTTTGATTGTGTTACATTTCTAGATAGCCGTTTAGATTTCCGTAATATATAGTAGATCGCTTTCCTGTGCATGGCAAGGAAAATTCTGCTTTATGACAAAGGCAGAGTGCAGTTTAAAATAAAATACTTTCCACACTTCATACTATAAAGATGATGTTTAAATTATTCTGTAAAAATCCCATTTGAATGTTTTTGAAGCGAGACTTCTTCGGCCGCAATAAAAGAAAAATTTTAAGGTCGAATATGAGTGCAATGTTTGTGTTATTTTTAATTAATTTATATTCGAGCAGTTATTTTACGGTTGGTAATACTCGTATTTCTGTTAATTCATGTTTGTTTTTATTTTAATCAAATTTCTTATACATATAGGTTTAACACATATTATATGCAAGCATTTTTAAGTCGTACCAAAATGGCGGCGACGAAGTTCGCCACCTGTCACGTTTCGTTTCACGCGAGTGTGAAAACTGGGCTACGTGAGTGGCTTCTGCCTACTACTACCTACTGTATATATGTATAATTATAACTTCTCTCAAGTTACTGAATTGAACGCCCTCTATATTTTATTACCTGTTAGACTAAAACCTTTTTTTTTTGTAAATGCTGCCCAGTACTAGGATTTCCCTCGTTTAGTGATGCGTTCTTTTCAATTGGATAAACTGGCGAGACGATCACAACGTTCACCTGAGAGTAAGTCCGATGTCTGCCCAAAACACCTCTGAGACATCAGTTTTTAAGTATGATATGCCCAGTAATAGAATAGAAGAGAATAGAATAAGTTTTTATTCAATATAGATTATTTACATAATACTTATTTTGGTAGTTATTTTTTTTAGTCATTTTTAAAATAATGTACAATAACAGCAGTATTACAAAGAAGTAGAAATGGCTTGGCGGCGATCACCTCATTCCCAGGGGTCATCATCATCTATGTATTCTTTAATATTATAATAACCCTTTTTATGGAGTCTTTGTTTAATATAAAATTTGAACTTTTTGATTGAAAGACTTTTAGCACTTTCTGGGATATTGTTGTAAAAACGTATACATTGCCCCATAAAAGAGTTACTGACTCTGTGAAGTCGGGTAACTGGCATAATTAATCAATAAATTTTGCTTCTTCCTGGTATTCACATTATGAACATCACTTTTTTAGTGAACTGGTTTATGTTCTTGTGTACATACAAAACGTTTTCAAATATATATTTAGAGGCCAAGGATAAGATATTAATTTCTTCAAATTTATCCCTAAGAGACACTTTAGAGCCAAGATTATAAATAGCTCTTACGGCCCTCTTTTGCAAAACAAAAACCACTTCTACATCAGTTGCATTTCCCCACAACAAAATACCGTAAGACATTATGCTATGAAAAGTAACTAAAATAAACCAATCTAGCAGTTTCAACGTTAGTCAAATTCCTATTTTTTTTTACAGCATAAGCTGCATTGTTTCATCAAATCAGGAAACATACCGAATGCAATACCGGAATTAAAAATGATGGCTACTTGAGGTGCAATTATACCTATAATAGACGCACTAACTTCCACGGACATATCCCATAGATCCGCGGTTCTCTTACAATCAATACTTTTGAAATTATTAAGAATGTCATTTCCATCTACCACATCGAATTTAAAATCTTTTGTACAAGAAGTTACATTTTGTTTGAGTAATGTCTCAGCGGCAGTAGGAGAAGAATTTAATGGCTTGGTTATGAAAATTGGAATATCACTAAAAAACTTTTCAAAGGCTGTAGGAACATCTTGATCAGATGTCACAGGCTTGTTGTTAAAATTAATTTTGTAATCATGGTTTCGGTCCTTGACTTTCTCGGTTTCGCTATTAATAATACTGCAAGTCATTTTTATTTTACCTGATGCTTACTTTATTTTATTGCTCAAGTGTAATGACTTGGCTTCAGAGTATACTTTTTTAAATAATTTTGAATAATTTTTAACATATTCTTTAAATGTGTTACTATGATTGTATGATCTTTCATTGTAAAGTTCATACAATCTTTGCCTTCTTCTGTGGATTCCTACTGTCGCCCATTCATTAAAAGTCTTGCGACTGTTCAAGGAGATAGTTTTAGAAGTAAAAATAGCATTAAATTCCTTGCTCAGCAGGTTAAACAATACTTCATATAAATAGTCAGTATTATTATTATAAGGAAGTAATAGTAGTTTTTTATTAACGTTACTTCTAAACTTCTCCAAACGATACTTATTTACAGGAACAAACACATTTTTTTTTTTACATAATATGTAAGGTAACGATACTAACTGTCGGGATGATCAGAACTTATTTTGAGAATTATGGATTGGTGCAAAGGCTTAACATCTGTAAAAACATTGTCTATACAAGTTGCACTAGATCCAGTAATACGTGTTGGTTCTGAAAACGTGTTAACAAAATTGAATGATTGCAACAAAGAAATAAATTTAATAGTGATGGAAGAAGCTTCTAGGAGGTAGATGTTATAGTCTCCGCATATGACAACAGGTTTGTTCTGTTTATTAAGTTTAATTAAAACTTCTTCCATATTTTTTTCAAAATCATCATATAAAGCACATGGTAACTGTAAACGCTGACAACTATGAGGTGCTCAAGCTCAACACAGGCCATTTCTATAGTTCTCTCAACAGAGAAGCTCACGATATCTTTACGTTCTTTGAATCGCAATGATTTATTTACTAGTATTAAAGAGCCACCACGTAAAGCTTTTTCTCTATTGAAAGAACTAACCACCTGGTGGTTAATAAAATTAAACATTACATTATAATCTTTTAGCCAATGTTCAGTTATACACATAATATGTATATGATTGCTATTTAAAAACAATTCAATTTCTAATTCTTTGCCCAAAATTCCCTGTATATTTTGATGCACCAGGTGTATACAATCTTTATTAGTAAGACTTTCTAAAGTGGAACAATTATTTACATATGACTTTCTTAATTTATTAATGTCAAAATTTTTCCTAGAGATTTCCTCTATTGTCTTCTTACTTAATTTAAATTATTTGGAACTGATTCCAACTTTAATGTCAAACAATGAGACTGCTCAATAAAAGCAGATGTATTTATAGCCAAATTCTTGGCTGTATTAAAAAATAAACAATAAGATAGCGCATTTGCTACCAGTCTTAATATATATTTGGATAAGTAATACCTATCATTACTCAAAATATTTCTGAATAAATTATTTATGTCAATTAAATGGAATTTGTCATTATTAGAATTACATGTCAAATTTAAATTATTGTTACATATTATATTATTCCATAATAAATTTAATTCATATCTTATATTATTTCCATGTGGCATACCTCGAATGAAAGGCAATGTAAACAAGATAATTTTGCTTACATTTATATTGTTTAAATATTCATAATACTGCAATAATTGTTTCTTGTTAACATTGCCCCTTCTATTAATAACATTAATATAGTATTAGGACAATAAGTACCTACTAAAATTTTATTTAATATGTCATTAAATGATGCTCCTGGCATGCAATAATTGGTAACTTGTTGTCCTTTTAAATAATTATTTAATAATGTTTCTATATTTTTTTCCAATTCATCACTAAAAACAATAACATTGTTCTTACTATTATTACATTTAATTTTTGTTTCAATCTTGTTCGTTATGGGACTGTCACAGAGTTCAGCTGTCAATAAAGAGTATTTATCATTTGTTACATTGTTAACACACACTGTCCCTGAAAGAACTGGTATTGATTGCGGGCACTCATATTGAGTTTTTGTCAATGACTCAAAACGGTCTTCGTTATATTTACATAAGCTAACCAGCTCATCCATGGCCAGCATGTACTCCTTAATCTCTTTTTGTGTAGATTTATATTTACTAGTCATAACATCAAGCGAACTATGTAGTAGATTGTATTTCAATATTCAGACATTCTATGTCAGCCTCATAACATGTTTTAATGTTATCCACATCAATTGAATATTGTTTTACTTTTCCAATTAAATCCTGCTTTTCTTTACATAAATTAACATAGTTTTTAGTATTAATTCTGTTTTTAATTAATTTTTGAGTTTTTTAAATAAATTTGATAATTTTTACATACTTCTTTAGATTATAATAATAATATTATAATTACACACTCTCAGTGCCCTTCAGACCAAAACAGAGTAATGTTTGCACACTACTGCTTCACAATACAATAACTAGTCCCTGGGGTGGTACCTACTTAAACGGATTCCTGCATAAGAATCTTACCACCAGTAAAATATATTGGTAATATATTTGCAAACTGATGAACCCACGCGTAATTGGTTTAGTATTATTATGCTACAGATTATGTTTATTCACCAAAGCAATTATTTCTACCCTCTTCGAAAAGTGCTGAGTGAAAATAATTGCTTCCGACGCAACTGGTGTAGGTAGAAGTCCGTTTCCGTTGAAAAGTACTGATGTGTAGATAATACCTATGTACTTTGTTACGGGTCTGTGCTTTGTGGGAATAAATTCAATGAAATGCGATTCCTTGAGATTTTTTTTCCTTTGCAGTGAAAATTTTTTAATGTTATAAATTTATGTATTATTATTAATCCAAAAGAATCAATGCAATAAAACTATCACTCCTGTTGTCTAGATCATATATACAGTCACGCCCCCAGTATAAGGGGTAGGCAGACGCCTACTATTGTAACTAGGAAGCTAACAGAAAACAAAACGCCAGTAGAACATGCAGAATTACTAAGACATTGCGTAACATCTGACTATCTATTGTGGAAGGAACAATACTACAGACAAGTAGATGGTGTGGCGATGGGATTTCCAGTATCTCCCATTGTTGCTGACATTTTCATGAAAGACTGAGGAGAAAGCACTTCTCCAGTAAATCCAAGGTTCTACAAGAGTTAAGTAGATGACACTTTCACAATTCTTCCTTCTGATAAAGTCGACCAAGTAAAGGCCACCTTAACTCTATGAATTCTAAAATACAATTCACAGCGGAGTTAGGGACAAATAACTCTTTAGCTTTTGTTTTAGTATTTAAACGGCGAATCTCACCACCATTATTCACAGTTAGCTACCGTGGGTAAATATTTGTTTCAAAGAGCACAAGGAATCTGTGACAGTAAACACCTGGCCGCCGAGCTTCAGCATGTCAAGCAAGTTTTGTAAGACAACAAGCTTCGGGTTCCGCGCCTTTGTCTCAGTGACCGAGTGAAACCGGCTACGGTCGAGCGTGTACTCACACTCTCTGACTCTCTCACATATGCTAGGACACCATATGTGACAGGAGTCAGAGACAAGATTGGCTTTATCTTGAAGCGGGCTTCCATAAGAATGTTTTTCAAGCCGCCGAAGAAGATTAGTTAGTTTTTACCATTTGTCAAGTGTACCAATCTCTCTACAAAATGCAGGAGTATACTAGCTGGATTGCAATAAGATCAGTAAAAACCCGCGAAAAAGAACATATAGCTAATGTGAAGCACCGTCGCTCCAGGAAGTCTGTAGTCTGTGACCATGTTCTGGATCATCCCAACCATTACATCAGATTTGATAAACAACAAATCCTCGAAAAAGAACACCGATTCCTAGCAAGGGTGATTCGCGAGGCTATTTAAATTAAAAAAACATCCTAATTTCAATAGAGAAGATGGTCGGGTATAACCACCGGCTTGGGATCCAATAATTAATAAAATTAAATCAAAAACCAATATGTATATATATTTTCGGTGATGTAATTGCTCTTAGCCTTGTCGGCTTTTACAGCTTCATCGGTTACTGTGCTCGCGGGCCAGGGGCCCCCAAAAACCAAGCATACCACTGCAAGACTTCAAGACACAGTTAGCTTTTGCTGCGTAGATCTGACCAAAAATAATAATTAAAAGCTGAAGGTACTCCGGGTTAACCATGACATCAGGACATCTGTCACCTCAGTCCTCCCGTGACCATGGGTGCAGTAAAGCGCTCGAAACGTCGGGTTATAAATAGTACAAAACTAAACGCGATAAAATCCGTAAAACTTGGTTTTATTTAAATGTGTAGTATTCTTGTAAATATAGGAAAAAATATTAATCAAATACATCAATAATAATTGTTAATATAAAGCATTGCCCATTATCACCAATAACAAAAAATGTACAGCTGTATTTGTTCTAAAATAGCGCAAACAAAAGAGTAGAAATTGACAACAACAATTGTCAAGACTTGCTACAAGCTTTGCACACATTCACTTTCCTTTCGCTAATGTATTTACACCGTTAATGTCGAGACGTTTAAAAACCAAAACAGTAAGACCCATTCTGATGGTTGTTGCACCAAACGCAACAAGATAAATGAAAAGTTACCTATAAACTATACAGGCCTGCTACGCTGGTCGCAAAGCATTTTCGCAATGAAGATTTCGACAAACATTGCCGTAGTCGACGCGTTTGCATTAAGTTTTATTGCTTCCTCGCTCTTGTAAATTATAGGTATAATGTACGAGAGAAAACGAGTAAAACTGAGATATTTCTGTTAGGCAACGATAAAAATGTAGCAGCTTAGTTCCCGAAGGGTTTGGGATATTTACAATTTGAACATTGTTTTATTTTTACGTTTCCGTAATCTTTATTCCGACCAATATATTTAAGTACCTTAATGTGAGCACTGCAAAGTAACTAAAACATCATATATTAATACGTCATAAAGTTTCAGCTAATCAGTTAACGGATTGTGTGCGCCTTGTTTATGGACTTATACTATTTATGAAATGCAATAATTATCGTAACTCGTAGTATAACTGTCGAAATATTCGTGGTTTTAATAGGAACATTCAGATTTCATCGAAGCTCTTTATTTATTCATTTATATATTAATATATATATGCTATAAAATCACAAAAAAGGAATAAATGAATATATTTAGAAAGACATACATTTAGTAAGGTTTACCGGTCTGTCGAATAATGTATTTATATGTTTATTGGACAAGTGGCAAAACCTGTAAAAAGTTCACCTGAAGGTAAGTGCAACGTCTGCCCATATAAATGCTATGTCACCCATAACATTTCTGTGTGGCACCACACTGTGCCCGTCACCCTGTAACATCAGTTCTTAAGTCTCATATGCCCAGTGATTACGCTAGCTCTGAGTACCCTTCCAATCGAAACACAGTAATGTTTGCACACTACTGCTTCACGGCAGAATAAGTGGCCTGGGGTGGTACTTACCATTAGAAGTCTGGTTATTGTAAATATTGCAAATTTCCTAATTCACAGATTTTGTTTATGGTTAATATTTCGTAAATGCATTTGCCTAGCAATCTACGAAATTAAAAATTAATGTGTATTAAATCAGACGGCATACAAAGCAGCCATTTTGTAACTATATAGCATGTACGGACATCATGTGAGGTACATGTCAGGGTTGACAGTAAACGAGAAATATATAAATCTGAACTACTAAGTAGTTAAGTTTTTAAACCAGTAGTTTTTGATAAGTCCTGTAACCTCATTGTGTAAGATTTATAATTTCCTTCCTATTGAAATATCAAGTAACATCCAACTAAATAAAACTAAAATTTCTATTGAGTAAGCTATAAAAATGAAGTAAAGTCATACTGGCAGACCTGTTCAGCACATTTTACCCTTTCATTTGCCAACGAAATTTTATTTATTTGTACTCATGGCGTAATCCCCTTCTTTGCTGACTAGATTTTACAACCTTTGCGTGAGGCCTGAATAATAAAAACGTAATACATTTAATAGCTCATAAAAATGTAGCTAATCTGGTCTCAGTAGAGTTGGATCATCGAAATTATTCATAAGAGATGAACTGAATTAAATTGTAAATTTGACAGGTAAACAAACGAGTTGAAATAAAATTGTATTTACTAAAGTCAAGGCTGCATGCTTTATAGTTATTGATGCTAACAAATACACTCGTATCACTTAGTTGAATCACTGTGTTACAGAAGAAATGGCTAGGCTACCGCATGTGCATTCAAATCGAAAAATGTTTGCAAACCATTGCTTAGCGGTAGAATGACCAGCACTGCAGTGGTTAACTGGCATTAGATGGATTTTTAGGAGTAATCCTGCCACCAGTAACATTTAAAATATGAAAAAGCCATGAAATGGTATTTTAGGTATGCATCTTAGAAAAAAAATATTGTTTATCTAAACACATGCAACCTAAGGTTACTTCTAATTTTTATGTCCCATCTCCGAAATGAAAATGCTTCGTTGAACATGAACCGTCACGGTATTGTTCCTTGAACGAATTTACAACGAATGCAGGCGCCATAATAATAAGCGTGGCATGGATAACAGGTTAGCAAAGATTTTAATACAACTTGAATAAATCTTTTGGTATTTAGATTGATTGACGATTGATAAAGGATTTTAACGCATTACAAATGAACTCTAATTTTGATGAAAATAATAACGGAAGATCAATGGAATATTAATTATATTTAACTTTATCGACAGTTTATTAAGAGCAAACCTGTATTGCAGCCTGTATTGTATATGTCCCTCTGCTGAACACAGCGTTCGTTTCTATTATAATTTCGGCGATGTAATTGCTGTATTAATTGGAAAAGGCTAACTTTTCCTTCGTTTCTGAGAGGGCTTCGTAGCTGGAATGAGTCCGCCACGCTGATCGAATGCGGGTTGGCAGACATCGTTTATCCTCGAAATATTTTATTTATTCCTCAGACATGCAGGTTTCCTCACGATGTTTTCCTTCACCGCTAAGCACGTGGTAAATCAGTATTTAAACATTGCTGATAAATTTTTGTGATGTCGACACCGGGGATCGGACTTGGGTCACTCTCTTACTATGAAATTTAAAGTGATCGCCCGGCCCCTGAGCTACCACAGCTGCTTATTAAGCATTTGAATAATTAGAACCTAGAAACCTAGAACTTACACCTATCTGGTTAATGATATTTATTCTCAAGAGAAATGTACATTTTACTTAACTTACTATAATTACAGATAAAATATTTAGTGAGCATGCAGATACAGCGAAGCCTTCAAAAAGGAAGAAGTATTGTGACATTGATATACATATGGTCTTATTCATAAAAAAATACTTATGACAGATTTATAATACTGAATAATTATAAAGCTAATATTAGGCCTATTAAACGTATGATAAAATTCATCTATGGGATACTTCAACTTGGTTAGGTTGACGTCCTAATCAAATCCTATCAAAATCGATCGTCCTAGTCAAAATGAGTAATCTTTTTGTAACATGGCTTTTAACCTTCTATATTTTTTAGGAATAAGACCGTTAGTTTTTATATATGAATATATTATGACTCTATTTTTTAGCGGTTATTACAAGGTCATCAACCGTTCAAGGAGGGAAGAAAACGGGAAGAAGCCGAAACATTTCTTATCCTTGAGATGACTTACTCCGATTGCAGCTAACGATGAGATATGAATAGTTTCTTATTTTTAAAAATGTCAAAAGTGTTTGACGTTTCGGTATCTATTGGTAGTTTTATTAATAAGTTTGCCCCGTCAAAGTATACTCTGTTAACCGAAATTTGTCCGTATTTTTTTAAATATAGATATTATTATCACTAGGAAGTTCGTTTTTGCCTTTACATTAATTAATATGAATTTTATATCTGTATGTATTTTACTATCTATAAGAGTTATAAGTGTTGTAGCAATAAGTTCGATGAATATTCATAAGGGCTTTCGTAAACAGTTTTGTCAGTCGGTGACAAGAAGAAGAATAATTAAATAGAAGTTTTAATATTTTATTTGACTTATTTGTAAGTATTACAATGTTGTTTTATACACACTTCCCCAAACTTCAATTAGGTAATCAAAATTTGGTTTCTATTTTTTTATTTTTTTAAAAAACCAAGCCCCAATGTAGGATTTTCTCCTGTATCGTGGGTGCGTTTTTACAAACACACATTTCACATGCACAACTCAACCAGACCCGAAAAGCAACAATTTGTGTTTTTTCACAAATGTTGCCTCCGGCTGGGAATCGAACCCAGGACCAGGGGCGCAGAAGTCAGGTACGCTAACCACTACGCCACGCGGTCGTCTTTGTTTTACTCGCATATTGTATAACGAAGCTATGTAGTGCATAGGATAGGGATAGGCATCGAACAAAACTATGTAATTAATCCGAAGAAGGGTAGTTTCCATCTTATTTCCTTATATGACCCAACCGTGTCAGAAGTTCATCTGGCACTTCTGATTTATTTCTATATTATATAATATTTAGAATACGTAAATTCTACGTCACTCTTACGTTATACATTAATCTTAAGAGATGTGTGGCTTGAAAAATGTGTAAAGCATAGTTTCAGGTCTGCAGTCTTTTCATGTAATTCGCAGCAAATGTTTCACAATTGCGGCGAATTACAGCTGTAATTACAGCCGAAATCATTTTGGAATAAGGAAAACACAAGAGATTTCTTATGTTTCGTATAAAAACTAAAAAAAAAGTTTTTTTATTTTCCACATTGTATATGCATTTGATTTGATTTTGGGCCGGATTCCGTCAAACTGTGACATGGATTTTTATTTCTAAATTTATTTGGTTAAATGTAGAATTGGTTTTGTTTCGACTCAAAATTTTAAGATTGAAATTTCCATAGTGATAGAAATCCACGGAGAAAAGGTGTTTGCTCTTAATTATTGTATTTACTTAACTATTGTCTAAAATACGTATTTGAAGTATTTTGCACCATACATTCTATGTTCAAAATAAGTTAGTACTGTTTGAAAGAAGAAAGTCGAATAATTGATTAGCATAAGTTTTGCTATTACAATAAATTAATTCTTAAACGAAAATCTATCGAACGCATATGTGACATATTTGTTAAAAAATCTGTAGACATTCAGTATTTAAATTGATTGCGCAAACTTTTTGATTAAGCGGTATATCAATTTCTTTATTAGAAGATACGTATATTTCAATTCCAATAAGAATGGTTTGAGTTCGAATCGCGAGCCCGACCTATGTTACAATTTCCATTGTTCTCTTACCTTCATATCGATCTATCAATGTTTCCGTAATCGGGCTCAGTCCTATTGAAAGATATTTCCGTAGCGTTGCAATTTTGAAGAAGTATACAGTTTGCTCTGATAACGTCCTTTCAAATACTCTTTATGAAATCAGTTTCAATTTGCTTTGCATTAGTAAAATGCAGAAGTAGAAGTATTAGCCTATAAATAAACCATAGCACGACACTGGCCTCTTTATCTAGAAAGAGTTCCGCAACGCTACCCCAGTGGAGGATTGGCGGACTTCAGTTCATGTTTCATATTTTTCTTCCTAATTAAAACGATGCGCCTACGCAAAACGAACTCATGGTATAGGATTGCGACTGTATCACTTGTGCGTTTTACAGAATACTCTATTAGAATTATCATTATGTGTACGTACATATCATTTTTGGAGTTCATAACAGTCAACTAAGAGCAATGCGATCGATTGATGGCAGCAAAGCAATCACAAATATGCCAGACCGGTGACGGGCAGCAACTCCTAAGTGCAAGGTGTCTGGTTTCGCCATAGCCAATCAAACAAATATGTCGCTAACAAACCCAGCGTGGTAATTACGGAAAAACTTTAAAATTTAGGGACGTGCTCATATCTTGTTTGGTTAAAGGCTAATGATGTTCATCCATCGCCTACATCCGCTTATTCCTATCCATCAACCTTTTTGTGCAGAGCCTGCACTTAAGCTCCTTTTCCTTAGATATCCAACCAGAATCGGCTACGACCTAGAACAAGCCACTCGAGCGGGTGCGAGGAAAGAGAGGTAAGTCTCTACACTTTTGTAACAGACTGGATTCATCATTATCACCATTTCAGCTTATCATAGTCGACTGTTAAACATAGGTCTCCTCCATAGAATTGCCACAAAACATGATCATGAGCCATCTGCATCCGTCGACTTCCTACAAAACCACTTGCCGGTACAAGGTTGTCACTGGAAACTTTATTTCCCTACGGTTATCTGTTTTACGAGATATATGGCCGGCCTTCCACCACTACTGTTTGCTTATCCTTAGGGCTATCTTCTTCTCCATGTTTGTCTTAAGATCTACCCGTTGGGCGACATTATTTACGTCATGGTACTCCAGCGATTCTGCCATTATGACGATGTCGTCGGCAAATTGTGTGTTGTTATGTATTCACCATTGATATTAATACCGTATCCTTACTCTCAGTCCAGTAGCATCAAGACAAGAGGTGAAGAGCTTTGGGATATTACATCGCGCTGTCTTAATTGTACAAGCACAGTCGATTCGGCACCACTGAATTAACTGTACCTCCGCCCAAATTTCGATGCATACAACAGTTCACATACTACAGCCATTGGCGGGATATGGTACTCTTCGGTCTTTTGTAGCAATCTGGCGAAGGGTGTGCGTATAGTATATGGTACTAAAGCCTTTTCTGAATCTGGATTGATCGAGAGACTGGATGTAGTCAAGTCTGCGTGTGAGACGATTCCTAATGACTCTCGAAAACAGCACGTATACGCGGCTCAGAAGCGATATCGGTCTATATTTCTTCAAGAGGGCGTTATCGCTTGTGGTATAAAACTAATTATTCTGTAATTTTATACTTGAAACATGCTAACATAATAAAATGGCGTATCTTCAACGTAACTACTAAATAAAATTTAAGTAATATCGTAAAGCTTCCTAAAACTCTATACGAAAACGTGACGTCAACTAAAAAAATATAGTAATACAAAAAGAGATTGGAAATTGTGTTTTTGGTTTGATAGTTTTTTGATTAATCATTATGATTGTTTCATTGGAAGTACCTGCATTTCAATCACAATACGAATACTCTAGGTTCAATCGCGAGCGCGATCAATGTTACGATCTCCAATTGTTCGACTACTTTTATTTCCTACTATCAATGTTCCAATAATCGGACTCAGTTCTATTGAAAAGTACTTTTTGAAGCGTTGCAGTTTTGAAGGAGTTTAAGCTCCATCCTGATGAATAGTATGTTCTGTTGAAAGGAGTGTACGGGTTATGGACAAATAAATAATGGCATTTCGAGTAATACATATTGATGATATGTATTACTCGAAATCTACCACCCCATCTCATCCCGTGGACTTCGAAAAGTCGACAGAGGGAAAATGAAGGAAATAGGCAGCAGTATCTTCCTGAAACATCTGATAAACTATACTGCGGTTGCCAACCCAGCGGTTGGCAGGAGCCAAGCATGGCAACTAGAACAAAATCGCCCCAAAATGAGAGCTAATTTTAACTTTTGCGGCAATCTGTGGGGGTGGCTTATGTACAATAGTGGACTAGTAATAGGCTGAAATGATGATGATGATGATATCGATGATATTAAAACTAGTAAGTACCTGGGCAGTCAAGGATCTCTCGGCATCTTTCGAGTTTTCTTATATTCATTTCTAATAATAGATATTGTATCTAAATTTCATCAAAATCGTTAGAGACATTTCAGAGAAGTCAATTATATTCAAGAGTTGTTCTGTCATGTTATATGCTGTCATGTTAACAATTTCATGTAGTGCTGATATTATTTACATGACAGCAATCTGCTGTTGTGTAGCTAATATCGATGCATAAATATTTCAGCCTACTATGTACACTAATGGTGTATTGCAGTGCAATTAGTTGTTGAGTAGCAAATATCAATTTAAATTTGTACGTTATTAAACCACAAAATATTGAAATTACTTGTTTGAAAACGAAAGCCGTTTAGATACATTTGGAAAGTAAAACATTATCTTAATATAAAATTTCATCCGAATCGTGAAAGCCGTATTTGATAAACCAATATAAACGTATATGTATATATCTCTATTAAAGAAAATATATAAGATTTGTTGTCGTAACGTATAAGATAGCTAATTATACTTTATAGTTGATGCAAGTGTGTGAATAGATTTAGTTTTTTCTTGTACGTAATCACTATTGATTTAAATTCCAGTCGTAGCCAATAATTGTGCAAAAACACTAATCGTTGGTTTTCGGTCTCGTGTCTCGTGTCTCTGACACTGCATCCTAGTCTACCACTTAGACCCGATTTCACCGATCGCTTTGGAAACCACGTTTTACTGAACTTAGTTCAAATGTATCATTTGAACTCGGTTTTCGTCTAACCGATTTCAGCGGCTCCTTTTTGATCGCGTTCAGAAAAACGAAGTTTACGTGAAATATCGTCACAATCTAAAACAAAAACTCGATGTATTTATTATTTTGCGACATCAAACAGCTTGTTTTTATTCATAAGACACGTAGGTATGAAAATAATAAACAAAACGTATTAAAAATATTTATTGTGTTTACATAGTTGTGCAATTGACAATGACAGCTCTCTAAACGCGTTTAAAGAGCTGAACGTCAAAAATTGGGCGTTCAGAATTTGAACCGCGTTTAGCTTTAATCGCGTTCAGTTGATGTTGGTGAAATTCAAACAGTAGCATTGAACTCAGTTAAACGCTTAAACTTCGTTCAGCTTGAACTGATCGCGTTTAGTTTCAACGGTGAAATCCGCCCTTACACACTTACCGCAGTGAGCGTCACATTGGGCGGCGGTAGGTAAGAATAAGTCACTACCTCATATTCTACATATCCGAGTCTTCTTCAGTACTTAATAATACGCTCGTGAATGGGGTCCGATCTCTAGTGTTTGTTATTGCAATTATTAGTGCTGATTAACCACATATTCAGCGGTAAGGAAAACGTCGTGAAGAAATCTACAGCTTTGAGAAATTTTGAAGACATGTGAAGTCCGCCGTACTGGAGTATCGTGGCTTATCGACTCCAAAGAACTTTAAAAATAAGAGGAGGCATCTGATAAGTAATGGGACTCTTATGAGCTACTACTTATTTTTTTTTTTACAATCCTATACTTCCGCTGATCTCATCAATTGGACTTTTATAAAAAATTTACGTTTCTCTCATGTGTACATTTATTTTTACTAGTAGTCGCTTCATCGTATTACGGAGCGGTTGGTACGCTGTAACATTGCTGTCATTATTTCAGTCGTTACATCATAAAGTGAAATATTTGCAATATTAAGACCATTCTTTAACATGACGATGCTTTACAAGAGACCCGTTACACTCAGGAATCCACCTATGTAGTAATAACCGCAGTACCAGTTATCCTGCCCTGAAACAGTAGTGAACAAACACTATTGTATTTCGGTCTGAAGGGTAAGTACTGATAATTGGTGTAATTTTTTTTTAAAAAAAAACGAAGCCCCACAGTAGGATTTCTCCTGTGTCGTGGGTGCGTTTTACAGACATAAATTCCACATGCACAAACACCCAGACACGGAACAACTATATGTAGGCCATACAAATATTTGTCCTGTGCCGGAATCGAACCCGCGACCCGCGGCGCAGAAGCCAAGGGCTTAGCCACTGCGCCAACCGAGCCGACACTGGTCATATGAGACTTAAGTACTGATGTGTCAGAGTGACGGCCGCGGCGTGTTGTGCGTGATGGCACACGGTGTTTGAGTGGCACAGCATTTGTTATGGGCAGACGCTTGCACTAATTATCAGGTGAACGACTTGCTTGTCCCGTCCCTTTTTCTTAATTAAAAATTGATTTTTAAGTAAACCGTCTTCAATCTAGTAGCCATTACACTACTATGCCATTCAGTTTCGCCAGTCATGATACGAGAAGCAGCAGTGTAACTCTGCTACTTTAAACAAGTGTGTGAGGCTGTTACCTTTTTCTGAGGGCGTGGTACTTCCGCGCTGAAATCGATTCAGTTACTTCACAGCTAGTAGTCAACCTCTGCGACGCTCTATCACTTACAAAAAGTAATCTCACGTGGCTAAATTTAATAACTTGAGTGTGTAAGTCCTTAACATTTACGTGAACATCTCGAGTTCAAATGACTAATACGTAGGTGGTTCCCAGACGGGGCTGTTTCAGACGACACTCAGCCTTAGTTTCAAATTCTGTTCATCAGCGGTATTGAAGCTAGTGCTACGTGTGCTGCATAATAATCTCATGGGACGTGTCACGAGCGGTCACTTAGTCGGTACATTTAGTAGTTTGAATTAAGTTGTCTATAGACTATAGAGAATAACATTTCAGTGCATACAGTGAGCATGTACTTGATGAAATTAGGACATTTGAAAGATACATTCTTAAGCACTTAAGTAATTCGCAATTTTAATTATCAATAATATATTTGTACATGAAATATTAATATTAACAATTACATAGTTCGTGAAAATTATTTGCTAAGTCTGTAACGGAATGGAACGGAATAATAATATGATTCTCCTCAAACTATTGTAAGAATACTATCTCCGACACTGCATACTGTTATTTCACTTTTAAGATAATCCTTACTGATCTTTGTAGTCTACTGATTTTTTTCCAGTCTTTTAGGCATATTATGTACGATATTTTCTTTCCCCTAATTGAGTTGAAATAAAAATTACTATGTTATTCAGTAGGTGTCTGTTAAAAAGTTGTGACAAACATTTATTATTTTAATTTATAAGAAATACATTATCAATTCGTAAATTGGTGCTTTAAATACTTTAACAAATTAGTGATACACAAAATAGTTTATATTATCATTTTTTACTTGATATTGTGTTTAATATTGTGTCATAACAAACACTGTATTTTTTTAAATAAAAAATCAAAAGTCGAAAATACACGTCATGATCATATAAATACGTAACAGTAGGAAGCGCGCCCGTAACGAATTGACTGGCGCGAGTTACCAGCATTGAACGAAAAATGTCGAAAATAAAATGCAATCGAAAATAAATCTAGTTTCGAAAATTGGTGGTGAGATGTTGAAATTTTTTAGCAATATATTATTTTTCACTTACAAACATACATAGATTCACGCCTCTTTCCCATTGTGGCTTACCTTTCGGTTCTTCCACTTTCATTATTATTTTTTTTATTTTATTTTATTATATAAAGTGACGAAACGAGCAAAACGTTCACCTGATGGTAAGTGCAACGTCCGCCCACAACAAATGCTGTGTCACCCCGAATATTTCTTTGTGATACCACACTGCGCCCGTCACCCTGAGACATCAGTTCTTAAGTCTCAAATGCCCAGCGATTACGCTAGCTCACAGTGGCCTTCAAACCGAAACACAGTAATGCTTGCACACTACTGCTTCACGGCAGAATAACTGGCCCTGGGGTAGTACCTACCTAAACAGATTCCTGCACAGGAATCCTACCACCAGTAGTTATTCCATACAAGGTCGTCGGTTGCCTTAAAACGACTTCGACCTGATCGTGATAAGTCGACCCTTACCGGCTTGCTCATTCGCACTCGCCTCATATATGTGTTACGTAGATCTTCTTTCATTCATCCTCTTTCGTTCCAAATATTTATTAATTTGTTGTTTTGTTAACGTTTAAATTGTTATTATAACCGATTTTCAGAGTTTCGGACCAGATTTAATACATAATTTTTTTTTCCATTTACATTACATTTGACACTAATAAATGATAAAAAATAATCATAGAGTAGAAGCTAGAAGCTAAAAAAACTAGACTAGAAGCTGAAAAACACGCTTAAAAAGCTGTTTATTTTGGTGAGAATACGAGGTTATCGGTTCATAACATTTGTGCAAATTTCCAATTATTTGGATGTTTGAAACTTTGAATTGAAATATTTTATTATTACATTGTTGCTTACATACATACAAAAAAGGTCAAGCTTATAAAAGTTTGTTAAAATTATTATACATTAATTAGAAATGAGTCTAACATAACGGTAGATCCCAAATAAAAATAAAATTGAGGTTTTTGTCATTGATACTTCAACCGTTATCGTTATGAGTTGATCAGCTCCATTGTTTAGGTGTCACTTAAACCTAAATCAACGTGACAGTTACTTGTACGCAAATCGTTCGAGGGTAATATTGGTTTACAATGGATCATTCATCCCTGCGCAGGCTGTTGGCACAAAGCGTCATAACGAGGCCGCGCCGGAAGCGGCCGCTGGCGCGAGCGCGGTGCCCGTCCGCACCTCACGCCACTCACGATATTTCCGTTTTAGGGTGCACATGTAGTGACAGGTGATGACGTTATTCACGCGGAAGATGTTTCGATAGGAAAATTTATATGATAATATTTACTCATACTATTGTTTCACGTAACATAATTACTCCGTATTGTGGTGGCTAAAAATATTTATTTTTCTATTGGATAAAGTGACGAGACGAGTAAAACGTTCACCTGATGGTAAGTCTGTTTATAATTGGTCGTCGCGCTTTGGAGTCTCGGTCAATCCTACGAAATGCCAAGCAATGCTCGGTGGTAGCTCAAGAATGTTAGGTAAAATTGACTTCGACGCTTTGCCTTTCGTCTATTATAATAACAATGTGATACCGTTTACTAGCTCAGTAAAGAATCTTGGGCTGATTATTGATAACAATATGAACTGGGGTGACAGGTTACCGAAATCAGCCGTAAAGTTTCAGCCAAGTTGCGATTACTCTACCGTTTAAAAAAATTTCTTCCTTTTAAGACCAAGCTCATGCTTGTGCAAACGCTTATTTTACCAATTTTTGATTATGCAGACGTGTGTTACATAGACTTGAACAATGACCTTCTTAACAAGCTAGAGCGCCTTTTCAACAACTGCATCAGATACGTTTTTGGTCTTCGAAAGTATGACCATATCTCTTATTATCGATCTCGCCTTAACTGGCTCACTATCAGACAGAGGCGTAATTCTAGAATTTTACTTGTTCTCTTCTCTATTTTAAATGATCCTACTACCCCCTCGTATCTTAAAGATAAATTTCAGTACCTTTCTTTAACCCATAATAGGGTTCTTCGTTCCTCATCTAACCTTAAGATTAGTATTTCACAACACTTCACCGGTTTCTTTGGTAACTCTTTTGTAATACAGGCTACACTCCTCTGAAACTCCTTACCCGAAGACATTAGGAAGGTTTCTAATAAGCTGACGTTCAAAAGACTTATTCGAGAACTTTTTTTAATATCATCTTTGTAAGTTTATATCAATTTTGATCTTTTCTTTCTTTCATCGGTCATTCTGTAATATGTATGTATATATCAGTTTTACATGTATGTATATTTAAGTGTATATATCTGTGTAAATATTTATGTGTAATATGATTTGAAATATTATTTTTATTGATATCTAATCAATCAATATTTTAGTACAATTAGCGTATTGTTTTTATTAGCATGAATTTAAAATGATGAATTCGTAAAGCACCTATAACAATATCTCTCTATGCCTTGGGTTGACTGGGAGAGAATGCCAAAAGGCATTAAGTCCGCCCTATGTAATCCTTTTGTTTAATTAAAATTAGGTGAATGCAATAAAGAATAAATAAATAAATAAGTGCAACGCCTGTCCATAACAAATGCTGTATCACCCAGAACACTTCTGTGTGGCACAACACTGCGCCCGTTACCTTGAGACAACAGTTCTTAGTAATAATATATCTAATAGTTCTTAGTATTAATAGCTATCAGTGCCATTAAGACCGAAACACAGTAATGTCTACACACTACTGCTTCACGGCCTGGGGTGGTACGTACCTTGACAGATTCCTTCATAAGAATCCTACCACCATTATGAAATAATTTACATAATTATTTGATTAATTTTAGTCTCAAATATGTTTTGTGATTTTAAAATAGTTGATAGCAAAGTGAGCTAACGTCATATCATAGACTTTTGAACGACGAATCATTCATTGGCTACTCGCTGTCCGCTTTGCCTGTGTTATATTTAAGTAACAATCAACATAACTTAATATTTTTCTGTATTCCGAGTGGATATATTTTGTGGATAATATATTTTTAACATATATAGTCCACAAAATATTCTAAATATATAAAAAAGAGGTAAATGCGCCTTCTTCGTCGATTTATCAATAAATTGGCTAGAGAAGCAACTAATAAAGTATAATAAACATGATTATATAAGTATATATTTATAATAAACATGATTAATGAAAAAAATTAAACGTGTGGTGGCGGCCTAAGAGAATGCGGCGGAATGGCGGACTCTTCTCACCTCCGAAGACCTGTGCTCAGTAGTAGGATCTTTAAAGTTACAAGGTGATTACGTGATGATTGCCGTGTGGTGGCTGATTAAAAGAATCTACCAGCCCATCTCATCCCGTGGGTGTCGTCAAAAGGAGATGAGCGGACAGCATCTTACTGAAATATCTGAACAAATAAACAGCGGTTACCAACCCGCCTGCCAAGCGTGGCAACTAAGGCAAAATGCCCCCAAAATGAGAGCTACTAACTTTTGTGGCCATCTATGGGGAGGCTTATGTTCAGCAGATGACTTGTGATAGGCTGAAACGAAAAAACTATCAAACATATATACATGTGTAATCCGCCCATTGTACCACTATTTATATTATCTTTAGATTTCTTTTCTTTGTGATCACATTTTGGTGTACTTTATTAAGTGTAATCTATGTATCTATTTAAATCATTGGATACAATTTATTTTCCATGAAGGTTTCAAAACTATACAAATGTAATATTTGCTCTTCAAAACACGTGAGTTATTAAGATCTAAACAAAGAATTACTGCTATGAAACATACGAGTGATTAAATATTTTTTTTCATTGGATCAGTAATTCAATTCAGAAGAGATAAACGCTAGACTGAAACTGTAGTTTATCGTTTATCGTATTAAATTACGTTTACGTAATATACGTTTTATCGTAATTCTAGATAGATATTTCCACCTCGTTCCACGGGAGTCATTAGTCGACTATCTATCTACTATCACAAAAATCTAGTGACCGGCAAATGGCGAAATCACCATCATAATTATGTCCAATTTAAATTTTCCAGATCAGTTGTGGGCTGCAGTAGTCTAAAGAACTCCAGAGATCTAGAACTGCGATCGCTAATCGCCCTGCAAAGCTTGGCGATTATGTCCACTTCCTTGGGAAAAGTGAATCAGAAAGTATATTGTTAAGGCTCTCTGTTTCTGATTGTCTGATAATAAAGGGTCAACTCGAGTCGAACATGAAGTTGATATTCATAACTTAAAATGTAGGTACAAATTGTTCGTAAAATTTTACATATTTGAACTAGGCTGTACATTATTTATTACGAATTTACTTGACGACTATGACGAAAATTAATTTTTGAAATAATGTAATTTTCTTCAATTCGAATTGAATACTGTAATTGAACACACTAATATTTTGTATTTAGTTAACCACATTATAAAAAAAAGATCTGTGTGATGCGTTAGCAAGCATGCTCTTATCATGCTGCAAAATGCCGACAGTATGTGTACATGTTGCCAATAGTGGACGCTATTCGATGACAACCAATACAAAGTATTTAGGTTACAAAGCAAACCGAAACATATATCGTCGGTTGCATCCGCTGCAAATCAGTGTGTACCTTAATTTGTCTACATGATCAAATAAAATAGGAAAACGTACTATAGATATCAGCATAGTAAGCGAATCAACTGAAATAAAACTAATACGACGTTTTTCAAAGAAATATTTTTAAATAAAAAACTGTTTCCTTAATAATTATATTTATATTTACTATATTTTATTTTACCTAAAACGGCGACAATATTGTCACAATTATAATTTAATGGTGAAAAGAATATTTAATGTCTTATAGTTTTTTATCTCTAACAAAAATATATCAAAGTTAGTGCATGAAATTCATTACAACACATAGTTTAGCATTACAAAATTTGATACCAAAGCCTTTATTAATAGCCCTATAATTAACTCTGCTAGTAATTTGCGCTCTGAAATTGGTGTCAAATAGATTAACACACGACTTAAATAGATTTACATTTTGAATGTTACGTGAAGTTCTGAAATTGTAGATGTGTAATTATAAAAAAGCCTGTTCTTTAAAAAAAAAGAAGTGCATTTTACGCAAAGAGCGTTTGAGCTCGATCTCCAGTCCAGTTACCACCATATCTGTTAAGTTTTAAGTGTTGATTTGCAACTCATATGACATGCTAGGCGATTATTCATAACATTGTCAGCCGATGCGTGTATAACAGAGTAGAAGAGCACCTACCTATACCTACCCCGTGGGAACTATTTCATTTTCCGGGATAAAACGTATCCTATGTCCGTTCTCAGCATGCAAGCCATCTCTGTGCCAAATTTCGTCAAGATCGGTTCAGCGGTTTAATCGTAAAAAGGTAACAAACAGACAGGGGGACAGAGAGAGTTACTTTCGCATTTATATGTTAGTACAATCCGTATTAAACAATGATGAAGCACCTAGTAACATATAACTGAAAGATAATGTATGTAATGGGTTTATGTATGACTTTGTTTACTATGTGTCACATATTATTCATATTTTTTTTTAATTATTGATTTGGTTTTTGATATATTAATAAATTTATTATTATGTTATTTTTGATGTATTAAACATCAAAAATAATATCATTTCATATAAATATAGCATTAAATATATGATTCATATCAATTTTTAAGCTTTTTTGCAATAGTTACAGACATTTTTTACCATCAACTAGGGTGAGTGGCCGACAGTGCCATATGGAATAAAGTCCTTTTTATTATTTGTTAACCAGCATCACACAGATTTCATCATTTCAGCCTATCACAAGTCCACTGCTGAACATAGGCCTCCCCCATAGTTAGCCACAAAAGTTTGTAGCTCTCAGTTTGGAGGGATTTTGCCATAGTTGCCACGCTTGGGAGGCGGGTTGGCAACCGCAGTTTATTTATTCAGATGATTCCAGGAAGATGCTGCTGCCCATCTCTTGATTTTTATTTTCCCTCTGTCGACTTTAACGACATGGGGTGGTAGATTCTCTTAGGCCCCCACTACACGGTTAGAACACTAGATATGATTACTCGTAACTTCGAGTATTATATTAATTATCAAATTTTATCCAGCTGATGATGAGTTGCCTAGATCGGCCAGAACGTCTCGTTCTGGCCGATATAGACAACTCACTTTTCCTCACCTTACTGTTAGATAGGTTCATTCGAAGGAAGATTCAGATACGGTGACCATCATCATCATTTCATCACAATTCCAATGCTGAAGATAGGTTTCTGCTGACCATAGATTTCCACTAAACCTAAGCCTAAGACTTTCTGCAAAACCACGCAGGTCGTCACTACATCTAGTGAGAGGTGACCCGGTTACCATTTTGCACCCAACATTTATTGATCAGATACCACTACCCAAAGCCAAATTTGATTATACAATAAATTATTTCATACAAATTCAGCTACAGATGGACACTAAAGCATGAAAGCGATCATTACACACATACATGAATTCATTAGGATGAAAATTCAAATGCGACGTGAGACCTGAAAATGAATTCATGTCAATGTCTGCCGGCGGAAATAGAACGAAGCGACCGAGTGGAAATAGGTGTAATGCTAAAAATATCATGTTATAGCGTTCAGTCATAGGAATTGCATTGCATATGATTTGAATTCGCGAAACCATATTATTCGACTTTTCTGAAATCTTAAGCGTTAATACAAAAAAAAAACATTGACAAAACAAACACTTTATAATTTGTATTGAAAGGGGTAGAAACTGAGTATTTTTTTTCCGTAGATAAAGCCGTGTGGTGGTGGCATTAGAGAATCTGTTACCTCATTACATCCCGTAGGTGTAATAAAATTTGGCTAAGGGAAATACCAGAAAATCTCCCGACCTCTATTTTATATGAAAAATAGACGAGACGAGCAAAACGTTCACCTGATGGTAACAAATGCTATCACCCAGAACATTTCTATTTGGCGACACACGGATCTCGTCCTCTTGAGAGTTTTTAGTCTCAGTATTGCCAATCCGCCTGACAAGCGTAGCCATTCAAATATTTCCATCTTGGGATAGGCCTATGTCCGCCAGGAGCGGACATTTTATAGGCTGTTAAATAAGAAGAAGGAGTATATAAAAAAATTCCACCGAATACAGAGGTAGTGCAAGTTTTTAATATTCGTTGTCGACTGCGCGGCATGGCCGTCAGTGCACCAGGCTGTTGAGTCTTGAATCTTACATTCAAAATTAAAACGATGCCAACGTTTTTCTAGGCGTGCCGTATGGCCGTGGTGGACACTGTTTTGTCATAAAATGTAAATTATTACACAATGAAAGATGAATAAAATTACTAAAATAATACCAATTTATTCAAATTGCTACGCCATACCCTTATTTGACGTTCTCGTTTGTAATTAATTATGTTTGTGTTCCTTTGTGGCATATAAGAAGGCTTACCTGAAACAAAAGAGGTAAGTAATTAGTTCGTTGTTTGGACGAGACGAAATTTAATTAATTTTATAATTTAGACTCTAGGTACGATGACATTTATCAACACAATGTTTGACCCTTTTCTATAGACGAAAGAATGAGATCATACTAATGTTCACTCCTTTCAATTATGTAAATGTGTCTCACAATTTAATTAATATAGCGTAGTTTATAAAACAAGAATAGGCGGTATAAAAATTAGAAAATGTAGAAAAACAAATAGCAATTGGGGATCGCAGGATGGAAATTTCTTGAGTAATGAGATACTTAGGCTAAAAACTGTTAATTATTCTGATAAGCGAGCAATATCTTAGATTTTAAAATTATCGTAATTATTGTAACATATTTTTCCACTACCGGCATTTTATGCATTTTATTAAACGTCACTCGGAATCGCAATACATTTCAAAAGCAAAAATATCGCACATCAGCCATTTCGCCAAATTCCTTCCAAAAAACGGAGATCGCGGGCGTTGAGCTGAGCCAATGTTCTATTTATTTCATCTCCGGGCGGATTAGGCTTTCCCACATCGAAACTCGAGGCAACAGGTGCCTCCTCCACCCTCTAGGCTTCGTACTAAGGCTACTAAACAAGCAAAACAAGACAAAATACACCCCCGGCCGCACAAACACTGTTTGTACACTCACAGGGAACGAGAAAGTGTACACAAAATTACTAAAAGAGTTATTCGGAATATCAATATTCAATATTTCGCAGTTAATCAATGGCTGGTAAAAAGACCTGACTACCATGCCACGAGTCCTGGGTTTGAACCCAGCCGGAGTCAACATTTGTGCAAAAAACACAAATTGTTGGTTTTCTGGTCTGGTTGTGATGTGATTGTCCTTGTTTCCATGTCTCTGACACTGCCTCCTAGCCTACCTCCGGTGTTACTTGATAAGCGTTACATCGGGCACGAGTAGGTTGGGGCAGGTGAGTGCCCTTGTGTTTGCGCGTACACTTGTGGCACTATAATATCTCCTTTGCAGTTGATAACTTCCGACAGTATTCGGTAGTTGTTGTCTTGATCGAAAATCGGTCTGAAGGTCACTGAGAGCTACGTGTAATCACTTGGCATATGAGACTTAAGAACTGATGTCTCAAGGTGACGGGCGCAGTGTAGTGCCACCCAGGAATGTTCCGCGTCGAGGGGCTGCGCTCCAAATCACATCCCGCCGGAGCCGATTCACCTCAAGGGCCAGTTCTAGGTCCTATTCTACAGACCCTATTTCCTAACGATATACCGCGCACCCGCGGTGTCGAACTCGGTCTTCCGAAAAAAAAAGTTAAGTAGTCTAGAAATGTATTACTTTTTTCACCTACAACCAAACTGCAGTGCCACCTTTTCTACCCTCAAGCAGAAGTGTAACATATATTAAATTTTTCACTTGTAACCTAGTGTAATTACAGGGAATATGAGACTTAAGAATTACGTGAAGAGTACAGTGCGGGGCCATAAGGGACGTTGCAATTGAATATTCTGGGTGTCATTGCGACTGTTATAAGTAGTGGTTATATTTACGATTTGAGTATAGACCTTGATTTATAAAGAAAAAAAAATTAATGGACACTAGCCTTACGATATTTTTTAGTAGTAGTCATTAAGGTATAAAAAATAAAGTAACAACAACATACTTCCTTTTGGGCCACAGATCATGGCTTGTATAAGATCTAAAGAGGACAGTAATTGACGGTACGCAATATTTAATACAACTTCGCCAAGAAGATACACATATTTTTTTTAATTTGATAAAAGTGACGGAACGAGCAAAACGTTCACCTGATGGTAAGTGCAACGTCAGCCCCTAACAAATGCTGTGTCACCCAGAACAGTGTGACACTACAATGCCCCCGTCACTCTGAGACATTAGTTCTTAAGTGTCATATGCCCAGTGATTACGCTAGCTCTTAGTGCCTTTCAAACCGAAACACAGTCATGTTTGCACATTACTGCTTCACGGCAGAATAACTGGACCCTGGGTTGGTACCTACCTAGACGGATTCCTGCATAGGAATCCTACCACCAGTAATATTGTGAACCACACTATAAAAAAATATCGTTTATTCTTTAAGTCAATATAAATTTTACCTTCTTATATTGTATCTCTCATATTTAAATAAACATTTTGGTGACGTGGCCACATAATATTTGTTAGTTTTCCGCTTTATTTTTAATAAATTTTCATTGTATCACGTTCACACTGTCCAAATTCGAAGTAACTAAAAAACAGGAGTTCAGTTGTTCTGTGTTTAAACCCTGTAATAATGTTTTTTCCTCGCTGAAAGGACTGTTTAGGGCTGAGCCCTTAGGACATTCCAAAACATCTTTGACTAAAACGAGTGGTACTTTTATCTAGGACTATTCTTACGCAATGGATTAAACTGTGAACATATAAATAAATTTGTTTTGTAACTTAAGCTGACTAAATCATAGCCATTCCAGTGTTTATTTATTTATTATATTGAGTATCATACTAAGTATGGCTTATGACATTTTAAAAGTATTTTATTGCTTAGAGGTAAAAGAAAATCGATCAAATTACGGTTTCATCCTAATGCTAGGTAGCGAATCCAATTATTTTCTTTCAACAATTTCTCCTGATCACTTTTATGACTTTTTTAAAGCGGAGTAACAACATTTAATAATACCTACCTCCATCACTGAGAGGATTTAAATAACTAGAGAAATTTTCTCTTCTCGCTAATAGATCCAACCCCACTAAATTGATTTGCTAAACTTCAAAGTATTTCTGGAGCGACTGATTTTATCCGTTTTGTTCATTTAAATGTGTCATTTTGTTTAATGAGAAGTATTAAAACGTCTTTGTGAGAATTCAGTTTTAATTATTTTTCTATATGTTAAAACGTTATTACAATCAATCAATGGTTATTCAAAAAATACACATGCCCCACTGCTCGGTTCTAATATATCTGGGTTTTCTTACGACGATTGACTTCAACGCCGATGGTAAATTAGCAATAAAAATTGAAATTAACTTCAATCAACTTAATAATAAATTTTAATAGTGCCGTCGCCAATGATATCCATCAACCCATGTCTTTCGCGTACTATAAAAGGCATCTTCCTCCTGGGATACGTACCGGTAGATAGTCGTCACTTAATATACGAAATGCAACTAGCTTTATGCTAGTATTCTGTAAGACCGCAGTCTTACATCAACGCCTCCTCAGACCGAACAGAAATACCGATAGCACAATGCACAAAACTGAAAATTAGAATGGTAAATATGACAAACTCTTCGTTAGGACGAATGTTATTAAGATACTGTTAATAGACTTATGATGTTATTTGAGAAGATATAATAATATATATAATAATATAATATAATATATATAATCCGCAAGACGGATTGACGTTCTTTGTGTGAATGAAACCAAGCGGAAAGGGTGCGACACCACCTCGCATGGACCCTACACAGCCTATTGGTCGGGGGTTACTGAAACCAGTAGAGGCTGTCAGGGCGTTGGTGTACTTCTTTCTGCTCGAATGAATGAATGTGTGACTGACTTTGATTGTGTGAGCCCTAGACTCCTCTGGGTGAGGTTGAAGGTTGGCCTTACTCGCATCTTCATATTAGGGGTTTATGCTCCACAAGATGCGAGTTGGAACCGTTCCTCAAAAGCCCAAAGTGAGAGACAGGAGTTTTGGGATAGCATGAAAGATATTTTGAATAAATGCAACGAAAATGAAAGAATCATAATCCTAGGTGATTTTAATGGGTGGGTGGGAGTGAAGCGTGATGGATATGAAAGTGTGCTGGGAAGGTTCGGCGATAACAGAGTGAATGAAAATGGAGAAAGTCTGCTTGAAGTATGTTTGGAGAGGAATCTTGTGGTAACGAACACTATGTTTGACCATAAAAAGATCCACTTGTATACTAGAGAAGAAGGAAGCCTGAGAAGTATGATTGATTTTGTAATTGTGGATGAAAGATTGAGAAAGAAAGTCCTAGACACTCGGGCATTCCGCGGTGTCGGCATTCACACAGACCACTTTCTGGTGTTGAGCCGATTAAGAGGTGTCTTTAAGAGATGGCGGCACCGTGTGCATGAACCTATTAGTGTTCTAGAACGCATAAAAGTTGAGGGTCTGCAAGAGAAAGGTGTGAGAGAAGAATTTGTAAAGAAACTTATCGAGAAGTTTGACACGTTGGATGAGGCATGTGAGGTTGAAGAATTATGGAAGCTGTTTAAGGAAGGAATCGTGGAATCTACTATTGAAGTGTGTGGTGAAAGTAAGAGAAGAAGAGGGTGTAAGTTAAGAACTGTGTGTGCAGAGGTGCAAAAGGCAATATCTAATAAAAAAAAGGCTTGGCTGGATTGGTTGGCCACAAGAGCCAATCAGAGAATAAAAAAGGCAACGAATGAAGATGTAAGCAAGGCAAGGAATGAGTATAATAGGTTAAAGGTCGTGGCAAAAGAGGTCGTGAGAAGAAAGAAAGAGAATGATAGAGATGAATTTGATAGGAGGTTATCTGATGACTTTCAACACAACATAAAGTTTTTCTGGAAGTCCATAAGAACGACCAGAGGTAAAAATACAACCTCGCAATTGGACAAAATCAGAAACCAGGATGGAAGTATTGTGAAAGGAGAGGAATGCATCCTAAAGAGATGGAAGGAATATTTTGAAAACTTATTTGAGAAAGGAATTATGCAAGTACAGGCCCCATTCGGGGACATGAATGAAGATTGCAAAGAAAGTGATATAAGCATGGAAGAGATCGTGGAAGCGTTGAATAGTATGAAATTAGGCAAGGCTGCAGGATATGACAGAATTACAGTAGAGATGCTGAAAGCTGGACAGGGCGTGGTAGCTAGTCAGCTGTACCGCCTTTTTAACCTTTGCTGGAGGAACGGCGTCGTACCAGGAGACTGGTGCAAGGCCGTCATTGTACCACTTTACAAAGGAAAAGGGTCGCAGCAAGACTGCAAAAACTACCGAGGCATTAGCTTGCTCAGCATTGTTGGCAAACTGTATGCAAAGGTGTTGATTAAGAGAGTGATGAATGATACTGAAGAGAAGATATGGGATGTACAAGCGGGATTCAGGAGAGGAATGGGATGCATGAATCAGGTCTTTTCCTTACGAAGCATAGCCGAAAAATTCTTGGCTCAAAGTCAAAAGGTCTATTGCGCATTTGTAGACTTGGAAAAGGCTTATGACAGAGTGGTGAGGAATGAACTGTGGTCGACATTGTCTATATATGGGGTGAACGGCAGCTTGATACAAGCACTGAAATCACTGTACAAGGATTCCAGTGCTTGTGTCAGGGTAAACGGGGCGTACACAGACTGGTTTAACATCGAAAAAGGTGTTAGACAGGGATGTGTGGCTTCACCGTGGCTGTTTAACCTATTTATAGACAATTGCTTGAAAGATCTTAAAGAGAGTGCATTTGGATTAAGAATGAATGATCTGACCGTCAAATGCCTCCTATACGCCGATGATCAGGTTATATTAGCATCATCGGAGGAGGAGTTGCAGGCGATGGTTAATATTATGAATGATGCTCTACAAAGCAAAGGAATGAAAATTAATGTAGATAAGACGAAAGTAATGGTTTTTGAAAGAGAAGAAAGTATGTCGGATTGCAAAGTTCTGATTGAAGGAGAAAGAGTGGAACAAGTGAAAGAGTTTGTATATTTGTTATATATGATATGTTTTTATATTGAACGAAGAGCGTTGGCAGGAAATAAATTATATGGGGCCCTGCATAACTTTATGTGCAGCCAGAATGTTTCTAAAAAGGGACGACTGGCTGTACATAGAGGAGTACTGGTCCCCACACTTATGTACGGTAGTGAATGTTGGGTCTGGCAGAAGAAGCATGAAAATAAGATTAATGCTGTTGAAATGAAAAGTTTGAGAAGTATAGCTGGAGTGACTTTGATGGACAAACTAAGAAACAACGTGATAAGAGAACGTTGCGGTGTGGTAGAAGATGTAGTGACAAAGATAGAGAAAGGGATGCTTAGATGGTTTGGACACGTAGAGAGGATGGATGAAAGAAGATTGACGAAACAGATTTATGAGGCGAGTGTGAATGGGCAAGCCGGTAAGGGTCGACGTAGGCGAACGTATTACGATCAGATCGAAATCGTTTTGAGGAAAGGCCACGTCAAAAGTACCCGCAACCGACGAGCTTGTATGAAAACACTAATGAAAGTAGAGGAAGCTAAAGATGTGTGTCAGGATCGTAGCAAGTGGAAAGATGTGGTCTCTGCCTACCCCTATGGGAAAGAGGCGTGACTCTATGTATGTATGTATGTTATTTGAATGAGATATCTGATCTGTGTGAATCCAGAGTTTTCATCGCAGATCTGGAAAGGAAGATACTTTTTATACAGTGCTCTGACAAAGAAAATACTTACTTTGTTGTTTCGTGCATACCCAGTTCGGCGTAACACTTAATTAATATCGTCTTTATTATATACTTTGTGAATAATCATCTACATTTTCATGATCAATCGGTGAGATCAAGAGCCATTAAAATCGTAACAGATAGTATTCTTCTTTCGAATCGTATCACTAATAAGGCTTGGATTTCAAAAGGGCGGAGACAACATATTGTGTTCTTTGTGAGGGTCTTTCACCATGCGCCCATTTAAGTGTGACCTCTATAACATTCGCGACGCATTCTGTAATTTTTGTCATGTTGTTGACAATGCGAAGGAAGGGAGGTTTATCGAATACTGGCTATCTCTCGGTGCGGGCTTGCCGTTTCGTTATAATTGATTTCCCTTTTTTACGGTTCGGTGAGTGCGGTTCGTCACGCGTACTGTGCTAGTCATATAAAATAGAGGGAAGATTTTTTAGAATCTTTCATGTATATTGTGTCCAAATCACGATTTAGAGCAGAATTACACATGCAAACACCAAATAACGAGAGAGCCAAAGTTTTGCAGTCATAATGTAAAAAAGAATAAATGGAATATTATTCATTGGTGGTATTATACTGTTTTAATTTCTCGTGTTTTATTTCTTATGTAATAATTACTGGAATTCCTCATGCATGTATTTAGATAAACGGAATTGGACGGAAAAAAAAGAAAGCATTGTTGAATAGATGAGATAATGAGAGAATAGACATGATCCTATATCTCTTTTCCCAATATCATCACTGGCAACATGCACCAGTTAAGTCAGAAATTATTTGATAGACGGAAATACATATCATCACTGGCAACATGCATTAATTAAGTCTTTAAATTTTGAGATACACTGGACTAGAAGATATGTTGCGGTTTACCTAACACTGCCCAGGGTAGTTAGATTCATCGATTCATCTGCTGGTGGAACTATAAAATTTAAATCCAACGTACCATACATTTCCTTATGTGACCAAATACTATAATGGGATTTAGAAACAAAGCCAAATTCAACAGCGGAACAATCCAATATCAAGCAATTGCTGATACATACATAATATACTACATATATCTCATCGGACAGAACAACAAGCGGTTATCCGAAACCCCTTTGAATAATCAACTGGATGTATGCAATCATATGCATCGGGATTATAACTGTTGGAGCGTTTAAGTTCAATTAAGATAAATCATGCTACAAATTAGTTATACCGCTGCATAGTCACTTAAATCAAATCTATCAAGCGTATAAATCGATTGTGACGAAGATGTGGCTGCTGTTGCTTGTTATTATTGAACAGGATTAGTATTTGCTCTGATTCATGTTTGAAACTATCGTAAAATTTAATCTAAAACAGTAGTATTATCGATATTTTTTTAGGTAATTGACCTGTAATATTTTTTTAATAGAATACCAGCAATGCTATTAACATTCATGTTAACTACTTCAAGTAAACTTAGAAGCTTGTATTAGATGGTTCACGACAATATGCGAATGGCGGGCTAGATACTGCCACGTCATCTTTCGCAGTCCGTGCCCTAAATCATTAAGCTTTTGGCACTTAATAATAGTAATAGTTTCTTCCCAACTCTACAATCTTCACAATAACGAAAGGAGGGCTGTATCTGAGAGTGGGATCTTTACGGGTTATTTTTACGCAATACTTATACGTATAAAATTGATTTGAAATTAATTGAATTCTAAAAATATGTATATAAACATCTATTTTTAGACTTGACAGTTTGGTAAATTATCCAATTTCTTTACAGTTGAGCAATTTATTTATATTTTTATATTTTTTTACACACACACTAGGATTTCCTTTGTGGCGTGTGTGCGTTTCATGCGCACAACACCACCAGAATACCAACCATGTAAGTAGATATTCTTTTAATCACGTCAATTATCCCGCCATATTTGTGTAAGCAAAAAGTGTATGTTATGTTTATAATTAAATTATTTAAGAACGGCAGAGACAGACCAATTCAACGAGCGGTCGAGATTAAAAATTGCCATTTTATTTATAATTTATAATCGCAATAGACCGGGCGATCGCGCGTGTTGGGTGCGTTTTATAGCCGCCAGAGGGCGCTAATGACGTCAAATAATTGGTGCTTTAAATGTAAATGATGACATACGCCGACCCCCCGAGCTTTATTAAATTTCGGCGCGGCGCCGCGGTAGACTGCGACAAGAGTCGAGAAGGCCGTATCGACGCATGCTTTTTGCAAAGCATCCGATATGGCGTCAAAAAGATGTCATATAATTATATCTATAGTAATATTATAAATATGAAAGTAACTCTCTCTTTTCCTCTCTGTTTGTTACCGTTTCACGGTTCAAGCGATTAACCGATCTCGACAACTTGACTTGACTTGGCACATGGATAGCTTGCATACTGAACACGCACATAGGATACTTTTTATCAAATAGTTCCCACAAGATATTTCAAAAACCTATTTCCACACGGACAAAGTCGTGGGCATCAGCTAGTATTAATATATAATAATACATTTGCTTATGTGTGCGACGTTATATTGTACTAATGTCTATTGAAAGATCGGTGTCTGCAAATTAATAATAATGTGTAAAAAAACTAATTTATATTAATCTTGACGTAACTTTATCTCGACTAACGTACGGAATTTATCGCATTTAATTTTAACAATTAAAAAGCTAACTTTCCAAGTTTTTTTACAGCACCCATTGTCACGGAAAAACCTAGGTGTCAGGCGTCATTATGTCATAGTTATTCCTGAATACTTTTAGCTTTTAATTATTTGTTTTGTGTTGTCGTCGTCATATCGACAGATTATAAACAGTATAAAACGAAACGTGCTTGAATCCGTAAATTGAGTTTTATTAAGTGTAATTGTCAGGTAAAAGTTACAAATATGGTTTCTATTCGTTCGCTCAAAGCGTGAAGTAACAGCGCAACGCTGCAATCGGAGTTAAATTCAAACTTCTTTATTGAATTTTGGCTTGTTTTAAGCTCTTGTGGACGACAAAATCTACACAGGTTTGAAAAACAAGAACTTCTCTGAGAATAACTGAAAAGAAACTGTAATATATAAATAATGTAATAACTTATATTAAAATATCAATAGAACGCAGCCGCCGAGTGACTGTGTTAGTTATCTATTGATTGGGCATGCATCAAAAACTCGGTAATATTCACCATTTTATATTTTGTATGCGGATCTCAGCAAATTTACTTTCTTTTTTTGTTATAATGGATTACGCAAATTAACGCCTGATTCTATTAACTAGATAATGCTTGTGCAGCTTGTATCTGTAAATACATCCACGATTACGGAGAAAACCTAGTATGGAGCAAAGCTTAAAAACTAGCGAATAAATAATCGCATGCGTTTAGAATAAATGGTAATTTCGCCACCTGTTAGGAATACATAACATTTTTATGCCATTATTTTATCGCCATCATCACAATGCGTTACTATTAAAATGACGGAAGGAAAAGAAAATTGTGTTAGAGAGCGTATCAGAAGAGTTTGTAAGAACAGCATATTTTCCCTTAAAGTTGCAAAAGTTATTAAAACTGATTTCTTATATATATATATATACAGATACAGCAATATTTATAATATATATTGGAACTATATAGAGGATAAAAGCATGACGGTCCTCTCATATTCATACGCTTATGATAAGTTTAAAAGAAAATTTGACTTTGAAAGTTTTGAACAACTACTTTACTAAATTAACAACCTTCGACTTCTCAGCTTCCTTTCTGACTTTTTCTCTCACGGGAAATCATTGTCCCTTTATTCGTACGAGTCTGACATATTGCTGTAGCTTACAAACGAAGTTTAAGTTGTAAATTTTATATGTTTGTGTCCGACCACAGAAAATGTAACATTTTTTTTTTGATAAAATTTGTATTAAAGTAAAACATCGTTAACAAAAATTGTTCCTAAAAATAAAGTGTGATTATTAAAAACTTGTGGTCACCCAATGGTCGAAATTCCACCGAATTCATTTTTTTATTGATTAAAATGTACTTGTAACACATATATAAATTTTAGCTTTCTGCACCCTTTTCTGTTTATAAACTTCAACGGTGACAAACCTCACACTTGTCTCTGCCCGCGATATGCTTATAAAGGGGTACGATGTTTTCTCTTCACGTATTTGATACATTAAATAATTTCCAACCCTGTGTAACAGTAAAAGACCATTTTAATCGTTTTGATAAACAGAAAATAACGATATTTCATGACCTCTGCATTATAAATTATTAATTACCAAGAACTCGTTAATCTACGAAGGTATATCTATCCATCTATTAGTATACCTGCGTTGGAATAGTGTTAGATAAAAAATAGTAGGAATATATATGTATAAAAATATAGCCGACATGTATCTGGCAGAGAGAATAGCACCTATCTCTTTCGTAATGAGGTGTCGTAAGAGGCAAAGAAAGGCGGAGAAATAAAAGCATATTTGTGCAGAATAACACCATAATACGCAATGTTGTCACTACAATGCGCGTAGGAACACAACGGAGAGTAAGGATTTTTTGACTCGTACCAAAGTGGCGGCGTCGTGGTTTCCTGCGACGGCGAAAAGTGGGTTACTTGAGTGGCTTTTGCCTAGCCCATATATGGAAAAAAAGGCGTGACCGTATGTATGTAAAACAATATCTCATTTTTTTCTAAAACCGATGCCACATAATATTAATTTATAAAACCAAAAGATGTTTCTAAAATAATTTAACAGATAAACAAAACCAATAAACGACCCAGACAAAGCAAGATTGTGCGAAGAGCAGTGTTCTGTTTTAATCAATGCTCTTCTGTTAAGTGATTGAACAAAGAAGTATTTATTGCCCTACGCGAACACATCAAATGCATGTTGTTAACTGGTAATTAATTAAATCTGGTAAGGATCATGGTCTTACCAAACTGTGTAAACATTATTAAATTACCAATATTTTTACAATATTTTCGGAAATATAATATATAAAAAACCGTGTGGTAGCGGCTTCAGAGAATCTACCACCACATCTCATCCCGTGGGTGTGGTAAAAGTCGACAGAAGGAAAAACGAAAACCAGGAGATGAGCAGCAGCATCTTCTTGGAACATCTGCTTATGTAAACTGCGGTTGCCATCCCGCCTGCCTAGCGTGGAAACTATGGCAGAATCCCCCCCAATGAGAGCTACTAACTTTTGTGGCAATCTTTGGGGGAGGCCTATGTTCAGAAGTGCACTTTTGATAGGCTGGAATGATGATGATGATAATGAATATATAAAATATAACTAAATAACCTAAAACACTGTAAATGAACAACCTAAACAAGTAAAGTCCTATAAATGTCCAGCTGCTGGGCACAGGTCTCCTCTCATTTTGGAGACGGAGCTGGAAAGAATCCGCCGTGCTGCTCCAATGCGGGTTGGCGGACTACACATGTCTTCGAAACATATTTTTATTTCTCAGACAGTGCAGGTTTCCTCACGATGTTTTCCTTCACCGCCGAGCAAGTGGTAAATCAGCACTTAAAATTACAATTAACAAATTTAGTGGTGCCGGCACCGGGAATCGAACCCAGGTCACTAGCGTACTATGAAATTTAAAGCAAGAGCCTAGCCCCGGAGCTACCACGGCTCTGTTTTTTTTTTATTGGATACAGTGATGGAACGAGCAAAACGTTCACCTGATCGTAAGTGCAACGTCTGCCCATAACAAAAGCTGTGTCACCTAGAAAATTTCTGTGTCACACCACACTGTGCCCATCACCCTGTGACAAGTAAGTTCTTGAGTCTCATATGCCCAGTGATTACGCTAGCTCTCAGTGCCCTTCAAACCGAAAAACAGTCAAGTTTGCACACTACTGCTTCACGACAGAATAACTGGATTCCTGCATAGGAATTCAAATAATCACGTATTTTTTATACTAACTCTAGATAATATGGTATAACGGAACGAGACCATCAAGGAGTAGGTCTTTCTGCCACATGGCCATTTTAAAGGCCAGCTTACATTATATTATTCTTATAAAATATTTTTTCTACTTCATCACTTCAGCCGAACACTAGTCTACTGCTGAACATAGGCCACCCACATAGATTGGCACAAACTTTTGTTACTATCATTTTGGAGGTATTTGCCATAGTTGCCACGCTTGGCAGACGGGTTGGCAACCGCAGTTTATTTATTCAGATGTTCCAGGAAGATGCTGCTGCCCATCTATCAGTTTTTATTTTCCCTCTGTCGACTTTTACGGCACGAACAGGATGAGATGGGGTGGTAGATTCCCTTAAGCCGCCACCTCAGGGGAAACTACTTATTTACTATCAAATATTATATACACGTAGTCAACAATACGTGTTTACTTGCAACAAAAAAGAGAATTTTGTAGTTTAATCCAAGCAATATGGGTTCAAAAATTAATATTCATCGAGTTTTAAACGGTCGAGTGTACACTACCACGGCGCTATGAGAAACTGTATTCTGATTTCACGTTTAAATTTGTTTAACTTAAAACGGTGCCTTTAAATAAATACTTCAGGATGAAAGCTAAACAGAGGCACGCGTTCGCTTTAAACAAGTAATTAAGTCACTGACGCCAAATTAATTATTACAACTAACTTCTAAGATTTGAGCGCAGTTTAAATTAAATGCAAATTTCTTGTGGCACTTGCACGGGGTAGAACTTCGCACAGCCATTCGGTTCCATTAAAACAATACGAATTTAAATCACATTCAAATTTTGGACTTCGATTAAAAGCTTTAAGAGCAACGCGTGCCTAAGTGTAAAGCAAACAGTGCTACCAGCTAACTTAAACCTGTACTGTACAGACCAGTTTCATTAGACCCCGGCGATACTTAATGAAACGCCCGCGCATATCCTTGACACTAACATAGGAGAAGGGGAGCTGCGTTCCAAATTAGAGTGGCCACATTCATGTGATCCCAATTACTATGTGTAGAGAGCCAAGCCGCTTATGCAAATGACGATTTCCCGCGGACGCATCTAATGGGCCGTAAGGGCGGGGTGGGGCGGTGCTGATGCACTTTTAGCACTGTCGTTCCCCACTCGCTATTTACTGTGCTCTAAATAAGAATTGAGTAAAGTAACCGTGTCTTGCGAACGGTTTTAGAATAAGATATGAAAGCATGAATTATGGTTATACTATAATACATGTGATTAAATCAAAACGGAAAAAGTATAAATTTTTACGAGATGGAATCGTATCTAGAAAGAGACGTTTCATAAATAAATGTAAGTTGTAATAATACAACTAGAAACATTACCAGAATTTACGATGTACCTATAAAATCCAGAGAAATAGGGGAAATGAAGTCAAATATTTTTTTTTTCTTTTTATCGTACGAAACTAAAATTTCGTTTGTCAAAACTGATCGTTTCATAACGAAGTTCCTATGTCCGTAGCAGAAACAGACGAAAATATCTCCGCTGGTGTCCTCTTTTTAAGTATTTTTTTTTCAATGTAAATGTTACAAAGAAAATCAGACAAAATATTTATTTAGCCGCACACATTTTCTCCTGTAACGTGGGTGCGTTTTACAGACATACATTTTACACAGACAAAACAACCAGACCCGAAGACCAACAATTTGAATTTTTGAACAACCAGCAGCTTAGAAATCAATACGCTAACCACTAGGCCACGCCGATAATATTAAGAAACAGTTCAAAATCAAATAAAAGTACCACCCATCGACGTTATGTATAATTTAGGTGTGACATATTTGAGATAGTTATTCCATAGACTATCGGAAGTGATGGGAAGTTATAAGATTCTCTCAGGACACATTTTCCTTAGTACACGTTTACGACATCCACGGTATGTATGTTTGGCATTCTTTTTAAAAGGAAATGCTCCACATGCTCAGCAAAATTTTATGTAATGCTATATTTTCTCAACACATAATCGGATTACAGTTTGGTGCAGTTACTAATATTAAACTTAAGGTGTCCAGCGAAGTGTTAGTGTGAAAACTTTGTGCAAACTATATACACAATACTGAATTTAAGTTATATGGAACGTATATTGGATAATCGTCAGTGTTTTAACTTCACGTCATTATATGTGTATTTTAATTGCTTTGTCGCGTTCATTAATGAGTAATTATTTTTATGAAGCCTTTAATCAAGAGTAAAATAACAAATCAAGACATTCTCTATCAGTGCTTGAAACAATAATTGATATTGGGAAGGTGATAGATCCGGACTGTAAAATTGATGGGGTACAGCTCAAGCATTCAAGATTCTCCAAATCCTCTATACGTTTTGAGGTTTATTGTTGCCATGTAAAAGTTGGCTGTCAAGTGTTTTCGGACGTTTTTAACATATTTAAAAAAAAGGGAGGATTTGGTCAAGTTCTGATGACGGAATCCATTAGAAACTCTTAAATTGAAGCTGCTACGTGCAAGTCGTTGTTTGATTAAATAATTTTATTCTTGCATTTTCAGCGGACTTTCACAGCTGGGTAATGTAATAGAGAGCATTTATTGTCTGATTTATTGACTTTCTGGTTCGATATTAGTGTTAAAGTAGATAATTTTTAACGGCTCTGTTGGCTACTGCGCCGCGGGTCGCGGGTTTGATTTCCGTGCGGGTTAAATTTGTATGGCTTACAGATAGTTGTTCCGGGTCTGGATGTTTGTGCATATGGAATTAACGTCTGAACAACGCAGTTACGACACAGGAGAAATCCTACTGTGGGGCATCGTTTTAAAAAAAATCCTAGACAGTCCTAGACAGTCTTAAAAGACAGATAATGACAGATTAGATTAAAATGTAATCATACAGATTATACTTTGATAGAGTTGACAGATGTTCGCAGCGAGGAACATGGCGGCCAACATTAATGACATGTATCATTTTCATAATATTGGGTATATTATGAAAATGATACCATGAAGTGTGATGAAATCGTTTCTTATTTTCGGGTACCAACGTAAAAGCATATTTGAACATTTACTTATGCGAGCGACTCAGACAACGTCCTTTAAATCGTGAAGTATCCATCATTACATCACCTTACGATAACCTAAAGAGTCCAAGCTCCGGCCAATGCTTATATAACTTGCGTAGTTTAAATTAAAACGTATCAATCCTATCAAAATCCACCAAGACGCTGTTATTAATATCAGCATCGTAAGTAAGTAAAGGCAGAACACACTGGTTGAAGAATTTCGTCCTTAGGCTTTGCGTTTTGGGGATGAGAATTTATTTTTATTTGGCTGCTAAGCAAAACTATTGCAATAAATTTTTAATTCCCAATTCAATTGCCACCCCTTCCGGAGCAGGTAAGTGTATATTCAAGCAAATAATTCGATCCGCCGCCCTCGTTCCCTGGGTACATTGGCTCGGCTCCCTCAAATTGATCAATTTATAACTCTAGTCCAGACTTTTATTGGCGCTTATCCCGTTTAATTGCGCTGGAATGAATTAAATCGGAAGCATGGTGTCTATTACACTTAATAATGTTCCTTATAGTGCGTGTACTTATAGGCCACTTGTAACAAATAGCCTTAAATTAATCGAAATTTCTTTGCAGTGTTTTCGATTCATCTATTTAAGATCATGTATACTTATTTTCTGCTGGTCTGTTTTCGACCACAGCAGCATCTTTCCAATAATGTCAGAAGCTATCAATAGCGCAGGAGATATTATAGTGCCACGAGTGTACGCGGAAACATACAGGCACTCACCACCTCTAACCTCGGGTAGGTTAGGATGGGTGAATGCCTCTCACCCCGCAATGAGTTCTCGCCTTGTCGTGGCAAGGCTAAGGCTTAACCGTGTCTTCAGCACCTACAGTGAAGCTAAGAAGAGTCCACGTAGTCGGCCTGTGGCATCGGGCTGGCCCGGGAGGTCGCTCCGAGTAGGCTGAATAGCAAACTCTGGATGCGAACTGGAGGGCTGCCGGTGGGAAGAGTAACGATGTGCCGGCACCGCTCACCCCACCTTCGCAGCCGAGGTGGAGTCGCAGGGGAAGAGGAGCTTAATTTTCTCCGTGACTTTCGATGGGCCACACTGTTGATGCATCAGTGTTGGGGAGAGGAGACGTAATATCGTCGCGCCGCTCTCCCTACCTTCCGCGGTCGAAATGTGGTCGGTAACAGAGACACAGACCAGATCCGGCACTGCGGCCTGGAAGGCCGAATGTTTTCACTTACGTCATCGAACCGACCGCCACTGCTAGCCCTATTAGGAATATAAATATATAGAGGGCCATGCTCCAATTTGCTAGGCGCAACAGTTACATGGAGATTCACAGTAAAGCCAGGCTAAACGATATAGCCCATAGGATCAGTGAGCTGAATGCCAATGAGCCGACCACTCACCACTCAGAAACGACAATTGTTAAGTCAATGGCCTTCAACTAGATGGGATGATGAACTGTTCAATATTGGTCTAACACTGATTGTGTCTCTTAATCTCCATTTCTTTTAGTCACATTGACTGGAACAAAGTACTGGAAACAAAGAGGTGAGTAAGTAATTTCATTTAATTTATTTGAAATTGGCTTGGGGGGAAATCATCAATATACTCTGAGTTCAAGAGCATCCTCTGGTTTATTCATATTTTTTTAATAATTCTTGGTCTTGTCGCTTTATTTATTTTAAAATATGAAAATGTTAATTAGGGTTTCTCCTTTGTAGTGGGTGCCTTTTATGTACAAAACTCTACAATCTCGGTATAACTGTCGGTAGGTCATAGAAATATTTGTTCCCTGCAAGAACAAAACCCGCAAGCATAGCTCAGAAGTGACTCTACCAAACTAGACTGCTAGCACTTCTACATGCATATAGAATCTTCGTGCACTTTCTTCTATAGGCGTATCGCGGAGCACAATATGAGTATAAAATCTTCCCATTGTGCTACATCAAGCAATAAATCACGTGTGGATTCTGTAATTAAAATATACTCTAAACAAATGCACAAGGTAATTTTACTAAAACTTAAATTAGATGCATTAAAGCATCGGAAAAGTGAATCGTTGAATCTATGAGCTACAACAGTTCAGGTCCATGTTATTTACTTAGTCAATTTTACTGTTATAAATCCATATTTAATATTATAAGCGCGAAAGTAACTCTCTCTCTTTCCTTCTGTCTGCTTGTTACCTTTTCACTATCCATTTCGACCAAGTCACGGGCATCAGCTGGTATGATAATACTTTAAAATATTACATTATTTTTTCTAATAAAAACAAGAAACAATATTTTTAAAAGCATATAGATGACCCATTATGACCGTCTTCAAAGCGGAGTTTCATGTGAACACATGAAACTCCGCTTTGGATCTCGAAAATACGTAATCTCTAAAAAGATACAAACTTTTAAGTGTGTACAATAATATTTATGAAATTTAATCATAACACTAGCCAGTGTCCAAGATACAGAGAATTTTAGTATGTAGCTACTCGTAGATGTGGTGAGTGTAAAAAAATTATAGGATTTTATTTTTATTTGAAGAAAGTGACGGAACGAGCAAATCGTTCACCGTATGTTAAGTGCAACGTCTGCTCATAACAAATGCTATGTCACCCAGAACATTTCTGTGTGACACCACACTGCGCCCGTCACCCTGAGACCTTAGTTCTTAAGTCTCATATGCCCAGTGATTACGCTAGCACTCAGTGCCCTTCAAACCGAAACATAGTAATGTTTACACACATGCAGAATAACTGGCCCCGGGGATGGTACGAGTACCTACCTAGACGGATTCCTGCATAGGAATCCCACCACCACTAAATTAATTTTACTCTGAATAAATTATACAATAGGTGTAATTCTGTTAAAGCTTCCTTACCTTAAAGCTTTACCGTACCCATATTTGTCATCAGAAATAATACCATTTTTAATCATTTATTCTTCTGATGAGATGTAAAAGGTCAAAAATTTACATTATCACTATTAACTCAAAAAATTTGTAAAGTAGTCAAAATTACAACGTTTTGTTTTACCAATTTATTTATCATTAGCTATATTAATTTAAAAAAAAATACAATGACTTAATATCGGCTCGTATAAAATTACGTATTCGTAGATAGCTGTAAGATTTCTAACGTTAAAACAATATCCCAATATTGATTCTTTCATTCGTCAAACGACTCCTCCATTTCGTTTACAAGTACATACGTTTATTTTTATTTTCCATTCTCACTGTTTTAACTTTTTTAATTTGGCTTCCTCGTTCGCCTTGCATGACCACACACCGCAACGGCTTGTGGAATAAAACTATGGTATGTAAACAACAAAACTGTACGAGAGGTTACTTTTGAAAAAAAAAAAGAATGTACAGTTAGCCGTAAACAGTTTCGCTAACATTAACGTATAATCAGTTTCGCTAACATTAGAGTATAATCAGATTTGTAATAAATAACGTTTCAATTTATACGAGTATATAGAGTATATAACGTGATTTTATGTTCTATCTTTCTCTATTCTTTATGATTACCTTATTTTATCCCAATTTTTTGTGGTTATTAAAGAACAGTGGTTACCAAAGAAGTTTCTTATTGGTGGCAGGATTCCTATGCAGTAATCCGTCTAGGTAAGTACAACTCCAGGCCAGTTATTCTGCCGTAAAGCAGTAGTTTGCAAATATTATTGTGTTTCGGTCTGAAGGACACTGAGAGCTATTGTAATGACATTCTTATGTCACTACACTTAGGAGTATGTTCCTGTATGTGAAATTTATATATGTAAAATGAGTATGATGATAATTAAATAATAATAAATTTTAAAAGGAAAGAAAATAATAATAAATAAGCGTCGTTTTTTTAAATATGTGAAAAATATATTTTGTAAGAACTAAACCATAAAATTTACTAACTAAATTTAAGTTTATATTAAAAAAAAATTCTTATGTATAATAATTATAAAAATATGAAACAAACTTCAGTAAATAAAAATTTTGTTATAAGCCACAAAAATCCAAGTAAGCATAACCTCTTTGAGAAAGATCGAGGCTCGCGTATGTATTAAATATTAAATAAAGCTCCTTCGTAAGAAAAGTAAGAAAACTGCGTCTTGCCTCTTATTTAATTAATTTCGTAACTATGCTGAGTGCTAAATAATAACATGTTTTGAAATCTTTATGAAAAACAAAATTTTATGTTTTGGTTATAATAATTAATTATCATTTATCATACAGAGAGACGTCATAAGAGAATCCATCATCCCATTGTGTATTGTGGGTGCCGTTAAAGACAACCAAAAATGTCAAACATGTTTGAAAGAGGGGCGAATCCTTCTTTCTGTCTTAAATAAGGCTTTTGACCAGCAAAGGTAGCGATGATTAATTAAGTACATACATATAGTCATGCCTTTTTCTATAAAAGGGGTAAGCAGAGGCCACTCAGGTAGCCCGCTCGGTAGAGTCCCCGCAGGAAACGAGACGTGACGGGTCGCGAACCAAGTCGCCGCCTCCTGAGCAGTATAGTGACAGCATTGCATAATATGGTATCATTATACACGATTAATCGCTGTCCGTACAATACCTTAGTCGCTTCTTACGACACCTTCGTAGGAAAGAGGTAGATGCTATTCTACTCTGCCGGACACCTATATCAATTATATAATATTTATTAACGTATAAATTAAATTAATCTCATAAATTAATTTATACGTTAATCGCGAAATCTTAGAGAGAATAAAAAGCAGAAAATTCAAATATCGAGAAAAGTAATAATTTATCCAAGACTTGTCTGCTCCGGGAGATTGATTGAAGTACGCTCTTAATTAAATTCCTTTTAAACGGAATGTCTAATTTAGTTCTTAAAATATGATTTTGTGAAATAGCTTTGCGTAAAAACAAATGAAAATTAAATTTTACACGGTGGAAAACATAATGTGGAAAACGAACTGATTTCAGCACTCCCAAAAATGTTGGTCGCACCCTTCATTGTCCAATGTAAACTAGGGTGCTTATTAGATCGAGGGAGACTTACACAGTGTGAATTCACATTAACGCGTTATACATAGTCAAGAACAATTATTTCTGTCTGTGCTCGAATCAAATTTACATACGCTGGTTAGCTACGTTAGAGGTGCGGTGTTGGCATCACCATAGTTCTTAATTACTAACCGGCTCCGGCTAGGATTCGAATCCAGGACCTGCGGAGTAGAAGTCATGTACACTGACCATTAGGCTATGCAAACGCCAATGAATACCAGCAGTGGTTTCCACTGCTGGTATTCATTGCTCCCGTCTATCTGTGATGTACAAATGTGAACTCCGATATATCTTCTTCTTCAGCCTGCAAACACTGCTTTAGATTTTTTTTAAAGAAATACCGTAATGACCACACTTGGCAGGGGAATGATAAACCGGTGACGGAGTGCTGTCCGTCCCCTGCCAGAAGAATTTCCCAGGCATCTTATGACACCCACACGGCATATATACACTATTGGTATTAATAGTACCTACTTACTATCAATACCTACTTACTACTACTGAAACGAGATACGAGTAAGATGAGCAAAACGTTCACCTGATGGAGAGTGCAACGTCCGCCCATAATAAATACTGAGTCACCCAGAACATTTCCGTGTGGCACCAAGCTGCGCCCGTCCTCACGAGACATAAGTTCTTAAGTATCATATACCTAGTGATTAGCTCTCATTGCCCTTCAGACTGAAAAACAGTAATTTTTCTTTACAGGATTCAAAGTAAAACAAAGTGTTCGCATGCAGGCTTTTCGGAGAATAAATAAATTCGAGCACCGATTACGCTGGGGAAATCTAACATCTATAAACTCCCTTACGTTTTGTTTCAATGCGTCGCCCAACGAAGTACTCACAGTTTCAAATTGACTGCGCGGACTTAGCACGAGAATTGTTATTCAATTGAGAAAACAGTTCAAAAGCAGAGCTTTAAAAACAGCTGTGAAAATGTTAAGGCGATTAGGGAACATTACACCAAAACTCTTATATAATAACGAACTTTATTACTTAAACATTTGTGCTAGAGGCATTTTTGTTTAATTTTTTATTATATTAAGTGATGAAACGAGCAAAACGTTCACCTGATGGTAAGTGCAACGTCTGCCCATAACAAAATGCAGTGTCACCCCGAAATTTCTGTGTGACACTACACTGTGCCCATCACCCTGAGACATAGGTTCTTAAGTCTCATATGCCCAGTGATTACGCTAGCTCACAGTGCCCTTACAAACCGAAACACAGTAATGTTTACACACTACTGCTTCACGATTATATATTATATCACATACCATATTGTATCATGACTGTGGCTAACCCAAGTCAAGCTTGAGCTAATATAAAGGAGTAAAATGTTAATCTCGTGTACTGTTTCAATGTCATGTTGATATCCTCCCGGCTGGTTTTTGGCAAAAGAAAAAAATTCTGGATACTGACGGAAGCTATTCGATTTTATAATGCCTCAAATGTGCACGCAAACTCAAAACCGCTGACGTCCGCAATCAGATCGGAGGCAGCTTATGATGTAGTAACAGAAAGACACAAGGGCAATTAACATCACAACCAGGCACGCAACCAATAACTTGTGTTTTTGTACAAATGTTGATTTCGGCTAGGATTTGAGCCCCAGGACCCGTGGCGTAGTGGTCCTGTATTTTCACATACTTATCATCATCATCATTTAAGTCTATCTTAGTCCACTGTTGAACATAGGCTTGCCATAAAACACGGTCTTGAGTCACCTGCATCCATCGACTTCTCGCAAATCCGTGCAAGTCGTCTCTCCATCTAGTGGGAAACTATATTTGCCGATAAGAGGTTGCCGCTCCAGAACCTTTCTTCCACAACAGGTTATCAGTTATAGAACTGAGTTATATGGCCCGGCCCATAACCATTTCAGCTTGCTAATCCTTAGGGCTATGTCGGTTATTATAGTTACAGCGTATTGCGTTGTAAAAAGATACATACGTAGGTACACAACTAGCATTGTATAAAGTTGAAAAAAAAAATACAAAGGCTTGAAAAAAATATGCTCATCTGTATTTTTTGACTGTATTAAAGGTATGTCTATAATAATTGAACATTGGCAACTCAGGATTTGCCGTATTCATTACCCTTAGCCGATGGATTCGCAATCGCATGCTAGAGATCTCGAGCTATAGAAACTGGTCATTTTAGATTTGGCATATCTGATATGATTACTACGTCTATCTGACTTCAATATTTTTCTGTATAGTGCTTTAATCGATATTGACGATACCCACGTGACTAAAATATAGGAGAATATTTAACACGACCACAAGGCAAATGTTTTGAGTAATTCCTGTAAATACAAAAATGTTTATTTATAATTAAAATAATATCCTAACATTCCACTTTTCCAATATTATTATAATGAGGTAAATATTAAATGAATTGAGGTTAATAGAACGGTAAACATTAATTTGAGTGTAGTATACGTGAAGAGAATCATTAATCCGGATTGTACTGTTAGTTGAGAACTAATAGGGTATTTTGAAATTAAAGCTATAATACTCTTATTTCCCTTCGTTCCTTTTATTAATAATAAAGATCTTTACTCACCATGGCCCACACCCCACATTTTAAACAGTAGTCACTACATTTTATTTTTCATAATAAGCGACTGACCTAAGTTCGATCGCTCGTGCCGGTGGTTATTGAAATGTATATTGTGCTCACATATAGTGTGTTCAGTGAAGTAAAACATTGTGAGGAATCTTGCATGTTTGAGGAACAAAAAAATTTGTCTAGAAATAATGAATTTCGCTAACTTGCTCTGGTATAGCGTTGCGGACTCGTCCTCTTATGCGTGGGACGATTTAATTTAATTATCCAATAAAATTAATTGGATAGAACATTTACATTTAAATCTGGAATAGAAGATTTAGTTGTCGAAGATAAAGGATTGTAATAAAGTGACAACTCTGCCGATAGGTGTCCGGCAAAGTAGAATAGTACCTACCTCTTTCCTGTCGTAAGAGGCGACTAAGATATTGTAAGGACAGCCCTTATTCGTGCAGAATAACACCATAATATGCAATGCTGTCACTGTACTGCTCGTGGTAAAGCAATGGGAAGAAATAATTTTTTACCCGTAAATGGCACCCGTCACGTCTCGTAACCCGCGAGGACAAAACGTAAATGGCTTTATTTTATAACTGATGGTCACTGTTAGCCCGAAGGCATTCTCAGCTTCGCCGAATTGAAAGGTGGTAGAGCCGCTGAGAGCGCTTAGCAGAAACCTTTATTTGTGGATGACTGGCGCAAGGGCTCCCGAGAAGGGACCGTCATCCTATTGATGCGATTGAATTATGAATCATTGGTTTGATGGATCATCTTCCTTCAAAACTGATAATTGGATACCAGCACTACACAAACAAATCATTTTTGCTTTAGCTGTAGTTTGATTGTCTTTGATGCTGCACGCGACTTTTCGTCTTCTCTTAAATACAAATAAAAAAGTGACTATTTGTAATAAAAATAACACCTTTTTACTGAATTCTTATGAAAGTATATACAGTACTTTTAACAGAAAAAACAATTTTTAAAATGTTTGTTTGTCTGTCTGTCTGTTTGGCTAATCTCCGCAACGGCTGTACCGATTTCGACGGGACTCTTATAGTTATACATATACACAAATAGATGAAATTAAAGTATCTGTTTGTAATAAAAAATAACTTCTTTTTTACTCAATGCTTATGAAAGTTAATACGGTACTTACAAGAAAAAACAATTTTTTAAATTTTTGTTTGTCTCCTGACAGTTTGTTCCGGCTAATCTCCGAAACGGCTGGGCCGATTTTGACGGAACGTTCACTGAAATATAGCTGATATTTTAGCGGATAACTTAGGCTAATTTAAATTAAAAAAAATAATTAGTGTTCTCAAAAATCCGATTGAAATAGGGAATATGTGTATCATCGATCGGCGTCGGCTTTTTATGCGGGTGAGACCGCGGGGCACAGCTAGTACCATATAAAAGTTACACCGGTTACGGAATTTGGCGACAAGAGCCAGCCTTTGTGTCTGTTCTTGATCGTTGTGTGTGTAGATGATTTATTATCATTGTTAACCAGAAGTTAACGTGTGGTGAAATCGGTCGGTCGGGACGGTATATTAATATGATCGGATTTTTTTTAGTAAATATAATATATTGATTATTATAAATATATTTTTTTTTACTGTTGGGTATAGACATAAGGTTTTATATTCTAAAGCAATTTCGGAATCACTTAGTTAAATTGCTTGTGGCGTAGTGAACTCGCTTTACCTCCATTCAATGGAAACTCAATATTCTATACAATATAATAAATAATACAGTAAATTACTGTCAAAAGCCTTATTTATATAAATAATTCCGAGTACAACGGGATTATTTATTTGACTATTATATCAGACTATAAACAGTCAAATGATGGAAATAAAAGTATCTCAATTTTAGTTTGTGGAAAATTTACCCACGTAGTTTCCGTGACCGTTTGCAGGCGAAATGGCGATCGTATTACTGGCAATACCAACGTCGATGTCCTATAACTTAGACTCTGCTAGCCTAGCCCTTTGCGTGGGTGACGTACGTTTTAAGAATTTTTGAGACCCTCAACCTGCTATAGTCCAAGAGATTTTTCTGGCACTTTCCTTTGTCGAAATTTATTCCTTTGTCGATACCCACGGGATAAGACTCGGCAAGCTGTCGGCTGTGGGAACGCAGTCAAGACGTTTATCGTGTTCCGGTTTTATGTTAAAGCTGAGTAAGTAGTCTGCAGCCCATCCACTCACAAGAGTGAAAAGACATCTTCTAGAATAAAGCGTTCATAATATTGACGCTTTTCTTTACTGTTAGCCAGGTGTATTATTTTATTATTTTTTTAATTTTATTTATTAGCTTTACAGATCAGCGCATACGGCATTATCTTACTAAAATAATAATCTTACTGTTATGATAAAGATGTAGAGTTTGTATGTTTGAACGCGCTAATCTCAATAAATCCTAATTCGATTTGGAAAATATATCACTGTTATTAACTAAATTATTAGTGGCTAATTGCTTAGCCACTGCTTATACCGAGACAAAATGTATATAAAATGCGTAAGTGTCTTTATTCTTTAAGCTTGCCGCTTGCTATTCTGGGATTATAATTTTAATGTACAGAGCACTTGAAAGTTAATTTTATTTTAGAATAGTATCAATATTTTAAAACCATTTACGAGTATGTCTAGCAATGAAAACGATTAATCATTCAAATTATTCCCGTAACTTTCCCGGGATAGTTAATTTAATACATATTATGGAAAATAATAACGGTCGAAGGCCATAAGGTTATATAGGTCTTTCACTTAGCCAACTTTTACAACACCGAGGGGATAGTAATGAAAATGGTAGATTATAACTGAGGTAAATTTCGCTTAAAATATATAAAAAATATTCAATAGTTCACGCTTGCCATTAAATGCGAACTATTACTGTATTCAACATCGACGTATTTGAACCTAGTAAATTATGCATGCGGCCACATACGTGATCGGCCCGACCCTTTACTGTCCTGTCGTGATTCGTGTGGTGATCAATAGTAATGAGTATTGAAATTACATTTTGTTGTATTAACTGACCCTTAAAATAATGAGGGGTAAAGTTGTTTGTGTGATTTAGCTTATTTGCTAACAAACGCTATTGTTATTACGTAGGATAATGTTAGTATAATATTTTGTAGCACGAACTAATTACAGGTATATCGTCTTGATTATCAATCACCACCGTTAGTTCAGTCTATCACAAGACCACCGCATTGCATAGATTGCGACAAAATACGGTCTTTCTTCCACCTGCGTCAATTTGTCCATTTTCCGCAAAACCGTGCCGGTCCTCGCTCCATGTAGTAGGATGTAGCCCTTAACTCCATTTTTATTATAGGAAAAAGTGACAAGATGAGATAACGTTCACCTAATGGTAAGTGTAACTGTCCATAACGAATCCTGTTTTACCCAAAACATTTCCGTGTGGCACCAGGTTACGCTCGTCTCCCTAGTTATTACACTGGCTCTCAGTGCACTTCAGGTCAGAACACAGTAATATTTCCATATCGTTGAGTATAAAGATCCTTATTTTCTCATACAAATATATAATTATTCTTAAAGATAAATACATTTTTCAATTTAATATGTATTTTTTTCCAGAGTTCAGATAGTAGATCACGGCATCCATTTTATAGGGAATGCAGTGGTTTATTTTGTGCAATGCACTAGTAAGTGGTATAATTTTCGCTCAAATGGGTCATCTAAAATTAGACCTAGATTCTAGAATTGTTTTTGGCTGCAATTATCATCTTTCTTGAATTTTGTGTCCAAAATAAATTAGGCACGTGTCATCAGCGTATAATGTAACGTTTCCTTTAAGTCCTATGTTAGTTATATTATTAATATAAACTAAAACAGTAATGTACCTATAATCGAACCCTGAGGAATGCCAAAAGTCATTTTTTGAGGACTACTTTCATAACCGCCTATTTTTACTATTTGATATCAATCAAATATGATTTGTAAAGTTGAAGAGCTTTTACAGTAACACCTATTTCAATTAGTTTATTTATAAGTATGGAATGGCTAACGGTTAAAAGCTTTATGTAAATCTATGAAAATACCGAGCGATATGTTTTTGTTATCAATATTAGTTTTAATTTTTGTCACCAAATCAATGCACGCAGCCAGTGTACTTGATTCAGGTCTAAAACCGTACTGTTCTTTACAAAGAAAATTTATTTCATTTAAATATTCATTTAGGCAGTTATGAAGTATCCTTTCAAATATCTTGGATATCACAGGTAACACTGACGGTAGTTACTAGGGTAGGTTTTACTGCTTGATTTATAAATTTGCGTTACTTTTGCGACTTTAAGAGTGTCCGGGAAAATGCCTTGTGAGTTTACTATAACTTGTACTCCACAAGTATTGTTATAAAATTTGTTGTTTACTAGCGAATTGATAAGCTTCCAAATATTTTTGGTGTTATTTTTACAATTAACAAAAGCCTTATAATAATATATATTTTTTTGGATACTGTATCTCCTATTTTACTTTCTTTCCGTAACAAAATCTTTCTCGAACTCTTTATTACGAGTGTTTTTTTTTATATCTCGTCCATAGCATGTTTCCATAAGGAATCGTCCACCAGTAAAGCGTTTGCCGGTACGAGGTTGCCACATGAGAACCTTTCTTACCCAATGCTTATCGCGTTTGACGTATATTCAAAAAATACAACAAAACAATTGTATTTTCTTCCCGTTGGTTGAGTGAAACTCGAAAAAGGGCAATGACAAAAATACAAAAACTGTGAATGGATGCTGCGTCAACGTCAACAGTCTACTATGCATTGCCGTGGCAAATACGGAAAATTACCTCAGCTTGGGAGAGGTTAATGTTCACCTATTAACGGTCCAAAAAATCAAAAAAATAAAAGAGTTTATCCGAATATTACATTTTTTTTTTAATTTACCACCATTATATTCGATTCATTGTTTGCTTACGTAACCAAATCTAATCTCAAAAACAATTATCTGCCTGTTAGTCTGTTTGAACGTTTATAACGAAACTTCTGAATCAATTGCTATGAAATTAACACAGATTATAAATATTATCTTCGGCACTCAGGCTTCGTTACATCTTAAAATCACAAATATTTTGTGGTACATGAATGTCCCCACCAAAGGAGAGCTACAAACTTTTGTGGCAATCTATGGGGGAGGCCTATGTTCAGCAGTGGACTATTGATAGGCTGAAACGACATGAATGTTAGTCAGCGCGAACAAAATCGTCGGCACAACTTGTTAGAATAAGAATTCATAATGAACTAGCTGATGCCCGCGACTTCGTTCGCGTGGATGTAGGTTTTTGAAATACTCTGTGAGAACAATTTGATGTTTAGGGATTAAAAGTATCCTATTTCCGTACCTAGGATGCAAGCTATCGCGGTACCAAATTTCGTCAAGATCGGTTAAGATATAGAACCGTGAAAAGTATATACTTTCATAAGCATTGAGTAAAAAAGAAGTTATATTTTATAACAAACAGATACTTTAATTTTATCTTTTTGTATAGATGTACAATACTATTATAAGAAAAGATACCAAAGATATAATAAAATACTATTTATGAGAAAAGGCAACTAGAACTTAGCATGTTCTACTGTTCAACGTTATTCTTAATTGTAATATTTATTTATTTACTAGCTCAATTTTCAAAACTGCAATTTGGTAATTTATTCTCTCCATACAGATAACAATATAAGAAGGGTTCTCAAAAACCTTGTAACCTTTCCTTCACTGATTGTATAACCGCCAAGATGACAACTATCGATGCAGAAAGAACAGCCTTTGCTGAGAAATGACCAATTGTAGTTCAAAACTACATTCAATGACTGACTATTTAAATTGGTATAGAAACTTTTTGTTAACATTGTAATACTGATTACAGCCCTATTCTTTCTTTTCGAAAAGATTTTAAAGCCGCGAAATTCAGCCAAGTTAGGTAAAGAATTCAACCAAGTTAGTTATTATGGAGATAGTGGACAAAATACATAGGGATAAAAAAAATATTTCTCCTACATGCAGGTTTTCTCCACAATGATTTATTTTATTTCACTATCGATCACGTTGTAAATCGAGACATGAAATTGCAATAAACAGTTTTAGTGGTGCCGGCACCGGAAATGGAACTCAGGTTGGCCGTATACTACAAGTATGAAATTTAATACGTGCATACAACCCCTGAGGTATCTCGGCTCTACGACTAAGTAACTAACATATCGAAACTGACGTAAGTCTTTGTTTACATACAGCACTTAAGTGACACATGTCTTCTTTCTCATAAAGTTTGAATATTTAATACAATAAAGTCGTCACGAACAGCAGTTTCGTGGGAACGTAAAAGCTGGGCCATTAAGCTGTGTTGGAAACGCCTAACTTAGACTGCACTTTCAAATGTTGACTTCCCTCTATAATTATGGTGGCGTAGACTTTATTATAAAACAAATATATTTAAATTATAGCTTTCAACGGAATAGATTGTAAATTAGTAGCATAAAAATTATTCGTTTTAATTAAATACCGTTCCAAAATTCCTAATTTTAATGCTTCGGTTGCATTTCAATTTGTAAAAAATTATTTTAAAAAAAATTATTAAAAAAAATAACCTTTTTTTATTTTAAGAAAGGTAACACGAGCTCATATGATCTTGATAGGATTTAGACATTGCAGGCATAGAAGGTCTATGGGTCACGTAATTGATATCCCAACCCCGATGACGAATCAAGATGAATAATATGCGTTATTTCCTATATCAGTTTTTGGGTTTTCGGATATCTTTACTCATTATACAAGACATAGTATTTTACGTTGAGTTACTTTATGCTGTTTTTTTATAGGAGAGGGCAAACGAGAGAGCGGCTCACCTGATTGTAAGTGATCACCGCCGCCCATAAACATCCGCAATACCAGAGAAATTCCGGGTGCGTTTCCGGGCTTTGAGAAAGGACTAGGTTCTTTTCTTGAAGTCCGGCAAGTACCTACATACAGCAATTTTTTTTGTGAGTACAAGATCCTTTCCAGTCTTTGCCGAAACATTTACATGTTATATTTAGTACATATGCAGCGTTCTTTTCCGGCTTGTTAATAATACTTTGAAGGATAAAGGTTTTTCTTTTCTTTTTTCCTTTCCTTTATAAAGTTCCGAATCATCGTAGCCATCACACTTGGCAGGCAGAGTCGGGGTTGCGGTACCAGACACTTCGCACTTAATACTACTGCTCTTTCGAGATATTTATTTCGCCACTTATGTGTAACAATGAGATATTGCAAGCATTTCTCTCAGCTACTCGTATAATACCCACAGAATGAGATGGGATGACAGATTTTTTGCGCTGCCACCACACGGCGAATATTCTCAAGGAAAGAGCCGACTCTTTACTTAAAGGCCGACCACCTACATACAGCTACCCGATGAAGCTGTAAAAAGCCAAAAATGATGTTATTGCTGTTAGTGGTGGCGGTGATCACTTACCACCAGGTGAGCTGCGTGCTCGTCTATAAAAAAGCCATCATGATCTTTGCAGACGTCAAATCTCCAACGCTTAGCGTCAAATCTCCAAAGCCTTTCTTGTAGCTTAACAACTTAGCATACTAATGGGGAACTGACTGCGAAACATGACGTCGCAGGATCGATCCAGCCATTCGACCACTGTCGTAAACCATCTCTTAGCACAAGCTTTTAAGCTTAGTTGGAGTGGTTAACAGGAATGTTAGTAATGTTATATACACATCTTTTACTCTGTTATAGCTACTATAAATTAAGCAGCTATAAGCGCACGCTTCTGGAACGCGCTTTAGCTGCTATAAAACTCTGAATACTAGACAGTTTTAGTTTTGTTTATAACGACGCGACGCACGGTTAAAGCCGCACAAAACCTATCGCTTCGACTTCCGTACAAATTGCCAGTACTGTGTGCCGGGTTAAGGCGCTGTATATTTATTACAAACAAGCACTCAACGTAACGTCGAGCGCGCAATGTAACGGGAAGAGATGGTAGAAAGAATTCTATAATACTGCAGCCAAACGATAACAAAACAGCAATGTGCTGAGAATTACTACTCGTATTTAATCAAAAAGCCGACTTCAACGCAACAGCACCAAACATGCTTATGCGAAATGCTCAAAGATTCAACCGCTGCTTGAATCGCCATCGATAAGGGTGTACTTGTGTGTCATAAATTAAAATGCCTATACTGTTACTGCGAACTAGTGAGGTGCTCACCCATCTTCACTATCCCATATCCAAAGTCGTATCCAAATTCGTGGAGTGTCAATGAAATCCGAAAACGAATAATTTGTGTTGGGTTTTGAATCTGGGATAGTGACTTCGATTCTTTCAGTGATTAGAACCTGTAAATAGAGTAGAACTTGTAACTCAATAGACGATGATTGCTTAGACGAGAAAAGAGGTCAATAGCCAGCTTGTACTGAAAACCCGGGTTATCGACCTTGTTACTGCTTACCGTCAGGTGAGATGTAGATAAATAACATCGACCCGTTTAGATTAAGAAAATATAAATAAAAATAATCGGTTTATTTAAATGTTATAATTATAAAAGTTTTTACTTTTATTTATATATTTGTAGAAAGGTTACAAAGTTTCCATTAAATTGTAAATTTACTTAATTAACGTTAATGAAGCAAAATGTCAAAAAATAAAATAACTTTTTAATTGAGGAAAACGTTGGTTTTCTGGAATTAGTAGAAAAACGCTTCATTTTCTTCAACAGATTAAAATTCAATCAAAGTACAAAGAGGTAGACCGAATTTTTTAAAGGCCCCGTGGCGAAGGATAGAAAAAGATAAGGTTTAAGATACACTGTACAGACTTTAATTCCAATCAGTTTCCAACATTTGTGTAAAAACAAAATTTGTTATTGTGCGGGTCTGGTTCAGATGTAAATTGTCCCCGTGTGTCTAACACTGCATCCTAGCATACTTCCGATTTTATCGCATGAGCATCGGACACGTTAGGAAGAGTAAGTGGATTTGTATGTATACTTTGTCACTGTTATATCTCTTTGACAGTTAATAAGTTTTGACATTATTCGGAAGTTGACGCCATGGTCAAAAATCGGCCAGGAGAACATATTTTTTTATTCCTTAAAGGGACGAAACGAACAAAGTCAAATCATTTGACTGCCACACTCATCAAAAGGTTAATGTAATTTAGCGGTAAAGTTACGCTAGACCTTAGGCTAGTTTCATTATATTATAGCATGAAAATAATCAGTAAAAAATATTCTTCAATACTCATTTTATCCTTTTGGCTGAGCTTAAACCAGAACGGTTATTACAATTTTCAATAAATTTAAATAAATGTAAATTTTGTAATATTTGAAATCGTTTTAAATTTTAAAGAAAACAGAGAGGATACCTGCGGAGTTTCTTTTGTCTGTTTTTTCCCCGTCAGAGGAACCTCATTATGAAACTTTGGCAGATTGTAAAATAAATTAACTTTGACAGATAAATTGAATAATAAATAATTTTCATTTCATTTCATTTCAAAGGTGAACTCTGAATATAAATTTTGTAGATTGCTGTTCTTTGAATCTTGATTGACTAGAATACTCTTGTTTCATTCAAAATAATCACCATGGATAGTTTCCAGAAACAGGCGTCATATATTAGAATAAGGAAGAAAAACCAAACTAATGAGTATCTGCAGCCGTAAAACTTAAAATCGTATGCAATCGGCATCGCTGTGGGGCGAAATAAGTATTGTGCTCTCGATTTTGGTTGTTGTGTAATGACTAGTAGTAACCAGTAATTTTAACACAAAATACCCGACATTTTGTGGAGTATAATATACTGCCATTGGCGACATTAGTTTCATTGTGCACAATTTTGCTAGGTTTTTAAATTTTCATGGGTGTTCGGACTTCGACGCGTTGAGCCATCCACACATCGAGCTCATACCATATAGAGAGAAAAATGTCATTAATATTGTTTGAAATCATTCCGTCAAATCACCGGATCCGCTGCTGATCTCAAATTGGCCGATTTGTAACAAATTTCTAAGGAATATTCAAAATTTAATCCAATTGGATGGAAAATGGAAATTCAAGGAGATGCGTAGACGTAACACACAGGTCAGTTGTAGGTGACGCGGTTTAGCGCGATCGAAAGTTTTTACTTATTGGTCCGATTATTTATGGTGTATATAAAGCGGTATAATACCAAAAGACTGGCTGTTTTCAACGTCTGTAACACTCCCGAAAACCAGTAACGCCAAGAAATGTAATGAGTAAAGGACCATATCATTGATGAGTCATGTTTTGAAAATTTTCCTTAAAATTATCCATAATCGCATTTATAAAAAGGTGGAAGAAAATATTTCAAACACACAGGTTTGGCTTCAGAAATGGTTTTGGAACCCGGGATGTACTTTTTGGTTACCAGGTGTTATTGCAACGTTGCTATATATCAAACGCAAGAAGTTGCAGATGGTGAACAAAGAAGTAGAGGTCCTGAAAACTGTAAAGAAACGCAAACTACAGTACCTTGGACACATAATGCGCAATGACAAATACGACCTACTCCAACTTATCACGCAGGGGAAAATCCAAGGGAATAGACCGCCCGGAAGAAGGCGTACTTCTTGGCTTAAGAATCGCCGGACATGCTTCATCCTCAGTACAAGATCACTTTTCCGAGCAGCGGTCTCGAAAATAAAAATAGACATAATGATAGCTGACCTCCGGTAGGAGATGGCACCCCACGAAGAAGCACATAAATCACTGATCAGTTTCTGAGTTGTGTCGCCCTTATTTCGGCTCTATAGGGTATGTGCTCGATGCATTGACAACACAAGAGGGTCTCAGAAGCGAATAGCTGACCAGGTGCAATTACTTTTTACCTAGCCACCCGCGACTATGCGCGAATTAATAATCCTCTTCTAGTTTTCATTATTGTATAGATTATTACAACTAATTTACAATCCACTTGATCTTTTTTTAGTAAGCTATCGAACAGTGGGGATCTTAGCAAATTAACTTTGTGTCTCTACTTAACTATCATGATGAAAGTATTATGTCCACAGCTCACTTTGACATCCTAGGGTCATCGCTGCCAGTTTTTTCGCCTACAGTTATTATGAAATTATTAATTGTTGTTAACTAACGTTATATTGAATAAATTCGTATAACAACTGATTTCCTCACCATGCTAACATCATTAAAAATATCTTCTTTTTAAAGTCACACGACAAAATAAACTTTTCTTTCTATATTTAATGATGGTGAGACATCTATGCAGGAATTTACCTACTGTAAATACCACCGCAGCGCCTGTTATTCTGCCATCTAACAGTAGTTTGCAACTGCACCGCTGTTTCGGTTTGAAGATCACTGTCACTAATATAGAGGGCCTACTGGGTCACAACACAACTGTTAAAGTGACGCACTTACAATTTGCTTCATTGCATCACTGATGAATGATGATTTTTTATTTTAATGGTGATTACATGACATGTTGCAAAACATATTTCCTGCACTAACCGCTTTACGATATGCACAGAAAAGGTCAAGTAGAATTATTTTAGCTCCAATAATAAAACGGAAAAACTCTTTCAAATCCTTTTAATGTCCGTTGACAGTTTAATTACTTTTGAATTTTATCCTTTTCCTTACTACATGGGGCGATGATGACAGATTATGGATTACCTAAACCCAATTTCTTTACCAAAGCCTTTTATTGTTTTCTCAAATTTCCGAATATGTTGGGGCGATAACCTGCACGATTTTGTGGGAAGTTGATGGAATCTATAGGGGGGTGCCTATGTTCACCGATGGACTAGTAACGGTCTTAAATGATGATCATGATAGAAAATACAACAATCGATAAATAAAGCGATATTTATCGATAGATATTAAAAATAAATCGAAATAACACCACAATTAATACAGTATTTTAGAAACTCCTGCTAACAACTTATACTCTAGTTTTGTATAATGCCATACGGAAACCAAAATATTCTCGGTTCAGATCATCTACTCTGTGCTCTACCTTACAACCTATTTTATTATTCTGCAGCACCGGTGTCTGCATCGCGACCGCCCTGTGGCCGCTTTGAGTAAGGGTTGCCCTTTTAGATTACCAGGCAATTTTGTTTTGTTTGTGATAGACGCCTTATATAATGATTTGTAAGTCATTTATTAGTTGTAACATTTTAAGAATAAAAAATTAGAACATATATTTCAGCGAAAATGGCATGGTAATGGTGGCGTAAGGTGGCGGCGTAAGAATATCTTCTGCCCCAACTAATGTGTAGTAAGACTAGACTAAAAGAAATTTCAGGACAATCTTATGGCTTCTGCCTGATGACATAAAATCCATTTCAAAAAATGCCGGTGTGATAATACACGGACATTTTGCTGGTGGTACGATTCTTATGCAGGAATCCATCTACATAGGTAGCGGGTACAGTTATTCTGCCGTGAAGCAGTAGTGTGCAAACATAACTGTGTTTCTGTTTAAAGGATACAGAGCTAGTGTAATTACTGAAAATATAGGACTTTAGAAACTGATGTCTCTCTGACACGAGTGCAGTGTGGTGCCACACAGAAATTTTCTGGAGAGTTCAGAAGGATACCGGTTGCTCGTCTCGTCCCTTTCTGTTATAAAAAGGAGCAGCTTATAAAGTGCCAGGGATCTGGTACTGAGGTTAGCAATCCACCTGCCAAGGGTGGCTATTTTGGCAGATCATCTCTTCTTGAGTGATGCCTATTTCCAGCAGTAGACTGAGGTTGATGCCAACAATAAATGGCATTATATTTTATGCATTTTTTTAAAATTTTAAACGATGTCCCGCAGTATGATTTCTCCTGTATCGCGGGTACGTTTTCAGACATATATTTCACGTGTACGACACAACCAGACCCGAAATCAACAATTTAGGTTTTTGCACAAATGCCCCGGCTGGGATTCGAACCCAGGACCAGCGGTGTAAAAGTCAGACACGCTAAGCACTAGGCCACACGGTCGTAAGCTGAAGTAGGTCAGGGGCCCGGCGCTAGCCTCAATTTCATAGTACGCGAGTGACCCGAGTTCAATCCCCGGTGCCGGCACCTCTGAAATTGTTCTAAAATTTTAAGGGCTGATTTATCACGTGCCGCTGAAAACATCGCAAGGAAACCTGTATATCTAAAGAATAAGAAATATTTCGAGGACATGAGAAGTCCGCCAACGTGCATTGGAGCAGCGTGGCGGAATCTTTTAACGGCAGCAATGGGACATTGGCTGTTACTTTTACCTTTTATATGCATTTTATAATTGCAAATTATGTTGACGCTCGCACACGTGCTTAAATACTTTGGGTATTTTCCAGAAATATGAAATGATATAATGATACAAATAATTAAATGTCTGTTTACTTATATCGAATGTTTTATTTTTGGTCTGATATTTATTATAGCTGTCATTAAAATTGAAAACATTTCCGAAATAGTTGATGCGTAGAAAGTAATTACAACGATAAATATGGAAAGGCTCTGCTTGAATCACAGGAATAAATTACTTTTTCAACGCTGATTTAATTTAATACAAAGAAAAAAGTGAGATTACCGACCCCCAGTAACACACAGTAAAAGTTACTTGCAGCAAGCAGTGTAACAAATCGAAAAGGAATGAAAGTACCTATCAATACAAGTAACTTTTGTTACGAGATCAAATACGGAATCAATAAAAAATCAAGACGCGTTCTTTAATATATAATGCTTATAAGCGAAGCTTGTAACTCTTTTATATTAGACATAGTAAGTCATGTCAATTTCTAAAATTTATCTCCAACTTGAGAGCAGCTTTGCCGGCTCGGTTGGCGCAGTGGCTTCTGCGCCGGATCGCGGGTTCGATTCCGGCATGGGGCAATTATTTTTATGACTTCCAGATAGTTTTGCAGCCCTGATGTTTGTGGATCTGGAATTTATATATGAAAAACGCACCCACGACAGGAGATATCCTAATGTGAACGTTTCTTAAAAAAAGAAAAGATTAAGAGTTCAATACGACCTATAGTATTCTAGACGAACTATAGTATGCTCTAAACAACACACCACACTCTAGCTTCTATAATAACATAGACGTGTTGTTCAGCTCGGGCTATTTTGAGTGGTAGTTTCATGCAAGATTTGTGCGTGATGCATAGTCAGTGAAAGTAAATTATGTGGAACGCTCGTGACGCACTCGATGTTATTCTATTTGAACTCGCGTTCAAGAATGAAATTTTATGACGGTTCCCATTTAACCGTCGATATTTGAGAGAATATTTTTTTCTTTTGTTTTATACACAGAGCACAGTTTTATATCTGTAGATGTAAAGTTGTTCAAAAGATTTGGGTCCTTTGTTTTTACAGTGATAACATTTAGGTTTGTTGACAGCCTCTATTGATCTACAAAAAACGTAGATAGGAATAACACGAAAATTTTTTTATTCCTCTATGTTAAATTGTACTTCTAAATTATTATTTTTTGTTTATGTTTGCCGTGGGTACGTAAGTCGACAAAGAGAATACCAAAAAAATATGTGGATTCCGGCAGATGGCGGGGTAACCTCAAAAAAAGCAGATCTAAAATATACAGTGACGTTTATGTTGCGACGTGTCTGATACTGCGATGGCCAATCAAGCGCAGTGGATATAGCGAATCCTCTTTACCAGGGATAAGAAGTCTATGTAGCTGTGGATTGTTAACGTGGTATTTTAACGGTATTTTTATACGAGTATATAGGGTGATAAACGTACCTTAAGCTAGGGATGTGCGATATACATCATTACATTAAAACACTCGATGTATAGTAACAATGAATCGAATTCAACCGATGTTTTGTTGACTATTTGATATAGTCGTTTAATCAATTTTTCATTCGATATATATATAGAATGAGTAAAGCTAATTTTACCCGTCCCAGTATTATAAATATATTCAGGCTGGTATTTATTGTAAATATCAGCCTTACAGTTATTTAAAGAATTTTTAGAGATATGTGTAGTTTTACTCCAGAACTGGGTATGCGTAAAGTTCATAAAACCAAATTTTAAAAAAATAAATAAATTTAAAAATTCATTATTTCTGTGCAATACCTTATAGAATATATGTTTATCTCCATAGACAGATGTTCCATACTTATTCATACTTTCACTTCTTATCAGGACGTATACAGCCCGGTAATAGTAAATACGAATATTGAGAGAAGTGAAGCGATCCCGCCCCATCTGTTATTTTCCCACAGCGCTTTGACAGGAAGTTTTTTAAGAAACAGAAAGAGTTTTTAGGGTTGCCAACGCGAGTTTCCCAAGTTTCAAAAGTTTCTAGGCAGCAATTTTAAAATTGATCATCTAAGTAGTCTACATCTAATCGATAGGCGTGGGATATCTTTACCTCCGGTTTTTAAAAAAACTAGGATGCATATGACATAAATCTTTCGAGTAGGAATATTCTTCAGTATTGGTAAAAATAATTAAAAACTTTTGAAAGGTATGTAGCAAATACATAACATATATATTTTTTCGTTATCCAAAAAAGGCAATGGCGTTGAGATTCTTCTAATCACCATATCTCATCTCTTAGTCAAATTTTACGTCAACTCTCCATACTCTAAAAATATAATGTCAATCACGACAGATAATAGAATAAGCATTTTATCCTGAAATCATCCTTCAGAAATAAGTAGGCGGTTATTTTGACCATTAGTTATAACACTGTAAATTCGATAATAAGGTTAAAGCATTAAATGTCATTTATACTTTGCGCAATAGCGTATAGCCTCCAACTGCCTACCAACCTAGCCGCATTCAATTTGAAGTCAACTTTTATATAATTCTCATTCTTCTTCTTCATTCTTAGAAATGGTCATGAGTATTTTATTCAAATCAGTGAAAAGATACCACAAACGTACAGAATATTCGGCCAATCTGTCCCTAGACCCCATTACAGGTAAATTATATCACAGCACAATATAACAAAGTACGCTGCGACCGCCGTACCCATCGGGACGCGGTCTCTCATTAAAGAACAATTAATGAGGGACGGAACAAAAAACCGCACGAGCCGCGCCGCCCGCGCTGTCCTAATGAATGTAGTCAATGCGTTTTATTAAAACGACCACGTGTTCTGTGGCTGTTATGATTTTTAAAACAACAACGCTAACACTTAAGTAATAGGGACGACAATTGACGGTCTTCCTTCATGGGCGACTTATATTGGAATAGATGGCGTCTTGCCCATTCATAATTCTCTTCTCCGAAAGCTGTCACTTCTTTTTTTATTAAGATGTCCTTTATAAACGAAGCTCCAGTTTTTTAGTCGCATAAAGTGGTATAATTAAAATGATATATTGACATCCACTAAGAGCGGATTTTGCTGGGGCTGGTGCTGTTTCTCTATACAGATTTTAGCATAACATTGTTTTTGTGCGAGCATGATCACTGGGGATCCGTGCATACTTGGCACGGTTTATTTCGAATCAAGAACATATCGTCTTCCGTATATTCGTAACTAGTTATTGCATATAGGGTTCTCATCATATAAATGGAGAAGCGTTATGTTTCAAGTTTATACTGGTTTTTTAGTAAGGGTGTACCTCATTCGATCAAGCCAACTCATTTAATTGAACTCAGCTAAATACTGGCATTTAGCTGGTCTGAGTTCAATAGGTTGAGAAATCCTTTAATTTAATGAAAAACAACCAGTTAACCAGTGCTACCGCGACCTATATGGTTTTGCGGGATTTCAAAGCATGCAGGTGACTTACTATCGTTTTTTGTGGCAATATATTCGGGACGCTGCTGTTCAGTTGGGACTTTTTCGTGGCGTGAAATGATGATGATAGATTTAAAGCTCTTTCTTTGAAAATGATTTAATTAAGTTATAATAGCCGTGATTGCGCCGAAGAAGTCCCCTTTACCACCATTTTTCAGACTTATTTTAAATATTTTGTCAATATTTTCTACTTCCGTTACGTGAGATATCAAGTTAATACGTCATATTGTCGCACGGGTTAGCTAGGTGGTAGGATTCCTATTCAGGAATCCGTCTAGGTAGGTACTTTGAGACTTAAGAACTGACGTTTCAGGGTGACGGGCGCAGTGTGGTGTCACACCGAAATATTCTTGGTGACACAGCCTACCTAGCAAGGCAACTATAGCAAAATCCCCCCAGACTTAGAGATCTAAGATTTTGTGGCAATCTATAAGGGAGACCTATATTCAGCAGTGTACTGGTGATAGAATGATGATGATGATATGACTATTAATTTATGAAAATATTTTTTATTGATAGAGCAGCATCGATAAAATCTTCAGTTAATAGAATCAGGCGTTACTTTGAGGAAATCCATTATAATGAAGGAAAGTATGTTACTTTGCTAAGATCCGCATGCAAAATATAAAAATGGTGTATATTGTAATACAATACAGTATTGTAGTGGTTGGTGGAGGGTACCTGGTGGCGGTGTTAGTTTGCTTGTGCACGCTACTGAGGGAGGGCGGGCGGTGCTCTTCAAAAACTAGGTAATATACACCATTTTTATATTTTGCATGCGGATCTTAGCAAAGTAACATACTTTCCTTCATTAAAATCTTTAGTGTCTAAACTACGTTTTCGTTTTAAAGATTGGATCATACATTATATCTAAAATATAACGGTAAAAATATACAAGACTTTTTTTAGTGGCTAATAAAATATGAACGTCATATCCATAATGTCCACGTGTACATTACTAATAAATATTTTGTTAATACTCGTATGACGAAAATATCTTTTATACCTATGTGGGTCCTCCCGGCCGATTAAGACAGAAAAAAGACACATTACGTCGCAAAAATAGAATTTCACCTTCATCTTCTCGAAACTGCAGCTAAAGCGATGAAAACAAATTTGCCGTTGTTATGTTACGTTTCGTATCATTTAATAAAGACTTTAAAATGTAATTGGTACTGTCCACTTTGAATAGCAACCAACAAACAGATTGACATGTTTTTCAGTAATGATTTCTTATATTTACGCGAACACTACACATTTAAATGAAACTAAGTTTACGGATTTTATCGCGTTTAATTACATGAATCCAGCGCGATTGGTCTTGAGATCTTCTAACCGGCGTATTTTATTTGCGATTTCCAGTCCGTACTGGTTCACATAATGATTTCTTATATTTACGCGAACACTACACATTTAAATGAAACTAAGAAATGAAACTAAATCCGTAAACTTAGTTTCATTTAAAAATTGACATGTTTTTGTTTAATTTGTGGGACATGGATAAGTAAAATGGCTTTGCACTAATCAGTCCCTGCTGTTAAAATCATCATAATTTTAAATTTTAATATTCTTTTACTTAACAAAACTTTTTTCTGGCAACTGGCACATTTGATACTAAAATTTGATATATTGTGAAAATAATTGAATAGTTGTGTTCAGTATGGGCTTCTAGCAATACTTCGTTAATACAAAGAGAAAATAAAATCTATGAAATGTAAAAAGTAGAACAAAGATACAGATATAACGAAGTAGTTCTAAAAAACAGTCATTATATGTAAAAAGTGTTAAATACAGTGCAAACAAATTTCTATCAAAAATTGTTTTTAACAAGAAAGACACCAAAAAGCAGTGGATGTTGCTTTAAAAAACTATAAAAAATTCAGGACACAGGAATAAATGTGAGAGGATTTATTTTTATAAAAAAGATCGTGTAGTGAAGAAATGTTTAAGCGTACACTTTTAATCGTTGCATAATTTTTTAAATTTGTTTTTTTCCTATTCCTACGCACGTTATTTCAATTTTTATTATTTCAAAAAAAAAAGTGTTGTGTAAAAGTTATATTGTTATATTGCCACAAAAAAATAAGAACGGAAAAGGAAAACAGTTTTATAAATAAGTTATAATCATTCAATATTAGTTTTGTATTGTAGGTTTAGTTTTTTTTTCTTATAAATCGAATACAAATATGTTTACCAGTACCTTAAGTTAAAAAATATATGTATTTACGTTGTATTGTACAAAAAATAAAATATTTTTCGCATGATTTATGATGTTTCGTACGACAACGTAGTGAGTGCTATGACTGTCACAGAAATTTCAGTTGCTGAATCGCTTTATTTACTGTACTAGTAAAGTGAAGACGAGTAAAATTCTCTGCTCATTACTTAGAGTATTATAATATATGTATCTTGCGCCGTTGACAACGTCTTATTGTTAACCAAACACGTTGTCGGTGATCTATAGGGTGGTAAGAATCGTCTAGAAATACATCAAATTATTAGAAGCTTTAAATTCGTCAAGTATAATATAATATTTTTTATATTTTACTTTTCTTTATTAGTTTTTTTTTAATTTTTGAGTATTTGTTAGTGTTACATAATTAAATACTATGTATCAAATGTATAAATGTAAATGTCAGAAAAAATACCTTTGTCTTTTTGTCTTCTTGCCCTTGTCTTTGTGTCTATATTTAATAAAACAAAATTTCAATTTAAACATTTATTTAACATCGATAGAATACACATACATTCAAAATGTAATTCTGGAAGATGAATGAGAAAGCCAATGGGTAGCATAAAGAAAACTTCAAAGTTCAATAAGTAATAATATTTATATGAGTATCTTGATTCGAAATTTCTAGGAAAGTCGGCAAGCATTTGTCAGATTTATATTTTAGAAGACTTTCCTATGTCAAACATTAAAGTTTAGGTAGGAATGAAACTTATTCAATTACAGTAAAAAGTTATCTATTAGGTTCATAAAGCACGGATTATTACTTTAGAAATATATATATAAATAAATGACATACCACTATGATGAACAGTAAACCTATCAGTAACGAAACAAAACAAAATTTCAGTTTTTCGCTGAAAATTATAATATTATAGCTAATGGAAGCATTCTCGTATTTAACACTCTTAATTTTTTATAGAGCGCTTCGTAAACAGACCACATGACTAATATAACATTTATTTAAATAAATTGTTTTTAGTTTAGTTTTGTATTTGATACTTTTTTAAGTAAAATATTTACTTAGTAGTCCGTTCCCGGCAAATATTTAATTAAATCATAAAATCATAATAATATCTATATTCAAAGTATAAGGAATGTGTAATAAGCAAATATAACACTACGAACAGCATTTCGATATGAACTGTATTTCTTTGACTTTACTGTGTAAATTACAAATTTTGTTAATCCGCTGTGCAATAGCCCGGAGGACTTACCATTGGAAATCTGCGTAAAATCAGCCATGATCGAATTAGAACGCGTTACATCGCAGCCATTGATGCACCTAACAGTGAAATATCGCAACGTATCGCCACCGTGCAACGGTACTCTACTTACAATATTAAATGAAAAACACAACACTAAACTGACACGATAACACGCGGAAAGCTTTTCGTAGGCAGTTATGCTACGTCCTTCCGAGCCGAGTGCTACGGCGTTACTGCCGCCCGCCTAACGCGTGCCCCCGCCCGCCCTTATAGGGCCTTTCTTTGTTTCGCATCCCCTCCGCGTGGTACATATTTTAATCTCGTTCGCCGCGATCGCGCGTTTGTCAATTGACTTGATTCTGAGACGTGAAGGCGATAATTGGTAGTCGGTGCGATAGCTTCTCGTTTTAGTGAAGTATATTACGCAGAGGAGTTCTTCCGTTAATTGATTTAATTGTACAGCTTTCACTCTGATTAACTTGTTATGGAATAGATAAAGAATAGGAAATAGTCATCAAAAAGAAATTTATACATAGAAATATATAGGTATATACTTCAGCAGTCATGAGTAATTACAAATCCATCAGGTGAACATTTTGCTCGTCTCGTCACTTTATCAAATAAAAAAAATACTAGAGTTTACTAGAAAGTTTGACTATTTAATGAATTACAAGAAAAAAAAATGTTTAAGTGGTATTTATATTTATTTAGTGTAGATGTACACCTACTATACTAATAAGCATTTCTCGACGGTAACCGCGTGGCCTAGTTGTCAGAGTACCTGACTACTACGCCGCCGGTCCTGAGTTCGAAACCTGAGTAGCCAACATTGTGCGAAAAGTCAAATTGTTGATTTCCGGGTCTGGTCGTGTTGTGCATGTGAAATGTATGTCTGTAAAACGCAACTATGATTCAAGAGAAATCCTACGGTGCGGCCCTCATTTTTTTTTGAAGAAAAAAACCTTTTTAGTAATCTTTATTGATCTGTTTGTTTATTTACTAGCATCACATTTGAGACAGAGTAAAGTCCAAGAACTGGATACTTGTCATATTGCTTAAAACAGGATAGGACAGTTATACTGTATATGAATAATAACTATCAGACCGGTGGTAGGATTCCTGTGCAGGAATCAGTCTAGGTAGGTACCACACCAGGGCCGGTGTTCTGCCGTGAAGCAGTAGTGTGCAAACATAACTGTTTGAAGGGCACTGTTAGCTAGTGTAATCAATAGGCATATGAAACTTAAGAAATGATGTCATGTTCAGGCTCACTCAGTCATGTTCTGGATGACACAGCATTTGCTGTGGGCAGACGTTGCACTTACCATCAGGTGAACGCTTTTCTCGTTTCATCACTTTATACAATAAAAAGAAAAAAATTATATGTTCATGACCCCTGAATTGCCCCGGTCCTTAAAACGTAACTCTCGGTACAAAGGTACCTAGGAATGAAAGCTACTACTTACGCTAATAATAAAAAAATAAAGTTTCAAGCTTTATGCTTTTGCCTCACAATAGATAAATAGACAATATTTATTTATTTAAACTTAATTGCAAACCTTTAAAAAAAAAGGTAACAAAGGGCGGACTTAATACCTATAGGCATTCTCAATCAGCCAACCCATGGTGTGGTGAGAACTTGTGATAGGTGCAACTTATAATACATAAATAAAACATAAGCTTACACATACATACATACATACACATTAATAATTACATACTATATATATATATATATATATTCGTGTATATATATATACATATATATATATATGACGGTTTTTATTTTATCGTAACATTGCCTGATACGAGTACGATACGATGAACGAGCAATGTGATTTTTTAATGCCTGTAGAAAAAAATCTAAATAATCCAAAATCGGGCAACCAACAAATTGATAATCATCCGCCATAATAATTGCCTAATATCATTGCAGTTACGTGAAACGGATGAGCTCAGTGTTTTATTAGCCCCGCGTCAAATAATTGATTAATGACGCGACCGCAATGTTTTGGACGTACGGTATTCATTGTTCGACGTTAACATTGCCGCGGAAAAACAAGGCAATTCCGCTTATCCGAGCAGATTTTAGCGAAGTCTCCATGTCAAAGTCAAAGTCAAAATTTCTTTACTCAATTTAGGCTTGCTGAAAGCTCTTATGATAACGTTGCCAAGACTCCTGTCAAGCGTGGCAACTATGGCAAAATCCTCCCAAAACGAGAGCTACTAACTTTTGTAGCAATCTATGGGGGAGGCCTATGTTCAACAGTGGACTAGTGATAGGCTGAAACGACGACGACGACGAAAGCTCTTATGAACGTCGAAATCTACACCGGTTCAAAAAATGAACCTCTCAGAGAAGAACCAGTAAGAACCTTTCTTTTTACAATGCCATATTACATAATTTCATTTATAGATTACAAAAAAAATTACATCATAAATTTAGTAGCCAGGGGCGTTTGCAAGTGCTGAGTATGAGTTATTTCCACACATCTTTGTCCTCTATACATAATGATCTATTTCGTAATCGGTTTATTTAATAATGTCTTCTTGATAAGTTTATAGCAATCTTGTCATGTCTAATTTATAGCATTGTTGCTCTTTTACACGAATATTTATAAGGCATGTCTAGACATTTGCTGTATTTTGATAATTGCGAAGCTAACATTCATGGGTCTACTATCGCAGTGCTATTTAATCTACCACCAAGCAGATGTATCCAAAAACTCACGGTGTTTCGGCGTGAAGGGTACTATAGCTATATTTTCATATGGAATTATGTGGCATATGAAACTTAACAACTCAGGATGTCTTAGGGTGACGAACGCAGCGCGGCGCCAACAAAACTTTCCAATCAAAAGTTCTGAGTAAGACTGTATATTTTATGGGCAGGTGTACCACTTTCCATCAGGTAAATGACTAACTCGTCTCGTCACGTAAGTCCTTAAAGAAGAAATTAAAGTATTTAAGTTGGTAATGGTTAATGTCTCCGAGCATCTTTTAAATCAATGTTATAGGAAAATAAGTTGTATTTTTTTATTGCATAAAGTGATGAAACGAGCAAAACGTTCACCTGATGGTAAGTGCAACGTCTGCCCATAACAAATGCTGTGTCACCCAGAAAATTTTCTGTGTGACATTACACTGTGCCCATCACCCTGAGACAAAGGATGTTAAGTCTCATATGCCCAGTGATTACGCTAGCTCACAGTGCCCTTCAAACCGAAACACAGTAATGTTTGCACACTACTGCTTCACGGCAGAATAACTGGCCCTGGGGTCGTACCTACCTAGACGGACTCCTGCATAGGAATCCTACCACCAGTAACTTAGGCTACCCCTCCTATTTTGGAAGCGGTAATGCCCCGCTGTGCTTCTTGAATTTGAATTGTTGAACTTAACTGATTTTTTCTCAGTTCTTCATGTTCCCTTTCAATATTTTCTCTCACCTCACTTTACTACGTCCAATTAAAATTAAGTCATACCGGCTCTGAAATTGAACTCTTGGCTATTATGACATTTTTAGGCAATCACTAAATCTCTGAGTCACCGCGGTTCCCATTTTTACTCACAGAATTCGTAATAAACAAAATAAAATATATCGTTTTGTTAGAGTACATCTGCATAGTACACACATTTCATCATTGGTGTACTCTTGGGATCGTAGGGGAATATGGAAAATAAACATTTCCTCTTTCCTTTTTTGTTGTCAAACCAGCAGGGATTATTTGTACCATATATCTATATTAAATATATTCTTTCACATAAAATATATAATTAATAAAATAATAACTATGTACTTTTATCCATCAATCATAGATATGCATCCTTTACAGGAATCCGTCTAGGTAGGTACCGACCCAGGGCCAGTTCTGCCGTGAAGCAGTAGTGTGCAAACGACGGTTTGAAGGACACTGAGAGCCAGTCTCATCAGTGAGCATATGAGATTTATGAACTGATGTCTCATAATGATGGGCGCAGTGTGGTGTCACACAGACATGTTCTTGGTGACACAGCATTTGCTATGGGCATACGTAGCTTTATCAACATTAAAAAAATGTGAAAAAATTACGATATCTTCTAGCTGTTTTACAGCATAGCATATCCGTTAACAATATGAACGCTGTCTGCCTCCGCGCATTCATAAGCACTTTACGATCGTTATCTACATATATTTAAAGGCAAGACAAGACTTTACCAAGGCAAACATTTTGGACGCAGTGTTAAAGATCCGGGATTGGAAACATTAGATTTAAAAAAATAATGTAAAAATATCGACACAGGCTAGAAATAGGTAGAGTAGAATAGCACCTACTTCTACTTCTTATCAAGATGTCGTAAGAGGCGGTTGAGGTATTGTACTGACAGCTTTTATTCGTTCAGAATAATACCATAATATGGATGTCATCAATGGAGTCACTAAGCTACTCATGGGGGCACAATGAAGAGAAGGAATTTTTGAATCGTACCAAAATAGCAGCAACGTGCTTCGCCGCCCGTCACTATTCGTTTCCCGCTGGGGCGAAAAATGGGCTACGGAAAGACATGAATGTATGTGTGTATTTATGTATGCTTATAATAAGGAGCTAAAACCAACTGGCCATTAGAAGTGTACGCAGAGAAGACGTACTCTCAATTATCATAAGATCCATACTAATATATAAATGCGAAAGGAACTCTCTCTGTCCGTCTGTCTGTTTGTTACCTTTTCACGGCTCAACCGCTGAACCGATCTTGACGAAATTTGGCACAGAGATTGCTTGCATACTGAAGACGGACGTAGGATATTTTTATCCCGGATGATGAAATAGTTCCCACGTGATATTTAAAATACCTTTTTCCACGCGTACGAAGTCGCGGGTGTGAACTAGTACTATATAAAACACAAAACAACAAAGTGTCTAAAACAGAAATTGTTGGTTTTCGGGTCTGTTTGGATTGTTTTGTGCATGTGAAATTTATGTCTGTAGAAACGCACCCACAAATCCCACAGTGGATTTCGTTTTTATAAAAATAAATTTATAAAACAATTCCATATACTGAAAAAAGAAAACCTCAGACCCTAACTTTCAAAGCGGTATTTCTTGTCAGTTCTTAGTGTCGAAAACGCAGATCATGATCACCCAACTTGAGGTGGAGTATGTGCTATTTTCTTGGTCACACAGGCCGTATCTTAATAATTTCTCGATTATTATAATACTAGTTAATTTCTAATAATTATAAAATTATGTCAATAAATTTCGTATGTACGCTACTATATACAATAGATATCTAATGAAACGACTAACCCTTAACCTTACATAATGTGACATATGTATTGAATCCTCTTTCATATAATCGAACGCTAGACTAGTGAAACGTTAGAATATACATTGCTTGTTTAACGGCAGGTGGTATAAATGTCACATACATTGCTCGCCCATCTAGCGGCAGATGCTACAAATCTCAGCTGTCGTAGACGTACAGCGGTAGCGACGCGTCAATGAATAATGCATAAACTTCGCGATCTTAGTACTATGTTAGATGCGCTTTGGGTGAATGAAGATTAGACGTAAACACATGTCCTTTGATACCGACCAAAATTAATTGCATATACATATACATAATTAATAATTTCTTGTAGTACGACTGAATTATTAAATTATTATGTTTGCAATATCCCAAGGGCTGAAAAAGCATCAAAATGAATGCCAGTTGCACTAATATTACAATATGTAGACACCGTTACAGAATTTATTATCCGGTCTCAACCTATGGATGTCGAAAAACAAAAAAAATGGCAATAATGTAATAACCTCCGATAGACGGCAGAATAACCGTTTAAAATATGCAATACATTTTTGTCCATACGGCAACATCGTCGTAGGTCAGAGACATCTGGTACTGCTATCTCCTATTCTTCTGCTTAGGGACGATAACACGAAATTCTCTCAACGTAATAGATGAGTAAATGTAACATTAGACTATTATAAGGCTGATGAAAGTGATAACAGGTATTGGTTTTACAACCAAGACTTTTATGGCTTTAATTCATAATCATCATATCAGCTTATCACAAGTCAACTGCTGATTCAAGATGGTCAGATTTACGGGGCATTGAGTCCCGTAGTCAATGACTATTTGTACGAGTACCAGTGTAATGTAAAAATTAATGTAAAGAAATAGGACACCCATCTGATCGATTCTCTGCTCCTCGTGTCTATGTTTTTTTTATTGTAGGAAGATACGAAACGAGCAAAACGTTCACCTGATGGTAAGTGCAAAAACGTCCGCCCACAACAAATGCTTTGTCACCCAGAATACTTCTGTGTGCATAGCTCTTTTCGTAAATTGCTGAGCTAAAAGCGCTTTATACGGCTTAGCTTCTTTATACGGTCATAAAATTTACATAGATAATAAACAGTAACCCTGGGGTCATCATTATTTTATCGTACATCTCGATAGGTTTTGGTTTTATGGGAATTTCAAAATCAACTCCGAAAAATTCGCGAATAGGTATATATTGTATCAAATTATAAAAAATAAATATGAACTTATTGAATACATATAAAATCAACTTTGGCTGTGGTTACGTCATAACTAAGGCTTATTTACTTTACTACTAGACTGTATCTTTGAAGAAGCAGAACAGACAACGAAACGTAACAACGGACAATTAAAACTAAAACCTAGACGGAACTAAGCGGCCCTACAAAAGATAATAAAATGTTCTGGTCTAATTAAGAGAATATTATTTTACTACAATTGCATTTTGTCTGTGCTGAAGCTAAATTAAATATTTTATGAGGAGTCCCATGTGTTGTAAAATAAAATTAAAGGAGCGAAAAATTCGATTCACGATGTTCAGATATACCCCGTATACTGAGTCTCGTAGTCCTTCTAGGTAGGTACCACCCCAGGGCCAGTTATTCTGCCTTGAAGCAGTTGTGTGCAAGCATTACTGTGTTTCGGGTTGAAGGGAACTGTGAGCTAGCGTAATCACTGGACATTTGAGACTTAGAACTGATGTCTCTGGGTGACAGGCGCAGTGTGGTGTCACACAGAAATATTCTGGGTGACACAGCATTTGTTGTGGGCGGATGCTGCACTTACCATCAGGTGAACGTTTTCCTCGTTTCGACAAACAAAAAAAAAATACAAGTCTGATGTAATATTTGATGTAAAGAAGTGGAACACCTATCTGATCGAGTCCGTAAGGATAAATTATTGACTCCACGTGTCTCTAGGTTGTGCTAAATGGGCAGCACTATTGGTGCTAAAACCAGTAACGTAACCCAACATAAGCCTAAAATCACCAACGCAAAGCTCAGGTTCTCATTTTTGAGAGAATTCGGAAACAACAGAGTCAGGTACGATGCTGAATCAGTGACGACTTTGTATGTCGAGAAAACGTTTGATAAGTTTGATACCTTCAGGCTATAAAGAATTTTGTTGATGCCTGCATCGGGGATTAGTAGAATGACACTTAGGGCAAGTATCTGGTCCACAGTTATCACGTCTGCACGGGGCTTAATGTTGCCATGGATCATATTTTTTGTTTACATATAATAGTGCGATGCCATGAAACTCAGTTTTCAAGATATTATAGATTCACCCCCACTTTCTATTGTGGTCAGATGTTGGCTTATTTTAAGCAAAAATTATAATTGATAGAATTGTAAACTGCCCTGTGTCTAAGCCCTAAGAGAATCTACCACCCCATCCTATCCCGTGGGTGTCGCAAAAGTCGACAGAGGGAAAATAAAACCGGGAGATAGGCAGCAGCATCTTCCGGGACAATCTGAATAAAAAAACTGCGGTTGCCAACCCGCCTGCCAAACGTGGTAACTATGGCAAACACCCTCAAATATGGGAGCTGCAAATTTTGTGGCTATCTATGGGGGAGGCCTATGTTCAGCAGTGGACTTGTGATAGGGTGAAACGACGACGACGACGACGAACGACGACAAAAGTATGCATACTATATCTAGACAGTTTGCCGTATAAATTCCACCTTCGAAAACCCGAGGCATCTTAAATATTTTTAACTACGGTCAACTGGTAATGTTTTTTGTATTTTAAATTGACGTTAATGGGATTAACCGCCACTATACACAAAATACTGACTTACAAGCCATATTTATAGAAAAATTAAAAAAAAGTAGAAGTATTAAAAAATTAAAAAAGCTTATTGACAGATAATTTAAGAAAATTGTAAAACGAACTTTTCACAATAAAGCATATTTAACGAGAATAACTTGGACAAAGTGGAGAACGAAAATAATGCTTTCTCTATTGTTTATCGGCTATCACAATATGATATTAAATTTATGATAATTTATTTTTTTACCATTTTGAACCAAACAAAACTTTCGATTTTTCTCGATAGCGGCTAAAATAAGCAAAAGTTTAATGAAATATTGTTATGTTTGACTTCGTCGCTACTTCACTATATGCGATTCCATGAATACCTTTGTGCGCAATAAAAAAGTCGGATTCGGCTCCAAATGTAATCACCATTTGATACGCTATTGGTACGCTTCACGCTCCATACTGTGCCGCAGCGATCCTGTTAGTTTGTAGGCGTTAACTTGCAGGTTTAATTAAACGGGTCGTGTTACAACGCGCAACGGTAGATCAGACGCTCATCCTTACTAGCGGGCATCGGTTGAAGGATGGGTTCATATTAACAATAAAATAATTAAATATATCTATAGTTAATTCCATAAAGTAAAGTAAAGTAAAGGTTTAGCCTATAAATGGCCCACTGCTGAGCACAGGCCTACTCTCATTTCTGTGAGGGTTTTGGAGCTTGGAAGAATCCGCGACGCTGCTCCAATGCGGGTTGGCAGACTGCACACGTCTTCGAAATACTTTTTTTATTTCTCAAACATGCAGGTTTCCTCACGATGTTTTCCTTCCCCGCCGAGCACGTGGTATATCAGCACTTAAAATTGAAATGCGGGAATCGAACCCAGCTCACTCGCGTACTATGAAATTTAAAGCGAGCGCCTAGTCCCTCAGCTACCACGGTTAATTACATACTAGTTACTAATTAATATTTATAATGCATTCATAATGGGTGTATTAGGAGACCGCCCACTTTTATTTCTCGCTTATGTTAAATATTTATTACGCCATACGATAATATTTAAAATTACTTTGCCAGACTTATGTATTACTTGTTGTACGTGAACACTGAAGCTTTATTACTCGTATAACTTTTTCATATACTAAAACATTTTTGATCAATATTCGAACACGTGTGCTCATTCCTGCCGTAATCGAAATTACTGCAACATATTTCCTCCATTGATTGAATTCATGTTCGTACACAATTCACTTGTTTACTACAAAATAGAGTTCACGATACGCCTCGCCCGCTCACACGTTAATATGTACGCACACTCGGCGTTGCTTAGCAACCAGACGCTTTGAAGTACTCGTTCACCCTGCACCGATAGAATTCGATATCGAACACCGGTAAAGTGAGTTTCAGTAAATTTATAAAAGTCTCCTACTCGTTAGCTGCTCCGAATCAATGTGAACTAAATTCCCAGTCGTTTCGTGAATATATACCGCAAAAAAATACTGTTGTTGTAAAAACTTTCGCTAAATATGTCTCGAATATGCAAACAATGTTACATTTACTTAGTTGGGCACGCATTAAAAGATAGTTTCAATGTTATTCTCGATCTAGACTTCCAGTTCCCGCAACATTGATAAGCTTGCCACTGAAGGTAACCAGTACAGGAGACTCGTTTTATGAGTTCCGTAGTGAACTGTTCTGTGTGTAGTTACTGTTCTAATCGACCTGTCCGTCTGTTTGTATGTCACAGCCATATCACTTGGAGACTATTGGCATATATTCAATTTCTAAGGAAGGGTTTTTATTTAATGAACAATGGTTTAGAGAAATTTCGAAAAAATAGGGGTGATACACTGTCCATGTAACTGAAATGAAAAATCAGTATACATAAGCATGTGAGGTAAAGTTAGATAGGTCTTGAAAAATGGAAATTAAGTTTCAATGTAACTACTTTATTTAAGCCAATAATTGGTGAGATATGCATTTCTAAAGTCAAAAAGGATCTCTCCCTCTCTAAATATTCAACTATGCGGTGGAAAAATCTGAAGAAAATTAAGACGGTAAGCGGAACCTAGAGAATACTTTCAGCGAAAATTGGTTTGAATAAGATATGTCGTATGGTTTTTGAGATATGGTACATTTTCGGTTACACACTATTCCTCACTACGGAACCCTTTACTATGTCCCGCCTTTATGCGCGGTTCGTCACGCACTTGGTGGTGGTATTGCATTCAATTATTTTTATTTAAGTTTGAAATACTATATTAACGATAGTCGTACCCGTACATTATGCTTCGAATTTAAATACCTTTTGAGTGACGACATGTAGTTGTGTTCATTTTTCTGTTCACAAAGGCATTTTGAGCACTCCGCGTGAAAATAAGCGACTCTCTAACAACCAAAGCGTTTTTGTCTATAAGCACTGTACTGGTATTTTAATCTTAGCCGAAACCAATTAGTGCAACTTACAATTTCGTCCGAGCTTTCTTATACTGCATTATGCTTCTAATTGTGTTGAATAATTCATTTAATTAGATGAGGAAGATTGAGAACTTGCACATGACACATGTTTTTTTTTATTGGATAAAGTGACGAGACGAGCAAAACGTTCACCTGATGGTAAGTGCAACGTCTGCCCGTAACAGATGCTGTGTTAATCCGAATATTTCTGTGTAGCACCACACTGCGCCCGTCACCTTGAGACATTAGTTCTGAAGTCTCATATGCCCAGTGATTACGCTAGCTCTCAGCGCCCTTCAGACCGAAACACAGTAATGTTTGCACACTACTGCTTCACGGCAGAATAACGTGCCCTGGGGTGGCAGGTGGCTCAGGATCGTGTTTTGTGGCAATCTATGGGGAAAGCCTATGCTCAGCTGTGGACTTATGCTATGCTAAAATGATAATGATGCTGATGATGACATGCACAAGTACTTTGAAAGTGACAAAAGAACCCACAGTACACCTGATGTTAGTGAGAGAGGCCATCATACGTATACATCTATAAAAACAGTAAAGTAACAGCCGATAAATGTCCCACTGCTGAGCAATATTCTCCACTCATTTCTGAAAGGGTTTGGAGGCGGGAAGAGACCGCACGCTGCTCCAATGCTGGTTGGCGGAATTCTGCCAGTTGTGCGGAAACATGCAAGTTTACCCACGGTGTTTATCTTCACCGCTGAGCACGTGGTAATTCAGCATTTAAAATTGCAGAACAATTTTAGAGATGCGGGCCACTGGGTATAAAATTCTTTGCCCGGCCCCTGACCTACCACAGTTCTTTCCGAATTACACGTCACTTGCAAAGTCGATTAGGCATAACATGATATCTCCGTTGTTGCAACAGCTACGTTTTTTTTTTGTTTGATAAAAGATGAAACGGGCAAAACGTTCTCCTGATGGTAATTGCAGCGTCTGCCCATAGCAAATACTGTATACCCAGAAACTTTACTTGGTTTTATGGTATCTTTTCTCACCATACAACTTTAAGCTGATATTCGGTGAGAACATGATCTAAGGTTGAACCACTCAAATTATTTCCTACCCCCAATATAGCTATAAAACGGCACTACCATAGCCTATTTTCAAGTAATCAAATAATAAATGCGTTACGCTACAACTTTATGCTAATATTCTGTGAGAACGTGGTAAAAGGTTTAGTCACTCAAACTATTTCCTATCACCAATATCTAGTTATAGAATGTCTCTACCATAGCATATATTCGTCAAAATAAAGAACGCAATATATAACATAATAACTTTCATCGGCGATAGAATTCCTATGCAAGAATTCGCCTAGATAGGTACGACCTTAGTGTCAGATATGCGGTCGTCAAGCATTAATGTCGCAGGTGGATCACAGCACCATACGTCTCGCACCTAAGTCTCTGTCAGCTTATTACCATGATGTAGTATTGTAGAAACTATAATAATATATATATATATTTCAGTTTATCTGGCACATGGTAAACTCGATGTCGATTTACTTTATGCTCGTTGAGAACGATACCGATAGGTGTCCGGCAGAATAGAATAGCACCTAACTCTTACCTACTGAGGTGTCGTAAGAGGCAACTAAGGTATTGTACGGACCGCCTTATTCGTGCAGAATAACTCTATAATATGCAATGCTGTCACTATACTGCTCGTGAGAATGCAACGGGGAGTAAGAAGTCTCTGTCTACCCCTAATATGGGAAAAAGGCGTGATTGTATGTATGAATGATGACAAAACACGTGGCGAAAAATTATCATATCTTAGAAATAAGAGAAGTTATTTCAAGGAAGGAACTGGCAGAAGCCTTCCAACTATTCCCGGCTCCAAATCCCTCTCGCAAAACGAGACGGGGCTTGATTCAAACTGTTCGACATTTAGTCTGTGACTGTTTACTTTTAGTGACGAGTATCAGTCTTTGAGCACTGTAAATATAACTTTTTTTTTCCACCATATGCTGATTAACTTTTTTTCTAAAATCGGCTTTAAGGAAAAAGAGCACTATGTTTTTGCAGTTTGTAAAAAGTTATGTCTTGTTTTTTTTTAAATCTTTATTCTTGTGGTGTGTAACTTTTGTATAGCCTAGTAAAGCGTAAGCGTAACGTTTGTATTAATTGGACTCATCAGACTCTAATAAAGACGTCACTATAATTAATGATATGTATATTGAGATATGATCATGGAGATCACCATATGAGTTACGTCATCAACAGGCTCTGTGAGAATGAATAACGCGTTCGTCAACGGTCGGTCGGCAATAAAACGCACAAAAGCTGCAGCAACAGGACGCGTCGACAAGCGTGATTGATGACACAGAGCGTATTCTAGATTATCCGAAAGCGTGTAGAAAATTTTGGATAAAAAATTCGATTTGTTAGTATTTCAAGCATTAGTCGCTTACCTATGACGTTAGTATATTGGAAAAATCCTCAGCTAAATTATACAACAGAATAAAAAAAAAATACATACACCATACAATACCATGAATGCAAAATGAAAACAAACTTATAAACTGTTTATTAATCTGGTCATTTTGCATTCATGGTATTGTATGGTGTAGCGAAGACAGAGACATTCTTGCAACACTTTAGGCTACATGAAAATACATACACGCACACAGCCGCACAAACACAAACATGCACACAAAGAGAGAGAGAGTATGCATACATACGTAATACATATTAAAATGAGATAAATAGTGGCGGAGTGCTGTACTGTGGCCGCCTAAAAGAATCTACCACACCACCTCATCCTGCGGGTGCCATTAAAGTCGACAGAGGGATAATTAAAACTAGATGGGCAGCAGCATCTTCCTGGAATATGTGAATAAATAAACTGGGGGAGTCCTATGTTCAACAGTGGACTGGTAATAATTCCACTTCCAGCACTGCCCCTGTTGAAGCACGCTGCGCCGACGTTTCTGTTCACGCGTGAACAGCCTCCCTTTGTGTACGCAACGAAATCCCCCCCCAACGAAATCCATAAACAAAAATTTATGTTATTATATGTTATTTACACTATAATCTTTATTTAATTATAAATAAAGATTATAGTGTAAACAGACTGAAAAATATTTTTTTTATTAAACGGTAGGTACTCACGAACTTTTTTATTAAAATAGTTTTTTAGTTAAATAATTGTTGAAAAGCAAAATCTCTAGGAAACCTCCCACGAGGGCTAAAAGTGGGCTACTTGTGTGGCTTCTGCCTACCCCTTTATATGAAAAAATCGTGACAATACGTATGTATGAAAAGCAAAATAACCAAAACTTTTTTAAATACATACACAGAGTCACGCTTCTTTCCCATTGGGGTAGGCGGAGATTAAATCTAGATAACAGTTTTTTTACCAATAAATAAAGTTCGTTACGTGTTTAATTATTTTGAAAATGGCAGTGCCCTGCGGTTTACCTCGTAAAATAAGCCGAGAACATGATTGCGACTTACGGCCGCGTCCCTCCCTGACCTGAGCATTTACAGTTCGGCCCTTATCGGTAACGTGCTGTTCTTATCGTGCGGCACCTTAGTATTTCCTGAGGTTAGCGCGTTCAAACACACACACTCTCCAGCTTAAGAATAAGTTAAAGACGTAAAAACTTTTTTTTACGTCTTTAAATAATTTTCCGAACCACTTATTAACTGTCAAGTAATGACCAAATTGAAAATTTAATCTGTAAGGTACATGTCCTACTACATATTTTTTTAGATTTTACGCAAAAACTCTTAAATATTTTCAAAATAAAAATTAGCTTCGATTACTTTCTGAAAAGTTCTCTACCTACCAATGAAAATCACGTCAAAATCGATTCAGCGGTTTTAGAGATTAGAGCCAAGACCAAATAAATAGACAGTCAAACAAAAAATTTAAAAACTCGTGTTTGAGTTTTGGTATCCTGCAAATTACCATATGATATTAAAAAAGTTATTCCGAAATCACAGATTTATAGAAATCAAGACAGCTTAGTGCAAAAATCTGTCCTCGTTGAACAAGAAACTTGAAGTTTTGGGTTGTAACTTTTTTTATTATCTTTGATGTGATCTTATACCATGGTATTCGATGTGGTACTCGTATGTTTACGTTACATGTCCTACACTAGGGACTATAATATTCCCTGAGCAGATGACCGCTTCAGACAGTATTCAGATTTGCCGTCGCAAATCGGCCAGGAGAATACTAACATTATTCGATGCTTATATTAAAACTCATAAAAAATATTTCTGTTTGTCTGCCCGAACACTTAAAACCTCAAGGTCCTGGAGCTTTTGACATGGAAGTTTTAGAAGATAACCACACCACCACCGTAACGTTTTGCTCGTCTCATCACTTTTTTTAAATAAACCTATGAGGACTTGTCGGGGGAGGTCTTGTCTTCAAGTGCTTTGTGCTTTGGTTTTCTGTCTGATTCAATAAATGTACGTATTTGGCGGATCATTGAACATAGAAGCAGACTCCAACATCCCCAGGAACTTGGAACAAAATGGAACAGTAACGATTTTGTGGCGGAATACGCCCCGGTAAGAGAACTGATCTTATTTGAATTAACGGTAACATGAGTGATCTTAAACACCACGACGAGGTAGTCCAACCTACTGTTATTCTTCACCGAATTCGAATGGGACAATATTTTGCCTTCTTGCAAGAGGATGGACGTGCACATATTGCAGAAGTATTGACGATCTTTTCCAGCAGCATCATGTCATGCCGTTACTGAAGGCGCACTCCGCCGACCTCAACACAATTGAGCAAGCTTGGGATATACTCGGAACAAGGGATTTCAATAAAATGCCAGACCATCTGCGAACTTTTTGTGCTTCTTTCTATAATTTGGATTGTACAGGTCACAATTGACAGTGTTATATTGAGCATGGGAAATGATGCAGAGCCGTGGTCAATGCAACAAGAGGGCCAAAAGATTACTAAAATTCTTAAAAAGTTTTGTTTTTAACTATCCCTATGTGCCATGTGTGACTTAACGCTTTAAGCAGTTTTGGTTCTTGTCTCTTGACTTACGGATCCAGCGCATTATTCTTCATTTACAATATTCATATTATACTGTTACGTATTAATATATTCATGCCAACAGTTTTATATATTAGCATAAGAAACCCAAAATGTTATAAAGGTTTTTATTTTACATAATTAGTTTGCTCAGAATCCCTCTTTTTCGACGATTTTTTCCCCAAAAATCGGGAGTTTAATTACGCAAAACAAACGTCCGCTAAACTCACTTAAAAGAAACCGAGGGACGGTGATTGAAAGCGTACCATGTCGGCTCTAATTTTTCGGCCAGTTGAGGTCCGCACCAGCGTAATTTCCCTTCGCGCCCGTTATAATTTGTCCAAATTACGACCGGCCGCCGACCGTAAATTATTCAGACGGACAGCTATGCTGATATAGAGTGACCGCTGATAGGGCACCGAATGTTTGAGGTTATAACGCAATGAGTGTATTATTACTGATCTCTTTTACGAATCGGTTTTTTTAATTATTTACTAAATTATGCCTTTTCATTGTTTTCAGTTTACGTATATTTAATGGTTTCTCATATTTACACTATTGAATGTTATATTCATTAGTGTAATTTACCGATTTCATCGCATTTAATATTGATCCTCCACGTTTCGTGCTATTTGCAGCACCCATTGCCACGGGAGAACTGAGGTGATGGACGTCGTAATGTCGCAGTTAATCGGGGCTACCTTCAAGCTCTAAATAATTACTTTTTTTTCGAATCCGGTATGTTTTGATAGAGAATTACTAAAGTTCACTTTGATTAAAATCATTTTCAGCATTTAGCATAAAGCTTTACATAAGCCATTTCATTTAAAATTCATGGAGTTTTCTAACATAAGTATTTTTTATAATAAAAGAATCCATTACTTTTTTATAGATGTAAGATACGAGACAAGCAAAACGTTCATCTGATAGTAAGTACGACGTCTGCCCATAACAAATGCTGTACCTAGAACAGTTCAAACTGTTTCTGTGTGCACCACACAGCGACTGTCTCCCTGAGACTTGAGATTTTGTGGTTGGAAAGAAGTGACGAATAGAGAACAATCAAAGTATTGTCACCGGGATTGTTCTGTATTAGCCCCTTGTTTCCAAAACATTCAAGGCGCATTTCAACTTGTGGTGTTTTAATTTTCATATCCAGCGGATTGATTATCAATATTGCGAACTCTGATTGCATTGCGGCATCGATGTGCAAGATTAGATTTTCTGGCTCGCGGCATAGTTAATAACACTGGAAAATTGACATACAATTCAAAATTACATAATAAAGCAATTACAGTTTTCATAATGATTTCTTATATTTACGCGAACACTACACATTTAAATGAAACTAAGTTTACGGATTTTATCGCGTTTAATTTATTACTATTTATAACCCGACGTTTCGGACGCTTTACAGCACCCATGGTCACGGGGGGACTGAGGTGACAGTTGTCCCGATGTCATAGTTAACCCGGAGTACCTTCAGCTTTTAATTATTATTTTTAGTCCGATCTACGCAGAAAGAGCTTACTGTGTCTTGAAGCCTTGCAGTGGTATGCTTGGTTTTTGATTTAATTTTATTAATAATAGGATCCCAAGCCTGTGGTAATACCCAACCATCTTCCCTATTGAAATTAGGATGTTTTTTAATTTCAATAGCCTCGCGAATCATCCTTGGTAGGAATCGGTGTTCTTTTGCAAGGATTTGTGGTCTATCATTTTTATACATCAGATTACATCAGATTTGATTACATCAGATTACATCAGATTTGGTACTCCGGGTTAACTATGACATCGGGACAACTGTCACCTCAGTCCCCCCGTGACCATGGGTGCTGTAAAGCGTCCGAAACGTCGGGTTATAAATAGTAATAAATTAAACGCGATAAAATCCGTAAACTTAGTTTCATTTAAATTACAGTTTTGATAACCTCACAAAGTGAACATCTTCGAAGGCAACTTACTGTTTGACTAATAAATGCAAGAACGATCGAACACTGAATGAAAGAATGCTGATATCGCGGCGCCCGTCGGCACAGCTAGCTAGTTGAATCAGCTGTCAGAAGAAAATCAAAGAAGACAGAAAGAAAGAAAAAGTATTTATTGCCACAGAACTGTCATCCATACAAAACAATATAAGTTTTGTTTCTGTCATTTGTCACTTGGCGTTGTTACAGATGGCGTTGTATACAGAAAATTTATGAAAAATGTATTTTCTTCATAATTTTAATATCGTGATTTATTTTTCGAATTTTTTATTATCCAACAACGATTCCGCGCTAAGGTCATCGAACAAGTTAATAATTTTTTTTTATTGCATAAAATAATGAAACGAGCAAAACGTTCACCTGATGGTAAGTGCTACATCTGCCCATAACAAATGCTGTGTCATCCAGAAAATTTCTGTGTGACACTACACTGTCCATCACCCTGAGACATACGTTGTTAAGTCTCGTATGCCCAGTGATTACGCTAGCTCACAGTGCCCTTTTAAATAACAAATAAAAATAAAGCCTACTTCAAAGCACTATATACTTGTAAACATAGTTTTGTTACTTAGCACAGAATCATTTTATGTAAACTTGACGTCGTTGACGCCTTACGAGTTGGAGCAGGGGCAGTCCTAATTATCTGCCACCTTTGGGCTCTAAACATAAAAGACTATGCAAGACTACGTATGTCTTAAGCTGTGTGAGCTTATCCCTTAACGCAACACGCAAGAAGATTGGTGCAATTGTTGCATTCCTGTAATAATTGTAACCGTACGACGAAGAATTGTATAATTTGTTATATTTAAAGACGTAAAAATGATTTACAATATCAATAAAATGCTCTTTGATTTTCGAATTCACAGGTAACTTGTCTGCGTAGATATCGACAGTATTAAATTTAATGTAAAAAAATTGCTGAATCACAAGATACAACGTTTGAACGGACAACAGACGGTGATCTTGTGATTTCATTTCCATCATCATTATTATCTTCATCATTTCAGGCCATCACAATTCCACTGTTGAACATGTCATCGTAGTACGTAAAAAGGGAGTAACCAAGGTTAAATATAAGCAGTTAATTTAAAGTGAAAGGATAAGTAGTTAAATGACTTCTCAAGTCCAGGGGAACAAATAGCTTGTATATCATAAATTCACAAATTTTGTTTACAATTCTGTCGCACTGATACGAGTGTGGTATTTGGCGCCAAGCGCTTGCCAAGTGAATAACAATCTTGATACAAATCAAAATCTTGTAACATGCTCTGAATCTTATGAAACATAATTCCAAGATCGTAATCAAAGAGTGTCATACAAATATGAATTGGATGTGTTTGGGCTTGCGTACTATAGTAATACTAGTATAACAGTAACCATAAATCTACATTAGTCAATAAAAAAAATGTAGACTAGATGCGCCCGCGGTTGCGTTCAATAACCCGTCATCATGACTGCGTGCTACTTTTGACCCTTCTGGGTAATGTTCGGTTCTTAGGGTGCGGCTTGAGCATAAGGCCATTGCAAGGTGATTTATAGCTTATAACCTACCTCAATAAATGGGCTGTCTAATGCAAAAAAAATTGCAAATGGGATTAATATTTCCTAAGATTAGCGCGTTCAAATTGACAAAATCTAATTTATAGAATAAAGTGACGAGACGAGGAAAACGTTCACCTCATAGTAAATGTAACGTCCGCCCATAACAAAAGCTGTGTCATCCAGTTCCCCAACAGTTCCTTGTGGCATCACACTGCGCCCGCCACCCGGACTCAGTTCCTAAGTCCCATATGCCCAGTGATTACACTAGCTCTCAGTAGTAAGATGTTTTCCATACCGCCGGGCAATTGGCGAGCATAGCCCTTTCCATAGCTCGCTGAGCGATTCTGAGCTTCCTCATGCGGCCTGCAGTGAAGGACCACGTCTCGGTTCCATATGTTATCACTGGCAACACGCACTGGTTGTACACTTTGGTTTTGAGGGATTGCGGTATACTCGACGAGAAGATGTGACGCAGTTTCCCGAACGCTGCCCAGCCGAGTTGGATCCGTCGATTGACCTCTTGGTCGAAGTTGGACCTACCTAGTCGGACAATCTGTCCTAGGTATACATATTCGTCAACAACTTCGATCGTAGTGTTCCCAACAATAACCGGTATAGGTGTGACATGGACGTTAGACATGATCTTCGTCTTGTCCATGTTCATCTTAAGACCTACCCGTTGGGAGACACTATTGAGGTCATTGAGCATAGCGCTAAGGTGCTCCAGCGATTCTGCCATTATGACTATGTCGTCGGCAAATCGAAGGTGAGTGATGTATTCGCCATTGATGTTGATACCGTATCCTTTCCAGTCCAGTAGCTTGAAAACATTTTCCAATGCAGCGGTGAAGAGTTTCGGGGATATTACATCACCCTGTCTTACACCTTTCTGCAATTGGATCGGTTTCGTACTCTGGTTCTGTACTCGGATAGCCATCGTAGCATTGGTATACAAGCACTGCAACGCATCGATATACCGACAGTCAATTCGGCACCGCTGAAGCGACTCTAGCACCGCCCAAATTTCGACGGAATCGAAGGCTTTCTCATAGTCCACATACGCCAGACATAGCGGAAGATTGTACTCTTCGGTCTTTTGTACAATCTGGCGAAGGGTATGTATGTGGTCTATGGTACTATAGCCTTTTCGGAATCCGGCTTGTTCGGGAGGCTGGAAGTCATCAAGTCTGCTTGCGAGACGATTCGTTATGACTCTCGAAAACAGCACGTAGACGCGGCTTAGAAGCGATATCGGTCTATAGTTCTTCAAGAGGGCGTTATCGCCCTTCTTGAAGAACAGGACAACCACGCTTCTACTCCACGCTTCCGGCGTAGCGCCGCCCCGGATGACGGAATTAAAGAGCTTCTGAAGGACTACTAGTATCGGCTTTCCACCCGCTTTCAGAAGCTCTGCTGTGATTCCATCTTCACCCGGCGCTTTGCCATTCTTAAGCTGTTTGAGAGCCATACTAATCTCGCTCAGACTGACGTCCGGGATATCATCGGAATAGTGTCGGACGAGACTTGCTCTTGGGTCGTTACTCACACTAGTGTGTGGCTCCAACGACGATGTGTACAGCTGTCCATAAAATCTCTCGATCTCACTCAAAATCTCTGCTCCAGCGGAAATGACGCCACCGCTTTCGGTCCTCAACTTAGTCAGTTGGCTCTTTCCGGCAGACAGATCCCTGGCAAAAACCTTGGAGCCTTGGTTTCGCTCTATCGCTTCCTCAATACGAGCTGTATTGAAGTTGCGAAGGTCTCGCCGCATACATTTGGAGATCTGTCTGTTCAGTTGCCGATATGCTGACGCATCAGTTGAGGACTGTAGCCTCATTTCTCGCCTAGCCTCCATGAGATTAAGAGTGTGGTCGGAGAGTTTCTGGATCTTTTTTGTGCGGTGGGTCTTGCAAAACTTTGCCCCCACCGCATGGACAGTTTCCACGAGCCTCTCGTTCATATCATCCACTGTAACGCAATCTTCCAGGCACTGAAAACGATTTTGCAACTCGAGCTGGAAGCTTTCGGGGTTTTGGATAAGGGCACGAGATGGACGGAGCGTGGACTTCACCAGACGCGACCTCTCCAGCTTTACGTTCAGGTTCAATGTGCCTCTTACCATTCGGTGATCACTGCCGGTTTTCACCCTAGCGATCACAGAGACATCATTGAACAGCTGTCGTTTGGTCGTTATGATGAAGTCGATCTCATTTTTGGTGGAACCGTCCGGGCTCATCCAGGTCCACTTTCTGTGGGGCCGCTTTTGAAAGAAGGAGTTCATCATAAAGAGTCCCTCCTTCTCCATAAAGTCGGCCAGCTGTTGGCCCCTTTGGTTCCGTTGCCCTATTCCAAATTGCCCCACTACCAGCTCATCGTCTTTTTTCATGCCCAGCTTCGCGTTAAAGTCTCCCATCAACACCGTGTAGTGAGTTTTGGAGGAATGTATGGCTCTTGATATGTCCTCATACATTACCTCCACCTCATCATCAGGATGTGCCGAGGTAGGTGCGTATACCTGTATGACCTTCAGCGAATACCGTTTGGTTATTCTGAGTATAAGGTACGCAACCCTAGTCGACACACTCCCGATCTTGACAATGATGTTAATGAGAGACTTGTGGACGATAAACCCGACACCTCCTTGGGACAGATGGTCGCCCTCCCGGTGGTAGAACAAGTTACCGGATTCAAGGATTACCGTGTCCTCCCCCTGTCTTCGGACTTCAGATAATCCTATAATATCCCAACGTAACTTGCTCACCTCCTCTTCCAGTTCCAAGATCCTCTCGTCGGTCCTCAGCGTGCGTGCGTTGAATGTTGCCAGGTCCAGTCGTCGGTGGTGGTAGCAAGATCTCCTCCTCCGGAGATTCTTCGCACCCCCTGCCCCGCCGTTACCATGACCGCTACCGTAGCCAGGACTAGCGGGGCCGCCGGAGACTAGGGGCCGTTGTGTTGCAACTCTCATTTTGGGGGGATTTGCCATAGTTGCCACGCTTGGCAGGCGGGTTGGCAACCGCAGTTTGTTTATTTTGATGTTCCAGGCAAAACTTGAAAACTTTTCCAGGGCCATAAAGACAAACCAAAAACAGAATTACGCATATCCATCGCTCGAATAGTGAGTATGTTCTTAAGTTCATATAAAATTTATTAATTATTCCCTGGACTATGGTCAGTTTCCGACTCAGTGGAAAAAAGCTTTTCTGCATCCACTTCCTAAAACCCCTAATCACCGCTTTCCCATATTCGTCTGATTTCTGTTCTACTCTTTTTTGTCTAAGTTCTAAAAGTTCTAAAGGCCTGTGTACATAAACAAATCTCAATATTTATTAGTAAACATAACATACTGAATATTATTCATTATGGTGTTTTTATGTTATTGTTATATAATTTAATATATAGAATAGAATAGAATATTTTTAATTCAATATAGATCATTTACATAATACTTATTGAAAGTCTTTTTTTTTAAACTACACTGGTTTCCAAAGAAATGCCTCCATATATTTTAATAGTTAGCACCTGCCCACACATTTGTCACCATCAGCCAAAGTTAACCGGCAGAGAATGCCTTATGTCATTAAGTAGCCTTTTTTTAGGTTTCAATAAAGTATAAATATACAAAAAAATACAAAAAAAAACAATTTCAGTTTTTTCCGAATTTTCCCGTTTTCCGGATAACTTCTATGATTTATCTTGTATCGTAGGTGCATTTTACTTACATAAATTGCACATGCAGAAACACCCAGACCCGAAAAAACCATTATTTTGGCATTTTATATATGAGAGGACGATTTTTAATGTCAAAAATAACGTAATTTACGGAAAAGTGCAGATTCTATATAGTTTTGAAAAAATCTGATGGATCCTTTTACGCAACCACAATGTGTATTCTAAAACTTCTCTGTAACAAATACAATCATGTTCCAAGATACTTCGCTGAAACATTATAGGCATTATATATCTATAACTATTCTATATATTTATAACGCACTAGGAATGAGAGTAGCTATTCTCTGGCGACATCGCAATGTGGCAACGTGGCGAAGTGACGCCGTTCCGGATGTGTTTGTGTCGTTGTGCGTTATTTATGAAGTGTTCAGCATAGTCTACATGTCACAGCATTTCCTTTGTCGACGATGTTCGACCTTGTTGATTTCTTCGATAAACACGATAGAGATGTTTATACTGATACCATATAAAAATGTATATATGTGAATTGGATCTTTACGTTTTGTGTAGATTTTCTGTTAGTACTGTAGTACTGAAAAATCTTTTAAGACTTCATAGTCTGTCTGAATATAATACATTGTCTCTATATCTGTAAATAAAATCTGTCTGACCATTCATAAAAAACTGCTGCAGGTTTTGGGTAGAAATATTTATTGTTATAAACGATAAGTCTGGTAGTCATTTAGTTAGGGGCCTATTCTAGACACTACTTAAACAAAGTCACTATGTGCATGTGGTGACATTAGTGAATCTACCATCCCATCTCAGTATGTTTTATAGTTGTCGACTAAGGAAAATGATAGAAAAATCTAAAGGCTTCCCAGATTAAACAATATAGAACATGAGCAAAGTCTTCCACTTCATTGGTTCAAAAAGTTTATTGAACAAGGACTTTATAAAAAGAGTTATTATAAAATGAAAGACTATATGGACGATAATAACCCCTGGGAATGAGGAGATCGCGTCCAGGCTGTCTCTAAATAGTAATATCTCATGTACTATTTATTTTACAATATAAAAAAATGTTGAAAATATGACTAAAAAAGAAGACATCTGCGGAGTTTCTTTCGCCTGTTTCTCCTTCTTACTAGAGGAACCACAATCGAAATTTGTATTCCTTACGTCACAGAATAAATATATTTCATTACGTTTCATTTCATTGATATACCATCCACAGTATGTTAGATCTAACTTATCCAGAGCGATAATGTGCAGCAGTCAGTCTGGTAGTGATGGAAGTTTGCGAATGCTCCCAACTTGGAAGCCGTTCTTGTCCTATATTATTCATTATATAGATACTTGCACGAATGACCATTAGTGTCATATGAAGTCTTTATTTTTAGCCCTATGATGATTAATATCATGACTCAAAAATTAACTGTTTATAAAACATGTGTAGGTAAACACATGTTTTATATACAACAATATTTCTTTTCATGTTTTTTTGTTTGTTTCTTAAGCCATTCATCCAATAGCGATGAAACTTTGGTGCGCTATTATGCGCATGGCCGCAAAAGGTTCTGAATTATTATAACAATAATTTCATAATCGATGACGCCGTAGTTGGATAAGAAAGTTCATTTTTGCTTTCAGTTTTGATTTTTCATCGATGAAGCATCGAAAATTAAGTGTCTGATTCAGATGTTTCATCTTTCACTATTGATGTTCGTTCTAAAAAAATCTACGAAGTTCTATTCCACTTATTAATTCCATGCCCCTAAAATATTTTAATAAATCAAGCCAATGAACGAAACAGTATATCAAATCTCGAATCTTAATCTTCGTCTGCTATCTCTACCATGAATGTGTTTGAAGCTCCATTGCGATTTTTTCTGTCGATCCATGATCGCACCCACACGAGATACGAGGTTTTCTTATTTTTCAAGTTTGAGTAATTCTAACTATTTTAATCAAAGTATCTAATATCAATGAAATTCCAACACGTTCGACTGGTCTCCCGTTGTGTAGGTAACACATTGGTATTGGACATTCGTAGGGACATCAATGAGTTAAGCTTCATATTTTTGAAGCATTTTGATTAATAAGGACATGAAATGTTGTTTCAATTTGAGCGATTCCGTATAGCATTGAAATCATAGATGATTCAAATAATAATATGACATTGACTTGAGTGTCGTTGTACCCGTCACCGTAGCTTAAGGTACACAAATTGAATATGAAAACACAATAATTTTTATTATACTGCAACGAGAAATGGAATCGCTAAGTCTATTTTCCCGTAATCTGTAAACATTATGATGATATGGTGTACTGCGAATATTTAGAATAAGGTACACACTTAATCATAGTAAACATGATGGTCCAAACAAAAATAAATTAGTCTGTCAGTTTGCTCGGGAAACTGATTGATTATAGAGATCTCGGCAAAATCTACGGAACGGGCTAATGCAAATATTTTACGAAGGGACGGGAGCGGAGAAAAAGATTTTCTACCAATGATTGATTAGGTTAGCAACAGGTACTGCGTGATGAAACTCACTGTGCTTTTGCTTTAGGTGGGAGAGTGTATCCACATTAGTTTGATAACGGACGTGTCTAGTTTTCTAGCATACGAATTAATTATGATGTTAAACCATATTGCAATATAATTATGTATATATATATATATATATATATATATATACGAGTATGTATATACCTTTGGTGAAGGAAAAATAATGAAAAAAATCAGCATTAGAAAGAATTTCTTAATTTTATACGAGTTACATTATAGTACAGTATAGTTTACATTATATACGAGTATATATATATATATATATATATATATATATATATATATATATATATATATAAATATGTATTAGATTTGATTTTTGGTATGTTTGGTTGTGAACTAGTTAAATATAATAGTGGTTCGTAATTTTAATAACATATTTTTAGGCTTCGTCACATACAGAGCGGTTGCTAGTTTTATTGCTTTTTATTACAAAGTAACTGGGTTTCAACGCTGTATGCCATGAAGTTTATGAAGAGAACTTTTTTACGTGCATAGGTTGCGAGTTACGACAACTTTAGCGTTATTTAAATGCAAGCAATATTTTCCATAAAAAACGATGGTAGTCCTGCGGCACTTACATATTAACACAAAAGCACAACATATTAACCGCAAATTAACATTTGAAGTCGAACAATCGACAGAAGCTACAAAATTATTTTCAAATAACTTTAAACAGAAACAAGTAAGTCTGTAAGACGAAATTTAAAAAGTAAATATCTTAACACGAAAGCAACTATCTAAATACTAACAAGAAATTAAAGTCGCAAAGCAGTCACATGTAAGCATTATTTTGGACCGTTTTAAAGTAATTGTAATGACTGAAATTATGGGGCTTCATAAGTGATGTCTCAAAGCGATGAGCGCAATACAATTAATACATTGTAATTTAAAGACCTGGTGACTGTTAAATTTATAGGTAGGCTTGGCAAATTCATCCAACTTGGGAGAGACAAATGATCAATAGTGGGTTCTTAGAAGGTTGAGTGTAAAAACGAATCAACACGATGAAAATAATACAACGCTGCTTTAAAAAAAATGTCATTAAACGTTTTAATAACTTCTTTACCATGTATTATTTTTACATGGACAATATATATGGAAAATATGTATGTGAGAGAAGTCTTAAGGTATTATGTTCAGTATAAATAAATAATCCTGTGGCCTTTTTTGTTTGATTGGACAGATGTTATCGATGCAATATAAGGCCTTTTATTTATATCATGCTATTTATTTATATTCGTAGTTAGCATCAGTCAAACTTTAATAGCGCAGTGCAGGACGTATGAGATATTTTTAGTTTTTCTTGTGTTAACATAAATGTGGCTACAAAATAAATAAAATAGAAACAATCTTTAACATTCAACAAAGTTTATAGATTCACAAAACTAACAACTCTCTCTAGTCGTGACAACAAATGTGTTCGCAAAGTTCCGAACTGATAGTAAGAAGATTAAAGTGAGCTTACTAGATTTCTTTCAACATTGTAAATAAAAAACAACAACAAAGTGGAGTGTTTCATAAGTAAATAAGAAAGTTGTTATTTATGAATAAGACTGTAATATAAAGTTTGTTAAGTATTACGTATTCGACAGAAAGCAGTAATCTCGCTAAATGCAATACGGTAAGGTTCACAGTATTACAAGAATATTTTTTTTAAATGTAGTGAAGTATTTAATAAGTCGAAAATAGAATTATGCTTCGTCAATAGACTACATGAAGTAGTTGCGTTTCAACTACATGATAATATCCACCTAGCCAGTTTTCGACCACGGACCGAATAATACCTGAAGCTTTTAACTGCGCAGGAGATGTTACAGTGCCACAAAAGTACCCGCAATCGCTATACATACACTAACTCACACTAAACTTCTTGCGTCCCGTGTAAAGAAAGCTCTTGCGTTAATGTCGTAGATAGACTAGGATGCAGTGTCATTGTCAAAATCTAGTTTTTAACACAGGCGGAATTAGAAGCCAGGACAGGATTTGTTATAGCTTTATAACTGCGGTAGTGTAGTGATCTGTCGCATTTTCCCGTATGCAATAATGACGCTTATGCGATAAAAATTAAGGAAAGAATTCAGATGCCGTCCAATTATCTGTGTTGCACAAATATTGGAATCGGTCCGTCTAGGATTACGATTCGAATTATTGCATCGATAACATCTGTCCAATCAAACAAAAAAAGGCCACTGGATTATTTATTTCTACTGAACATAATACCTTATGACTTCTCACACATACATATATTGTCCATGTAAAAATAACACATGGTAAAGAAGTTATTAAAACGTTTAGTGACATTTTTTTTAAAGCAGCGTTGTATTATTTTCATCGTGTTGATTCGTTTTTACACTCAACCTTCTAAGAGCCCACTATTGATCATTTGTCTCTCCCAAGTTGGATGAATTTGCCAAGCCTACCTATAAATTTAGCAGTCACCAGGTCTTTAAATTACGAATGTATTAATTGTATTGCGCTCATCGCTTTGACACATCACTTATGAAGCCCCATAATTTCAGTCATTACAATTACTTTAGAACGGTCCAAAATACGAGTAATGCTTACACGTAACCGCTTTGCGGCTTTAATTTCTTGTTTGTATTTAGTTAGTTGCTTTCGTGTTAAGATATTTACTTTTTAAATTTCATCTTTCAGACTTGCCTTTTTTCTGTTTAAAGTTATTTGAAAATAATTTTGTAGCTTCTGTCGTTTGTTCGACTTCAAATGATAATTTGCAATGTAAGTGCCGCAGGACTTACCATCGTTTTTTATGGAAAATATTGCTTGCATTTAAATAACGCTAGAGTTGTCGTAACTCGCAACCTATGCACGCAAAAAAGTTCTCTTCATAAACGTCATGGCATACAGCGTTGAAACCCAGTTACTTTGTAATAAAAAGCAATAAAAGTAGCAACCGCTCTGTATGTGACGAAGCCGCTACGACCGATGCCCAAACTAATTATTGGCACTCTGGGAAAATGTGAAAAACCAAGGTTTTAAAACAAAATTGTTTTATGCATTTTGCGTCCAAAGTAGAATGTTTTAAAACCATTTTTTTTCATAGGTAAAATAATAAATCATCGACTACTGGTCGTAAGATTCCTATGCAGGAATCCGTCTAGGTAGGTACCACCCCAGGGTTAGTTATTCTTCCGTGAAGCAGTATTGTGCAAACATTACTGTGTTTCGGTTTGTAGGGCACTGTGAGTTAGCGTAATCACTGGGCATATGAGACTTAAGAACTTATGTCTCAGGGTGATAGACACAGTGTGGTGTCACATAGAAATTTTCTAGGCGACACAGCATTTGTTATGGGCAGACATTGCACTTACCTTATCCAATAAAAAAAAATCAAACACAGTGTATTTAGATTTAAAGATTAAGATTGTTTTTACAATAGAGAAAATTGCTTGCATGCAAATCTTGCCGTAATACTCCGAATTTTACTGGAACTGGAACTGCCACATCTTTTCTAGTAATCAAAGAAAATTATTGGAATTATACGTCGCTTTTTGGGTAATTTCCGTTTTTCATACCGTGCTCATTTCAAACGCTGCCTGATTTGAAATGGGGTCGTGGCAAACGCATGGTATTTTTGAATTAAAAAAAATGGATTGGTATGTGATACAATTTTATACCATTAATTTTTACTTTCATATAGAAAACGACGAGTTAATTCCACGTTGGTTGGTCTCCAAGACGGACTGTTATCGATCCAAATGTACAATGGCAAAACACACCACAGAAGTCGAGACCACGACACGTGTTCACCACAAAACGAGGAATCACAATATAAAGTGATATTGACTCTACGGCTGACTGTCGTAAAGTCTGAGGTAACAGCTTACGTAAATTCCACTTCCCGTGGCTATATATTTAACCACTTGGAGGGACTACTGTTACGCCAACTTAAGTGTTCCGAGGAATTGTTCGGAATCATTCCAGCCGCTGAGTTTCACCATCGTACATCGCGGCATAGCACTAAATTTCATCCACATCACCTCGATGGTTGATATTCCACCACTGTGCGCTTGTCGCGGAATTTTCTGCCACGCACGACCATTCTTTATTCTTCTACATAAAACAAAAAAAATTATAAGACCATAAAAAATCTTTTTATAAGACCACAGCGATGATATCTGCATCAACCCTAGAGTAACCGACGCAGCCCTAAGGAGCAACAAGCTTAAGTGAAAATAGGCCGGCTGTATAACGCAGAACCGATAACTGTTGTGGAAGAAACTGTGTTTGCCGGTACAACCACGTACCGGCAAACGCAGTGTTGGGCTTTCCCTACCAGATGGAACGACGACCAGCACGGTTTTACAGGTCGATTAATGCACGTGGCTCAGGACTGTGCTGCGGTGTAATCTATGGGAATGATGTTAATGACGTGAGTATTATGCGTGTCTACACACAAAAATCCAATTAATTACTACGACTCAGTGTAATGGGTTCGTATCTTGCCTGTACTACAATTGTGTATTTATAACTTTATTTATACAATTAACAGAATCTCTAAATGAATTAACAAAAAATTGCTACGAAACCTAAAAACCACAGAATAATACTATTCAAAAGCTTGTCAACGCTTCACGTCTCGTAATGAGTTAAGAGTTGTGGGTTATAGGTTAATTATGCGTAGATGATGGGGATGGATGCATTGCATACTGTCCGTACCATACCTGCAGATACCTGGCAGAGTAGAATAGCACCTATTTCTTTCCTACCGAGGTGCCGTAAGAGGCGACTAAGGTATTGTACGGACAGCCTTTTTTCGTTCAGAATAATTTAATGCTGTGACCATATTGCTCAAGGGAATGCAATGGAGACTAAGAATTCTTGTCGTGGTTCGCCACCCGTCTCGTTTCCCGCGGGCGCGGAAAATGGACTACGTCCTTATATTGGAAAAGGCGCGACACAAAAGTGAAGCTCCATTAATTTATACCATATGCTTTTATATACAACGTTAGTTACAATAACATACTTGTATATTTTTTAAAACACTTTTAGGTAAATACTGAATAATTTAAATCACCAGTGTCGAATTTCTCAGACATCTGCGACATCACAAATATTCTAAAAATATTACAGTTTAATGAAAAAATTGTTGGGCAAACCCAACAGTGACAATTTGCAATGACTATTTGGCGATCGGAACACTAGACGCTGGCAGTTCGTCATCGGTCCGTATATTTACAGTCGTGTATTTTTCAATATGGTTATTCTGTCATCTACGAGTGGACACACGATTTTCTAGGCATTTCCTTAAACTTGAGCAAACAAGGGCCGGACGCTCGCCTTAAATTTCAAAGTACGCGAGTGACCTGTGTTCGATCCCCGGTGCCGGTGACTGTAAAATTGTTGTGCAATTTTAAGTGCTGATTTACCACAGTAATCAGCGGTGAAAGAAAACATCGTGAGGAAACCTGCATGTCCGAGGAATGAAGATATTTCATAGACATGTGAAATGTCGGCCTGGGCGGACTCCATTTTCGGCTCCAAAACTCTCTCAGAAATGAGAGGAGGCCTGTGCTCAGCAGTGGGGTATTTTTAGGCTCTCACTTGACTTTTTTCCTTAAACCACAAATAAGGTGGAATAGCAGATTTTCATACGCCGCTTTCATATGCTTCCACCGTTTATGCAACTTATTTTTTTTTAAATACCGACAATTTATTAACATTTTCAGTAATATTTTTTTTAAATCACTTAAACAGTAGTTATCTATTACCTGTTTCTCTCTTTGTCTAGATGAATCTCGTAAGGAACGGTGTAGTTAATTTTTTTTAAACATTTTCCAAATCCAAATGTTATACAAAAAGGCAAAATTTATACATATTTTGCAATTCTATTGTTGTGGACTATTTCTAGGCAGACTAGCCGTATTTTTAAATTTTTTTTTAAAAAAACAGGATATATTTATATTTCTATACAAAGAAAATAATCCGTACAGTTTAATGTCAATTGTCAATGTTGTCAATTTTTCTTTTAATTTTTAACAATCTTAAAACACTAAAAGTATTTAAACAACTCTGTTTTCAAATTATACATTACGAAAACTCATTATTTTACGGCCCATAAACATAACACAACAGTCAAATCTTTCCGAAGCCAACCGCCCGGCCCGACCGCGTTACCGGTAAATATTTATGACGGTTGAGAACTAAGGTCGGGGCCACCCGGTTCGGATCAACATACGCGCACGATCCGCGCCGGATCTCGCGCGGCTTCACGTAAGAGATTCAGGAATTTACGCGTGTGTATGTAAATCGCACTGGAACCCATCACTTTCGAGACAAAGCCAGGATGTGTACAGTCGTTGCAAAAAATACATAGTTTCTTAAAATAAAACAAAAAATAAATAAAAAAAATGTACCTATTAATGTAACTCTGCGGAGATAAAGTCTCCTCTCATTTGTCAAAGGGTAATGAAGCGCTACTACCAGTTCTACATGTAGTGAAGATGTATAAATAGGAGTCGCTACGACGTTTCTGTCTGTGTTGGTTAATTTTGTACGAAACATTTCGAATGAAATGTTTTAAACATTTTTCATTTCTCAAACGTGCAGATTTCCTCACTAAATAGTTTTACACGGACTTAAAATTTAAACTAACAATTTTGAAGGATTCGGCGCACGAGATTGAATTTTGGTATTCGTGTACTATAAAATTTAAGGACGAATGCTTGGCCCCGACTCTTTTCATTTGTTTTATCTCTAACAATAACATTACTCTACGCCTGTTACTAATATTATTTTCGAACTTGTAAGAGACAAGAAATTACAGACAATAATGTTCGCACTTTATTATCAATTTTAGCAGTACTTAGCTGCATTGCCAATGTCGTATAGACGACTGACTGCATCTTGTAATTCCGCCCGTAAGTTGTGGATATGACGTTAAGGAATGATCCCTTCAGGTTATTGTAGTTAACTTCTGAATACATGTCCTTCACCACAGATTAAATACATACAGTTTTGCCTAGCTTGGCAGAACCGCAGATGATATTCACTAAAATTATGCTGCTACTCCCCGTTACCCATTTGTTCCTTCAGGCGACTCTTATTACCCCCACGGGACAATATGGGGCGATGGATTCTCTATTCACTACAGCACAACACAATAATAATGCGTGTACTTGCTTATCTGTATTGTAAATGCATATAGTCAACAGTTATTTTCGGATAAGTGTAGTGAGTATGCTACTAAGCAAAAATTTTAGATTATACCATATGAAATTTGTGATTGAAACGGTAACTAAATTTTACTTATAAAGTCAAGTCTCCTTCAAAATGGGTTAGGCAGAAACCAAATCTGACATACATCTTTCATATCTTCTATTTTCACGAACGTTTTAATCAAGCTCGTCAGGTTGCTGGTACTTTTGACGTGGCCTTTCCTTAAAACGTCTTCGATCTGATCGTGCTTCGTTTTCTTATGTAAACCCTTACCGGCTTGCTGATTTATACTAACTTATGATCAATATTGAATAAAACTACATTTATAGATTTTATTGTGTTAAACTTTAACTATTGATAACCCACGTTCATACTAAATATAAGAAATCCGTTATTATCAATATGTATTAAGCTTAGTGTTCTACGTTTACCTAATCACTGACTAAAACAATAGATACATTAACTTATATACGAGTACAACCATCGTTATCACTGCAATTCATAGGCAATACTGCAGAACATATACTCAATAGATTGCCTTAAAAGCACGGTTCTGAGCTACACAGTATACCTAATGACTTTGTGTAATTGCTGTAATGTCAAAAAGGCTAACAGCAATTACATCACCGAAATTATAATGACTTTGTGTACATTTTAACAGGTCGTCGCTTAACCTAGTAATCTCATACGGGCGGTATGAAAACCTCAAAAAAAAAGAAGTTTGTTTTTCCATTTTATCCGTATGGCTGCCGGAACCTAAAGCATCACAATAAATGTAACAAATTATAAAAATAAAACTTTAAAATGGACTATCGAATACAAGTGTACTTGAGTATTAGTCGGCTCAGGTATATTCCGTACACACCAACACGAACCCGCATATTTCGTTCAACCCGTGGGGAGCGGTAAATTACGAGAGCCTTTAGTCTTGGAAGGTGATTTAATATAAAACAATAGAGCTTTTGTCCATTAAGCTCTTCGTCTAAACCAAAAATTTGCCCACACACTTTCAAATTATTATTGTAACAACGAAATATCAAAGGAAAAGATTTTTATAAAGTAACGCAATGAAGCGAAATTTAAGAAATATAACGCAACTATTATGCGTTATATTTCTTCAATTTCGCTATGAAGACGACTATGAATAATGTAAAATAAAAAAAACAATATTTCATTTCATTAAGAAAATAAAAAAAAATTAACAACTTGACTATATCTTTTTACTCACGACTTCGTAGTTGTAAGGAAATATTATGTTTTTTTTTTAGATCTAGCACTAATCCTGGGCATCACACACATACAAAAATGCTACATAATGGAAAATGCATGGTTTTTCCAAGTGCAACCCTGCTACATGCAATGTTTGTTCTTGCGCTTTGTTAATAGAAATCGCTAAACTGAGTTTGAGCGGGACCTGCAGTCTTTTGAATTAGAAGGGGAGGTCAGTTTGGATCCGAGATATGATTACAACCTTAACCTTTTCCTACTCATATAAAAATAGTGGCATTGATTGCGTTCTGCCCAAGTTGTGATTTGAAGTCTTGTCCCGTTACATGATTGCGGTGCATCTAAATTTCGCATAAGCAAGACCGGTACGCGGCGGTAACCATTATTTTAATTAAGGCTTATGCACACCTGACAACTCTAAAGTCTTTAAGAATCCTTCGGTATCGAAGTGTTATTTTCTCTGTTTGTACTTAAAAATACTTATTTATTTCTCCATTTATAAAATTTTGAATTGATTATGTTTACATTAATACAGATTATTGTATTAAGTAATTATAATAAGTAATAATAATAAATTCTGAATAGAAAACAAGGCAACACGTCCAAATCCGATAACCTTTAATGCGCTTAGTATCAATGTTTAGCATTTATGATATCATAAATATATAAATACCTTCCTATAGATATAGTAAACACACCCAAACACGGAATTTGATTAAAATTTGGCTAAATTAAAACCAATAAGAAATTGTGATAATTTTTAGTGACAAGAAGTATTTTACATGTTATGTTAAGATCCAGAAAATCTCTATACTAAATTTGCTCAAAATACCTTCTGCGGTTTTAGTGTAAAGAGAAAAGTATAGAATTTACTAAATAGCTTACTTTTTATCCGGGAACCGTGCATTTTGCTGGAAGATATATTTGAATTTTTAAATAAGAAAAAACTTGCCACACGCTGAGATTTCTTCTGTGTCTATCATTCTACACGCACAATCATCCCAGACGGAACAACTACCTGTAGGCCATACAAATATTTGTTCCGTGCAGGAATCTAACCCGCGACTCGCTGCGCAGAACCCAAGGGCTTAGCCACTGCTCTAATGGAACCTGTCAAAGACACCTTGATACTCATTAAAATTCCATTCAGCCATTTTAGCATGAAGAGGTATTACAGAATTACGTTGCAGATCTATTCCCACACGAAACAAGCATTTTACGGGATAAAAAGATGCCTATAGTCACTCTCGGGCCCATAAATTATCTCTATGCAAAAAATCACGTTGATCATTCGCATTTATAATATTAAATATAGTATTAGTATAGAGATAGGGATTATAACACCTGAAGGTGCATGCATGCATGAAGTTGTATATTTATTTTTTCACGGAGGGGTGGCGATGTTGGAGAAACCTGCACTCCATTTCATCTCGTAGGTGTTATAAATGTCGACAAAGGGAAACATCAGGAAAAGACGATCACCGACTGCTGGCCGTAAATAACATATATTTTTAATTAGTTTTGAATTTTACGAATAGCTCAGACGTTCATGATAACTAATAGTTAATGATTCGTGATTTAAATTATAATGATCATAATAGTAGTATTTTATTGTCTAGTAAAATACAACAATAAAAGCCAATTTCTGCAGTGAAAACTTTATAAGTGTTCGCCGCAGAAGTGTGATGCCAGACAAAATTCACTGGAAATGTAGTTGAAACCTTAGTTAAAAACAAAACGATCCCCTGAGAGTAATACTCGTAAATAACTTTCTTCACGACGTGGAATACAATCCGCGTTTAGCGTTCGACGGTGCTTCTGCGAAGACTGACTCAATTTGATCACTATAACCGCAGTTCCAACTGTCGTCTAGTAACCTATCGCGAGCCGCTCGCCATCTAAGATAGTAATGAAATTGAAATTGGAGGCACACTGCTAGCGTGTGTAATTTTTTATGAGAATCATCGGCGTGAGGGTGCGGTTCACACCATGTTCCGTAAATGTTTGTGAGACGATTAAAGTAAAGACAATCAATGCCAACATTTTATGGCGGTAACATTGTTTCCTGGCAATACTAATAGACCGTAAATTACAGTAAATTAACAGCAGTTGTTGCAAGTCAAATTGTGATTGATAAAAACTGGAGAGTTCATAACTGACAACGACATAATCAATTTCAATCGTCAGGAGTAACGAAGATGTTAAAGCTGTAAAAGCTGTGTGACTCTGGGAAACAATGACTGTTTTCCCGCTTTGAAATTGAAAATTTAAATAGAAATTGTTTTTTTTTACCATTTCCATAAATCATTAAAACAGTAAAATACATTGTTAAAGTAAAATATAAACTTTGCGGGTGTAATTTGTTTAAAATCTGGAACCTAAACTAAGCCGATCCTATATTGTAGAGCACTAGGTTCTAGTAATTAACCAAGCAAACGAAATACTCGTACACAGTAGAGTAACTCATTAAGCAAGAAACAAATAAATTTTTAGAATATTTCCAAAGATACTCGTATGTTTTTAGTAATTAAACGTATGCTTGGGTGCTTATCTGTTGACATGTGTCCTTATACGTTACCCATACTTAATTAAAGGATACAGTATAATCCCAGTGACTAATAATAACATTGAAAAGAATTTTATAATATTTAAAACAAATTCAACCAAGGAAAGAAAGCGTAAAGTAAACATAGTAAATCGGTATGCTACAAACAATCAAATTTCAAGTACCAAAAACAAAGTGAGTGGGGAAGCGAGCAACATATGCCGCCTAGCATTCGCTTCGAGTAGTTCCCAACCTACTTTTCAAGACCGCAGACGGAGTTCGCTAAGAGGTGTTTGTATTGAAATTGATTTATGGAAATTTTCCAGTGAGGACGCGTCTTCTACCAAGAGTTGGTGTTACGGGTAGTCCAAACGAGTGTATTAAGTTTTTACGATTTAAATATGACTGGCAAAGTAACCTACCTACAAGTTGAGATGAAAAAGTTAAATGTGGTGATAGGATTCCTATGCAGGAATCCGTCTAGGTAGGTACCACCCAGAGGGGCCAGTTATTCTTCCGTGAAGCAGTAGTGTGTAGTTATTACTGTGTTTCGGCCTGAAGGGCACAGAGAGCTAGTGTAATCACTGGGCATATGAGACTTAAGAACTGATGTCTCTAGGTGATGGGCGCAGTGTGATGCCACTCGTTGTTCTGAGTGACACAGCATTTGTTATGGGCAGATGTTGCACTGTTGCACTTACCATCAGGTGAACGTTTGCTCGTCTCGTCACTTTATCCAATAAAAAAAAAGATAAACGCAAATCAAAGTAAAATTTACCCTGAATCCTTGCCATTTAAATTGCTTAAATAATCAATCTGTTTTGAAATAAATATTTCTTCTGAGTAGTAAGAATTGAATGTATCTTTAAAAACTGCTATATTCAATTTTAGTTTAGATTAAACATAATCATTATGTGTGACTGTTTAATGTTTTCCATGCAATTATATTTTTATTTTATTTTTATTCATTTATGTTAAATACTTAAGATAGATATACATAAATTGTCTGGCAACTGCCAAGTAAACCCGAGGCACCGACATCATTATGCTGAGTCGTTAACCTTCTTGTTGCTGCTATCCAGCATATATTTGGTAACATACCGTTACATGTCTTTTATTATTATTCTATGTATGTTGTATTGCAGTTAGAATGAAGCCTTCCTTTCTTTCTTTCTATATCAACTTAACAATTCATTCCTATCTTCTCAAATGAGCACACAGTCCATAAAATCGTAAATGATGATTGTAGCGAATAAATATCTAGATTTTATAGATGTAGGAACAGATTCAGCCGTGAGAACCCACCTTACGGTACAGGGGAAATCCTCCAATAGGGCTTAATTTAAAAAGCTAAGAGAAACGAAACACAGTCCTGAGCCAGCTGCGTCCATCGACTTTCCTAAAACAATTTATATAAATGTTATCTCATATTCACCGATGAAATTACAGGGAGGTAAGCAAACCCAACACACAGGTCATGGAAAACTAAAGCGATATGATTGTAGGATTATTCAAATGTAATGACAGAATCAAGGAAACAAATTGCTATTGTCATTGTCATCGTCGACTGAATTATATTTTAGATTAGATTTTTTTTTAATTGATGAAGTGTCGAGACGAGCAGAACGTGATGCTGTGTTACTCAGAATATTTGTTTGTAGCACCACACTGCGCCCGTCACCCTGAGACATTATGAGAGTTAAGAACTGATGTGATATCCTCCTAGCTGATTCCTCTCCGGCGACAACTTCCAAATACTGTGTTCGCGTTAATACAGATGTAATCACTTGTCCTGACTTACCCGCTTCGGATGTGACGCTCACGGGATAAGATTGCAAGTAGGCGACGATGACGTGTCAGAGACATGCGGGCAATAACGACAAAACAAGACCCGAAAACCAACAATTTGTGTTCTCGCACAAATGTTGGCTTCGGCTGGGAATCGAACCCAGGTCCCACGACATAGAAGTCAGGTACTCTGGACCCTATAGGGACCCGCGGTCGTCAAGAACTGATATTTCAGAACGACGAGCGCAGTGCGGTGCCACAGAGAACTATGCTAATTGAGTGATTTCGATGACACTGCAACTGCCATGAACAGGCCGCTAACCACATCATAAACTAAAATTATTTGTACACATACACATCGTACACAAGAGACAGTCTTTTCCATTGAGGTAGGCAGAGGCCACAGTCTTTCCAAATGCTACACATCTTTAGCTTCTTTTAGCTTTTATTTGCAGTTTTATACAAGCTCGTCAGTTGCGGGTACTTTGCACGTGGCCTTTTTTAAAATGGTCTCCACTCTGACAAGTACGCCTAACCTTACCGACCCAACCTCACATGTGTGTGTGTGTGTGTGTGTGTATTTTTATAGCAATTGATTGGGCAGTCCAGCAGTGGACTTTCATTGCGCTGTAATGATGATACAAATGAGCTCCCGGTTCGCAATATGTGTTCTAATATATATACATTCTATAAATATTTACTTTTGAAAACTATTTTTTTATTAAACAATGTACAGAATTAAAACGGCAATTGCATGATTACGTAACAATGACATGACATAAAATTTATGTCGCGCTCTACATATCTGTAGTAAATGGTTAAATTTGACCTAAACTATTTATTTAAGTAGATAATACGGACTAGTAGTGTAAATTAGCTAGGCAGCATTAGATTAAAATTTGATATTTAATTATGAATAATATATTTACGAGTCAGTTTAATTTGAATCTGTTAAAGAAAGCAATCGGTTCGGGAATTGGTAGCTGAGGACCGTGTTTTGTGGCAATCTATGGAGGGGGCCTATATTCAACAGTGGAGCAATATAGGTTGAAATTATGATAATGATTATGAAGGCTTTCATATAAATTTATTAAAAATAGTTTACTTATCTTTAGATAGTCAAACAATCACACCACATACACACACACACATATATTTCTCGTGTTGGTACCACGGGAAATGTTTTCTTTACTATACTAACATATTGCTTTTGCATTATCAAATTCGGATAACAATAAATTATCCCATATAGCACTTTATCCTTTTGGTACTGCCATGATTAAATATTTCTATATTCTGTTAAAGAAAGCAAGTAGTAAAATGAGCTGAAGAAGTAGAAAAGCCGGGTGTCGGAATATATAACGGGAATTCCCCGAGCACTTGGGTCACTTGCCCGCGCTCTTACAACCAGAGTTTAAATATATATCGACGTCTCAGCAAATTAATATTGCCGATATATGAGAGTAGGTATCGGCATCGGGTGCATCCTTTATACTAATACACTTAATGTATTTAGAATCATTAAAATATTTAAAAACGGATATTTAATAATACAAAGTAACTGTAATTTTCACCTTATATTATATGAAATATTTAAATATATTTATATATAATATTATTATTACAATATCATACATATAAATATTTTATATAATATAAGAAGCAAAAGCTTGAAGCATGGCATGAAGCTTGTCATGAAGTTTGTAATTTTAGCTATTAATCAAAAGTTTTTGTATGTAATTTGTTATTCGTGAGGTGAAAGTCTGATTTTTGTATCACGATGTAGAGTAAGTAATAAGTCCTTAATTTAAGAAATATTTACTCAGCAAAATACTTGAAAGAGTTTGAAAATTGTTAACTAAGAAACTGATTAATTTATAAAAATAGAATAAGACAGTGAACGATATAAAAATAATGATAATTTTTGCATGAGAGGCCTATGTTCAGCAATGGAATAGTGATAGGCTGAAATTATGATATTGATGATGACATATACGAGTATGACACTGAAAATCATAAATCGCATCACAATGAAGTGTTAGATTAAGTTTCAAATAAAATTTTAATTATCTTAATTTTCTATATTTCATGTTGCAACGAACGACAAAGTCATCAGACGACCACCGTCGCTCGATTAAATATTGGAATTACTGTGAGGGTCCTACATCTGCGGCCCTATCATATTTCAAAACAAGCAGGAAGTGAAGTTGGGGAAAGCTCTTCGGTCCTTTATGGACATATTCGTTATTAAAATTGCGTTGTAATTTAATAAACGTCATTTACATTACCGATTATTAACGTTTTTTTTTTAATATTCAGCCTATAGTCTTTTTGGACACAGCTGTGGTTAATAAATACCATAGCTCCGGAAATTTTACTTTATTTTCTTATCGCCTCTTCGATACCTACTAAATAAGACAGAGATACATATTCTTATAATTCTCCACAGTCAACCCGTTTGAGTTGATGACTACGTGACTCAGCCGTCTGTATATATGACTGCTGAGTCGTGGGTTCATGGTTCGAATCCCAGACTATACCAAGTCAGTACATCTACACAATTTTTTTATTTTTTCGGGACATTATGTTATTGTTTTTCTCCGTGTATAGTTAAAAGCCCGGGATTTGACCTGCCATGATCTACCTGCATCTTACTCACCCGCCGATCTAAACGCTATGTATATAGGGTATAGAACCAAAAGATGAGCATTTTTGTGTTGGGATAAATTTTAAACGTACCAGATATCCTACTCAGAAGGCAACAAGACACCGGCCAAAACCACATCAGCGTGATTTACCAACATCCATCCATTCCAGACCAAATATCAGACAACTTTCTAAACAGACTCGCACTTGACTTACTGATTACAGAGCTATATAACAATATGGTTAGCAATAATTAAATGAAAATAAGTTGTTTGTTATAAAAATTGTAAAATTAGTTAATTTTAAAATAGATCGTTTATTTTTTTCTTTTTTGAATGAGTGACGAAACGAGTAAAACGTTCACCTGATGGTAAGTGCTACGTCTTGCCCATAACAAATAATGCTTCGAATACGGGAATTTTCAAAAATCCATCTATATATATATAAAACAAAGTCGTGTTAATTACTACCATTTAAACTCAAGAACGGCTGGACCTGATTTTTATGATGTTGTATTTGTTGGATTTATCACCTGCATACAAATAACAGAATAACTATTAAGATATCAAAAACACAAAAAATATTATAAAAAAGCATTTTTCTTATACATTTTCCAGTATACAATGTCATACGGCGATACACAATGTACCTATACATAATGAGTTTATATCAAGTCAGTAATAAACTAGATGGTAATGCCAGTAGATCGCGTTGTGTGCATTATTGTTAAGGAATTTTAGTTAAGGTTTATTATTTTGTATGCATGGCAGTATTGTGACAATAAATATTTTTATTTCTTTTGTCTTCGCTCATTATCCTCTGATAGCTGATTCAACTGCGTGGTGGTTTTTTCAAGTTTTCACCAATTTTCATTCAGTTTTCTATCGTTATTGCATTTTTTAGGCAAACGGTAAGTTGCCTTTGAAGGTGGTTTTTAACTAGTGGTAGGATTCCTATGCAAGAATTCGTTTAAATTCTATTCGTCCACCCCAGATCCAGTTATTCTCCCGTGAAGCAGTAGTGTGAAAACATCACTGTGTCGCACGCTCGTCAGGCGTGTCGGTTTTAAGGGCATGGGCTATGAGGCTTAAGAACTGATGTCTCAGGGTGACGGTCGCAGTGTGGTGTAACAATACAGAAATTTTCTGGGTGACACAGTATTTGTTATGGGCAAACGTTGCACTTACTATCAGGTGAACGTTATGCTCTTTTCGTCACTTTATCCAATAAAAAAAAGTTCACTTTGTGAGGATATCAAATTTGTGGTTAATAATTGCTTCATAATGTAATTTTGAATTGTGTGACCATTTTTCCACTGTTATTTACAATGCCGCAAGCAAGAAGATCTAATGATTTACATCGAAGCTGTAACTGCAATTAGATTACTCTCTCTGCCTAATTCTTTATAGGAAGAAGGCGTGACGTATGTACGTATGCATTATTTTGTTTCGAATATCGCAATGAAGATAACACAACATCCCCGTATCTATAGAAATAAACTGCTGCCGTTGTGCGCGTATCACGCAAACACCACTGGATAGATTTCTATATTTTTTTATAGTTTTACGTCTTAAATATTTGGTTCGTATAAAAAAAAATATCACCGATATTATCATCCATACTAATATTATAAATGTGAAAGTTACTCTCTATGTCCCTCTGTCTGTTTGTAATGTATTCACAGCTCAACCATTAAATCGAAATTTAACAAAATTCGGCACAAACCTTACTTTATATCCCAGAAAAACAAATAGTTTACAAATCTATATCCACGCAGGAAGAAGTCGTTGGTATCAGCAGCTAGTAAACGAAATCGTCTGTATGTTGTGTTAGCCGTGTGGTGGCGGCTCAGTTAAAAGAATACTACCACTCCATCTCATCCAATTTATTTATTTATTTATTTAGAAAGGCACGCCAACAGGGTAGATACATAAAATATGTAAACTGCAGAAATTACATCAAAATTAAGGAAACGCAATGCATCGACCCCAATAACAGGCGAGCACAGCATCCGCGATTACAATGTTGTTAAAAATAACTGAAAGAAAGCAAATTATATATTATATTAATATATTTCCAAAGTTAAATAAAAAACAAAAAATGGAAAAAAAACTATTTGTTACATCTAGTAAAAGGCGAATAAGGAGTTAAACTGCACTATGCACCCAACAGCGCATGGTAGGCGATGGGCTCACCACCTATCACACCAAGTGCATTATATTGTTTTGGTGAAACGTGGATTGTGGCAGTCATCTGTTTTTGCAGTGTGTGCCCAGTCTCTGACTACCCCTTATGGGATACAGTCGTGATCTTATGTATGTATGTATGTTGTACGTTGACACATTAGTCGTATATATGTGATTATGAGCTGGTAAAGCATAGCAAAAATAAGTACTCGTAGTTCTGCATTTTGACAGAATCCCCCAAATACATAAGAGTTCTGATTAAAAATCTTACCGCATGCCAATGTCTCGCAACTGGACAGCTTCCAAAGTCTACTGATTAAAAACCAACCAGCCGAATGAAAAAACTTTTTTATAACAACCGCTCGGCTTCACTTGCCGATTTCTCGTTAATGGAGACGAGGGTGGTCAACATTCGCAGACGGTTTTCGATATAAACGTGAGAGTTAATAAAAGACTTTTTGTCGATATTCTTTTTTTAATCCACCCTTTCACTGATAGCTCTACTCCTGTAACCCTTTGTGAAATATGCAGAATATAAACAAGCTTCTAAAACAAAAGCAATAGAAACTCGCACGTTGTAGCCTATAATTTGGGAATGTGCCTATTTATTTATCTTTGTTAGTTTTACTGGTGGTAGGATTCCCATGCAGGAGTCCGTCTAGGTAGGTACCAACTCAGGCCAGTAATTACGCCGTGAAGCAGTAGCATGCAAAAATTACTGTGATCGGTCTGAAGGACACTGAGAGTTAGTGTAATTACTGGGCATATGATACTTAAGAACTGATGTCTCAGGGGGACGGGTGTAGTGTGGTGTTATACAGAAATGCTCTGGGTGACTTAGCATCTAATATGGACAAACGTTGCGCTTACCATTAGGTGAACGTTTTGCTCGTCTCATTGTCCTCTCATTGTGGTCCACAGATACGGTGGATAACAACCAAGGTTTAGTTGTCAGTAATTTACTGGTGGTAAGATTTCTATGCAAGTATCCGTCTAGGAAGGTAGGTAGGTAACAGGCCCAACCACCGTTGGGCCAGTTATTCTGCCGTGAAGCACTACTGTGCAATTATTACTGTGTTTCGGTCCTGAAGGGCACTGAGATCTACTATATTAGTATTACTGGGCATATGAGAATCTACATGAAGTCTCAGGGTGACGGGCGCAATGCGGTACTACACAGAAAGGCTCTGGGTAGCCCAGCACTTGTTATGGATAAACGTTGCACTTACCATCAGCTGAACGTTTTGATCGTCTCGTTCCAATCTCCTATAAAAAAAAATTGGATCTTCAATTCTCGTCACTTAACCATACGCCGTGTAAATGCCATAGCATTATTTTGCTACTTTACTACGGTACAGCGCTGTGCTCAATCAGCCTAATCATTCTAGTGTGCATTTACCACATACTTTTTTTTTGACAGACCTGATCTGTAAATACAGATAAAAATAATTTACACACCTTTGTAATGTATCCCATACGACGCGTTCATATTGTAATATTACATTAAACTAAAAATAGTCAAGATATCTAAGGAATAAAACGCCTTTTTAATTGAAAGTCGTCACCACACATTCACTCGTTTATTTTACAAGCCCCGTAGTAGGATTTCTACTGCGTCGTGGGTGCGTTTAACAGGTACTACGAGTATTTCCACATGCAAAACATAAACAGACCCGAAATCCAACAATTGTGTTTTGCGCTAATGTTGACTCCGGCTGGGATTTGAACCCGGAACTCGCTGCATAGTGACCAACAAAAGGATTTCTCATGTATCGTTGGTGGATACGGACGTACATTTCACATGCGCAACAAAGTGTAGTAATAATATAAATTGGCATTCTATTGATGCGTCTAGAAAAAAATTGTAATTACGAGTATGTATTTCAAAACTTACAAAAAAATTTGATAACAAATTTCATTATTTTTAACTATGGCAAGCTTTGCTTCAAAACAAAGACTAAAAAAACTATTTCCACAAAGTGCGCTTTTATTTTCTGACACTTAACACTTTGTGCTTACAGAAAAAACACTCGTGAGCGAAATAAGTAACCGTAAGTAGACGAAAGGCACTACCTATGGCAGTAAGTCACCTTAACGACAAGCACTGGAGGCGTAAAGCGCGACGAGCGCTCGTGGCCCGGACTTAATGGAATAAAAACATAAAGAGCATTAAAGGGACCTTTTGTGAAGGACCCGTAGGATAATATGAACCCTATCGACATCGGTGCGGTAGTTTTGGAGACAAGTGATGTTTGATAGAGGCAAGAGTTCTTAAGCGTCCATGTTACAAACTTGCAAGTTTGCTATATACGAGTTCATAGCTGACAGTATATTTTTATGTTTTGATAATTAAATATTACTTATAAATTTAATATAAGTTTTACAGTCATTTTTTAAAGGATATTGATGTTATAAATATATCTAATATTCCTGTTAACCACTCGATCTTTACAGCCTATCACTAGTCTACTGCTGAACATATCCCCTATAGATTACCACAAAGGTTTGTAGCTCAAATTTTTGGAGAGATTTTTCCATAGTTGCCACGCTTGGCAGGCGGGTTAGTAACCGTAGTTTATTTATTCGGATGTTCCTGGAAGATGCAGCTGCCTGTCCTCTGGTTTTAATTATTCCTCGGTCGACATTTACGACACCCACGGGATGAGATGGGGTGGTAGATTCTATTAAGGCGCCACCACACGGATAACCACTCCACCTAAGCCTAAAAACTTGTGGTAGGTGATGGTTCACGGCAAAAGTCGAATGGCGGGCTCGATCCTGCGACGTTTCGCAGTTTGAACCTTAGGCGTTTGGTGTCTTAATTCATACATACACAACATAACGTATATCATTTTTTTTGTCGATTCAAAAGTAAAAGAAGCTACAAATAAATCCTTGAATCCTTGAATTAGTGTTCTGGGTTAAATAATGTGTCAATGGAGATTGCGCTAGCCATGTCCAGGGCACCAGTGCCCTAAATTTTAATTTTTATTACCTACAAGTGCGCTTTCTTTTTTTGGTAAATTGGAACATGATATAAAATGTTCATACTCATGTATATTACTAATCGTGTATATTAAAAAATATTAATTATCAATTAATATTAATTTATATTTGTACAATCAAGGCGTGAAGCGCCTTGATTGATTTAATGGTAGACAAAATCTCAGAAACGTTACAGCTTGCGTGATGTCGAGGATGATTATTAAAAGGTTGGGAACAGCCCTCCTTTAAATTTTGTATTTTTTAATGTAGACGTTATTGGCAGGCTGCTAATAAGTCTTTTCTAATTTCCGTCCGTCTAGGTATCACCGCAATGCCAATGATTTTACCGCCACGCAGTAGTTTTCTAACATTACTGTACTTCGTTTTGAAGGGCACTGATAGCTAGTGTAACTACTGGCATATGAGACTTAGAACTAATGTCTGACGGTGACTAACGCATTGTGGTACAACATAAAAAATATCTGAGTGATGGTCAGATGTTGCACTTGCCATCAGGTGAAAGATTTGCTCACCTCGTCAGGTTATTTGCCTAAAAAACTATGGGCAAATTAACCGTTATCATCACGCTTAACCGACGGATAGGCAGTGCCAAATAAATTGAATCTCAGACACGGTTTCCTCTAAGCTGGCTGCGTTTCCTTCGTCTGGCATATTTTAGAAAATGATTCCACCACTTTTTCTTAAATAGAGGCGCACCCTATGAGATACATAGTGATTAATTCAGTACGCCGGAGAATTCTTTCTAATGGATTGCCAATAAGAACGCTGCTTCTTAATACTGGTATTTGGTGGTTATATTCTTAGTTCTATAGTAAATTAACAGCCTATTAACGTCCCACTGCTGAGCGCAGGCCTCCTCTCATTTTGAGAGGGTTTTGGAGCTGGGCAGTGTCTGCCACGCTGCTGTACTGTTTTATTCCTCACGATGTTTTCCTTCACCAGCAAGCACGTGATAATTCTGCACTTAAAATTTACTAATTTAGGGGTGCCGGCGCCGGGGATCGAACTCGGGTCAGCCAGCTTGTTACGAAATTTAAGACGAGCGCCCGGCACTAGAGCTATCATGGCTCCCCTTAGAATCCAATCCCATTATTTCAACTTATTCTACCATCAAACGGAACATCAGGGGAGCCGCTTGCTTGTTTGCCCCCTCTTCTATAAAAAAATAACATTATAATTCAACAATACAATCGAACTTTACATGAGAGCATTATACGTTTCGATCATGATAACTGAGTACGTGTACGAAGAATAGTTAGAAATAATCTATAATCACATTTCAGCGTTCAATGTCATTCTCTAGTTCTAAAAATGCCATATACAATTATTTTATGCTATCAATAATTTATGCTAAAATATTATTCAACAGAGCCTCGAAAACTAATCCCGTCACTAGGCGGCCAATGTTAATTAAACAAATTAGATGGGAGTTCGGTGTAAAACCTCGCGACAAATTCCAAGTTTTAAGAGTACGGGCGGCGCGTACGTGAGTAATTTACTAATGCACCATCGTCGCCGCACGCTTTGCAACGAAAAATGAAACCTGGTAAGCTGTTATAGGAGGGTTAGCGTAGCGGAAACGCTATAAAAATTGAGTTTATTCGAGAAGTTAGCTTGTGTGAAATATTATTCTGTTCTTCTTTGAATCTCATCTGACACTGTGCGAGCGCATCGTAAAAATTCACTTTCATCATTTTTTCATAGCGCGCCAAAATAACTAGAAAATTAAATAAATTCTTACTTGTATAACTTCAAAAATGTTATATTACACAATACACAGCGCAAAGTAGACATGTTTTACCAATACGATAGTACTTTTTATAGTATCTATTTTTTTATTAATTCAAAATATAATCTACTTCGCTATATAATAAATCTTAGGAATTTCGCTTATTTTTGAACAAAACTAAATGTTAGAAGATTTTATGAAAATTCTCGTTGTATTCATATGATGTTTCCCGAACACTATGTCCCCAGGCGAATACGTTGGCACCAACGCTATAAGTAAACTCTCGCATCATATTTGCAGCTTTCATTACAGATATTAAAAACCTACTGCACAGATAACACTTATTATATAAGGATAGTGCAATGTAAGACAGAATATTTTTTGCATGCATTGTCTCGTCTGAACTTTAATCAAGAATGTTACTCGTACTATGTATATTCACTTAGTGTAATTTGTACATACTTCAATATTAGAAAAAAAAACTTATAAATTTAAACATTAATAAGCAACTATTAAATTGGCTCAGTGGCTGGGAGCTCGCCTTATTTTTCATGGCAAGAGAATGACCTGCGTTCGATTCCAGGTGCCCGTACATGGTGATAATGAAAATCATCCTGAAGAAACCTGCGTGTCTGAAAAAAATGAAAGAATGGTGGACATGCGAAGTCCTCCAAACCAGAATGTAGCAGAGTAAACTCATTTCGGCTCCAAAACACCTTATCAAAATCATAAGAGTTTATATATTATAAGATTGTTGTCTTCTTCTATATCGCCGTCATTCTGACAAAACCGATTACCTGCAGTTTCGGTCATTTATGAGTTAAATATACCAATCGATTCAGTTTTTTCAGATGTATCTGCCTAATATCAGTTAAACGCAGAAACCCATAGTTGCAAAGATACTCTGTGCAAATAACGGCTAATTTATCTATTTCTGTAAAAAGTCGCCAGACAAAAACGATTAAATTTGTTTAACGATGGGTTTTTCGATATTACGCTTGCTAAATATTATTAAACACGTTTAATTGATTTTCTCATTTACGCACTGGAGCAGTTCTACAGGTGATTTATTCTGCCAAAGTATTTCAAATGCCGTTAGCCGGTTTAGCCGGAAAACTTTAATGACATACGTCAGAAAAAATTAAATTATTAACTTTACTCATTTTGGACCGCGCCCTTAACATGCAAGATGAAATAATGATTTTGTGAAAAAGCCAAAAGCGATTAAAAGTAAAATTTCCATAATTAAATTTTATGTTAAAATTTCTCAATAAAAAGTATGTTTAGCTCACAATAGTTTTTCCTTTACCTATCTTAAAATGGTAGTATAAATAACTGTAGCAGTTATCATTCTACTGATTGGGTATGCAAAACTCGATCACTAAGTAATTTATATTACATTGATCTTTTAATCAAGCATAATAGCTCAATAGCAATGTCCAGCAGTGTAGTGCAAAGTAGCCTATTATCCTTTGCCTTAGCTATCTACATACCGAATTTCATATAAATCCGTTCAAAAGATACGGATATTAATATGTCCAAAAATTGTATATATAATGTAATGTAAATGTATGAGTATAAAGAGAATAAATGAAAAATCCTTAATTTTTTCCTCAGGCAAAGCTGACTAAATTATATATTATGTCTAACTCTTTTTTTCTGTTCTTCTGATAACATTCAATATACACAACATTTTCTACATATATATACACAACATTTTCTACATATATATAATGGTAAAATGAATATCTGCTTATATGGATTATTACAAATTGATAGACTTAAAGGTTAAAATTTATCAAATAACTATTTTTGATAATTGCCACCCAAAAGTGATTGAATGCACTCCTCTCGGAGATATATTATTCTTATTTTTATGCGTTTCTATAGGATAATTGAATCAACTAGTCTTGATTTCTATAGAAGGATAAATAATGCATCGGAAAAATATTAATGAAAGCTAGTATTTAATAAAGCAATCTACAGTAAACTTTCAAATTGATTTATCTCAATTTGCATTATTGTGCATTAAACTGGTTTTGGCAGAATGACAACGATACGATATATACTCGTATATATAAAACAAAGTCGGGTTAGTTACACCATTTATAACTCAACAACGGCTGGACTGATTTTTATGATGTGGGATTTGTCTCCGCTCCGAAGAACAGAATAACTACTACAACATCAAAAAAATCACGAAAAAAAATTATGAAGAAAATTCATATGCTCATACATTTTCCGTATACAACGCCATCTGTGATAAATGGTATATTATTTTGTAAGCGTGACAGTTCTGTGACAAAAAATACTTTTTCTTTATTTTCGTCTTCTTTCATTATTCTCTGACAGCTGTTTCAACTGCGCGGTCCTTTCATTGCCATGCCATTGAGATAGATGCAGATGGGTTTCTACAATTAATCAGCATTTTTTTTCGAGTTTTCATTCAGTTTTCGAACATTATTGCATTTGTAAGTCAAACGGTAACTTGCTTTCGAAAATGTTCACTTTGTAAGGTTAGCAAATTTGTGAATTGATAATTTCTTCGTTATGTAATTTTGAATTGTGTGACCATTTTTCCACTGTTATTACAATGCCGCGAGCAAGAAGATCCTAATCTTTCACATCGAAGCCTGTAATGCAATTAGACTTGGCAATATTGAGAATCAATCCACTGCAGATGAACAAGAAATCGCACGAGAAAAGCGCCGCATTCGTAAGGCCCGACTTCATGCTTCACAAACGCAAGAACAAAGAGAGGCAGTGCAGCAAACGGCTCAGTTGGAAATGAGAAATCGTCGAGCTTATCAGCACAGATCAACAACGTGATAATCTTCGACGCGCAGGAAGAAATGGATTCATGGAATAAAAAAATATCTTTATATGTGTATATAATCGTTGGTGTGTCTGTCAGTGATGGTCTATCGTTTTAAGCGATTATGAGCTTGAGACCGATTGAGGCCATATTTAAAAAAATATATTAATTTTGTCGATACGATGGTTCATAACCATAATATTATCAGATAAGTAGCGCTGTAGTCAAGTTCTTACTGGTTTATATATTAATGTTTTCTTTTATTTACGCGAATACTATATCTATCTACGCAGAAAGAGCTTTCTGCGTAGATCGGACTACAAATAATAATTAAAAGCTGAAGGTACTCCGGGTTAACTATGACATCGGCATCGACAACATAACAATATTTATAAAAAGGTTAAATCAGACCCAACCGCGAACACGCTGAAAACAACTAGCGAGCTAGCAAAGAAATACTCCGAAAAATTGAATCTGGACGTAAATTCGGTAATACCATCATGTGCCAAACCACCGAAGTTGTATGGGTTACCTAAAATACACAAACCAAATGCTCCACTACGTCCAATAGTGAGCCAGATCGATTCACCAACTTATAGATTGGCTCAGCATGTAGCGAAAATACTCTCACCGCTCAGAGGACACACAAGAGCACACACAAAGGATTCATACCATTTTGTCAGTGAGATTAAAGACCTACATCTTACTGACAATGAAACTATGGTCAGTTTTGATGTCCAGTCGCTATTCACATGCCTACCTGTAGAAGACTGCATCTCAATTGTATCCAGGAAGCTAGCGGAGAACAACATGCCAGCAGAATATACAGAACTACTTAGACATTGCCTTACATCTGGCTATCTATTGTGGAAGGAACAGTACTACAAGCAAGTAGATGGTGTGGCGATGGGCTCTCCAGTATCTCCCATTGTCGCCGACATTTTCATGGAAGACTTTGAGGAGAAAGCCCTCCGTACTTCTCCTGTAAATCCAAGATTCTACAAGCGGTATGTAGATGATACTTTCACAATTTTACCATCGCATAAAGTAACTGCATTTCTAGACCACCTTAACTCCCTAAACTCTAAAATTCAATTTACAATGGAGTTAGAGGCAAATAACTCTTTAGCTTTTCTGGATGTGTTAGTAATTCGGAATCCTAATAACACTATTCACACTGTGTATAGAAAAAAGACCCATACAGATAGATATTTAAATGGTGAATCTCACCACCATCCTTTCACAGTTAACTACCGTGGGTAAATCTTTGTTTCAGAGAGCACAAGGGATCTGTGACAGTAAACACCTGGCCGCCGAGCTTCAGCATGTCAAGCAAGTTTTGCAAGACAACAAGCTTAGGGTTCCGCGCCTTCGTCGCAGTGACCGAGTGAAGCCGGCCACAGTCGAGCGTGTACCTGCTGTTCTTCCATATGCCAGAGGAGTCACGGACAAGATTGGCTATATCTTGAAGCGAGCTTCTATAAGAACATTTTTCAAGCCGCCGAAGAAGATAAGTCAGTTTTTACCATCTGTCAAGTGTAACATCCCTCTACAAGATGCAGGAGTATACAAGCTGGAATGTGAATGTGGTCTCTCTTACATAGGGCAAACTAAACTCTCTTACAGTAAAAACTCGCGTAAAAGAACATAAAGCTGATGTGAAGCATCGACGCTCTAGGAAGTCTGCAGTCTGTGACCATGTTCTGGATCATCCCAACCATTACATCAGATTTGATAGACCACAAATCCTTGCAAAAGAACACCGATTCCTACCAAGGATGATTCACGAGGCTATTGAAATTAAAAAACATCGTAATTTCAATAGGGAAGATGGTTGGATATTACCACCGGCTTGGGATCCTATTATTAATAAAATTAAATCAAAAACCAAGCATACCACTGCAAGGCTTCAAGACACAGTAAGCTCTTTCTGCGTAGATCGGACTACAAATAATAATTAAAAGCTGAAGGTACTCCGGGTTAACAATGACATCGGGACAACTGTCACCTCAGTCCCCCCGTGACCATGGGTGCTGTAAAGCGTCCGAAACGTCGGGTAAAAATAGTTCAAAAATTAAACGCGATAAAATCCGTAAAAAAGTAGTTTTATTTAAATGTGTAATATTCGCGTAAATAAAAGAAAACAAAAAGTAGTTTTATTTAAATGGTTTATATATTGTTTAAAATAGAACATATCCACAATATAAATATGTTGATATTGCCAAAAAAGAAAATTACAAAATCCGACCAGGTAGGTGGCGCTGCGATCATGTGGCTGTAAAAATTCTTAAATGTACTCGTAACTCAAAAATCAAACTCATCGCGTCACATACCGGAACGGACAGGACAACGTCTGCCGGGCCAGCTAATTTATAATATTCTTATTTTTTCAAAAACATAATGATTTCTTATATTTACGCGAGCATTACACATTTAAATGAAAATAATTTTACGGTTTTTATCGCGTTTAATGATACTATTTATAACCCGAGTTTTCGAGCGCTTTACAGCACCCATGGTCATAGGAGGACTGAAGTGACAGATGTCCTGATGTTATAGTTAACCCGGAGTACCTCCAGCTTTTAACTTTTTTTTTAGTCCGATCTACGCAGATAGAGCGAACGGTATCTTGAAGTCTTGCAGAGGTATGCTTGGTTTTTGACTTAATTTTATTAATTATAGGATCCCAAACTGGTGGTAATACCCAACCATCTTCTCTATTAGCATTAGGATGTTTTTTAATTTCAATAGCCTCGCGAATCATCCTTGGTAGGAATCAGGTGTTCTTTTGCGAGCATATGTGGTTTATCAAAACCTGATATATGGTTGGGATGATCCAGAACATGGTCACAGACTGCAGACTTCCTAGAGCGACAATGCTTCACATCAGCTTTATGTTCTTTTACGCGAGTTTTTACTGATCTTTTTGTTTGCCCTATGTAAGAGAGACACAGTAATCCAGCTTGTATACTCCTCAATCTTGTAGAAGGGATGTTACACTTGACAGGTGCTAAAAACTGACTTATTTTCTTCGGCGGCTATAGGCGAGTGAGTGATCACCGCCGCCCATGAATATCCGCAATGCCAGAGGTATTACGGGTGCGTTGCTGGCCTTTGAGAAAAGAGTAGGATCTTTTATTGAAGATTATTTTATTACAAGAACCGCTGGCGGCAGTAAATTCACAAAGAAAAACCAACAAGGTGAAGCTGAAGGAATTTTGAGTTGTACCATAATGTTTGATGATAAAAATCGGCAGACGAAATTAATCCGAACAATTTTTCGGTACACTCTCTTGAGGTACAAGCGATAAATAATGCAAATAGAGCAACATTTCTTCACAAGGCGAAAGGATCAAGCTGATCGGAAAGAACTTGGTCGTCGACGATTCGAGCCGTTCTTTGTTGGATTCGGTCAAATGAAGGAACTGGCACTAGAGTGCAATCGCCCAAAGATGACTACAGTCTTTACAAGTAACTTTACAAGGCGCAAGTTCCACGTAAGGCCGAACTTGCGCCTTGTAAAGTTGCAAGCAATGGGCCGGCGTGAAATACTGTCCCGCTCTACTGAGCACGCCAAAACAATTTGGTCGTGCCCTCCAGGTGACCGCGGAACTGAACGTTACTCGATATGTCAACGCTAAGGATTCCGATATTAGCTGAGGCAACAAGAGGAATACTCTTAAAACGAAAAGATACTTGTGGGCGGACGTTGCACTTACCATCAGGTGAACGTTTTGCTCGTTTCGTCACTTTATACAATAAAAAAAAAAGATACGACGACGGGTTTATTTTTAGCGGTAAACGTGCAAACCTGTATCCTTTTAGGGTTGAATTGCACTAAATTTAGTCGATCCTATATATTTGTTAAATAAAATCTCGACTTCAGTTCTAGTTATTTATTTTTATCTTCGTATATTTATTTTACATTCTAAATAAAAATTTAATCGACTTGATATTAATTTTATACTTAAAATAGAAAGTAAATATATTTCAATTTAAGTCGAATCACCTTTTTAACGATAACAGTGCTCAAACATTTTATTACGAATATTTCGATCAGCTGAATTGAAGTTGAGCAACCAAATAAAATTAAAAGTTGGGGACTCGGCCGATAGTTGGAAAATTGCTAAGTCGGCGATAATTACATATTGCCTTTGTGACTGACGTTCGTAGTTACATCGACGGCAAAGACCGCACGTTATTAACAGCTGACGTAATTGAAAATTGACCTACGCCGGGATCTCGTTGGGAAACTGGATTTAATAACAGATAAGAGAAAATAGAAGCAGTGTTGAGCGCGAAACGTTGAGGTTAGATTCGTGTCCCTGATAAGAATATCGCGTTTGTGTAACTGTAACTTAGGTTGTTTCGTGATTAGAGATCAAGATCTGTTTCAAATTCAAATTTTCATATAGAAGCCACTGCGAAACCGAATTTAAAAATTAAGTCTTTGTTAGTTCAGTTAGCGAAGCGTAATTAAAAAAAGAAAGATTAAATTTTCATTAAAAGGATAATATAAAATATCTATTTTTTTTATGGAAGAAGGGGCTAAACGAGCAAGCGGCTCACCTGATGGTAAGTGATCACCGCAGCCCATGAACATCTACAATACCAGAGGAATAGCAGATGCGTTGCCGGCCTTTGAGAAAGGAATAGGCTCTTTTCTTGGAGGTAAATAAAATAAATAATAATAAATAAAGTATATAATCTAAATACATTATTGTGAACAATAAAGCATATATAATGAGTACAAGAGAAGTTAAAATCGTGGGGGCAGTTTACAGACATACATTTCACATGCAAAACACAACAAGACCCGAAAAGCATCAATTTGTGCTTTTGCACCAATAATGGCTCCGTCTGGGAGTCGAACCCAAGGCCACGCGGCTGAATGCAGGAATCCGTCTAGGTCGGTACCACCACAGGGCCAGTTATTCTGCCGGGAAGCAGTAGTGTGCAAGCATTACTGTGTTTCGGTTTGAAGGGCACTGTGAGCTAGCGTAATCACTGGGCATTTAGACTTAAGATGATGTCTCAAGGTGGCGGGCGCAGTGTGTTTCTACAATAAAAAAAAACCTAATCGCTAACTTTTCAGCCGGACCGCGTGACCCAAATGACGATAAGTAAACCTGCGATTTTATTCGGATACACAAATAACCACATTTAATATAATGGAAATTATTAATTAAAACACAAAAATTGTGCAACAAAAAATATACAACGTAATTAATGAGAACAAAAAGAACGTGTTTTACTCGTGGTAGGATAACTATGCAGAAATCCGTCTAGGTGAAACAGTAGGTACTGTGCAAATATTACTAGTGTTTCGGTCTGATAGGCACTGTAGCTAGTGGAATCACGGGGCATATGAGATTTAAAATCTGATGTCTCAGAGTAACGGGCACGGTGTGGTTCCACACAGGAATGTTCTAGAAGACACAGCATTTATTATGGGCAGTCGTTTCACTTACCATTAGTTTTTTATTGTATAAAGTGAATATCCAATAAAAGAAGTATTCAACATGATGATGATGATGTTCTCCTGGCTGACAGTTGCCACGCTTGTCAGGTGGGTTAGGCAGTTTATTTATTCAGATGTTCCAAGAAGGTGCTGCTTCCCATCTTCTGGATTTAATTGTCCCTTTGTCGACTTTGACGACACCCGCGGGATGAAATGGGGTGGTATAGATTATATAGATTATAGACATTAATACTTATTGAAAGTATTTATTTTTTATTTTTTAAACTACACTGGTTCGATAAAAGCAGTATTATAAAGATTTATTAAGAAGATGATATTAAGAAGAAGAAAGCGAAGCACTAGAAAGTCCAGGAAGTAATTTTAGGTCGTATTACTGCTCTCACTCACACACTCACACTGCTGAACATCGGCTTCCCCATGGTATCTTTCCTTAGTTGCCACGCTTTGCAGTGGGATTGGCAACCGCAGTTTATTTATTTAGCTGTTCTGGGAAGATGGTGTTGCCAGTCTCCTGGTTTTCATTGCCCACGGGATGTGATGGGGTGCTAGATTCTCATAGGCCACCACCAGACGGCACTAATCACTTCTCACTGCTCTATCTTTATTTTTTTACGTTTATTATATCTTAGAGATGCGTGTTTCCTCACGATGTTTCCTTTACCGCTGAGCATTTGATAAATCAGCACTTAAAAATGCAAACCAATTTTAAAGGTACCGGCACCGGGGATCGAACTACACAACTACGGCTTCGCCCAACTAGTCATATACTAGTAGCAATATAAATAATGGGACATATTTGCGGTACTAACTTAGTTGCGTATAAAACTTTTGAAATAAGAAGTTGGAAGGTTATACATCTGTAGTCTAATATAATCTGGAAAGTACTTTGAAATATAATAAACTCCACGAGAATTTTCCTCTTACGAATTTCCAGGGGTTCAGCCGCCCAGACCAGTCGACAAGTTCTCTCATAAATAAAGTTGTCGAGTACCCTCGTCTATACTCAGATACGACAAGACGCCCGTTTAAGTTATTATGAAAACTGTAGCAGAAATCAGATATAATAATCGTCGATAATTTAACGAGTACATTGCTTACTGTCTTCAGAGTACTGTTTACAGTTGTTTCATTGCTTACGTAATGTAAACATCGAAAAAGGTAAAGGTCGTGTTTGTGAAATCGCTGTATATTTCGAAATACAAGTGGCAACTTTGACAAGTACAGTGTACAAACGAGACGTTCACTAGCGATTTATTTCATCGTTGCTTTGTCAGAAACTTACACGCGTTAAATTACATATTGTGTTTATTTGAGACTTCTCTAGTATTTTAGTATTGTTTTAATGCACCACTCCATTTTGCTAGAATTCACATTAATAAGTAAGAGAAAAAATCATGAATCACGGCTCTGAGCCACTAGCATTCATCTATTTCCCCCAAAACCGTGTAGGTCGTCTTTCCATCTAGTGGAGAGTCGCCCTACACTGCGTTTACCGATACGAGGTTTCCGCTCCAGAACCTTCCTTCTCCAATTGTTATCGGTTCTACTGAGCTATATAGCCGGCCCATTGCATCCTTAGCGCTAATCTCGGTTATTCTAGTTCTGCTTCGGATATGATCATTACGGCCGAGTATAGACCTTTCCATAGGTCGATGAGCCATTCTGAGCTTCATCATGCGACCTGCAGTGAAGGACCACAGTCTCGGTTCATGTCATCACTGGCAACACAGACTTTTTGAAGACTCAGTTTTGGGACATTGAGGTATACTCGACGAGAAGATTTGACGCAGTTTTCCGAACACTGCCCAGCCGAGTTGGATCCGCCATTGACCTCTTGGTCGAAGTTAGACCTACATAGTCGGACAATCTGTCCTACGTATACATATTCGTCGACAACTTCGATCGTAGTGTTTCCAACAACAACCTGTATATGTGTGAAATGGACGTAAGACCTTATCTACCTGTGTCACCCAGAACATTTCTGAGTGACAACACACTGTGTCCGGTCACCCTGAGACATTAGTCCTTAAGTCTCATATGCCCAGTGATTAGGCTAGCTCTCAGTGCCATAATTAATATAATCATAACTACTAATATACGAGTACATACATATATACAATCACACCTTTTCCTCAAATAAGGCGTAGGCAGAGACCTCATCCGTAGCCCACTTCTCGCTTCCGCAGGAAACGACACGTCACGGCCATTTTGGAACTAATTGAAATTCTTACTCCCTATTGCGTTCCCACGAGTAGCGATTGGCACAGCAACCAACCACTGGCTTTGCGGAGATAGAGAAGGAATTAGGTAGGAAATAGATTTGGGGCAGAGAATGGGAAGTTGGGAATGGAACTATAATGTGTAGGATACTATTACTTTGGAAGGAGCAGGAGGAGACAGCAGTACTTCGGAAGGCCGAGGTCGCGTAACCGGTGCTCTATCGTATTTGCCGGACAAGGCAACTAGGTCAAGTATCTCTGACTGTATACTAATATACTCTTTGATAATCATAAATAGTGTGCTCACTGCACATATTTTTTATCACTATACATATTTACATATAACATCACTATACATAATTTTATCACTTCTTTATCTTTCATCACTGTACCTACCCTTTTGAGCTACCCTATTATGTGCAGCCAGTATGTAGCTTAGTACAGCTGTTCACGGATGGTAGGAATATGTGTAGGTAGTTACCAACCCAATGCGAGTTATTCTGCCCTAAAGCAGTAGTATGCAAACGATACTGAATTTCGGTTTGAAGGGCACTGAGAGCTAGTGTAATCACTGGGCATATAAGACTTTAGAACTGATGTCTCAGGATGACGGCCGCAGTGTGGTGTCCCACAGAAATAATTTAGGATGGCCAGAGCTGCATAGACCATCAGGTTTGCTCGATTCGTAATTTTATCTAATAAAAAAGCTATTCCACATATATGCGTTTTAATAATAATATTATCCTTTCAGATGCAAGTATCCTCTTAATATTTTGGGGCACCTATAAACCTGTGCAATAAACTGACGTTTAACAATTTTTAGCAGCACTAACGTGCTACGAAATCAGTATGCTCGTGATCATGTATTACAAAATTAAACATGATCCTTAACAAGTTATTATGACTCTCCGCAATCCGTTTTCCATGCCTACATAATACAGCAGACTTAAAAATAATAAACAAAAACATAACTAAACTAAGACAACTTAAATAATGAAAATTAAATCTTTCAGTTAATACACATTATATATTATGCATTAAAATTAGTTTCAGAGGCTATATTTAAGTTCTCACAGATTCCTCTTTAAAATCTGTTCTTACTTTAATAGTTACTGTAGGCTGATAATTAATTATAAAGTTCAATTCCTGGTAACGACCTCGTCATGGCGCGCACAGATTAATGAATATCGAAAACTAATGGATATCGAAAAATATTGAGAGACGACGGTACAGTTTATTAGCCACCCCCACCCGCAGTAACTGTGCTTAGACGTCGACTAATCAGAACCCCCAGGTAATTCTACCGCCAGCCCGGCTCCCGCGCTGATTAGATATCGATCTCGGGACACTCTTGGCGTCCGGGGTAATAATAGTTTTGATATTGATGGTCGACTTAGAAAGCATCGGTCTCCTTGGAATTTGTCCAGAGTTGATTGCTAGAACTGAACACGGGATCTAATTCATATCAAAGTGCGTTGGTGTAGCGCTGACGATTTACTAGTACATATGAAACGTAAGAAACATAGATTTAGTTTGTTAAACGTAATTATATTTTACAATATACTACCTTTTTGCTATGAGATTCCTCTGGAGGAGAAGAAGTGTAACTCCGCGGAAATTGTATATATATATATATATATATATATATATATATATATATATATACATATATATATATATATATATATATATTTAATTTAATTACGTGACGAAACGAGCAAAACGTTCAGACCCAGAACATTTCTGTGTGACACCACACAGTATCCTGAGACATCAGTTCTTCACATATGCCCAGTGACCTTCAAAGCGAAACACAGTAATGTTTGCACACCACTGCTTCACGGCAGAATAACTGGCACTGCGTCATTTCTACATAAGTGAGGTTAAATGATTAATTATTAAAGAGTATTAAAGAGTACTTATTAATTAATTATTGTCAAAAAGCCCTAAGAGTATGGAACGTCAAGTCAAGAAAAACTAAGAAAGTATGAAACACAATATATACCAATAACACCCAGTTAGACGAGATTGTAGTTTTATCAAACGTACGAGTAGGTTGACCTGACGATTCTTGGTTTATTATGACTTTTCGGTTTCGTACGGAGCCAATTTTAGCTAGTTTTTGTCTATTTTTTTGGAACATTTGTAGAATTTACGCTCATAAGAGATCGAACCCTCTTAGCAATGAGAGGAGGCCTGTGCTCAGTAGTGGGACATTTATAGGCTGTTACTTTACTTTTTTTTCAGAGATCGAAACAAGCTTTCATTGAATAAATAAATTTTAAATTTCACTGCATTCGATATATCATTTGATTTGATATATCTAATCAACGTGTGTTCAATATAAGTATGTATATGTAATAAGAATTAAAAATAACATCTAGAATGATAGTTAAGTGTTAAATTATGTAATTTCATATTTGCATGAAAACATATTTTTAATTTAAACTATGTATGTTCAATTTTGTAAATAAACACACCAATTTATTTGTTTAGTATAAATAAGACGCGGAAGATGATAATAGTATATTTATTGGTCAATATTTGAATTTTGGTAAGCAGACATAATAATTTTATTAATTAAAAACTTATTGGCGTGACGTTTGTATCAAGAGATCCATTCATAAATATGTTAATTTATAATTTATAAATTTGGACGAAACTAATTTTCATTGTTTAATTAACTTTAAGAAAATTGATTGGGCTCTTGGTTTGGTAATTCTGTGATAAAATTATGATTTTCATTTAATTCATCCGCCCCTAATGGTCGTGAAAATTAACAATATTTTTTTTGAGGTTTCTTTTCACTCTTGTTAGCTCAGACTACAGATGATTACGGTACGGTGTACTCGTATATAGTGACTTTGCAAGTGGTTGCGTGAAGAATTAATGTTTATTTCATACACGCTTCCTAACACATATAGTACTAGCTTATGCCTGCGACGACGTCCACGTTTAAATAGGTTTTTTAAATATCCTGTGGGCACTACTTGATTTTCCGGGATAATAATTTCTATGTCCATCTCTAGGATGCCAGCTATCTACATATGTGCCGAATTTCATCAAGATTAAGCGGTAAAGCGTTCGAACCGTGAAAAGGTAACAAACAGACAGAGGGACAGAGAGAGTTACTGTCACATTTATAATATTAATATGTATTTCCGCCCGTGGAAACAACACCAGGCTCTATTTAAAGAACAGCGCTGCAGCATCTTAGTGCTGCCGCAATTTGTTGAAATAGGAGACCTCATTGGACTTCACATTTTTTTTGGTTTCATATATTTTTCACATTTCATATTTGGTTTTGTTTTTGTTACTTTGTGTTTGATTATAAGCGAGACTGCTTTCTATTAAATTTGAATTATGCCTAAATGCTTTAAATGTGATAGAAGATATAACGTAATCATATTCAAGAAATCACAATTAAGAACAATTAAGAACCGATTTAAGAAATAATAAAACAGGAATGCCGATATGTGTAGAACAGCACTTACCTCTTTCCTACCGCGGTGTCGTAAGGGGCGACTGAGGTATTGTACGGACTGCCTTCATTGCATAATAACACCATAATATGCTATGCTGTCAATATACTGCTCGTGGGAACGAACGAGGAGTAAGTAATTTAGTAGTAGTAGTAATTTTTTGACTATTACCAAAAATGGCGGCGAAATGGTTCGCCACCCGTCACGTCTGGTTTCGCGCGAGGGCGAAAAGTGTTACGAGAGTGGCTCCTGCCTACCCCTTATATGGGAAATAAGGCGTGACTGTATGTATGTAAGACAGGATTCATAGTCTGAGATAATATTTATATTTTATTTTCTATGACTGCACCTAAGACAATACTGCGAAAAGACAAAAGACTTATCGGTATTATGACAAACGATAAAATACTATGCTCTGACGATGGTACACAAGTTTTATATATATTATATGCAATAATATTAACAGTGCATCTTAAGCACTTTTACTAAGCTTTACTCTTTGTAATACAAAGTTGTATTCACAAGTCACAATAAACAAAGAAAACGCTTTAATAGAGTGCGAAAATAGTTATTCGCTACATCTGTTAAAGTAAAAAGAATGTAAGAAGTTGAAGATGTTTTTTTTCATCTTCCATTCTAAATATTGTACAAATGTTATAATTTTTCGTAATATGCAATGTCATTTACGCTTAAAAATAATAAAAATTCTAAGCTAATTTATTTTTATAGTAAAAAAAAGAGAGTTACATTTCTCTGAGAATGCAAGGTTATATTTTTCACATGTCACATGCGGAGAGGTTTCTTTAGACTCTACTAATCGACAGGAGACTTTTGACATCAACTCGAAAAGTGACGGTAGTGTTTTAATTGAACTTTGTAATTGCTGTATATACTCGTATTTTGTGTTTTGATGTTCAATATTGATAGTTTATTATGGTGCAAGTGCTTAATAAAGTGTACAGTGATGGGAAAATTCAATTTAAGACCAGAATTGTAGTTTTCGTTTTGTCTCCATCAGTCAAGTAAATCTTTAGTAAAAGTCAACATTTTACTGGGCGGGAATTAAAAGAAGAAGAAGAAGAATCGACAGATACAAGTAAAACAATAAATAAGTAAAATATTTGGATATATTTACATACTGCAACAATGGACCGCATATTTAAAATATTAATAATACCTTATGTGACTCTAACCGATGACGTTAAAATTAAATTACTTATTTGTAGCATAAACATAAACAGATAACGCGCAATTATTTAAATTTTGAAAATCAGTCAAAATAAGATTTATTCCTACATCTTCGTTCGTTACAGTCAAGAACTAGCCTCCCCCATAGATTGCCACAAAAGTGTGTAGCTCTCATTTTAGGGGGAATTTATTATATAGGATATACCGGGTTGGCAACCGCAGCTAATTTATTCAAATGTTCCAGGAAGATGCTATTGCCCATCTTCTGGTGACGACACCCACGGGATGAGATGGGGTGGTAGATCATCTTAAGCCGCTACCACACACCCCACCACCATACCTTATGTTCTAGTAATCAGTAAGCAAGCATTTTAGCTATAATAGCTCAAAACTATGTTTACACAATGCAAAGCAACTAGCTTCTTCTATTTGCATAAGCTACGCGTACAGCGTATTTACTTAAATGTGATTAAAACTAAGGCTGCTTTTAAATGTCTTGGAAGCGTTAACACATCAGTTTAATATTTACAAGGTGCCGCGAAACTCTACATACCAACTCGGGACAACATGTATTTTTTTTGTTCGGTTGGAAATTTCAAGTAAGAAAGAAATTAATTATACTTATGATTAATCGTACATGTAATAAACAATACTTGGAAAATTAAAGAAAGGTCCTGATAAATATCATCGGCCTATTGAGACTGGTGGAAAATATACCAGACAACATGGCTGCAAATATAATGACCGGGTGTACGTACGTCGTATTAAAAGCGGCCAAGAGTTAGGCTTAATAAATGATGGATAAGTACACAGAGGAAGACTAAGAAGATAAAAAGTATAATAAATGGAGAGAGGCGGCAAATCAGCGAAAGAAATTAATATTGTTAGAGAAGTTCCTTATAAGTTGTTACGACGCTGGAAGTGAGTAACATTAACATAAAAACAGCTCACTTTCTTTTAAAGAGCAACCAATATATTTAGTAAGTGGCCAATAATATTATTAATATGTTATTGAACATAATCTGCTTTAAAAACTTTAAAATATATTATATTTAATATCGCATCAGAGAAGAAAAGCAACTACCTCTTTCCTATCGAGGTGTCGTAAGAGACGACTAAGGTAATGTACGGACAGCCTTTATTCGTGCAGATTAATATTGCGGTTGCCGACCCTCCTGCCAAGCGTGGCAACTATGGCAAAATCCCCCCAAAATGAGAGCTACAAACTTTTGTGGCAATCTATGGGGGAGACCTATGTTCAGCAGTGGACTAGTGGTAGGCTGAAATGATGATGATGATGAAAGTAAAATAACAGTCCCACTGCTTAGCACAGGCCTCCTTTTATTTCTGAGGGTTTTGGAGCCGGAGAGAAATCGTCACGCTGCTCCAATGCAGACAAATCAACAAATCAGATACTGTAAAGAAAATGATTTAAAACTTAATAATATGGAAAGCTCAATTAGACTGTATAAGCTTCCTATCGTGACTTCGTCTGTGTAGATAGTTTACGACTATTTGCATTACTTTAAGCCTAAAAATATGCCAAGGTTTTTACAGGTAAAACTATAGAATAGAATAGAGTTTATTTGCTGAAATATGTTATGTACATTGAGATTTACAACTTTTTTTTAGGTACAACTTATGTCTAGTCTATTTTAAATGCAAACTTAATCTACTGTAGCAGCATGCAAATGTCAATGGATAACACTAAATAATAAAAATTACATTAACGACATTACATTATCGAATACACTATAATATTATTTCATATTCTTCATATTTATTTATTAATAACACATATTATTAATTAATATAATTGTTAATTATACATATTTAATAACTACATTTTCAAATACAATCACTCATCTCAAATAAATTAAGTGAGGATTTTTATATCAAGCTACAAAATAGTGGTAGGATTCCTATCCAGGAATCCATCTAGGTAGGTATCACCCCAGGGCCAGTTATTCTGCCGTGAAGCATTAGTGTGCAAACATTACTGTGTTTCGGTTTGAAGGGCACTGTGAGCTGGCATAATCACATGGCTTATGAGACTTAAGAACTGATGTCTCAGGGTGATGGGCACAGTGAGGTGTCACGCAAAAATGTTCTGGGTGACACAGCATTGTTATGGGCATCAGGTGAACGTTTTGCTCGTTTCATCACTTAAAATAAAAAAAAATAGTCATGTTCAACTTGTGACTAGTTATATATTTAAAACAAGTACTAACTAATAATATTTTGTATAATTATAAATTCTCGTACTTGTACAATATTTCGAAAAACTTATATAATATACATTGAAAATTAGCCTGTTAAAACATTGATCAAATAGACATTCGCAAGAAACATTTTTTACATAATTTTACCTATTCTGATCTGATTTAGATACTTTTATATTATATATAAATAAACTCACCCTAGAAAATAATCCTAGTTATTCCGCACTAATAAAGGTAAAGCCTACAGTCCAGGAATAGTAACCACACGGCTACCCAAGCACCTGAATAGGACACTATTGGGGCGTGAAGTGCACCGGCTCGTGTGCGACGCTCCAGCCACATGATTAGCTACAACGTGACCGCATGTGCGTGAAGATGTGCTTGAAAGACGAGGGAACGCGTCGAGTTGAATAATTGCACGATTGAAAGACTACACCCTCTTTTAATTACACATAGGAACTATTCAATGAATTAAGGATATCAGGCAATTGATTAGATTGATATTATAATCATTTTAATAACTTATATTTATCTTATTTGTGTCTCTCTAAAGTTTCCTTTTTTAATTGTTATATTATTCTACACAAAGGTTAAAAAGTAGGGTAAAGCTGGTAAATTAAAAATGTACTTGAGGTAGTTACTCGCTTGGAAAGTGGGTTGGCAACGGCACTGTAACGACTTGCACAAAATGACGCTGATTTACTGTCCGGCCCACTATTACCTATTTAAGACATCTCCTACAATTCCCACATAATGAGACCTGCATTCTATCCATATCTATTCCATTGTCATATTCCGTAGCATAACGTGTTTTACTTCATCATTTCTAGTAGGCACAGTCAGGTAAAGGAATTCTTTGACTGCTTTGGTCTTTTGAGACCGACGCAGTGTAAGAATCCTTAAATCAAGAGATTTCCCTTCACCACTGGGTATGTAGTAAACCAGAACTTGGTGCCGCCAACGGGGACTTACTTTACGTGTGTAAAGTAGTCACAGGTCCAGCCAGGCTCAGTCGATATGTAAAGAGCCAGAAGACAAAAACACAGCATTGTTAAAAATTTGTAATTGTGTAGATGCTAAGACTATATTATAAACTTTGGTCTTATTGAAAGATGTCACGAATGTCCAAAATTACTAAAATGACGTGACTAGAAAGAGAAAATAGAATTCGTCAATATTTTGAAAATGAAACTTAGCGAAGGGTTTAATGTAATATTACGCAACTGGTTTTATTAAATTCAGTAAAAAGATTTTTATGATTCTGTTCATTCATTTTTATGAGATCATTTATCATAATAATTTGCGAAACAAAGAAAATATACAAAATAAAATTGTAACATGTTTTATAAAGTGATCGTGCGGCAATAAAATTCTGTAATAATAAAATCTATAACGGCGCGAGATCAATAAAGGATCAAACACGTGCTCCCTCCAACAGAGACTGCAGTACATAATACATTTGTTACTCTCTCAAATCATATTTCCGACAATATCATTTCGTGAGTCGACGTACCATGAAATACGTCTTGAGTGACTCGGCACAAGATGCCGCTACTAAACACGTCAGGAATGTTACAACGTGAAAGCTATGAAATATCAAACTCTCGATAAATTTTTTGAAAAAAAAAAACTGGAATCTTTCACTCCATCCCAAATTCCATCACAAATTGTAACGATTATCTAAGCTTAGAAATTATTTAACTAAAGACAAACGATACATATAGAGGCTTCATTTTGCTTGAGTTTCTTAATCTTTCGGTAAATATAATTTATGGTATGATTATTTCATACAGTGGACAAAAATCTGATGATTGCGAAAAATGTATTGATATGTTTGGTACAAAATATATTATCCCTTATGTTATTCAAAATATTAAAAAAAGTTATTTAATTCATAGCAGCAAATCGCACCACAGTAGCAATTACACAGAATTAAAAGAAAATCTCTATCTTTTTTGCCTCGGTACATAGAGCAAAAATAAATTTTTCAGAGAATATGTCTCACCAATGAGACACTGTGCCAACACTGTTTTTAACCAAAAGAAAATTACTACGAAGATATAAGAATCGAACTTATTTTTTCATGTAACTTAATTGTATTTTCTATCTGTTAAAAGAAAATCGGGATCGTTGAGTTTTACCAGGTATAATTTCGATGTGAGATTTCACGACGTACTTATTTTTAGTCCATATTATTAGTAGAGAATCTGAAATTTTATATTATAATTTATTATATCTTAAAGTGAGTAACAGTCCGAAACGCACTCGCCCTATTCTAAGCGAACTTCGCCTTGTAATATTTCACCCCCTTTTCCCTCTGCTCGAATCATGGAACTTCTTTTACAGTGATTTGATGATATTGCACTTTGACGAATAGTGGAATTCGGGATGAAGAAAAAATTGAAAAACAAGATGGATGATGTCGTCCGAGCGAATAGCAGAATCTGCTCTAAGCTATGAAGGGCTCTTCAGTCGTATCCGTTATCAAAAGGATAAGTGTGTATGTCGTTTGAACTAGAGGACTTGACTGCTTTGATATGATATGGAGCTTTCAGGTTGATTAAAGTGTTTTGTTATTGTTGTAATATATTTTTGTTTAGATATTCTTAAGATTCTTACATTTATGATATATGTTCATTTATTTTACAGGTGAAGCATCTTTACTCGTGTTTTAATATAATAACTTCGCATCTCACGTTGGACGATCGTGTAACCAGTGACAGGTACACTGTGTGTTCTTGTAAGCTGTATGTCGCTGATTCATGGATTCTGTTTTAATCCTAGGAAATCACTCAAATAATAAGTAAGTTATAATTATGTAACAAATTAAGTAAAAATTTTATTTGAATTAATTTATTTACCTGTCTGTTCCGCCGGATAATGTCTTATATTCTTGAACCTCCATATCTCCCATATACTGTGAAAAATCTGGAAATAAAATATAAATCAAATTAATAAATTTATTCTTTTTTTTGTATCAAAAAAAAAAAACGATGACCCTAGAATACTACCTACACATTTTAAAGAAATTAAGACACAAACCGGGAAGAACTATCTGTAAGTTATGCAAATATTTATCCTGTACTAGAATCGAACCTGCAGCCCATAGCGCAAATATTTGAACGATACATTATGTGACAATTTATTATATATTTGTCGTAAAATAAAAACTGAAATACATAAAAAAATGGTAGTAATTAATGTAAAATTTTGTTTATTGTAAAAAAGATTTCTGCTAACTCTACCTGATATGGTTTTTAAAATAATGCTATGCTGTGCAACGTTAATTATTCCCTTCAAGATCAAGAAACTGTTATAGCTTTTACCAACAGTTGTTTCTTGGGAGAAAAAATAGAACTAAACAGTATTTATAAGTAAATACTCTTATTTCACCCTCGCTAAATTGCGATGATTGAGCTATTCAACAAACGTCAGTCAACAAAACAATATAATCCGAACTAAGCTTGAAGTATGTAAGAAATAAACATAGGATTCCTATGCATGAATCCGTCTAGGTAGGTCCACCACCCCAGGGTGCATGTAGGTATTCTGCCGTGAAGCAGTAGTGTGCTAAACATTACTGTGTTTCGGTTTGAAAAGCACTGTGAGCTGGCGTAATCACTGGGCATATGAGACTTAAGAACTTATGTCTCAGGTTGATGGACACAGTGTGGTGTCACACAGAAATGTTCCGGGTGACACAGCTTTTACTATGGCCAGACGTTGCTCTTGCCATCAGGTGAACACTTTAATCTTATAATCACTTTATCCAATAAAGCTACAATCTTTTGTGGCAATCTATGGGGGAGGTGTATGTTCAGCAGTGGAGTAGTGATAGGCTGGCGTGACGACGTATTTAAAATCTACCACCGTTTCTTATTAAGCTTACTCTGTCCGAATAAGAAATAAGCGAAAGAAACTCCACAGGTATCCTCTTTTTATTACAAAATGTTATAACAAAAAAAAAGCATTACATGAATAATTAATATTTAGAAATAGTCGCGCCGCGATGTGAATGCGCGAAGCGGTGACGGAAAACATCGTGAGAAAAGCAGAATGTCCGAGAAATATAAATATTTCGAAGAAATGAGAAGTCCGCCAACCCGCATTAGAGCAGCGTGGCGGACTATTCCCGGCTCCAAAACCCTCTTAGGAATTTAGGGAGACCTGTGCTCTGCAGTGGAACATTTATAGGCTGTTACTGTACTTAACTATGGTATCGGATACGATCTCCATACGATTTGACGGACAACTTTCGATCAACAGTTTTCGGTTTTTGCTTCCATATACAAAAGTAACCTAAGTAGTGCAGAGTACAAGTGGTACTTGAAAATACTTAAACGATATTATATTACAAATGCTTAAATATAAAGGAATATTATTGTTTTATTTCAAAAGACAATTCAATTAATTTATTTTAATATCCATCTCGCTTTGTCGGCAGTTTAATATAAATTTACAACAAAATTAAAAACGTTTTGTTACGTTTCCAGCTTAAGAGAATCTACCAACCCATCTCATCCCGTTACCACTTGAAGAGAAAACTTTAGAAAACCAAAAAAGAAAATTACAGAATCTGACCCGGTAGGTGTTGCTGTAATCGTGTGGCTGTGAAGTTTCATGCTTAAATGTAATTCAGAAATTAAACTCATCGCGTAACATACCGGAACGGGCAGGACAACGGCTGCCGGGCCAGCTAGTAATAAATGAAAAATACATAAGCAATTCACCATTCATCATCATCATCATTTCAGCCTATCACTAGTCCACTGCTGAACACAGGCCTCTCCCACAGATTGGCACAAAAGTTTGTAGCTCTCGTTTTGGGTGGATTGTGCCATAGTTGCCACGCTTGGCAGGCGGATTGGCATCCGCAGTTTATTTTTTCAGATGTTTCGGGAAGATGCTGCTGCCCACCATTCACGAAGACTCATCTCACTCGTTATCTCCGAAACTACAAGACCTATTGACTTGAAATTTTACATCCTTATTCCTTTCTCGACACAGGCTAAGAACGAATTCATTCATACATGGGTTAACCAGGCTGGACAACGCCTGATGACGACCGCGTGCCTAGTTGTCATAGAACCTGATTTCTAAAAAAATCGTGATATTTTTTTTAAGATAAGCACCAAGTGTCTAAGAAGTAAAACTAAAAAAAAATATCGAAATCTATCCAGTAGTTTTTGCGTGATGCGCGCACTACGGCAGACCTCAATCATTTTATTTATATAGAATAATTTGTAATACGTAAAAATATATAACAGTAATATGTAAAGAACATCAGCATTAGAGCGAAGCCAGGGCACGATGCTAGGTTATTAATAACAAAACGATTTTCAAGCGGTGCATGCGCTCCGCGGTGAGATCCGGCACGATTTACTATTCGAATCACGACACCTCCCTTCAGCGATGGGGCGCCGGCGAGCGACAAATCACGCTTGCCGCCGTGGCCGCGCTCTAAATGAATATTGACATCCAACTAGCGGTGAATGGGTTGAATTGATAATCGACTCGCCATAGTCATCGCGTGAAAATTGAGTAGACAATTTTCTCAGTTGGCTTTTACCAGATTCGCGGTGGAATAAATACTTCAGATGCCCAATGTTATAGTAATAAATTACTCTACTTCGATTTCAATTTCTTTAAGTGCTCGGAATTCTTATATTAATTTTTGTTAACCTGAATTCTTGACATTTTATTTAAAACATTAAAATTAAGTCACGTACGACTAATGTAACAGATTATATTTATTTATTTGATACTGGTGGTAGGATTCCTATGCAAGAGTCCGTCTAGGTAGGTACCACCCTAGGGCCAGTTGTTCTACCGTGAAGCAGAAGTGTGCAAACATTAGTGTGTTTTAATGGCACTAAGAGATAGTGCAATCACTGGACATATGAGACTTAAGAACTTATGTCTCAGGGTGATGGGCACAGTGTAGTGACACACAGAAATTTTCTGTGTGACACGGCATTTGTCATGGGCAGACGTTACACTTATCATCAGGTGAACTATAAAAAAAATCACCCCGGGCCATTTATTCTGTCGTGAAAGCAGTAGTGTGCAAACTTTACTGTGTTCCCGTCTGAAAGGCACTCAGAGAGCTAGTGTAATCACTGGGCATAAGAGACTTAAAAAGCAGACGTTGCACTTACCATCAGGTGAAAGTTTTGCTCGTCGATACACTTTATCCAATAAAAAAAAATCAATCTGTTAAATTTCACGTTTTATACGGCCAGGTATTATTATCAAACGACAACACTGTTTATGAAACTTTTTTACGCGCGTTGAGGGCAAAATTTTCCACGCAACATTTCTGTTACACTTAATTAATATTCATCGATTAACTAATAATTGTTTATGCACTGAGCAGTTACTTTGCAGTGATAAATATTTTTGTTATATCATGTTTATGTATTTTTATTTTAATCAAATTTCTAACTTCTGTCACGTGGACGTAGTTGTACGCGCCTTTTGTTTTATTGTCTATGGTAAAAGTCGTCGTCGTGTCTTCGTGGTCAGTACCTGCTAAACATGAACCATGGTGGTCCTATATTTCTAAATTACCTCAAATATCATCGCGTAAGCGTAATATCTGACACGGGGAAGAGAGGACTTATGAGTGACTTTATGCCTGCGTATCTACGGCAATATGATATATCAGGTAAGGTTGATAGTAACTGCAGATTACAGCTGAGGCAGAAATCAATCTGGAGGACATTAACAACAAATACAATAAAATTAACAAACTAAACGTCTTATCGTAAATCTAGCCATTGCAGCACAGGAGTCGGACGCTTGAATTGATAATTGCGAAATAAATTAAGTGCTGATTTACCACGTTCTCAGTGACTATAAATCGTTACGTTAAAATGTCTCGCCTTAGAAAGATTAGAACAAAAGGAACTGCAGGTAGTTGCGCGTACGTCACCGGCCGCCCTACAGTTGACCGCTGGCTTTCTCACTGTATCCGTGTCGCTTGCGCTTATAATTAATTACGTGTGCTAAACTGTTTGCTAATATTCTTCATTCTTAAATTTTATTGACTGTAAATGCGTTTATATAATAAAACTAGATTTTTTGATTTTATCGCGTTTTAATTCACTATAGTAATAATTCACTGAACATCGGCTGATGGTGTCCGGCAGAGTAGAATAGCATGGGTGCTCTTTCGTACCGAGATATCGTTAGAAGGGGATAAGGCCGCTAATTGTACGGACAGCTTTTATTCGTGCAGAACACCATATTATGCAATGCTGTCATTATACTGCTCGTGGGAACGCAATGAAGTAAGAATTTTTTTTACTCGTACCAAAATGGCGGCTACATGGTTCGCCACCCGCCACGTCTCGCCCGCGAGGACGAAAAGTTTAAAGTTGGCTACGTGGGTGGCCTATGTCTACCCCTTATATGGAAAAAAGTCGTGACTGTATGTATGTATGTATTTCACTATGTATAATCCGACTATGTTGAGAGGTTTACAGTCAGAGGACTGAGATGTTTGACGTCCTGATGTCATGGTTAATAAGGGTACCTTCAGCTTTTAATAATTATTTTTTTTCCAACCTACTGCAGAATGAGCGTACTGTGTTTATGATCCAGGATATTTTCACAGACTGCAGACTTTCTAGAGCTATTGATCTCTTTGTTTGCCCCATGTTTACACATTGACTACATTTTAACAAATTATTGCTTATTCTAAATTATTGCCTAAATTACTTAAATTTATTTATTAATATATGAAACATAACGGAAAACCCTCGCAAAAATAAGAGGAGACATATGCTAAGCAGTGGGACATTTATAGGCTCTTCTTACTTACTTTGAAACATGTTATTTCTTATAAAAAGAGCGAATAATCATATTCTAAGGTAACATGACTACCATGTTATATCCAATCAACACAGTTATATATAATATAATAGTTACGATTAAAGATTTCAAGACAAAAGATGGAAATACTAGTCAGTACTATCATCTTTTTTCTTACTTCAATTTGCTAGTTATGAGTATAGGATCTGAATGTCAGTTTCAGTTAACACCCAGTGTTCTCTGTACTCAGTGTTCTGAAAATGCTCTTTCTGGCGAAACGTTACAAGAGAATATCGAAAAGATATTTTAATTTGATTAAATGATTTAATTATAATTTATACTTCTTCTTAAAATTGATGAGAAATTTCTAATAACTTTAATTTTATTACCAACATTTTATACATACCAATTAATCTATTAAACGCATGACGAATTTAATTTGTAAGATTATTTTTATGTACAAGGTGCAAATTTCATGGAAAATCTGTAATTGCTTATTAATAGTGTTACCTAATTTAGAGATGTTTAACAGAAAAAAATTACTGTCCGGTGTAAAAAAGGACACAACATGGTAACGTCCCACTGCTGGAAATAGACGGCCTTCCAATTTGAGGAAGGCAATGGTGCAGTAACCTGGAGTTCTATTAAGCGTTATTTTAACTTTTATTCATTATATTATATTTTTTCAGTAATGTAATGATTTCTTATATTTACGCGAACACTGCACATTTAAATGAAAGTGAGTTAGTGGTAGTTAGTGGTGACTAGCTTGGTTAGCTCTTTCTGCGTAGATCGGACCAAAAATAATAATTAAAAGCTGAAGGTACCCCAGGTTAACTATGACATCAGGACATCTGTCACCTCAGTCCTCCCGTGACCATGGGTGCTGTCAAGCACTCGAAACGTCCGGTTATAAATAGTAAAAAATTTCACTTAAATTTTAGTAATGTATTAAAAATGTCAATTTTTTTTTTGCACTAAATATAATATGAATAATTACCTAACCTCAGTAAGTTATTTTTGCACTTTAACGTAACGTAATCTTCTATAAATTCTTCATATAATGATTAAGTATAAGATAATTTACTTGAATGCCTATTACAAAAATAAAAAAAGAGCGCCGTAGTGGAACCTTTTTCTTGTCTAAAAATATTTATTATTATTTGACGCTAAAAAATTACTAACATTTCTGTACCTGTCCAATTCACATTTCGGGGACAAAGGGAGCGAAATCCCAGCTTTGCTTCAAAGAAATTGAAATAGATAGAGCCATCTATCAAGCACATTTCATAATTTTCAAGTAAACAATTGTGTCCATTCAGCGAATATGGAAGGAAGGTTGAAACATGAAAACTGAGAGAGGGGGAGGGGGGGAATGAATGGGACTGATTTTGCATAATTAAAAAGGGGCGCTTTTGATGATTGCTTATTTCGATGACTAATAGCAGTGTTACCGGACGACCTCAAGCTTCTGTGTTTGTATTTATTTTAATTTCAAAGTTCTGCTTGTGCCAAAAATAACAGAGATAACAGTTTAAATATTTTTTTCAATTATTTCTCTTCGCAATTTGGTCAGAAATATGAAGATGAAACAGGAAACTAAGACGGGAGAAAAGTTGCCACTAACAAGTTTATAAAAAACTAGGAAATTAATTGTCATTTCAGTTGTTGTTTATGGCTTCGTAAAAGCCTTACTATGGTGCGTTTTTGTGGATTATTATAAAAATCTTCTTATCCTACAATATACTTCAAAAGGACAAATGGTACATTTATGAGGTGTCACCAAAGCGGTCGTCTCCTTAGAAGGAGATTGTTGATATTTCTGGTGGTATGATTAATATTTAGGAATCCATCTAGGTATGTATTACTGGTGGTAGGATTTCTATGCAGGAATCCGTCTAGGTAGGTACCGACCAGGGCCAGCATTCTGCCGTGAAGCAGTAGTGTGCAAACATTATTGTGTTTCGGTTTGAAGGGCACAGGGTAAGCTAGTGTAATCACTGGGCATATGAGACTTAAGAACCTATGTCTCAGGGTGATGGGCACAGTGTGGTGTGACGCAGAAATTTTCTGGGTGACACAGCATTTGTTATGGGTATACGTTGCACTTACCATCAGGTGAACGATTTGCACGTTTCATCACTTTTTGCTATAAAAAAAAATCACCCCGGGCCATTTATTCTGCCGTGAAGCAGTAGTGTGCAAACTTTACTGTGTTCCCGTCTGAAAGGCACTCAGAAAGCTAGTGTAATAACTGGGCATATGAGACTTAAAAAGCAGACGTTGCACTTACCATCAGGTGAACGTTTTGCTCGTCGATACACTTTATCCAATAAAAAAAATCAATCTGTTAAATTTCACGTTTTATACGGCCAGGTATTATTATCAAACGACAACACTGTTTATGAAACTTTTTTACGCTTTATTAAAAAAAATCACCGTAGAGCCAGCTATTCTGCCGTGAAGTAGTAGTGTGCAAACATAACTGTGTTTCGATTTAAAGGGCACTCAATAGTATAATAATAATTATTAAGTATAATAATTATTATAATTAAAAGTTAACAAGGCATATGAGATTTAAGAACTGATTTCAGGGTGACTAGCGACGTGTGGTGCTGTTCAGATGTATTATGGTTGACACAGTATTCGTTATAAGACGTTGCACTTACTAATTACACTGGCTACCAATGCCCATCAAACCGAAATACAGGAACTACACAACTAGGAAGTGGCCAGTGTCCTGCATTAGTTTGCTTAGGGGTGAAGAAGATGATGATGATTGTTTTAATGATAATCAAATTATTTTTTTCTTGATTTTACAAATAACGGAAATTTTGAATATGCATGCTTGGATTTTTTAAATGAATAATGATTATGTTTAACATTTCCTGTGCAGCCTACGTAAGTTGGTGGAAATAGATACAATAAAAGCATATATAGTATATTCATTTATAGTTTTTATTATAAAATAGTTGTAAATGGGTCTTCGATAGTCACGTCAAACTTTCCACCAATTGGATACCGTTGTAATCATATAAAGCATTCCCCTGTTACGTCTTGTATTTTCGAGCACGAGTCTTACCTTAGAAACGTTCGATTTTCACTCTGTACCCTAGAACGTCTCCGTTCCCTTCAGATCTGTCATTTAAAGGCGACGTGACAAGAGGGAAAGAGAGAGGTAGCAGCGTAAATCATTGCACTCGAATGCTCCCGTCGCTCAAAACGTGCCGGTAGAGGACTGAGTGGGACATGTTTACAGTTGGCTAAGCACTTTTTTGTTGATGTCTTATTTTAATGGTAAAAATAACTTTAAGGCAGATTTAATATTTATAAAAATATTTATTATTTATTTAGTTATTAATAAAAATATATATCCGCTGGAACAATTAAATAAAGTTTCTCATGCTATTCCGTGAGTATTCTAAACAAATTTAGTCCATATTTATTGATGACCGCACAGACCAGACACGATAGAGTTAAATAAAAAATCTTGCAGATAGTTAAAAAAAACTATCGATTTGGTCGTCATCAATTATTATCTTCGTAATGCTCCTATTTCAGAACAAAGATTAGTTTTGGTTTTATGAGAGTAATTTACTTAAAATGTTATAACCTTAAAAGAAGGGATATCCAACTCTATTAATTTTCGTAAATTTATAGTGGAAGATATTACTCGTACTTTGACACCAGAATAACATTAGTAAAATTCCAGTCTAAAAGAAGTACTTATGAGATGAATTTAATTAAAATGTAATTAAAAGCCAAACACATTTTTTAATTTTATAATATAAATAAATGATATATATATATATATATATATATACATAATTTTATAATGAAATAATAACATTAAAGATGTCATCTTCCTCTTAACTTGAATTTATTTTTGTAATTCAACGGATTGCATACTCATAATATTTTTTTTACTAAGTTATTTTTAATGAAAACTACAACTACAGCTAACCTCATCTATATTATTATACCACCGATTTATTTTAGTGTCGTGTGGTAGCGTGCCGTGTGGTAGCGGCCTAAGAGAACCTTCCACCCCATCCCATCCCGTGGGTGTCGTAAAAGTCGACAGTGGGGAAATTAAAACCAGGAGATGGGCAGCAGCATCTTCCTGGAACATCTGAATAAATAAACTGCGGTTGCCAACCCGCCTGCCAAGCGTGGCAACTATGGCAAAATCTCTCCAATATGAGAGCTACAAACTTTTGTGGCTCTCTATGGGGGAGGCCTATGTTCAGCAGTGGACTTATGATAGGCTGAAACGAAAAAAAACGACGAAGCCCGTAGACAGGGGGAGGACACGGAAATCCTCAAATCCGGTAACTTGCTCTACCACCGAAAGGGCGACTATCTGTCCCAAGGAGGTGTCGTGTTTATCGTTCACAAGTCTCTAATTAACAACGTTGTCAAGATCTGGAGTGTGTCGACTAGGGTTGCGTACCTTATACTCAGAATAACCAAACGGTATTCGCTGAAGGTTATACAGGTATACCTCTGCACAGGGAGTGGGGCAATTTGGAACAGGGCAGCGGAACCAAAGGGCACAACAGCTGGCCGACTTTATGGAGAAGGAGTTCTTCAAGAGGGGTGATAACGCCGTCTTGAAGAACTATAGACCGATATCGCTTCTGAGCCGCGTCTACGTACTGTTTTCGAGAGGTATTACGAATCGTCTCGCAAGCAGACTTGCCGACTTCCAGCCTACCGAATAAGCCGGATTCCGGAAAGGCTATATATAGTACCATAGACCACATACAGATACCAGATTGTACAAAAGACCGAAGAGTACACTCTCCGGCTATGTCTGGCATATGTGGACTATGAGAAAGCCTTTAATTCCTTCGAAATTTGGGCGGTGCTTCAGTCACTTCAGCGGTACCGAATTGACTATCGGTATATCGAAGATCTGCAGTGTTTGTACAATAAGCAACAATAACTATAGGAGTACAGAATCGATGAAGAAATCGATACAATTGCAGAAAGGTGTAAGACAGGGCGATGTAATAACCCCAAAACTCTTCACCGCTGCAGTTGAAAGACGTCTTCAAGCTACTTGGCGGTATTGACATCAATGGCGAATACATGACTCACCTTCGATTTGACAACGATATAGTCATAATGGCAGAATCGCTGGAGGAACTGGGCATTATGCTCAATGACCTCGATAGTGCCTACCGATGGGTAGGTCTTAAGATGAACATGGACACGACGAAGATCATGTCCAACGTCCATGTCCCATTATACCGGTTGTTGTAGAGAACATAACGCTCGGAGTTGTTGAAAAATATGTATACCTAGGACAGACTGTCCGACTAGGGAAATCTAACTCCGACCAAGAGGTCAATCGACGGATTCAACTCGGTTGGGCAGCGTTCGGGAAACTGCGTCACATCTTCTCGTCGAGTATACCTCAATGTCTCAAAACCAAAGTTTATAACCTGTGCGTGTTGCCAGTGATGACACACGGAACAGAGACGTGGTTCTTCACTGCGTGCCGCATCAGGAAGCTCAGAATCGCTGATCGAGCTATGGAAAGGGCTATGCTCGGAGTTTCCCTGCGTGATAAAATCCGTAATGATAATATCCACAGCAGAACGTAACCGACATAGCCCTAAGGATTAGCAAGCTGAAGTGGCGATGGGCCGGCCATAAAGATCGCAGAACTGATTACCGTTGGGGAAGGAAGGTTCTCGAGTGGCAACCTCGTACCGGCAAACGCAGTGTATGGCGCCTCCACACTAGATAGAGCGACGACCTGCACGGTTTTGGTGGAAGTCGATGGATGCAGTTGGAACAGGACCGTGTTTTGTGGCAATCTAGTGGGGAGGCCTATGTTCAACAGTGGACTAAAATAGGCTGAAATGATGATGATGATGATGATTTTTTTTAATTTTTTATTGTCTACATTTAATTACAATATTAATGCATTAAATTCCATTCTAAATAAATATACTGAAGATTTCGAAGCATTACATGATATTATACTGCCGCTATATAAAAATTATTGCAGATATGCAGTCGCGATCTTGTGCAAATTACAGCTTACGTTTGTGTGAGAAGTTTTATCTTAAGAGTGGAAACGTGAAACCCTGCTGTATATATTTTTCTGTGATCTAACGCGCCCTTCACGCATTACTTTCTCGAGAGCGTCTCGTCTCCTCCGCCCTTTTGTCCTCACCCTAAAGGATATTTGATGGCGCTCATTTATTTTGCGACATAATATTCTGTGTCGATAAATAATGATGTCTAGAATTTATTTTCAGCGCTCGACGTTCACTGGGTATTTTTTAAATGTCGGAGCTACTTACTGAGAGTGTTTTTAAGACATTGTTTGATAAAATTATTAATGTTTTTTGGGAAAATTTTCTTTAGCTTTTGCCTTGTTATTTAAGAGAGTTTTCGACATTTTTGATGTAAAAAGATACAGTCGATACATATCGGTAAATTGACATTATGAAATTATGCCTAATCTATCAATGTACTTTATCTTTTGCTTTGGAGTATCAGAAGAGAGTTCTTCACCTCGACTTTTTACATCGTGTGTGTCGTTAATTAATAAAAAAAATGAATTCCAGAATATGTTTTATGATAGTAGCTAGGCGAGCAAATGATTTACCTGATGATAAGTGCAAGATCTGCCCTTAACAAATGCTGTGTTAACCAACATTCGTTTGTTGCACCATAGTGCGCTCGGCGCTCCGGGACATCAGTTCTTAAGTCTGTAATTACTGGGTATATGAATACCCAGTAATTACACAAGCTATCAGTGCGCTACAAACCGAAATACAGTAATATTTGCTTAACGGTAGAATAACTAGCATTGGGGTGGTTCCTACTTAGACGGGTTCCTGTATAGGAATGCTACCACTATCAAATGGACAACTGTAATATCCAAAGTACTGATGGATAATATAGTCGTAATGCAATGTTTATGCTATTACGATGCTAATGAAACTAATTATGGCGATTAAGACGATAAGGGCTAATTATACCATCTTTAGAAAGTTCTTTTTACTAGCGACTGTTACAAACTGTTGACAGTGGCTGTTATTTTGCCGTCAAGCAGTAGTATGCAAACTTTACCATGTTTCGATTCTACATTTTTCGAGCACTGGAAGCTAGTCTAGAATGGACTGCGCACAGGTATGTGAGATTTAATCATAGTAACGAGCGGAATGAGATGCCACACAAAACTTTATTATTAAATATTTTGTGTGACACAGAAACTATATATTCCAAGCAGATAGATATATGTACTTAACATTAGGTGAACGGTTTACATGCCTCGTTACTTTCTTCCAAAAAAAATCTATTTTCAACTATTCAGAGGCCAATGATTTAAGAAATAAAAGGTTGGGTCCATATTGTGCTTGAAGGTAGAACTTAGCCTATCACGGAATGGTCAAGATACATAAACGTTTTTTAAACTATGTGTTATTTATTAGCCATCAGAATTTTTTGTTGCCGGTATTTATTACAACACATTGACAATTTTACACAACAGGAATATGCTTTTGTTTGTCTAGCCAAGCCCAAGACTAGCAAAATTATTCTTTAGAACAAAGAATCCACTGCCTAATAGCCTCGCCTTCATGACTCAGAGCTCCACTGTTTAAGGCCTACTGCTCGTAGCTAAGTAAGTATACATAGCATAATAGTTGTACGTATTGTTTTCATTATGCCCGCATGACGTAGGGATTATAGTACTTGAACACTACAACGAGAGTCTAGGATTCAAATCCCAGCCGGATGCAACAAATGCAGAAACTTTAAATGTAGAACGTGGGTAGATACTGGTAGTTCCAGTAAACACCTCTGCTTGGCGTATACTTGTGGCATTATAATATTTCTTCTGTAGTTTACAGTTTCCGCCAGTATTGGGAAGTTTTCAGACCTATTCCGTGAGAAGTGGGAAGCGGCAAGGGTAGCAAAATGAAATAATTGCGCCAGAGCGCTAATTCGAGAAATCTCTTCATTGATAAGAAACAGTTAACAATTTGTCGCCTGAGAGAGCTTCGGACACCTTGTCTCAAACTGTCAATATATTTTGGGCGATCTGGTAGAAAATAACAGTAGTAGTGGAAGAGTCGTAGCGTAGACAAAAAGCAAACTTGCACGTCACTAAATTCATTGTTATATTATGTTGACCCGGAGTACATCGAAACATTTTTGAATACGTACCTAAAACACACGCTTACGTAAACAGTAGACAAACCATAGTTTCTCAATTGCATATAGCAACATGCCATTCTACAATGTTGATTATGGATATCGAAAGAAAAATATTAACAGAAATTACACAACACACTACAAAATTACTTGAAATATAAAGTAATTTTAGGAAATCATTTTACCCTTCGAGAACTGAAAAATTTATTATGTCATTTACGAAACTCAAAAAAATTGCTTTAAGTTGAAATGAAGGACTATTATTTAAAAAAATACCTATAGAACGAAAGGGTAAAAATAAAGACTAAAATATGTACTTTACAGTTGAAAAATTATAATAATACAAGTGTTTTTAAATAATTATATGATATACTTCTACATTAACTTCTTAGTAAATGCTTTATAGATATAAACTATTAAATTTACTTTGACGTTAAAAATGTCTTTCCAACCTTTTCCGAGGCGATGTTAGCTAAGACGGCTTATATTTTTCCCATCAACGTACAATTTATTAAGCGACGCGTTTTGTTGAAAATTCTTTTAAGGCGTGTGAAAAGCACAATTATAGGGTGAAAGTTCTAGGAAATTTTCGCAGATATTTTGTGCCCTTTTCTCGTCAACTCGCCAAATATGCTTAAAATAATAATGTTTAAAAAGTTTTCAATTTGAAAGTGCGACTAAAAATACGCACACACACGCACGCGTACTCACAGGCGTACAATAATCGCGCATACAAGTATACCCACATTTTTTATGAAAAGATATTGTATCTGACTCATTGATCGATCGCCAAGATTAAACCCTAGATCGATCGATCAAAACATAAAAATAAAGACAAAAATCTAATTTTATGCCAACAATAGCCATAAAGTAGCTTTTTAAATAAAATCAACTATAGTTCTACGACATTTGACAGTCCGTCTCAACGACACGGCTGACGTGATGATAATCGAAGTGAGCGCATCGTGCGCTCCTTTTTTGAGGACGTTTTTAAGTAGCTGACTATGTATTTAGTGTTATTGTTTAGCAGTGATCTCATGTATAGTAAAACTCTTTATTCATATGAATATTATTTTTATATTATTTTGTAAGTACTTAAAATACAAAGACGATATTTTCATTTGTGTTCGTTTTATCTTTATTTTTAAACGAAACTTTAAGCTTCCCAAATTCGGTGTCCCGACCCCGGGGCAATATTTCCTGATCCTTGTCCGGGGCACGAAAATGGCTGTGCTGTTAATCTTTTTTCATCGGCTGTATTATGGGGACCTAGCCTCTTTTTGATTTACTTTATAAAAAGAGGTCTACACGATTCATGACGTAAAACTACAAAGGGATCAAGCAAAATATTTCGGATAAAGTAAATTATTTTGGTAAACCTAAATTGTTCTTTCTTCTTTGGACGAGATGAAAGTACAAAGCCGTCTTTCGTGCTACGTTTCTGTTATTCTTAATAATTATTTATTGATTAATTTATAATCCTAATATAAGTATTATAATAAATGCCAAAGTAACTCTCTCTGTCCCTCCGTCTGTTTGTAGCCTTTTCACGGCTCAACCGTTGAACCAATCTTGACGTAATTCGGCACAGAGATATCTTGCATCCTGGAGATGGATTATTAGTTCAGTAAATGTAAAGGTCTCACGGTATTTCTAAAAGCCACCTAGTTGTGTAGTTATTTTACAGTGAGTAATATAACCAGGAAATGGACAGCAGCATCTTCCCGGAACATCTCAATAAATAAACTGCAGTTGCCAACCCGCCTGCCTAGCGTGGCAACTATAGTAAAATCCCTCATGGGGGAGGCCTATGTTCAGCAGTGGATAAGTGATATGCTGAAATGATGAAGATGAATATTTCATCGCACTGCTAATACAAATAAGTAATTACTCAAAATCGACGTTGCTTCACATCAGCTATACGTTCTTTTACGCTCTAGGAAGTCTACAACAGTCTGTAACAATGTTCTAGGATCATCTCAACCATTACATCACATTTGATAAACCACAAATTCTTGTAAAAGAACACCGATTCTTACCAATGATGATTCGCGAGGCTATTAAAATAAAAAAAACATCCATAGAGAAGGTCCTATAATTAATAAAATTAAATCAGTAACCAAGCATATCACTGCAAGACGTCAAGACACAGTTAGCTCTTTCTGCGCAGATCGGACCAAAAATAATAATTAAAAAGCTGAAGGTACCCCGGGTTGACTATGACATCAGAACATCTGTCACCTGCGTCGTACAGCTACGTGGAGGAGTCTTCACAGCTTTAAAGCTTCTTTCGACACGACTTCACTTCGTTCGACAGTGGAGTATTTATGGAGTTTTGATTAATGTCGTTATCCAACATCGTCATTATTTTTTAACAGGCTCTGACTAGGCGTAGGGTGACATTGTGACGATTTGACAATCGCAATACCGCGATTTTTTTTAATAGAATAGCAGGCGAACGAGCAAGCGGTTCACCTGATTGTAAGTGGTCACCGTCGCCCATGAACATTCGCAACAACAGAGTAATTAAGAGTGCGTTGCTGGCCTTTGAGAGAGGAGTCGACTCTTAGGTACCTCTAAGTCGTATTAGTCCAGAAAAACCCCTTTTCATTGAAAAGAGCACAGTAGTGGCACGTCATCCGTCAAAGTGATGTAGATTGTGTTATGTTATGTACGACGGTAAATCCCAGCGGCTGGAATTAATATGAACCATTCTTCGGTTTTTAAGACAGAATCTGCTGCCCCCTGTTTTATTACTAGTACCCCGCAACCACAGCTAGAGAAAAATCATTAATATGAGTAACGTAAAGATCGCCGTGTCAAGAGATCCGATTTAAGACAAGTAGTTTGTTTTAGGACAAAAATCTGATAAAGTTTAGTACCTATAAAATTTTCTTTACCAATATGGTATAAAAACTTCTTGCAAAATTTTAAGTTTAAAAAAAAATAATTTATTATGATTATTTATAAATATAAAGTAATGTTTATGCGTCGCCACGAATATGTTCGAAGCACTGTATTTCATGTACAAATTCTATAAAACAAAAAAGTACGTTAAAACAGCGAAAATGTCTATATTATAATAATTTACATAATTACTTTAAAACTTCATTTCAATATTATCTCAGTACATATATAAAGCAATTCGTGCACAAGCTATCTATATGCGTCTGTGAGCCACGTAAAAATTGTCGGGTGAAAAATCAACGCAACTGAATTTCCAACAGTTACATTACCATAAAGATGCTGGCGAGCTGTAATCATTGCCCTGGCATACCGTGGCTTGAATACAGATTCGATCTCGTAGACTGTTTTACGCAGGACGCCGGTAGATAATATACGTCGAGGGTTTTATACTAAAAGGGGAAGACCTCTTGGAAAATAATTTGAATTCAGAGAAAAGTCTTTATTCTCCTTTGAAATATTATTAAGTTTTACATTACCCCCGTCAAAAATGTAACTAAAGAGGCACCGCTAATATAGAAATATCGGTAAAGAATAAGACTAAGATATCGAACTGTATACCATACTATATTTAAACGTTTTTTTTTTTTAATTAAGCTATTAACTGATTTAGATAACAAAAAAAAAGTACTGATATTTTTATCAACTTAATGTTTTTTATTTTAAAATATATTACAATTACATTTACCACCTTAAATACGCAAATTATGCTCCCGCTTATGTAAAATGTAAGCGAAATAATTGATATTATTGGGCAATCAATTCCACAGCCATTACAATTAATTACAATTCAATTATGCCCCGAGTGTTATATTACGTAATATTGTAACAGCGGGCTCAGTTCTAAATCCCTTATAAATATTGCCTAATTGGAAATGTCGCTCAGGGCAAAGCCATCGTTTACACACATATCCTGCATTCACACAATTGACTACGAGTGTGGTTACAAATAGACACCTTATAAATCCTTTGTAATACACAATATTAATACGGGATATGGGAGCCGTTCAGTTTGTTCTTATTTGAAAACATATATACTCGTAATTAAGATGGAGCAAGACACTTTCCTAAAACGTTGATGAGAAACTATAAATAAAAAAACATTAATTAATTAAACTAGGGGAAAATTACTAAAAATGCTTTTAATTATTCAAATAAATATATAGTTCGCTTTAATGATAGAAAGTTAAGTTTTAAGTAGTAAAAGATTAGAAAGTGTTAAGTAAGTAAAATGTGTAGCTATCAATTTTGGGGCGATTTTGCCGTAGTTGCCACGCTGGGTAGGCGGGTTGGCAACCGTAGTTTATTTATTCAGATGTTCCAGGTAGATGCTGCTACCGATCTCCTGGTTTTTATTATCCCTCTGTCGACTTTTACGAAACCCACGGGATGAGATGGGGTGGTTTCCCGCAAACTGCCACCACACGGTATAACACATACTTTTATTAAAAATATTATTTGATATCTTGGCCCTATCTGCGGCAGTTATCATTTGTAGCAATACACATTTCACGGGCCGACGATTCTTTTTTAGGAACAGATAATCCAGAATCATACCGACTTCCCAACCCCTTTAGTATGTCGAGGGACACAAAAACCATTGTATATATACGTACATAGATATATGACAGAGTAAAAAGGTTGACCAATCCCTTATAGACGAATTCCAATAACGAACGAATGTATAGAACCCAGTTCTATAGCAGACCGGGCCTATTCATGCCATTGTTGGTACACTCGGTACGATAATGCCTACGTTACGTTTCGACGGAGGTTTTTTCATTAAATTTATTTAAGTAGGGTTCGAGCGTATTGGGTGGTTGCAATCACAACCAATGTATGCTAAAATGAACAGTTTTATTTAATACGATGAGGTCGATATTAATTACGATAAACTTTTTGTGGTGAAAATAGCCTGTTAAATAAAAACTAATATTGTTTTTCTTGTTAGAATAGTGCCAAAGCTTTTTTTTTGCTTTTGACATTGAATGCGCTTTTGACTGCGAAAAATGACATCACAATTCCATGTAAAGTTTGGCAGCACGTCAAAGAAAGGTAACGCAAGATGACATGTAGAGAAAAATAATCTTAAATAAATTTTTGATTTAAGCGACGGATTCAATTATATTGCGTTATATGAATAATATTTAAATATATGTAAAACGACATAATAGTTATACTAATTACGGTTTGTTTCAACTAATATAAAAGTGTGAAAGATGGTCACAAAGCACGGTTCCGTACGTTTTATGAGCTTGTCAATTATACCTTTGCTCTACTTTTATATTTTTTTGCAAATTCTTATTCACACCTAATAGAATTGGATAAGTCATTTTACGTCCTAGTCAAAGTGGATGAGATTGTATTGGATGCTGTTTCAGCGATATTTGCGAAAACAGAAATAGATGATTTCATATAGTCCTACATATATTTGAAGTTATACTTCTTTTGGCGCGTTAAATAGAGGGTAAAATTGAGAGCTGCGTGCGCAACTTGTTAAGGAAGTGCGACATGAAAGTTAGCCATCAATGATAAATAACATTTACATTGTTATCACACATAAGAGAAGCAGACTTAACTTTAATTTATACTAAATTGCCACAAATAGATAATATTTGTACTCCTTTCTATTTATTAGCAAATTATGTACTCGTATTCCAATCACTTTTAGTCATTCGTTATGACACTGAGATGAGAGCATACATAGGCAGGTGGCAGACGCCATCTTGACAAACGAGAGCGACAAATAAGCGATATATGGCGTCACTCAATAAACACTCCGTGTTTAATGTTAAAAATAACTAGCCTCTTGGATTAAAAGCACTAAAATTTCAAGGTGAAGAGCAAAACCTCACGTACAGGAAAATGACGGAAGTTACGTTCTGAAACATCATAATAATTTTATTTATCGCGTCATATTAAAGCTTATGCCACCTTTATTGCGGCCATATGACTTTATTAATAACAAACTAAGATTAAGAATTAAGATTTTCTTTGAAAATACTGCAAATATATTAGTATTTTATTAATAAAATTATCAGTTTAATATTTATTATACTCGTTAAGTTTGGTGGGCCGGACTCAGTAAGGGGTTACAAAAATTTCTTGATTGAAGTATAATTTATGTAAATAAATGTTTTGATTTCAGGTTTCCAAAGTATACAAAATCTGTGAAACTTGTGGATTAAAAACATCAATAAGGATAAATTGATGAAGCTTTTCAAGCATTTTGTAGAGAAATAAATAGACCGAAGTGTCTTCGGCTCAAGCGACGTAACTAATTATGATTTTCGAAAGTTAAATGTCATGAAACATTATTCGTAACATTATTTGTATTGCGAATAATGGTACAGAATGGTAAGTCATGGTGTAGTAGAAGATTCTATTTTTTAATTAAAAACATACCCATATGAACGCTTATTTAACTTATGGTTGGCGGGTTTGTCCGAGAAAATGAAACTGAGAGGAACATGTATAATTATATCGAGTAATGTACTGATTCTACATCTCATCCTCATTCTAAAACGACCCCCTAAAGCGTCCTACCCTCTTTCCTCTTCCAGCCACGGCTATTGTGTGTGTCCTCAAAAAAATAACAATCACTTGAAAGTGTGTGGCTTCACAGATTCGCAACTGATTTTATTCAATTTGATACAATATTCTTCATAATAAGATGTATAAATATAATGTGCGATATAATAAATCTTTGCAAAAACTAAGGCGCATAAAGTTTACTTTGACATTTTATTTATAACTAATAAATTATAATTAAATATCTATCATCGTCATCATTTAATCCTATCACTAGTCCACTGCTGAGCATAGGCTTCTCCCATAGATTGCCAAAAATCAATTGTAACTCTCACGTTGGGGGGATTTCGCCATAGTTGGTTATAGGTTCGCCATAGTTGGCTATAGTGGACATAGGTTCATAATTATATTTATTAACACATGTTTGACATTTATATGTGCTCTGTTATATATGTTCAGTTTTTTTGTATCATTTTTATTAATGGATCAATTGGAATCTAACTTCTTATGATCCGATTAATCATCCAAGTAGGTTTTTTGTAATAGTATAAATGACGAGACAAGCATAACGTTTACCTGATGATAAATGCAACGTCTACCCATAACAAGTTCTGCATCAGCTAGAACATTTCTGTGTGGTACCACACTGCGCCTGTCATCCTTAAGTCTCATATACTCGGTAATTACACTAGCTCTCAGTGCCCTTCAGACCGAAACACAGTATTGTTTGCATACTACTGCTTCACGGCAGAATAACTGGCTCTGCGGTGGTACTCGTACATACGTAGGCGGATTCCTGCATACCAATCCTTCAACTTTTGTCATTCGATAATCATTATTAGTTTTCACCCGTGATGATTGAGACGTCATTTTGCAGCTACTTCCTGGTCGACACAGTGAAGTCAATTTCATATTTACTGCAACCGCCGGCATCATCCAGATCCACTTTATATAGAATCAATTCCGGAAAAAAATATATTTATTGTCTCACGTATCCCATAAAATTGGACAGATTTTGCCCTTTTGAATTCCATTATCGTATTCCAAACGTTTCCACGATTGACAGCTTTATTCTTAACTAGCGATCCGCCCCGGTTTCGCACGAGTATATAGATATTAGAAAGATAAATTAGTACTTTATTTGGACAAACAGAACAACAACAATCCCTTCACTAAAAAATTTCGTAGCGACTATGCTCATCGCCGAATCTGCAGCTAGCCGTGGAAGATTAAGTTACTAAAATAATGTTTTATTTGTGGAAACATCAGCCATGAAAGTTTAGTGGCTCAGAGCTTCCTTGTAAACAATATTTGATGTTGTGTTAGCAAAATAAAACGACCGCTCTCGACCGCTGCGCAAAGGGAGCCGCGCACCGCGATGATGCCCAAGTCGCATGAAACCGGGTGGCGCGGCGTTCGAGACCGCGGCCGCTGTATTTATTATAGAGCGAAAGTTTCAATGTTTTAAATTAAAAAAAAAATATATATATTATGAAAATTACAAACCACTATTCAATTGTTTCTAGTTTACAAAAAATAAAATGAGTAGATAGGTAATCAATAGAACTTAGTCTAATCGTGAGTAGCCCGGGCGAGCGTATGGCTGTTCGCTCACACCGCAGCATTTTTCTTACTTTTAGCATTTTTATATCCGTCGTAACTTTTTAACGATAGGTCCGATTCGAATAATTTAAAGAGGACTTTACATATACATAATCAACGTGACTATAAAACTATTTAGTAAGATAGGAATTCATATTATGATATGAATGTCATCATCTTTCCATTCTACTCGTGTTTTGATTGACTAATTTGAACAAAAAGACGAAGAAATGACAAGAAGAAGAAAGGTTATTATGACTTAACTATAATAGTTAGACATATATATACATGTAGACATATAGCCACGCGGATTTTGTTGTGAGTAATGATGAGTACTATGAAAATTAAGTACATTATTTTCTTTATCATCAATAGTTTTTGCAGCGCACGCCAAAGAATGTCTTTAATCAGTAAATTTTTGATACCTCGAGTTACATCATAGCAATTTTCGTAGGAATCTCGGTTTTTTTTTTAATTAAATACAACTCATATTATTCGATGATAACGAAGTTGTATATAGGTGAAAGAATTTTTTAAATCGGTTCAATAGTTTTTGAGTCATATCATTACAACCAAACATACAAAAAATCATATCTTTCCTCTTTATAATATTAAATATAGCTTAGATGTCTACTCTCGCACTAACATTATAGGGAAAATTAAGACAACAATAATAATAAGTTTACATTATTTTAAAATAAATCAACAAATTAAAAAATAAACATAAATGAGTGAGATGATGTGGGTACATATTTTTTTATTTTTTTTTATTTGATAATGTATCGAGACGAGCAAAACGTTCACCTGATGGTAAGTGCAACGTTTACCCATAACAGATGCTGTGTTACTCAGAATATTTCTGTGTAGCACCACACTGCGCCCGTCACCCTGAGACATATGTTCTTAAGTCTCATATGCCCAGTGATTACGTTAGCTCTCAGTGCCCTTCAGACCGAAACACAGTAATATTTGCACACTACTGCTTCACGGCAGAATAACTGACCCTGGGGTGGTACTCGTACCTACCTAGACGGATTCCTGCATAGGCATATCCCCACAATGTAGTCTTTAGACAGTCTTTTCTAATTTGTTGGAGTTTATATATGACTGTCATAGACTGCAAAAACACACTACAGATAAAAAACGAATAGATTATAGAAATCTAATCAAGACGAAAGCTGTTTTATGATCCCTATCTTTTTCATTAGACATAACTCACTAACCTTCAAAGCGTAACATGTTTAAAATTACCAAAGGTATATTGATTTCCATTCCCCTCTGTTGCTTAGTACTTACTTTATAGTAGTTGGTTTTGTAATTACGAGGGTGCACTTGTACCTACTACTTAATGTTAGTGTATCTATTTACTTTATTTTGTTTTAGTAAAATTATCTATTACAAGTCAAAGATGAATAACGTGCACTACTCAAACTTTTTGTTCTTGATTGTACCGAGATGCACAATGTGATGAAATCAAGTCCAAAAAGTTAAAATCAAAAGAGATGTTATGGCTATAATTAATAAAAAACAAACTCAAATAAAAATTGGACCACACTGAAAGTATATCTTTACGAATGAAAAAAGAACAAAAAATAATCATCGAATTGAGAGCTAACGAACTTAAAAAAAGAGGGACTTTTTTGAAGTTCGTTATAATCTACTAGTAACTATCGATAGGTACCTTTTTCCTACCGAGGTGTCGTAAGACGCGTCTAATATTGTACGGACAGCCTTTATTCTTGTAGAATATGCAATGCTGTGTCTATACTGCTCGTGGTTTTGACACCTACCAAAAAAACGGCGACGTGGTTCGCCACCCATCACTTCATCGGTTCCCGCGAGGGCGGAAAATGGACCACATGAATAGCATCTGCCTACTCCTTATATCGGAAAAATGCGTGACTGTATGTATGTAAGTAACTATCGTATTATTGTACGCGAAACTGAGAAGTCAGAGTACCCCGCAGGTTCTGGGTCCGAATTCGTATTCGTGTCTCGCTGTGTTGTGATTGTTCCCGTGCCTCTGACAAAGCATCCTAGCCTACTCATGGAATGTGATTTCGGGAAGCGAGAATATTCTTATCCATAACTAATATTGATAAATTATCACGTATTATTGATGCACAATAACGTAAGTTTGTATGTAGGTTTGTAGGTATGGTTCTTATTGGTTTCTAGGCAATGTTTTATTTTATAGTTAATAGAAAAAGGCGTTACTTTGCGGAAATCCAATATTGTTGGGGCTATCCAACCTTCGCAGTAACGACAGAGCTCAGAATCGATTCTTGCGAACTGCCACCGGAGCCGGTTGGTATCAACGCAACGTAGATCTTCACAGCGACTGTGAAATGCCCTTAATCTCTGAACACTTCAGAGAATTATCACGGTGGTTTTTCGAAAAAGCCGCGGTTCATTCAAACCCGCTGGTGGTTAAAGCAGCAAATTACCGACCAAACAGAAACGCGATCGAACGCAAACGTCGCCCGTGAAACGTGCTAGACGACACGGACGTCTAAGCTCTTCCTGACCACGACACGGTCAGTTACAACCCAGGCACTGTACACATAGTCAAAAGCTTTAATATAACACGCACCACGACGCGCGACCGCCGTAGAGAGCGGCGCGCAATATTCAATAATCACACCGCGTACACGCGATTCCCCGTGTCCCATGACGGTTCTCACCATCCAGAGTTACCAACACACAAGTCGACAGTTTGAATGGACGCTAGCAGCCTCCCTCGGACGGTCGTTAGACGACTTAAAACATTTAAGAAATTCGAAATCACGAAAGCACGTAGCGAACGCGACACAGTCCGAATTTAGAGGTTTTTGTAGGAGTTTATTTATTTAGTTATGTTTGGGTCAAACCAAACCTGGCAAGCGGGACCCTGGCCCGCGAGCACAGTATCGGATCAAGCTGTAAAAGCCGAGAAGGCATTACATCACCGAAAATGTAGTAGTGACGATAGACTGACTGGCCAATAAGACATTAAGTTGACATATGACAATATGAAATATAAAATATATATAAAAAAAGAAAAGTGACAAGACAAAAGACGTTAAAGTAAAACATAAAATATTATCGACTTCATCTTTTTATTTGTAATAGTTTCAAAACCATGTTTTAAGCAAATTAATGTTATAATTATTATTAATAATAATAATAACAACATACTCGTAATTACTTGACTCAAGATGGAGTAGACGTATCACTTACCACAGGTGATTTGCTCGTCTCTTCACTAAATAATACAATATTAGGGTTCTTTGTATGTTAGGTGAACCCTTAAAATGATTAATTAATTGTTACTACCTCGGCGTCAAAAAAATCGCACATCCGAAAAAAATTATTTAAATACTATTTTAACACAACAGGCCAATGGCAATGTTGTGGTTTGAGGGTATCATTCAAAAGGTACTCGTAATTTCATTAGCTTTCAGGAATTTTAATTGAATTTTACTTTTATAAAGAGACGAAAGAGAAATTAAAGAAAAAGACAGGGTATGTACAAATTTGCAAATTAATAATTTAAAAAAAAACTTAATAAATACAAAAAAAGTTCTTAAAACCTAGTGCTACCCCCCCCCCCCCCTTGCCTTGATAACGGCTTCCATGCGATCTTTCATGGACCTTACAAGGATCGCAACAGCCTCTAGGGGTATTTGTTCCCACTCTTCAAGTACCGCATCTTGGAGCTCTTGAAGAGTGGCTGGAGCTGGATCTCGAGCTCGCACGCGCCGTTTTAGGTCATCCCAGAGATGTTCTATTGGGTTAAGGTCTGGACTTCGTGCTGGCCAATGCATAACAGGGATATCGACCTCCTGTAAATAATCCCGTACAATAGCCGCGGTGTGGCAACGAGCATTATCATGCATTAACATGAATCCATCACCGACATAACCAGCATACGGGACCACATGTTCCTCCAGGATTTCAGTAATGTACCGACCAGCATTTAATGACTCTTGCCCACGGCCACTCCGAGTCCGGGAAACGCACACAAGTTCCGTTTTCCCGTCGACGGAAATGCCGCCCCAAAACATACACGAGCCACCCCCGTATTCGACGGATTCTTCGAAGCAGAGTTGTTTGAACCTCTCCCCCTGTCTTCTGTAGACCCTTCTACGTCTGTCATTGCAGAAGAGACAGACCCTCGTCTCATCAGAGAAGAGTACGGTCCGCCGCTGTTCTAGAGTCCACTCGCAATGATTGCGAGCAAACTCTAGGCGATCTCTGCGATGCTGTGCAGTAAGTTTTGGACCTTTAGCAGGTCTATGGGCTGTTAAACTCTTTTCGTGTAACCTTCTTCTTATCGTAGAAACACTCACAGATGTTCTCCGAGTTGATCGAAGCTGTTGTTGCAACTCAACAGCATTTGTAAAACGGTTTCGTAAAGATGTCGTAACGATGAAACGGTCATCTCTTTCTGATGTGCACCGTTTTCTTCCAGATCCCGGTTTTCTAACATAACCACCAGTCTGCTGAAAACGTTGGAACACCCGATCAATCCGACCCAATAATAATATTAATTTGTTTAAAACATGGTTTTGAAACCAGCACAAATAAAAAGATGAAGTCGATAATATTTTATAAGGTTCTACTTTTACGTCTTTTATCTTGTCACCTTGCTTTTTTATATATTGACTCTATATAGTCAGGAGAACCCTAAACATAATTAATTAATTGTTTACCACCTTGTTACAATAAATGGTAGTGGTTTAAATAAAACAATAGCAACTTTTCATGCAAACACGTAAAGGGCACATTTGAACGTGCTCTCGCAAAAAAAAAAACAGGGCAGTGCTCAACAAATAATAAAAAAAGACAATAAGCCTGAACATTTGCGTCGGCGCCAATCTACTTTTTTTTAAATTGTTATGCAATAAAAAAGTGATGAAACGACCAAAACGTTCACCTGATGGTAAGTGCAACGTCTGCCCATAACAAATGCTGTGTCACTCAGAAATTTTCTGTGTGACACTACACTGTGCCCATCACCCTGAGACATAGGTTGTTAAGTCTCATATGCCCAGTGATTACGCTAGCTCACAGTGCCCTTCAAACCGAAATACAGTAATGTTTGCACACTACTGTTTCACGGTAGAATAACTGGCCCTGTGGTGGTACCTAACTAGACGGACTCCTGCATAGGAATCCTTTCACCAGGAAAAACTTAAAACCTTCTGAGCGGTTGTAAAGAGTGAAGATGTTTTATTTGCTTTTGTTTTTGAAAATCTATTTTGTTTATTGTATTTATTTTGTTCGGCGTTTCCATCGGTACAAATATAATCTGCGAGTGTTATAATGAAAAAAAAAAACGATATACTATTAATTAAAAATGATAAAGAATAAATAAGAAGAGAATATTAGACTACATAATTTTATAAACATCGAAAAACTATACACATTACAGATAGTATAAATATACGTACATACAAAAGTAATATTCTGAAGAGCGATCCTGGCAACAAATTAATAAAATCAATTGTTTCCGCTACAAAAAGGGCATGTTGCGGCGCCGTGATGCTACATGCACGAGTGCAAACTCCATGAACCAAACACGCCAAGTCGCCCGAGGAATTGATTCAAAAATATCCCTCCAAATAGAATAGTCGCAACTGAATTACGCCCGGAGCGTTTAGGACGAGTTTGTGTTAAGTATCGAATTCCAATATATTATTATTTTCTTGATAAATAACCATGATAGGATGTTTGTAGGATAGGTAGGTGTAGGTAAGATGTTGGATGTGCTAGTCGAATTTAAAGAATTACACATGCAAATGTATGAATCAACAATGTTTTTGTAAGTGGAAATTAGCATGCAAACTATTTCTAATTACATACAAAATAATTAATGTAATATTTTAAAAATTAAAAATTCTCCGAAATTTTAACATTTAGCTATTGATTTTCAATCCTGTTGATAAATTATTTAAAACTTTAACACACATTGCTATATAGTTTATGATGTATTTTTTTAATGTAGGAATATCATCAATAACAATTCTATTTGGATCGCATCGATTTCGTTGGTTTATCACCTTTGATTTTTTAAGTAAATGGTGATGTTTACACACGAACATACTCGTACATATTTCGTAAATATAGAGTAATGGTAGTCGTAACATGCCATTTCGTTTTAATAAGCTGTTACATGACTCATGAGATGGTATGGATAACCCTCTACTGCACGTGTACTTTTTTAGACGGACATTTGTTAGACGGATTGCTGCATATGAATCCTACCGCCAGTAAATCATTTAACGCTTTCTGTGTTTCCAGTGTCTTCCTTCTCAGAGTATCTGCAAGTTTTTGATAATATGCTTCCGATGTATGTATAAAATTAAAAAAAGAGGAAAATATTCCAAAGATTTATTTTTATAGGAGAGGGGGCAAACGAGCAGGCGGCTCACCTGATGGTACGTAAAAAACATATTTTTCTCCTACAAGCTCATTTCGAGGACACTAAAATATATATATAAATATAGAGATATAGAGTGTATAGAGTGATATAGAGTGATATAGAGTGAGTCGTATAGAGTGATATAGAGTCGGAAACATATTTAAGCTTACAACCAGAACTTATTATCGTCGCAGTTTCGGTTACGGATTATAAAAGACAACGTTGCAGCTTCGAGATCACCATTCTATGGTTGTCCTAAACTTTATCCTAGTACAAAAATTTAAGCTTAGCTGCAGTGATTAAAACGAACATAAGTAATGTTAATAACACTTCTAGTATTATTCGACTGCTGTTCTAAATTAGGAATAACCCAGCAAGCTGATACGTCGTCTGCTGAACCATGCGGTTTCAGTATTATACTATTCATATACTCCATTACTATAGTTATTGCTCGGCATTTCTTTAAATTTTTATGAATGTTAAAGTAATAAACAATCATACGCTGTCCACCATTTTTTTTAACTCCTACGCAGTAATCTGTCTAGGTGGGTACCACCGCAGCGCCAGTGATCATGCCGTTATGTGCATGCACATATGTAAAAATTCTACAAATTATACTCATTTAATACATCCTCATCTTATACACATTTTTACACACAACACACCGTACCTTCGTGTCAATATAATTTAAAACTGTCACAATAGGGAGGGTTACCGAAAAAGGTATGTGATTTGTCGAAATCGCACAATACTTGCGACTATTAGTGCTAATACAGCCACATAAAAAACCTTACCCGAAATGTCAAGCGAAAAAGTGACATTCGGGTCTTGACGCACCTCTTTTTATGTCTATTCTTAGAGTCGGCGTTAACAAATGATTCATAATATTTTCGCAAAGTTGCTTTAAAATACCTCCACCTGCTATTCCTTGTATTCATTTGAAATTATCTATTTTCGGCTTCGTAACTTAAGTAATTATTTCAGTATCTTCTTCAATAAATTGAAACTTATTTCTTCAATTTAAATTTAAACTTAATTCTCCGCTCATCTTATGATAGGGTTCCTCATTTTTTCTCTAACATTAAAATGTGAATTCCTACACATTTCACTAGGTTCACTTTATAGTTCCGGGTGACAGTGCTACTGTTATGTGCGTGAGTTGTATCATAAGGGGGGTGTCTACCTCGTCTCGTTACTTATTTCACATAAAAAAGCCTTCCAGGATGGTATCAGTGGTGGAAGGTAAAACGTATGCAAAAATATCAGCGGAGAGATTAGACGCAGTATCAAGAACGGGACTGTCACATTACGTATACACCTCAAAATCTGACAACCGCGTATAGACTACAGGTCAATTATTAGGCCAGGTATTTTACTGCAAAGTCTAAATTACCGCCGAAGTCTATATTTATGTAGTCACAAATTACAGGTATTTGAGTTAGGGGGATACGTTTTTCTAACACTCTTAATAATATTGAGCTATACTATAATATATCAATAGTCTACACGCATACGGACACTATTAGGTTGCAGTGGTCGATGCACTCTCCATAACACGCTGCAATTCATACAACTATTTTTAATAATTCATTCATCGTCTTCCATCACACATTAACATGTATATTTACCAGATAATACTGCCAATTTACCACAGGAGCTAGGCGCCCGCTTTAAATTTCATACTACTCGAGGGACGTGGGTTCGATTCCCGGTGCCAGTACCCTCTGATTGCTGATTTACCATGTGCTCGGCGGTGATGGAAAACATCATATGGAAACCTGCATGTCTGAGAAAAAAAAATATTTCGAGGACATGTGAAGTCCGCCAACCCGCAGAAACGTAGCGGATTCTTCCCGGCTCGAAAACCCTCTCAGAAATGAGAGGAGGCCGGTGTTCAGCTGTGAATAAAAACCAGAAGACGGGCCGCAGCATCTTCTTGGAACATCCGAATAAGTAATCTGCGGTTGCCAACCCGCCTGCCAAGCGTGACAACTATGGCAAAATACCCCCAAATAACTAGAGCTACAAACTTTTGTGGCACTCTATGCGGGAGGCATATGTTCAGCAGTGGACTAGTATTAGACTGAAACAACGACGACATATTACAGATAATTTTGGTTGGTACAAAGGGTATTACAGAATATCAGCAATAGTCAAAATTTATTTAATTATTTTTTTACGAAAGAAAGCGACGAGACGAGCAAAGGTTTAGTGGTGGTAGGATTCCTATGCAGGAATCCGTCTAGATAGGTCCACCCCAAGGCCAGTTATTCTGCCGTGAACCAGTAGTGGGCGAACATTACTGTGTTACGGATTGAAGGTCACTGAGAGCTAGCTCTCAGTGACCTTCAATCGTAATAATCGTAATATAAAATAATCACTAATAATCGTAATATAAAATAATCACTGGGCATATGACTTTTAAGAACTGATGTCTCAGATTGAAGAGCGCAGTGTGATGTCACTCAAATGTTCTGGATGACACAGCATTTGCTATGGGCAGACGATGCACTTACCATCAGGTGAACTTTTTGCTAGTTTCATCACTTCATCTAATAAAAAAAATGTCTTAAGCCGCTGATGGTAAATGAAACGTCTGCCTATAACAAATGCTGTCTCACCTAGAAATACCACCACCACAATGCGCCCGTCACCCTGAGCTATCAGTGCTCTTCCACCAAAAACACAGTAATGTTTGCACACTCCTGCATCACGGCAGAATAACTGGCACTGCTGCACTCACCCAGATGGACTCCTGCATAGGAATTCTACATACCAACATAAAATTAAGCCTTTTTTCCATATAAGAGGCAGGCAGAGATTACACACGTAGCCCACTTTTCGCTCCCGTTGAAAACGAAACGAGTGTCTTGTGGCGAATCACGTTTCCGCCATTTTGTTACAAGACAAACAAATTCTATGACTAGGATATGCAATGCAGTCTCTATACTCCTCGTGGGAACGCAATGGGGAGTAAGAATTTTTTGACTTGTACCAAAATGACATCAACGTAGGGACTCGTTTCCTGCGGTGGCGAGTAGAGGGCTACGGGGTGTGGTGTCTGCCTACCCCTTACATAGGAAAAACGTGCGACAGTATGTATGTAGAATACAATATCAAAACTTTTAAAAGCAGTATTGTAGCGTAGTAGCCAACAATAAAAGTATCTGAAGTAATAAAAGTACTGACGCGGTCACCCCAACGGGCTGTCAAAATGACATATCGAATGATTGATTGCCATTTTTTGTCTTCAATCTTCTTTTTATTGAAATTGATGGCTTGTTTAGAGAGCACGCACATTGTTATTGAATAATGAACTTTTTTAATGTAATTATCAACTCAATCATATTCTCCTACCATCAATATTTAACGTTGTTTTTACGTAATAGGTATTTTTATGCTGTGATATTTAAATACTGTCTTGGAAACAATAGGATATTATTACCTAATTTACTAAAATTAAGTTAGTAAATTAACGAAAATGATGTTTGCCGCATTACGAAAATTACCGACATAGCCTTAAGAATAGGCAATCTGAAATGGCATTTATGAACAAAGATTTAGGATTTCAACTATACTGTGGGAGCGTTTTTGTGACAAATTTTACGTGCATAAACAATTAATTTTTGTTATTTCATAATTGTTGGCTCCGGCTGTGATTCAAACCCAGGATCCATGATTTCAGAGGCAGTGGACACCAAAGGGGACGCCCTGGCAGTTAGTCTGGACATAGCGAAGGCTGGAAGGATTTTCGTAATGCGGCAATCAAAGGATTGGATCGGTTTTCTCATAGACCGGAGCAACATGGTCGCGGTAGACAGTGCATTTTTGGACTTCAAGTCTGTGAATGCTGGTGACCGACCATGTTCTTTCCGATTGGCTTAAACCACTGGGCTTGCGAAGAGAGGTTGTATCTCTTTGCATTTCTATAGGATATAAACAACCACTTAATGAAATCTGCTGCCAAAATCGATTTTTCCGAACCGATACGACTTAGGGACCTTCAAGAACAGAGCCTATTCCTTTCTCAAAGGCCGCTCTTCCTCCGGTAATGTAGATGTTCATGGGCGGTGGTGATCACTTACCATCAGGTGAGATAAATGCTCGTTGTCGTTGTATGTAATGTAAACACACACTTCCAAAATTTCATAAACACAATTAAAAATGAAAGTAAACAATATTTATTCGTCATTTGTACATTTTAATTGTTTAAATAAAAAAAGTAAAGTAACAGCCTATAAATGTCTCTTTGCTGAGCAAAGGCCTCCTCTCATTTCTGAGAGGGTTTTGGAGCCGGGAAGAATAGGCCACGCTGCTCCAATGCGGGTTGGCGGACTTAAAAAATATTTCGAAGACATGTTATTTCTCAAACATGCAGGTTTCCTCACGATGGTTTTCTTCACCGCCGAGCACTTAAAATTGCAATTAACAATTTTAGTCTGTCGCTGCCGTCACGCGTGAATCGAACCCACGTCACTCGCGTACTATGAAATTTAAAGCGAACGCCTAGCCCCTGAGCTACCGCGGCTCTTTCATTTTGCAATACACTTAAATAATCATGTATAATTAAATAGCGAAATTTTTTTTTTCATGGGGCGCGCTTCGATTTTCTATCGGATTGACTTTTCTTTGTGTATATATATAATGATTGAAGATAAAAATTAAAAAAATAAAATAAAAAAAGAATTATTAAAAAAAGAGGAAACCTGCGGAGTTTCTTCTCCCTCCGAGGAACCTCATTACGAAACGGTGTTTGATTGTAAAAAAAATAAGTTTTACAAACGAAATTTATATTTCTTACGTTGAAAAACTAGGAATTTTCAATTCAGTGGGGAATTGAGAGGGAGGAGTCGTGTGATCGTGTGCAATGCACTAACAATGCTACTTACTAATGGGTGGTTTTAGTATTTCGATGCAGTCACGGTGTCAATCATTAGACAAAAAATTTGTTTATTTCTGCTTTATTGTTCACAAAAAAAGGGATAGGTACAACGGGCAGTCTTAATGCCTGATGGCATTCGCTGCCAGTCAATCCAGCGAGTAGTGACACTTTGTGGCAGGTGTTAATACCTCAGTATAGACACCTACACCATTATTATTTGCCATGCGTAGGCCTACTTCTGGTACTAACCGCAATATTTGACCTTTTTAGAAATCGATCAGGGACATAACGTATTGAAATTAAATATATTGAATCTTCATTGTTCAAACGTCATTTTATTACAATCTACCAGAATTTCCTTACGAGATTCCTCAGGTTGTAAAATAAACAAGCGGAAGTAACTCCGCAGATATCCTCTTAACTGTCATCATATCAATATTTTTTAATATTAAATCGTTATATAAAAAATAAACATAAATAGTAATGCTTAGAAACGTTATGACAGCAGAAATCTGATTCCCAGGGGTTATTGTTTAATGCACTCTTTAATATTACAATAACCCTTTTTATAAAGTCTTTGTTCTACTTATTAAAAGGAAAACTTGCACTTACAGGTATTTTATTGTAAAAACATATATAAATATAATTATTTATTCTATATATTCCAAATAAAAATGTGAATAAGTATATACTTATTATACTCTTCAGAGACTTTTACTCTGTCTATTCCACTTCACCACTCTGGTTTCTCTTCATCATCGTTCGCTGTCCAAGCCGCCGGACTATGGAATGCGCTGCCTGAAAATCTAAGACAACCCTCCAGCAAATACGCATTCAAAAAGAAAATCTTTGCTCATATTTCCTATTATAAATCTTATCCTAACAATGATCATCATCATCATCATTAGTATATAGTATCCTTGTTTAGAATAATGTGTATTATTTATATTGTATTAGTAGTATGTATTCGTATATTGTCATATAGTATTTAGGTATGTTTATCTATGTATATGTATGTGTATATTCGTTTATTTAGTTAATAATATTATATTTATTTTAATAACCGCAATCGCTGTTTACTCACTGCCCTAAGGTTGACTGGCAGAGAATGCTTTTAGCATTAAGTCCGCCTTTTGTTCCTTTTTAATGGTTCAATAAAGAATAAATAAATAAATAAATAAATACTTTTGCATTTGAACAGATATTTTAAGCTCAAGACGTAAACCGGCGGATTGTTCGGCCTTCTTATCCCGAAATGCTAACTTATGTTACGAAACGTTACAAGGGATGACTTAATTGACATTTCCCTAAATTCGGAAGTAATTGGGTTATATAGGCGGAACCACTCCCTGAGATTAAACTTAGCGAAATATTTCTTGCAAATTTTGTTATCTTAGACATCAGCACACTAAAAAGGCAAAAGTTAGTGAAAATGTGTACTTACGGATATATTCATTCATCATCATCCATCATCCATCACCATCATCACAATTTTACTAGTCCACTGCTGGGCATAGGCCTCCCCCATAGATTGCGACAAAAGTTTGTAGCTCTCATTTTGGGGAGATTATGCCATAGTTGCCACGCTTGGCATGCTGGTTGGCAACCGCAGTTTATTCATCCGGATGTTCCAGGAAGATGCTGCTGCATTCATTTACTGGTTTTCATTTTCCCTATGTCGACTTTTACGACACCCACGGAATGAGATGGGGTGGTATATTCTCTTTAGCCGCCACCGCACAGCAAATAGATTCATAAGAAATAACCCACGATATAGACCATCAGGTGAGCCGCTTAGTCGTTTGATCCCTCTCCTAAAAAAAAAAAATTGGTTGCCAAAAAATGAAATGAAGATTAACGAGAAAAAGGGATATACTGATCAGATTGTCATTGTAGCTGGATTTAAAAAACAAATGGCTAATATTAGGACAACAAATACTCGTAAATCATTGGATTTGAAACTTGCAATATCGTGGCTTTCTCTCTCTTACTCTTATTGATTAAATTGTTTTATCTTACATGGTAAATAGAGAAATAATGTATATTTTTACAAACACTCAAAGCATTGAATCCAGCAGGAATGATTATTTATAAAGAAAAATTATCGAAAACGTAGAAATAGGCAACGATACGATGCTTATCAAACACCCGGCTCGCCGGTCCGCGCTGAAGACGGTGTGATGATCAGAAATCCACCGGGGTGCTGACCGTGTGGACCACTTGACTGGACCACGCAACCGAAAGCCAAGGAGGAAAAGTCAAGGTCCCGCACGTCACGTGCGGCGCAGAACTCTACTGAGGGGGGCAAGAATCCCCGGGCAGTTTCCCGGAAAGGACGAAAGAGATGACCAAGTGGCTTATCAAATAATAGGTTTTCTTACAGGATTTCTTGTATAAGTAAATGCTGTAATCGAGAAAGCAAACTTTTAAATAGAGATTATCAAACTTTTTCAAAAATTAATTATTGTGGCACGTAAAAATAATAAAATTTCTATGATGAGAAATATGCGTACAATTAATTAACTTAGGTTGCCCGTTACATCCAGTCTACGCTTAGCGTCATGGCAACGCACTTGTAAGGTCTCACCCCGTTCTAACGCTGTACCGATGTCGTATGGCTTCCGCAAGTTGACTAATGAACCAACGATCTAGGTTTGAGCGCGATCAGTAAGCAAAATATTACTGATATTTATTTCTACAGCTGATTTTACTGGTTGTAGGAATCCATCTCAGTAGATACTACTTAGGTAGTACCTACACAGATGAGATGAGACTACTACTTACTAGGTGCCTATTATTCTGCAGTGAAGCAGTAAGTATGCAAACATTTCTGTGTTTCGGTCTAAATGGCACTAAGAGCTAGTGTACATTACAATCCAAATGATGTACAATACTGGTGGTAGGATTCCTATGCAGGAATCCGTCTAAGTAGGTACCACCCCAAGGCCAGTTATTCTGCCGTGAAGCAGTAAGTATGCAAACATTTCTGTGTTTCGGTCTAAATGGCACTAAGAGCTAGTGTACATTACAATCCAAATGATGTACAATACTGGTGGTAGGATTCCTATGCAGGAATCCGTCTAAGTAGGTACCACCCCAAGGCCAGTTATTCTGACGTGAAGCAGTAATGTGCAAACATTACCGTGTCTCTGTTTGAAGGGCACTGTGAGTTAGCCTAATCACTGGGCATATGAGACTTAAGAACCTATGTCTTAGGGGAACGGGCGCAGTTAGGTGCCACACAGAAATGTGCTGGATGACACAGAAGTTGTTATGTGCAGACGTTTTACTTACCATCAGGCGAACGTTTTGTACATCTCGTCACTTTCTTCAATAAAAAGGTCCCTACACTTTTGATGACTCAACCACTTCAATGCATAGTAGACAACTGAAAACTATAAAATTACCGTTGCAGGTGTAATGAAAACTAAATTATACTCAACTCTAGGCAACAGCTTCTTAAAAATGCCCCAAGGGCCGCAATAAAATTGCAGCTTGCAGATGTCGTCTCCCGAGGTTGCCAGTGACAATCAATCCCGAGCTGGGGCGTAATTTACTTTTCCCGCCTGGTAAATAACGATCAAACATGGAGGCCAAAGCGTCTTAGCCCGCAGGGATCGAGCGAAATGAGCAACTGTGTAGTGAACAGTTCTTTCACTAACGTTTAAGAGAACTGCACAAGTTTCTAATGGACCATTCAATCGATAAGTTGCTTAATGAACTCTTTTTAAATATGTGCTTTTTTAGAATTCTGTTTTGATATTTGATTTTCTTATCACTAATTCTTTCAGTCATTGCATAATTATAATCATAATATTGTTACGTCTACGGCGACTATTATTAGTATAATAGTTGTTACGTGCCCTCTATGCTGGGAATAATATGTTCAGCTCGTTTACCAATTCAGCAGTATTATTTCCTGTTAATCACTCCAACTAAGCTTAAAAGTTTGTGCTAGGAGATGGTTCACGTCAATAGTCGTATGGCGGGCTCGATCCTGGCACATCATTTTTCGCAGTCCGTACCCTACCCCATATGCTATTGCCATCCAGGATTAAAAATTTTGGTAAAGTCCTTTCCGAGAAAGGAATATGTAAGACAAATTTCAAGTCAATAGGTCTTGTAATTTCGTGATGAGTTAGTGGTAAATTGCTTATATATATAAAGATAAATGCTTTATTTAAATAAGAACTCAACGAAAAATTTAACATTTAAGCCCTGACTGGCTGAAAATATCGTTAGCGTAAATGACAATTTTTAATACTTTAAGAAAATATTTATGCCCTACAGCAAGTGCCTAAAAATTGCTGAATATGTATGGTATCTTACCTAACTATAAATTCGCAATTATAAATCTAAATATTGGTAACGGGCTCATCGAATTTATTGCGAAATCTCGAGACCTAGAAAGTTGTTATCCAACAGGGATGTTACTTTAAGGCTTCGTTGCTCAGTAAAAAGGTTTTGAAGAAATTTCTCCCAAGGGATGAAACTAAACTTCGAACCTATTTCTACCGGCGGAAATCATGGCAGTGTTGGTAATGATGTTTTTGCTCACCAACACGAATACTTATATTAATTTAGTCTACATAACTCATTCGTCTTTTATTGTTTTCGCTGTGTCTTATATATTATAATAGAAGACGAACATGCAATTTTCATCAAGTTTATCGACAAATGAAATCAAAGAGCCGTGGTAGCTCAGGGGCTAGGCGCTCGCTTTAAATTTCATAGTACGCGAGTGACCTGGGTTCGATTCCCGGTGCCGGCACCACTAAAATTGTTAATTGCAATTTTAAGTGCTGATTTACCACGTGCTCGGCGGTGAAGGAAAACATCGTGAGGAAACCTGCATGTCTGAGGAATAAAAAATATTTCGAAGACATGTGAAGTCCGCCAACCAGCATTGGAGCAGCGTGGCGGATTCTTCCTAGCTCCAAAACCCTCTCAGAAATAAGAGGAGGCCTGTGCTCAGTAGTGGGACATTTATAGGCTGAAACTTTACTTTACTTTACTTTATCGACAAATTACTAGACAAGTTACAATTTTAGTAGGAGCAGTTTCAGACTATTTAATTATAAATTGTGATATAATATCGAGTCTAGCTTCAATAGCCATGTTGGAGATTAATAAAATATCTAGATTTTTTTAAAACATTATCTTTTTTCTCTTACACGATAAATTGTATTCATTTTCTCAGCTACCTGAAAGAAGTTATATTAACAAAAAATGCTAGTGGATAACATTACACCTAATGCTGTTAACTTCATCGGAAATGCGTCGGAAATTTTGTTAATTACAAAGAAGTGCCAGAAAATAGTGTCATTTGTACAGAAAAACAAGTTTTTCCAATTTTGCAACGAGTTAGAACGGCCATTCCGCAAAAACATTTCGACGACTAAATGCTACGAGTGATCTTTATTCCAAGCGCTGATTAATAATCGTGGCAGCCACTATTATTAATCAGAATGTTTATTTTCTTTTTAAAAAAAAAAAAATCGATTTGTTTTTTCAGTTTGGTTGATTTATTATCATAATTTACGACGATAATTATGATTACGACGTGTAACGACTGATGACCAGTGGTTTGTATCTAATAAAGTATTTCTTTTTTTACTATGTAAAACACGTTTATTTTCTTTATTTTTTTTTATATAAAAGTTTAGTAATAGGTACATCAGTATACAAATGAACTGTAACATCCCAAGGCTAATTTGAATAATTTATCGCGTATTTTGTATTCGACGACGTAGCCTAGTGGTTAGCGTACCTAAGTTCAACACCTCGGGTCCTGGGTTTGAATCCCAGCTGGAGTCACCGTCTGTGCAAAAACACAAATAATTGGTTTTTCGGGTCTGCTTGTGTTGTGCATGTGAAATACTACTGTGAGGCATCGTTTTATTAAAAAAAATAACAAATTTCACGTCACTATCTATACAAATAAATAGAATTGTGAATTGTGTGTGTTTATGGGAGAAAAGTCTATCTGTCTGTGATTTCGCAATTAAGATTTTTTTTCTTAATATCAATTGGTAATTCGCAGGATACCAAAACTCCACGGGTTTTTTTTTAATTTGTGTCTTTTTATTTGTCCGGACCAATATCCGAAAGGGCTAAATCGATTTGACGTGACTTTCATTGGAAAATACAGGGCTTTTCGGAGAGTAATCTAAGCTACTTTTTCTTTAGAAAAATTTAGGGTTCCTGCGTAAAATCTGAAAAACTGTAGAAATTAAAGGGTTCAGCGCGCGTTTTTATTTTATAAAGTGTCGTGACGAGCAAAACGTTCACCTGGTGGTAAGTGCAACGTCTGCCCATAACAGATTCTGAGTACAGAGTATACTCTGTACTCAGAATATTTCTGTTTAGCACCACACTGCGCCCGTCACCCGGAGACATAAGTTATACTAGTATGTTTAAATGGTACTAGGTGGATTGAAAAGTACTCGGCCTAACACAGATCCATTCAATTCTAAAAATCAAATCGACCCACATTATTTAGTTCAGTTCAGACTAGTTCATTGTGTGAAGTTCGAAACGTGTGCGATAATTAGTTGTGATTTTATAAATTTATTAACAAAGTAATCGGTCATAATTTCCGCGAATGGAGCAAATCGAGCAGCGTGCCGTCATTAAGTACCTCCATAAGAAGGGGCTATCATCAAAAGCCATCCATGATGACATTGTCAGTACATTAGGCGATTGTGCTCTGTCATATTCATCCGTCAAAAAATGGATAGCAGAATTTAAGCGTGGTAGAGAGAGTGTGAAAGATGAACCCCGCTCTGGAAGGCCTTCGACGTCAACTACTGACGAAAATATTAAAAAAGTACTTGATTTAATAATGGGAGACCGCAGATTAAAAATTAGAGAGATAGCCGAGATTATAGGCATCTCTTATGAACGAACTCAAAACATCATTGTCAACGAGTTGGGTTTCCACAAGGTGTCTGCGAGGTGGGTTCCGCGACTGCTTTCAGTTGAACAAAAAAGGACGCGATTGACTATTTCACGCGACTGTTTGGAGTTATTTGAAGCCGATGCAGATGATTTTTTGAATCGTTTTGTTACTATGGACGAAACATGGGTTCATTACTGTACACCGGAAACAAAACAACAATCAAAACAGTGGAGAAGACCTGGTTCACCACCCCCTAAAAAGGCTAAGTCGATTTTGTCGGCAAATAAGGTGATGGCTTCAGAATTCTGGGACTCGAAAGGTGTGATTATGATTGATTATCTTCAGTACAGTCAATGGCTGGAATTCACAACTGTGGCTTTGAACTGTTACCGCATCCGCCGTATTCACCTGATCTGGCACTATCAGACTTATTTCTGTTCCCTTACCTAAAAAAGCACTTGGGAGGTCAAAGATTTTCGACAAACGACGAGGTCAAAGCAGCTGTAGACGCATATTTTGACTTTAAGGAAGAATCATTTTTTTTAACGGTCTAAATGCTTGGAAGGGGAGGTGGCAAAAGTGTATTGAACTTGATGGTGATTATGTAGAAAAATAAAAATATAACTGATTTAGTACGAGTATGTGTTTATTTTCTTGGTTAGGCCGAGTAATTTTTAATCCACCCTCGTATATCGATATCTACCAATATGTAACATAATGAAGACTACCTACATTATGATAAAAATATAAATCCTCAAAGTTTAAAAAAGTACACTATCGGCTTAGATTAAATAGAAAAACAAATGGCTGAAAAAAATTAAATCGTGTGCCACTTTATTTCGTAGTACTTCAAAAAACTTTACTAAAATAATCTAAACTTGTACTCGCTCGGAACTTTGCGCGCCGCGTAAGTGAAAAGTTAGCGGCAAAATTGCGTTCCGTCAAAAAATACATGTATATTTCGTCTTTCGTTCGTGTTAAGAATAAAAGAGGCTTAAAATAACGAGATCAGATTTTCGGCAAATGCGCCGAGAGTTTGCGAGACCTCAATCCGAAACTTTTTTCATTCGCGGCGATAGGAAAAAACTGTAGGTGCCTTTTTGATACCGCTTGAGCTCGCATTTGAAATACGCACAGCTGGGTTCAAGTTTTTAAGCTTTATTTAAATATGAGTAGTATTTGCATTTTACCGTTTTTTACATATTATATTATATTTGGATTTGCCTGCAAAAATGTTCAGCTTCAGTTTCGTAAAACAAAACTGTGATAAGCATTAATATACGAGTATTTTATTCGTACCGATTGCAAATTTATTGTCCTTTACTTTACTTTACCTACTATTAAAAAGTTTGGAAAATCTAAAAGTGCACATCTCATGACGCTCATTAAACTCTTAAGAAAAAAAATCGCATTGAATCAAATATTTCGAGTCACTGCTATTTCAGATGAAAACATTAAGATAAAAATATTTTTCTAAATAACTACTTTTGATATGAAATAGGAAACCATTAGATAAAGTTCTGGACACAATAAAAAAAAACCGGTCTCGATACTTTAATTTTTTGGGAGTTTTGGTGACCACATCCAAAAAAAATTCGGACATCCACGTCCAATTTTTTTTAAATGTTTTTTTTAATAATAGCAATATTAGATGATTTTTCAAAGTAATTTTAATGAAATAATCAAAGTATTTTCTTGATATGAGTCTATTCAAATAAGTATATAAGTGCAATTTAATTGAGATAGAGGCATTTGAAGACCGCCGAATCGATTGACCTTGATATGTCGGGTATGAAGCACTATCTCACGCCGCTTCGCGCCATGAGACGCGCAATACATAAGGAAACTATTTGAGCATACTTCATCCATAAATATAAAAAAACAAAAACCAATTAAAGAACATTTTGTATAAAAGAGCGTACCGGTGCTTTACTACGTAAACTTTTACAGTAGTGCAAAAACGAAATAGAATACAGCTGTACAACGCATCTGTTAGCTGGTTCGTGGGTCTCGAGCTTACGTAACATCTAAACCCATATTCACGACTACATAGTTGTTAACGTACCTGACTTCTACGCCGCCGGTTCTGACTTCGAATCCCAGCCGGAGCTAACATTTGTGTAAAACACAAATTGTTGATTTCTGGGATCTAGTTGTATTGTGCATGTTAAATATATGTCTGTAAAATATATAAATATACGTTATTCGACTGTGGGGCATCGTATGAAAAAAAATTGTGCGACTAAAAATAGTTGATATTCGGATCAAAGTATTGTGTCTATCCCTGCGTCTCTGACACTACATCCACGGTTGTATGGTTGTAGCCGAAATTGATAAGAAAGTCATCACCACCAGCAATCAAGTAAACATTCTTTACTCTTTTTTACTTATCAATGAAACCTCGAAAGTTGGCTTCTGAAGTAATATCATCTAAATAAATGAGACTGCATTGTGCTGTATCCCAAATTTATATAAATGATCTGTTCGTGTATAACAAATTGTACTGTCTTGCTCCAAACAACTCTTTGACTCGGTCTCAAGTAAGGTGACCTAGCTGCATTATTTCCGGAGACCTTCCATCGACCTTTTTTTTTGTTTTACAATATTACCTAAGGGAACAGGGCCTTCATTGACCAATAGCAATCTGGGCTCGATTACCACTACTTATTATCATCATCATCGCAGCCTATCACCAGTCCACTGCTGAACATAGGCCTCCTCCACAGATTGCCACAAAGTCTGAAACACTTTTTTGGAGGGGATTTTGCCACGCTTGGTTAACCGCAATTTTTTTATTCAGATATTTCAGGATGATGGACAGCAGGATGCTGCTCCTGGTTTTTTATTTTCCCCTCTGTCGATTTTTACGACACTCACGGGATGAGATGGGGTGCTAGATTCTCAACACCACGGCACACTTAACACTACCAATTTTATCAAATAAAACTAAGTTTACGGATTTTATCGCGTTTATTTTGGCCTGTTTATAACTCGACGTTTCGATTGCTTTACAGCACCAGTGGTCATGGGAGGACTGAGGTGTTAAACGTCCTGATGTCATAGTTGACCCGGGGTACCTTCAGCTTTTTATATAATTATTATTGGTCCGATCTACGCAAGAAGAGCTTACTGTTTCTTGAAGTGGCACGTGGGAAAGAAGCGGTCACAGATTTACGAGTAGTACTAATACTACTAAAATCGTGAGCGCTTCTTTCCCACGTGCTCGGTCACGAACGAAACATCTTAAAAAAATATTTCGATAACATTTCTTCATCTTCATCAGCTTCTAAATATCCACTGCTGGGCATAGGTTTCCTCCAAGCTGGGATGACCTACAGTAACCACAACGATTGGCCTCGGATTGGCAATCAGTGTACCAGACATTCAGCACATTAGACGCCGTCATAGTTTTGGGTAAGTTCGTTCTGGTAAGTAGGAAATTATTTTTATTCGGAGCCTATGAGATTTTTCAGTATGTTCCCTTATTTAACTTTTACACCACATGGTAAAATTCTCCACCGTTGCCAATGTGTGCATTATGATAATCTAAGGGGAAGCCTATTTCCAATTGCCTCATTAATGCTCAGTTTGTGCCTACATACTCTTTTTACTTTGAATAGGTCCTTTTTTGAATCATATTCGCAGTCATCCTATCGCATAGGGACTTTGGTGTTCAATATTTAGAAGCAAAACTTTGGTCGGAGGAAATCGACAAAGTTCCATCTCGTCCGCTCGGCGCGGCTGTCACAATGAAAGGATATTGCAAGAGCCGGATAAGCAATTTGTTTATAACCTCTAGCTTTGTACAAAACCACATTTTTTTTTTAAATTTAACCATATACGAGTACATTATGAAAATTACGAAGTAAGCGTGCACAGATGTCACATTTTATTACTACACTTCAAAAATAGAAAAAAGAAGTACGTCAAACAGTAAAGAAGTATTTTCCGTATTTTTTTTTCAGATTTCAGGTGCAGTAGTTTGGAAAAAAAAGTTGGAAGATAAGGGGGTACGGTCAATCTACATCTATTGTTTTAAATATTCGCGTAAATATTCGCGTAAATAAAAGAAAACATTATAATACTATCGCACTATCATCATTATTATTAATTCAGCCTATCATTAGTCCACTGCTGAACATAGGCCTCCCCCGTACATTGCCACAAAAGTATGTAGGTCTAATTTTGGAGGGTCTATGCCATAGTTGCCGAGCTTGGCGGGCGGGTTGGCAACCGCAGTTTATTTATTCAGATGTTACAGGGAGATGCTGCTGCCCCTCAGCGTCTCAGCCTCTGCGTTTTAATTCTCGCTCTGTCGACTTTTACGACAGCCACGAAACACACGACACATGAAATGGGGTGGTAGATTCTCTTGAACCACCATGTATAATATAATATGACTCTTTATATCCATATTTAATATAATATGACTATAAAATGGTAACATAAAAAAGTAGAAAAGTGGGATCGATGACTTAAGCCCGGCTCCTATATCCAACCAACTGTTATTGGAAATAGTTATTATACGTTTCTTTGCTACGAGGCGTTACACAGCGCTTCACAACTTCTTCAAGTCCTCTATGAGCTACTGACGTCCGTTAGTTACAGGAACGGTCTGACTTACAATCCGTAGCTTATTTAACGGAATGTAAAGAAAATGTCTCGTTTTGTGAATAAGGAACCGGGCGTTAAACATGTATTTTTTTACCGTTTCGTGATATTCATGGTAATCGAATTTTGATTTGATTTTTAATCAAAATTCTTGAGGCGAGCAAACATATTTTGGTTTTGTTTTTGGAATTTCTTTAATCCTACATACACAGTTGAAAAAAGAAATGATAAATTGCTTACTTATGTGCGCCAGCTTGCTGGTTGTTGAAAGACCTGGAATAATAAATTAACTTGTAGTTGTTTGTAATAAATAAATTCTAGGTATACATATAAGTCTGATCAGCTAAAAATATCATAGCATATATATGGTAAGTGGTGTCTTATTCAAAACTGGCTTCGAACCGGTGCAATTTATTAATATTTTTGTGGCAACTAGGCAAAATCCCCCCAAAATGAGAGATACAAACTTTTGTGTCAATCTATGAGGGAGGCCTATGTTCAACAGGGGATTATGGTAGGCTAAAATAATGATGATGATGATGATACATAAGTACTTATCTACCGAGGAAGCAAGTGAAAATGTGTAGTCTCTGCCTACCCCAATGGGAAAGAGGCGTGAATCTATGTATGTATGTAAATACTTTTGTTCACATATCCAACCTGCATTGGAGCATCGTGACGGATTTTTCCTAGCTCTAAAACCCTCTCAGAAATGAGAGGAGGCCTGTGCTCAGCAGTGGGGCATTTATAGGCTGACACTTTACTTTTACTTTTACATTATACTGACATATTGTGAATTCAACGACATCAATCAACATCGTAGTTGGCATCTTGGTGCAATATACCACAATTATCGCACGTAATACCAGACGACAGGATATTGATGACAGATGCTCGCCTAAATCAAATAATGAATAGAACCACAAGACGAAGGCCCTTTCACCCCTGCTGCTAACGAGAAAAGTTGAAACTTGCTGATATGGTGGCAAACGAACGTTTCGCGCCTTCTTAGGATGTGCTCTGAGATGCGCGGAGCGGATTCTTAAGTCTCCTATAATTTTTTTTTTATAAAATCATACCTCACCAAAGGATTTTCACGCATCATGAGTGCGTTTCATAGATATGTGTATACTTCGCATGCACAACACTCCCAAACCCGATAAACCAACAATTTGTGTTTTTATACAAATATTGGCTGCGACGGGAATTCGAACGCAATACCTCGAAGTCAGGTACTCTGTCCACTAAGCCATAAAGTCGTTTTTTTCATAAAGATAGGAAATGCTAATACACAAAAAAGTGTAACGACTCTATAAAAATATCTAACAACAACATATTTTATTACATAATAGAGAAAATAAAGATTATTTAATATGACGGCACTTCACGCTTAATGCCTTCTACTACTGCTGGTTCACGAGTATTCAAGTTCGACTTAACAGTTAATTGCGATGTTAAATGCTAATTTTTGAACTACTCGGCGTTGAAGGAAAACATGCATAGTGTGAAAGCCTATAAGTCTTAATAAGAACAATTTTTTCGAAAGTATAACCGAAATCGACCACCTGACAATTGCGTTGCGGGTCCCGAGTTCGAATACCAGCTCAAGCAAACGTTTGTGCAAAATCATATAATATGCGACTAACGTCTCTGATTGTGTTGTTATTGCAGGTGCATCCTAGCCTGTCTTTTGTGTGTGAAGTGTTTTGAAGTCACGAAACGAGCAAAACGTTTACCTGATGGTAATAAAAATGATCCAGTACATGTGGTACTGGAGCAGCGTGACCGACTTGATTATCCTCTCAAAAATTGTAATAAATGACATGAATGCATCATGTGTAGCGTCACCTCATAGATGTCACAACGATCTGCTTAAGGTGGTTAAGGTAACTAGTCGTTTAAGCTTTGATTTATTTTTATAGGAGATATGCACCTGATGGTAAGTGCAAGGTCTGCCCATAACAAAGGCCGTGTCACCCAGAACATTTCTGTGTGGCACCTAACAGCGCCTGTACCCCTGAGACGTCTGTTCTTAAATGTCATATGCTCAGTTAATATGTAATCACACTAGCTGTCAGTGTCCTTCAGACGTCACACACACATACTGTAAACAATATACTGAATGTTGGCTATCAAACTTTCACATTTTTGCATTTTGATCGATGGATATATGTAATCTGATGAAAATTAAAAATAAAAGATATAAAAGTCCAAATTGGTAATTATAAAAAAATATGTTCATAAGTGGAACTCAACAGATGTTTAAGTACTCATCTAATCACATTGTTTTAAAATTCATTTCAGACACTTCGTGATCACAATAATACGAAAAATACCTGGTGGTAGGATTCCTATGTAGGAATCCGTGTAGGTAGGCCAAATGTCCAGTGATTACGCTAACTCACAGTGCCCTTCAAACCGAAATACAGTAATGTCTGTACGTATCTGCTTCACGGCAAAATAACTAGCCCTGCGGTGGTACCTACCTACACGTATTCATGCATAGAAATCCTACAACCGGTAAAACAACAACAAACAACTTACATGCTTCAAACTAATATTATTCAGTCACGCAATATCCGTAAAATTACTGTACTGTACTGCCTTTTTAGCAACAAAGATAAACGTGGACACAATTCGCTTGATACTACAGGGTCACTTGCTCGTAGGTGTAACCTTTCTCAATAAAAAAATGAGATATGTGTCACACCTGAGTACAATGTACGTAAAACCTATTTTCCAGTAACTGGGTCTCCAATTATCTTCAGTTACCATCCGAAACATATCAGTGTCTTGCTTGAGGCTGATATTATATGAGAGCGTGATACTACTCCGATCAATTCGACTACCTTATGCGTTCTGCTGCTGCTGCATCTTGGTTTGAACATTTAAAAAGTATCGCGAACGTATATAATATAAGTAATGCCATTGTACTTCTGGACAGAAACTTCTGGGCGGAAGTCCGTCCAGTAAGCATGGTGTTAGTACACCACAGAGTCAGTTAGATATTGCCCAGCAGTAAATCGTTTCGGTTTGAAGGGCACTATTTAAAGGGCTATTGAAATGACTGGGTACTTGAAAATAAATAATTGATATTGCAAGGAGACCACCGTATTTGTATTTTTTTATTGGATACAGTGACGAGACGAACAAAACGTTCACCTGGTGGAAAGTGCAAAGTCTGCCCATAACAAATGCTGTGTCACCTAGAACACCACACTGCGCCCGTCACCCCGAGATATCAGTTCCCATATGCCCAGTGGTTACACTAACTCACAGTGCCCTTCAGACCGAAATATTTATTTATATATTTATTTTTGGCATAGTTATATTTGGCATAGTTAAAGTTTGTATAAAGACTAAAATTTATAAATAATGTGTGTTACAAATACCATTATCATTAAATAATTTATAATTCAATAAAAACTGTTGAATTTCGACGTTTGGACAACCGCTAGTTAAAATAAATATACATATATTAGCCCCACAAGAAGATAGTAATATACGAATGTTACGCAAATGTGGCTGTTGGAATGTCGTTTGCCCCACAAAATCTTTACATTTCTCAAAAACATTATGAAACTGTATATGGATATATTATGAAATATATTTTAGCGACTTTTATTATGCGGCGTAATCACGAATACATTATAATAGAAAGCATTTCAAATACTCCGTGCCTCGGTTTCAGTCGATAAAGTATTGAGGCTAGTTGGCGGTGAGCCAACGTTGTGGTCTGAATTTGTGCGAATGTCATATCCTTATTAGAAATTCCATTGTATAATAATAATATCCTGAGATTGTAAAAATTGATGTGGAATATACTCGTACATTAATGTTATTGTACTACATATAATAGCCTTATGCAATTGTTATACCTATACCGTAATGGATCCTTACAAAATAGTAGATGAAAATAGACACGATAAATTATTTGTATCAATTTTGTAAATGGCCTTAGAATGATTATATCTTGGTTCTATAAACCCCCTATTGGTACGCACAAGGTTCTTTCCATTATTACAGAGAGGGTTTTTGGAGTCAAATATAGCCCGCCACGCTGCTCCATGTGCAAGTTTTAACGATCAGCGAGTTACAAACAAAATGGTTAATCATTTAAAATGCAATTTTAACAGCGATGACAAGAGGAGTCGAACCCAAACGAATTGAACATAAATTTAAGTACTATAAACAAAGAGGCGATAGGTGTACAACAGAGTAAAAAAAAGGAAAGAAAGAGCACCTACGTCTTTATTACCAAGATATCGTAAGGGACTAAGATATTGTACGGACAATCCTTATTCGTGTAGAATAGTACCACAATAAGCAATGCTGTCATTATACTGCTCGTAGGAACGCAATGGGGAATAAGTTTTTTTTTATCTCGTACCAAAACTGTACGGTTTCCCTTGGGGCAAAAAGTGGGATACCGGTGTGGTCTCTGCTTACCCCTTACATAGGAAAAAGGTGTGACTGTATCTGCGTATACAAAATAGGGTTGAGCCACTGCCCCTTATTACAAAACAAATTATTGGATTTTAGGTCTGAATTTATTATAATTATTCCCCATTTTAGAAACAACATCGATTCCTTCACCGCATCTTTCTCTGCGAGTGAATTCCTTCGTATTTTCTATAATACATTAGACACTATAATATATTTCGCGCCGATGAAAATGTCTGGTTCTTTGATTTGCATAACTTGCCAAATTATCGTACCAATATTATTTTTATGATTTCGTGACTAAGGAATTAGTTATGTAACTTCTTCATTATATTACATTTATTGCTTAATATCTGATCATATAAAGTAATATACAAAAAAAAAAATTATCGAAATTACAGTTGAATATTTATTAGTCACTAGCTTAATTAGAAAATCATGGATGAAAAAAACTTGTTTAATGAAAGTGACGGTATGAACAAAACGTTCGTTGATAGTAACTGCAACGTCCCAAAACATCTCTCTAATTACACAAGCTATCAGTGCCCTTCAAACCGAAACTGAGTAACGTTAGTACACGACTGCTTCACGGCAGACTAACCGGCACTTCAGTGGTACCTAATTAGACGGATTCCTGCACAAAATACTTACAACCAGTAATATAATAATTTATCTTGCGCAGATAACTTTTTTTAGATTTATAAGCAAAATAAATGATCAGAATAATCCGCTACGCTCCGCACACAAATCCTTACATTATATGTACTCGTGGAGTGATTGCTGTTCGCTAGTGTCAGCATTTCTGGTTCATCTCTCGTTAGAACACAATTGCGGACATGAAATTAAAACCGTCACTTTATCCCTATCGAACGCTCCAAAATGGAATATGATTTTGTGCTGAGAATTCGGTGGCTTTTGCATTACTGTAATATTTGACTGACGCACGTAGCTTTAATATTGTACGAGAATTGGGAAATGGGAAGTGAAAATTACGGATTTGTAATACCGTTCGTTGTTTTCCTTTCGAGTGGATATCTCTTTAATTAGATCGCAATAAAGAAATATACAACATTAAAGTTTAAAATTCAAAGAACAAGAGGAGAACAAAGGTTCGTTTGTTTAAACTAGCTGGAACAAAATCAAACGTAATTAAAAAAACTATTTCAGATTATTTTACTTGTTCGTATTATTTTGTAGAAATATGTTATTTATAGTCAAAAGTTATACAGACGGCTTCATGTTCTCCTCTGTCATTAACTAGACATAAAAATAAATTCTAGTAGTGTCTATTTACACATTAGTTGTTTAATGGCGTCGCCAAAATGGAGGTATGAGCAGAGTTTAGCCTAGTCATCCTGACCTCATGTCACTGCAGGTAGCACTTTTGTAACAAGATATGTTTTGTTCACTCAAAAAACCTTTGATTAGAAAACATAAACCAAACAACATCTGATTGGGTCGCCTTTGCCGTTAATCGTTGCTCGGCTTAAGCTCGTAACAAAAGTCACAAAATAGGTTACAGTGGTACTAAAGGAGTCCACAAAAATCTAATACGTGCCTCGTATACACAAAACCGACAGGCCGGCTCTCTGCGCGTAATTACAACAATTGTTCTCATTCCGACAGACGATCTCGTCAAAGCGTGAAGGGAGATTGTATCCCCGTAAAGACGTTAACTGTTTTTTAGAGATCCACATTAGCTAGAAACCGGAATGCCGAAAGTAAGCTCGATCAAATTGATGGGTGTAATCACTATATAAGTCTTTACTGGGACTGGAACATTGAAATAAAAAAACTGCGGTTGCCAAGCCTCCTGCCAAGTCTGGCAATTAATTATCTTTCATCCACCCGTGACCATGGGTGCTGTTAAGCACTCGAAACGTCGGGTTATAAATAATGAAATTCAACGCGATAAAATCCGTAAAATTAGTTCATTTAAATTTCAATGAAATTGTTTAAAAATGTTTCTTTACATTATATGGCAGATAATTTAAAAAATGTCAATATGTATAATTTTCATATGAAAGTTTTATATAAAATATTGACATCTACGAAATTGAAATAGTAGCTTTAAATTTAAAAAAAAATCAAAGAGAAGTCTGGATTGAGATTGACAAGGGTTACGAAATATAATTATTTAATCAAAAAACTGACTTCAACGCAGCAGCTCCGAATAGATGTATATGATTTTCTCATGGATCCCATCATCAGAATTTGACCAAAATTATATGACCCCACCCTTATGATATCCCCTCAGTTAAAATCGATTCATAAACAATTAAGATATGTTCGTACATACAAAATACGTGTATATATATGCACCTCCTCCTTTTTTAAGTAAGATAAAAAATAATATTTTGTAAAAAAAGGAGTTGTGAGAGATAGTATGTAGCCATGGAGGAACGACATCCCTATAAGAAAAATATAACTGGTGTTTATCACCTAATTTTTGAAAGCACCAATCCGCAAAAGTGTAGTGTTATCGACTATAGTTGTGGCTATGTATTACCCAGTATTAATTTTGTAGACACAGTCACAATAATTAGCAAGTGCACGCAATTCTGGGATGCCTAATATCACTTATATATTACCTAATTCTTAAAGAGTTCCTGGAGGAGTTCTTCAAGAATTAGGTAATATACACTATTACATAAAAGCTAGACGATCGCTGTCAGAGTAATTAACTTCTACACCACGGGCCCTGGGTACGAATCCCTTACTTACGGGTACTACTTTTTTGAAACTATACACAATCGCAACGTGATAGGACAATGAATATTCTTATCCTACCACCACATCAACACACCACACCACAATCATAATAGCAACTAAAACTGTCTATCATCTTTCAAAAAATTGAAAGGAACCCTTGCTTAGATATACAATTAACATTCGCAGTGGTAAATAAAACACAGTAACCCTCTATGTTATAAGCGTCTGGGCTAAAAAGTAAACGTTAAAACGTTTTCACTTCCAAATTCTATGGCTTGATCTACTCGTACGAGTATGAATAGAAGAGCAACTGCAGTCAATTGTGACATGTAATATAAAGTTGTTTTGTTTAGTTTTCTTTTTGTTTTTCAAACGAAAAAGAACGTTTGCAACGGAAAAGGTATAAGTGCGTGGAGTGACGACATCCATGTTTTTGCGGCAAATTGTGCTCTGGACTTTGCTTCTGCTCTGGTAGAACTGTGGTTGGAGAACTGATGTCTCTGGGTGACGAGCGCAATGCAGGTGCCATACAGATGTATTCTGGGTGGCAAAGCATTTGATATGGGCAGACATTGCACTTGCCATCAGGTAAACATATCACTCGTCCCGTCATATACTTCAATGGAAAAGCCCTATGTGGTGGACTTAAGCGTCTTTTAAGATTTGGAGTTTGTTCAGCAGTGGCTAAAAAGATATTTAAGTGAATGACAATTTTCGTGAAAACTGTTTATACATTCTATATAGGAATTTCAGACATATTGATTTTCTTATAATGTTACTCAATCAAATGAATGCCGCATGGCATGCCTTTTTATCCCGAGAATGTTGAATGAGTCAACGAAATAATCTTCTCCAGAAAATGCCAGACAGAAATAATAGATCCGTGAAGAGGATCAGCTTAGAAGGTGCGCGGATCGCCAACTGGGCCTCCAAGGGTGGCGACTAAGGCACAATATGCAAACTAAGTAGTATCCATCATATCATAAAATACTATCTGAACATCGCGGTTTAACCTGTGTAAAATAAGCCGACCATAATTGCGCCGTAAGTATGATTACGTCGCTGTCCTGAGCAATCCCAGTTCGGCCCTTTTCGGTAATGTTCGATTTTCAACGCTGCGGCTCCTTTAGGCCGTCGTATAAATTTTTATAACTTTAAATCTTTGTCGATAAATGGGATATCTAACGCAAAAATAATTAATCAAATCGGATAAGTATTTCCAGAGATTAGCGCATTTAAACGAACTCTCTAAATTTATAATATTAGTAAGATGTGGCAAATTTAAGTCCGTGTGTTTTGAACTTGATAGAATGAGGAGACACTTTTATTATATGTCAGAAGTTGTCCTCTGTTTCTTTGTATAATAAATAAAAAATAATGTAATGTATAAAAATTAATGATACAATAACTCTACATATTTTCGTTCTTTGCGAACTTTAAAGCCGCGACCGCATTAACGCCGGGTTCTTAGGCTTCTAGTTAAAACGATAAATTTAAAATAAGTAACTTTACTGTGCGAGAAAGCTTAAATCACTGAGTAGGCTATCAAGAAGGCTAAATCTTAGGCTTTGTGAAAGAAATCATAAAGTCAAACAGAAAGCAGTGTGGGATAACTCCGTGCATTGGGTACGGTGATGATTTTTTTTTATTATATAAGGGACAAGCAAAACGTTCCCCTGATGGTAAGTGGAACATCTGTCCATAACAAATGCTGTGTCACCCAGAACATACCTATGTGGCACAACACTGCGCCCGTCACCTTGAGACATCATTTCTTAAATCTCATATGCCCAGTGATTACACTAGCTCAGAGTGCCGTTCAGACCGAAACTATTTCATACTAGTGGTTCACGGCAGAATAAATGGCCTGGGGTGCTATCTACCTAGACGGATTATTGCAAAGGAATGCTACCTAGTAATCACCAAGTTATAGCGAAAAGATGACGGATAAAGTTTAGGACAATGTAATCTTTCAATGTATAGAAAGTGAGCAGAGGCAAATGCATAGTGCATTCTTATAAAACCTTAAACAGCTCAGCCATATCAAATGAGACCATTTTTGTCAGAGGATCTGCGTATACAGTTGATTGAGTCACTAGTCTTATCCAAACTAAATTATGCTGATACAGTCTATGGCCCGCGCCTATTATCAAGGACAGATCGACTTATTCAGAGGGTTCAAAACGCATGTGCTCGTTTTTGTTTTAAGGTACCAAGGAGGAGCCATGTTACGCCATTCCTGAATAAACATCACATACTAAAAATGAAGTCGAGGCGTAAGCTCCACCTGGCTTGTCTTATGTTTGGTGTTGTTAAGTTTAAGGAACCTATATATTTATATAATAAACTCAGCTGGGTGTCTGGCAAACGCGACTGCACAAGTAGGCAGTGCTCACTACAAATATCTATTCCACCACACAAAACAGCTGCATTTAGAGGAAGCTTCCGTTATGCAGCATCTAAGGTATGGAATAATCTGCCTCTCCCTCTAAGACTACATAAAACAATTATTTCATTTAGGATAAACCTACGGCGTTACCTGATTGATGCGCAACGGAAGCTTGATATCATAAACCTAAATGCGTCCTTTATATGATAAACGTCTAAATTCGTTATTGTATCTATTATAGTGCTGCTACTTTATTATTATTATTATTTTATTATTATATTTCATTATTATTATACATCTTTACCTATATTTTAATACGTGAAGAGAGAACATTGTGCTCCCTTTTTTTAGCACCTTTCGCGCATGAGGAGGTGTGAGATTTGGCATTGTTAAGGTTTGTACGAGTATGGAGAAGAAGCGTGGATGCTGGGATGTATGTATGTATAATATGTGTTACTAATGCATTAGTTTTAGAAAATTAAAAAAAAAGAAAAAATATGAATTATGGTCATTATATTTGTATATCTGTGTATGTATGTATGTATGTATATGTAATTATGTATATACTAAATTTATTTGAATTTATCTTGTGCCCTAAATTTGTTAACGTATAAATAACTATTTAGTAACCCACATAGCTACAGCTTAAATTGACATCCGTGGTGCACTTAGGTTCCAGATGAAAACCAGCGTCAGGCTTTACAGTCTGACATTAAGCTGATCTGGAGACCTATTGGTTCAGCCGTGAGACACGCACATTGCCACTGCCTTTGTATTACTATTCTTTTTTTTTTTCATTTCTTACGTTATTTTTTTTGATTGATTTTTTTTCATGAATTGTATTTTCTTTTTTAATTAGTATGTGTTTCTATTGTGTATGAGTTTTCTTATTGCGCGTGAGCGTTGTCTTGTTGTGCTGTACTAATAAATGCTTTTTCTTTCTTTCTTTCTTTCTTTCTCTCTCAGCCCTAAGAGAAGCAATGCAGTCTCAACGCACCCACAAATCCTCTGATATGGCGAATGTTCATGGGCGGTGTTGATTACTTATTGTGTGAGCAGGTAAGCAGTTTGCTCGTTTGTCTATTATTAAATAAATCCGTGATGTTAGGTGATCTCATCGTCACTAGCAAATAAAAAACCTCATATTGACTCTGATCGAGGGAAAAAAGGGGAATATACTAGATATCAACTAAATACTAATAAATCCCGTCAGAATGCACATGAATTCATTATAACGTGATATTACAGCCCTCTTTAAAATCTCAGAATATTCGAGTAGTTTTAATGCTAGTAATTATACATAAGTAGGAGCTTTTACAAGCGGATTCTATTGCGCTAAACGGTAAGCGGATTAGAAACCCCAATGAAAGTAACTTACGAAATGCAAGAACATACGATTTTAATATGTATACGTAATGGTCACGACTACATTAATTCTTGTACCGTACTTAAGAGTATTAAAAATAAAAATAGAAATTTCTCTTCATAATATTTAGGGCTTATAAATGAAAGAAATTTATAATGCATAACAAATAGACTCAATGAGATATAGCTTCGATTTGTACCACAATAGGATCACAATGTAACCAGTGATGTAAAATTTTGTATATATGTAATAGCAGCTGCTGTATTTAATATTCCTTTATAAAATATCTTAACTGCCGTATTTACATTAAGACTTTGAAATCCGCCGTGTGGTAGCGGCTTAAGAGAATCTACCACTCCATCTCATCCCGTGGGTGGCGTAAAAGTCGGACAGAGGGATTCCTATGCAGGAATCCGTCTAGGTAGGTACCACCCCAGGGCCAGTTATTCTGCCGTGAAGCAGTAGTGTGCAAACATTACCGTGTTTCGGTTTGAAGGGCACTGTGAGCTAGCGTAATCACTGGGCATATGAAACTTATGAACTTATGTCTCAGGGTGATGGGCACAGTGTGGTGTCACGCAGAAATTTTCTGGGTGACAAAGTATTTTTTATGGGCAGACGTTGCACTTACCATCAGGTGAACGTTTTGCTCGTTTCATCACTTTATCCAAAAAAAAAACATAAAAAAAGAGGGAAAAGAAAAACTAGAAGATGCAAGCAAGATGAAGCAGCAGCATCTTCCTGGACTGTCTAATAAATAAACTGCGATTACCAATCCGCCTGCCAAACGCGGCAACTACGGCAAAATTCCCCCAAAATGAGAGCTACAAACTTTTGTGGCAATCTATGATGGAGGTCTATGTTCAGCAGTGGACTAGTGATAGGCTATTGATAAAATGATGATGATGATAAAATACTAATATATTTTACAATAAATTTATAAATTTTACGGGACGAAATATAGGTTAGTTTTCAAAAGAATCTATTACTATTTAACATTGAAAATGATTTAAAAAAATTTGCAATGGTATGTGTAAACGATTTTTTTTAACAACAAATGATTTTTTCATGGTAATCTGAAATAGAAAAAGAACTAACCTTTATACAATAATATGCACAAAGCCTAAAAGTCACGGTTCACAGACACAAATTCGCGGACAACAATTTTCAGACACTGAAAATTTCGCTTAAATAAAAAAAAATAAAAAAAACTACATAAATATATATAAAACACACAACACAAAAAGATAACTAAAATTTTAGTCACATGTCTCGCCCAATTTTCTCACGACTAAATTGTCACAGCTTGACATTATATTTCAATAAATCATTTCTGTCGAAATAGGTTACAAAACTTTAAAAGTATACAAACCTATTTCGTCAGATATGAAATTTTAATTAAGGGGAGTTATTACAGATGATATCAATCTAACCAATACCGATGACAACATCTTTCGATTACTGCCAGAACTTGTCTTTGGCGAAGTCATTTCATTGTATAAGTTTCCACTCAAAGGAATCTTACTTACTCTGAACTATCTTGCGGTGTTCATTGCTTAATCCATCAAAAATAGTTGAGTTACTAAACCATACAGGACGTATCTATGTTTTTATACATGTATTTTATACACGAATATAATAATTTTATGTAATATACGGATGTTGAGTTAAGCTGAAATTCAATTTCATACGACAGACTTGCTAGGCTCTAAGCTACGTAGTCACATAAACAAGCCGTTTAGTGAACAACTTCATGTTGCAAATGACGCGCGCATGCAAATATTTTAACATTTATTTTATCTCTTTGGAACACATAACCGTGAGGTGGAGGCTTAAGAGAATCTACCACCCTATCTCTTCCCGTGAGTGTCACAAAAGTCGACAGAGGGAAATGAAAACCAGGAGATGAGCAGCACCTTCCTTGAACGTTTGAATAAAAAACTGCAGTTGCCAACCGGCCTGCTAAGTGTGGCAACTATGGGAGATAAGAGGTACAAAAAATGAGATCCCCCCAGATAAGAGAAACAAAAAGAAAACAGCCCCTAGTCTCCGGTGACTCCGCTAGTCCAGACTACGGTAGCGATCATGGATACAGCGGGGCTGGGGGCGCGAAAAATCTCCGAAGGAGGAGATCATGCTATCACCGACGACGATTAGACCTGACAACTTTTAACTTTTCACGTACGCTGAGGAGCCGACGAGCGGTTCTTAGAGCTGAAAGGGGAGGTGAACAAGTTACGCTGTCGATATTATAGGGTTATCTGAAGTCCGAAGAGAGAGAGAGAGGACACGGCAATCCTTGAATCCGGTAACTTGTTCTACCACCGAGATATCGCTATCCCGTCTGTCCCAAGGAGGTCGGGTTTGTCGTCCACAAATCCATTATGAACAACGCTGTTAAGAATGGGAATGAGTCGAGTAGTGTTGTGTATTCAGCCATTTTCGCTGGAGATTTTGAGTAAGGTTGAGAGATTTTATGGACAGCTGTACACATCGTCATTTAAGCCACATACTATTGTTAGTAAAGACCGAAGAGCAAAACTCGTCTGACACTATTGCGATGATATCCCACACGTTAGTCTGAGCAAGACTAGTATGGCTCTCAAACAGATTAAGAATGGCAAAGAATTACGGCGGAGCTTCTGAAAGCGGGTGGAAAAGCGGTACTAGCAGTCCTCCTGAATCTGTTTAATTTTGAGTCAGCGCTACGCCGGTAGCGTGGAGTAGAAGCGTGGTTGTCTTGTTCTTCAAGAAGGGCGATATACCCTCTTGAAGTAATATAGACCGATATCGCTTCTGAGCCGCGTCCATATACTGTTTCGAGAGTCATAACGAATAGTTTCACAAACAGACTTGATGACTTCCTGCCTCCCGAAGAAACCGGAATTTGAGATGGCTTCAGTACCATAGACCACATATACACCCTTTGCCAGATTGTACAGAAGACCGAAGAGTACAATTTCTCGCTATATCTGGCGTATGTGGACTATGAGAAAGTCTTTGATTCCGTCAAAATTTGGGCGGTGCTACAGTCACTTCAGCGGTGCCGGATTCGCTGTCGGTATATCGAGGTGCTGCATTGTTTGGACAATAAATCCGAGTATAGAACCAGAGTGCGAAACCGATCCAATTGCAGAAAGATGTAAAACAGGGCGATATACTATCCCCGCAACTCTTCATCGCTGCATTGGAAGATGTCATCAATCTGCTGGACTGGAAAGGACGGTACAAGATTCAATGGTAAAACATCACTCACCTTCAATTTGCCGACGACATAGTTATTATGGCAGAATCGTTGAAAGACCTCAACAGTGTTTCCCAACGGGAAGGTCTCAAGATGGACATGGGCAAGACGAAGTTCATGACTAATGTCCATGTCACACCTGTACCGGTTGTTGTTGGGAACACTACGATCGAAGTTGTCGACGAATATTTATACCTAGGACAGATTATCAGACTGTCCAATTTTGACCAAGAAACCAATGGACGGATCCAACTAAGCAAAAAAAAAAAATATTATTTATTCATTAAAATAAGCCAATTATAATGAATGGTAGTCTGTATGACTTTATTTGTAATAATTACGTAACAATTACACATGAAACTGAGTAGTTGCCGTAATTATTACAAGTAACTAACTAAAAAATTGCAGGATCGTATCTTAAATTGATTCAGCAGCATTATTAATCAGTTAATGGACGAATTAACAATGCAGTCTAATAAACATCAAAACAGTCCACACCTGAACATTTGAGTATCCCAAATTGGGAGAATTTTATATTATCGCAACAAGAGTAGGTTTCCCATTATTATACCATCCAGCTAGATAAATATCCAGCAAGTTATAACGGTCTGCAATTTATCGAAGTCAAAAGTCTTTCCTCGTATTTCTGTTAGTCGACTTTTCGCCGCCATCATAGGGTACGTAATCGAAAATGAAGATTAAAAGAAAACAATGTAATTTTAACATAACAAAAACCAGCTACTCTTAAAATCTTTGCAAGATATATCTCGAACAAGAAGTTGAGTAATAAGGTATTCAAATGCCTTAAAAATTCAAAGACGAGCAAGAAGTTATTAATTGTGTTTTATCAAAGTCAAACGCGATTTGACGTTGTGAAAGCTCTCTATATATCTGACCTGATTGCATCGCAAATTGTTCATGAATAAATAATATTGCGAGAGAGCACTTAAGGGGAAGATTATGGTGTGAAGATTGATAACATTCGCAAGATAATAAATTGACGCGTTTAATATTGAACGCTAATGTGTAATATTTTTTTTTTAATATCTTTCGCATACAAGACCCTAAGACCTCAATAATATGACAAATTAATAAAATTTGTAAGCAGGGGCCCCTCCCATTGTATTATCAGCATATGGCAACAGTAGACTGTAACGGTGATGATTATGAGAGTAATTTACAGATATCAGTTTTATAATCAGCTACGATCTTTTTACATTCATTTAAGGGTTATCTATTACAGATGCAGGGCATAATTTAGTGTGAAACAAGTTTAAAATTTAACATTTTGACGCTATGTATATTGACCGTGAAATTGTTTTACCAGTGAATTTGAATCCCATGTTTTATATTGTATATCAAAATAAAATCTGTCTCAAAAAAAATCTAAAAAAAAATTACGGTGATAATGTCGATAAAATGTAAAACAATTATCGTTATTTCGAGGATAAGCAATGCAATACAAACCTAATCGGTTCATTATTTTCTTTATTTCTTGATATACTATATCATTCAAGGCTTTACTATCCAGTAAGGTATTTAAAAAAAATATAAGTATCATCTCTGTCATCTGTTTCAGATAGCACAAGGGATCTGTGACAGTAAACACATGGCCGCTGAAGCTTTAGCATGTCAAGCAAGTTTTGCAAGACAACAAGCTCCGGGTTCCGCGCCTTCGTCGCAGTGACCGAGTGAAGCCGGCCACAGTCGAGCGTGTACCTGCAGTCCTACCATATGTCAGAGGAGTCACGGACAAGATTGGCTATATCTTGAAGCGGGCTTCCACAAGAACATTTTTCAAGCCGCCGAAGAAGATAAGTCAGTATTTACCATCTGTCAAGTGTAACATCCGTCTACAAGATGCAGGAGTATACAAGGTGGATTGTGAACGTGATCTCTTTTACATAGGGCAAACAAAAAGATCAGTAAAAACCCGCGTTAAAGAACATATAGCTGATGTGAAGCATCGTCGCTCCAGGAAGTCTGCAGTCTGTGACCATGTTTTGGATCATCCCAAACATTACATCAGTTTTGATAAACCACAAATCCTCGCAAAAGAACACCGATTCCTACCAAGGATGATTGAAAATGAAAATCGCGAGGCTATTGAAATTAAAAAACATTCTAATTTTAATAGAGAAGATGGTTGGGTATTACCACCAAAGTGGGATCCTATAATTAATAAAATTAAATCAAAAACCAAGCATACCCCTGCAAGACTTCGAGGTACAGTTTGCTCTTTCTGCGTAGATCGGACCAAAAATAATAATTAAAAGCTGAAGGTACTCCGGAATTACTATGACATCAGGACATCTGTCACCTCAGTCCTCCCGTGACCACGGTTTCTGTAAAGCACTCGAAACGTCGGGATATAAATAGTAAAAACAATCTCGAGAAAATACTTAAAATTTAGTTTCATTTAAAAGCTCCTTCTTCTTTAAGTGACTACATACAAAAATATGTGGTCTGTAAAATGGTACATTATCTAAATTGCTTGTAAAAAAATTGTGAATATAAACGGTGCTAGCTGTATTGCTAATAACGATGACAGCTTTTCGTGAAGAACTACAACAAATTAACAATACATTTGACTTAAAGTTTTGGCTCGTATATGCTAATAGCAACTATTTACAAATAAACAACACAAATAAACAAAAGTTAGTCCGAAATAGTGACAATAAACTCACGTCTGGTAAACACGTAATTTGTACCATTTTTTTTTTATTTTGGATGATTTATACTGACTCAATCAACACTCGGCCGTGATTGGCAGAATTACAGTGACAGATACATGGTGCGTGGATCGCACAAGACCAATCGCTAGTCAGCTCTGTCGTTAGATGGTTTTATGCCCTAAGAAACTATTTAAGCCATAAAATTGAGTAAAATAGTGTCATATGCAAATTTTCTCCAAAGGTAATAATGACTTAATTTGTGATGACATGTTGTGAACGTAATGTAGTCAGTTTTTTTACCCGTCTGCTGCAAGTGTGTGTGTGGGGGTATTGCTGATATGTATATGTATTATCGATACGTATATGTTTTATTGATATGTATATGTGTTGTCAATCTTTAGAGAGCCAGAACGAAAAGACCGATTTGAACAAGTGAGGTATAGTTAAATTCGCTTAATGATTTCTTATATTTACGCGAACACAACACATTTAAATGAAACTAATTTTACGGATTTTATCGCGTTTAATTTTATACTATTTATAACCCGACGTTTCGGACGCTTTACAGCACCCATGGTCACGGGGGGACTGAGGTGACAGTTGTCCCGATGTCATAGTTAACCCGGAGTACCTTCAGCTTTTAATTATTATTTGTAGTCCGATCTACGCAGAAAGAGCTTACTGTGTCTTGAAGTCTTGCAGTGGTATGCTTGGTTTTTGATTTAATTTTATTAATAATAGGATCCCAAGCCGGTGGTTATACCCAACCACCTTCCCTATTGAAATTAGGATGTTTTTTTAATTTCAATAGCCTCGCGAATCATCCTTGGTAGGAATCGGTGTTCTTTTGCAAGGATTTGTGGTCTATCAAATCTTATGTTATGGTTGGGATGATCCAGAACATGGTCACAGACTGCAGACTTCCTAGAGCGTCGATGCTTCACATCAGCTATGTGTTCTTTAACGCGGGTTTTAATGGATCTTTTAGTTTGCCCTATGTAAGAGAGACCACATTCACAATCCAGCTTGTATACTCCTGCATCTTGTAGAGGGATGTTACACTTGACAGATGGTAAAAACTGATTTATCTTCTTCGGCGGCTTGAAAAATGTTCTTATAGAAGCTCGCTTCAAGATATAGCCAATCTTGTCCGTGACTCCTCTGACATATGGTAGGACTGCAGGTACACGCTCGACTGTGGCCGGCTTCACTCGGTCACTGCGACGAAGGCGCGGAACCCGAAGCTTGTTGTCTTGCAAAACTTGCTTGACATGCTGAAGCTCGGCGGCCAGGTGTTTACTGTCACAGATCCCTTGTGCTCTCTGAAACAAAGATTTGCCCACGGTAGCTAACTGTGAAGGATGGTGGTGAGATTCACCGTTTAAATACCTGTTGGTATGGGTCTTTTTCCTATACACAGTGTGACTCAAGGTGTTATTAGGATTTCTAATTACTAAAACATCTAGAAAAGCTAAAGAGTTATTTGTCTCTAACTCCATTGTAAATTGTATTTTAGAATTAATGGAGTTAAGGTGGTCTAAAAATGCAGTGACTTTATTAGAAGGTAGAATTGTGAAAGTATCATCTACATACCGCTTGTAGAACCTTGGTTTTACTGGAGAAGTACGGAGGGCTTTCTCCTCAAAGTCTTCCATGAAAATGTCAGCAACAATGGGAGATACCGGGGAGCCCATCGCCACACCATCTACTTGCCGGTAGTATTGTTCCTTCCACAATAGATAGCCAGATGTTAGGCAATGTCTCAGTAATTCTGCATGTTCTAATGGCATGTTGTTCTCTGTTAGCTTCCTAGTTACAATTGAGATGCAGTCTTCAACAGGTAGACATGTAAATAACGACTGAACATCAAAACTGACCATAGTTTCATTGTCAGTAAGATGTAGGTGTTTTATCTCACTGACAAAATGGTAGGAATCCTTTGTATGTGCTCTTGTATGTCCTCTTAGTGGGGAGAGTATTTTAGCCACATGTTGAGCCAATCTGTAAGTTGGTGAATCGATCTGACTCACTATTGGACGTAGCGGAGCATTGAGTTTGTGTATTTTGGGTAACCCATACAACTTTGGTGGTTTGGCACAGGAAGGTATTATCGAATTTACGTCTAGATTTAATTTCTCGGCGTGTTTCTTTATTAGATCGCTAGTTGTTTTGAGCGTGTTTGTAGTTGGGTCTGTTTTGACCTTTTTATAGGTGTTAACGTCCGACAAAAGTTCTTGAATTTTAAAATTATAATCCGACGTATCCATTACCACCGCAGCGTTTCCTTTATCTGCGCGGAGAATCGTGAGTTCGGGTCTGTTTCGTAAGTTATTTAAAGCTTTTAATTCGTCTTTGGGAAGATTCAGTTTTGGCACAGAACTTCGACGTAACATAGACGAGATGTCTTGACGTATGGCCTCCAAATCTTCTTTACCAATATTATTTTTATACAGACAATCCTCAACACTACAAATAATTTCTTCGTACGGGATTCTTCGCGGTGTTATTGCGAAATTCATACCTTTCGATAATACTTTTAATGTTGATTCATCCAGTGTTTGTTTTGACAGATTATAGACCGCGCGTAATCTATGATCTTTGTCTTTACTCAACGGTCGCGTTCCGTTCATTCGTTGAGATTGAAGTTTGACATTTAATTTGGCCGTTAACTTTTGATATTTTTCTATGTGTTTATTTTTGCATTCATTATATTTAGCTGTTTCACGCTTATTTAAGGTTTCGATGCAATTATTAAAATCAAATGTCGTTAAAATGGTTTTTAGTTCACTGGATGAATTGTCTATGGCTGTATTTATTGTATGTAGATCGGTAAATTCGCTGTGAAAATGCGGATTTTAAAGGATATGTTACGTTTTGTCTATAACAAAGTCGATAGTTTGAAAAAAAACAATACGGCGGACGCCAACACTGGGACTGTTTCTACATTGTTTTCGTTCGCTGGTATAATAGTGTGCTTAGTTGCTTCTAGTGCCGGAACAATTTTTTCTAAAGTCGAGGTTTCGTTACACAAAATCTCGATATGGAACCGACTTTTAGTGCAATTCAACCCTAAGATGACAGGTTTGCGCGTTTTTTTTTTTAATTATCTATTTAAACTTTATTGTTAACCATAAAAGGATACAATGGCCGGACTTAATGCCAATTGCCATTCTCTGCCAGTCAACCCAAGGCGTAGTGAAACATTGTGGCAGGTGTAAAATTCAAAGAAACTAATTAGTTGAACCTTAAAAGCTATAAAATAAAATATAAAGTACAATACAAAAAATACTCAAAACTCATATCAAATAGATACATAGCAATATATAATTATGATAAATACACAATGATTCACAAATATGCGCATACCTATAAACTAACATACACACTTACATATACAGAAATCATTTGTCGTAACATTTTGAGAACAGTTTACGTTCATGAGCGACACTTACCATCAGGTCAGCCGTATCTATCCTATATCTACATGTGCGGCAAGAAAACAAGACAAATCAAAAAAGATTCCATGTTGAGAGATACTTGTACCATTTACAAACGATTATTTGAGTTCAGGTGCTTAGGCTTCGGAGAAAATGTTAAATCTAATCTCCGCTCTAATACATAACACCGGGGAGTACTTGACCTAGTTGCCTCGTCCGGCAAATACGGTAGAGTACCATGTAAGCGATCTAGGCCTCCCGAGCTATTGCTGTCTCATCCTACTCCTTCAGAGATAGTAGTATCTTACACCATATACGAGTAGTTTATTTCTCTACTTCCGCGTTCTCTGCCCCCATTTCCATTTCCTACCTAATCCTTTTAACTTCCTCTCCGACGAGCCAGTAGTTGCCGTGTCGATGGCTGCGTGGCTAGAGGCGAGCCTAGACGTTAGAGTGCCGATCTGCTCTGGGACCGGGCGACTCCAGAATAAGGCTGGCCTTACCCAAGCATCCGGGTCAGAGACCCGCATGCTTGGATGAACAACATCTTCCCTTGCTACTAGTGGGATCGCAATGGGGAGAAAAAGATTTAATTGTTACCAAAAGCAGCGACGTAGTTCACCACCGACATTTCGTTTTCCTGAAATGGCGAAAAGTGTCAATTACCGTACCCCAATGGGAAAGAGGCGTATCTATAATAGACATAGACTCTATTCAACATAAACACAAAAATAGATATATTCACAAAAATAGACTAAAAAAGTAATTGGTTAATATGAAAATTTTAATTTATCAATGGCTATTGGACATTTAACAATATAATGACGCTAAAACTATGAAAATTAAGAAATTGGCCGACATTAACTTAATATTTTAAATTTAAGGTTGTACTTGGCCTTAATTCGTAACTCATTTAAGTCACTCCATGATTTTAATACACTTTCCTAAGAAATTGATACGAAAAAATATTAGCTCAGGTACGACGAGGACTCGAGAGACGTGAGCGAAATTCCAAATCATCGTTTCAAATGCGAAAATCCGTTACCACGTAGCAACGTTTTAAATTCGAAACAATATCCCTTAATGCTATCAATCTAAAACAATCTCTGTCTAATCGTGAATCGTTTGTAAATTTTAAATGTAAATAGAATGGTTGATACTGTGATTTAGACATCAGTTTATTTGTTCTATGTGAGGGTGGAATATTACTTTATTTATTTATTTAAACTATTATGCACTAAGCTGATACATATGGCAGACTTACTGCAGTAAGGAATTCTCTATGAGTTTATTATCATAGAAGATAAGTAAATATAATGTTATATACGTAGACAAATTCATTAATTTATACATGCAGCGATTTTTTAACGTTTTCTCGGACTTTATTTTCAAACGAAAACTTATTAGGAGCCTTTTAATGTCAAGAGGGAAATAGCCAGAACGGTTTGAAGGCGTGAGTAAATTGAAATTACTATAGGAACGCTGAAAACAGTGATGAGAATCTCTCAAGTATTGAAACTTACATTTCAAATACTCAGGTGTACATGGATCGTTTAGTATTGGGAAAAGAGTGCAGAGTATTCTAACATTTCTGCGCTGACGAATAGGCAGCTAGTTAAACTGATTACAGAAAGGAGTTACATGATCGTATTTACGGACACCATAAATATATCTGATACAGTACAGTATAAGGTAGACGATCCAATTTGTTAAGATGACGTTAAGACTAATCTGGGCACAAAACATCAACATAGTCAATAATCGTCAAAATGAGAAATTGGACAAGCAAAACCTTGGTAATGGTTGGAAGAAAATTTTTCATACGACAAAGAGATCGCAAAGTTTCAGTAGTTTTGCGTTTGCTTACCTCCTGAATCTGCATGACCCGTGTTAAACAACTGTCAATATACAAGCCGAGACTCCTTACATGGGGCCAACATGAATTGAAATTATTATTAAACACGATAGTAAAAATCAAATGAAAATTTATTTGTAGTAAATAATACATTTTCAATAACAATGATGTACGATAACAGCCACAGTAGTAAAAACTGTGTCGCAGCCATAAACGCCCATTTTCTAATATTATTGAGGTGTTATATTTAAATAAACTTAAGAAAGGAAAACAAAATGTTAATGTGATGCGATATCTAGTTTACATAATTGTCTGAAACTACCTAAGATTTATTGCTTGACATTTAGAGGGATTTACCATGGACCAATTAAAGATGTAGTGCAAATGTTTGTTCAATAAAGCAACTATGGATTTCCGAATGGTACCGCTTGCGAATATTGGTTTTAGATTATTGGTATTATAGAGATTTAATGTGATAAGATTGATAAAAATTGAAAACAAAAGAGTAGAGAGAATAACCGCCTTAAGAAACGCCAGTGAATACATCACACTAATTCGACACCTTTTGGCCGGTACGTATAGCTGGTTGGCGCCCTCGAAAGTTTCTTGAGAACCAATACTAAGCTGAAGATGAGATGATGTCATGGTCGATATGGGGAAAGAAAATTATTTTTGAATATAAAGTCAGAAATCTGTTAATGTGCAACAGCTTCTAAAACCTTAGATAAAAATGGCAGGATAGAAATTGGTCTGTAATGAGAAAGATGTGAACATTCAGTGGATTTAGTATTCTAAGATATCTGCGCTGAGGAATAGGCAGCCAGTTAAGCTGATTACGGAAAGGAGTTACGTGATCGTATTTACGAAGACCATAAATGTATCTGATACAGTTATTAAGGAGACGATCCAATGTGTTAAAATGATGTTAAGACAAATCTGGGCAAAGATTTGTACTTTCAGTAGACTTATGAAGAGGAATAATATAGGTTTTGCGCCAGATAGACGGAAAATTTCTGATCATGAGAGTTATTAAGGGTAAAATAAAGGAAAATCATTATCCTACTCACGTCATCGCAGCCCACAGCTTTAGATTTGATAGACTAAAGTAGTTTATGGATCCCGTTTTCTTTGACAGGAGAAAAGGTGAAAAATTCGTGAGAATAATTAGGAAATGAACTATCAGATGATATATGACCAGACAAAAAAGTTTGTCTTTTATTGAAGTCATCTAGAGAAGAGTCTAGTTGAGGTTTTTCACATCCAAGTGTATTAAGAAATTTCTCTGTGTCAGCCGAAGATGAATAGAATACTTACTCATGGATATAACGGTAGTTCGCTGCTTCTCACCATTTGATTGCATCGATTTCTCGAAGCCACATAGGCTTGCCAATTTTCATCTGCACGGTTACGCTTGAAAACACGAAACGTTCTGATGCGTTTTGTCATAGCCGTTCTCACGCCTACTGTAATCAATAGAACAAGAGAACGTCTAAGTCTGACAACACGCTTAGTTACATGTTTATTTAAAATTATTGAACACTGTTCAGAACATTAATTTTAACGTCGACTGCATTCGCTGTAATTACCGTAGACCAGTCAGTGGTCAGGAATTCAATAAAAACCTTCTAAGTATGTTCAGTATCATCATCAGCCTGATAATAGTCCATTGCGAGACATAAGCTAATCGTAAGAAAATCATATTTACTACAGTCTGGTTTGTGTATTTTCGATCTGTTATTTTTCAAGATGGTAATTCGGGCACTTATCTGAAGCAAAAAGATTTTCTAAATATTACAATCAAACAAAATCATATCCGCTTGGCTATCTGGTTCGAGCCTGTCAATCTACCGCAGTATGAAGTAATACTCATTAAATAAACGGGGGATTTGGATTGTATTATGTTGCCATAACACAGCGAATGTATAAGAGCAAATGTCAGTTCGATAATTTGTCATCCATATTAACATAGAAGTTTATTACAGAACTGATACATTAAAAATATAATTGATATATTAATAAAATATATTTTCCCATTACAACTAATTTGTAAAAAAGCAAAGATAAACAAGTCTTTTGTCACTGCTACGAAAACTTTTTCTTTTCCTCCATTAGTACATTTATTTACTGTTTATGTTTCTTTAGTTTCATTTTCATTTCCTGAAAACAAGTCATACTACCACGTAATTCAATGAGGAAACAAATCCACAAATAGAATATCGTGGCATTTTCTTTCTGTACAAACCTACACAAAGCGACAATGCTACAGGTAAAATCCATTATACGCTACAAATACACTGATAAATAAGAAAGAAGCAGTGGGTACCTCAATGCCTGTGGATGTAATAGACCGTACATACTTTTGTTATTTTCTTATATTCACGGAAAAACCTTTTAGCGAAATAATTAGAAAACCCGATTTTTTCTTTTCAAAGGTTTCAATCCTGACAAAATTGTTACTTTTTGTCCTGGTTCAGTTAAAATTTCTCTCATTCCTAAATCCATCCTTTTAATAAAATCGTAGGACGGATTATCTCAAGTCTATAAAATAAATAGATCTTAACTTATTCACAAAGAAATATAATCTCCTGAAATAACGTTGTAACTTAATGTAGGATTTTTCTGAGTCAGTTTAAATATCGATAAGTAACACACTCAAATAAATGAGCAATAGCCTCCACAGGTCTGTTTACTATGTCATTATAAAGAGGGTTTTGAAAACTATAGTTTGCTACACGCGAGGTAGCGGACTTCTTATGTGTCTGAAATAATTTTTGGTGTTTTCTTGTATTTGTAATTAGTGGTACCGACACCGGCGACAAACCACAGTTCACGTAATATTAAGGACGAGCGCCATATCACAGGGTTGCCCCAGATCTTTAAAATATATTATGAATGATAATGTTTTTTAATATATAAAAATACATATATACATACAGTCATGCCTTTTTAAGGGTTAGGGAGAGACCACACCTCAGCCCATTTTTCGTGCCCGCAGGAAACGTGACAGACGGGTGGCGAACCACGTCACTGTCATTTTACTACGAGTCAAAACATTTACTCCCCAATCCTGAATCCTGCGTTCTCAAGAGCACATCTACAATAACTTAGTCGCCTCTTATGACACCTCGGCAGGAAAGAGGTAGGTGCTTTTCTACTCTGCCTATCGGCTATGAAATTAATAATTTATATATTTAAATACATACCGTGTGGTGCAGGATAATCCATGACCTTACATCTCGCGGGTTTTTTCCGAGGCTAGGGAAGCAGGTTAACTGCTCAGCTAGCGTAGTAATTACCTCACATGGCATGTGTATTCTACAGTCCATTAGAGAGGCTATTGACAATGATTTTATTATTCATCAAACTTAATAACCTAAAAATAATCATCCAGATCTAACATTAGAGTACCTTTAAGGTAGTTTTAAGGTTTATTAACATCCCGGGAATATTCTACTAGGATCTTGTATAAAAAACTGAGATAAAAAGCACGTTCTCTTAAAAATATAGTCTCTCGTAGTAGATTCAAAATTAGTAAGTCAATATCGATATCATCTCATAATATCAGATTATTCTGACATACACATAAGAAGCTGCCATTCGGATCAATACAAATGCACTTACTCTTTCGCACCATCACACTTCAATAATTCAGTAAATATACAAAAATAGCGTTAAGTCGGATTGTATAAATGCAGCTTAACATCGCCCTACCAATCGGTCAATACAGGTTTTGTGTCCACGCCGTATCCAAGTAACTGGTCACGACCTCATCAACAATTGACCGTTTGATATCGATCACCAACTTGAGTTTAAAGCCGAGCGTCGCACAAAGCAGGGAGTGGGTATTGATATGAATTATATAATAGTCAAAGCCATCAGTCTTTTCTATTATAACAAAAAAAAAACGCGTATTCGTTTTCTTTTTTGATAATAAAACTTTTTTGTGTGTCTGTGACAATAAGTTACCTTAAACGACACTCACGATAGAACATAAGGTAATGAATTCTATAACGTTTCAGAACACGGTTTACTTTTGTTCCTTAGTGACTAGATATCATTTTATAATTTCAATGGCAACTAAAACGTGAACATTGTAGTGCGCATTTTTGTAATAAATAATAAAATAATACTACCAGTATTTTTGTACATTATATTCTAGGTACTCCAATCGATGAAACGCTTGCTTTTGAAGACGTATTCTTGTTTTGTTCTGTATACAAGTACAGAGAATTCTACATTACCTAGGAGAAAATTATTCAAAATAACTTGAATAATGCCGACTCTAACGACCCATCCACCAGCTTAGTTAGTTTTTGAAGTCAAAACTTTAGAATCGTTATGATTTGAAACTCGATGTAGAAAAAAAACCGACACTAAGAAGAGATAAACATACACATCTATAGGATTTAGCCTGCGAGAGAATAAGATAGAATTGAGCATAAAGTTTTTCCTATTATATTTATATTTCCAAACCCTCGATTTCTTCATAGATTTTGCTCTAATTAGCTAGTCAAAAAAGTCAAAAAGAGTTATTGACCCTGTATTTCAAACTACTTTAGTCACGCCACTAGTATCATTTGTTGAAATTGAAAACTTGGAATCTGTATAACACGTATTTTAATATATTATGTAGAATAAAAGTAACATAATTTTTAAACCTGAAAAAAAAATATTATAATAAATAAACCGTACAGTTGTCTTACTTCTGAAACAATGCATTTGTCTAATTATCTTGAAGTTTTTTGAAGGTTTTAATTGTACCGCGTGTGAACAGCACATTTGTATTTTTCGAGCTTCTTATTTTTTTAAATACTCTTAAGAGATACGCTTGTGTATAATATACATTTATGTAATTTGAAATAGATTTTCGTAATCAACGGGAGTAGACCGAAAAGGATTAATTTAAAACGAATATTCATCGACACGCGTAAAACAATAACACTGAGTGCACTAATTAATATCAGTACTGTAAATAGATCGGATTTAGGCCACTGCACGCTCAATATTTGCAAAAGTGGGTTCTGAATCGTGAATAATTACATATATGTATATTTTTTATCATGGTATTAGCATAACGTCTGTCCGATATTTTTAAAGGCATATATTAAGTAAGTTAAGCAGAGGGTAGTTCAGGGGCCGCGCACTCGCCTTAGATTTTATAGTAAGCGAGTGACCTGACCGTTGCTGCAATTTTAAGTGCTGACTTACGACGTGCTCAGCGGTTGAGGAAACCATTGCGAGAGAAACTACATGTCTGATAAATAAGAATATTTCAAGGGCATCCATTAATATGCCTGCCATAAAAAAGCCCGCTGGGTTTCTTACTGGTTCTTCCCAGGACAGAGGCATTTTTTGCGAACCAGTGTAGTTAAAAAAAAAGAAAAAAAAAATGACTTTCAATAAGTATTATGTAAATAATCTATATTGAATAAAAAATATTCTATTCTATTCTATTCTATTCTATAAGTCCGCCAACCCGCATTGGACAGGGTGGCGGAGTCTTTCCAGCTTCAAATCCCTCTGAAAAATTAAAGCAGGCCTTTGCACAGCAGTGGGAGATTACCGAGCGATAGCCTTACATTTCAAAGCACTTGAGTAACTTTAGGGCGATCCGCCAATGACAACACAATTGAAATTGTGAATTCCTATTTAAAGTACAGAATTACATAATATTGTATGTCCAGCGAATTACAACAATTAGCACATAAGTAACGAATCTCTTCGGAACTTCAAAAGTAGGTGTTTGATTGTTGATGTTTGGTGATTGGAGAAAACACCTACTTTTATTTAAACATTAGATATAACAATTATCTGTGCTATTCATTATGTAAGTAAATTGTTAAGGTCGGAGGAATCAAATAAAATATTAACAAATTTTGAATTGGTATATACTGGATAGAGCGACGACTTGCGCGATTTAGCGGGTAGTCGATGGATGCATGTGGTACAGGACCGTGTTTTGTAGCAATCCATGGGGAAGGCCTATGTTCAGCAGTGGACTGTTATGGGCTGAAATGATGACGATAATAATGTCACTATTTCATTATAATCTTAGCTTAAAAGGTGCTCTCGAGCCACGTAAACGTTTCTTTCCTTCACTTTATTTAGGTATGGAGCCTTGAAAAACAATAGTGATTTAAAAATACTTTACGAACTTCTAGCAGTACGTGTTATGTTAAAAATCAAAATATATTTTTAGCCCCCACTTCGTCTATAATAAGTCCACCGCTGAACATAGACCTGTCCCAAATTGAAAGGATTTGCCGAAATCTACACGATTGGCAGGATTGGCAGTACCTTAGACGGCCTTGATAATTTGGGCCTGTCGTAATTCAGATGCCTATTCCATCGTCAATCAGAGACCATATATTTTCGTGGTCCGAGTTATAAAGCTTTTTTAAATGGAAGAAATTGATAACACAAGCAAATCGTTCATCTGACGACAAGTGCAAGGTCCGCCTATAACAAATGCATTTCTGTTTGGCATTACACTGCGCTAGTCACTCAGATACATCAGTTCTTAAGTCTAATCATCCCAGTTATTACACTAAAGTCTAAAGCTCTAAATTATGTAAACGTTCATGGGTTCGCAACTTTTTATTTTGATATATTAATAATTTACGTCCAGGGCTCAGTACATAATGGGTCCTGGATGATCCATTATCTATATAGATTACAGTAAGTAACAACAACAACAACAATGTCTAAGTAATAAAAATAAAGTGAAAACAACAAGTAACCTCAAGCGCATTCGATACTTGAATGAGAGCATAGGCATGAGTGTGACGCGTGGCGAACCAAATGTTAACTTCAAGGAATCGGACGCGTTCATGTACCAAACATTGAACATTGAACAAAAACATTGAACGACATCACCTAATATTGCTAAAATATCATTCGTCATAATTGAAATCGCTCGTTAGTTTCTTATAATATTCATTTAAGTTACAATAATATCCATTTATGAAACAGATAAAACTATAATATACATAAATAAACCCCATCTGATCCCGTGGGTGTCGTAAAAGTTGACAGAGGGAAAATCGAAACCAGGAAATGGGCAGCAGCATCATCCTGGAACATCTGAATAAATAAACTGCGATTTCCAATCCGCCTGCAAGCAAGCTTGGCAACTATTGCAAAAATGAGAACTACAAACTTTTGCAGCAATCTTTGGGATCCTATGTTCAGCAGTGGTCTATATGCTGAAATGATGATGATGTGATGATTGGTTACCTAATATTCGCTATGCCACTCAAAAGAAGTTGGTTGATGTTCTTAATTTAGTTAAAGTTCTTGGCACTTGAACTTTGGCTAGCAATCCTTCAGAAAAATCTGCAATCATTACTTTGTAAATATATACACTTACTTATGTTATTCTATTTTAACGTTGCTGCGTTTCGTTTGTTGGCCGCTTACCAATTACTGGTAACGAGCCACTCCATCATAGTCCTTAGCACCATCTTTGACTTAATTATTTCATTATCAGGTGGATATCATAAGCTAGCGCATAGCTACGATCCCAAGTGATGGTAAACGGCGATGTAGCTTTTGATGGTAAAAGAGGTTAGAAAAAGTCTACTCACTCTTCTCTTGAAGTCACTCACATGGACGGGGAGACTGATGCAGGCAAATTATTTCATTCCTTTGCTGAACGCATTATGAACGACGAAGCAAAACGCTTCGTCTGAATGCAAAGTATGTCCACAGCAAAAGGTTGAAAACCCGCCTTGCGTCTAGGTGTCCGATGATGGAAAGGGGAAGTGGGAATATATTCTTGTAATTCGTTCGCACACTTTCAAAAAGGTGATCTGTAGAACACCGAGAGAGTGAATATTCTTGTCAGAAAAGCATACTAACATTCGTTTTTTTTATGTCAGGTCACAAAAGTATTTGGTTTTACTGGTTTTGAAAGATTCTTTGCTTTCATAATAAAAATTACACATAGTCCATTTATTTCATAATTTCGATCACAACGACATCCTTCTGATAACAACTAGAAGTAACGTTTGTTCAGAATACGTTTTAATAGCGTAAATATTTTCGATTAACCTGAAGAACTCACTCGAAGAAGGTAACGACGAAAGAGGGCTAAGAATAGAGAAATGGTAAAACTTTTTATCAGAGATACAAAAACTGTGACGATAAATCAACGGAAACAAACAAATATCAGAATCGGCTGTAAATCGAGCTCGGACCTTAATGATTAAACACTGACCATTGAAAGAAAAAAATACTTTCTGTAGCACAAATCACTGACCTACACGACACGACATGCATTAACATTTTTTTTATAAAATACAAAAATTAAATTCTTTATATGAATTTTCTTTGACTTGGAACTGTATTTACCAAAATACTAAAGACGGCACGGCCACCAAACATGTACAGGCTTTTCTTATTCATAAATATGAATACAGGCGTGGAAACTATGGAAAAATATCCCCAAATTTGAGTTCAAACTTTTCTGTCAATCTATGGGGGAGTCCTATGTTCAGGAGTGGACTATGACAGACTGGCTAGAATTCCTAGAGACGGGCGCAGTGTGATGGCACTCAGTGTTGCAGCATTTGTTACGGGCGGACGGTGTACTTATCTTCAGGTGAACTAATAATCGCCATTGTCAACCTGCAACTGTCAATTGATGACACAGTTAGGCGTCTCCCAAGAAACGCCACTTAGTTCTGCCTTTGGCTCTATGTATCAGATTATCGCACCAATATTGCACATTAATTTTATGTATTGATTGACACCTCTACGTTTCTTTTGTTTATCTATTTCATCTTATAGTTTATTACAGTCATGAAATTATAATTAATTGCACGCATAATTTCTTACAATTTAACTATCACAGATACGATTAGCAATCTCCTTTTATTGCTAGAAAATTACGCTTTTAAGCAATAGTAACAACGATTTTTACCACTCATTCAAATTGTAATTTGAATGAGTGGTAAAATTGTTATAATTGCGGCAAGTTCTTTTAAGCTTTCCAACTTTTAAAGTCATTGCATTAATGAGTATATAATAGTTATAATGGAACATTATTATTTGGTGAATTACATTTTACAAATAAAAATAAATGTTGTTATACCGTGTGATAGAGGCTAGAGAATCTACCACACCATCTCATCCCGTAGGTGTCGTAAAAGTCGACGTATGGAAAATTTGAATCGGAAAATGGGCTAAAATGATGATGATGATACAAAAAAATAAGATTATTTTTTTAAATATAAAATATATGTCTCATACATGAGAATTTCACATACCAACAATTACATATTATGTTGTGAACATAACGCCGTATATTTTTAGATACTTAGTTTTAACATTCTTCCTATTTTTAAACTAAATGTATCACTAGTATACACTTTAATGGGCGTACAAAGGACTTAATTATATATTTATTATTGAATCTTGTATAACATTACGTCACGGAGCGTGCTTTGGTTTTCTATGGGACTATTCTTTATAAATTTATTTATAATGTATTATTCACTAAGATAAAAAAATGCAAAAAAAGGGTACCTACGGAGTTTCTCTTGCCTGTTTATTCTCCGTCAGAGGAAGCTCATTACAAAATGGTGGTAGATTGTAAAAAAAAAAGACGTTTGATATTTATTACGTTGAAGAATAAATAATTTTCACTTCATTTCTGCAATGATAATTTCGTATTTATTACAAAATTTCAGACTTGGTCTGAAATCGCTTGAGCTAAGTGTACGAGTACATCGGAGTCATCCAGTTATACGAAAGAGAGACATGGTGGACACTATCAAATAAAGATAGAAATGTATTAGAAACGTTTGAAACGTTACCGAAAACGACGAAAAGTGTTAATAACATACGATAAAAATGCTAAAAACGTTAGGTTAAACATAATTTAATTATGTTACATACAACTGAGAATCAAAGTGTACAAAAAGACAGACACTTCAAACCACATGACATTTTGTAAAGGCAGAAGAGGCAAAATTGGAACAATATGAAGCTTATCAGCTTAATTATAAACAAAATGACGAAACAAGTAAAGACGTGCTGTCTTGACGACCAGAGAGGTTAGAAGAAAAGGTGCAGGAATCCGTCTAGGTAGGTACCACTCCAGGGCCAGTTATTCTGCCGTGAAGCAGTAGTGTGCAAACATTATTGTGTCTCGGTTTGAAGGGCACTGAGAGCTAGCGTAATCACTGGGCATATGAAACTTAAGAAGCGTTGTCTCAGAGTGACGGGCACATTGTGGTGTCACACAGAAATTTTCTGGCTCACACAGACTGGGCAGACGTTGCACTTCCCACCAGGTGATCGTTTTGCTCGTTTTGTCACCTAATACAATAAAAAATATATATATATACCCACAAAAACCTAGCGCTTGTGTATAAGAAAAACATTTGCAAAATTTGATACACAGACGGTTAGCGACGGTATATTCGTTCACAATATTTCCGTCCACATGACGCACGAAGACCGTTTTTTTTGCAGGATGACCCTACAACCATTGTTTCTGTCATTAAGAAGGGGTAAACCACAAATCTTACAGCATCTTAACATTATTAATATTCTTAATATATCAAGGATCAAAGAAAGATTTATTTTAAAGCTATTAATAAAAGAATATATTACTAAGAGCTACACGCTTCCATAAAATTACTTCCGAGAACTCGAACAACCGGGCTATCTATTCAATACGGGATAATATTGAATGAAATAGGGGACTTAGAAGTGTTATTTGTCTTGAGTACTTAGTTGAAACTTTTCAGTCAGGTGGAAGCTTAGTCATATTTAATATTTCTTACAGTTCCGGATTATGGCACCAGCGTTGATTAAATACCATATTCTTATAATACTCGTAGCATAAAAAATCGGTTCAGAAGTTTAGAACCGATCAGTAATAAAATCTTTTTTTTTAATTGCAGAAAGTGATGAAACGAGCAAAACGTTCACCTGATGGTAAGTGTAACATCTGCTCATAACAAATGCTGTATCACCCAGAATACTTCTATGTGACTCCACACTGCGCCCGTCCCCCTGAGACGTCAGTTCTTAAGTCTCATATGTCCATTGATTACACTAGCTTCTCAGTGCTCTTCAGACCAGAACACAGCAAAATTTGCACACTACTGCTTCACGGCAGAGTAGCTAGCCCTGCGGTGGTACCTACTACTACTCTACTCCGCTTTCATGCAACTGGCGTTCACTTCTTATAATGACGAATCATTTTTTAGTTGTAGGAGTCCTAAGCGACCTGCGACTTAGGAGATTTACTGGTAGTAGATCTCGTCTGAGTACTTAGTACCAGTACAGTGTTAGTGATTCTGCAAGCAGTAGTGGGCAAACATTGGTGTATTATTGTCTGTAGGGCATTACTGGGCATATGCGACTTAAGAACTGTTGTCTCAGGGTAGCAAGCGCAGTGTGGTACCACACAGACATCGTCTGGGTGACACAGCATATGTTATGGAACGCAATACTTATCATCAGGTGAACGTTTTGCTCGGCTCGTCACTTTCTTCTATAAGAAAAAAAATATCTTCGATTTGATTGACTGGTTATCATCATCGCCTTAGCTAGCTAGTACTTTGAGATAAGTCAATTAATCTAATGAAAAAAAAAAAATAGCCTTTATTTGCTACTACTACTACTACTACTAGTACAATGAAACTTTGTATGAAAACTTAAACCTATGTGAATGTAATATTACGTATAATCAATCTATGTAAATAACAACTATAAAAATGCATGTTTAATAAGTAGTAAAATATAAATAGTAAAATATAAAAAATATATATTAATGCATGCTAGTAGTAGTCGCCTCTGAGGCGTAGGCCTCACCTAAACCTTTCCATACATCTCTTTCCCGTGCCTTTCGCATCCAATGAGATCCACATCTGTCACTGAAAATGTCTCTCCATCTTTTTCTAGGTCTCCCTTTTCTCCTTTTCGATTCACTCTGTTAAACGTTTTGTCCATCTATTATTATTCATCCTACAAATATGTCCTGCCCACCCAATGCCATTTAAGCAGTCTAATTCTTTTCCGTACATCTATTATTTTTGTTTTATGTCTGATGTTTTCGTTGCAGATTTTATCTGATAGCTTTATTCCAAGCATACTTCTTTCCATTTTACGTTGGCAGATAGCAATTCTTTCTTCGTCCTCTTTTTTTAATGACCACGTCTGGCAACCATATGTTAGGCACGGTAATACTGTTACTTCATATAACTTTTTCTTTATATTTAAATTAACCGTTTTATTTTTCATTATTTCTTTAAATTAATCTAATGAATGTACCATAAAATAAGCCACTCGCTCTTGTGAGGTGCAAAAGGGGAGGTTTTGAGGTTCTTTAAAAAAATACAACATGCCGAATTGTTATTATTAACATTTATATTGTAGGACTGACTATTTCAGTTTTCCAAGTAAGGTTTACTAATTTCAGACAACGTGTGTTAAAACAAAATATTAGTGTATTGGAATTTAATATTCCTAAACTAAATTTAATTTTTTTAGTAAAATATGATTATGTTCTCCTGGCCGATTTCGAACACGGCGACAACTTCCGAATATTGTCGGGAGTTATCAACTGCGCAGGAGATATTATAGTGCCACAAGTGTAAGCGCAAACACAAAGGCACTCACTCCTACCCGCTCCCAATGTAACGCTGATGTGATAAGATCGGAGGTAAGCTAGGATGCAGTGTTAGAGACACGGGGACGATCACTACACAACCAGACCCGAACCACAATCAACGTTTTGTGTTTCAGCTAAAATGTTGGCTTCGGCTGGGATTCGAGCCCAGGACCTGCCGCGTAGAAGTCAGGTACTCTGACCAATAGGCCACGCGGTCGTTCTAAATATATGTTTAAATGGACTAGTCATTTTTTTAACAAAACATTATCATCCCTACAAACGTTCGTATAGAAATAGTTTTGTCCGAATTGTTTTTCGAATAGTTCGCCTCTAATGTAGTAACAAATTGTAGTAAACCAGACGGAATTAATTGCATTTAGAATGTTTCTCTCAATTCTCTAGTCTGGGTACACCGCTCTGACTGCACTAATTGTTTTGGAGTCGATCCAAAATACATACTTAACCGAATTTCACGGGTAACGCAAGGCATGCAAAATTGTTATGTACGTGTGAAATTAGTTCTCGCTGTAAGGAAGCGTACAACATACGAATAACAGATATTTCATCTTCACATTGGAATTTCACGTTGTAAGAAGTTTGAAATAAATCTTAGTTGTGACCAAGACCAACAAGACCGCATGCGTATTTATCGCATACCTAGCGCCCAGCGTACTTTCCATCTAAATCATTGGTTCAGGGTTCGAAACCCAAATGTAGCCAATATTATTGCTACACAGAAATTACTGTTGTTCGGGTCTGGATATACCTATACACTATATATAATGCATACAATCCCAGCTTCTGACTTATCACTTAGTCATTACTTGAGATAAAAGAAGGTGAAGAGAGAAAGGACATGACCAATTGGAGTAGTTAAGGGAGTATTCTTTCCTAATCAATGTGCAGCGATGAGTTAAATATTTGGAATCGTTTAATTTTACACTTTACAGGCAAAAAAATCAGGAGTCTTAAAGCTGTGGTGGCGCCGTGTTGTTGCGGTTTAAGAGAACCTACCACCCCATTTCATGTTGTGGGAGTCGTAAAAGTCGACAGAGGGAAAATAGAAACCAGGAGATAGGCAGCAGCATCTACCTGGAACATATGAATAAATAAACTGCGGTTGCCAACCCGCCTGCCAAGCGTGGCGAATATGACAAAATAGGTCGTAGTAGTAGCCTAGTAATAGGCCCAAATGATGATGATGATGAAAGCTGAGGATACTGAGAAAAATAAAGATAAGTTTTTAATTATTAACTCTGTTTGCCGATACGAGATGGCGTTGTTTTACTTAAAGTGAAATATGTTTTTATTAGCGCTAATGTTAGTAGTATTTGTATATATGTTGACGTCTTTTGTTAACGCTCTTGTATAAAGAATGTCCTAACTAATTAAGGCGTTGGGTAAAGCGGTTCCGATCATCAAATTTGACTATTATGGGCTAAGTTTAATTTATAATTTCCTTGTAATATGATTCTAAAATTGAAACAGTTTCAAAGATATGCTTCAATTTATGCACGGCATCATTAAAATCAACTTATCCAAATTGAAGACTAAAACACAATAATACTTAACGAACAGCAAGAGTAATCAAATTTTGAAGATCTCCGTCCGTATAAAAAGCTATAGTTGTTAGAAATAGAACATAATTTGCGTTAGAACACAACAAACATAACGAAGAGGATGAAAGAATTTTGATTTGATGGCGCCATTATAATTAGGCGTGAAATCAGTATATCTATTTTTCTTATCAACATTATCTAGATATAAACGTAATAGCACAGACTACTTTCTTTTGTTTTAATAATAATAAATAGAAATGTAGTTATTTTTTTATTGACGTAATTCTTTAAAAGTCTTGACTGCCTAATTAAAAATATTTTCTCGCGATAACTGAAGTAAAATTATTTTTTTACTGGTGGTAGGATTCCTACTGCTGGAATCCGTCTAGGTAGGTACTACCGCAGGGCCAGTTATTCTGCCGTGAAGCAGTTGTGGGCAAACATTACTGAGTTTCGGTTTGAGGGGCACTGTCAACTAGCGCAATCACTGGGCATATGAGACTTAAGAACTTATGTCGCGGGGTGGTGGGCACAGTGTGGTGTGACACAGAAATATTCTGGGTGACACAGCATTTGCTATGGGCAGACGTTGCACTTACCATCAGGTGAACGTTTTGCTCGTTTCATCACTGTTTCTAATAAAAAAAATTACTTATTAATTATGCACGGTGAAGGAAAACATAGCGAGGAAACCTGCATGTCTGAGAAATAAAAAAAAATATTTCGAAGACATGTGCAGTCCGCCAACCCGCATTAGAGCAGCGTGGCGGATTCTTCCTAGCTCCAAAAACCCTCTCAGAAATGAGAGGAGGCCTGTGCTCAGCAGTGGGACATTTATAGGCTGAAACATTACTTTAGTTTATTAATTATGCAACATAATTAATAAGTATTATTGTATAGTATATTGTAAATAATTTTGGATACGTTTTTTCAGTTTGACTTACGGATGGGATTATTTTGCAGAATTCTCCCTATGTAGTTTGTTGTCATATTTTAATAGACAACGAAACGTCAAAATCGTGAATCAAAAACAAAATACTGTTTTTATATATTTTTTACCTCGGATTTTGAAGTAATTATATAACCATAATAATTTTAATCCTATATATTTATGCCACCATTTAAAGAGAGTAAAAAAATATGTTTTACCAAATTATTATATTTATGTCGAAAAATAAAAATTAAATAATTTCATTGTATTAAATATATTTGATATATTTGTTATACTTAAATTAAAATTCACATTTAAATTTAAAGTTTTCATACGTTATGTAAGTATTTTCTACGTTACGTTTCGATGTATAGTACGTATACGTAGTACCTATGTACGTTGGAGTAACTGTGAGAAATTTGAAATAATTAAATTTTATTGTTTTTAAAGTACGTATAATTCAAATAACATATAAAAATGTATTTAATAACGATAAAAGTTTTAACGTTACTGACGTTGTAAACACAATTTTGAATAGCAAAATTTGTGACCCACTAAGAAATGTAATTTTACTTTAAATTTCGTCGCTGATTGCAGTTGACTATCAAAGTATATTTAATTAACTATTTTCTTTTAAAAACCATAAATTTATTTCACGAACTAAACATTTATGTTATGTTTTGAACACATTGCGTGTCGCATAATTATTTTGTGTCGACGTATAGGTTCATTAAACGCTACACGAACTATTCAACAAGGATCCTTTGATGCTTTAGTGGGGCAGTTTTTACTCGTAACTTTTGATAAAATTAAATATCGAAACCGAGCATAAAATTACGTAGAGCACCTTTGTGTTTGGCGATGCATAACTCATTTAGTTGGTCATATGATACTTAGTGTCACTATCATTTATTTGCTTTATTAACAACTAGCTGATGCTCGCGACTCCGTCCGCGTGGATATAGGTTTTTTAAATATCCCGTGGGATCTATTTGATGTTCCGGGATAAAAAGTATCCTATGTCCGTCTCCAGAATGCAAGCTATCTGTGTCAAATATCGTCAAGATCGGTTCAGCAGTTGAACCGTGACAAGGTAACAAACAGACACAGGGACGGACAGAGTTACTTTCGCATTTATAATATTAGTATGGATGTTAATAGTAGTCATCAAAGTTGTATCATATCTGTGCTGTTTGAAAAATTTAATTCTCTAAAATTTCAAAAGCTAAAGATATAAGCATATACTAATAAGCTTATATACAAATGATTTCATTATACTATATAATCTTCACATATCAAACGCCATAATGTCTCGCTACATTACAAATTTTGAAGAAAGTAATGAGATAATGATAATAAAAGATTTGTATAGTGCAGCACTGCGCTCGTTATTCTTAAACAATAGTTGTTAAATTGCATATGCCCTCTCATGAGATAAACAGTCCTTCGAGCCGAAACACAGTAGTGTTTGTACATATATAGATGTACCCCTAAATAAGACTCCTACCACCCGCCAGTAATGATGGTGTAGTCTGCACAGCTTGTTTATTTTATTTTATTATCATGGTATCAACAGCACTTCTCAAAATTACGTAATGTAACTTAAAACAAATTAAATAAACTCAACTTACTGCCAATAAAATATTTCTTTTTCTTGTGTAAAACATACAGATTGTCATGATGCCACAGATCAGTACAAGCTATAGGCAATTAGGAGTTGGAGAAGATAATTTCAGTTATTTTTTCGTTTCGATTTAATATAAATCCACAAAAATTGTGGTGACGATTTAATTTTAGCCTGTGATAATTCTAAATAAGATGAGTGGCGCTGTTTTTCTAGTTTTTTTTAAACATGATCGTAATTGTGAAAAAGATACATAATCATTGGGATTGTCATATTATGATGCGTTGTGGGGGTTGTTTCAATCTAATTCGTAAGAGATTATAGCGCCACAAGTATATGGGAAAACATTGTTTTCCATGCTGGATAAAACGCTATTAAATTGGAGGTACTAACCTATCTCTAATTATACCATGAACGATGTGCAATGCAATTACAGAGATATGGGAACAATCATATCAGTACCAGATAATCATTCATAATATTTTGAACCCATGACCAATAACGATTTATATTTTAGTACAAATGGAAACCAATTTATTGAAATATGTTTCATTCTGTACCATTGCTATTGGTGTACGCTCAGAATAATTACTAAGCGTAAAATAGCGTTGCAGTCTTCAACGATAGTTAATATCTAAAGACAAATCATATCATAAATAGTTGTGCATAATGTGGACAAAGTGTAAGAGAATATACTTCTCTCGTCGCTTCGTCGTAAAAGAAAATTTATTCGTCCTTAAATACTCAAAACGATTACAGACATCGGCATATACACAAGATCGCAAATTCGCCTGCAAAGCGTAGCAATTACGGTAAAAAATATAGAAGGTCCTACAGTAGGCTACAGCCTGATAATGACTACTATTACTACTACTATAGTAGTAGTAAAACACATTTAGTGAAGTGCTACAAGGTGGTTTACTGGTTAGGAATCCGTCTAGCTTGGTACCACCCCAGGGCCAGTTATTCTGCCGTGAAGCAGTGGTGTGCAAGCATTACCGTTTTTCGGTTTGAAGGGCACTGTGAGCTAGCGTAATCACTGGGCATTTGAGACTTAAGAACTGATGTCTCAGGGTGACGTGCGCAGTGTGGTGTCACACAGAAATATTCTAGGTGACACAGCATTAGTTGTGGGCGGACGTTGCACTTACCATCAGGTGAACGTTTTGCTCGTTTCGTCACTTATTCAACAAAAAAAAATAGGCGATTGCTTAGTTTATTTGTCAGCGTACTAATAATAATCAAAAATTTATAAAAACGAGGATTTTTTAATCTTAATAATAAATACATACATATGTAACTATTAACATGGAAGTAGCTGGGGAACAATAACCTCATTCTCAGGGATTTCGCACGATGGAAATCGGCTATTCAATTGTAAAAGAATATGTTATTTAATTATAGAATTCCTGCGTAGGGCTGTGAAGCAGAAGTATGCAAACATTACTGCTTTTCTGTCTGAAGGGCACTGAGAGCTAGTATAATTACTGGGCATATGAGACTCAAGAACTGATTTATCTGGGTGACGGGCGCAGTGTGGTGCCACACAAAATTTTTCTGGGTGACATAGCATTTATTATGGGATGGGGGAGATGCTGCACTTATCATCAGGTGAAACGTTTTGCTCATCTCGACTAAAAAAGAAATCTCAGCGAATCTAAAGAAGATCACTTGATCTTCATTTATTTAGACAATATATTATTCGCACAATTGTAAAATGTGACAGATTTTTCTGATTAATATAGATGCCGTCTAGCTCGTACTTATCAATTCCAAGTTTAATATAAAGTAAAAAAGAAAGTCAAGGGAATATTAAAACAATTCTCAATAGACAAGACATAAATAAGCGCACATAGAGCAGACTAAGACGCTTTTTTCATTAAATTAAAATTACAAATACTAACTTAATATATTATCATAGAAATTTTAGATATTTAAAATTCCGAGCCTAATGTATTGATGGCACGTGTGTGGGCTTGGGTTGTTATTGGATTAAATAAATGTTATTACTGGGTTAAATAAATTGCGTTAAGAATGTGTATTTTCAATTCCCTAATCCATAAAGTACACTGTATTGACTACACTAATTGTTTTGGAGTCTAGCTCGTACTTATCAATTCCAAGTTTAATATAAAGTAAAAAAGAAAGTCAAGAGAATATTAAAACAATTCTCAATAGACAAGACATAAATAAGCGCACATAGAGCAGACTAAGACGCTTTTTCATTAAATTAAAATTACAAATACTAACTTAATATATTATAATAGAAATTTTAGATATTTAAAATTCCGTGCCTAATGTATTGATGGCACGTGTGTGGGCTTGGGTTGTTATTGGATTAAATAAATGTTATTACTGGGTTAAATAAATTGCGTTAAGAATGTTTTTTTTTGAATTTCCTAATCCATAAAGTACACTGTATTGACTACACTAATTGTTTTGGAGTCTAGCTCGTACTTATCAATTCCAAGTTTAATATAAAGTAAAAAAGAAAGTCAAGAGAATATTAAAACAATTCTCAATAGACAAGACGTAAATAAGCGCACATAGAGCAGACTAAGACGCTTTTTCATTAAATTAAAATTAGAAATACTAACTTAATATATTATTAAAGAAATTTTAGATATTTAAAATTCCGTGCCTAATGTATTGATGGCACGTGTGGGCTTGGGTTGTTATTGGATTAAGTAAATGTTATTACTGGGTTAAATAAATTGCGTTAAGAATGTTTTTTTTTTTCAATTTCCTAATCCATAAAGTACACTGTATTGACTACACTAATTGTTTTGGAGTCGATCCAAAATACATACATAACCGAATTTTACGGGTAACAAAGAAAACTGAAAATTACAAGGTACGGTGTAAAATAACTTTAGATGTCTAGTTGCACAAAGCCTAGAGGAGAAGAATAGAGGTCAAAATCTATCTTATGAATTGTTCGCAAAATTATGCTCCATGGATAATAATTATATTAGATGATTGGGTGGTTCAGTGGTCTGTGCTCGTGGGCTGAAGATTTCAATCTCAGACGAAGCAAGTGTTTTTTTGTACAGTTCGGCACGGGTTGGCACATTGGTAACGCAACTGGCTTCTACATAATATGAAATATTTGTATGGCCCATAGTTAGTTGTTGCGGGTCTGGCATTTGGGCACGTGTAATTGATATATGAGAAATTCACTATAGGTGAAATCTTAGTATGAGGCATCCTCTTTTGTTTATTCTATTTATATACTCTATTGTATATTCTCCTGAAAAATATACAACGTGAGGTTGACCGTACTTGTGATGTATCTAACTTATAAATATAATTTTAAATAAAACTAGATGTATCGATTACGTTAAAAGTGATTCTAAAAACGTCTTTATAGTTTGAGAAATTATTAAAGAATAACTGAAAATGAAACTGTTCATTGAGCAAAATATTATTTCCTAGTCGTTAGCTAGTCGGTAGCTTATGAACAAGACGACTTCAGAATCGAAAGAAAAAGAATCTAAATCTATTTGTGAGTAACATTTTGATAGCAGTATTAAATTACGAAGCAGTAAAATAAAATGCCAGAAATTTCCAGATGCGGTGCCAGTGATGCGCTTTTATTAACACTTTTAAATAATTTATCGCGTTTTTAACAAATACGGAATCTTTACGGAATATTCTTTATTAAAATGTACAATTATTCGACAATAAATTCACTATAATTCTTTAAAGCATTTTTTTTTTTGAATTTCGTAACAAAAATGGAACTCTAATAATTTTGTCCCATCCGTCTATCCGCATGTCACAGACATTTTTCTTGGAGATATTTGGCTTTTTTATAACCGCTATACAGGGGCGTAGTGAAATTACGAAAAAAAATAGGGTGACACACCATCTATACAATTAAAAAAAAACAAGGCAGAACCTAGGTAGAGGTGTCGTGTAGTTTGGAGATATGGGAAGCTATGCCCCACTACAGAACACTTCACTGTGCGTGGTCCGATACGCACTTGGCCGGTTTGATTAGTACACCATTTATTGCAGCTGTTTTTCGAAACAATAGTAACCGGGCGGTGGCAGGTCCGAAATCTAAGGCGTGTGAGGCTCTGTCGTTTGACTCCGCTGCCCTCGAAATTCACCGGTCAGTTAAGCAGTGTGCGGTCTCGCGTCGTCGTGTAAATAGTGTGACTCCAACGTCGTTCCGGCTTTTGGAGTTAGATCGTATAGATTTGGGCATTAAAATTTTGATTCTTCTCTACTAATTCTGATAACATCATATCTTGAGGATCCAAGAAAACGGAAATCGTAAACTTGCGAGGGCGGGTGACAAGTTTTAGCTACGAAAAGGGCTGTTTACCGACAGAAAAACCCAGATCCACCGTATTCAGACCATTTAGCCCACCCAAAACACGCGTGTCGTATTCGTATAGAACTCACAATTTGTTACCAGTAATAATCGACTCGGTGAAGTTCTTTCTGTTAGGGTTGCTACACTAGGAGATTGCGTAAACACGGGCACGCATTAGTCGTCGGTCTGAGGTCTGGACGTCCATCTCAACAAAAACTTTTAGTTATTCTGTTTATCACAGGTCCCCCATAGATTGCCTCAAAAGTTTGTGGCTCTCATTTTTGGCGGATTTTGCAATAGTTGCCACGCTTGGCAGGCGGGTTGGCAACCGCAGTTAATTTATTTAGATGTTCCAGGAAGATGCTGCTGCCCATCTTCAGGTTTTTAATTCTTTCTGTCGACTTTTACACCCACGGGATGAGATGGGGTGGTAGATTCTCTTAAGCCGCTACCGCACGAACGGAGACGGATCCTATACGGGTTGGAAAACCCTAGAAGAAAATCACTTATTTCAAAGTCTTATTTTATTACAGACCAAATAGATAAAATCTAAACAACTCGAACGTATTAAAACGATCAGACTTGCAGTGAGAAAATCCAGATAAAACTTCATGTTATTATATTTCATCTATGACATAGTAGAAATAAATATTAGAATTTATTTAAAGCAAACAAATACGCTTAATTAGAGTGAATTAACAAAACCAGTTAAATATGAAAGCGCATCACCAGAGTTTTCATTGTTCAAATACTTGCACTATGCCCGCCGCGACGTTTGTCATTGCAAGACCAAAATAATTATAATCTCGAGGCCACGCCCACGTGCCCGCATTTTATTTTCCCCTGTGCAATCGCGGAACAGTTTACATCTGCAATATTTTTTCAATCAAATGACTTTGTTTCGTACACGTTGAAATCACTGTTACTGTCATTTAATATATTGTCTTTCAGATAGTGCATCTATTGTGGTTGAATTATTTTAGAGGAAATTGTTTCAAAAATGTCGACGATATTTTATGTAGTATTTGTGCTGGCAGTTCTAACGTATTTCATTCTCAAACCAGAAGCATAAAATAAATTGTAAAAATTTATGTATTGTGTTTCTATGCCGGGTTCCGCCCAGGTTGGTACCACTGCAGTGCCAGTGATGCTACCGTCAAGCAGTTCATTACTATGTGTCGGTCTGACAGGTACTCTTAGCCAGTAAAATTACTAGGCATATAAGAACTGATGTGTTAGGGTGACGAGCGCAGTGTGATGCCACACAAAAATAATCTGGGTGACACAGTATTCGTTATGTATTCCACGTACCGAAAGGTATTTGCCTCCGAACTGTACTGAATATTGCTTATAGTTTGAAATGTTATTAGGAATAAAATAAATTTTTATAATATGACTGTTTGCCGTATGGTGGTGGCTCTAGAGAATCTACCACTCAATTTCATCCCATTGGTGTCGTAAATTAAAACCAGAAGCTAGGCAGCAGCATCTTTCTGGAACATCTGAATAAATAAACTGCGGTTGCCAACCCGTCTGCCAAGCCTCCCACTGGTGGTAGGATTCCTATGCAGGAATCCGTCTTCGTAGGTACCACCCCAGGGCTAGTTATTCTGCCGCGAAGCAGTAGTGTGCAAGCATTACGGTGTTTCCGGTTTGAAGGGCACTGTGAGCTAGCGTAATCACTGGGCATTTGAGACTTAAGAGCTGATGTCTCAGGGTGACGAGCGCAGTGTGGTGTCGCACAGAAATGTTCTGGGTGACTCAGCATTTGTTGTGGGCGGACTAAACGTAATAAAAAAAGCGTTGCTAGAGCACGGGCACGAGCAACCAGAGCAAAATACCTATAAAAGCTACATATTTACGGGTTCGGTGGCAATCTATGGGGGTCTATGTTCAGCAGTGGATTAGTGATAGGCTGAAATGATGATGATGAACATAAATGTTTAAGTATATACCAACCAGTCCAATTTTCATTATGGTGGCAGCTTCCTTAAATTAAAATATTTATAATCAACAGATAAAGGGGCCTTCACCATAGATAGTAACAACGCACGGTTCTTAACTACATGCATCCGTCGACCGCACACTTGGATGTGTCATCTAAGAGCTATCTGACCAGTCCATTTATTTTATTAGTCTTTATTATTAATATAACCGAATCGCATTATTACATCCCGGCCCAAAAAGCCGCCCGAGTAGTCTTGTAGGCATTGCCAGATGACGCAATAATCATTCCAAAATATAGTGCTGAAATAGCCAGTAAGTCGATCAAAAGTAGCGATAATTCCTCTGTATTGAGTACCTTTAAAGTGACGAAACGAGCAAAACTTTCACGTGATGGTAAGTGCAACGTTTGCCCATAATGCTCCTTATTCTCACAAAAGAATGGTGTTTTACAGTATTTCTTTTTACGATTGCCCAGAACAAATGCTGCTTATTCTCACAAAAGAAACATGTTTTACAGTATTACTATTTAATTTTTTATTTTATTGTTGTTGTGATCCAAAAAACTAAATAACAATCACTTATACAGATTTATTAATTGTAAAGCTTTTAAATATCAACAAGTATAAACTGTTGACGTGTTTACTTCGTAGTATATAAAATAAATATCATCTTAGCCTATTTCGACCACAGAAACATCTTCGATGACATTATCGGTGATGGTGTTTGTATTAGCGGAAACACGTAGGCCATCTCAAATCTTTCATTTATTCAAAGAAAATTGCTTTAGCTCCGTCTGCATCAAATCACTGGTCTTGCTTCCCTTATCCGATGTTTATGCAATGATATAGAAGTAAGTGTTCTGTCCTGTTTTAGGGCCACGGTACAATCGTTATGTAACCCCATAAACTCATAAAACCAACAAAATGTATGGTATACATAACGCTGTCTTCGGTTCGAATTCATAACCAGGACCTACAACTCCGTAAACAGATGTGGGAAACGCTGGTTCAGCATTTATACAACGGTCAAATTAATAACAAATTTTGCTAATATGAGAAAATTTATGCACAAAATTACAACGTTATATTCCAGACTCGGCATCTATCCAGTTTGTTTAATTACGAAAAATAACTTTATTAAAGAGGAAAACAGAGCGATGCGACGTAATCCCAGAGAATTCGAGAATCGCTTGTTTTGTTCAGGAAAAGTTATTCTTACATTACACTCTATTGTTATCTCATCACAAATTGTATTAAAGTGTCCCTAAATCTGTCTCGGTATGTACTGGCTACTGTCCATGACTTAAATGAATCGTAATGCAATGTTTTATTTTTAAACTAATATTCTCATTCGATTTTGGTGCATAGCAATGAAACTAAAGAATAAACAAGGACATGGTTGATGAAAGAAAACAAATAAAATACAAAATATATTTAGACACAGAGACAGGTGTCGTTAATTTTGAAGTGGGATCAAATTAGGTTAATGTTGTTACGTCTTGAAACTAGAATAAAAAATTTGGCAATGAAATTGAAGGTGTTATATATTTTGTGTTAGCGATAAGATTGTAAAAATAGACTAACGTTATATTACAAGTGTGTACTATACATTAATAGCATTTAAAATATATAAATTAAATAAAGTTATAGTATGAAATATATTTGTATGCAGCAGTTAAAGGTGAATGTGTAAACAATCTTTTTTATTGGATAAAGCAATGAAACAGACATAAGCTAATCGTAAGAAAAACATATTTACTACAGTCTGGTTTGTGTATTTTTGATCTGTCATTTATCAAGATGGTATTTTTTTTTAATTAGATAAAGTGATGAAACAAGCAAAACGTTCACTTGATGGTAAGTGCAACGTCTGTCCATAATGCTCATAATGCTGTGTCAGCCAGAACATTTCTGTATGACACCACACTGTGCCCATCATCTTGAGACATAAGTTCTTAAGTCTTATATGCCCAGTGATTACGCTAGCTCACAGTGCCCTTCAAACTGAAACAGTAATGTTTGCACACTACTGCTTCACGGCAGAATATCTGGCCCTGGGGTGATATCTACCTAGATGGATTCCTGCATAGGAATCCTACCACCAGTATTTTTTTTATTTCTAATTAGGAAAAGTGACGAGACGAGCAAAACGTTTACCTGGTGGTAAGTGCCACGAGCCACGAACAAATGATGTGTCACCCGAACATAATTTCTATGTAATACAGCACTGCGCTCGTCATCAGATATCAGTTCTTATGTATCCTATGCTCGGTAATTAAAATAGATCTCAGTGCCCTTCAGACCGAAATGCAGTAATGTCTACACCGTACTGTTTCATACTGTTACTGCTTTACGGCAGAATAACTGGCCCTGCGGTGGTAAAATATCTATTAAATGGTGGTAAAGTGTCTGTGTCCACTCTGCCCTAGAAACAGCTAACGCCTTTGGTCCAAAACTGAAATGTAATTTTGATATGCGGTTACACTAATCAGTTTTTAGTTTATCTTAGGAGTAACCAACCAGTACAAAAATAAACTTTGAATATTCATATCTGAATTCTCAACGTATTTAAGTAGACTCGAGGAGTGACGAAGGAAGCAGAGTATCCCGCAGCAGCGGCTGGCGTTGCATCAGAGATAAACAGGTTTTAATTTTATCTGGGTCAAAGTAAAACATAGCGATTAGTCGATCTAGGGATAGGCTCGCTCGTTTGCAGAATTATATACGAGTCTGATATATATACACATTGACATATAGAAAATGTTCCTTAAAAAAATATGTAAAAAAACTAAATCTCACTTTACCGACCTTAACACAATATGTACAATTTACATATTAAAATTTTATGCTTAATAACCACAAGTTGTCACGTGACAGAAGTACGAAGGCAATCTCTTGTGTAATATTCTTGCAGCCGATATTAAACTTATGCGATAAGATATAAGGGTCGAAAATAATCATGCCGGTGATAATTACAACATGCAGACTTGAATAAATAATTTACATTTTGGACAAATATTAGTTTCGGCTAAGATTCGCACCAAAGGCACTCTGGCAATCGCTGTGTCAAGTCATATGTACATACCTGTTGTATACATACATAGTAATCATGGTCATTATAATATCGACCAGTAAGAATCCATTAACTATCACAGAAAATTTATTTGCAAACAGAATATCTGACAAATTGCAATATGTACATGTAAGTTAAAGAAAGTGTATAGATACACTTTCTTTAACATTCATGTTTATTTTAATTGAGTAGCAGAGTTATCAAAGTATTTTTACTAAAAATTTCATAAGTACGAAGTAAAATTAGTGACGTCTTTAACTACGATTAAACAAATAACAGTAAAACTACATTGTTTACACATATATACATTTGTAATTTACGCACAATTAATTAATCAATGCAAATATTTATTATAAGTTAACGTCTTAAACGTGACATCATCTCATGCCACTTAGAGCTGTGTGCTATTGATATATGAACACAAGACACAGTAACTCCTCGTATAATGGTTGAGGAGGGCGATGGGTAGCCATTCGTCATACTTGTGAACAGGTGCTGTTGGTGGAGGCTGGTCTGCTCGAGCTACAATTTATTTATCTATTGATTGAATTAATCTTGTCTAAGATTTGAACATGGAGCGTGCTTTGGTTTTCCTGGAGACTATTCTTTGTAGATTTATTATAATGTATTTTTGACTGAGATAAAAAGGATATACATAAAAGAGGATACTTACGGAGTATATTTCGCTTGATTCTTCTCCGTCAGAGGAACCTTATTACGAAACGGCGGTAGATTGTAAAGACGAAACATTAGAAAAACGAAATTTATATTTCTTGCGTCGAATAAAGAATTTTAATTTCATTTCATTTATTAACAAAAACGCTAGCTTAGTGTGAAATTTTACAGCTTCCTAAAAAAATCATATAAAATTACACGATTCTCAGTGATGCCAATTGTAGTTAATGTAAAAATATTGGCTCTTAGATATGTGATGAATATTTTAGAGTTTTTAGAAATTTATGTCACTTTCACAATAGGCTTTTGAAGCATAAAGATAACGACGAGTAATGGAATCAGTTGTAGAAACATAGTCATTGTAAGATAATTTATATTTGTCGTAATAAAAGTGATGGTGGTTTCAATTAACCGTGCTTGCGAGAGGCTGGTTTATGAATATTCTAATAAGCTCAAATAATAGTTTCTGTAAGTGATTTACATGATCGAAATTTGAATTTATACTAGAAAAAGGAGGAAACCTGCGGAGTTTATTTCAACTGTTTATTCTCAGTATAGAAGAACCTCATTGCGAACCGGTTGTAGATTTAAAAAAACATGACATGTGCCAAACGAAGTCTTAATATTTTACGCCGCGTCGGAGAATAATAAATATATTTCATTGCAAACATAGTCTCTGTTCCTTATCAAAAGAATCTCCTTTAAATGTATAAATACAAAAAGGTAGTAATTATATCGAAATATTTTTTTTTTAATTGTTAATAATATTAAATTGTTTTATCGACAATAGAAACTGCTAAGGATAAGATGTTTAGCCTAGCAGGTTACCCTTAATGGTAACGACAGACGACAACACAATATAATCATCACATTAGTTGGTTCTAAGCAGACCACTGATAGACACGGCCCTCGCAATTTGCAGAGATTTGCCACAATGTCCACTTCCCGGGGAATTAGCGATTCTATACCAGTAGCGATACGCAGAACTAGTGCAGGGTGTCATCGGTCTGAGTAATTCAGTTTTGGCATATTTCACCCACAACGGGTTCACGCCATATCCATAAAATCCTGAAGGGCGAAGGAGATATCTCTCTCCGAAGCTCTCCGAAGCTCTCCGAAGCCTAGGTGGAACCGCGAAGGGAGGATTTTGGTATTGCAATGGGCCAAACTTCTAGTCCTCCGCGACTATCCTGGTGGGATCCTACTACTGATGCGGTGGTACTAAACGAACACACCCACATACATCCCCTATGAAGATTTTTTTATCAGGCGAAAGTGACCAGACGTAACTGCAACGTCTGCCTATAACAAATTCTGTGTCACCCAGAACATTTACGTATGGCACCACAATGCGCTTCTCCCTCGTAGACATCAGTTCTTAAGTCTCATATGCCCAGTAAGTAACTGATTGTATAATAACTCATTTACAATCAGTTTTCAGTTTTCAGTTTAAATTCTATTTTACCCTAAAAGGCGTAAAATATATTAATTAAGTAATTACTTCAAATATTCTTGGAATATTTAAAGCTTTATAAAAAATCAATAACGTTTACTAAAATATTATATAACTTTACAAATGGCCCCTACACGATCAAGGAAAATAAGATAAAGATAGCTCAGAAATGCGTTGACCTGTGTGTTAGTGCGTTGATAACCACGGGTCAGTTGGCTACAAACTGTTAAGGACCGTACATACGGTGACATAGTCTGTTTATATAATTTATTAATAGCTCAGTAACATTTTCCACTTTATATATCAGTGTCAAAGTGACAATTTATTAGTTATACAATGTATAGTGATAGAAATTTGATGCGATAATAATGATAAAAGTTTATTTTAATTATTTCAGTGAGTACGAATTTTTTTAATTATGTATAAACTAGGTGATGCTCGCGACTTCGTACGCATCGATTAACTTTTTTAAAGATCCCGTAGGAACTTTTTAATTCTCTGGGATAAAAGGTCATATATCCTTCTCCAGGATGCACGCTATCTTTGTGCCAAATTTCGTCAAGATCGTTTCAGCGGCTGGACCGCGTAAAGATAAAAAACGGAGGAACAGAGAGAGAGTTACTTTCGAATTTATAATATTAGTATTTATTATAATTTTGAGTGTCACATATTTTCCATAAACTCCTAAAGTTATTGTAACCTAGATTATTACCGTTTAATATGTTATACCTTGAATAAGTCACATCTCATCATCTCGCTTTTAAATTTTCCATTTATTCTGCCGTGAAGCAAAACAACAGTGTGTTTCGGTGTGAAGTGCACTGAGAGCTAGTGTAATTGCTGGACTTATGAGCATCTACCTTTTTCCAACCGGGTCATCGTAAGAGGCGATTAAGGTACTGCACGGACAACCTTTATCAGCGCAGAGAAACACCATAATATGCAATGCTGTAACTATACTGCTCGTGGGAGCGCAATGCGAAGTAAGAATTTTTACAATATTCAGTACAAGATTTTTTCTTACATATCTCCTGCTTTACATATCCTTGTAGAATCATTGGCCAGTTACAATTGTATTATATGTTTAGAATCAACACATCCTAGCACATCCTGAGTGGCATTCCTTTTCGAAGCATTCCGACATGTAAATGTGGATATTAGTAGTTTTTTTCTGTTTGTTTTATTTTTTCCAATAGTTTTTAATTCAGATATTTGCCTTATAGTTGTCCTAGTGACATTATAACGTGCGTCGTTTAAGTTTTCTTTTTTTTTTTCATTTTTACATTTCATTGTTATTGTTCTACTATGGCATTGTTTTTTTAATAATGACTGTTTTATTTTATTTATTGTTTTAATTTTTCCGTGTCTTGTTTTATTGTGTGGGTGGTTAAAATAAACTTCTCTTTCTTTCTTTTCTTTAAATTTATTTCAATTAAAATTCCTAGTACCTACATATAGTATACACGTACAGATAAACTAATTCTGAAAAAGACCTATCACCTTTTGGGTTTACCTACGGAATAGATAGTGGATGGCCACCCATCTCATGGGTATTGTACGACACAGGGAAATTTTAATTTATTTTTTAACTAACGATGCCCCACGTTAAGATTTCTACTGTATCTGCATTTTACAGACATAAATTTCACACACACAACACAACCAGACCCTAAAACCAACAATTTGTGTTCTTGCTTAAATTTTGTAGCTCCGTTTAGGATTCGAGCCCAGGAACCGCGGCGAAGTGGTCAGGTACGCTGACCACTAGGAAACACAGGCAAGAAAAATGCCTGAAAAGCTCATGACAACCGCTGGATGGTGAAATAACCATCTCGTAAATAATCAAAAATATACAGAACGGCAGCAACTGAGGTGCGAGGCATCCGGTACTCCTATCACCGATCCGCTTGCTAAGCGTGATGACCGCCAAATCCTCCCCACCTGAGAAGCTTATGTCCAGCAGTGAAATATTAACGGGTTGTAGATGAAGAAGACAGTCACAAGTACTTATTTTTCATCATATTATAGCAGAAGACCTTCTATGTCATTCTGCTTATTATTTTATACATATTATTAGGTAGCAATTGTAGACACGAGTTAGCATATATTATTTGAGATAAACATATTGTATTTCTTTACTGACTTCATATATTATACAACCATCATTAGTAGTTCATTACATTTTCATAGGGATATTTACTAATTTTACAAATACACCTGACACGACATAACGTTAATATGACGTAAAAATGAAATACTACTTATAATACTTAAAAAAAAGAAAAAAAACAATTAATCTTATTTTCTTCTTAAGACTAAAATCATCATACAAATTAAAATAGTCCACTTTCAACATAATTTACTACCGAAATGTTGAAGCTCCAACAACAAATATCGCCAAAGTAGTACGTTACGAGTTACAGTTTTCCCGTAAAATATCTGATATTATATTATTATATTAAACACAACTATTTGACTAAATTTTCTTATAAATAAATAACTAAAGCAAAATTAAGAGAATTGTAATTAAAACACATTAATACTCGTAGTTTTGACCACATTAAATTAAAATATATTATTAACGGAATATACTTAAATTAATATAGATGTATATTTTCTATTAATATTAACTATTTTATAACTCACACTGCACTTCATAGCTGTCGGTATACACTGAATAATCATAAAGATCTGTCCCAAACTTCACACTTCACTTCACGTCATACTCTTTACTCTCGAGTAAACACTACGCGCTCGAATGTATTTCGGACGGCCTCGCTTTCACTCTTCTTTGGAATTTCATTTTCGAGCTCTAATAATGCGAGTTCAGATTCCTCATAGTGTGTCGAGAGCATAATATAGCAACGGAAGCTTCCTAGTTTGATGCTCTTGACGTAAAGATTTTTGGATAGTGATTTTCCTTACTTTCACATCAATGACAGCGGACTCCTATGCCGGAATTTGTATAGGTAGTTATAACTCTGCCGTGGAATAGAAGTGTGCAAAAATTACTGTTTAATTTTTAAGGGCACTGATTGCTAGAGTAAGTAGGGCAGACCGGGGTTGGTTTGAGACTGGGGTAGGCAGACTAGATGCTCCTAGCTTCTTGCAAGTTTGAGTGAGAGAATCAACGTTGCACTCATACAAAGCCTGCTGCTTGACCGATCATTCGCACAGAACACGAGACACGAGGAAATGTCTCACTGTCAGTTAGAGCGCAATATCAATAATTGGGATACCTAAGTAGTATTTCATCAACACATCTTTTTTGTCCTTACATTGTAATTTAAAGTCAAGTTCATACAAACTTAATTTGAAATAGAAAGTAAATTATTATAAAAGGTATACAAATACGTATTATGACTGTTATGCAAAGCATTTTAGTTTAATGAATTTTTGAAAGCAAAAGCTCCGATCGGGGTTGGTAGGCCAATTGCGTATTGGTTGACTGACTATGACCCATATGGTTCCATTTTTTCGAAAATATTTATGGTATACGTAAAAAAATCAAAGATTGAGATAAAAATTAATCATTAAATTATAAATAAACCTATCTGGAAAGAATTCTGCAAAATTTATGATTTTTTTTATTGGATAAAGTGACGACGAGCAAAACGTTCACCTGATGGTAAGTGCAACGTCGGCCCATTGCAGATGCCGTGTCACCAAGAATATTTCTGTGAAATTTTTATTACACATTAAATTTTAGTCATCCTATAATTCAAGCCAACCTGCAATAGTTGAGTAGTCTACCTACCCGGCATTGGGGCAGGTTGACCACCTCGCAGAGGTGTCCTAAAACTGAAAAAATCCGCATTTTATTTAATAATATCCACATAGAACTTTTTTTATATAATTGACTTTGAAATTTGGCAGCAGTTTACAATATTTGTCATTAACACCAAGACAATAGTTTTTTTTTTAAATTATAACCAAAAACGAGGTCAACCATCCCCGGTCTGCCCTACAGCGCATATGAGACCTAAGAATTGATGTTGGAGTGATGAGCGCCTTGCGGCTCCATACAGAATTTTGTCATTGTATTTTCTTGGTGACACCACAACCTTTAGACAGACGTTGTACTTATTTATTTACTTAAACTTTATTGTTTTCCCCATAAAAAAGATACAATTACTTAATGCCAGTTGGCATTCTCTGCCAGTCAACCCAGGGCGTAGTGAAACATTGTGTCAGGTGTAAAATTCAAAGAAAATAAATAGTTAAAAGCTATTAATAAATATAGAATACAATATAAAAAATACATATTAAATAAATACATAGCAATACCACCACCTTGTGAAACATTTTCTCGTTTTGCCACATTCTTCCTTTAAAAAAGACATTTCTCCTGGTGGTTACCGCGACGCTTCTGGTGCATTTCAAAACTAAGTTAGAACACAGCAGCGTTTCTGGTTTATGGTGAGATTTTGATAGCATGGTCCTTCACCAATCCGGCCGAACAATTTATATGTAATATTCAGCATCTAACTGAAGCATAGCTCCACCCGTACTTATGTTGTGAATAAAGTATGCTAGAAATTAAAATTTTAGAATATGTTAATAAGGTTGAAAATGTTTTACGATCTAATTAGCTTTATTATATTAGTATTAGAGTCAAAAGTAGATGAGAAATAACTGCAGAAAAACCAAATTCATAGAACTGTCAAAAATTATTATACTCGTACTTAATATTAATATTATAATGCAATTGCGAATTTCAGATATTTTTAGACGTTGTTATTTTTTATGGCCTTCGGAGTGGTTTTCCAAGAATACTCCAAGCTATGTTCTACTATCGAGATATGATCGACGCTTCTGAAACGAAATAATTATCCGGTTCTATTTTTATAACAAATTTCCCCGTGATATTCTTTTCTGAAGAAAACTCGTTGAATTTCTATTCTCCAGTCTCTTTAAAGCTAACGATTTCAGTTTAACTATTATGTGGCCATTAATTGACTCGTTTTATGTATAAAAATAATTATTTATATCGATTCTTATAACCTCTCCATTCATCATTTCTTTATTACGTATATCTTGTGTATGGTACCATTAAAAGTCCGGCGGTCGAGGGTCGAGGTTTTGTTCTCTTTCGACGAACTCGGTAAACTCTGTTTGAATAGTGATAAACACAGATTCTGCATGTCAAAAGCTGCAAGGTATAATTCTGTTGCCGTGGGTAACGTTACGATACTCATGCCATGAAAAGAGGTGGTAGAATTTCTTACGGCGCAACACAGCAACGTATTGTTAAAGTATATAATATTAAAAGAAAAAAAAATATCTCTTTAATGGAATGGTTAATATTTTTGACGCCAATTTAATTTTTCTTCCCATACAACACTTCATGGGCGGCGGTAATTCCTTCCCATCATGTGAGCCATTTACTCCATTGCCTCCTATTCTATAAATAATAAAAATGAAACTCTATATTTCGGGAAATACCGTCTTAAGAAAGCACATAATGTTGATGAATTCTACGCAGCACTAATTCTTTTAGTATTGCAGGTGTATTAATAAAAATTGTAACGGAAATCAGACATAACTTCATAATTATTGCGGTAGATAAAAATCTTGTTTTGTTATAAGATTGGACTTATTCGTAATACGTAAACTATAAAAAGTTACTATAATGACCTTATCTCAGATACCATTATGTAATTTATTATAGTTACATGTTTTATATTATATTTACATGTTTTAAACATTTAATTCTATTAATACTCGTAAGTTTTTGCCCGTATTTAATATAATAATTCTTGATACTTTACTATAAAAAAAAAACAAAGCCGCAAAGAAAAGAATGCGCAGCGTTAATTAAATTACACACAAATGAAGTCATACTCTTACCTACTCAGCACGAATAAAACACGTAACATTAAGTAAATATGCACTCAATCACAAAACTAATCACGCAAACACACAAACACAAACACTGAGGCGGCTAATTAGCAGCGGACAAACTTTGCAGATACCCCGAAAACGTTCGCAAAACTTTTGACGTGAAACCACGTGTTGCGCGGACCGCAAACCGAAAGCGTTGGGATGAGAAAATATAATTTTATGAACTCCAGTGAACGCGAGCCACGCGCCACTCTTTCCCACAAGTAACTGACAACTGCCCGCTAGTTAGATATACATTGCCGTGCACGTATACAATTTATTTTCATATGCCGTAGACACATCAAAGCACAGATCGATATAATGTGAACTATTAAAAACAGTAACGTCGTTAATGTTTCCTATTCTTTACTGGTGATGAATAAACTTTTTGATATTCTGCCAATAACATGTCAATGACAGTTTGATTTGAAACCGTTTTTTTTATTCGATGGTACAATCTGGAACTTAAGTTTATACTATGTGTTAAATGATGACTAAAATGCAACCAATATAACTTAAAACTAATTTATTAAACTTTTAAATCTCAAAAGTGTACTCTGAAGTGACAGTTGAAAATTGAGTATGTAAATTTTAATGCGATAATGGTACAACGAAGTTTAACAAACTACTACTTTAATGTCCTTGTATTCTATGAATAATAATTAAATTTGTATTAGAATTATAGGGAATTGGAAGTGTATTCTCGTAATTATATTCAAGTAAGTAAGTAATACATTTTATTTCGAACCATTGGAGGTCGAATATTTTGGTTTAAATTAATAACTTTATAGACTCTCCCTTCCTTCTTAGTAATATCAATTTTGGACTGTTCCCGAATTATCTTTCTTTACCCCTGTTCTCTGTGTCTGTTTGCAAAAGAAAATACACCTTTATGTGTCGTTTCTGCAGTTACTATAACAAATATCTACAACAGCTTGACATATTTAACGATCGATAAGAGGAAACTTAGATAGACAGTTTACGGCACTATTAAAACGTAATAATTCCTTGTCTTTTAAATACTCGTAAATAAAGGTAAAAAAAGAAAAATAAAAGAAATCATTATGTAATTCCTTGTCTTATTACGCTTATTTAAATTAGTTTAATTATGGTCGTTTCGGTCCAGAAAAGCGGCTGGCGGCAGAAACTTTCATAAAGTGGTCGTGCGTGGCACCGTGGTGGTCCGCGAAAAAAGCACTGTGGTGGAATGCCAATCATGTTATATATTTCAATATTAGTGTTCAATATTATCAATAAGATTCAAAATTAAAATGAATTAGTTCAATATTATTCAAAATTAGTGTTATGTGAATTAATTCCTTATTTTTAGGCTACCTTTTCAGAACCAGAAATATATCAAAACTTGCATGCGCTTCACCTTGAACATAATTCCTACGATCCATAATGTAGCCATAGTACATTTATTTAGACCTAATTTATGTGTATGATGGAGTAGAGCCACGCTGCTTTGAAAATATCAGCGAAAGCTGTTGGATTACGTATGGCCAGTGTTGTGAACATGTAATCCAATTATTGGCAACTAGCTTGGTACCAGCTAGGTTACCACCCATTACTGGTGGTGGGCACTGTGAGCTAGTGTAATTAATGGGCATTTAAGTAATTAATGGGAGACTTAAGAATTCATGTCTCAGGGCGATGGGCGCAGTCTGGAGTTACACAGTAAATGTTCTGGGTGAGCATTTTAGCACAGCATTTGCTTTGGGCAAACGTTGCACTTACCACCAGGTGAACGTTTTTCTCGTTTCATCACTTTAACTAATAAAAAACGAGGCATTTCATACTCCTTCACTTCAATTCTCAGAACTGTCAACGCGCATACATCTAGATGTGGATAAATGAGGAATATTACATTCTGACACTATAATTTTGAATGCACACAATAAAGTAAGTATAATATAATAAACATTTTCCTTAAACCAGAACGACTTCGGAGTAATTATTTTGTTTCATATTTCATATGATTTAGTCTTTCATGCGTTTCATACATCCACCATTTTCTTATTTGTTTTCTCTTTTATAGTTGCCTTTTAAAAAGGTTGATAGCTGCCCGTGAGCTTTTCTGGATTGAGGGTACCGACAGAATAACAGCGCTGTGGTTGGGTCACTGCAGCATTACGCTGAATCGGATGCCTTTTCGTTGCAGTAGTCGGATATTATGTACGTGTGGTGTAGATTATTTACAACCGGGTGGTGGAGGCTTAATCTTATTTTATCATTATTGCATTTAAAACGGACCTGAAAGTTTCATTTATATAGCAATATCGTATAAATTACCATTTACACAAAACAACAATATTGCTAACATATTTTCTATTAATTAATGCAAAACCCTTCCAACGAATGATCCCTAGAAAACCGCGATATGTCTCAAGTCTAACCAATAGTAAGGGACAGTTAAAAGCAAGTGACCAAAATCGATATAGGGGTTTTAATAATTGATTCAACCAGTCGATGTCTGCGCCAATGTCGATTCGAATCCGTAGCAAACGTTTGTGTCCGATGTTCGCGCTACAAATCCTATCGATCTACTTACATATTCTTGGAAAGTTGTAAACTATGTAAGACGATCACATCGATTTCGAAACAAGTTATGAATGTAAAAAATGGGTACCTTTTCTATCCATATCCATACTAATATTATAAGTGTTAAAGTAAATCCTCTCTGTCCTTATATTCGTAACCTTTTCAGCGACTCAAGCCTTGATCCAATCTTTACGAAATTCAGTGTAGAGAAAGCTTGCATTTCGAAAACGGACACAGTATACTTTTTATTCCGGAAAATCAAAGAGTTCGAACAGGATATTTAAAAACCTATATCCAAGCGGACTATGTCGCGGGTATCATCTAGTTGTACATAAATTACCAATTTTTGAGTTAATATAGCCATATAGCCAGCCATAAGCCATTTGTCTTGAACATAATTTATTAAATCCGTACGATACTAACGCTAGTAGGTGTAGTAGGCAGTAGGTGATGGATTACGTACGCACGTAATCCATCACCTATCCACTTTCTGTCTTCCCATGTGTGTCATCCATTATCGACTATGAACTACACAATACAATACAAAAAATAGAATATGCACTCGCAATACACAATTTCTGCCTATCACTAGTCCACTGCTGAACATAGGTCTCCCCCACAGATTGCCACAAAAATTTGTGGCTCGCATTTTGGATGGATTTTGCCATAGTTGCCATGCTTGGCAGGAGGGTTGGCAACCGCAGTTTATTTATTCAGATGTTCCAGGAAGATGCTGCTGCCCATCTCCTGGTTTTTATTTTCGCTCTGACGAGTTTTACGACACCCACACGATGAGACGGGGTGGTAGATTGTCTTTAGCCGCTACCACACGGCGCCTCACAATACACATATTGAACTAATTATGCATTTACGCTTCCGTTTTAATGGCACATATTTGTTTTTATAGAAGAAAGTGTCGAGACATGCAATTCGTTCACCTGAGGATAAGTGCAATGAAATTCACGGCCGTCCCTACCTTAAACGGCATCAAACTCCAGGTGTACACTGTCCAATTTAATCTTTATGTAACTCTTACCTGCAAAATTATGGTGTGTCACGCCTTTTTTCGTTATAAGAGGTAGGCAGAGACCACATCTGTAGCCCACTTTTCGCCCCCACAGGAAACGAAATGTGACGGGTGGCGGATCACGTCGCCGCCAATTTTGAACGAGCTGAAATTCTTGCTCCCCATTTCTTTCCTACGAATAGCTATAGCATCAGTGCAGTGACTGATGATGATCTCCATTCGTTTGGCACAATGGTGAAGCGACTGGCTTCTGCGATATGGATTTTGGGTTCGATTCCTGAGTGGGACACATATTTTTATGGCCTAGAATTAATGTCTGGTGTTTTTGTACGTGAAATTTATGTCTGTAAAACGCAGTTAAGATATAAGAAAAATCCTTTTGTGGGGCACAACAAATATAGCAGCAAAATAACAAAATCATTTTTCTCATTAATGGCACAAATTAAATAAGTATAATTTATATTAGATGAAATTGCAACAAATTGTTCCCTTTAAATTAAAAACCGTCAATGTCGTTAAACTCAAAGCTTGTTCAAACGAATGATAAAAAATGAATAGAATGTGTTTCTCTTCTTTCTAAAGACTCGATAGCGCTATTTATAGCAGCGATTGCATTCTACAGGTTTCTCGCAATGAGCACAGTCACAATAACAAAGCGGACCAGTGAATACAATCTACATATGTGATTCTATAACCTTGAGATTTGGAATATGTGGAAAGAAAAATGCGTCATTTTAAGCAAGTTTTTATGAAAGTGATATCTATGCCTAATAATAGATTTACTGGTGGTAGGGATTCCTATGCAGGAGTCCGTCTAGGTAGGTACCACCCCAGGGTCAGTTATTCTACCGTGAAGCAGTAGTGTGAAAAACATTACTGTGTTTCGGTTTGAAGGGCACTGTGCTAGCGTAATCACTGGGCATATGAGACATAAGAACCTATGTCACAGGGTGATGGTCACAGTGTAGTGTAGTGTCACACAGACATTTTCTGGGTGACACAGAATTTGTTATGGGCAGACTTTGCGCTTACTATCAGGTGAACGTTGTGCTATTTCATCACTTTATACATTAAAAAAAAACAAGATTTTTAATGGATGAAAGTGACGTGACTAATTGTTTACCTGATGGTAAATGCAACGTCTGCCCATAACAATAGCAGTGTCACCCAGAAAACTTAATTGCATTATAGCTGATGTCTCCGGGTAACGAACGCAGTGGCAATTCGTAAAGATTAATGACTTTGGTAGCTTTTTTAAACAGACAGAGACTTTGAACAGACAGATAGGCAGACATTTGGTTCTTAACATAAGGTATGGTACGCTGAACGTATTCAATACTTAAAAAATAAATAATAGAAAAATACTGCTATTTCCTTTATATATACATTGTAGCTGGCCCGGAAGACATTGCACATACATGAACGGGCATGGCAACGCTTGCCCTGCCCGTTCCAGCATGTGACGCGATGAGTTTTATTTCTGAATTACATTTAAGTACGAAACATTACAGCCACACGATCACAGCGCCACCTCAACATTTCAGCCTATCTTAGTCCACTGTTGAACACAAGCCTCCCCCATAGATTGCCACAAAACGTGGTCCTGAGCCACCTGCATCAATCGACTTCGCGCAAAAACTGGTGTACGGTTTTTGCGCGAAGTCGATTGATGCAGGTGGCGTTTTCTGGTGCAAAGTTGCTGCTCGAGAATCTTTTTTTCCCAATGGTTATCGGTAGTTCTGCTGCCGATATCATCGTTACCGATTTTATCATGCAGACAAACTACGGGCCCTTTCCATAGCTCGCAGAGGGACTCTGAGCTTCCACATGCAGCCTGCAGTGAAGTACCACGTCTCTGTTCCATATGTCACCACTAGCTACACGCACTGGTTGTAAAATTTGGTTTTGCGACAGTGCCCAGCCGAGTTGGATTTACCTTTTGGTCGAAGTAGGACCTACCCAGTCGCACAATCTGTCCAAGGTATATACGTTTGTCAACAACTTTGAGCGTAGTGTTCCTAAGAACAACTGGTATAGGTCTGTCATGGACGTTACACATGCCACCTACCGGGTCGGATTCTGTTATTCTCTTTTTTTAGTATTGCACTTAAATTTTAGAATTATATTAACGATATAGTAGCGTTTTACGATTCTCTTTATTTATATTGACGTCAATTCATTGGATAACCACCATTGAAACTGTTAGTCTCCGCCCACAAATTTCGTGGATAACGCTTGGAACACTTGCCGTCGACCATGCACGGTAATAACAGTAGGGCTATCACAACGAAGGTGAAAAAAAAAACGATTTTATGGTCGACAACACTTGTGATTGTTCCGTATTCGCACTTCTTTCCAAAACATTCAAGGTGCATTACAACCCGGAGTGTTGTAATTTTCTTCTGCAGTGGATTAATTGGTCGATTGGACATACAATTCAAAATTACATAATGAAGCAATTATCAATTACAATTTTGATAACCACACAAACTGAACATCTGCGAAGGCAACTTACCGTTTGACTTACAAATGCAATAACGGTCGAAAACCGTATGAAAATTGGTAAAAACTCTAAAAAAATGCTGATAAATAGCGGCGCCCGCTGCACAGCTAGCTCAATTTCCACGCAGTTGAATCAGCTGTCAGAAGTTAACGAAAAAAGACAGAAAGACAGAAATAGTATTTATTATTACAGAACTATCATACAAACAAAATAATAAACCTTAACGGTAAAGCACACAACGCCATCTACTGGCATTACCGTCTAGTTTATGACTGACATGTCATAAATTCATTATGTATGTACATACGAGTATTATTCGCCATGTCCATTTTTGTCCGTGTGTGTATGTGAAAATGAATTTTTTTTCATAATTTTTTTTATTCCTCAAAGACTACGTTTTCCTCTCACACAAAGGCAGCAAAAAAATTACCCAGAAACACGAAAGTATGTTTCTCTAAAATATATATTTTAAATGAAACCTAGAACCCCTTAACTAAACTACTCTCAAAATTACAACATATATTAATTTTGTATTTTTTTTCCAAAAGTTCCTGCACACTGGATTCTCCTACTCGTATATCGTAGAATCATTTATCCAAGCATACATACATGAGCCATTCCCTCAACTGTAAATAATAGGTGTAAACTGCAGCCATCAAGTGTGAAGACGTCATTTGTGCTTGCGTTTTGAACGGAATTTAGATCGGAAATGATGACGATAGTATTGCGGACTGTTGACCCAAATCGACGATGTACATCTATATTTGGTAAATCGAGTGATTATCTATCATTGAATCGCTATACTTAATATGTCTAACAAACTATTTACCCGACGTTATTCTGGCTCTATGCCAGTTCGACATCTCTGCACGGTCACTTTATTGCGGACATCTATCTCTTGTCGGCTGTCGGGACGATCATTTCGCTGTTATGGAATACGAGCTAGATAAAAAAGGAATTTCCTGTTAACACCTTCGAGAGTCGTTTACTTTTTGTCTGGGGTATTTAACAAGATTATTATCTTTTTTTTGGTTATATTAAATTTTGGTAAATGGTTTAACAATAATAATAGATAGTAAAACTGATTTTTTTTAATAATGTGAGTAACACTTAACACGAAGAAATGAGCTGCCTCCTTACGTGTCACCCCCATTTCATCCCGTAGGCGTCGAAAGAGTCGGCTATTGTAAATGCCTGAAAAACCTCTAAGCTTCTAACCAATGGAGGGATTATCATCTCTTATTTATTAGATCACCACACCGAAAAAATACCTATGAAGGGGAGGCAGGGTCTGAGATACGAGGTGTTTAGTAATGCATCAGCATTCTGTCTAGGTGGTTACGACAAATTATCTCTCTTTGAGAAAAACCTATGTATTTCCAGCAGTGAACTAATATTGTCGACAAATTCTTAATGCCACAACAACAGTGAGTATTAAATTCGTTTTACTTCTGCGTTCATTTCATTCCCAGTAAGTACTTCGTAAAACAACTATAAAATCTATTTGCTTTTGTTTTTTCTCCCTTTTCGTCGTTAGTACTAAATTATTTGACTTAAAGCCGTGGTAGCTCAAAGGCTGGTGGTAGGATTCCTATGCAGGAATCCGTCTAGGTAGGTACCGCCCCAGGGCCAGTTATTCTGCCGCGAAGCAGTAGTGCGCAAGCATTACTGTATTTCGGTTTGCTCTAGTCAAAACCAATACTTGTGCAACACCTAAACAGTTCGTTTTCTGGTCTGTTTTGGGACTGCCACATATAGATATTGCGAACATATTAATTGGTATTTTCTTATACTGAGGCGTTACATAGTCAAAAACTAAAAAGCAAATAGATTACATACTTAAGATCACGACTGTATCCCATAAGCGGTAGTCAGAGACCAGGCACTATCTGCAAAAACAGATGACTGCCACAATCCACGTTTCACCAAAAAAATATAATGAACTTGGTGTGATATGTGTGGTGGTGAGCCCATCGCCACCATGCGCTGTTGGGAGCACAGTGCAGTTTAATTCCTTAGTTTAACACCTTTTATATTTTCTGAAAAAATCTGATTGTTATCAATTGTGCCAAAATTCTTAATCTTCGAAAAAAAGTTCAAAGAATCTTTTAATGTTATAACGTTATCTTTTCCCATTAAAGCGACAAAAGTAACATTTAGACCATGAATATTAGGGTGTTGCATAAATTTAACGACCAATTAATTTATCTTTTCCAACCAATATTTTCTATTTTTAAAAAACATTAAGATCTCTAATTTTAGAGACAACTGAATCAACATTGAACATGGCTGCACTGAAATTCAGTGTTGTGGGTACCCTACCAACTTACGGATCTGCACTCAGAGGACATTTCGTTACGTTATACTGTAGCGTTGGCCATATGAAGTATTTTTTTTCTTAATTTTTTTCTGTATTAAATGTTTGTATGATGCAATGAATTTTTCTTTCCTACTATCATAATTCTTATTCTAATTGAACCGTTTGTTGCATACATAACAAAGTATTTTATTGCCCGGTATCGTTATTTTTTACTTATGCTGGAAGTCTAAACTGTGATACAAATAAAGTTAATTTGCTAAGTACCGCAAGCAAAATTAAATTAAAATATACAGAGCTTCTATTTAAATCCATTAAACAGTATCGTCATATTTCTAGCACCAGGTTCTAACAACACTAACGCACTAACTCTAAGTAGTTTAGTAGTATGTACACACCACTAAATCAGGAATACTACATGTACTTCCTTTACATCGAGTCATTACAAATTGTTACCTTCTTGTGAAGTTGATAATGTGTAGCGGTGAGAAGCATTTTGCGGCAGTTCCCAGTTGCAGTACTAAATTGCTTGTACGTATTACGTACGTGTATTTTTTTCGGTGCGGCAGGTGGTGCTTTTCAAAAGCAACCGTTGTGTAATTTAGCGAACTATGGATAGCCATAGTTCCCTAAATTACTTTGTGCATGATTTTTACGAGCAACTTGAACAGGTTACATACATATGCATTAAACCTCTTACCGACTCTCCATTATGCTGACTGGTTACACGTCCTATCTCAATCTAAATGAGGAGTTTCTTAATAAACTAGAGCGCATTCAGGATCTTTGTATAGGGTTCATTCGAAATGTCAAGTGGCTTCTGATCCACCTTTGAAAGAATACTACTAATAAAAAATAAAGAGTGTGTATTTTTTATTCTGATATTTAATTCCACTACTACCTTAAGGAGCGGCTTGAGTTTTTTGGGAACACTTACTGCCGCTCTCTTCACTCTGAAAACAATGTTTTCTTTAAAATTCATCCCATGATACTTCCTTCTACTCTAAATTCTTTTCTATTGAAGCTGGACTTCTTTCCTCCATAAACAGTTTCTTTATATCTAAAACCTGTTTAATTTACTGAATACCTAAAAAAAAATACAACCTTCTTATCCTTGCGCCATATGAATGTTTTCTTACTTTTTGTTTACTTCTTTATGTTCTTATATATACAAATATCTATATAAGTATTTAAAATAGTGTATGTGTGTCTCTATATATTATGATATATCTATGTGAGTATATATATATGAGTATGTTGTTAACACCCTTAACGCTTTCTCACTGGTATATCGTACATAATATCTTCTGCAGCCTGGTAGAGATCGCTTTTAAGCTAAAAGGCCGCCAATTGTACCTTTGTATATTCAGTTTAGTTTTCTTGTTTGTTTATTAATGTACAATATTCATACTGATATTATAAATGCAAAAGCAACTCTCTCTATCTCTCTGGTTGTTTTTACGGCCTTACCATTGGACGTGAAAAGGCAATAAACAGACAGGTGATACAGAGTGTTATTTCGCACCGATATTGACGAAATTAAGCACAGAGATAGCTGGCACCCCTTTGCACTTTGTCATGGCCATTTTCCAAAAGTTAAACAGTTCCTATGGTAATTAAAAAACCTAAATCCACGCGGTCGTAGTCGCAGGCTTCAGCTGTTAAAGTTTATTTCATTAAATCATTCAATCTTTCAAAAATATGCAGAATACCGACTAGGTAAGTACCACCACAGATCAGTTATTCTCCCGTAAAGCAGTAGGGTGCAAAAAACTTGTAAAGAATTTAGTCACTAATAAAATTAAAGTGAAAGTCAATTACGAAATTGTAATAGCGACTTTGTTATTTTATTTAACAGTCTTTACTCTGTTAAATAATTATTCCATAATAATTATTTTACCTTTCAATAAAATTGTTTAAAATTTTTGGTTTATAATTTTTAAATAAACATAGTTTACTTAGTTATTGTTATCTTTAAGGTTAATTAAAAAAAAATAGTACGAATTTCTGTATATTTCTGTCTGTAAATTAGATTTTTCTGTACAGATTTTATGAGATTGATTTTCTGAGACGAATTTAAACATTACAATACAAACATACAAAGGGTTCCTTTGTTTAGAACCGAAAAATAGTCTGAGTATCTATCAATGCGAAGACTGTCTGCATAGTACCGTTTGCTGTGATCAGAAGCAAGTGTTGAGGTTATTTCGTTTCTTCGGCTACAGGATTTCGCACGCTGCAACTGCCATTGGTGTCTGCTTTCTGCTAATCTACTATCGCTAAGCATGCTTTTTCGTATACATAATTTTGTTGATATTACTTTTATTTGCATTATCTGTGTCCATCGTATCAAGATACTACTCTAAAATTACAAAGTGACACTGCTGCGTTTCAGATGATAAATGGCGAGAACTAAAATCCCGATTACCGAACGTGGCGCAATACACCATAATGCTCAGGGTACTGATTTTACATCAAAAATGGATATACGTGTTAATGTGCATCAGTGAAAAGTAGGCATCGAGTAGACTGTACGCTTGTTTGTTACCTTTTATTATCGAAGTCATCATGAATTAGCATTTGTTTTGTATTAACTGATGGTAAAATTCCTATGCAGGATTCCGTCTAGGCAGATGCTACCGCAGGGCCAGTTATACTGCCATGAAGCTTTAGTGTGCAAAGATTACCGTATTTCGCCCTGAAGTGCACTGAGAGCTAGCGTAATTACTAAGCACATGAGATTCAACAACTTGTGTCACAGGCGTCGGGCGCAGTTTGGCGCCACACCGAAATGCTCTGGGTGACACAACATTTGTTATAGGCAGGCGTTGCACTTACCATAAGGGGAACGTTTTGCTCTTCTAGTTAATTCGATTCGGTTCTTTCTGCTATAAAAAAATATTTAAAAACTGTCACATTTTCATTTTAAAACATTTGTAACAAAGTTCTTTATTAAAATTACAAAACATACCAAAGACTATCGTGTTAATAGAACAGTAGGTACCTTACTGACGACAAATTTACAGAACTACTGTTAATAAATTTGTTTTTTGCATGTGGAAAATTATGATAATCGTGGAATTATCTGAGATCCATCGTGTCCTATCTGGCGATAGTCCAGAATATGCGTCACTTAATGGCAAATGGGTGAAGTTTAATCTGTACATAACGAAAAATAAGGCTACCGTGTGTTTTCTACATTTTATGCACTGTAGAATCATATATTTTACTTTCGTTTTTCAGTTTCTATAGCCCAAAAAAGTATTACGATATTACCTATTCATTAAAACTTTAGGAGGTTTGTAAGCTTGTTGTAAGGAGAATACCGAAAGATATTTCATGAATTTTTAATAGCACTGAAACACTATGTACCTTTTATAATTCAATAACAACTTCCTAAGTTAAAAAGCGATTGATCCTACAATAAACCTGTAATTTCGAAAAACTGTTTACTTTAGGCGACTGCTGATATCTGGCTGAATACAAATAAATATATTCACAGACGTATCATCTATGTAGATATTATATTTGATCAGTACGGAAATATAATCATCCTTAAGTATCCCATAACGACAATTTCATTACGTATTTTCACTTTCAGATACTTCAGGTAATGCAGAATCCAATCTTTCGCAAAGCTAAGCACCGTGGCTTCTGCGTAATATAAACCTTTACATCGATTTCGGGCTTCCTTCTTTAGCCCAAGGCACCTTAGACTAGCGCAAGAGGCCCCGAGGGGGGACCTCGGTTTGGACCTTTGGATCCTTCACGAGATCATCCACAAATCTCTCATCAACAACGTTGTTAAGATCGACCGTGGGTCGACTAGGATTGCGTACATTGTACCATACGGTGTACCCTGAAGGTCATACAGGTGCAAGCTGAAGCACCTACGACGGCACATTCTGATAATGTGGTCTAGGTAATATATGAGGGTATCTCAAAAGCCATACATCCCTTTGAAACCGAATATGGTCGAACTTCTGGAGAAGTAGGGACTTTTATGATGAACTCCTTCTTTCTAAAGTGGCGACCTCATACCGGCAAAAGTCGAGCGAGAAGTCGATAACCGTGTTTTGTGGCAATCTATTTGGTAGGCCTATGTTCAACAGTGGACTGAGTTAGGCTGAAATGATGATGACTCAGTGACATAATGTAGGTACATGCTATATAATATTAATAAAAGGTAAATTATTCCCCTTTTCGATATTTTCCGCCTCCGCCTTCCGCCTCCGCTAAAATGATCTCTGTTACAACCCTACTTTAAACGTATTATAAATGTTCACTTTAAGATACTTTCACATTTTTAGATTATGTTGTCGTTTTTATGAAATTTGTACGAGTACATCTATAAATATATTTTTTTAATGGGTTAAAGTGAAACGAGTAAAACGTTCACCTGATGGTAAATGCAACGTCTGCCCATAACAAATGCTGTATCACCCAGAAAATTTCTGCGTGACACCACACTGTGCCCATCACTCTGAGACATAAGTTCTTAAGTCTCATATGCCCAGTGATTACACTAGCTCACAGTTCAAACCGAAACACAGTAATGTTTGCACAAACACACAAAGCAGTAGCTTCACGGCAGAATAACTGGCCCTGGGGTGGTACCTACTTAGACGGATTCCTGCATAGGAATCCTACCACCAGTAGAAAGTTTACCTGTTTAGTTTAGTCAGCAATGAGTCCAATCTGGACGTGGGTTTATATTTTATTATAGTACCTAGAGTGAATCTTCTTCCATAACTTTTAAAGTCACCTTTATATACTTACAGATAGTTTTAGTCCTATAAAGCGTTTATGAATAATGTTTTTCAGTAATCTTCTTATAAGCTTTAAGCCTCACAAGCTTAAACCTTATAAGTTTTATTTTCAATAAAACATTATTCTTCAATAACTTCCAATACTACTAAGTTACCTTATAACATAAATTAATTTGTGTTATTAGTAAATATTTCGAATGAATGAAATTTAATAGTTACAAAAATTTCAGAAGTGAGATCTCACCAATATGTATGTGTGCGAAAATCGTCTTTAAATTTACAGTTATTCACTACGCAAATATTTGGGACAGTCCAAGCCAAACTAAGCAATGTCCTGTTGTTTTCAAAAAAATATTGTGACTGTTTAAAAAAGAAAATTGCTGTGATACAAAGTTTGCATTTAAACTGCTTAATTTAATTGGTTTATGAAAATATCTATAAGTAAACAGAAAGTGTTTGTTTCTTTGTGTTTTCCTTCGGCAATTTCAATGATTTAGGTGTATTGCATTGTTTTTTAATTGGCTCAGAGATACGGTATCGATGTGATTACACCGTATTACGGTGTCGATGTGACCTTTGTACTGAACGGTCTCTCATAGCCAGGCAATGTCAATTTCGGTCTCCTTTAGATTTTTTCTGTCTTCTGCCTTCTATATCGTTTGTTACCTCTCTTCCATCTACTTTCTTCTTTTACATAGAGTGTGATTATCCTATTCTTAATTCTGATTATACACAAGAATTTAATTTTGCTTATTTTAGACTTCATCGACAGACATCATATCATTGGCGATGGGCTCACCACCTATCACACCAAGTGCATTATATTGTTTTGGTGAAACGTGAATTGTGGCAGTCATCTGTTTTTGCAGTAAGTGCCCAGTCTCTGACTACCCCGTATGGGATACAGTCGTGATCTTATGTATAAAGTTTCAGCCTATAAATGTCCCACTGCTGAACACAGGCCTCTTCTCATTTCTGAGAGGGTTTTTGGAGCTAGGAAGAATCCGCCACGCTGCTCCAATGCGGGTTGGCGGACTTCACATGTCCTCGAATTCCTATTCTTCGGACATGCAGGTTTCCTCACGATATTTTCCTTCACCGCTAAGCACGTGGTAATTCAGCACTTAAAATTGTAGAACAATATTAGAGGTGCTGGCACCGGGGATCGAACCCAGGTTACTCGCTTACTATGAAATCAAAGGCGAGCACCAGGCCCCTGAGCTACCACGGCTTTATCTCGATCTAGATCTTATGTATATCAATTTGTAATATAATACCAATACTTTTACTAAATATATTTTAATAGAATTTGAAATTAATCTCGCAAATATGTTATCACGACATATTATACATGTCATTGTATTTCAAAGATCGACTTCATAGTGCTAGACAGAAGATACACCGGTCTGTGCATTTTCGGTCTGGAATTTTTCAAGATGTTTTTTTTTGTGGGAGAAAGTGACGAGACGAGATAAGACCTGATGGCAAGTGCAACATTTGCCCACAACAAATGCTGGATCTGCGTGCCTTTCAGACCGAAACACAGTTATGTTTGCACACTACTGTTTCCCGGTAGAATAAGTTGTATCTAAAAAATCCTGTTTACCGAAGTTGTTGCAAAACCTGTAACAAAACTCGTGATTATCCTGTCATGGAATTAATTTTGTAATTATTATAAAACGAAATAAATAATTAAATAGTTAATAATTAAATAATTCCAAATAAACGATTATAAATAACATTATTTATTTCTGTAAATTAAAAAAGCGTGTGCTTCGTAACGTTACCTATTGCCTTCTAATGACTCTATTTTAACTCAAATCACTTTATGGTACTCGGTCAACTGTAGGTATATACGATACATAGAGCCGTGGTAGCTCAGAGGCTGGGCGCTGGCCTTAAATTTCATAGAACGCGAGTATTCTGTGTTTGATCCCCGGTGCCGGCACCTATAAAATTGTCCTGCAATTTTAAGTGCTGATTTACCACGTTCTCAGTGGTTACGGAAAACACCGTGCGGAAACCTGCAATTTTGAGAAGTAAAAATTATTCGGGGACATGTGAAGTCATGTCCCGGATTAATAGGTAATATTAGGTTAAAGTAAGAGCCGTGGTAGCTCAGGGGCTAGGCGCTCGCTTTAAATTTCATGGTACGCGAGTGACCTGGGTTCGATCCCCGGTGAAGTCCACAAACCCGCATTGGAGCAACGTGGCGTATTCTTCCTAGCTCCAAAACCCTGTCAGAAATGAGAGGAGGCCTGTGCTCAGCAGTGGGACATTTATTGGCTGAAACTTTACTTTCTTTTTTTTATGTGAAGTCTGCCAACCCGCATTGGAGCGGCGGGGAGGACACTTCCCAGCATCAAAGCCGTATGAAAAATTAGAGGAGGCCTGTGCCCAGCAGGGACATTTATGGGCTGTTTACATTTTATACGTAATTATTAAAAATTACTTTCCAATAAATATAATATAAAATTTATGTGAAGTAACTTTCATCGAATTATTAAGAATAACTGTAATCATTATAAATAACTTTCAAAAAGTAGAACTTTAATTTATGGAACAGATAATGACTGGCATTACTGTTGCTTACTGCAATTCCGGTTTTTAAGTATAACTGTTTCTCGGCCACCCTTATTTCAAATTTTTTCATCCGCAGTTACATTGCAAATTACTTTAAATACCAACTCAGAGGCGAGTAAAGTAGGCGGGAGTACCCAAGCTATTTTCTACAGTCTCCTCGAGGGTATAATCGTTTGTTGAGAAGCTAACTGCTTTATAAATGCAGCATTTACTATTTAAAGGAATTTGATAATCACAGGTAAATTGAAATTACATTTGAAATAGTATTGTTTTAATTAAATTAAGATTCAGTATATAACATCTGTTAAATACGAGTATAAGTCTTTTTATAGGAGAAAGCGACGAGGTGAGCAAAACGTTCACCTGATAGTAAGTGCAACGTCTGCCCTTAACAAATGCTGTGTCATCCAGAACATTTCTGTGTGGTACCACACTGCGCCCGTCGCCCTGAGAAGTCAGTTCTTAAGTCTATGAGACGTCATATGCACAGTAAATTACACTAGCTATCAGTGACCTTCAGACCGAATCACTGCTAGATAACCTGGCGTGGTGCCTACCCAGACGAATTCCTGCAAGGGATTGGTGCCACTTGTAAAGTCATAGTAATATTTTCAAAGTGGGTGATGAAGTAATACTGTCCATTTGTCATGTTATGTTAGTTAAACGTGAATAAAATATACAAACGCTTGCTTTTTTTGGTGTTAAAATTTGTATCTTTCACCATCTGTTTGTTTTCATTTTCTCTGTGTCAAATTTTACGGCACCCACGGCATGAGATGGGGTGGTAGATTCTCTTAAGCCGCCACCACACGGCAAACACGACCCACAATCTACGTTGCGAGATATGAGACTGTGATCATCTCATCTCATCTCATCTTACCTGATACATCAAATAATTGTAGCATTAGTTTTTTCTAAACTTAAATAGGGCCACACAATGATTTCTTTTATTTACGCGAATACACTTAAGGTAACACTTATAGGGCCAACTACGAGGTAATCATTATTCAATAAAAAATTACATATAAATCAGTCTACGCTGTAAAAAGATTATGTGTCATCATAGATTAAAAAATATACCCGTCGACTTGAGAGCCTCCTCCTTTTATTCTTCGATTAAAATTCTTATGCAGCTCTCCCTTTTCAACTATGGCCGTGTGCAAGTTTATTTAGAATTAAGTAATTGATTAATAATTGATTTATATTAAATTTGTGGTAGTAAAAAGTAAAGTAACAGCCTATAAATGTCCCACTGCTGAGCACAGGATTCCTCTCATTTCTGAGACAGTTTTGGAGCCGGTAAAAATCCGCCTAGCTGCTCCCATGCGAGTTGGCGAAATTCACATGCCTTAGAAATATGTTTTATTTCTCAGGCATTCAGTTTCCACACGATGTTTTCCTTCACCGAGGAGCACGTAATCAGCACTTAAAATTGCAATTAATAATTTTAGATGTGCCGGCACCGGGAATCGAATCACTCGCACCCTATGTAATTCTAAGCGTGCCCTTTGTCCTTGAGCTGCCAATGTTAACTGTAATGAACATTTTATGTTTAACTAGCTGATACCCACGACGTCAACAGCGTAGATATAAGTTTTTTAAATATTCCGTGGGATCTATTTGATTTTCCGGGATAAAAAGTATCGTATGTCCCGTCTCCAGGATGCAAGCTGTGTTGAATTTCGTTAAGTTCGGTTCAATGGTTGACCTGTGAAAAGTAAAAAAGTGATAGATGGACTGAGAAAGTTAGTTAGTTATTTTTTTAGTTTTTTATAACATTAGTATGAAAATATCGTGATTTTTTTGAATGTAACCAATCCTGAGAATAAACAAAAAATCGATCGACCTACCATTTATTGAGCCACAGCGGCATCCTTCTCGCTAATCGTAGTTCTAAACTTTATAACTTTATACTAGCAATCGCGACTTCTCGACATAAAGTACATATCCTATGGAACTCGGGTTTTCGGAGTAAACTATGTCCGTTCAGGGCAAACTATTCTTGACAATCCTCGTTGCGGTTTAACCGGATAACAAACGACGGGGCAGAGAGCGTTACTTCTTAAATAGTATACTGAAATACCGTGATATTTTTTAGAAAGGGCCAGTGTCTAAGAATTAACAAAAAAAATTGCGAAATCATCAGTAGTTTTTGGTGCACACGCGACCCGTATCTTTTATTTATATACAATATAAACTCTCCTCACCTAGCATCAAATTTGACTAATCACCCCCTCCTAGTGTTCTACTTCGCAGATATTTTTTTTGGACGTGAAAAATTCCCACAAATATTTACGCTTACCTAACGTAATACAAGCTGAACGAAATCACTTCCCGACAGCAGCCTCTATAGTCTTACAATAACCTGAATGGTGAAGCTGATCTTTTTATATAACTAGAACATTGCTTTAAGTTTTGACGCGTGGTTCGCCAGAAACACTACTTCACCACCGGTTCAGGGTTCGAACACAGAAGTTTTGAACATACGTACATACATACATACAGTCACGCCTCTTTCCCATTGGGGTAGGCAGAGACCACATCTTTCCACTTGCTACGATCCTGACACACATCTTTAGATTCTTCTACTTTCATTAGCGTTTTCACACACGCTCGTCAGTTGCGGGTACTTTTAATGTGACATTTCCTCAAAAGTTCACCGATCTGAAACAAAGTTCGGGACAATTTTTAATTTTTTTATTTGATAAAGTGACGAAATGAGCAAAACGTTCACCTGGTGGTCTACCCATAACAGATGTTGTGTCACCCAGAATATTTCTGTCTAGTACACTTCGCCTGTCACTCCGAGACATCAGTTCCTTAGTCTCATATGCGCAGTGATTATAATAGCTTTCGGTGCCTTTCAAACCGAAATCTTTACGGCAGAATAACTGGCTCTGTGTTTGCGCTTACATATTGTGGCACTATAATATTTCCTTGATAGCTTCCGACAGTGTTGTCCGGTAGTTGTCGCCGTCGTCGAAAATCGGCCAAGGAGACATTGAAGTTTTGCGAAGTAGATTACTTTTTTAATGTAGTTTATAGAAAATAAACGATCACTTAAGCATTAAAGCAATCTTTTTTTTTAATAATTTGAAAATTGACTCATAAGAAATGTTGGCTTAAGTGCCTCAGGTGTCTTGTCATTAATAATACGCACATATATAATAATTAATTTAAAAAAAGTTAATTTAAAAGACAGCTGCCGAGTCGAGGCTGTCTGTCGTAGATTTAACACTTGAATCTCATTTTGAGGTGAAACACATCTCGTGGTCTCGACTTCTGTTGTGTACATTACCTAGTGGTAGTGTTGTAGTGGTGGAGGGTATCTGGTGGCGGTTCCCAGTGACGGTGTTAGTTTGCTTGTGCACATTATTTTCTTGCGGATCTTAGCAAATTAACTTTTTTTTTTTATTTAATGGATTCCCACAAAGTAACACCTGATTCTTTTAACTATAAAAAAGTGATGTTCATAACATAATACCAATACCGCACAAGCACAAGGAAATGCCATTTACTAACGTCACAGAGCCAATAACTCATTCATTATGTAATATACGAGCCGTGGTAGCTCAGGGGCCGGGTGCTCGCTTTTTATTTCATAATACGTGAGTAACCGAGGTTCGATCCCCGGTGCCAGCACCTCTAAAATAATTGTTCTAAAATTTTAAGTGCTGATTTACCACGTGCTCAGCGGTGAAGGAAAACATCGTGAGGAAACCTGCATATCCGAGGAATAGAAATATTTCGAGGACATGTGCAGTCCGCCACCCCGCATTGGAGCAGCGTGGCGGACTATTCCCCGCTCCAAAACCCTCTCAGAAATGAGAGGGGGCCTGTGCTCAGCAGTGGGACATTTATAGGCTGTTACCTTAACTTACTATGCAATATACGCTTTTACAACAAATTCTGGGATTTACTTTCTTCATTTATACATCTGTATGTTTATTACTAATGTCATCATCATTTCAGCTTAATACTAGTCCACTGCTGATAATCGGCCTCCCCCATAGATTACCACAAAGATGTGGCTCTGGTAAAGGGGTGATTTTGCCATAGTTGCTCCGCTTGTGGCAGACGGGTTGTCAACCGCAGTTTATTTATTCATATGTTCCAGGAAGATGCTACTGCTCCATCTCATGGTTTCCATTGTTCCTCTGTCGACTTTGACGACATCCACGTGATGAGATACGGTGCCAGATTCACCAGACGGTGTTACAATTGCACTTATTAAAAATTTTTGACAAAAAAAAGTAGACCAGCCCACTTGGTTTCTCGTTGGTTCATCTCAGGACAGAGGCATTTTTTGCGAAACATTGACCTTGAGTAAGTATTATGTTTTGGTACACTTAATAAAAATAATCACATTCTGTTCTATTCTGTCTTGCCCAGTTCTGTCGCGGCTTGTCCTGACCTGTCCTATCCTGGCCTGTCTTGTCCTTCCTATCCTATCTATCTATTACCCTATCTATTCTATATTTATATACGTTTTTATTATATTTCTCCATAATGCCACATTTTATTGGAAGATAGTTTAAGTTTCAAATGTACTCTGTTTCAATTAAAAGCTTTTAAGCTTAATTGATGTGGTTTTCAAAAATGCTAATAGTGTTGGTAGTATTCTTAAAAAATGGTTTAATGTATCTACTTTTCACCATTATAACTTTAAAATGACATGACAAACAATGCCATGAAATTTATACAGTCTATAGATAGCTTATGACCGATAACCGTTGGTGAAGAAAGATGCCGGCAAATGCAGCGTAAGGCGTCGTGCACAAGGTGGAGCGACGATCCGCTCAATTTTGTGGGTAGTCGATGGATGCAGGTGGCTCAGGGCCATGTTTTGTGGCAATCTATGAAAGAGGCATATGTTCAGCAGTGGATTCTGATAATATTTCCAGTCCTAGTTATTTGCATGGACTATAGAAGCCACTTCACCATCATAAAAGAAGATACTAAATATTTAGTAATAGCTTATGAAACATTTGGTATCGGTTATTAATTCCGAGACAAAGTGAACTGAAACAGCTGTTTACTTGTGTGCAGGCCCCATCTTTATAGTCCATCTAAAACATAAATTCATTGTAACGCAGATCGTGCACCCCCACCGTCTTTCGAAAATGGTCTTTAACGTCGACCGAGCTTTGCGTAAATAATGTTCCTTAAATTTATCGTCGTAATAAATGTAAAGTCCACTCTTTCTATGAAAATTTACCGATGCAAGAGTTGAAATTTCCATATTTACATTTGTGGGGGAAACTTAGTGCGTCTAATGCAAACTTTTGAAACTATAATTCTTTTACTTTAAATACTAACTATAAGTATTTTTAAACGGAAGTTACTAAATTCTTTAATGAAGTTATTAATTTTAAAAATTATTGAGTACATCATTATATATTTTGTTATTTCAGTCCGTCAATTTCACAGTGCTGAAACAATAACTGACACAATACATGGTTTAGTACCTTACTCAAAACTGGTTAAGGTATTTCCTTTTTAAATTGAGTAACTAACCTTATCGGTGCTATCTAGACAGCCCATTACCGAGCAAATCATTCACCTGATGATCAGTGTAACGTCTACTCATAACTAATGCTGTGTCACTCAGAACAGCAGCATCTTCCTGGAACATCAGAATAAATAAACTGCGGTTGCCAACCCGCCTGCCAAGCGTGGCAACTATGGCAAATTCCCCCCAAAATGAGAGCTACAAACTTTTGTAGCAATCTGATGGGGGAGGCCTATGTTCAGCAGTGGACCAGTGATAGGTTGAAATGATGATGATGATGAATAAACTGAAATCTAATAATCAATTAATTTTCAGACAAAATGAACCAAAATGGCGGTGACGTGATCCGTCATGTCGCGTTTCCTGTGAGGGCGTAAATAGGTGGCCTTGCCTACCCAAGTGATGTGAACAGTTGTTCTGTTCAGCTAGATGGTGCCTTTTATGGTTGACCTAAAACATAATTTAATTTTAACGCAGGTTGTCCGCCCTCTCGACTTTCCGAAACGGTATTTAACGTCGAGTGAGCTTTATATTAATAAAATGCCTTACTGAGCGTAATAACATTGGATCCACTTTTTTATGACAAATATTTTATATATTTCTTTCAAACATTTACTAAAAATAGCATTCTCATATAGGAGTTATTTATGTTTGTTTTAATTAACGTTTTGGGAATATAGTTTCGGTGAAATAATTCTACTCTCGAACCTATTTAAAAAAAAAACACAAAATGTGTTTAATTTTTTCCATTACGAATTTAATATAGTCAATTACTGCCTTAAAATTTTTCGAAGAAATGTGAAGTCCACCAACTCGACTCCTAAAGTGGGATATTTATAGGCTGTTTACTATTTTCGGCCCATCAGTAGTCCACTGCGGAACACATGCCTCCCCATAGATTGCCACAAAAGTTCTAAGCTTTCATTTTGGGGGATTTTGCCATAGTTACCAGCTTGGTAACTTGGTTAATATAATTTTTTTATTCAGATGTTCTAGGAAGATGCTGCCCATCTCCTGGTTTTTATTTTTCCTCTGTCGACTTTTACGACACCCACGGGAGGAGATGGGATGGTAGATTCTCTTAAGCCCATACACGGCACTTTTTACTGCCTAAGCTAGCACAAGGGCCGCATAACGATTCATCTCCAAGTCGCAGCCGATCGCCTAGGCGAATGGTTCCGGAAATGGAGAATAGAGGTAAACCCCGAGAAAAGTGTAGCGATATACTTCTCGAGGGGCACGCCAAAGCCCGCTAGACGAATTCACACAATCGGCAACAATCAACTAGGCACGATCGCCCTGTTCGGACGCCCTATTCCCTGGGAAAAGTGCGTCAAATACCTCGGGGTCACTTTAGACGCAGCGATGTCGTTCGCTGCACACATAAAAAACGTTCGAAATAGAGCGGCTTTTATTTCAAGTCCACTATATCCACTAACTTGCTCTTCAAGCAAAATGTGCTTAAGACACAAACTTCGCCTCTATAAGACTTGCGTAAGACCCGTAATGGCCGTAATCAGTTAAAGAAGTTACAGAGCGTTCAAAATCGATTCTTGCGAACTGCCACCGGAGCCGGTTGGTACCAACGCAACGTAGATCTTCACAGCGACTTTCACAGTCGCTGTGAAGATCTGCTGTGAGATGCCCTTAATCTCTGAACACTTCAGAGCATTATCACGGCGGTTTTTCCAAAAAAGTCGCGGTTTATCCAAACCAGCTGATGGTTAAAGCAGCAAATTACTGACCAAATAGAAACGCGACCGAAACGCAAACGTCACCCGCGAAACGTGCTAGACGACACGGACGTCTTAGCACTTCCTGACCACGATACGGTCAGTCACGATCCAGGCTACACTGTACACACAGTTATTAGCTTTAATATAACACGCACTTCGACGCGCGACCGCCGTAGAGAGCGGCGCGCAGCAGTCGATCATCACACCGCGTACACACGATACACCCGTGTTCCAGGGCGGTTCTCACCGCCCAGAGTTACCGACACACAAGTCGACAGTCCGAATAGAGGACCGCAGCCTCCCTCGGACGGTCATTAGACGACTTAAAATCATATTGAGATATTCTAAATCGCGCAAGCACGCAGCGAACGTGACAGTTCGAATTTCGAGGTTATTGTCGGAGTTTATTTATGTTATGTTTGGGTCAAACCAAACTTGGCACGCGGGCCCCTGGCCCGTGAGCACAGTATCCGATGAAGCTGTAAAAGCCAAAAAAGGCTAACAGCAATTACATCACCGAAATTATATATATATTGCCTAAAAATAATCAGTTAAAACTTTAGTGCTATAAAATTCGTAGTACATTTACCTAATATCCACATGATGTTATTGCAATCGAGGATAAATATAAAAAAACTTGTATGCAACAAGCAATCGTAATTTTTTTTTCTAATATATTTATAATTTTCGGATCTTTTGCAGTCTCATTTGTTAAATAGGTTATTAGAACATTTCAAATAGCATTTTAATATAAATGTTAAGGCCAAATATTTAATACGCTTCGGAACCGTCGCTCTGTGAAACATTTACATCCCAAAGATACAACTTTTAATTACTCTCGTTGCGTTCAAAAACTTCTGGTACCCTTTGAGTATCGTCGATTAAAATCTCGTAGGGTAAAATTGCTTTCTACCAGTAATACTCCAAACATACACATCAAATTACAAAACTCTGAATCTGAAACGAAGTTTAATCTTTGTATAAGCTAGTATTGGCTTTGTTCAATGTTCGTAATGATTAAACCTACGAAACGTCTGTATACATCCTTTATTTAATAAATTTGATAATCAAATTTAGTATATTTTAGAGGTAAATTTAGAATAGGATAGAGGAAATAAAGGAATATGTATGTACGGTTTAATTCCTTTTATATTACATCTGTATTCTAAAATATAAATTAAAAGTTATTATTATTTATATTTTTTATGATACTTGAAACTACTTTTTTTATAGAAGTGGGGAAAACTGGTTTACCTGATGTTCAGTGATCAGCGCCGCCCATGAACAGGGTACATCCGCAGGGTAATACGGGTGCGTGTCAATGAAAAAGAAATAGGCCCTTAAAGGTCCCTAAGTCGTATCGGTCCAGGAATACCGCTGGCGGTAACAAGTTCCACAGAGTGGTTGCGCGTGGCAGAAAATTCCGCGAAAAGCGCAAAGTGGTGGAATGCCAACCATCAAGATGATGTGTACTGATAGATATATGTATATTTTATCAGATTCAAAAAATCTTCTCAGAGATGAATGGAATATTTGTTTACTAGCATATTACATTGCCATGAACTTCTTAAATTAACTCTTATAGTATTTGTTCATGCTTCATAGGATATCTTTGAACTTGAATGGTTTACGTATACTATAAGGAGTATTATGAATAGTAGAAAATCACACTGTTTATAAACAATACTTTTTATTTTTTTAAAGGACTGGCTATAACATCTGAATGAACCTTAAAGGAACAATGCCATTGAGGAAATGCACTTTTAAATAATTTTGGTTCGACGTCGGGCAAGTGAGTACCTCTGTGTTCGCACGTACACTCGTTGCACTAAAATACTCGTATCTCTGGCGCAGTTTATAGCGTCCACCGGTATTGGGAAGTTGTTACCGAAAATCTGATAGGAGTCTTGGAATACTTTTAGATAGATATATATATATATATATCTTCTGGGCTCTCTTCCGACCATCCCGCGGTGTGGGTGCTCTATGCCAGACATCAGGTTCTGGCAAAGCTCAGTGCGCAAAGCACTACTCTCCCTAGATATTAACAAGTCGAGTGGGCCTGATGGCATCCCACCTATTGTGCTGAGGATGTGTGCTCCAGAGTTGGCACCGGTTTTAACGCGTCTTTTCCGGTACTCCTACTCTCTAGGCGTCGTCCCGAAGTCATGGAAGACAGCTTTGGTGCTCCCGATCCCTAAAAAAGGCGACCGCTCAGATCCGTCCAACTACAGGCCGATTGCCATCACCTCCTTGCTCTCCAAAATTATGGAGTCCATTATGAACTGCCAGCTCTTGAGGTACTTAGAGGAGCACCAGCTGATTAGCGACCGCCAGTACGGTTTCCGTCGGGGTCGCTCGGCTGGTGATCTTCTAGTGTACCTCACTCATCGATGGGCGGAGGCAGTCGAGAGTAAGGGGGAGGCCCTGGCAGTTAGCTTGGACATAGCGAAGGCCTTTGATCGGGTCTGGCATGAAGCGCTTCTTTCGAAGCTGCCTTCTTACGGGCTTCCCGAGAAATTTTGTAATTGGGTCACCAGTTTTCTCACAGACCGGAGCATCAAGGTCGTAGTAGACGGTGCATGCTCGGACTCTAAAGTCTGTGAATGCTGGTGTCCCACAAGGCTGTGTGCTATCACCAACCCTGTTTCTTCTGCATATCAATGATATGTTGCAAATTAGTAACATTCATTGCTATGCAGATGACAGCACTGGTGATGCCGTATACACCGGCCGTGCTAATATTTCTCGGGAACACGTTGACGAGTACCGGAACAAACTTGTGTCTGAAGTCGAGTTTTTGTTAGACAAAATCTCGAATTGGGCCGACTAAATCTAGTCCAGTTCAACCCCAAGAAGACACAGGTTTGCGCGTTTACCGCTAAAAAGAAACCCTTTGTCGTATCACCTAATTTTGAGAGCGGAGTGCTCTCCTCGTTGCCTCAGCCAGTATCGGTACTCTTGGCGTCGACATATCGAGTGACGTTCAGTTTCGCGGTCACCTGGAAGGGAAGGCCAAATTGGCTTCCAAAAAGCTTGGCGTCCTCAGTAGAGCGCGACAGTACTTCGACAACGCTTGCAACTTTATAAGGCGCAGGTTCGGCCTGCACATGGAGTACTGTTCTCATCTCTGGGCGGGGGTGCCCCAGTGTCAGCTACTTCCATTTGACCGCATTCAAGGGAGAGCGGCTCGAATCGTCGACGACCATGTTCTATCTGATCGGCTTGATCCACTGGCTTTGCGAAGAGATGTTGCATCCCTTTGCATTTTTTATAAGATCTACCATGGGGAGTGTTCCGAAGAATTGTTCGGATTAATTCCAGCCGCTGATTTTCACCATCGCACATTGCGGCATAGCGCGAAATTCCATCGTCACCACCTTGATGGTTGGCATTCCAGCACAGTGCGTTTTTCGTGCAATTTTCTGCCCCGCACAAGCACCATATGGAATCTGTGCTGCCGCCAGCGGTTTTTCCGGACCGATACGACTTAGGGGACCTTCAAGAAAAGAAGCCTATTTCTTCCTCAAAGGCCGGCAACGCATCTGCTATTCCTCTGGTATTGTAGTGTTCAGGGCGACGTCACTTACCATAGGTGAGCCCTTGCTCGTTTGCTCCTTAACTAAAAAAAAAGATAGAATGAGTAGGATTCCCATATAGGTATTCGTCTAGAGGTACACCCAGGACCAGTTATTCTATCGTGAACATACGGGTTTCAAGGGCACTGATAGCTAGTTATCACTGGCATTGAACTCTAAGGACTGATCCAGAGGATGGCCAAGTCAACATCATTTTTGCAACATTTTTGGCAGACTTACCATCAGTCACCTCTATCGTTCCTCTTTATAAAATAAAGATAATGATTAAAACAATGCTAATTTGTCTTACAACAACTGATATTTTATAACTAAAAGTACAAAATTAATTTAGCAGATGGATTAGGAAATCCAACGATGAAAACGTACGCCAGTCATTAATGTTTACGTCAAAACTCCGAACAACGAGGGTCTGTAATGATAACATGATAAAATCCAAAATAACGAACCCGGACCCTTGCTTCTTATCTAAATTATCTTTGCATAATAGACACACCTGCTTTTATAGGAGGGTAGCAGAATGACAAGCATGTTACTAACATTATTTCTGTACGTTTTATTTCAAATGACAAATGGAGAAATACCAAAATACCATTTTATTATAATATAGGAATATAAACCTAAAGGATTAGGTAATAATGGTTTATCGTACGGACTGCATAATGACGTCATTGGTTCGAGTTCATCTTCCATGAACTCTTCTAGAACAATTTGATAGTCTTAGTTTCATGGATGTACAGGAATATGAATTAGATATTTCAAGAAAAATACTACGCTCCTATCCGTAGGTCGTGAGGTAAAGAAAATCTGCCATTCCGTTCCGTGGGTGTCATAAGAATCGACTAATGTGGCGGAATAGCCATCTCGAAAAATTCCAGATCAACACAGACGGTGATGGGTAGCAGCGACTAATATGCAAAGTGCCTTGTACGAGTATTGCAATTACCAATCCGCTTGTTCAGAGAAGTACTCGTAATTATCGCAAATCCTCCATTTTTGGAAGAGGCAAATGTCCAGCTGTGGTCTAGTAACAGGATAATAAATAAGGAGAAGAAGATTCAGTTCCGAGTACTAATGCGACAGGACAAACATATGAATATGACTAGTAATTAAAACAATGAGTGTCTAAGTGTAGCGAATTTAGTCATATCGGAACAAGCTGAAACTTTATAGTAATACATACATATATACCTTTTCCCCATTGTTATACAGGCGAGACTGTTGTTTCTGTATTGAATATATTGCTTGCTTTATATTGCATAGTACGGGAGTTACCTAGGATCGATCCCCGGTACCGTCAACTCATCATAAGCCTCAAAAGCTCAAGTTTAAGAATAAAAAATCCACGTAGAATAAATTACTTTTTAATATTTGAAGGTATCAATAAATATATTTAATTTAAGTGCGAAATAACAATGAAAAGGTTTGAATTCCGACCAGGTAGCATCGTATGGCTCTGTACTAAGGTAAATAAGTCTGCCACTAAGTGAGCCCACACAATAGTACCCAACTAATTTATTAGACAGCGCTTAAAGATGGTGTGGTCACGAAATAAGCGATCCTTTCGGGTTGTTTAGGTAAAACTGAGAAGGTCATTTTATTTTATTCTTAGTCATTATTTTTTAATAAAGCCATCCATTAAACAAAGTTAATATAAAATTTACTGACTTTTTTTATAAACCTCGAATAATTTTTGAATTAATTATTGGGACTCTATCGTTGACAAATTGATTTCACCAATCTCCTGTGTTTCGCATATTTCAAATACGGAATAAGTCATAAAATGATAGGACACAGGCTACTACGAGGCTGAATAATCAGTACAGTTATACCCGGAACAATATCGGGTATATTAAGGTAACTTAAGCTCTTGTACGGTGGGTGGCGGCTAGTACTGCAGTATATACACTATACTGCTGAAGTATGGCATATCCTTCCAATGTACTACTGGTGGTATAATTCTTTACAGGAATCCGTGAGTACAAACAGTGGTGTCAGTTAATAAAGTTGATCAGTAGTTTACAAACATTACTGTGTTTCTGTTTGAATGGCACTGATAGCTAGTACATTTACTGAGCATCTTAGACTCAAGAGCTGATGTCTCAGGGTTACAGAAATGTTCTGGGTGACACAGCATTTGTTATAACCAGTCGTTGCACTTAATACCAGGTGAATGATTTGCTCGTCTCGTCACTTCTTTTCATAATAAAAGGTAGAGGGATAAATGTTTTGCTAAATAATATCTAGTGGTATAATAAGCCTACACAGTTAATGACGATTACTGATTGCTGATTTATTAAATGTTGTATCTTGGGAGGCCGTTGATGGTGGCCAATCCCGATTTAACTAATAAGTCTTATCTGTATAAAGGGATGAATTTGTAACTAAACTTAAAAGTACTACTAGCTGCCAGGTTTATCACAGGCGCTGTGATAAAATAAAACTTAGTAAAATAGTAAGTGACTTTTTAAAATTCAAAAGCAGCTTAAATCTTTCAATCCACATGATATATGCTTCATACGTAGTTGAATCGGAAGGCGCAGTGCTTGATAAAGACTGCATTTTTACATTATCGTTGTATAATTGCTACATTCCTCTAAATTTGAAAATATAACATTGAAATTTCTTAGAAGTCGTTGTTGAACTTTTGTTCAGAATAATATGTAGTTATTCTGCCGTGAAACAGTAGTGTATAAACTACTGTGTTTCTAGGAGCTTGTTTTCTTAGCCGATAGGTGTCCTAGTAGAGTAGAATAGCATATACCGAGGTCACCTCTTTCCTACCGAGGTGTCCCAAAAGACGACTAAGGTATTGTATGGACAGCCTTTTTTGCAGAATAACACCATAATATGCAATGCTGTCTACTATATTACTCGTGGGAACGCAATGGGGAGAAAGAATTTTTTGACTCGGACCAAAATGGCGGCGACCTGGTTCGCCATCCGTCACGTCTCGTTTCACGCGGGAGCGAAAAGCTATCTCAGGGTGACGAGCGCAGTGTTATTGTCAAATATTGCACTTATCAACAAGTTATCTTTTTTCCCGTCTCGCCAGTATCTTTAGTAAAAAAACAGGCATTGATGAGTTTGGGTATTTACAAATTTTCTTGAGAAAAAGTTTATACGAGTAGTTAGTTGGAAAAAAAATTATGAATTTCCCCTGTATCGTGGATGCATGGCACATCCATTGCAATTAAATAACGCCCAGAGCCGGAACAACTACATATCATAGTCATACAAATATTTATTCCGTGCGAAAATCAAACCCTTGACCCGCAGCGCAGAACCCAATCGCTTAAACACTGCACCAACGGAATCAACAATGGAAGCTGTAGTGCAATCTGTCTCTTACACTTCAGATGAGTTCGTTCTGAGAATATCTGAGAAAGTTGTTTTAGTTATACTATTGGTTAAAACACTCAATTATTCTATATCTTTAATGGTTGTTGAATAAAAAAAAACAAGTTTACTGTGGTAAATAAATCGTTCAGAATTGAATACGAGTCCATCCCGCTTATTGAAGTGTTTCAGTATCCTGCATTCTGCATAATGTGAACCGCAACAAATTAATAAAATCAAACTTATTAATAATTAACTTTTCGCCGTTTTAGGAAATTTGAACATTAATGAAATTTTATTATCGATACTACGCAAAAAATCGTAATAAAATATAGTTTATACAGATATTTTGAATACTCATCCAAATATATACTTAAAGTAATTACGTTACCTGGAAAGTGAAAGAAATAAAACCTAGTGGATATGTGAACCATTTGTGCAAATAAAAAACTTATTAATTTTTGTTTAGTGGCTATACTTTATTTGTAAAAGAGTAATTTCCTTAAAGTCACATGAAATGAATGAAATAATAAAATATAAGTGATCGATTCCTTGCTTTTTTATGGCCCAACATTTGGGAGGCACTTGGCGAAATTTACACCACTAGTCGGTCCCTTTCTCTCTTAACAAGCTTTCTAACAAACACTAAGGAGAAATTATAGGATTTCGTGGACCCTAGTTATTAAAGCTCTAAGCCCAGCTAACAGAGTTGTGCATTTTTATTGTTTTTGAGATTTCAACAAAACGCCTATGAAACTATGTAACTTTAATTTTATTCAGATTGTTTTTGTTATGAACATAAACGTAATTGACATTTAAAATAATAGCCTTCACATGCCCCCTCTCATTTTTGAGAGGGTTCTTTATTCGGAAAGTATGTTGCTTCTGTGTGTTGGCGGATTTCACATTACGTCCAATTATTTTATATTCTCAATGCATGCAATGGTTCTTCACGATGTTTTGTTCACGGCACCGGGAATTGAACACTTACATAGCCGTGGTAGCTCAGAGGCTAGGCGCTCGCTTTAAATTTCATAGTACGCGAGTGACCTGGGTTCGATTCCCGGTGCCGGCACCACTAAAATTGTTAATTGCAACTTTAAGTGCTGATTTATCACGTGCTCGGCGGTGAAGGAAAACATCGTGAGGAAACCTGCATGTCTGAGAAATAAAAAAATATTTCGAAGACCTGTGCAGTCCGACAATCCGCACTGGAGCAGCGTAGCGGATTCTTCCTAGCTCTAAAACCTTCTCAGAAATGATAGGAGGCCTGTGCTCAGCAGTGATATATTTATAGGCTGTAACTTTACTTTTTACTCTGGCGTAGTAATAAATTTAATAAGAACGCACTGCCTATGAACTCCTGGTCAAAGGCAGTGCGTTCTTATTAAATTTATTATCGAATTATTTCTTATTTCTTATATTCTATGGTTGTTAAATAAACATGGTTTTGTAGAATATAACTTTAATTATAAATATACTCTGACTAATGAGAGACCATTCCGGAGACTGAAATAAAATATTTAAGGACTCCGTCAGACTCTTACTACACCGCTCATACATTAGGAACACATTACACATTAGCAAAGTTAATCTTTAGTTCTCAATTTGTATTCTATTCATACCCTCGTTAATTGGTCCATGAAGCCATTCTTCTCGATTTCAGCACTGCTAAAAATACAAATGATGAACGACTGGGTTATCGCAGTGGCTAAGCGATTGGCTTCTGCATCGTAATGCGTCTAATCTGGACGTTTGTTAGGTACAAATAAATAAAATATTATTATGATGTTCTCCTAGCCGATTTTGACCACGGCGACAACATCCGACTACTGTCGAGAGCCATCAACTGCGCAGGAGATATTATAGTGCCACAAGTGTACGCGCAAACACAGAGGCACTCACTCGTCCCAACCTACCCGCGCCCGATGTAACGCTGATGCGATAAGATCGGAGGTAGGCTAGGATGCAGTGGATTCCGAAAACCAACAATTTATGTTTTAGCACAAATGTTGGCTCCGGCTGGGATTCGAACACAGGACCCGCGGCTTAGAAGTCAGGTACTCTGACCACTAGGCCACGCGGTCATCTGACTTCAAAATGACATGACATACAATGCCATGAAATTTATACAGACTATAGATAGCTTATGACCGATAATCGTTGGCGAAGAAAAGTGCCGGCAAATGCAGCGTAAGTCGTCCTGGACAAGATAGCGCGACGATCCGCACAATTTTGTGGGTAGTCGATGGATGCAGGTGGCTAAGGGCCATTTTTTGTGGCAATCTATGAAAGAGGCATATGTTCAGCAATGGAATTTGATATAATTTCCAGACCTAGTTATTTGCATGGAGTATAGAAGCCACTACACCTTCATAAAAGAAGATACTAAATATTTAGTAATAGCTTATGAAATACGAGTATTTGGTATCGGTTATTAATTCCGAGACAAAGTGAACTGAAACAGCTGTTTACTTATGTGCAGGCCCCAGGCTTAAAAGTCAGGTACTCTGACCACTGAGCCACGCGGTCGTCAAAAAAATATATTATTAATACACATAATAATATTTTATTTATTTGGAAGGCCGTAGCAGCTCAGCGTCCTGGTGCTCGCTTTAGATTTCATATTACGTAAGTGTCCTGAGTTCGATCCCCGGTGCCGGCACCTCTAAATTGCTCTGCAATTATTATTGCTGATTCACCATGTGCTGGGCGGTAAAATAAAACAACATGAGGAAACCTGAATGTCTGGTGAATAAAAGTATTTCGAGGACATGTGAAATACGCCAACCCGCATTAGAGCAGCATGGTGGACTCCCGGTTGTAATAAATTTAACGGTTGTGCTCAGCAGTGGGAAATTCATAAGATGTTATTTTTATTAATTAGACATATACATTCGTTACACTTTTTATTCAATTGAGCCCTAGCTCCCGAATTAGGGATATCTGTTGTATAACGAAGGATTTTTTTTTAATTTAATTGATAAAGTGTCGAAACGAGCATAACGTTCACCTGATGGTAAGTGCAACGTCTGCCCATAGCAAATGCTGTGTCACCCAGAACATTCTGTGTAATGCAACACTGCGCCCTTCACCCTGAGACTCAAATTATTAAGTCTCATATGCCCAGTGATTACGCCAGCTCTCAGTGCCCTTCAAACCGAAACACAGTAACGTTTGCACACTAGTGCTTCACGACAGAATAACTGGTAATAAGTGTAAAATTATTACACAAGGATACTTTTAATAATCCACTGGAAAGGATTTCTATGCATAAAACCGTGTAGGTAGTGCCATTTGTTCTGTCGTAAAGCAGTCGTGTGCAAACATTACTGAATATCGATTTGAAGGGTTATTGTGGGCACTGACACTTAAGTTACTGATGTCTCAGGGTGACGTGCTCTGTGTGGCATGGTGTGCACGTTACCTTTAGACATCTTTTCTTACAAGCTTGATTTAAATAATATTTTACATATTTAGTACCAGACATATTTAGTCCGTGTGGTGGCGGCTCGTTAAAAGAATACTACCACTCCATCTCATCCAATGGATCTCGTAAAAGGCGAGTAAAGAATTAAACTGCACTGTGCACCCAACAGCGCATAGTGGCGATGGGCTCACCACCTATCACACCAAGTGCATTATATTGTTTTGGTGAAACGTGGATTATGGCAGTCATCTGTTTTTGCAGTGAGTGCCCAGTCCCTGACTACCCCTTACGGGATACAGTCGTGATCTTATGTATGTATGTTTACATATTTTATGTTCACCTCAAAATGAATTTGTTATCATAAGTAGTGTATGCTCATGATTGTATATAAAATAACATGAACACATTCACTGTGCGAATAAAATAAATTAATGCTCGTAAATAAATTGAAAACCATCAAAAGCCACATTAAATGGATAAATTAATAAATAACATAGTGGATACCGTATCGCATAAAATCGTTCATTATTATAGCTACCATTAACTCCCCTTTCCTTCTTCCAATTAGCAGGCAACGAAGGAATAATTCCCCTTTACTGCGAAATCCAAAATCAATAACATGGAAGAAGCTTCTGCGAAACAGTTTACGAAGAGGCAATTATGATACTTCCTTGTAATAACTGTCACATATAATAGGCGTCTTTGCTAAGCTGAGATTAATTAGACAAAATTATCTCTCGGTCGTTAACTTAAATCTAGCGATTCAAAAATAAAGTCAGGGTTGCTTTCACATTCCATGATTATTTTACATTCAGGCGTGAACATTTACGTCAAATTTTATTTTATAAATTTGTAACCTGGAGATGAGCATCTTCCTGAAACATCTGAATATATAAGCTGCAGTGCCAGCCGGGCATATGGCTATGAAAAATTCCCCCCAAAATGAGAGCTACAAACTTTTGTGGCTGAAATGATGATAATGATGATTATAATAAAATAAGTATCATGATTAGATGCCAATTTGATATAACTAGAGCGTTATGTAAAAGTTTTTAAGTTACCCTTATACCTGTCTTAACGCTACTCACCCAGTAAGAAAATTTGGCTGGTGTCTGAAATGAGAAAATAATTGTAACGAGAATAAGCGGAAATTGCAACAATGTAAGAAGATTTTTGTACAGTATTATAAAAGTTTTAAGATGCCACCTTGATGACCCTGGCTGTCTTGTTTTATTTTTTACGACTTTCGTCAAAAAGTATTTATTACAGGTAGTAAAATTCCTATGCATGAATCTGTCTAGGTAGGTACAACCTCAGGCCAAGTATTCTGCCGTGAACCAGTAGTGTGCAAACATTACTATGTTTCGACTTGAAGGGCACTGAGAGCTGACGTAATCACTGTGCATATGAGACTTAAGAACTCGTGTCTCAGGGTGACGGGCGCAAGTGTGGCATCACACAGATATGTTCTGGGTGACACAGCATCTGACATGGACAGACGATGCACGTACCGTCAGGTGAACGTTTTAATCGTCTCGTTACGAAAAAAAAATGTTTTACGATGATTTAATTGTAAATGGTAAATTAGCATGTATGTTTTGTATGTTTTGATTAAAATAAGGAATTAATCTTTATTTAGTTTAAATGGAATTGTAGTAAATACATTTAATATCACGTGGAAACAATACTGTGATTGAAATTTCCAAAGCATAGAACTGACGTAAGTCCATTCAGTAACAATACGGGTAATTTCTATAAATCGTCCTATTAATTTCAGCGTCACTAAATCTCCGTCGAACATTAAATGCCGCCACAGTAACAATAATACACAAAATCGATGTAGCTATTGACGATAGAAATTGATAGGTTTCCGGCGGGCTATGTACTTGCTTCCTGTGTTAGGTATCACTGACTGTCATTCTTCATTAATGAGTATGTTTTATCATCTTCATCATCATGATTATAGCCTACCGTAAGTACACTTCTAGACACATACGGGATGTATGGATGCCATTGGGTTTACTAAAATTTGTTTGGTTTGTTTAATATATGTTATACGAAAACCACAGTAGGTAAATGTTCTTTAATTGTTCTAAATGATAACTTATTCACACTTCTCGCTCACAGAAAATCATACATTCTGACAATATTACCGGCTATTCGTCCGCAAATAGGTCACACTTAGGTCTAGTGTCCAGGAGCAGCGTTGAGTGCGGTGAGGACGCGAGGCATGGGGGAGTTAGCACGCGCGACGGTAGCGCGCCCGCGGCACGGCGAACAGTTTGTGTTTACGATTAAATTATTTGACACGAATAATCCACACAGTTCAGCATTCAGATCTGGAGCGTCTATCTTCCCACGAATTAATTTTACACGTCATGACTGATTTGCTGATATGCCATCCGAGTTCCTAATGAATTGTAACTGCCCTCATTTACATATAAAAGCGAAAAAGAGATAAAGCCAAGGAGTAATTTTGTGGGACTTAAGCATCGATAATATCTATGAATGCGCTTGCAAAGACATCTTAAAAAAACTTTTGCACCTTTTCCAAAAGGAGCTTGTACGTACTTTCGTATGGATTCCATAAACAAGAACTAGCTTCGAGTTTCGAAACGTTGTTTGAGAAAAAGGTTCCGCAACGTTTGGAAAAACGGTATTTGGATACACAACAGCGCTAATTTTCACACATTTTTCACAGAAAAACACATCAGTTAGGCGTGAATATACGATACTTCAAGCCAGCCATAAATGATGAAGGATAATGCACAGACTGCTTACCTACTTCTTCACTTTTGTGAGCATACACTTTATCATTTTAGTTGTTGTAACTTTCTTTGACGTTACAAAATGTTTGTGATTTCTCAATAAAGATTATTTTCTAAAACTCATGTGGTAGTTTGGTCATCATGTGGACAACAAAACTGAAAAAGCATTTTTAAAATGTTTGTCTCCTCTCTGTTTGGATGTCCAGGCTAATCTCCGAAACGGCTGAATCAATTTTAACGTGACTTTTATTGGCAGCACGAAGAGTTTTCAGAGAGTAATCTAAGCTACTTTTATTTAAGAAATATTTAGGGTTCCTGCGTAAAATCTGAAAAACTGTAGAAATTAGGGGATATGTGAGACCAGTGACACGCAGTTGTATTTACATTTTGGTTATTATTATTTTAGATCATGACAGCCTAAATATTTCTCTTATTCTATACAAATAAATAAATAGAGTCCGTCCGTGATTTCGCAATAAAGACTTCGAGATCTCATATGGTAATTCGCAGGAGTCAAACACGCGTTTTTTTAAAAAAAAATCTGTGTGTTAATAAGTGGTTTAGAAAACTCATATAGTTCTTTTCGAAAGGTGTCCTACTTATTTGGCCTCTGCCTACCCTTATATTTAAAAAAAGGCATGATTGTATATGTATAATGAATATTACAAATTTAATAAAACTAAGTATTACGGATTCTATCGCGTTTATCTTAAACTATATATTTCCCGAAGTTTCGAGCGCTTTATAGCACTCACACGGGGTTATAGAAGTATCAGACGTCTTAATGTTGTAGTTAATTCAGGCAACCTTCAGCTTTTTATTATATGTTTTGGTCAGATCTACGCAAAACGAGCTAACAGCGTCTTGAAGTGTAATACGAGTAACCTACTTACATGTTAGGTGTATGCTGTTAGGTTGTTAGTACTCGTATATGACGTGAATATTATTCTCCTCTCTTCTTTTAATTCTGGCCTCTCTCAATAAATTCTGCCAATGTAAAGCCAGTCACGGGAATGACAATAGATAATTTCGATCAGTTCAACTCAACAGTAAAATGATAGTTGACATTTACTAAAGATTTGGTGGGCTGATGGAGACAAAACGAAAAGGAAAGTCTAGGTCTTAAATTGAATTAATTGCTTTTTTTTAATTTAGAGTGATTTCAATATGTATATCTTTTTTTTAAGAAAAATCATGTTTTGTAGTGTATATAGTTGGGTAAGGTTAAACAAGTTTGTTTTACTGTACACAATGTACACTTAAAGAAAAAAGAAAGAAAAGAAAGATAAATAATTTATTTGCTATTAACGGACGTACACAAAAGTATTTATAATTATACTCGTATAATAGTAGTATATAGAATATAGAAGTATATAGAAATTTTATATGTAATATAACACATATTGTATATAAAATTCATTCATTTATGTACTTGTATATATAAGTAAATTTAATAAAAAAAAATTAACTAAGGCCGAATTTCGACCATTGATCGGCCATTAGTATCATTATACGAGATATATACGTATTACTGTAAGACAGAATGAAAAAAAATAAGTATTGCTCATTATAAATTTTTAATAATCAATTAAATAATTAAAGTAATCAACTTTCAACATCTAAGGAGGAGAACCCTCATTCAAATCTAAAACAGTTACAAGGGAAAGGCCAGAAAAATTAGAAGGTTTGAAACTGTCTCTACCAAATTATACATGCGAGGGTGAAGGGCGAATGTTCTCGCGAGATAAGCCCATTCTCACACGACTGCTTTTTGTCACATAATGCGCGCATCTTAACGTGAGACCTTTGCATTAAATTGTCAGCTTATGTGTACGGCTTAACAGACTGGGGACTGAATTAAGTCGTAATTTAGTGCGGAATTTTGTTGAGTCCCGATAACGGTAACTACAAGTTCATTTCAAGTTCGTAATTAGTTTGTTTAGTAAGATATATGTTCTTTAAGCTATAAATAGTAGTCAGGAATGAGAGAAGGCCGGTGCTCAGCAGTGGAAAATTAATAGTCACTTTACTTTTTTACTATAGTTGAACGTTAATATGATTAAATCAGCCATGGTAAATCTGAACCCTAAAGTTCATATTACGCTAGTAATCTAAGTTCGATCCCGGTGCCGGTACATTTAAAATCGTTCGGCAGTTTTAAATGCTGATTTAACACGTGCGGGCGTTTGAAAACATAAGGAAACCTGTTAGTATGTAAAATAAAAAATGTATCAACATTTGAAGTCTTCCGACCTGCATTGGAGCAGCGTAGTAAGACTCTTCCCTGCTCCAATACCCTCTTGATATGAGAGGAGGCTGAGTGCCTGTGATAGGACTGCAGGTTCCCCTTTTTGACGTTTTAAAAGCCCTAGTCAGTATGTTTGACTAATCGGTAAATAACTGCAAGATTTCGGTACCAATACCTACCAACTTTGTTTTAGGCCACTTCTTTGAACTTACCACGCACTTTGTGCTGACTCCACTCCGTCGTCTTATACTGAGCTTATAGGTAAAGTTGCGTCTTTGACGGTATTCGGTTCTTCGATATATATTGATCTTATTACAATTCAATCTTACTTCTATTCAATCCAATACTACAGGTATTGCATTGATATAAACTTGTCACATTTCTGAAAACAATCTGTATAGTTTATATTCAAAAGTCAAATTTATTAAAGCATAGGCCATCGTTTAATCGCAGCTATATGAACCTGAAATAAGCCTATTCACTTGAAAAGCTAAATTTTTAATATGAAGAACCGATGGGGATGGTAATGAGCGTTTCAATACTTTTCCTATTTTTATTTTACTTTATTTTACTTTATTTGGAAAACAAACGGCATACAAATAAGACGATTACATTAAACTAAAATAATAAAATACTTAATGCTATTAAAATGTTTTCACATATAACTTATCTAAAAAGAAGTGTAATTGTGTAAAAACCAAAGATAAGTAGAGGAAAATTTTGCTTACAAATATAATCTAGAATAGTTTCGCTAGATTATTTTTAAACACAGTTGTTTGAACATTAAATAAATCAATGTCGTATCGGTCAACCTGTTTATTAAACAAGAAGGGAGCGCGAAAGAAAAAGCAGTTGTTTTTCTATAATTAGATGAGAATGATGGCATCGAAAGACAAGGCCAAAATTAACCTTGAGCTACACTCACCAAAAACATAATATCACCTATATTACGTCTTTCTAATAGTGGAGTAAGTGATGTCTTTTAGATCTATTATTGTTATTCTCATCATAACTGTAACATTTAAATTGAAATTTTTTTTAAAATTTCTTTTGGATAGCTTCTATTCTATTAATGTAAGTATCGTGACGTGGATTCCATATCTGAAAGCGCATACTCAAGGATGCTACGCACAAAGGAGTACTTTCATGGATTTTATAGCCAGCTGTAATTTCACTAAACAGCTGGACATGATAACAAATCCTAGTACTTTGTAAGCTTTTTTAGCGATGTAGTTAATGTGAGTATCAAATATAACTAGAGTCTTGGATAATTCCAAGATCTTTTATTTGGTTAGTCGTAAAAATAATATATTTTGTTGACTTTCCGTGATGTTTTTCATGATAAATCATTTAAGGACGTTCTAGTCCAGCTTGTTAGAATTACAATATAATTCAAATCTGTTAAGATCATCTTGCAAAAGCTTACAGTCGTTTATATCGTTTATTTGTTTAAATATTTTGATATCATCTGCGTATAGTAAAAATTAGGAGTTTTTAAAACATAACCATACATCATTAATAAATATTGTATAGAGTAGAGGGCCTAATAAGGAGCCCTGTGGCACACCAGAAGTAGTTTTTGTCCTGACAGACGAGAAACCATTAATTACAACAGCCTGAGATCTATTTTTTATGTACGATGTTAACCACCTGTACAAGTTACCATGAACCCACAAAGAGTAAATTTTGAAGCAGAATTTGGTGGTCTATGCGGTCGAACGCTTTACTAAAGTCTGTAAAAATAGTATCCACTTGATACCCAACAGAACCAACAAAATCATTAAACATTAAAAGATTGGATACCGTGAACGTTTCTTCATGAACCCGTGTTGTTGAAGAATAAGTTACGAAGATAATGTAGGGTACAATTGGTTGTAAATAACTTTTTCAAAGACTTTAAATCTACATAATTTAGAGAACGGTCTGTAGTGTTCAATAAGGATTTTACTGCCTTTTTATAAATAGGTTTAACATATGCAGATTTCCAGATATTTGGTACGTGCCATTCTCGGACAGAACGTTTAAATAATATACAAATAATATAAATAGATCCAAAACCCTCTCAAAAATAAGAGGACGCCTGTGCTCAGCATTTATATAGGCTGTTACTTTAATTTTTACATTACTGCATGTTTTATCCAAAGAATTTAATAGTTATTTTTATCACTCCCTTTTTATTTTACTCCGTAACAAGCACTACAACATCATATGCTAGCAGTAATTTTGAATTCATTTTATGACATGGAATGGAAGTGTCCTAGAACTGATTTGTTCTCCGAATATAATATACATACCTACATACAATCACTCCTACATATAATCCTTTTTGCCATATAAGGGGTAGCCAGAGACCACATCCGTAGTTCACTTTTCGCCCCCGCGGGAAAAGAGGCGTGATGGGACGTCGCCGCCATTTAGTACGAGCTGAAATTCTTGCTCCCCATTGCGTTGCCACGAGTAGCTAGCCATCAGCATGACAACCACTAGCTTGGCGGAGAGGAAGGTAGAATGAACTTGCTGTAAGGAATGTCACGTTGGGAAAGTGAGGTGAAGGATATTACTATATCCAGTCGGGATCGCTTACCCGGTGGTATACCGTATTTGCCAGACAAGGCTACTAGGTCAAGTATCCCTAGCCTACATATAATATAATATGCCAAAATGACAATCCGATAGGCGACAGGTGTCCGGCAGACCAGAATAGCTCGTACTTCTTTGCTACCGAGGTGTCGTAAGAGGTGACTAAGTTATTACAGAGACAGCCTTTATTCCTGCAGAATAATACCATAACATGCAATGCTCGCACTATACTGTCCTTGGAAACGCGATGGTATTTTTTTTTGACGCATACTTAAATTGCGGCGATGTTGTTCGCCACTCATTACGCCTATTTTCCGCCGAGGCGAAATGTGAGCTGCGTGTGTGTTATCTGTCTACTCCTTGTATGGAAAAAAAGCGTGACTGTATACATGTACGTACGCCACTGCGCTGAGCTTTCATTGAGTATATACTCAAAGAGATCTCAATAAGCGCAGTGACTAAACAAATAGCTTCTGCGCTACAGATCGTAAGTTCAATTCTCGTGCCAAACCAATATTTGTATAACCTACTAATTGCATTTAATGTTTGTAAAGGTACCCACGATACAGAAGCAATTTTTATGTGGGATATAACAGTTTTTTTTAAATCAAAAATACTACTAACATCATAATACATTTAGGAGTGATTTTATCATAGTTGCCACGCTCGGCAGGCGGGTTGGCAAGCGCAGTTTATTTATTCTGATATTCAAAGAAGATGCTGCAGCCTATCTTCTGGTTTTCATTTTTCCTCTGTCGACTTTTACGACACCCACAGGTGATTGGGTGGTAGATTCCCTAGGGGTCGCCACCACACGGGTTTTGAACCCCTCCAAAATAAAGAGCTACAAACTTTTGTGGCTATCTGTAATAGAAGGCCTATGTTCTGCAGGGGACTTATGATAGGCTGAAATGATGATGAACGATGATCATAATACAATTGTCACATGATGTATTTAGTTCCTTACATGTAAAGCATTCAGTATATTCATTAACTATTACGACATCTGTATTATGTAATCGGATACCTGTGGCATAGTTGTGGTCAGATTTTGAGATAATTAGTATGTTGTATATAACATACTGTTATTAGACATTGACTACATTAAATGTACGTAGATATACAAGTGTGATACTATTGTAAACAATACGTATTGTGGAACGGTATTATGAAATGAAACAATTATGTGCGACGTTTAATTGTAATAATACATTTGGGGTGGGATATGTTCCTGTTTGGTAAGCATGGATGCTTATTACTAGCAACTGATACATATTGATAGAAGCATTATTGCTCTGCCTATTAACACCTAATACCGCCTAATATCTTTTATAAGGAAGAGGAGTGTAGGTGTTGTGTTACCTATCTTCCTGTCCCCCGCGACTTTGGCGAGGCCGCACTGAAGATGCGGCGGTGGTGTAGCCGTGGGGTAATAGTTCCTTGGCCCCGTGGCCTCGGCGTGGCGGACTCGTGGGCGTCCGTTGCGGACACCAAAGTGAGGCCGTGTGGGAAGACACGTCGCATGTTCCGGTGCACCTTACTAGGAAGGAGAGAAGAGAGGAGTATTCCTCTCCCGAGGAGGGGCCGATGATAGGCGGCCGGCGCCGGTGCGGTAGCGGATGTGTGCGCGAGCGTTCCCGTGAACCTGCCAAGATGCGGCGAAGGCGGAACACCATGGGATTTTAGTCGGTTCAAGACCGATATAACCCATCCTTCCCCCGGTGAAGGCAGGTATGCGTTAGGCATTTACCCATGTAAAACAAAAGGGCGTGCGGAAGTCTCCCGCACCTTAGATCATAAATTCTGAGATTTACCGTCCTGTCGCCTGTCTTTCAAGATGGCAGCTTGAACTGTACGCTCGTATGGGATACGCGTTTTTTTTAAATTAGTCGTAATGTGTTCGTGTTGAAATTTTAGTTAATGTCAGAGTCCAGTCAGCTTCCAAGGACTAGTGTGAAGTGAAGCTAAAGCGAAGAGGATCAGTCGCCTACGGCGCCGCCACGCGAGATCCAGCGCACAAAACCCTAGTTAGCGTGCTTCCTATTGTCCCCAATACACGGTTACAAAATTTACTTCCATTAACCCTTAATTACAGTCAACTTAATTAGAACCCCGCTTGGTCAGGGTGAGGCGAATATTCAGGTTCGCCCTACTAACACAGTCACCATGTTACAATTATTGCGCTTAACGGTTACTTAAACAACTCCTTACAATTTATTAAATAAAGCATTTATTTAAAGAATACAGTGGCGAGACGAGCTAATCGAAAACCTAAAATCATTATTCTTAAGCCTTATATGCATTGTAAGTACACAAGCTAACCGTACCCTTAAAACCAAAATAAAGTAATGCTTCACGGCAGAATCATATGCCGTGATGCAATATAATATGACACTGCGGTGGAACCTACCTAGACACATGTTTGCATGCGAATCCTACCACTAGTACTAGGGAGTTGCTTAAATAACTGTTAAACATCTCCGAGCCTGGCAGTAAGTTTACTTAGACGATATGAAGAGTTAATAGTCAGGTTCACGAAATTGTATTTAATTATATTTACACCGATGAATCACGTAGAATAGCTTATCTTTTGTGTTACAATTGGTTGATAAAAACAAACTCCTGTTTTTTTTTGTCTTGACTAGAGAACTATCATGGCGGTTTTTCGTAAAAGCTGCAGTTTATCCAAACCCGCTGGTAGTTAACGCAGCAAACTACCGACCAAATAGAAACGCAACCGAACGCAAACGTCGCTCGCGAAACATGCTTGATCGATTACCCGGATGTCTCAGCACCCTCTGACCATGATACGGTCAATCACAACCCGGAACACAGTTAACAGCTATAACATAACACGCTCAACGACGTGTGACTGCCGTAGAGAGTCGGCGCGCAATAGTCGACAACAACACCGCGTACTTATGATACACCCGCGTTCAAGGGCGTTTCTCACCGCCTAGAGTTACCAACACACAAGATTTACCGTCCTGTCGCTAGTCTTGCAAGATGGCCGCTTAAACTGTACGCTTGCACGGGAATGGAGGCCCGCAGCCTCCGTAGGACGGTCATTAGATGACTTAAAAGTTTTTAAGATATTCGACATCGCGTAAACACACAGCGAACGCGACAGAAACCGAATTTGGATGTTCATTTTGTAATTTTTGGATTTAACCCGCGAGTTACTAAAGCATTTAACATTAATTTAACGCAGGTTATAGATTATAACTTTGGGTCCAACTTAGACTATGTTTCATCGTGTATGTCTCGCCGGTTCCGAAGTTATGCACACGAACGGAGTCGCGATACAGATACAGCCACTGTTTAATATACTCGTATTAAACACCGAAGGAAAACAAGGAAACCTGCATTTCCTCACTCTGTTTTCTTTACGGACCAGTACGTGGAAAGCTCTTAAAACTGAATAACGCTTTTTCTGGTTGCACCCACTACCAAACCTATTTAATGTCATCTCTTGTAAACACTCCTTTCTTAAATTCGGTTTGAAAAAAGGGGACAAGTACTAATTTAATTCGCGTGGAGGGGGTTCCGTACATTGTATACCTACCACGTTTTCTCTGGCCCAAAGGACATTGCTCTGCTCCCATTAAAGTACGCCCGAGAACCAACAGTCACAAAACATTGATTATTGGATAGAAAGTTACACCTTTGAAAGTTTTTTTTTCACTTTTCCATGAAAGCAGATTAAAACAACAGAAACTTCTCAGAATGTATTTATTACCTAAAGTATTTACGATTTTGAGATTATTCTATATAGAATTGCTGTTCGATTAAAGGTTTTTGAAAATATCCGTTGTTATAATCCGGTGGTAGACAAGCAAATCGATGAAAAATTACTCAGAACACCGAACAAACAAACGTAACAGTAAAAAAGTAAAGTAACAGCATATAAATACCCCATTGCTGAGCACAGGCCTACGGAAATAGAAGAAATTTTGACGTAGGTGTAACAATATAAGACAAAATATTAAATATAATTTAATATTATAATAATTATACTTATATAATAACATTAAAATATATAAATATATTTGTATATTTGTACACACACTATTCATTAAATACAAAGTAAAGTAACAGCCTTATCAATATCTAACACTCGGGAATAAGAGGAGGCCTGAGCTCAGCACACATATTTCCGAGAGGGTTTTCGAGCTGGGAAAGATCGGCCACGCTGCTCCAATGCGGGTTGGCGGACTTCACATGTTTTCGAAAAAAAAAAGTTTCCTCACGATGTTTTCCTTCACCGCCGCAGCACGTGGTAAATCAGCACTTAAAATAGCAATTAACAATTTTAGTGGTGCCTGCACTAGAACTAGATCTGAACATATACTCGTACATATATTTAGAAAATATATCTGCATAATCAATAATGGGTAATATTAGCGTATGGACAAGCAAGAGCTTAGATTTAATGGTAAGAAAATCTTTCAAACGATACAGAGAACGTCAGGAGGCCGCGACTTTCCAACTGTTATCAGTAACCTGAATTTTGCACTTAACCAACATAAGTTATGTTCACCTATAATTAAAATTACATGCTGCTATATTTATATATATTAACTTCTTCATTATTCTTCATTGGAATTTTGTTGATGAACCTTTACATAAATAAATATATTTGAGATACACTTGACACCTCACAACAATCCCTTTCATTTGTGTGTCATACGGTACAGTTTATTTTTATCTAATTTTCCCCCCATATTTAAAATGTATTTACTGACGTTACGCGTCCATTTTTGGGTCGCAGATATCCATAAAAATGTATACCAAATTTCAACTTAATCGGTCAAGTAGATTCAGAGCAAATCGGCTGTGACAAAGGGACAGACAGACACTCGAGTGATCCTATAAGGGCTCCGTTTTTTCAATCGGAGGTATGGGACCCTAAAAATACGTAAATTTTACAGTGTACCTCATCTATACCTGCTATTTAGCTACTCATTAACACAAATCAAGGTTACAACAAACACGTGGTATTGGTTTTTAAGGATTCTTTAAAAATATTAAAAAAAAATCACTGACAAGTAAAATCATCATTCTTCACTGTTTCATGCCTTTATAGTTCAATAAAGGCATGAAACAGTGAATAAAAGAATATAATTCAATACGTTCTAAGAAATGGATTTATTATTACAGATACAAATATAATATAACGTACGTCTTTATTATTGTAAAATATGTTAATACTATATTTATTGAGATTTTTATTTTTACTTTAATAGATAATCATTATATCATATTTAGAAAAACTAGTTTTTCACAAGTTTGGGTTCGAACTCTCCTATCTTCGAGCTTCGTATTTATGCCTTTTTATTGAAAATTATTTTCATTTTGAGACAGCAATCTATACAAATAAATAAAATTGATGAGTCTGTTTGTAATGTCAAAATAACAGCTTCTTACTAAATGCATATGAAAGTAAATATGGTACATAAAAAAAAAATAGCTTTTTCTTTTCTAATCTGTCTGTCTGTTTGTTCAAGCTAATCTCCGAACCGGCTGTATCGATTTTGATAGAACTTTTACTGGCAGATGTTACAAGGAGTAAGTTAAAAAAAGCCAAACTGTTAATGGTCAAAAAAGCGAGGTGCTATGTCGTACGACGCTATCATGTGGTCGGCTTATTTTACGCGGGTGAAACCGCAGGGCACAGCTGATATTAAATATCCAGAACAGTTAACAGGTATTGGCTTTAAATTTAAACTTTGATGTACTAGGCAATAATAACGAACAAAATTATGTAACAATACTCGTATCTATTATTATATAATACAAATTAAAATGTTACTTAAATTACAAAAGATATCCAATACCACATTTCCATCGATACTGTATACGAATCAATGAGTATACCAGCAAAGTTCAAGCCCATTAAGAGGGTTAATGCGAGTGGAAGAATCCTAGCCTGCTCGCTGTCTCTATTTGATAGAGGTTCACCCGCTTTTAGTAGATTGGACGCTGCTATCCATCAATCTACGTTGAGACTTGACCACGTCCCTGTGATTAATTGATGGATGATATTAACGCGAGTGTATTATTTTATATGTTAGGTTTTCAAATAATTAATAACTTAAAATCCGTTCTGAAACTGTTTTTAGAAGTGAGTAAAGTTTTATGACGTTGTACGTTTTCATGAAATGTTTCAGTTATTCTTAATTAATATTTAGCGATTTATTAATAACTAACTGATGCCCGCGACTGCGTCCGAGTGGATATAGGTTTTATAAATATCCCGAGGGAACTATTTGATTTTCCGCGATAAAAAGTATCCTATTTCCGTCTCCAGGACGCTAGCAGACCTCTATGACCATCGTAAGATCGTAAGATTGGTTCAACGGTTGAGCCGTGAAAAGGTCACAAACAGACAGAGGGATAGAGAGAGTTACTTTCGCACTTATAATATTATATTTCGCATTTATAATATAATATTATATTTTATAGCATGGATTGTTTACACACTCCGTAGTTATTTTACAGTAAGTAACATTTTTGTTAATTCATACTTATTTAATGATTTCTTATATTTACGCGAACACTGCCTACGCATTTAAATGAAACTAGATTTTACGGATTTTATCGCGTTTATATTTATTATTTATATCCCGACGTTTCGAGTGCTTTACAGCAACCATGGTCACGGGAGGACTGAGGTGACAGATGTCCTGATGTCATAGTTAACCCGGAGTACCTTCAGCCTTTAATTATTATTTTTGGCCCGATCTACGCAGAAACTCGAAACGTCGGGATATAAATAGTAATTATAAACTCGATAAAATCCGTAAAATTTAGTTTCATACTTATTTATTTTAACTTTAATCAAATTGCTAATGTATATAAGTTTCACTTCCGTAACGTATACGTGTTTTTACAATATTATTGCCCGAGCCGTTTCCAATCGTTAATTCTAAAATATCTATAAGCGTATCCACTGTTATCGAATGTGATCCATAGTTATCGAAGTACGAACAAGCGACCTAAGGGAGGAATTGTAAACTTATGATCTGGAAAATTTCACCCGTTGTGAAATATTACGGCAAGTGCCAAAGTAATAAAATATTCTTGAATAGAGAAAATGTATTTTTTAAAATTTATAATATTGTAAACGTTATGTATTACTTATTTATATTTATGCAAAACACAATTTATACAGATCCATTTAATATGTTAAAGATATGGATAAATTCTTTTCAGATTCATCATTACCATTTCAGCCAATCTTAGTCCACTGTTGAACATAAGCCTCCCCATAAATTGCCATTAAACACGGTCCTGAGCCACGTGCATCCATCGTCGTCACCGGTACGAGATTACCACTCTAGAACCTTTCTTCCTCAACGGTTATATTCTCAAAAGCTATATGGCCGGCTCATTGCCACTTCAGCTTACTAATCTTTACGGCTATGTCGGTTACTTTAGTCCGGCTGCGGGTCAATGTGGCATCTTAAAGCGTTCATAAAATTGTTCAAATATTTTCTTATATTGGTTTACATTGTTGCAATTTCTGTTTCTTCTTTATTTTCTCATTTCCGTCTCCAGCCGAAACTTCTGACTAGGTACATTCATACGTATATACGATTACGCCTTCTTCCCATATAAGGGGTAGGCAGAGGCCACTCACGTAGAACGTGGGACGCTATTTTAGTACGTTCTGACTAGGTGCTACATTCTGACTAGGTTTATAGCTTTAATTTTCATAGGTATATATAATCATAGGCCTCCCCCATAGATTGCCACAAAACACGGTCCTCAGCCACCTGCATCCATTGACTTCCCGCAAAACCGCGAGTTCGTCAGCGGGGGTCGCCCTACACTGCGTTGCCGGTCCAGTAGTACTCCAGAAGGTCCGCAAGTAAAAAATGAAAGCTCAGGTAAAAAATGGTAGCTCAGGACTGTGTATTGTAGTAATCGATGGCGAAGTCTATGTTCAGCAGATATCCTGTGCAGATGATTATCTCTGGCTGTTAACATTAACCTCGATCAAAATCAGTCATGAGAACGTAGTCAAAAAAGAGATACGACCTAACGGAACAATTGTATTTTTTTAATAACAATTTGCTAAGTATCGCAATCAATTTTATATAACATTTTTTTGCAGTCTTTAGCAAATGTACCCTGAGTGAATAACATTGGAAGCTAATGTTTAGTCTCGACTTTCGTAAACGACCCAATCGGAGATAACCAACGATCTAAAACGCATATACTATGCGAACTAATCTCAACTTTACGCGGGTAACGCTTGAAGAACGCACACCGAGGCAATTTCGATTTGATTTATCATTGTTCTTAACCGATAAATCAGACCACAATAGGGCTCCCGGGCGCAAGCGTTGTACGGAACTTCTATTAATTCTCCTTAGAACAATTCCGAAGTTGCCTCACAATGGGATTATAGACAATACGCCTCTAACGTGAGATGTTATCGAGCCATGCGATCCGTTTTAACGCAAATCGATAATGTGTCGTGTATCGAAACACATTGGAACAGTATTCAATAACCACTGGGCTCCAAACACCCACAGCTTAGTAATAGTTATACGATTAAATCATTTCATTAATGGACAGCCGATTTCATGGATGATTAGCCGTGTGGTAGCGGCCTAAGAGAATCTACCACCCCATCTTATCCCGTGGGTGTCGTAAAAGTCGACAGAGGGAAAATGAAAACCAGGAGATGGGCAGCAGCATCTTGCTGGAATATCTGAATAAATAAACTGCGGTTGCCAACCCGTCTGCCAAGCGTGGCAACTATGGCAAAATCCCCCCAAAACGAGAGCTACAAACTTTTGTGGAAATCTATGGGGGAGGCCTATGTTCAGCAATGGACTATTGATAGGCTGAAACGACGACGACGACGACGATTAATGGACAAAATTACGGAATGATTCTGAAACACGTTACCGTTTATTCATATTCTATGTGACTCTACACAGTGCCAATCACCCTGAGACACCAGTTCTTAAGTCTCATATTCCCAATAATTACACTAGCGCACAGTGCCCTTTAAACCGAAACACAGTAATGTTTGCACACTACCGTTTCACGGCAGAATAACTGGCCATGGGGTGATACCTAGCTTTATATGAATGTTAGTAATATTGGTTCGTTTGTTTATATCTATGATTGAAGTCCAGCTTTTTTAAGGGGGCAACGTAATAGTTATGCCGAGCACCTACTGATTAAAATGGTAAATCTTACGGTATCTTCACTTTTCATGGCCGTTTGTCGGATTCGGGATTTTTTTAGTCCTTTGCCGTAGGCGTCAGCGTTAATAAACTTGCGGGACACTACTCGATTTGGGCGTAAGAGATTTACCTCTTCTTCATCCAGGTCGCGGGAGAACACCACACGTGCCACTTTGGAGTATATGCGCCAGTATTATCTCCGTGCCCAACAAACCAAAACGAGGGAGAAAGAGCAGGCACTCTCCCTCTGTGCCTTAACTAACACCCCCCCCCCCATCCCTCCTATTTGGTGAGGTGACAATAAGCTCAGCAGAAGCACATAGAATCTTCGCGCACCTCCTCGAGCCAAATAATGGGGAACTTAGGTGTTCATCACCTGGAACAATTTTTTTTAATAGTCGAAAAGCGTCCTTTTTCCTGGCAGGTCAGCAAGGAGGGAGAACCAGGAATTCGTTCCCGGCTATCCTACCCGCAACCTGAAAGTCTTCTCTAGTCCGCTTTGCCATCGGCCGTCACGCAATTGTTAAGTACCTAAATGTTCTACAAAGTGCACCAGATGTACCTGCTGCTCTTTCCTTCACATGTATCAAAGGGCACCAGCAGCAGCCAAAGAACCGGCGAAATTACTCGATCTTAAGTAACTTATCAGGTCTTATAAACCTATCTATAAATACGACTTTTGGCTTCGTTGTTTTTAAATATAATGCAAACTCTTCAGATAAGGTCTAAGATAATCAGCACTTTGACCTTAGAATTTTTTTTTACTTTTGCCTTTTAAAGCCCCATGTGTGGCCTAAATATTGGTGTAACGAAACCGACGCTTGTAAAGAACTAAAAAAGCTTCATATGAGAAGGTTTTTAAGGATGGACTTGTGGTCAGAGCATCAAAAATAATTAAGTAGTGGTTCGGTGATATACCCCCGCTCTTAGTTTACTTTATGTTCATTATTGCTTTGCGGTATCTAAAAGATTACTATTCCATTTAATAACCTCCGGGCTGTATCGAATACTATTGTCAGAGCAAATTTACAATTGTGTTAGGCAGCTTTCTGTTATTCAGTTTGCCATAGCTTTGTATCTAGTTACGATAAAACAGCAAGCATGAGCTGTCGCTTTCCCATGTGTGTAATACATAACTATTTCCTGGAACTTAAAAATTGCTATAGCGGTTGAGCAGTGGCCTTTGAAACCTATTCGAAATCCTGCGGTACTTATACGAACAACAATTGGTAATATATGCAGTAGATATAGTGCTTTTTTAATGAAAATAGTGACACACTCTGGAAATGAGACGTGACGGTAGACGGGTTGCAAACCACGTCGCCGACATTTATAGGTAAGAGTTAAAATTCTATCTTCCCATTGCGTTCGCCATGAGGTAGCGGCGTAAGAGAATCTACCACCACATCTCATCCCGTGGGTGTCGTAAAAGGCGACAGCAGTAGCTTGGCAGGCTGGAGCGCTTACCCGGTACTCTACCGTATTTGCCGGGCGGGGTCGTGTATTCTCTGGTCACAAGGAGATATTATAATTCCACAAGGTTTTGGTGTATACTATTCGTTTTTGTCAACCCGTGTACGATGTAAAACTTACTTGTGATAAGATCGAAGGTATGCCAGGTTGCAGTGTCGGAGACACGGTAAGAATTGTAAAACAATCAGACCCGAAAATCTACAATTTGTGATTTGTACCCACGGCGTAGAAGTCTCTGTTCCATAGATAATATGTTCAATAGCGATACTATCGGCAGGCCATTCTTCTTACAATATTCCAAACGCTCTACGTTTACTTAATCTTGGTCAGGTATGTACTGAAAATTTTACGTTCACTTTGTGAACAAATGAATTATTTAAATTAGCATGAATATGAGAACCACGGACTGATATCAGAATCATAAAGAAAAAAATAAAGCAAAATTGAAAACTAACAGTTTTGTCTAATAGCAGAAATGCGTAGGGAGAACTGGTTGTAAAAATTAGTCTAATAAAGAATACGAATGAATAATTATCTCATAAGTCATGAAAAGGTAAAATAATTGTCGTCAAATCCCCTCCACGGTGATTTTATCCCCACACGCGCATCATTGATTTCGTACACCGAACACGTCTCATAGTTCTTTCTGTACGGGATTGCTAACAATAATCATATAACCCAATTGGATTTGAACCTTTCTGTGAAGACATAAGTACCATTTTTGAATGACAAGCGCAACCACCGTGATTCTAGTGGAAAATCTGAAAATCTTTCTGAGGTTGTGCACTTTGTATGGGCCACGGACGGCATGTAGCCGAAGCGGGCACGGTACGGAGCGGCTTTTTACATCAATTTTCGTATTACCGATGGATTAAATCCGGGGGTTATCCCCGCAGGAAAGTTTTCGATTGGATTGGGAGCTCGGTGGCGGTTGTCGTGAATCAATGTTATAAAATTTGTATTCAGGTGGCACCGCTACTTTACTTTCTCCTTGGACAACGCTCCCGCTATCGATTTAAAAGTGAATATTGTATATATTATATGTTTTGTTTGAACATTTCTTATACGTCAATTAAAGTATTTGTATTTATAAATATGAGTGATCAACTACCATTATTACAGTAGCCAGAATTATGTAGGCTTATCTACATAATTGTGACTAATGTAATCAAAAGACACCTTAATCTATTTCAAGGAAACGTAAAGATGTAAGCCTGATCGAAACCAAGCATAGAGCAAAAAAATTTGTTTGTGATTGTCTCCGCATCTCTGACACTGCAACACAGCTTTCCTTCGATCTCATCACATAAACGTTACCTCAGGCACCATATCTATCAAGAAGAATGAGTGCCTCTGTATTTGAGTGTACACTTGTGGCACTATAACATCTTCTGCGTTGTTAATATCTTCCGTGAGTATTCCTACAATTTTTTCTCCGTCGTTTGAAATCAGCCAGAAAGATATAAAGAGCTAATTCTAGGGATATACTCTACCTATAGGGAATAACTCTACTAGTCTGAGGTCTTCGGTTCTAGTTACTCAGCATATAAACACATAGACATTATGCTGCTAGTTCACACGGATTTTTTTTAAATTGGATAAAGTGACGACAATGTCAAAATGTTCTCCTGATGTATGTAGAGTAAAATTTAAAAACTTTTTTAAAATTAGTAACAATATTATAATAAATTAAAGAACTCCACCCGGTTTATTCTGTGATAGTATTGAATAAGTTGTTGTTATATATATATAATATATATATATATATATATAACTATATATATATATATATATATATATATATACACTTTGTCGTTTTTATCTTTACATGTAATAAAAAAACGACTACACGCTTACGTAATAAGGGATATAATAGATATAATATAATAATATATAAGGGATATAATATAATAGATGTGTGAAACTTGTTGAATTTTTATCTCAGTAGTTCAATGTCAAGTTTAAGTCCGCAATATTTTAACTATGGCCACATTCTGTGTCAACTGACTGCACATGTTTACACAGATGATTAATACCAGGGGACGGTGACGTAACGCCGGATTAGTAATTCACTTTAACGTTATGTGTTTTAAATTTTGAGGGAATTATTTTTTTTACGTTTCCGTGACTAACTTCTACACACACTTCCTTTAATTTAATTGTTTTAATCTGTTAATTTATACCTTTTTATATATTTCTAAACTAATAATCATCATTATCTGCTTATTAATAGTCAAATTCTGGACCCGTTCCCAAGAAGGGGGGGATATGCCGTAATGGCCATGTTTGGCAAGTGGATTGGTGATCACAGTATCAGTCACCGGTCTGTCATTTTTAGAAATTGTAATTCCGTAATTTTTTTAAACATGAAATTTTTCTTAAGCCGCCACCGTATTGCATACTTTTAAGCCAATTGGGAAAAAAAATCTTCACACAACACCAAATACTGCGCAGGAGATATTATAGTGCCAAAAGTGACGCGCAAATACAGGGGGCACTCACTCGTTCCAACATACCCGTGCCCGATGTAACACTCATGCGATAAGATCAGATCGAATCAGAGACACAAAGACAATCACAACACAATCAAACCCGAAACCCAACAATTTGTGTTTTTGCAAAAATGTTGGCTCGGGCTGAGATTCGAATCCAGGACCCGTGGCCTGTGGTAGTCAGGTACTCTAAACAGTAAGCCAGGCGGGCGTCAATAATAGTTCGTAATAAAAATGATAATCACTATGTTGGCTAAAATTTAGTATCGCTTAATAGATTAATATTCTAAAATCAGATACATACACATATACAGTCCCGCCTCTTCCTCATTGGGGTAGGCAGAACTCTGTTTCTCACTTTGTCGATCAAAGTTACTCCAGCTATACTTCTCAAGCTTCTCATTTCCACAGCATTAATCTTACTTTCATGCTTCTTCTGCCAGGCCCTGCATTCACTACCATACCATAGAATTAGATATATAAAATATAGTTGAATTATCCGACAACCCGTCTGCCAAGCGTGGCAACTATGGCAAAATTCCCCCCAAAATGAGAGCTACAAACTTTTGTGGCAATCAATGGGGGAGGCCTTTGTGCAGCATTGGACTAGTCATAGGCTGAAATGATCATGATGATGAATTATCCGACAGGCAAAAATAAATATTCCGAATCTGTCATTTTCTCTTTTTAAAATGTGAAAATGCAAGCTATCGAATTCGATAGTTGTATTTTTTTAAATAAAGGCCATTGGTGTCCGGCAGAGCAGATTAGCATCTACTTCTTATAATATAATACCTTACTTGCCTCTTACGACACTTATGAGGAGTAAGAATGTTTAAACTCTTACCAAAATGGCGGCGACCTGGTTCGCCACCATTTTGGTGGAAACGAGATGTGACGACATCTCGTTTCCCGCGAGGGCGAAAAGTGTGCTACGTGAGTGGCATCTGCGTGTGGCGTCTGTACTGCTCGTAAAATGTGTGTACAAATTAGTACATAGAATGTTGATTGTATTTTTGTTAAACGGATACAGCTTTCTCTCTAACCAATAGTTAGTACAGATTCATTCAGCAAATTGCTGAAGTTACTAAGCGTGTTATGGTAATGACAAACAATAACACCTCGCCGTTATCTCATGCGTGAGTGAAAAATGAAATCACTTCATCGTCATGACATTATATTGACATGAGACAGTAGATAAATATTTTACTACAAACATTCACAGACATTAGGTTACAGTAGACAAGAATTTGTTTATTTTATTCGATCACTACACATTAGATTAGTATTAATACTCGTATATGAAATATGAAAGTCGATGATATGGATACTGGTTACAGAAATATCACAACAAGATTATCAAATTATTGATGTGATTCCAAAAATGATTGAATTCTTGAAGTGACTTAGCGTAGTAGATGCTAGAAAAGGCAACAAATCAACATAAGACTTAAAATATCGGCTTTTATTTATCAGAGTTTTTCATTTCCAACAATACAACTATCTCATTTTATTCAGATGAGCCAGCATCTCCACTTATATTTCTTAATCAGGCAGCCAAAAGTATTAAAGTATGTATATCCAAAATTCCGCGAAAAACGCACTGTGGTGGAATGCCAACCATCCAGGTGGTAACGATGGAATTTTAAGTTGTGCCGTACGGTGCGATGGTAAAATTTAGCGGTTGGAATTAATACCAACAATTCCGAATGGAAATCTCCTTCCGGGGACAATTACAACACAACCAGACCGAAAAACCATCAAGTTATATTTTTGCACAGATGTTGACTACGACTTGGTAGAATCCAGGATGCACTGCAGCAGACAGGTACAGTATTTATTGGTCAAGAAATAATGATAAGAACATTATATAAATAAATTGAACCAGTAACTTGTCTGATGAATTAAAACTGGCTTAATGTTTAATGCTTTTTTTTTACTGGTACCACCCCAGGGCCAGTTATTCTGCCGTGAAGTAGTAGTGTGCAAATATTGGCACTGAAAGCTAGTATAATCACTCGGCTTATAAGACTTAAGAAGTGATGTCTCAAGGTGACGGGCGCAATGTGGTTTCCCATAGAAATGTTCTGGGTGACATAGCATGTATTATGCGCAGACGGTGCACTGACCATCAGGTGAACGTTTAGCACGTTTAATCTTAACTACCTTACTATATAAATTACGGTAAAAAAACCCTGACCTAAGCCTTGTGATTTTTATACTGTAAAGATAAGAGATTGAAGGTTCTAAAATATTGTAAACAACAATGATATCGTGCTAATAATATTATTGTCCGCATTAAGTGAAGACAATCGTACATTCTTTGAAAATAAAATGTTCTTACAATCATAATGGACTCGTTACTACTGTTTTCAATGAAAGTGAAACAAGACAGATAAGTTAATGATGTTGTTAATTCACGATACGAATGAAAATTGAGGCCAGGGTCACATAGTGACAAAATAAGTAAAACAGCCTGTTAAAGTGACTCACTTCTGAACTGAAACCTGTCCCACTCTCATCTTCGTCGTTTCAGCCTACCATAGTCAACTGTTGAACATAGGCCTCCCCCATAGATTGCCACAAAACACGGTCCTGAGCCACTTGCATCCATCGACTTTCTGCAAAACCGTGTAGATCGTCGCTTCATCTAGTCGGGGGTCGGCCTACACTTGCGTTTGCCGGTACGAGGTTGCCACTCGAGAACCTTTCTTTCCCAACGATTATCGGTTCTCCGAGCTATATGGCCGGCCTATTGCCACTTCAGCTTGCTAATCCTTAGGCCTATGTCGATTACTCTAGTTCTGTTGCGGATAACATCGTTACGGATTTTATCTCGCAGAGAAACTCCGAGCATAGCCCTTTCCATAGCTCGCTGAGCGATTCTGAGCTTCCTCATGCGGCCTGCAGTGAAGGACCACTCTCATCTAAAGACGATTTTATTGGAGCTAGGAAAAGTCCGCCACGCTGCTCCAATGCGAACTGCTGACGTCACATGTCTGCGATATTTTTTTATTACACAAATATACGGGTAACTTCTACTATCACAGTCCGCAAAGTTTCCCTCCACCGCCGAGCACGTCGTAAATCACCATATAAATTATTAATTGTGGTAGTATCCCTGCATGAATCCGTCTAGGTAGGTACCACCCCGTTTTGCCGTGTGGTAGCGGCTTAAGAGAATCTTCCACCCCAATTCATCCCGTGGGTGTCGTAAATATCGACAGAGGGAAAATGAAAACCAGGAGATGGGCAGCAGCATCCTGCTGGAACATCTGAATAAATAAACTGCGGTTGCCAACCCGTCTGCCAAGCGTGGCAACTACGGCAAAATCCCTCCCAAACGAGAGCTACAAACTTTTGTGGCAAGCTATGGGGGAGGTCTATGTTCAGCAGTGGACTATTGATAGGCTGAAACGACGAGGTACCACCCCAGGGATAGTTATTCTGCCGTGAAGCAGTAGTGTGTAAACATTACTGTGTTATTTGAAGGGTACTGACAACTAGCGTGATCACTGGGCATATGAGACTTAAAAACTGATGTCTCAAGGTGATGGGCGCATTGTGGTGTCACCCAGAAAATTACTGTGTTTGTTATGGGCGGACGTTGCACTTAACATCAGGTGAACGTTTTGCTCGTTTCGTCACCTTATCCAATAAAAAAAAACATTTTAGAATTAACTGTAAAATACCGGACATCGAATTCAGATCACCCGTGTATTGTAAAATTTTAAGGCATGCGCCTCTGAGCTACGATGAATCCCGGTTTCCGATTTATGACAGCTGCTGAACAATTCATGATCTTCATTCTTCAAAAAAAAAACGATGCCTCTGCCCAACACTAAGAATTTCACATTCACAGCACAACCAGTTTTAATAATTTGTGGTTTTACACAAATTTAAATCTCTGGCTGGTATTTGAACGTAGAACCTGCAACTGCAGAAGTAGTGAAGAAGGTAATTATCACCACAGGGCCAGTTATTCTGCCGTGAAGTAGTAGAGTGCAAACATTACTGTATTTCAGTGGAAAGGGCACTGTCAGCTAGTAGAGGGTATATGAGACTTAAGAACTGATTGTCTAAGGGTGATGGGCACAGTGTGGTGTCACACAGAAATTTTCTGGGTTATTTAGCATTTGTAATGAGCAGACGTTGCACTTACCATCAGGTGAACGTTTTGCTCGTTTCATCACTTTATCCAATAAAAAAAAATTATGAGTGTTGTTAATATTAGCTCCTGATATATGAAATTGGTGTTTTGTCGTACTGGCCACTTTTATCTGAAATATATCCTCTTTGGTTAAGAATTCCAAATTCAAATTTATAAATCCATTTAGCTGGTATATTTGAGTTTCGAAAACAGTCATTCAATTGTTTTTTTTTTCTCATTTGTCTTTTCTTTAGCGTCGCTCATCTCGCACAATGAAAAACTTGAAATAACGCTTTATTTACGAGTACGAGTTCGACCGTAAACAAGAACAAGCCCCGTGGACAGCCGAAGACCAAAGTGGATAATGAAGAATGAAAGGCTGTTGTGGAAGCGGATCCATCACAAACCATTTCACAGTTAGCTGCAGGTTTCGCTGTGAGTAACCCACCGAACAAACCAGCAACAAACTCGTAGACTGATGCGTTACATTGCTCAACCGGCACAATAATGAAGGGATTGTAAATTGGGTCATGTGTCACCTGTGATGAAAAGTGGATCCTGTACGATAATCGGAAGCGCTCGTCGCAAGGGCTGAACCTTGGAGAACCAGCCTATTCCTACCCCAAGCGTTTTCTCCGATGTGCCAGTCCAAATCGCCTTCAGAGACTTTATTGATTCTCGACCCCATGGTTTTTTTAGTGAAAGGATCAATGAACTACCTATGAGATGACAAAAGTGCATAGATAACAATTGTACATACTTTAATTAATTAAATATATTTAAAAAAAAAACGACTTTATATTCCTCCCATACAAGACATCAATTTCATATGTAAGGACCTAATAAATATAAACTATCTTTCTGTAATAAAAGTTGTATTATAGGCATGTTAGCTCGATTATAACTGTACAAATAATGAAATTAAAAGATTATAAGGGAATTTCTTAGTAATGTAACTTAGCGATACTCGGTGACGGTCAGTGGGCACAGCGATGGTAATTATCCCCTGTTTTTATATTTACTTCACCAGCGGTCATTTCCATAACCAAGCAGTGCTGTACGCGGCGTAGCGTGGCTAGTGCCCATGTCAATAGGGATGCACGGTGTCGATGTGTGTATAGTCACTAAATAAATTTAAAATACTTTATATACTACAAATAACGAATTCCATTTAAAACTTATTATAATCTATTTACGGCTGCATACTTGTTAAGCAAATATTTTTTTACATTATATACTATTCGCTTATGTATACCAAAGGGCAGAAAAATATTACAACTTTACACTATTTCGAGGTTTCATAAATGGTTTTTTAGATTAGTAATTATTAACGTTTTTTAATATCATGTTATAGACACAAAATAATGAAAATTGCCGTGTGGCTGAAGAGAATCTACCACCCCATCGCATCCTTTGGGTGTCGTAAAAGTCGACAGAGGCAAAATGGAAACCAGGAGATGGACAGCAGAATCTTCCTGGAACATCTGAATAAATAAACCGCGGTTGCCAACCCGCCTGCCAAGCGTGGCAACTATGGCAAAAAAGGGAGGCCTAATTTCAGCAGAGTATTAGTGATAGGCTGAAATGAATGAATGAAAACTAAACATCAGTGTGCATACCTGTACTACGTTGACACATGCGTGAAATGGAAATATTGAAGAAAATACAACTGGATATGGAAATATTAAATGACTAAGTTAACTATTATCAAAACATATTACATCTATTTAAACATATCGACAAAACAATCGCTTGCCAGTCACTATTTCGCGTACCTTCCGTGTCGTTCAGTACAACGTGAAGAGCGCATGCGCGCGACCGTCTCTAGTTATTAACGGATTCGTGATAATTCGAAAAACTTAATTTATATGGCAGTGGTGACACGTCGTTGTGGTGCCAGCCAATTTGTGAGAGAAGACTGCGGTCCTGCGAGGCCTCTCCGAAATGGCAGGGTAATACCGCTTGTAGTTTGAGGCGTTAATTATATTTACAGTGACCTTGTTATGAGCTACATATATTGTGGAGACTTAGTACTAAGTCACCTTTACGTGCTGTAATCGTTTATCTATATTACTTTGAAATTCTGTGTTAGTATGGTGCAGAATAATTCAAACTTAAACAAAAAATGGTTTTGGAAAGTGTTTTAACGTATTCTGTTTATCATGCTTTTTACACGCAGCATTGTTTAATTAATGTCATTAAACACAACTCGTCCTACTAACGTATCTCAGTTTAAGCGATTGTTATTTGAATTGTCAGTTTTTAAGTCTACATGACTTTTTTGTTATATTCTAATTATTGATATTTTATATATTTAAATAAATATCTCATGAGCAAGTGAAATCTAAGAATTTTTAGCATTTCCGGCGATACTTACAGAGAGGTCAGCCCCAATGATTAATAAAAATAGCTTAAATACATTCGACGATAAAAACAACATAAAACTTCTCTTTTCTTCTTAATGCCTGGAAACCCATATACCAAATGAATATGTTACAAAATATTTACATACACACTTTCCTCGAGCATTCATAAAATGTGACATAAAATCGCAACTTCCATCTTAGTTTGTATTCAAATAATCTAAAAACGAAATGGAAGTGACCTTAGGCCTTATAAATAGAAGGTCATAAAGTAAACTGAGTGCATGGCGTTTATTACTGTAAGTCCATAAAAAAGTTACAAAAATAAATTGCTCCGTATACAATAAGTGAGGTTTACCTGTGGTGTAAACTTATTGACGTGCTGAATAAAAACGTGCCCGAGAATCTAAAACCTTCCACTTTGCAGCGACAAATGCATCTCGTTCACCAAACTGACAATATATCAATTACAAATTATTCAACCAGCTTAAACTTTGAAATGGGGTGTAGAACAAAACATACTGCTTTAACCATGGTAGTAAATATGACAAAGTGTAGTGTAGTAATCCAATGATGTACAGTCTGTTAACAGTTTATGCTAATTACTGGTGGTAGGTCTATGCAGGAATCCGTCTAGCTAGGTCCACCATCACAGGGTCAGTTATTCTGCCATGAAACAGTAGTGTGCAGACATTGGTGTGTTTCGGTCTGAAGGGCACTGAGAGCTAGTGTAATCACTGGGCATATGAGATTTAAGCAATAATGTCTCAGGAGGACGGGCGCAGCGGTTTGCCCCACAGGAATAATCTCAGTGACACAGCATTGCTATGGACGGACGTTGCAGTTGCCATCAGGTGAACGTTTTGATCGTCTCGTCTCTTTCTCTTATAAAAAATACCGATTGAACCACGGCGTAAGAAAATTTGCCTCCCAGTCTCCCTTACAGAATAACCATATCGAAAAGAATAAGAATGTATTTTCTATACACAGCATGTAAGGTGCAATACGTATAGTATTGCAATCGCTAATTCGCATGTGAAGTGTCGTGATTATTGGGAAGCCCCCCTCTTCTTTGTATGGGCCTACGTCTATTAGGGTCCTATTAACGGGCTTTTGAAAAAATGTAGATACGTAGTATACTTACGAAGATATCTAGTAAATTTGAGCCCAAGAACTTGATGTAAACGCGTTAGAAGATAGTTCACTATATATAGACCGGATGATCTAAGTGGCGGCAAAAGAGTGGATGCAAATGTTTTAATTGCTTTTTTGTGTAATGATTTCTTATATTTACGCGAACACTACATTTAATTTAATTTAAATGAAACTAAGTTTACGGATTTTATCGCGTTTAATTTTTTACTTTTTTACTATTTATAACCCGACGTTTCGAGTGCTTTACAGCACCCATGGTCACGGGAGGACTGAGGTGACAGATGTCCTGATGTCATAGTTAACCTGGGGTACCTTCAGCTTTTAATTATTATTTTTGGGTCCGATCTACACAGAAAGAGCTAACTGTGTCTTGAAGTCTTGCAGTGCTTTTTTGTGCATTTAAAGCCCTAGACTTATCACTAGCATTGTAACCCAAGTTTCGTTAAGAGAGACATTCTTTTATGTGCTGAATAATTACTACGGAAAAATTAACTGTCTCTTTTTCATAATGATTTCTTACTTTTACGCGAATATTATACATTTAATTAAACTAATTACATAGATTTTCTCCGATTACCTTCAGCAGATTAACTATGACATCAAGACGTTTGACACATCAGTTCTCCCGCGACCATGGGTGCTGTAAAGCACTCGAAACGTCAGGTTGTATAAAGTTGAAAATTAAAAATCAAACGCGATGAACTCCTCAAAATTAATTTTACTAAAAGTGACTTTATCAATTTCTTGTTAATTACTTTCGACTCCAACACAATAATTTTACACTACAGTTTTTTACTTACACTATTTCTCCAGAAGTCAAAAACTTTGATGCTTACTTTGCTACACAAAAATACGATGCTTACTTTTAAATGATGAAAAATTTATTATAAAACCAGAATGAAATTCAGTAGGTATCTATGTAATTGTTTTTTGTCTACTAAAGTTGGTTGGCAAACGCTGATTTGCAAACGTAATATAAGATACCTTGCATCTTAAACAATTAGTTTAAAACGAGTATTTTAAGTCGGATTATTATGAGGTAGACTTCCGCCATCCATCGGAAGTCATTAGATATGCCTGGAATATGCAATTCAACTTTTGCGACATCGTCGGGATTATTAATGAACTATCAAACTGATTTGTTTTATACACATCATCGATATTTTTCTTTGATAAAAAGCACGATTGTCCATTTCAATCCAGTTCCAATCAGTATTTCTTAATAAAGTTTATAAATATAGATCACCATCAAACATTAACGATTTCATGGTTTGTTTCGTCACAGTATTGCTAGCTTCCTGCACTTCTTTAAAATTTTCCCTACCGTTTAATGTCTGTTATTGCAGTATTTTCTACTTCGCCTTTTTTGATCCTGGCAATCGGCTACCAAATTGAGCTATTTTTGCCAATGTCGAGTAATAATTTTATTATATAAAGGACTTCGTTTCGATCGACAGTAAAATGATAGTTGACTTTTACTGAAGATTTGTTGGACTGATGAATGATGATGAAGATGAAGATATGCAAGACTAATGGAGACAAAATGAAAAGTAAAATTTTGATTCTGAATTCTTTTTTCCAATCACTGTACACTGTCACAAGCACTTGCTGCACAGTAAACTATCAATACTAAACATCAAAACTCATAATATACACAGAAATTACAAAATTCAATAAAAATACTACCGCCACTTTCCGAGTTGGCTCCAATAGTCCCAGCGTCTTTTAATTCTAACAATATCCATCGACACCTGAATTAAAAAAAAATTGTTTGCTAGCATTCATGCATCTGTTCCTATTTCTATGCCAATTATATAAAAGGAAGTCCCAATAACAATTAATGTACAATATTATCTACAAGTTATGAAGCAAATGGACTATTTTTATTTATAAAAGTAATTTCTTTATTTATGTAAACGTTAGATAAAGTTAAAAAATAATCCTATTTGACTTCGAATTTATGTATTTGTTACACAATTTTTTTTTACTTAACCGAACCGACTGATTTTTGTTTACTTCGCTGTTTATATACCATTATTAAATATAAATTTTAAAAATAAAAATAATAGTTTATTGCTTTTAATATCACGATAATATAAAAAATAGCGGACAAGAAGGAACAGAAAAAGGGTGAGCCTGATCTGATTTTCAGCCCCGTCTCACTTTTACTTCTCTTCTACAATTCGTATTCAACATGTTGCGTATTTTCCGGAAATGTGTCGTCTTCTTTTTAATACATCAACTCACTAATGTAACATAAAGTAAAACCATTCGAAACTCATACGCTCAACGCCGGAACAGAAATGAAAAGTAAATTATGGATTGGCTAAGAGTGAAATGACAGTCGCACGCGATGTTGGTAGCTACCGATGTAGACAGTCGATTGACGATCCATTTACGATAAAAATAACATTAAGCAAATGTGAAAATAAGTACGGTTGTTAGATGATTACGGAAAAAGTTTTTAACCGTGTTAGTATGTAACTTTCGTTAAAACCAACTAGTTTGTATGTAATTCTTATTATTAGAACATCCATAGCATAATACTACATAGTAATTATCGTTTCTGTAGTACTAACTACACACACAAATAAAATATTTCGACACGCTTTTTACACACACACACACATATATCTAAATATATATATATATATATATGTATGTATATAGTCATTACCTTGAAAGAAAAGTGAAAATGAGAGTAGTGTAAACAATATTTGTTTTAAGCATTCCTAATCTTATCCCCAAGAAATTGTGGTACGTTATTCGGTTGTTATTAATCGTTTGTTACTGTTTCTTACACGTGGTTGTTCAGCGTTACTGTATTTACTTGTAGCCAATCTACACTGGCTACATGGAAATTGGTCGGCTGGATCGGGAAGTATTATGGTCTTACAGAATACCAACTTAAAACGGAGAACATATTACTAATAATATGGCATGGCTGGCTGGGATAACCAATAAACCACGCGGTCGTCACGACCCTAGTAGTTGATGGCATCCAATAATATTCGATAGCTGTTGCCGTGACTAAAGTCGACCAGAAGTAAATCAATGTTAATCCTCAGGGATGACGCTTCTTTATTCTTTATTCAGTTTCATGACCACATCTATTGAACTTAATGCTCGATGGTTACGGTAGCACTTACAAAAAAAACCGATGAAAAGAACTTACATACATGCATACATAAGATCACGACTGTATCCCATAAGGGGTAGTCAGAGACTCTGCAAAAACAGATGACTGCCACAATCCACGTTTCACCAAAACAATATAATGCACTTGGTGTGATAGGTGGTGAGCCCATCGCCACCATGCGCTGTTGGGTGCACAGTGCAGTTTAATTCCTTACTCGCCTTTTACGAGATCCATTGGATGAGATGGAGTTGTAATATCCTTTTAACGAGCCGCCACCACACTTAATGTACATAAATATAAATCATACAAAAATAACTAGCATATATTCTTTGTACTTGAGTAAATAGGTCCGCCGTTGTTGTTGGAGATTTATTAGGGTCATGATCTTTCTGTGTGTATGTCATTTAATGTCAATTATACGTAATTGATGCGTGTTAAAAGGTTGTTTGTAAGTACAGAGCCGTACTATACGATGGATAAAGGTTTGTTCGTGGCATTTTTATTACACAAGTCCCAAGCGACAATGCTTGATTTTATGGATCCACTTCAGCATTATTAAAGTGATTCGTGCCTGAAGAAAATTGTTTTACTATTTCATACGTGGAATAATATATTTTCGACGGTTAAGATGTTGAAAATATTATTCTTATTTTTGAATGTTTGCCGTTATAACTTAGTATTGGATAATCTGGACTTTTCAATATTAAACATAATAAAGATAAATGGTCGGCTTGTCCGAGGAAAGAACATACTCTCATAGAATTGTGAGAGATGTAAACTGGTCATAATATTCTAGTAAAGGGGAAAAAATCAAGACTTAAAGTTTTCATTTATACTTCTATGACTACATGCTGAGGGCCATGGTAGCTCACGGGTAAGATGCTTGTCTTAAATTTTAACAAAGAATTTTTTTTTATCCTGAGTTCTATCCCCGGTGCTGGTACCTCCAAAATTATTCAGCAATTTTGTAGTGCTTATTTACCACGTGTTCAACAGTGAAGGAAAACAGCGAGTGAAAAGTTGCATGTCTGAGGAATTAAACATATTTCGAGGACATGTGAATTCCGCCAACACGCACATTGGAGCAGCGTTGCGGACTCTGTCCGACTTCGAAAATGAGATAAAAAGGTATTAGTTTGCTTGTGCACGCTATTGTTTTCTTCAAGAACTAGTTAATATACACCATTTTATATTTTGCAAGCGGATTTTAGCAAATCAATTTTCTTTCCTTATTATAATGGATTTCCGCAAAGTAACGCTTGATTATATTAACTTTATTTACCTTAACTACATACTACATATAAGCATTTATTAGTCATAGTATCTACTTACCGTCAGTAGATACTATGACTAATAAATGCCGTCTGCGACTATGTGGCCTAGTGGTCAGACTATTTGACTTTATTTGACGTTTTATTAATAAGGGAAATATATTCCATGACGAAAATCAGTCAAGCCTGAATATGAACTTTTCTCGTTTGTGGATTTTAGTGATATATTAGAACAAAAAGGATATAAAAGATGTTTTGCCACTTCACTCACCTGTTACCTGTTTTCTGGTCTTTGCAGCTATTACTACTAGTACTATTTTTTTTGTTCAGACTGTTTCATACATAATTACTTTACGACTAAACAGTGCTTTTCAATACCACATATGTTTACAAAACATGAAGCGCTGCTTCCTCGAACTATTGACCACTTTATAAAATGTGCTTGAATCTTGAAACGACACACGAATCGATTGTTAAATCTTTTACTGGTGGTATTATTCCTATGCAGAAGTCTGCCTAGGTACCACCGCAGGGCCAGTTATCCTGCCGTGCAAAAGTAGTACAAATATTACTGTAATTCGGTCTGAAGGGCAAGGAGAGCTGATGTGGACATATGAGGACAACTGGACATATGAGACCTAAGAACTTATGTGTCAGGGTGACAGACGCGTTACGTGGAAATGTTCTGGGTGATACAAACTTTACTATGGACAGACGTGGCACTTACCATCGGATTAAAGTTTTGCCCGACTCGTCACTTTAACCTATAAAGACACAAAACATTATGTTGAAAGTATTTAAGTGGCAGCGTAAGCTCTTAGATGTAAAAGTTTGATATATCAGAAAAAAATGTTATAGCGTTCGAAGTATACAGGAATTCTACCTCAAAAACTGCCGGCTGCCAAATATCTACGATGATTTGTGGAACCCAGATCAAGTACTTTTCATGTTAACCACTATTCCAATTTTTATTGTTGACTACTAAATTAGTAACTTAAAAGGGGTTTACAAAAAAATTATAGTGTAATATTTAATTGAAACAAATACATTAATGACCCGAATTATAACTTTCTGATATTGGGGAAAGATTTTTTTTAAACTATTACAGAAGATTGTATTTTATATCTCTTTGTAAGTCACTCTCTGGGAAATGTTTGCATATATTGATGATCCGTAGATTTTCTAATTTATCATCATCATCATCATTTCAGCCTATAGCCATACATAGGCCTATAGATTGCCACAAAAGTTTATAGTTTCCATTATGGAGAGATTTTGCCATAGTTGGCAGACGGATTGTCAACCGCAGTTTATTTATTCAAAAGTTCCAGCAAGATGCTGCTGCTCTCCTGGTTTCTATTTTCCCTCTGTCGACTTTTACGACACTCATGGGATGAGGTGGGGTGATAGATTATTTTAAGCCGCCAACATATGGCTAAATTTTAGTTAAAAATTCAGAAAATTTCTTAAATTTAATTTATTTACTAAATTCAATAACAATATCATTTAATTATGTAGGAAATTACATTATGAATCAAGTTCCTTGTCTAGAAAGTCGAACTTCTTTGTTTTACTTTTAATTTTAAATGTGCCAATATTAAAATACCCAAAAATGTCTAGATACATGAACGCTTGATGTTGGGAGAGACGTAAGTAAGGCTAATAATGTTGATGATAATCAAATGACCGAAGCAGAAAAATAATCAAAGATTCTGATCTTTCATTTCTGTGATATTACCTAGCAATACAGATAAATATATTATTTACGTCATGAATGCAAACTTATTCTTTTAAATTGATTAACTCCTTTGTTATTTTGAATGATAAAATCTCTGACTAACTTGCACATTGTTATGGTTTTTCACGTTTGTAAAGCAATTATCTCGTTAAAATGGCTATTGTCTTTTCAAATATTCATGAGAACAATTTTTCAACGTACAGTAATTTAAATGTTGAACAAAATTAATATAAACGTCTTGTATCTCAAATGTAACACATAAATCAACTGTTTTAGGTAATAAAATCCCCTACACTTATAAAATAACAGCAGAATTCTGAACAGTATACAAGTACATAAAGACAATAATAATAACATCAACAAAAATTGGTGAGACGTAAGTGGGAATATATATATGTACATAGAGTCACGCCTCTTTCCCATCAGAGTAGGCAGAGACCACATCTTTCTGCCTGCAACGATCATGACACATCTCTCGCAAGCTTGTCGGGTGCGGGTACTTTTAACGTGGCCTTTTCTTGAAACAACTTTGATGTGATCGTGTTACGTTCGCCTCCGACGACTGTTACCGGTATATCTATTTAAACACGCCTCATAAATCTGGTTCTTCAATCTTCTTTCATCCATCCTCTCTACGTATACACACCATCCAAGCATCCGTTTTTCTATCTTTATCACTTCATCTTCTACCACACCGCAACGTTCTCTTATCTCGCTGTTCCTCATTTTGTCCATTAAAGTCACTCCAGCTATACTTCTCAAACTTTTTATTTCCACAGCGTCTCATTTTCAAGTTTCTTCTGCCTGACCCAACGTTCACTACATAAATGTCGCGTCTAGTACTCCTCTGTGTACAGCCAGTCGTGCCTTTTTAGATACATCCTGGCTACACGTAAAGTGATGAACGTCCCCGTTTACTTAATTTACTGCCAAAACTCTTCGCTGAATATCCCGTCCGTCGCACTTAACTCAAAATAAGTCTCTCCTAAATTTTAAACAAACTTACACAAACTATTTCACTTGTTCCACACTTTGTCCTTCAATCATAACTCTGCAATACTTCACAGTTTCAAATATTTCAAACAATTGCCTCTAAATAGGTTAAACGACTGCGGCGGAGCTACATATCCGTATCTAACACCTATTTAGATTTTAAGCCAGTCACAGAAGCCCCGTTTACCCTTAGGGGGAATATATCAGTGCTATGTCTAATTTTCAACTTCCACGTGCACGCTGTAAAATACTGGTTGTCAAGCGAGACTCTGGTAACAAACTGATAACGGAAAATCCTTTCGAATTTCCTGAGCCCAAACCCCACAGACTAGTGGTGAAGCATCACTCGTACGAATTATGCTCACCAACACACTCAGCATGGTATGTCAAATCTTCCATGAAATACATTACTATTTCCTATGAATCTCCCTAGGGGTATAATAAGTTACCTTTGAAGTACAGTTCCGGTTACTGCAGTAATACAGAGACTGTTTGATTCATAAGGCTCCAGTGTTCTAGCATACAATTTAATATACTGTAAAAAGTTAAATCAGTAACCCAAATGCAAACTTTTCAGTTGCTTCTTCACTATTCACATGCGAATTTACAACGCAAAATACTGTTATTTCGTTCAAGACGAAACGAAACGAATATAATCGGTTTTTATTCGTCGAAGTTAAACATTTTAGATGTGATTATATGATATGACTTTTCTTTTGATATTTTTAATCATGGATCTGCTTATTCAATGAAAATCAAGGGGGAAAATAGACATCATGACTTCTGTCACCTCAGTTCTTCCGGGACCGTGAGTGCTGTAAAGCGCTTGATTGATTATTGAGGATTATTTATTAACTTTTCTGTTTCAGATAGTAAAACAGACATATGATGCGGTCAAAACGCAAGTATGTACGGTGGCGATATCATTAACGCTGTTCAACTTGATTCGGCTCCCAAGGGAAGCCTACAAATATGGAGACCTTCAGTATCTTATCGTTTACTCATTCTGGCTCTTGGTGCTGGGCCTGCCAATAACATTGTTACAACTAACAATGGGACAACTAAGTCAACAGGACCCTGTTGGTGTTTGGAGAGCAGTTCCCATTATAAGAGGTTTGATTTTTAACTAGTTTTAGAATGTTGAAGTAATTAATTATTAGCCTCTAATTAACATACAATTGTTGAAGAATCTGATGATCAGACAAAAATTCGGGTTAATTTTTTTGCACAGTCGAAATTTCCGAGTTGAAATTATATTCAATTAAATTTCATTAATGGAACCGCCAAGATTTTATGCAGAATTGTATTTTTTTCTAACGAGCTACTTCAAGTTAAATCGTAATTAGTACAATGAACTCGTGCTATTTTCAGTAAGTGGCTCAATGTCTACTCTATATCCTCTCTTAAGATTGTGTAAAGTTGTAAATATTAAATATAGATCAAAATTATTTATAGTACATTTGACCATAATGAGATATCAGAAAGTTTAATTTAGGTAATGAATGTATGTCATTATAACTGCGATTCAATTAAATATTACATGAGTAATTTAGTAGTGGGCAAGAAAATCCGGCTAAAGCAGACTTTTGCATTATAAAATACCAAATTTTAACAAAGTGCTTGTATGTTTTAATAAATTTCTCATGTTTTCATTTTCTTCGGGTTAACATTCAACACAATTAGTATTTACATTTTCAGACGATTTTACATTCACGTTTAAGAGGGTCTTAGCATAATTCGCTACAATGTTTCACTGCGACTTGTCGGACTTCATATGTTTTTTTTTTAATGTACATATATTATTTGGTTATTCATTCTTCAGATATTCTTATAGTTAACAGTTTGTAGTAAGTCCAGATACAAGTCCAGAAACATTTCACTAAGATTTCGTTCTACGGGCTTCACGACAATATTCAAATCGTACAAGAAGTCATTCGCTCAACCACACCGCCAGAAAATCCTGTATTTGAAAAACGGCTAACGGTCCTCAATCCGCCAGTCGTTTGAAATCCGTGTATTTGAAAGACTGATCCCCGAAGCTTTGTCCACACTTCTTACTATATGTATACTGGAAAAATATACTCGTGCAATTGTTACAGATTCTTAGGGCTTATTTTACTTTAACAATAACGTACCTTGTGTAAGATATCGTCCGTTAAAAGGTTACTAAATTAGGTTTCGAGTATTGAATAGCATTTTTTTTAAATGCGTCTCACTAGAATTTTTCTGGTACTATGAGTGTCTTTAAAATATATAAATTTCACATGCAAAAAGAACACTATTCGAAGGTCATACAAATATTTGTGTGGCGAGGGAATCGGACTAACAATTTAATTCTATTATTATATTTATTTATTTCTTTATGGCTTTATTATTTTCAGGTATCGGCTACCTTAAATTACTGACTTCATATTTATGCTGCGTCTACGGCATGATCTATACTTCGCTTGCTTTAGCTTATATAATATGGATTTCAAAGGGTACATTCCCCTTAAAGGATTGCGTCAAGCTGCATATTACTCCGGTAAGAATTTCTTAGTATCGCTCCACTGTATACGCACGCTGCAGTGTACCACGTGCTTGTGGCAATTTTAACAAAATTAATAATAATATTTTTTTAAATACTTTCCATTGGCTTCCATTATTGTTACAATTTATATAATAAAGATGTTGCTGGGTGTTGGTTGATTCGACTGTACAAGGGTACGACCATATAACAGCGTAAATTAGCAGCATATTACTATTCAAAATATTGTTGAAATTAAATAACTACTAACTAAGAATTCCAACATGAAACTTAGGCGTTACGATAAAGGTACACTCTGATGCTCGTAGGATTCCATTGCAAATCGATCTAGGTAGGTACCACCGCACTGACAATTATTGCAACGTCGAGCAGTGATATGTAGCAACTGTTTCGATTTCAAAGGCACTGAAGATAGTCAAAATAGAAGGAAAGAAAGGGAATACGGTGCTTATGAATTAATGTCTCATTGCGAGGATCACTTCCATGCTAAACAGAAATTTTCAACGCTAAGTGACACCGCAACGATTGTGGGCAGGCGTGGTGCTCACCATAATGTACTTGACTTGCACGTCTCACCTCTTTCATCTTCACGAGTCATCGTCAGGCCATGGCAGTCTACTGCTGAACAGAAGCCCTTCCCAATAGGCGCCATTTAACCCGATCTTCGTCTTCTCGTCCCTTAATTTCATTAGTAGGACAGTAGCACTTATTTGATACTCTTTCATAAAATGGTTATTTTATTTACATTATAATACTGCGTGCCTCGTAACTCTGATGGAACAAAAGTAAAGTTTGACATTGATTATACTTAAACAATCTTTCGTAATATTACTTACATCATAATAGGAAGTCGTTACCTTATTTCAGTTTGTTGTTAGTTTCGCTAAATGAGAATCGCTTTGAATAATTCGGACATGTACATAATATTCAAAAATTTTGTTAGCCTTAATAACGCAACATATTAAATAATATTTCTGTTTTAAAAAATGTTCGAAATTCCATTGTTGTATAAGTCGCATAATAAAGGTCATTGTTGCTTTCACCGGATGCTTTATTATTTACTTAACGCCTGCGACGAATGATTAATAGCAGCATATAAACATTGACAACACTTTTATCCGTTTTAAAATAATTCAAGTGTTTTATTGTAATTTTTTTAATTAGTTACGATAAATGAGATTTTAAGTAAACTTCAAACACGTATAATTTTTTATAAATCGGTTTATCTAATGACATATTTCTTCGTTACTGTACAGGATATAGACTTCCATAATGTCTCAATTAAAATTTAATGTCTTATGTATAGTAATATTTTTTTCAGCCTACTTAAAAAAAATAAAAGATTCGAAATATTCCTTCAAAAATATTATTACAGTTTCATGTCTGATGTTGATTTATTTTAAAACTCTTAATCCAATTCGAAAACATGCGAATGATAAATGAACAATAAAAATAAACTACATTTTTAAATCATCGATTATTCCCAAAATATAATAAGACAAGACCAATAGTAGTTTAATGTAAAATTTATCTGCGACAAAATTAACTTATTGCAGATTTTAACTGATTACTGACACCATTAATTAATAAAAGTGCCATAAGACGAGTCCAGAAACCAATCGGCTTATTAAAATACCAATTTGTGAAGCGAGGACGATTGTATCTAATTCTTAATAGTTTATTAAATAATATGCGTGTTTGTTATCGGACTATCTTATTACAAGTGCATTGATTTAAAACATTAGGAAAATAAACTGAAAAAAAAATACGATGTAGCTGCGAAACCGGTCATCTTCATTATTAAATAATTTGCAAAACGCATACAAAGTTAGTTTTTATACTTAATAAATTATATTTTTGGAGCGAATACTTTTCTGAAGCATTCGTTCCGTTTCAATATACGCGTAAACAGTATTTCCATGATGTGTTGACAAATCTCTATACTTGTTCCGTATACAACGATACTTAACAAATTTAATCAACGGAGAAAATCGCAATGTATCATTATTATCATGGAAACTAAATAATGCTACAAGTTTTTACGTTTTTTTCAGTATGGATATGAAAATAAAATGAACGCATCAGAATGTTTTAAGTAAGTATTATTAAAGTTTTCTTTTCTTCACGCGAATACTTCACATTTAAATAAAACTAATTTTTACGGATTTTGATTGCGTTTAATTTAAACTATTTATAACCCGACGTTTCGGGCGCTTTACAGCAACCATGGTCACGTGGGGACTGAGGTGACAGATGTCACCTCATGTGATGATGATCTAATTTTATTAATAATAGAATCCCAAGCCGGTGGCAGTGCTCAACTATCTTCCATATTGAAATTAGGATACTCGTATTTTTTAATTTCAATAGATCCGCTGGTCAATCATGTTGATTAGCAAGCAAATTCTCCTGACTCGGGAGAGTCTCGCATTGAACTCTAATTAAGCAGTATATTTTCTATTCAGTGGCTGATGAATATGATCAGTATCTAATCCACGCTTGAAAATGAACTCATTCGTTCATATTCAATTCTATTGTCAAATTGGTTATTCGTTCAGTATAAAGGATGAGAATTGAGGCAGCAGCTAATAGCAACATCGCGACCCATGATCTCTAAGAGTATGCATGCATCAGCTCTTATGTGAGTCTTATGTTTTTCAACTATAATGAATAAACTATGTCTATTCATTATTACAAATATAGACCATAGCAATCACTGACTATCAGATTGATCACGTCGTGAACAACGTTACCATTTCGTTAGACTTTTTTGTAAAAGTCTAATTCTTCATTGTGTTAGGAGCGAAATGCTTGTAATAATCATCGCGAAAGTTGCTACTAGGACTTCTTTGATCCTGTGTCATATTTTTTTGCGTGTACGAAAGCAAACGAAACAATTTTTGCATAGAATTTGCGACAATCAGGTTGCGTTGTATTACCTATTTTAACAATTTCAGTTCAACATTTTTGGCGCCATTCACGGAACATCCACAATATCTCGGCGTAATGGCAATTTTAATATTCGTTTTATGGTTCTTTGTGCCCATTATGTAAGTATTAATTGGCTTGTACTTTGTCACAATGTAATTATTTGTACTAATTATGTTTTTGTTTTATAAGTAAAATAATAAAAATAAGAATGTTCTTCTTTTTTTATTAATAAATAATACATATTAGCTTGACATATAGAATTCATTCAAAACCTTAAAATAAAAAAGTCATATTTTAAGAGAATTTGTTATAGCGCCACCTATCGGAAGTGTCGAGTATTTTTAAGCAATTTTTTTATTTACTTTTACGACGTCAACGAGGCGAGACATGTGATTTGACGCAGCCCTCGTTAGGGATACCTCTAAGTCGCGAGACGGCTATGTCCAGTAATGGAATGTGCTTATGAACTGATGATGAGGATGACATTTGACTATGACATTTTAATCGTTACTAATTTAAGGATTCGGCACATATCCATGATATATATTTACCACTCCATCTCATCCAACGGATCTCGTAAAAGGCGAGTAATTAAACTCCATTGTGCACCCAACAGAGCATGGTGGCAATGGGCTCACCACCTATCACACCAAGTGCATTATATTGTTTTGGTGAAACGTGGATTGTGGCAATCATCTGTTTTTGCAGTGAGTGCCCAATCTCTGACTACCCCTTTTGGTATACAGTCGTGATCTTATGTATGTATGTTTATTTGATTTGCTAATTTCTCAACCGTTCCTTTACTGATTGTTTTTATCGTCTTTTCAGGTTATACAGACAGCGAAAATCGCTCACAATATCACTTCTCACGATGAGCCCTATAGTTTTGATTATTGCCATAACACTAGTTGCATTTCTGTCGAACAATACGATATTATATTCGATGTTGGAGTACTACGAAAACTGGATACTTTTGTCAGAGCCATACATTTGGCACAGTGCGTTGGTTCAAGCGTTGCTATCCACGCAAATTGTTAGCGGGTATTTAATAAGTGCAGGTGGAACGGTGTACTCGTTTTCAGACGTGCGATGGTAAGTTTTTATATCCTTTTATTTTTAAATAAATATGAAGGAAACAAAAAATGCTACACAGAGTCTTTCTGGCGAACACAACGTTACAAGTACTCACGCACGAATACACACGTACAAAAAAAACAAATAAACACTGATTATGTATAGGAATAATACTAAGAACAGAAAACTGTAGTCAGTGTTATTTTTATTTCTGTCGTTGAAACGCCATTATGTGTATGCGAAGGTAACAATGGTCCATTTAAATAATAAATACGGCAGAGATGTTCACAGACATGTAGCCTAACCCTGTATGAAGCTCAGATCTGGTTGGCTATAGAGTACTGAGTAGAGATATTGGCTCGAACTACCAATTATCAACTGGCAATTTTGGACGAGCCAAGAGGCTAAAAAGTTTATTTGCTAAGATCCGCACGCAACATTTAAAATTTATTAAGAGCACTATAACCCCCCCAATTGCGTGCACAAGCAAACTAATACCGCCACTAGGTACTCTCCTCCACTACAACATTATCACTACATACCACTGAAGTTGACGACACGAAGCATTATCAAGTGATAATGACTCTACGACAGACAACCGCCAAATGTCTGCACTACCTTTTTTTCCTTCATTATAATGGATTTCCGCAAAGTAACGCCTGATTCTGTTAACTATTACAAATCTGCCAAGCCTCGAACACATGCGTGAGGTGGCTAGTCTCTCGGTGTTCTTATATTATTATCTTATATTATATTATATTATATATATATATATATATTATTCTCCTTTCCCTTTCCATCATCAATACTCACAACAATAGCCACGGCGGGTTTCTATTCTTTTTCTGTGGATATACCTAGCATTTTGGACGAAGCGTTTTACTTCGTTGGACTGGAATAAGTTGTCTGTGACAGAGAAGAGTGACTTTTTCTAAGCTAGTGCAGGTATCGTCTAAAACTATACCATATCATAAGAAAGGATCGTAGTTAAGCACAAGCTCATTACTAGTAAACCATCCGCATTGAAAAAATTAAATGTCGGTTACGTTTGTCAGTCTTTTTATTATTATTATTATTGGTCTAGAATAGCTGCTTCTCGCGATGAATAAGCCCTACATCTCTTTTACAACTTACCACTAATAATAAATGTCGTTTCATTGCAGGGTATCGACGTTTGTCATAATCACGAACATACTATCGGGATGGTTTTGGGTATTCTTTTGGGAGCTGATAAGTGGAAATACCAAAAAAGACTTAAGTTTTGTATCAATACTGGTTCTAATTTATCAGTCTTCGGTATCGGAGAAACGAGCGAAAGAATGGCCGATTCTAGCCTTTGCTTTAGTTCTCCTGTCTGGCATAATTTCTGTGGTGAGTTTAATTAAGTTATATTTTTAATATTCTTACTGTACATTCGCCGTGTGGTAGCGGCTTAAGAGAATCTGCCACCCCATCTCATCACATGGGTGTCAGTAAAAGTCGACAGATGGGAAAATGAACACCAGGAGATGGGCAGCAGCATCATCCTGGAACATCTGAATAAATAAACTTCGGTTGCCAACCCGCCTGCCAAGCTTGGCAACTATGGCAAAATCCCCCGAAATTAAAGCTACAAAGTTTCGTTAACAATCTATCGGGAAGGCCTATGTTAAGAAGTGGAGATAGGGATATGCTGAAATGATGATGATGGTGATGATTATACATTACTTCAACAAAATTTTCATTTTAACAAAATTATAAGCTCTATCGCTTTTCTGGTGGATAAGATTCCTATGCAGGCGTCTAGGTAGGTACCACCGCAGAGTCAGTTATTCTGCCGTGAAGCTGTGATACGCAAACATTTCTGTGTAACAGTTTGAAAGTGCACTGATAGCTAGTGTAATAAACGCGATGTTGAAGCGCAGAGAGGTGTCACGTTCTAGATGAGACACTATTTCTTATGGACAGACATTACACTTGCCACCAAGTGAACGATTTGATCGTCTCGTCACTGAATTCGATGATAAAAAAATTATGACAGAATAATTTGCAAGTTAAATTTATAATAAACCAGCAATCCGCCCCGGCTTCGCACAAACGCCCAAAAATAATTGTTGTTACGAAAACATGTGATAGCGGAACTGTCAAAATGAACGTCACTTTTTTAAATTCTAATACAAAAATTATTTCCAAATTTCCGAATTTTCCGGTGGTTTTGCGAAAATTTTCTTTCATACAAACCTTGTTCTGACAATTACTCAAAAGTAAAAATCAGCCGAACCGACAAAACCATTTTTTTTTTAAAAAAATCTTTATTGCTTTCTCTACAATAAAAGGATACAAAGGGCGGACTTAATGCCTTTAGGCATTTTCTCCCAGTCAACCCATGGAGTGGTGAGATTTTGATTAGGTGTAGCAATAAAGGAAAACAGAGAAAGAATGAAAGAAAGAAAGAGCAAAAAAAAAGAAACCTAAATAACTCATATATAAGTATATTATAAATATAGTTACATATATAAATATACATAAAACACATAAACATATACGTATATACAGTATACATACATATTATACATATAAATAAACGAAAAATAAAATAAATATAAATAAATAAATGCCCACTTGTAACGGTGACCAAGTACTAACTATTTATGTTCTCATAAATAGTTAGTAGTTGGTCAGGCAGAATAACTGGCCCTGGGGTAGTACCTACCTAGACGGATTCCTGCATAGGAATCCTACCACCAGTTCATCATCGTTTAGCATTTAAAAGCAAATGATGTGGTCTTTTATCAACTAAATCGTTCATCAATCACTAGAAGTACTGAGATCAGTTTAAGAGCAGATAACTTTGCCAGATTTTATTAAATATATAGTAGAATAAAAAAGTCGTAAAAGTAATAATAAAGTAATAATAAAACGTAAACATAATGGTTTCTTATATTTACGCGAATACTACACATTTAAATAAAACCATTTACCATTTACGGATTTTATCGCGTTTAAATTAAACCTTTTATACAACCGGCTTGGGATCCTATCATTAATAAAATTAAATCAAAAACCAAGCTTCTTATCACGGCAAGGCCTCAAGACACAGTAAGCTCTTTCTGCGTAGATCGGACTAAAAATAATAATTAAAAGCTAAAGGTATCCCGGGTTAACTATGACATAAGGACATCTGTCACCTCAGTCCTCCCGTGATCAAGGGTTTTTTTTTATTGGATAAAGTGACGAAACGACCAAAACGTTCACCCGATGGTAAGTGCAACGTCTGGCCATAACAAACGTTGTATCACCTTGAACATTTTTGTGTGCACACCACACTGCGTCCGTCACCCTGAGACATTAGTTCTTAAGTCTCATATGCCCAGTGATTACGCTAGCTCTCAGTACCTTTCAAACCGAAACACAGAAATGTTTGCACACTACAGCTTTAAGGCAGAATAACTGGCCCTGGGATGGTACCTACCTAGAGGGAATTCTGCATAGGCTGTAAAGCGGCCGAAACGTCGGGTTATAAATAGTTAAAATTAAACTCGATGAAATCCATAAAAATTTTAGTTTTATTTAAATAAACGTGAACATTTATGACTAATAATCAAAGTAAAATATCACTGTGTAGTGTTGTTTTCTTCTTCTTTTCACATTATGATTCCCATATAAGTGAGAGTTTTGCCCCGTTTGGGATTCGAACAAATAGGAATAGGAATAGGTATACTGACCACAAGGCTTCGTGGTCGTTATTATGCATTATATACTTAAAATACATACATAGAGTCACTTCTTTTTCTTATTTAAGGGGTGGGCAGAGGCCACACACGTAGCCCTGTTTTCGACCTTGCGGGAAACGAGACGTGACGGGTGGCGAATCACGTCGCCGCCATTTTGGTACCAGACAAAAAATTCTTACTCCCCATTGCGTTCCCACGAGCAGTATATAATTTCGGTGATGTAATTGCTGTTAGCCTTTTTGGCTTTTACAGCTTCATCGGATACTGTCCACGAGCAGTATAGTGACGGCGTAGCATATTATCGTGTTATTCTACAAGAATAAAGGCTGACCGTACAATACCTTAGTCGCCTCTTACGACACGGTAAGAAATAGGTAGGTGCTAATCGGCTTTAAAATGCAACTATCAAATTCGATATTTAAAAATACTACTATCGAAATTCAATTATAGACCAAATTACAAACAATAAATTGTTACAGTCATTTATTTTCAAACTATTGCCTCACAAGACAGTTGCTTGATTTAAAATGTCAGCACACTGAGCAAAAAACAATTTCGCCGGTTAAGCGACCGTCTATTGCATTACCGAGTATTTTTCCAATTACATAAATTAAAAAAAAAATACCTAGAAATTTAAACCGCTTTGTCTTACTTTTGTTATTAGTATTTATAAGGTACCTACTAATATATACATACATACAGTCACGCTAGTTTCCCATTGAGATAGTCATCTTTCCACTGGCTACGATTCTGACACACATCTTTCACTTCTTCTTTTATGAGCCCTTATAATAAATATATAGGCTCGTCGGTAGAGGTTCTTTTGACGTGGCCATTCCTTAAAACGTCTTAGTTCTGATCGTGATACGTTCGTCACTAATTATACTACACTAGCTGAAGCTCGTGAATACGTCAGCATGGATTTAAGTTTTTTGAAAATCCCGTGTCCGTCTCCAGAATACAAGCTATCTTCTGTGCTAAATTTTGTCAATATCGCTTAAGCGTGGTGAACCGTGGAACGGTAACAATCCGACAGAGATATACGTACACAGACAGTTACTTTCGCGTTTATAATATTAGTAAGGATTTAGTTACTGTGTTAGTGTTGCAGGAGTTTAATTAATAATAAAATCAGTCTTCAACAACGAAAGACTGCTCTCCGTATTAATTTAAAAGCAATGTAACTTAATTTGCATATGCTCTATCAAAGACTACTAGCTGATGCCCGCGACTCCGTTCGCGTGGATATAATATTTTTAAATATCCTGTGAGAACTATTTTATTTTCCGGCTTAAAATGTATCCTATATCGGTCTCCAGAAAGCAAGCTATCTCTGAGTATGCAAGCTATACATCAAGATCGTTTTGGCGATTAAACAGCGTGAAAAGGTAACAAAAGACAGACGGACCTATAGAGTTACTTTCGCATTTATAATATTTTATTAGTATATTAGTATTGATGTGCCGTGGTAGCTCAGAGGTCGGATGCTTGTCTTAAATTTAATAGAACGCGATTGACCTGTGTTCAATACCCCGTGCCGGTACCTCTGCAAGTTCAATTTTAAGTCCTGGTTTACCACGTGTTCTGCGGTGATGGAAAACATCATGAATATCTTTTTTCATTAGTATCAAAAACTAATTTGTTTGTTTCAAACCATTATCAAGAATCAAGAGTTATTTGTGATTCTCAATTATGGGAAATTAGGGGCCGGGCGCTTGCCTTAAATTATATTATATTATAGTACGCGAGAGATCAGAGCGCGACTGCCAGTGCTGACACCTAAAGTAGTTCTTGCAATTGTAGTGTTGATTTACTACGCCCTCGGCATTGAAGGAAAACATCGTGAGGAAAATATATTTCAAAGAAGTGAAGTCCTCCAACCTTCACTGGAGCAGTGTGGTGGAATCTTTTCGGTTTCAAGCCCTTTTAAAAAATCAGAGCGCGTTTACAGTAGGTCAGTTCACAGACATTTTATTTCAATAATCTAGTTTCACGGATTTTATCACGTTTATCTTTAACTATTTATAACCCAACGTTTAGAGCGCTTTACAGCACCCATGGTCACAGGACTGAAATGTTTGACGTCCTGATATGACAGTTAAGTAAATAAAGTAAAGTAAGAAAGTAATAGTAATATAAACGTAAAAATTAAAGCTGGGCTGTGATTCTCTTTTGAAGACTCTACCTACTACATTCAGGATCCAGTATACAAACTGCGTATTATATGCATAAATAAGTTTACTTCAGCAATAATCATTTCTGCGTACCTATTCAGTAGTTCGTTCTGATATCGAATCAAGGTCATAACCCTATATTTACATGATTTACAAATTAGATCCTTTAGGATGAAGTATGAATTATGATTTCTTCTTCTGTTTGTCGGACTGAATTGTTACTAGTATCTTCCCCTTCCTTCGATGGTTAAAATTTATAATTTTTTTCGGTTACCACGTTGTTTATAATACATCTATTATACAAATTAACTTAAAGGAGATTATGCCGTCCTCTTATGTCATTTCCTTTAGTCGACTCTTACGGCACGCACGGGACGAGATGGGCTAGGCTGATTTTCTAACGCCGCTATCAGACGACGCTTACTATTGTGCACTGTTAAATAGCGTAAAGGGATATTGCTCTTAAAACAGCCCTGTAGACGATAGTAGCTTTGTAAATTATTTAATTATTTTTTCCTATATTTTAATTTTATTTCCTAGTTTCTTAATTTATTGTGTAATTATAATTTAATATGTGAATCATGTTTTTTATATAGCAATAATAAGATTTAACGGACGCAAAAACGGGATAAATTTTGAATTTAAAAAGTAGAAAGGGGGAAGAGGGCAGTCCCCTTTCGTAAGAGATACCACGCGCGCGCTGTGCTATCGGATTTTAAGGTTTTTCTGTTTTCTTCGCTGTGTTTGCTAGGTAATTATTTATGTAATTTGTAGTTTCACCGCGATTTCGCCCCTAGCCGTTACAAGCCCGTTTTGCATGCATATTACTGCTAACATTAATTTTAAACACATGTTTATTTTCAGCTGATATTGTTATTCCCGTTATACGATAAACTCCATCGTCTGACAGGCGATCAGTGGCGGCTCTATGCGTCGGCGTCGTCTGCAGTTGGGACAGCCCTGACTGTGGCAATACTAGCCAGCGGTCTAAATATTGTAGCACTGTTAGACGAACTGGTTGTGCCAGTGCTGGCTGTATTTACGGACTGCAGTGGAAGTCGTCGGTTTCGTTTTCATTTACGGTAAATTTACATTTTTATTTTTAAAGTAAAGAAAGTTAATCCGCATGTAAATTATAAAATGCTTTTTATTACCTACTTTTTGAAGAACACCACCCGCCCTCTCACAGTAGCGGGCACAAGCAAACTAACATCGCCACCGGTAACCACCAAATAGGCACCAGATACCTTCCACCATTACAACAATACCACTAGGCAATATACACCACTGAAGTCTAGACCACCATTTTAATTTTGAATCATAACATTTCTATTTGTAGCATTGCACTTCCCTTTCCATGGATCAAATCACTCGTAAAGAAATGTAGCCGATAAGTGTCCGGCAGCGTAGAATAGGACTTACCTCTTTCCTACCGAGGTGTCGTAAGAGGCGACTATGGTACGAGCCGCCTTTATTCGTGCAGAATTACAGCATAATATGCAATGCTGTCACTATACTACTCGAGGGAACTGATCTGCTCGTCGCAACGGAGTGTCAGAAGTTTCTTGTACTTGAAGTGTCTTGTACCAAAATGGCAGCGACGAGATTCACCATCCGTCACGTCTCCTTTCCCGCAGGGGCGAAAAGTGGTCTACATGTGTAGGGTTCATTTACAATATTGCGACAAAAACAATAGCAGTTATTAACCGCGTGGGCTAGTCGGAATACCTGAATACTGTACCTGCCGCGAGTTCCGATTACGAATCCCAGTTAGGGACAACGGAGACGTTTTTATCATGTCGATGATGCTTGGGGGCAGCATTTCAAATATAAAAGTAATATTTAATAGAACGCGAGTCACCTGGGCTCGATCTCCGATCGATTACCACGTACTCAGCTGTGAAAGAAAACGTGAGGAAACCTGCATATGTAAGGATTAAAAATATATCGAGGTCATGTAAACTAGTCTGCCAACACGCATTGGTGCAGCGTGGCGAACTCCTCTTTACGGCTCAAAAACACTCTCAAGAATGCGAGGAGGATTGTATTCAGGATTGGGACATTAAAACGCTTCCACTTTACTTACATTACCAATAAATTCACTTTATTGTAATATATTGGTGACTTTGAATTTACCTATCCACATTTTATTTAGCGTTATTAGAAATACGATTTTGATTTACAATAAAAATGTACATACATGGTAATTTGGTAAGAAATAAATGCTATTATTACATAGTAATGCAGCGTGAAGCCGATGATCGGAATAAGTTGCGTGAAGCAGTAGTGTGCAAACATTACTGTGTTTCGGTTTGAAGGGCACTGTGAGCTAGCGTAATCACTGGGCATATGAGACTTAAGAACTCAGAGTCTCACGGTGATGGGCACAGTGAGGTGTCACACAGAACTTTTCTGGGTGACACAGCATTTGTTATGGGCAGACGTTGCACTTACCATCGGGTGAACAATTTGCTCGTTTCATCACTTTATGCTATAAAAAAAATTATAGGAAGAAGCCTAATATGTCAAGCGGTCATGATGACATGTGTAAATAATAAAATTCATAGTAGCTCTACGGCAAGTACGTTGCGCCTGCAGTTTTTTACACCGCAATGATTGAAATACACATTTTAGTGTAAATTTAAATCAGGTTTAACGTTAAACGGAATCATCCTGAGAAAATAATGTTTGAAAATACAATTAATAACAATTATCATTTCCATTTTTATGACAAAAGATAGCCTGTGCAAATGAAAACCGATACTTAAACAATTGAATAAACAGCCGCTTTACGATTTCGTGTCTCAAGTTACATTATTTTTAATTTACTAATAATCAGTATCACCCTGTCAAGGCGACCAAGTGGCCTAGTGGTTAAAGTACCTGACTTCTTTGCCGCAGGTCCTGGGTTCGAGTTCCAGACAAAAGCAACATTTGTGCAAAAACACAAGTTGTTGTTTTTCGAGTCTGGTTGTGTTGTTATTGTGTAAATTTAGTTTCTGACACTGCATCCTAATCTATCTCCGATGATATAGCACGAGCGTTACACGGGGCGCGGGTAGACTGGCATGATTGTGTGCCTCTGCGTTTGCGCATTACTATCATTCGCCTGATAGTATGTGCAATGTCTGCCTATAGCAATGCAGTGTCACCCAGAACAACAGTACCATTCAGACCATACCATACACTACTACTTCACTACAGAATAACTGGCTCTGCGGTGATACCTACTTAAATGGATTTTGGTATAGGAATTTTACCACCAGTGTTTTGTTACACCTTCATCGTACGGCTAATAAATACATAAATCCTCAAAGATATTTATTTTAATTATGTTGTAACTTTTCAGGATGGTTCTACCTCACAGTCGATGTTCAGTTCGTCACTGGTGCTAGATTATCGAGTTTTTGGATAATCACATGGTGGATGACGCCATTAGTGATTTTGGGAGTCTCGGGTTGGTGGCTAAGGGCCGTAATCCGGGCAACTTGGGGTGACGCACAGACACTTTGGCCGTTGGTGGGAGTGTTTATTACAATTCTCATCATAATGGTGATATTTGCTGCGATAGCTGTTACAAAAGAGGAACAATATAACTTAATAACTGTAAGAAAGCCTTTTTTTATAATTATATTTTGTCATGGCAAATTTACCATATAAAATAATTATAGTGTTATTGTTAAAGCAATAAAGCAAATGTTAGTACACAGCGCTGCTGCTTTGTTCACAGCACTATACGTAGGTGAGTGTCGAGTAATGGTTCCAAGGCATTCCAACTACGCCATAATACACCTTAAATTTAGATTAGATTTTTGGGACAAGAGAAACGCCAGTGTATTTCTTTATAAGAGAAAGTGACGAGACGAGCAAAACGTTCACCTGATGGTAAGTGCAACATTTGACCATAACAGATGTTGTGTCACCCAGAACATTTTTGTGTGACACCACATTGAGCCCATCTTCCTTAAAGCATTAGTTCTTAAGTCTCAACTCATAGTAAGACTGGTGGTAGGATTCCTATGCAAGAATCCGTCTAGTTAGGTACCACCGTAGGGCCAGTAATTCTGCCGTGAAGCAGTAGTGTGCAAACATAACTGTGTTTCGGTCTGAAGGGCACTGAGAACTAGCATAATCACTGGGCATATGAGACCTCAGAACTGATGTCTCAGGGTGATAGGCGCAGTGTCACACAAAAATGTTCTGGGTGACACAGCATTTGCTATGGGCAGACGTTGCACTTACCGTCAGGCGAGCGTTTTGCTCGTTTCATCACTTGAGATTATGAACAAAAATATTTTAAATATCTTAGTAAAGTATCTTTAGAGGTTGACCTTTAAGTTGAAAGTTTTATATACCCACCTAAGCACGAAAACGCTCTTATAATTAAGCGGATACTGTTCCACTTGTTGACAGCACAAGCTGTTGCGTAGTTTTAATGATCGTACCTAAGTATTCAAAGTTCATATAGCACGAGACGAGGTGAAGGTGCTTTGAAATAAATTTGTATAAACTTTAGATACTCTTTTCATCAAGTAACATGTTTTTCTTTTGTTTTTAATCAGTCGATAAAATATTTTTTTTTATAAATGTTTGTTTATTTATATAGATGACCACTGATGTAAATGTACACGTCAGTGCTCTATCTATACAAATGAACAAAATTATAGTGTCTGTTTGTAATAATAACAAAATTACAGATTTTTACTCAATGCTTATGAATGTATGAATTACGGTTTTTAAATGTCTGTCTGTCTGGTTGTTCCGGCTAATCTCCCAAAATGACTGGACCTATTTTGATGTGACTTTCACACAGATTTCACACATGACAGATGGCTGATATTATAGCGGGTAACTTAGGTTACTTTAATTTTAGAAAAATAATTAGGGTTTAGCGCAAAAAAAATTAGGGCCTTAAAATCCTATTAAATAGGGAAGTATGTATACATTTCGTTCGGGGTAGGCCTTTTTACGCGGGTGAAACCACGGGCCACAGCTAGCTAGTTATTAATATAAATATCCTTGAAAACTGCCCAGAATTTTAATAATTATATTTTTAAAATTGCGCAAAATAATCCGCAGAACCCTGTAAGTCCTGTACCGCTGTGGGATTTTACATGCGTGTTCCTTTATATAAAAACGTAAAACTAAAGCATTAACTTACCACCATTGGCAAATTTTATTTGCACTTAGTTCAAGAATAGCTACAGTGCCGAGCACTTTATTTTTATAGTACGTCTGGATATTTTGTAACCGTAAAGACTATATATTTTTAAACATATACGTGTCTAAAAAAACAGCCCGACGGACACCTTCTGGTTCCGTTATCTTATTTTATTTTAGGCGTCTTACTACTGAATTTACACTACTAATTAATTGACATAAATACTTTTATCTTTCAGAAAATAGCTTCTGCGTTTCGACCGTCCCGTCTCTGGGGACCAGAAGAACCAATGGCTCGCTATCTATGGATGTCACAGCGCTATTCAAACGAACTTAGCACAGAAAACGAAGCTAGTTCCGAAACTAAAAATTACTCGCATTTAACTAATAGCAAAGAGAAAGCGTACGAAGAGGATTGGTTAACCCCCCATTTATACCAAAGATCGCCTCAATTTCTTACCAAAGATGTTGGGAAAGATACAGATAATACTAAAGAGATAGGACCAATTTACACTATCCATACCATATGTAGGTTTAATAAAAATGATAAAGATAATGATGAAAAATTTCGTTCGCCCAACATATGCATTGCTAAAGATCAACTCAGTGCTCAGAACAATTGCACTTGTAATAGACATTTTACACTAAACGTACCGGACTTAAGAAACACTGAAGTATCGACTAGTCTATAAAATTAATCCACACTTGTACAACGAATGTACCTTCTAGTCGACTAAAATATTGGAATGCTTCAACGATATAGCTTAAGCAGTAGTAATGTTTGCTTGATAAGCAATTTTTTACGTAAAGCGTTTTAAAACCAAACGCTGTGTTTGAAAAGAAAATTTCAACTTACATTTTCAAATAAAAATGATAAACATTGCTTCCATACGTAATAGATTATATTAAATTATAAACATATAATGGTTAAAGGAAGAAATTACCATTTAATTTTAATAAATATTAAATATATTATGTGTTTTCTTTATTCAGTTTTGGCTTGAATAAAGCCCCTATGAATGTCAAAATCTACACCGGTTCAAACAATAAGACCTTCTCAGAGAAGAACCGGCAAGAAACTCTGGGTTCTTTCTTTTTTTTTTTCAATGCCATATTTCATAATGACATGTATACAATAATTATATTATTTAATTAACTAGCACATATTTTGGTAGCCAGGGGAATTGCAAGTGCAGAGTAAGAGTTGTTTCCACACATCTCTGTCTGCTATGTATTGATCTAATTTATAATACTCTTTTTCTAATAATGTCTTCTTGACACGTTTGTTTAATTCTATGTCAGTTTTTAAAGTCACGCTTTTAGGAATTTTGTTATAAAATTTGATGGATCTACTAAGTTTTACTAGTTTTGGCCAACCTAAACACAGGAGCCTCTAGCGTGTCACCTGGGCCTATTTTACAGGATACAGTCACTTTTTTTATTAAATAAGCACTTGTGTTTCCTTACGTACACTATATTTTCATAAATATACAAAGACGGAAGTGTCAAGACATAAGTATTCTTGAATAGTTCTCGTAGCGACTCGCGAGGATCCAAGTTATACATATATTGCCCGAAATGCTTGTTTTTGCAAAATTAATATTGTTTCCAGACCGGCCGCGAATCTCTACAGTAATACGCCATAGGACATACCGTACAATTTAGCAACTGATAGACAATACAGAAATACAAAAAGAAAGATTTTTTATACTGTAAATATTGGACACTGTAATATGATACATAATAGTAAATTCACAGTTATTTTCCAGTACATTTTACTTTATTGCAATAAGAAACCGGATGTCTGTTAAAATAAATTGGATTTGAATTATTTACAATTATTACCTTGTTGTTGTCGGGAACACTACGCTTGAAGTTGTTGGCGAATGTGTATACCTAGGACAGATTGACGAACTAGGTAGGTCCAAATTGAACAAAACAAAACTTGAACAAACAAAGAGATCAATCGACGGAGCCAACTCGGCTGGGCAGCGTTCGGGAAATTGCGTCATATCTTCTCGTCGAATATACCTCAATGTCTGAAAACCAAAGTTTACAACCAGTGCGTGTTGCCAATGATGAAATACGGAACAGAGACGTGATCCTTCACTGCAGGCCACATCAGAGTTGCTCAGCGAGCTATGGAAAGAGCAATGCCCGGAATTTCACTTTGATATAAAATCCGTAAAGATGATGGAGACGACTATATAGAGCGATGTCCAGCACGGTTTTGCGGGAAGTCGTAATTGCTTCAGGACCGTGTTTTGTGGAAATCTATGAGGGAGGCCTATGTTCAACAGTGGACTAAGATAGGCTAAAATGATGATGATGATTACTTCTATTAAAAAATGTAACACAGCTTTTCTTATAATAGAAAGTTACGAGATACGCAAAACGTTCACCTGATGGTAATTGCAACGTCTGCCCATAACAAATGCTGTGTCATCCAGAACATTTTCATGTGACACCATACTGCGCCTGTCTCCCTGAGACATCAGTTCTTAAGTCTTATATGCCCAGTAATTACACAAGCTATTCTTAGTGCCTTACAATTTATATTTGCACACTACAGCTTCACGGCAAAATAACTGGCCCGGCGATGTTCTCTATCCAGACCGATTCCTACATATTAACCAAACTTTTGAAAAATTTTGTTATAAAAATTTTTCAAAAGTCTGGAATTAACTTTATTCGACTTTTATGACAAGCATGGATCTAGATGACGTGACAGATTCTCTAACTCCGCCACCAATTGATGCTTCAAGTCCACCTTTGGAGAATATAAAAAAGCAAAAAATGAAGCAAGACGTGAAACTTTCCCAGATTCACAGTCTACGTAAGATATATTCTTATACCTCTTCTTATACATTTGTAGTTTTAATTTATTCTCGCCTTTATTGATAGCAATCTAAGCTAAGCATCGAACCAACTCAAAAGTACTCCTTGGATCGCTGCGGGGTTCGCTTTTGTTAGTCGAGTATTTAATTATTCGTTAACAGGGTTCGAGTGTTCATACAATGAAGCTCACGGCGATGTCGCGATGGCAAGCGTCGAGTCTTCACTATCAACATCTTTGCGTTTCCTACTTGCGGGATTTCTGCTCGGGAGTCTTTACCGACGAAGCCTTAAAAGCCTGTAAAAGAACGTGAAACTTGTATATCTATTTACATATATAAAAGCGATTAATCACTGATTCATCACGATATCTCCGACTTAACTTGAAATTTGACTTGCACCTTTCTTTCGCGATATAATATGTACGCCCAGACCTACTAAGAACGAATTTTCAGAAAATTTACTGCTAAATGGGTAAACGGGCTTAAGCTGTTTAACTCTATACAGACATTAACATAATAACTTCTGTGCAATGTCGAGGCGGGTCAGCTTTTGTACATACATGCATACATTCACGTCTTTTTCACATTTAGGGGTAGGCGCGAGAAACGAGTGTTGACGGGTGGCGAACCATGTAGCCGCAATTTTGGTACGAGTCAAAAATCTTACTCCCCATTGCGTTTATCTATATACGAGTATAATCCATACTTAAATTGTAAATGCCAAAGTAACTCTCTCGGTCCCACTGTCTGTCTGTTTTTTACCTTTTCACGACTTTACCGTTAAACCAATCTTGACGAAATTCGGCACAGAGATAGCTTGGATCCTAGAGATTTTTTTTTGGTAAATCAGAGTTCCCACGGTATTTAAAAACCATAATCCACACAGACGTAGTCACGGGCTTCAGCTTGTAATATATATCAGCTTATTTTAATCTATTCACCATATGTGATGATCGAGAAATCCATCCATTCCTCTGTCTGTTTTTTTACGAATCTTCTCTCGTTCTTCGTTCTTGACGAAATTTGGCACAGAGATTGCTTGTATCCTGGAGACGGACACTTTGTCCGGGTGAGAGAGATATTTAAAAATCTTATATCCACGCGGACGAAGCCACGGGCTTCATCTAGTGCCCAAACGTCCTACATCAACTATTGAAGTTAAATCGATGCTTACTATATAAACAAGAACTAATGATTACTCTTTAGAGGATACGTCCTTCAAATCAGACCATCCGAACTGACGCGACTGAACACGGGTGGGTTAGGACCAGCAAGTGCCTCCGTGTTTGTCGTACACTTGTGGCACTATAATTGATAGTTGCGCAGTTGATAGTACATAGTTCTTATATTATTTGGAGGTTGTCGCCGTGATCGAAAATTCACCCATGGTACTTCATACATAATAGAAGAATGAAACATTTGGCCTATACGCTGTTACTGGTGGTAGGATTCCTATGATGGAATCCGTCTAGGTAGGTACCACCCCAGGGCCAGTTATTCTTCCGTGAAGCAGTAGTGTGCAAACATTACTGTGTTTCGGTTTGAAGACACTGACGGCACTGAGAGCTAGAGTAATCACTGGGCATATGAGACTTAAAAACTCATGTCTCAGGGTGACGGTTGCAGTGTGGTGTCACTCAGAAATGTTCTGGTTGACACAGCATTTGTTGAGGGCAAACTTTGCACTTACCATCAGGTGAACGTTTTGCTCGTTTCGTCACTTTATACAATAAAAAAACGTGGTTTTAACATTGTGTATTACGTAGTGTTAATATATTTTAATGATACTATTAAAATTACTCATATTTCTAATAAACGTCACCAATAACCACACCAACACACAACACATTTGTTAAGGGCAAACGTTGCACTTACCATCAGGTGAACGTTTTGCTTATTTCGTCACTTTATCAGATAAAACAAAAAAATACTAGAAGTGCCCCACGTTTTCATCCGGGTAAAATAAGCCGATAATATGACTGTACCGCACGGCATGATACATCGATCCTTAGCTTGCGGCTGGTTAACACCGTTGCATGGAAGATAAAACCTTGTGAAGCAATTTTCTTGTGCACGATGGCATGAAAGCCATCTGTGCGTGCCTTTGTGAACATTTCTGATGGATTACAATGGCAGATAACTCAACAGTATCCTAAACGAGTTATTGTGCTAGACTCGGAGATCGCTCAGTGTTCTTGGGCATTAACTGACCCATAGATTGCTTGTGTAAAAGAATTGGCAGTACTCCTTAAATAAGGTCACTTTTATTTCTCTTGAACTGCGTGCAAACCTACGAGCCAACATGTTGCTGCAATCATTTAGCTGTAATTTAACTTTAGTTGAGCATCATCTTCAAATGTTTTATAATCTTCTAAATTTAAATTTTCAAGAACAATTCGATTTCCGCACAATACATATATTTGTATAACCTACAGATTGTTGATCAGTATGTTGAAAACGGGCTGCGAAGAAACTTGCTGAGAAACACCAATTGAACATACGGTACAAGTGCGGAAAGGACAATTAAAAAAAAATCTATTATCTGTTTTTTATTACTTTCTATTAAGCTAGTAACGATACAGTGATTTCTGAATCTTCCTACTGATATTATTAATAGTAAGCTTTACATTATTTCAGAAAACGTGCTTAAAAAGCGAGGACATGAAAACGTACGAACGAATGCAAAAGAAGTTTGGTGGAAAAATGAAAAATTACCAAAGTTCTAACATAAATCAAAAATACAAAAAGAGATACGCGTGAGGGTTTCTCGACTTCTTTATATTATAAGAAGATATCGATAAATACATTTCTTTAGTATTTGTTCAAAACTGTAAGATGATAGATGAGTATGTAATAGATAGTAAAGGCTCGGTACATGTATAATTGTCGCTTGATGGAATTTCGTTTTCAAACCCAAATACCTACTTTTCTTAGTTTTTTAATATGTTTATCAAAACAATTATCGTTATCTGCCAAAAAATATTTCGGTGCAGAATATGGGACTGCCTCAAATTTGAAGACGTTTAGGAGGATTTTGGGGAAAACCGGTAGACGGATTTGGATTGATTGTGACAGTACGCATTAGCGATAGAGGTGCAACCTTGTACCTTAGACACTGCTCTCCGTAACCAATTTACAGATTTATTATTTGCAATCTAATTGCTACAAATTTGTTTGATTTCTAGTGGCCATTACATGACACGCTCATCAAAGATTTTGTATACGTTTTTGATTTAAGCTATTTTAAGAGAGATAGCTATTTTAATAGAATATTGTTCATTGCTAACAAGAGCTAAACTATAGCAACGCTCTTGATAAAGTGTTTTCAACATTCATCTCTTTGAATAAAGTTTGCAAAGAAGTTAGATGAGTAAAACCTGGGACCTAGTGCACCTAAAGTAAGGGCAATTAGCGTGAATCCGCGGATATAACTAACTAGGAACGATCTCATTTTAATTTGTGGTAGCCATTAAAACTTTTACAGAGCTTGCGAAATAGAAAAAAAAGTGTTTCGTCATTGTTTTTGAACATTCATGATTTTTTAACCTAATCGGAGCATGTCTTGAATTACGGGGCTTTGTCGATTGGTTAGATATATACATTTTACGGGATCCTTCCAGATTGCTACGCACCGCAGTAATAGTTATTTTGCCGTGAAGCACTGAGAATAGCTGGCACTGCGGTGGTACCTAGGCAGATTCGTACATAGGAATTCTACCACCAGGAAATTTTATTCTAAGACAATAGACTAGTATCAAATGTTGTCGAATAAATTAGATAACAAACAAAAGTACCGACAAAAGCATAATCGGTTCGGAAAAAAAATCAAAGTGGAAGAAACGAAATGAATAATGGCACAAGTTTCAACATAAATCTCAGAAAGGTATAAAAAGTGTGGGCGTGGATAGCTTTTTATTCGATAGATTCTTATGTCAGGGCTTAACAAAAATGTAAAAGTGTTTGTTAGTTTTTAGCGTTAAATTTTGGATTATTGATTAATAAGTTGTACTCATTATCATAATCATTATGCTAGAAACAGTTAAACAATGTGGTTGCGCTGAAAATCAGTGTTGCGGCTACTTTTCTGAGAGCAAACCCAAAATCATAGCTCAAACAATGTAAATGTTATTTGTTGTTCTTTGTTCATAAATTTTAATTTATTTTTTCTTTAATTTTAGCCGTGATCAAGTTAAAAAAAAATCTTTTTCTATTGAACCTCTCCAGAGTTGAAAGAACGCAATTTTCACGCTCGGCGAGTGAATTGACATTCGCAGTATCAAATAAGCGTACTTTAAACGGTAACGGCCGTGTGGTAGCGGCTTAAGAGCATCTACCACCCCATCTCCTCTCGTGGGTGTCGTAAAAGTCGACAGAGGGAAAATAAAAACCAGGAGATGGACAGCAGCATCTTCCTGGAACATCTGAATAAATGAACTGTATACAAGTAAAAATTGTCGTAATAAAAAAAATTAAAATGCACTCATGTTTGACTGCAGGTACAGTAGATATAGCAATCGGAGAGAGGCAATGGGTTCCAAGACTACAAGCTCATAAAACATTGATAAGTTTCATTAAGGTTCTGATCTGTAATAGCCGGAGCCTAGCAACAACACTAGTGCTTCTCGTTTAGCATAAGTAAGGTGGCTGTAGAAAATGAGAATGAGAAAAATGTTTTTATATTTGTTAATGTGTTTAATATTTCGTAGTAACCTCTTTTGAAGTTTATAAGTGTTATTTGACACTGACTACCACGTGACTTCCCTGTCAACGTACACGATTACTGAGCTATAGCTTCGAATGCCTGTCTAAATTGATATTTTTGTGACACTCAAATTCTTAGTTTCAGGTTTTTTTTCGGAAATCAATTATAATTTTTTTTTATTATTATACGTTTAATTATACTTACGTTACATAATAAAATATATATATAACACAAATTTACCAAAACAACATTATGCAGAAAATGCATGAAGCATTTCGCATGAAAGATTTTGCAAAAAAATATTTCATTAATGAATGCCTGGGTGTTAAAAGGCACACCTTATTACTTTAAAAAATTGCCGAAATTATGCTGGCTTAAGTTTCTATGTGTAACTTTTCATATTAATTTGACTATTATAGTTGTTAGTTTTTGCATTGAAGACATGAAATAAAAATTAAATAACGATTAACAATTTAAGTATTTTAATTTTTCGTATTTGGTTCTTTCTATCTTTTATCAGATTTTTCTTATTCTGGTGATTAAGACGAGGAGCATACGTAATCTATATTTTAAATATTGGTAACGAAATAAATGGAATACATGATAAAATAAATATTATGCTTAGCGGAACACACCGTTGGTTCTACAACGAGTAAGGAAAATAAAGAAGAAGTCTCGTTGCCAGACTTAATAACGGTACGCTGCAGGTAAAATGTAATAACCGGTGTATAAGAAAATCTTAAGGGGAGGCAGAGAGTCGTGAGTTACGGCCTCATTTGTCGTTGTCATGTGGCCTAACCTATCTTATTGCACCGGTGGGTGTACGGGATAAGAGCTTGCTTCGATAATGTGCTCGAGTAATTCTTAGTCAGGAGATTCTTGCATGAGTATTTGATGCTCATTAGTTTTAATGAGTATCAAATACATCACTTAATTTAAGTGTTAAAAGAACAATAGTTTAATTGACAGTCCAATAAATAAAAAAATAACAGTTCAATAATGGACATAGCACATAGCAGACACTCGCATTTTAGTGAGTTCTGCCCAACACAGGTCTGTGTATTCAAAGTATGGAATATTTGAGACAGTTATTTCGTCACCAATCGAAAGCCACAAGATTTTTCTTGTATTTCCTTATGTCAACTTTATCGACACGCACGGAATGAAAAGTGGCATATGTATCAACACTGCCATAACACAGATGTGACACACACATACACAACTATAAAAAAATATTAAACTGAATAAACTAACAACTATTATCAACTAAGGAGAACTAGTGTAGAACGGAAGCAAGGTTAAGTTAATAATCTAGGGCTTACTTTGAAGTGCCATCAATAATTATAAACACAATGGTCAATATTTGCCTGTATTTTTTATATTTAAAAATATGGATAATATTTCTTAATAAGGACTAGCATTAATATGTAAAATGGAAGTTACTATCACTTTTACTCCAACTGATCGCCAGTCATCCAGGACTTCACATGGTATTAATTTTAGTATACGCCCAGGTTGCACGCATACTAAAATATAAAAGCAAGCGCCCAATTCCTGAGTTACCGCGGTCGTAGAAAGAAGCGTGGACCATTCAATTTGAAAAATACATTCCTCGTGTGATTTTTGACGAAGTTACACGTTGAAATGTAGAGCATGCGTAAAATTATAAGCTCGAAGATAACATAATTGTAACTTAATTCAATTACATTATCTTGTAGCTTCGAAATAAATAAATTAAGCTCGAAAAAATTTAATTAAATTAAAAAGAATAAGCCGATAAGCCACAGAAGAGCAACGTGAAGAATGACACTCCATAATTTCCCATAATGAGTCGTAGCTGTAACGTAGAAAGCTTATATTATTATTAATAAATCCACATCTATATTTAGTTCATCATATAATGATAACTTTTCCAACATTTAATGGGGAATTAGAAATTATATTCAGCCTAAAAGTATATATTTTGCAATAACGATTGTAAAACAGTTCGTAAGTTGTATGCTAGCTAGAACCTAACCGTTAATACTGTAGGAGTTATGTTACAGCCTTTTCGCCGTGTATTGCAATGAATAATTCGAATAAAATTGTACGGTCCAAGTTAATGTGAATCGCGTGGCTAATATTTGTGCTCATGTAGCATATTATACAACTGTAACGGAAATGTCAAATCTTCTTTATCATATTATAAATCCACACCTTTTTAAAAATCAAACGACAGTGTGGTATCGACTAGAAATTCGGAAGTTTGCGTTGTATTCTATTTAACAGTGTAATTTAGAACATACTCGTATGACTTATTATATTGTCATTACTAAAGAAAAGGTAAGACAAAGTTTCGTCCTCTGAACGAGTATATTGTTTCCGAGCAGACCGGATCCTATCAGTAGTACATGCAGGGCATATATTATGCCTTGTAAAAAAGACTAATGTTGCTGCAACTATATCAGTCAGACATCGGATAGGAGAGAGTCGTGGTAGTAAAGACCGGACGCTTGTCTTATATTTCATAGTACACTGAGTTTGATCTCCAGTACAGATCGCCAGCACCTCTAAAATTGTTCTGCAATTTTAAGTGATGATTTACCATGCATAATGTTTTCTTTTATTTACGCGAATATTACACATTTAAATAAAACTACTTTTTTACGGATTTTATCGCGTTTAATTTTTAACTATTTTTACCCGACGTTTCGGACGCTTTACAGCACCCATGGTCACGGGGGGACTGAGGTGACAGTTGTCCCGATGTCATAGTTAACCCGGAGTACCTTCAGCTTTTAATTATTATTTGTAGTCCGATCTACGCAGAAAGAGCTTACTGTGTCTTGAAGCCTTGCAGAGGTATGCTTGGTTTTTGATTTAATTTTATTAATAATAGGATCCCAAGCCGATGGTAATACCCAACCATCTTCCCTATTGAAATTAGGATGTTTTTTAATTTCAATAGCCTCGCGAATCATCCTTGGTAGGAATCGGTGTTCTTTTGCAAGGATTTGTGGTCTATCAAATCTGATGTAATGGTTGGGATGATCCAGAACATGGTCGCAGACTGCAGACTTCCTAGAGCGTCGATGCTTCACATCAGCTATGTGTTCTTTAACGCGGGTTTTAATGGAAATGCGATGCGAATGAATGAAGAATGTCGATGCGGGCGTTAAAGAACACATAGCTGATGTGAAGCATCGACGCTCTAGGAAGTCTGCAGTCTGCGACCATGTTCTGGATCATGACCATGGGTGCTGTAAAGCGTCCGAAACGTCGGGTAAAATAGTTCAAAATTAAACGCGATAAAATCCGTAAAAAAGTAGTTTTATTTAAAAGATTTACCATGCATTTAGCGGTGAGGAAAACCATCGTCAGGAATACAAATATTTCGAAGACATGTGAGTCCGCCAACCCAAATTGGAGAAATATGACGGAATCCACCCCGACTTCAAAACCCTCTCAGAAATGGGAGGAGTCCTGTGCTCAGCAGTGGGATATTTATAGGCTATTAATATATCGGGCAACTGTCTGGTCCTTCAATAGCTGAACTTTATTTTGAAGCTAGTATCTCGACATGTTTCCTTTGTAAATGAATATTCCAAATTGTATGCCTTTTTCCCGCAATTTGCACAATATAAATAACATTGACACAAAACACTTAAAAACAATATACAGAGTTTAATGCGCGTTTATGCGGTTATACTCTATAAAACTGTATGAAATTTATTTGTTACTTTATCTTCTAAAACATAATTATTTATATTAAGGTTACTGTTCTCAAAAATAATTATAATTCAATGTAGCTTTAGTTTTCTTTGCATAAAGTTTCATTGCTTATCTTTCGTATAAACATTTTCGAACATGATATTTTAAATAAAATTAAATTTCACATAATCAAATACAAACATCAAATACACACAATATAAATGTGCGTGCTCATAAATAAACAAATTTACAGTAAGTCATAAGCCGAAATATAATTTTTATATAAAAATAATACTTATATAACAATCTCACCGATCTCTTGTATCTTGTATCATCAGTTACATTTACAGCATTTTACGCAATTGTTGCAATCCAACCTATTCGGTTATTCCTGTCTACACATTCGTGTTTCGTTGACTTTGTTAAATTACTGTTTCTTACTTAGGCTGTAGATAAGTTATAAAAACATGCTTGCTTTTTTAACAATCCAAATTTTAAAACAAATTATAGGATAGAAAACCTTTTGAAGTAAAAAGCAATTATTAATGTACACCAGAAAATGTTTACAAAATTTTGTTAGGGTGTAAAACATATACTTGTATAATAAGCTACAGCAGAACTTGTAAAATTCTTGCATTAATATTTAATCTACAACACGGAGCACTGTTTTTTATATTAAATATTAACTTTGACTAGGATTTATCCTGTACATTGAGTGCGTTTTACGGACATAAATTACCCACACCCGGAACAACTATCTGTAGGCCATTAGCCATTGCACCAAACAGGCCGACAAATAACATATAATTTATTATAGTTTTAAAGAGATAATAAAAACTAGTAGGAATATTTTATTTCCGACTTCCAGTAAATATAGTCAAAATCAACTGTACATACATTTATTGTACGGACGGAGCTACCTCTGCCTACCCCTTATATGGGAAAAAGATGTGACTATATGTATGTATGTATGTAATAATTAAAAATAAGACGATGATGAAATGGACCTAATGTTTATATGAGTATATAATGTTTATATACTTTAGCCGGTTTCCCTATTTTATATACGAGAACAAATTTTTATTTATTTAAATACACTTTATTGTACTAACTGTACAAACAGTGGACTTAATGCCGTATGGCATTTTCTACCAGTCAAGTTCCTTGTTTTGTAATCGTAATTTCATGAGAAATTACGTATGATTTGCTTGACAGGAAAGAAAAGCTGCTTACCGTTAGAAACAACTTGGTGTAGAGAGTGTAGAGCTGATGATGTATTTCGGGAATATTAGACTGAAGTCGGTGTTCCCATTATTCTTAACTAAAAAACCGGCCAAGTGCGTGTCGGACCATGCACAATGAAGGATTTCATAGTAGCGAATAGCGTTGAACCGAAGATATCCCATATCTCAAAAACTATTACATTGAAAGTGTTTTCTTTTTTAGAATTGTGTTAATTTTTTTAGAATTTTCCACCGTATAGTTGAAAAGTGGAGGGAGGTAGATTTTAGAAGCGCATATCTCACCAACTATTGGCGTAAAAGAAATAGGTACTAAGAAACTTCGTTGTCTTCTTCTTGAATTTTTCAAGACCTATCTAACGATACCCTACATTTTTTTTTGTAATTTCCATTTGTCCTGCATTTCATCAAAAATCCATTTGTACACACAATGGTGTAGTGAAATTTTTTATTGTTTCCGTCTGTTTCGATTTTATTACAGAACCTTAATCCACACTAGAATTTTTCGTGTATCGTTAATGCGTTTAACAGACTTAAATTGCGCATGCACAAACGACCAGACCATACAAATGTAACAAATAGGCCATACCAATATTTATTCTGTGCAAAAATTGTATCAGCGACATTTTACTCAGAAGTCAAGGGTGAAGCTACTGCGTTATTCGCCTTATTACTTTTTTGAATGGATAAAGTGACGAGACGAGCACAACGTTCACGCGGTGGTAAGTGCAACGTCTGCCCATGATAAATTCTGAGGTGACCCAGAACAATTCTGTGTGGCACCACACACGTCACTCTGAGACATCAGTTCTTAAGTCTCATATGGCCTGTGATTACATTAGCTCTCATTGCCCTGTTTGCACACCATGGCTTCAAGGGGAATAACTGCCCCTGGGGTGGTACCTACCTAGACGGATTCCTGCATATAAATCCTACAACCACGACGTTATGTGTGCCTGTGACTCAGGAACGTGTTTTGTAGCAATTTATTGGGGAAGTCTATATTCACCAGAGGACTTGTGATAGGCGGAAATGATGATGGTGATTATAATCTATCAAAATAATAATATACATCAAAGCGTTCACTCCTACTTTTTCTATTACTTTACTATCAATCAAGAGTTTTTTTCTTAGAGAAAACGTTAGAATAAATCCCAGTGTTTAAAAAAAAACACTTGTCTAATGACATCTATACCACAGCTTGTTTGAAGAATTTGCAGAGAGCAGATACGCATACTAAGCCACGCAATCATCTAGTACTATCCGTGCTATCGTTACCTAAAGCTCTGCATACGATTAGGCTATTATGTATTCGCAAAATATAAATGGCTTGTGACAACAAAACACTATTAAAGTTTGGCTATATCCATGATGTGTGAAATATTTCCGTCCGTCCATGAAATGATTTAGTTGTGTACCATTTATCAAAGGTATGTGTCACGCACAACCCACTCCGCGAAATAGCGAACTGCGTCACAAATTTCATTTCTGCGACACGGAAAATAATGGCTCATATGATTCAAATAGTCAGCGCCATATTACGTTGTCTTAGAAAGTTAATACCATCAACGTGATTAAAAGTCGAAATTAATTTCTTTATTTGCATATGCTACAATACATTCCTTAGTAAATAATAGTATAAATACGTTTTTAATTATATTTTATTTAAAACGAAAACTAAGTAAATATTAATAATTTATACATTAAAAATTGCTTTATTTACAATTAAAATAAACAAATAATTTTACACTATTTATATTTTACGGCTTAGGAAATAACATACTTGAACAAAATGAAACCAACGGAGCACCGGAAATCAGGAATTTCAACATCATATCCGCTTTACACCGGCGACTTCCGGCGACGCGAGCCTTCTCGCTTCCGCCGACAGGTAGTAATGGAATATCTAGGTAAGTGGAAACATACAGAACTACATTTTGTTTACTTTCATGATCAATTAAGTCATGCCATCTATTACGAAATATTACTTTGGCTTGACTGTAAAAGTGATACCCAATCTTTTTTTGTCTTATAGGAAAAAGTGACTAGACGAGCAGAATGTCCACCTGATGGTAAGTGCAACATCTACCCCTAACAAATGCTGTGTCTCTCACAACATATCGGTGCGGCACCACATTGCGCTCGTCACCCTGAGAAATCAGTCTTAAGTCTCATATGCCCAGTAATTACACCAGCTCTCAGTGCCCTTTAGAGCGAAACACAGTAATTTTTGTACGTACTATTGCTTCATGGCAGAATAACTGGTCCTGCGGTGTTACTTAGATGAACAATAAGAATCCTACTACATAAAAATAATCAATAAGAATAGTTCAAGTATTATTATCGTCAAAGCCCTAATAATATTTTATTGATATATATGCACATTTTATAGTACATTTTTTTATATTTTTATATTGTATATGGCCGATTTTCGACCACAGCGATAAGTACCGAGTATAGTCTGGAATACTGTACTGCAAGCTATCAACTTCGCTAGAGATATTATAGTGCCACAAGCTTACGCGCAAACTCAAAAGCACTCACTCGTCTCTAACACATACAGAGACACCCAAATTCGGTAAAACTATCCATAGACTATACAAATATTTCATCCGTGCGGAAAATGAGCCGTAGCGCTGCTTAACTACTGTTCAACCAAGTCGTTACAATCTTGTTATTCGTGTGGTAGGCTTAAGAGAATCTACCACCCCATCGCACCCACGGGATGGAGTGCGTAAAAGTCGACAGAGGGAAAATAAAAAACAGTCGATGGACAGCAGCATCTTCCTGGAATATCTAAATAAAAAACTTTATATATATAATTATATTACATTATATATCACTTACACCGCCTGAAAATACTTAACGCTAAATGAAGCCTGTAGATGTAATAAAAAATTCCTGTGTGTACCTAATCTATCAAATTACGAGGTCCAGTAACTTTTTAGTCTTAATTCGACTTCGACTGGTACAAATTGTATTAACATCGTGAGATTACAAGACCGATCCAGATTTCATTTAGATAATTGAATAAGGATCTATTCTCTGAAAGAAAAGGTTCGGAACCAGTAACTGAAGTTGGGGCTATTAAGTTAAACTTATTATGCATAATACATTCATATACATATTTCAGCTCCAACATTGTTCTATAGTTCAGTAAAATTTGTAGTTTTAGTATACATTTTATATTAATCTGGATTGCTTTATTTTATTATAGGATATATTTAGATAAAACAAAAATACGATATTTATAATTTTTGCTAATTCTCTTATACTTTCCAAGATACTTACGCATACGCTTTGAATGTATCTTCTGAATAGACAACTTATTCAAAATGTGTAAAATTTCATATTACAAATGGTCTGTACTAAGGTGAGAGTGTCATGTAAGGTACTTCAGAATAAAATTTGAATCAAAGATTTGATAACAAAATCTGTTAAGAACCGTGCCATTGTTAATACATATGTATATACGTACATACAGTCACGCTTCATTCCCATTAGGGTAAGCAGAAGCCACATTTTCCATTTGCTACGATTCTGATACACATATTTCGTTTTTTCAACTTTCATTAGCGTTTTCACACACGCTCGTCGGTTGTGAGAACTTTTGAACGTAACCTTTCCTAAAAAGTTCTCCGATCTGATTATTATGCGAACGCCTAGGTCCACTTCTGTTGGCTATCCCATTCACACTTGTCTCAAAAATCTGTTTCCTCAATCTTCTTTCATTTACCCTATCTACGTGCCCAAACCATCTAAGCATCCCTTTCTCTATTTTTGTCAGGACATCTTCAACCACATCGCAAATTTCACTTGTCACGCTGTTTCTCACTTTTTTGATCAAGGTTACTCCAGCTATACTTCGCAAAATTCACATTTTCACAGCATTAATATTACTTTCATGCTTCTTCTGCCATACCCATTCACTACCATACGTAAGTGTGGAGACCAGAACCCCCCTATGTACAGCCAGTCGTGCCTTTTTAGATACGTTCTGGTTACTCATGAAGTTATGCAGAGCCCCATTCACTTGGTTTCCTGCCGACACTCTTCTCTCAATATCACAGTCATACTTTCCGTCTCTCGTAAACTTAGAATCCAGGTACACAAACTCTTTCACCTGTTCTATTCTTTCTCCTTGAATCAGAACTCTGCAATCCGTCATACTTTCTTCACTTTCCAAATCCATTCTTTTTGTGTTACTTACATTAATGTTCATCACTTTGCTTTTTAGGGCACCATGAATAATATAATATTAACCATCGCCCCTCCTCCGATTCGGACTGTCGACTTGTGTGTCGGTAACTCTGGGCGGTGACAACCGCCCTGGAACACTGGTGTATCGCGTCTATACGCGGTGTGATTGTCAACTGCTGCGCGCCGCTCTCTACGGCGGTCGCGCGTCGTGGTTCGTGTTATATTAAGCTAGCACGTTTCGCAGGCGACGTTTGCGTTCGGTCGCGTTTCTATCTGGTCGGTAATTTGTTGTTTTAACCACCAGCGGGTTTGGATGAACCGCGGCTTTTTCGAAAAACCGCCGTGACAATGCTCTGAAGTGTTTAGTGATTAAGGGCATTTCACAGTCGCTGTGAAGATTAGTCGCTGTGAAGATTTTATAACACTGGGACGGTTGTGCAGCATTACAAAGCAAGACCGCTTACGTGACGAGTACATTCGAAGAAATTTTTTACGTCTCCCACGCCTGGGTGAGTATGCTAATACCAAACTCTATGAGAAGTATGGTCCTTCTTCCAGTGAGACGAACCTTGTATATGCTAGAAATAGTGTATACCTGCATACTAATAAAATATTGCATTAATGAAACACCCACAATGAATCGAATTCTAAATAGAACAATATCTAGGACGGCTAGTCTACAACATTACTACTACAACATAAGGTTGTAAGATAAAGTCTTACCGGGACTGGCACACCACAAATATCTTTATCCCAGTCTGATGAATATTGTTATCGTTACAACAACTTTTCTCATTTAGGAACACACATTATTATATCAGTATAATTAAGTAAATCATGTACAGGCATAACGCTCCGCTCCGAACTTAGCTGCTTTCAAAGCCGCACATAGCGAAACGCTGACTATCGCTTGATCCTTTCCGTGAAGGTGTGATTAATTCCGCACGTTTACCTGATCTGGTCCGACAGTTACCCCCATTACGTATTTGCTAACAAGAAGACCCTTTTTTCACGCGATTATACAGATAAACCCAGCTTCGTGATTAATGGGATCTTTGTATGTTCGTTTAGCTGGTAACTAATAAGTTACACGAAATTTGCTGGATAATCTTGTGTGTAATACATATTGTATAAGTATAGGAAAGATTTTTTTTTTATACTTTATTGTGTAACACCTTAAAATAAGGGTAACAATGGACGGACTTAACGCCTTTTGGCATTCTCTGCCAGTCAACCTTCGCTGATGGTGAGAGATGTGGTAGGTGTAAACAATTATACAGAACAGAATACTTACTAAATCTTAATTGATACACAAATAAACATACAAGGACAAAGGAGTTCTTATTTGTTGATTTCTTGATATCGTCAGGGAGGGTGTTCTAAAGGAGTATGGCTTGGACAGTAAATGAAGAACTAAATAAACCAGTACTATGATGGGAAATACATACCTTGAAACTGTTCTGAGAACGAGTTACCCGTTCATGAGTAGAATAAAGATATTGGAATTGGAATTTTTATAAAACGAACCGAGCCTTAAGCTTTGTACGTTGGAATAACAATGTTAAATACATCAGTTGTGTAAATTTTATGTAAATAACTTAAGTACTTTTAATTTATCAACAATATTGGTTGTGGGAGATGAAGTTCTTGATGCAATTTTGTGGAATTGTATTTATACAGATCATGAAGTGTAACTGTAGTACAATGTCGGTTTCTACAAACTACTTCGTGCAACGTTTTGATATGTTCTTTGATAATATAGGAACCACGAACTTCGACACTTTTGTGCATGAATGTCATTTTCCCCCTTATTGACTAAATGTAGACCTGCGCACTGATAAGCTGTCTCTACCACAAAAATATATTGTAACTACCAGCCTAACATTATCAGTAGCTTTGGGATTGTGTGCAGAATTTCCAGCAGACGCCATTACGGACTCATAGGCAAATATAAATGTTTCCTCAAAACAAGCACACACATCACAGCAATAGAACTTGTAAAACGTACTCCTAGCAGTCTTTACTTTCTTCGCTTCCATGATGGGTGCACAGCATGAACTTGAATTCGTCTAAGAATTTGGCTCATATGTTTTATATGTCTGTTCTATGTCTCTAGTCTAAGATAGGCAAACGCTACACATGTAGCCCAATGGTCAACAGCTGAAGTAAGTCTCATTATAATAATTATTGAACCTCAAAATCATAATTAAAATAAAATTTCAACACTGAAATTTATCAACGCGGACTAAATGACTCCGAAAAAACTGTCGCTTTGTTTTCATATCGTAACGAAGGTAATTCCTTAAATGTACTGTTAAATTTTTGGAATTAATAATATAGCTGCGACTGCCATCGGTTATCCCGCCCAGCCGAGCAGTTTGTTCCACATTGTTCTCAGCAGTTTGGATCTAATTAACTAGCAGTCAATAGCAGGACGCCTTCAGACGTAACCCAGCCGAGCGCAGGCAATTACTCGCCAATTAATTTTGCAATAAACAAGCGAATAGACTATAGGTATCGTGGTTAATGATAGACATATGTGGAGCAAACTCCTTGCACAATTTCTTTACTTTTCATTGATCCTGAAGAATACCATATTTATATGTTGCTTCTTATAAATACTTACAATCACCGAAAAATATAATTAAAATTATTATGCGTATAAAAACGAAGTGTTTCTGGTACAAGTTGTTATTTTAGTATTTAGTTGTACTAATATAATATGTAACGTACATTTATAATGATAATGATGAATGAAAGTCGAATTTAAAGCTTTTGAGATTAATTGCAGTGGTTAACAGGAATGTTAGCAACATAAAAGCAACGCTAGTTAGCTATTCTTTTCTAAAATAAATTGTTATCATAAAAATAGTAAAAATCAGCGAATACACTGTTAAAAAGAATTTTGTGACAGTTAACGCTGACTTATTTAACAAATAAATGTTGCACATTTTGCGTAAATTTAGTTCCAGAACAAAAATGGTGAAACAAAAAAAAAGTGTGACAATACAAATACAATTCGAAAAGTCACCACGTCAGCAAAGACAAACAAGAGGAAAGCTGTATAAATTTTTTTATAGTTCCTCCTCTGTGCACTTAAAAGATTGTATAGAGAAAAGTTACGTGCCAAAAGCTTAACACTCAAAAGTTTAAGTTAAGAGTACGGTGAATTCTTCATGCCAGTACTAACTTATTCAAAATATATCCAATAATAATAAAAGTTTTGACTTTTCTGTTCTGCTCGTATAAATAAATATACTTTCAATATATTTCGCATGGCGGCGCCGCAAGAAAATTCTTAAAAACACTTTTTGTAACGAGTGTTGTAATCTATACCAGACCATACTGATATTTCACATCGAAGGTAACTCTTTCTGACCCTCTATCTGTTTGTTACCTTTTCAGGACTCAACCGTTGAACCGATTATGCGTTATTATTCAGAAAAATCAAAGTATTCTAACAGTATTTAAAAATAAACCTGAAACACGCAGACGTAGTCGCAGCTTCGGCTAATAATTAATAATGTTGGCACAATAACTGGTATTCACTCTGGTATCCATCTAAATGGATCCCTATATAGAAATCCAACATTTAGATAATCGTTATCATACAATAAACCACCGCGGAAATAAGCATGAGCTAATTACCAAGGCGGTTATTCTGTCTGCCTGTTGTTTTAATGCAAAGTAGAGCCATAAAATGCACCCAATTTAGCTTCGCGCCAAAGTAATTAGCTAATATTTAATTTGACGTTTTGCGACGTAATAAGTAGGCTTATTCATTTTTTAAGTACAGAATACAAAAAATCCGCAGCTTATAAAGCAAGAAGAGAGATCAGTTAACAATATAGGTCTTTTAAGTTTTCAATGCACTGCAACTCGATTCTGGCCATGATAATATTTAGGTGGGGCACGCCCCCATACTGCCGCGGACATTTTTCTTTATTCCGGTACTCGACAACATGTTCCCGAGTAAGATTGGCACGGCCGTTGTATAAGGCATAGCCAGTGCAATCTATACATTTAAATGTCCGCATAGCAACGAATGTCACTAATTTTTAACATATCATTGATATGCAGAAGAAACAGAGTTGGCTATAGCGCGCAGCCTTGTAGAACACCAGCATTCACAGACTTGGAGTCCGAGCAAGGTCAGTGAGGTAGACTAGAAGATCACCAGCTGAGTGAATCCACTGGTAAAACCGTGCTGGCGGCCACTAATCTGCTGGTACTCGTCGAGATATTCCAAGAGGCAGTTTATAATGGACTCCATTACTTGGGAGAACAAGGAAGTGATAGCGATCGGCTTGTAGTTGAACGGATCTGAGCGGTCGCCTTTGTTAGGGTTCAGGTGCACTAAAGCAATAGTCCTTGAGTTTGGGAAGACGCCTATAGAGCAGGAGTACGGGTGCCACCACAGCAAGGCCGCGATTTACCTCCGATGCGCACCATAGAAGATGGAACGAAGAATTCTATTCCCTGAAGAATAGCCTCAGCGACACATTTGGCAACGACGTCGGGATTATCCAGTGAAAAACAAACCCGCCCCCATGGGTGGTGGTTAGTGCAAAGTAAAACCTCATCCCGTCGAAGAAGGCGAAGGCGTCGAGAACACATATTCTCTCTGACTTATGCAAAAACCCCGGACCATGGCAAGGAGTGTTCCAGCAACCGGAGAGGATATCTGCACCTCGGTGAGAAAAAGCAGGGCCGGCTTCGCCGTCTCTGGATGGTAGTGAACGGCGGCTCGATTGTAATGAAGTTCCCCGACATTGCATCCACGGCGAGCTTGGTAGGGGGTACCACAGTTTTGTTGCTTGTCTGAGCCTCCACGTTCAGTTAGCGTAGGGTACCCTGAGCATGGACACTCAGGGGAGGGACGGTTTATTTAGTGCCGCTACAGTGTTCGCCGGGGGAAGGCGGTCACCTATACTCACCAGACGCAGAAGTTTATTTGGCTTCTACTTCACGCCGGTATTCTGTGGGTAGTAACTTAAATGAAAATTCTTTATTTTCGACGTAACGCTTGTTAAACTTATTTTTTACCACCGTCTCGTGATTAGGTTCCTTTGCCGGAGAAGGAACAGACGAAAGAAACTCGGTTTTTGTCATTAAATAAAAACATTACAAATACATCTCGTGCAGACCAGGCTCTACAAGCAGCACCTATTAACAAAGAACTTTAATATTTATTTATTTATTCCATACAATTTTTTATTTTGACTCATACTTTAATATTTTTCCCTTAAAATATTTTATTTCATCGGTCCACGCTATGGTACAATTTATGAAGCATGTATATTTATAATATTAAATTAAAAAGATTATACCTTATTAAGCAGGCTCTGGACATTTTTTAATTACCATATATTTAAAAAAAGGATGCCTAGATGCTTTATGAGGCGTGTGTGAGTGGGAAAACTGGTAAGGGTCGACGTAGGCGAACGTATCACAATCAGATCGAAATCGTTTCAAGGAAAAGCCACCTCAAAAGAACTTGCTACCGACGAACTTGTAAGATGTCATGATCGTAGCAAGTTGAAAGATGTTGTCTATGCCTACACCCATGAGAAAGAGGGGCGTCTGTGTACATTAAGTGTGTACCTAGTCCGGCCATAAGTTCTGTTACAAATGAAAATGCATTTTTTTTAATGAAGTAATGTAATACTATTAAATTATATACCTATATATTTATTAGTCTCAGCAAAAAATTAAAAAAAATATTCTTTTCGAAATGGCCCCCTTTGTTAATTTTATAGTTATTATATTATAATAATTTGAAGTCTAAAGGGTTGAGGTCTGGGCTAGATGAGTGCCAGTCTTCAGCTCTTATAAAGCCCGAAACGTTGGTTTCAAGCCAGGCTTGGCTAGTTCGTGCCTTGTGACCAGGTGCAGAGTCCTGCTGGAAAGTCCACGGTATATTTTTAAAAAGTGTATTGCTGAGAGGTTTCACAAAATCCAAGACTGTTTTCACTCCTTTTTCACAAAAATGTAGTTTTGTGGCTCTTTGATAAAACACGCCACACCAAACCATCACTGACGCAGGATGATAACCACGTTGTACCTTTCCGACCACTTGAGCAGCTTCTTTAGAACTGTGAGCGTACACTTTATCATTTTGCTTATTGTTTTAGTTAGTGTTCTTCAATCGTGAAAATTTTTTCATCGGCAAAGAGGATATTTCTGTGCCTTTCACCTGCGTATCGCGACACAAGGCGTTTTGATCGATCCCCTCTCTTTAATTGTAAAATTGATTTAGGGCATGTTCTGTATATTGACGATACAGAACAAGACCTGAAGCGCGGTGCTTGCACTTCAGGTCTTGTTTTGTAATACGCGACAGAGTACTAGCGGGAATTTTAATTTCTCGCGATAAGATTTTTTGCTTCCTTATGGGGTTTCGACCAATTCTGACTTTAACAGCATTAACAGCCTTCATAGTTCTAACAGCACTTGGCCGCCCCGATCTTTTCTGGTCTTCGACAGAGGAAGTGTTGTTGTATCTGTTGATAGTACGATATATGAACATACGACTGATAGCCAAGCTTTTGAAGTGTCTTGTATATGACCGACGGCTCCATACCCGCTTTGTGCAAGGCGATCACTGCAATCCTATTTTCTTTAACACCCCATTCAATATTGTAATTTGATAATAAACACGAAAAAATATGTGAATTGGCGCCAAATCGAAAGAAGTTTTTAAAATAACATACGTGTTCCAAATTCAAAATAATTAAAAAGTTGAAAAAAAGAATTTTTTTTATGTAACAGTATTTATTTATTTATGGCCAGACTAGTTAAATAATATTTTTCGCTTTTACATAAATACATTTTCTCTTTTCCGGTCGTTTATTTATTTATTTATCTTTTATTGCTGACACCTTAAGCTAAGGGCTAAAATGGGCGGACTTAATTCCTAGTGGCATTCTCTATCAGTCAACCTTTGTTATGGTGAAAAGTAGAAGGCAGCCAAAACCAAAGAATAAAATAAAAAAAAGGAAATAATAGGAAAATAAATTTATGATTTTATTATATATATTATAAAATTATACATATATAAACACATATACAATTAAAAGAGAACCAAATAATTATAACACTACATACATAAATAAATATGTAAACATATATATAAATATATATATATATATGTATATATATATATATAAATATATATATATATATATATATATATATATATACACTCAGCGTCACAAAAATCGCACCTCTCTGAGTTTGCGCGAAAAATGGCTGTAATGGCTAAAAACGAATTATATTGGTATGTTTGAAATGGGTATTTGAATAGCTTTACATTATTAATAAAAAAATCATGAAATCATTAAAACATTTCCACACCTAAAAAGGGTTTAAAAGGGTCGATCTGGATATATGGGAATATGGGCCAGTCGTAATTTAGACTTTGCAGTGAACACACGTGAACAAGTAACCCAAGTAAGAACAAGTAAAGATGGACACCAGCTCTGAAGAAGCCGCTCAAGTGATTGCCCTATTGCAGTCGGGGATGCGGCAGTGTGACGTTGCTCGACAGTTGAACCTGTCCCGTTTTTCAGTTCGACGGGTGTTCCAACGTTTTCAGCAGACTGGTGGTTATGTTATAAAACCGGGATCTGGAAGAAAACGGTGCACATCAGAAAGAGATGACCGTTTCATCGTTACGACATCTTTACGAAACCGTTTTACAAATACTTTTGAGTTGCAACAACAGCTTCGATCAACTCGGAGAACATCTGTGAGTGTTTCTACGATAAGAAGAAGGTTACACGAAAAGAGTTTAACAGCCCATAGACCTGCTAAAGGTCCAAAACTTACTGCACAGCATCGCAGAGATCGCCTAGAGTTTGCTCGCAATCATTGCGAGTGGACTCTAGAACAGTGGCGGACCGTACTCTTCTCTGATGAGACGAGGGTCTGTCTCTTCTGCAATGACAGACGTAGAAGGGTCTACAGAAGACAGGGGGAGAGGTTCACACAACCCTGCTTCGAAGAATCCGTCGAATACGGGGGTGGCTCGTGTATGTTTTGAGGCGGCATTTCCGTCGACGGGAAAACGGAACTTGTGTGCGTTTCCCGGACTCGGGGTGGCCGTGGGCAAGGGCCATTAAATGCTGGTCGGTACATTACTGAAATCCTGGAGGAACATGTGGTCCCGTATGCTGGTTATGTCGGTGATGGATTCATGTTAATGCATGATAATGCTCGTTGCCCCACCGCGGCTATTGTACGGGATTATTTACAGGAGGTCGATATCCCTGTTATGCATTGGCCAGCACGAAGTCCAGACCTTAACCCAATAGAACATCTCTGGGATGACCTAAAACGGCGCGTGCGAGCGCGAGATCCAGCTCCAGCCACTCTTCAAGAGCTCCAAGATGCGGTACTTGAAGAGTGGGAACAAATACCCCAAGAGGCTGTTGCGATCCTTGTAAGGTTCATGAAAGATCGCATGGAAGCCGTTATCAAAGCAAAGGGGGGTAACACTAGGTTTTAAGAACTTTTTTGTATTTATTAAGTTTTTTTTTAAATTATTAATTTGCAAATTTGTACATACCCTGTCTTTTTCTTTAATTTCTCTTTCGTCTCGTAATAAAAGTAAAATTCAATTAAAATTCCTGAAAGCTAATGAAATTACCTTTCGAATGATACCCTCAAACCACAACATTGCCATTGGCCTGTTGTGTTAAAATAGTATTTAAATTATTTTTTTCGGATGTGCGATTTTTTTGACGCCGAGTGTATATATATGTATATATATATATATATATATATATATATATATATATATATATCCGATCCGATCTCGCTGCAGTCAGTGTAGTAGTCGCGATCTCTTTTGTCCTTCAAATGAACGGTTCTCCTATTCCTGTGACTAGGAACCTTTCTCATTGTAGTTTTTATTACGAAGGAAGGGTGGCTGTCCTTCGAGCAGTGATTCTGGTAAGTGATCACTGTAGTACTAAGACACATACATCCGTCGTCGATAAAGAATCCAGATGTAGACGCTTCATTACCCTTGACCACTTATCAGCTGTTACTTTATTGTGATAATCTTTGAAATCGTAGCCATTTGGAAGTCGAATAAAAAAATCACAATATGTATGTACTAAACTAGTTGGTCCGGCAGACGTTGTCCTGCCCGTTAGGTATGTCTCGCGATGAGTTTCATTTTTGAATTACTTTTAAGTATGAAATTTTACAGCCACACCGCGCCACCTACCGGGTCGGATTTTGTAATTTTCTTTTTTGGTTTTCTACTTAAATTTTGGAATTATACTAACGATGTGCTACCGGTTAACGATTCTCTACAGTTATATCGACGACGATACATTGGATAACCATCGTTGTCAGCGATAGTCGCTGCCGTCAAATTTAGTGGATAACGCTTTGAACACTTCGTGGTTAACAAAAGTGAAAGGAAACGATTTTGTGATCGACAACACCTGGATTATTCCGTATTCGCCATTTCTTTCCAAAACATTTAAGGCGCATTGCAACGTGGAGTGTTGTAAATTTCATCTGCAGTGGATAGATTCTCAATATTGCGAAGTCTTATTGCATTCCGGCTTTGATGTCAAAGATTAGATTTTACTGGCTCGCGGCATTGTAAATAACTCTAGAAAATTGGTAATACAATTTAAAATTACATAATTAAGCAATTATTAAAATTATTTAATTAATATGATGACCCTTCGATCATTTACATAAAATTTGAACTAACCGATAGAACGGGGTGCCATTTAGATTTTTATTTAAAAATAGAACTGAACAGTACTATTATATTAACAAAGGTCCTGAAGCGTCTTAGGTAATCGACGTTTGACAAGGGTAAAGCGCCACCTGTGCTGACGAAGCATTAAGATGTATTCCAAACGCTTACTCTTCTGTAGAGAAATTTAATTTGGAGACGTATTTTTTAAACATTTATACTGATTTCAAGAGTTTTATCGCGTTTAATTTATAAACTCTTTATAACTCGAAGTCCTGAGCGCTTTACAGAACCAATGATCACGAGAGGACTGAGGTGACAGATGTCCTGATGTGACCCGTGCATTCTGGTCCCTCACCATGGCTGTCCAAGGGAATTTCTGTCAGCCATCACTACCATCTCTGCACAGGGAGGACAACTCGCTAGCCCATGACGCAAAGGAGAAGGCCGATCTTCTAGGTTCTCTTTTTGCATCCAACTCGACTCTCGATGACAGGGGGAACTCACCGCCGACCATCCCGTGCAGTGAGTGCTCTATGCCGGACATTCGGTTTTTTCAGAGTTCATCCAAAAGTCGAGTGGGCCCGATGCAATGCCCCCTATTGTGTTAGGATTGTATAGGATTAGGATGTGTGTTCGGTGCCAGAGTTAGCACCGGTTCTAACGCGTCTTTTCCGGTACTCCTATTCTCTATGCGTCGTCCCGAAGGCATGGAAGACAGCTTTGATCACCTTTCTTAGGGATCGGGTGCATAAATGCTCAGATCCGTCCAACTACAGACCGATGGCCATCACCTCCTTGTATACTACTGGGCATACCTCCGTATGCCCAGTAATTACATTAGGTCTCAGTGCCTTTCAGACCGAAACACAATGATGATTGCACACTGCTGCTTCAACGCAGAATAACTGGACCTGGGGTGATGTATAGGATTTCTACCACTAGTAAAAAACCTGGTTAAAACAGTTTAGCCAGGAATGCACGTGGTGTAAAATGGTAACAATATTAATGGGTACCAATAATGATGATGATGTCCACCTGGCTAATTTATGAGTGCGAGAACAACATTAGAATACTGTTGTAGGCTGAGCAGGAGAGAATTGTACAGGATTTTATAGTATCGCATGTGTTCGTGCAAGCACGGAGGCACTGGCATATCCTTACCTCCCTGCGCCCGATGTAGCTCTCATGCGAGAAAATCGGAGGTTAGCTAGGAAAGCTAAGATAAGCTAAGCTAAGTGCCAGAGATACGGGGACAAAAATGACATGACTAGACCCAAAAAACCAACAATTTTAAACAGATTTTTCCTCCAGCTGGGAGTCGAACCCAGGTACCGCGGCGCGGTTAGGCACTCTGACAACTAGGCCCCGCGGTGGTAAGATATACTAACATTACGGAAAAAGTTCGTCGTTACATGTATTTTCTTTCCTGGTAAACATTTTCTTATCCCATAAATAAGAATGTGTTGCGTGAAATGGATTGTGTTAGTTGGATATTCTAAACAGCTGTAATAGGTTAAATGCTCGGAAAATCGTGTATACGTTCCCTCGCTTATTTTCCAGTCCAATAGAACCTGATGGAAAATTCGCAACAGTGAAATTAATACCCAGTATTTTCTACAAATTATAGCTTATTTTTTAACATATTTTACTGCACAAAATCGACAATAATGGCCTCCGATCTTAAAGGCATCTTCCACTTATGAAATGTTAATATTATTTTTAAATGAACCTGGGTTTCCTCAATTTAGATGAGTAAAATTATCAAGTATAGAGGTATATGTTGTAGTGGTACGTGACATAGGGTAATGGTAATGTTTCGGTAATCTCCTAATAACAAGCTTATAAACCTCCGATCACTTTTTATGATTTCCTCGCCGATTTTCGACCACGGCGACAATTACCGAATACTGTCCGAAGTTATTAACTGCGCAGTAGATATTGTAGTGCCACATGTGAACGCGCAATCATTAACTCGTCCTAACCTACCCGTGCCCGATGTAAAGCTCATGCGTTATGATCCTATAGTTGTTGCCCTATTCGCAGGACGGGTTTCGATTGTAGTTATGGATCTATCTGGATCTAACTATAATTAGTTATGAATAGTTACTATCAGTCAATAGTGGTTACAAATAAAGATTATTAAATAACTAGATAAATAGTCAATCAGTCAGTGACTCAGTTAATAAAGAACAAATATTGTATATATTTAGTCATGGTTTACGCCAACATAAATTTGAAGTGTCATTGAGATATGTGACATGTATTTCTATGGGTTGCCTATCCTGAAAAGTTCTTCGGAGTGAGGTCGATGGAAAGCCATTAATTTTGTAATGTAGTGAAACAATAATTAATTCGTTATTCAATAAAGAAACATTTAAATTAAAATTGTTGAAGTAGTATAATATAACTTAACCTTACTTATACATTGTGAAGATTAACATTAGAACCTAAATCGACCGCTTGCGTTATTTATTCATAAACCTGCGAAATCCGTAACGATGTTATCCGCAGCAGAGCTAGAGTAACCGACATAGCCCTAAGGATTGGCAAGCTGAAGTGACAATGGGCCAGCCATAGAGCTCGTAGAACCTATAACCGTTGGGGAAGAAAGGCTCTCGAGTGGCAGCCTCGTACCGGCAAACGCAGTGTAGATGGAGATCTAGTGGGGGCCGCCGTACATAATAACCGTGCAGGTCCTCCAGACGACTTGCACGGTTTTGCGATAGACGCATGTGGCTCAAGATTGTGTTGAGTGGTAATCTATGGGGGATGGCCTATGTTCAACAGTGGACTATGATAGGCTGAAATTATGATGATGATGATGATGATGATGATTCATAAACCTTCACAGTGAAGATAATTTAAATAAAGTTGTAACTGCTATTAACTGATTTTATTTCTCCACCAATTAGGAATAAGAAAAACGTTGAACAGCAACACAATTGTTTATCTTTATAACTAGAGTAATTGCCGGGCAGGAGTGTTGTTTTGTTCAAATATTGGCTCCGCCCCATACTAATACGAACCCTGGACCCGCGGCGTGGTAGTTAGGTACTCTAAACACTACGCCACGCGATCATCAACGTTTTACGAATAAGACAGAATATGTTTATATATTCAGAGCTGTAGTAACTAAGGGGCCTTCGGCGCACCTTTAATTTCATAGAACGCGAGTGACCTGAATTCGATCCCGGGTGCCGGTACCTCAAAAATGGTTCTGCAATATTAAGGGCTTATCTACCATGTGCTAAGTGGTGAACATCGTGAGGAAACCTGCATGTTTGAGGAATAATAATATTTCGATGGCATGTGAAGTCGTCAAACCCTCATAGGAGCAGCGTGGCGGACACTTGCTCCAAAAACCTCTCCAAAATGAGAGGAGGCCTGTGCTCAGCAGTTGGACATTTATAGGCTGTAACTTTACTTTATCTTTATACACCGTAATTTTTAAGCCGTTCTGGAAGAAGAAAATACTGAGACAGAATCAATAGTAGAATCGATTACTGAAGTTTAATCTTACTGAAAATGAATATAACTGTGTTTAATTACATGGATAAAAAATAAAAGTTGACCTACAGTTTTTCGAATATAAGATTAGTACTGTCGCAGTGTTCTAGTGGGACCGCACACGCACCGGCCGAGTTCAATAGCCCGTGCGAATCAGCTGATACCTACACTAACACAACGCTCGGGTCGGACACGATATACCTTTCTGCGTACATTTTATCATAAATATTTATTGAGAACTAAATTGGTAAGTATTTAATAATTGAATACATTTAGATTTGTTTGATTATTAAAAGATGCGCCAGACTAGGAATATTTCTAAGTCGTGAGTGCGTTTACAGAAAATTTCCAGAACCGAAAATTAAAAATTTATGTCTTTACAAAAACGTTGGCTCCGGCTGGTATTTAAACCCAGGGTCCGCGTCATAGTATTCGCAGTAGAACGTGTTCCACTAGACTACTCAGTCGTCACGTAACTGAGTATTTACTCCAATTTTCTCTTCTTTCTTACACAAATTCAGGATCGTCGGAAATACTTTATTTTGTGTTTTCTGAGATAGCTACTTTCGTGACAAAAGAACATAGGATAAACTGACAGTGTCAAGTGCACTTTTTAGTATTCTTTTTCTTAAAAAAACTATGATCTACTCTAGGATTTCTCTTATATCAGGCACAAACACTCATACCCAGTACAATTATCTGTAAGCAATACAAATATTTGTCTCGTGCGGGAATCGAACCCGCAACCCATAAGCAAATCACTTATCCTCGGCGTCCACATAACCGCCCAAAAAAATGGAACTGTTTGGAAAACCTAACAGAGTTTCGTTTTTCACAAGGTTATTTGCCAAATAATTTACACTACCCTGTATCGGAGCAATTGCTTCAATTATGTCAACCTTACTCGATACACAAAAGTGCTTATTACATTATCTTTTACATTTCGTGTAAGTTTTTACTTTCATGTTACATGTAACAGCCTAAATTTGTAACATTAGTTCTCCTACTTTAATACACTTACTACAGACTTATTTTCTTTACGAAAATTCCGTAATACAAGAGCGACGACACGCTGAACATCCAAGGTCAAATTCAGTGCGACGTTTTGAATGTGAGAAACGAGTTCGGCGAGACGTTTAATATGACGGGAAAAGTACGCAAAATAGGTACTTAGACAGAAAGAGAAAAAGAAAGAACTATGTAACAAATCCGAACGTCACGAGACCAGCGCGCAAGAAACATACGAAAATGTTAAATAATCAATGTGAAATAAAAAGTTAAATCAAATTTTAAGAATAATATTACGTATTCTCAAAAAAGGTAAGCATATTTTACAATCCATATTGGCCTCGTCTGTAAAACACTAATGGTAAAGTGCCTCTGGAATCTTGATCTGCGACTTACTGTGCTACGTTATTCAACACTTTGTAAAAATAATTAGATCTATGGCATTTCAAATCTACCGTAGTTTTTTTTTTATAAAAGGTGTAACAAAATTTAAACTATAGGTACCTTGGAGAAACACTTTTTTTAAATTAAAAAATAAATAAAATATCTACGTACTATAAATATTTATCTGGTACAAATAATTTCATTTAACAAACTTTCGAAATTTGTACACAATACAACCATGCCCGAAAACCAACAATTTGTGTTTTGCACAAATGTTGCTACCCGCTGGGATTCGAACCCAGGACCCGCGGCGTAGAAGTCAGGTACGCTAACCACTAGGCCACGCGAAAATAAATCCCGTGCTTTCTTTATTGTTCTGAAAGCGAAGATAAACTATAAACTTTAAATATTTAAAAAAAATTAGATCAGTTTTTATTTCAAAAAGAATCGTATCTTAAAACAGAGAAGTCATAATAAAAAAATTGCTTTTAGCAAGATCAGTAATCTATACGCTCGTCTATCTTCAATATTGAAATTGGTTTCTAAATTAAAGAAGAACATTTCAACTATTCTTTGTTAATCATTTTAAATCGCGATTTTACATGAGAAGAAACAAACCGGTTTATACCGGCCTAGTCTGACGACAAGCCCCGCGAGTGTTTAAGAGTGTGTTGAGAGCAATTAGTCCTATTAATTGATCGTAATACAAATTAAATTATTATTTTTACAATAAAGTTTTCACTGCCTGTACCAATAATGTCATTTACGCATTTACTCGTTCTAAATAATCAGAAAACTTACTTTCAAAACTGCACTAAATAAAATAAAATGGCGAATTATTAAAACGTTATTTTTGTTTAATTATCCATGAAAAGTAAAACAGATATTCCTTTGTTTATTAATAATAAAACATTCATGATATCATTAACAAAAGAACAATATTTTAACAAACTATTAAGTTATAAAATTGCAAATTTACAATGTTTATAAATATTATAGTTATTTGACTGTTCACGGAGCCGCTTGTAGATGGCACTGATGCAGTATATTGCAACATTCTAGTTGGACTAAATATTTATATTATATTTATGCCACTAGTTAGGTCTAGACAACATACTTCTGTTTAAGTTTACAGTGAGCTCAATGCCCATACAAAAAATATTGGCTCCTCTACATGTATATTCATTCTACATTGAATCTTGTCAGATACGTATATTATTATGTTACGACAAGTTTTGAAATAGTTTGCTAAGATGGCGCTTACGTTAATTATCTTTTCGTTATAAGCGTATTCATTTCACTTTAAATGAAATCGATTCCTATGGAGTAAACTCCAAAAATAAAACAAATATTCAGATAATTTTTAATAATAAAAGACTATTTCATTATTTTATTTTTATCAAATAAAATTATTCTAGCTATCGAAACAGTGGTTTTTGGTAAAAACGTTAGGTAGAATTTTACTAATAATATCGGTTAATTATTTTATGCGTAAATAAAAATTGTAATAAACCATTTACACTATTTATACAACTGATTGGAATTGAAATTAACAAAATAAATATTTAGTTAAGTGCATACCTGAATTGTAATAACTGTGCAAACTGCTTTCTGTTTGGTTGTAAACATAAACGAGCACGTTTTCGCAAGGTTTCTTTCAAATGATTTATTCACGCTCACAGTATCACATCACCTTTTATCACTTTTAGCATCCACAATATGCCGTTTAACTGACTAAATTCCGCGCTTCTTCCGTATACACAAGTATTTTTAATCAGATCACAAATAAAAGTGCATCGAAGAACAAATACGATTAATAAAAAGAAATAATTAACAGCACAGTTACATTACAAAGTTCAGAGATCACACGTGACTAAGTCACTTATTTACCTATTTTTTGCATTTTGCTGTTTTACGTTAAAGGTGGCGGGGAGTGACTTCGCCTCCAATAGCATCGTGGACAACGCGTGAAACGAAAATGTTTTAAACAGGGCTGTTTCAAAAAAGATTTTTAATTATTATAATAATTTTTATCACTGCTGCTTTTATTAATCTGAATTTATTTTTAATATTGCCAAAAGATTCATTGGATCGGGTATATTAATGTAAAAGCTCTAAAATCTCTTTAACGTCCCATATATTTTTTTCGAATCCTCTGAATAAATAAACTGCGGTTGCCAACCCACCTACCAAGCGTGGCAACTATGGCAAAATCCTTCCAAAATGAGAGCTACAAACTTGTGGCAATCTGAGGGGGAGGCCTATGTTCAGCAGTGGACTAGTGATAGGCTGATATGATGATGATGATGACATTTTTTTTAAATTTTGAAAACGTCCATTATCACATTGCTTAACTTCTGACTACTTTTATATTCATAAGAATAAACGTACAACCGCATGGCCCGCATTATCATATACAATAGCTAGTTGCTCCTTACGTTGGAATACATTTACTTTCGACTCATATTTCCGTTACGATAATTGAAAAACGCGGATACGATAACGTTCGTGAAATATTTAGGTAAAGCGAGCCACCCAATGTGCAGTTGCAATTATTGCACTGCATCTACGCTTACGTTAGCTCGTGCGAAAAAAATCTTTTTCGCTCGAGCTAACGTAGATGCACAAAACCGTTTTTGTTTAATGTTGTGTCATGATTAATTAAATTTCGAAACGACACAGCCCTAGGGCTGTGACGTTTCGAAATTTCGACGTTTCGACTTGGCGGCCGGGAGGGGATATACAACAGCGTTAAACGTCGCAGTACTCAGTGTTGCCAACTTAGGGGTTTTCCTTCCAGATGGGGAAGAAAATATGGTTTTATAAATGTAATGTGAAATGTTTATAAAATGTATGATTTAAAAAAATACAGCGAGGCTGAGAAGGATTCTATTGTAATGGAAGAAATATTATTAACACATACACAATGTACATTTAACTTTTAATGACAATCAGTGATATGATTATTATTCTTATTACATTTTTTTTAATTATTGTTTTCTAGGATTTATACTAATGGAATTATTGATTATTCAATACTAAGTAATTGTATTGTAATAATAACCATTGATGAATATTTTGATACTACTTTTACTGTTATGCCCTATCGACAACTTTTTTGTTTAATTTAAAAACTGGCATACAAAAACTAAATAGTAGACAAACGTCTACACTGACGACATACACTTAGTTTATGTTTTTCAAATGTTTAGTTTAGGGAGTTTTTAATGTCTTTAAGGGTAAAAAAATTCATGTGTTGGCGACAGTGACAGTGCTTTAGTTGGTTGGTGTATGTGGTCGGTCGTCACCTATAAGTCTAAGGTCATTTGGTCGCGCTTCTGTTGTTGAATTATCGCGAAGAAAAGAAGTCGTAAAGTGTATTCTATCTAACGTCACAATATCTAACAATGGTACAGGTATACGATGTTGCTAACAAGAACCTGTACGTTTATTCTCAAGAAGACTGTAGGTTTATTCTCATGAACAATAAATTCGTAAGGTGTTACGCATTATGATCGTGAATGTGTTTAAAACTGAAAAAAATCCAGAAGCCAGTTTAATAAGGCGTATACGTGTGTGTCGTGCAAAATGGACTGTATTTCGCAGTTTATTTGGAACTTCGTAAATAATGTTATGCAATGAGTATCGTCCGGCAGAGGCTATCCCAGGTACGAATAGAGTATTTTTATTCAGTGTAGATTATTGACGTAGTACTTATTAAACGTATTTTTTTAAATTGAAGTGGTTCGCAAACTTCTTCAGTTTTATGTGCCAGAATAAAACCCATGGGGCCTTTATTGTAATAATTTTATAAAGTACGAAACGGCGTATGAAAATCTGCCACCCAGTCTCATTTAGTAGGTATGGTAAGTGTCATCCAAGGGAAATATTGAAAAATCTTGGACGTCCGGCCAGATGGCGGATTAACCATGTCGAAAAATGTCAGAAAATTCACGATCTTAAACGCTTTTTTTCTCCGATAGCCTTTACTTCGTCGCAGGCGTTCGTAAGGACATTGACCTATCGACTGTGATCGTAATTACCTATAGACGTACGCTACCGTACATCTATAGGTACGTAGACGGGAGCTACCGCAAGTTGTCGGTTCTTTTAAAAACACGTGATTAATTTTAATTTACCAAAAAAAAGTAAATATTAAAATCTAAAAACTGATACTACCAATCGTTTCTGTAACTGAAACTGTACTAATTTTCTTCGTTTCCAGAACGATGTAAAAATTACGGTGTATATTATATTCGAAAGTAACATATACATTACATAATCATCACTATCATCATCATTATTTCAGCCTTTCAATAGTCCACTGGTGAACATAGGCCTCCCCCATAGATTGCCACAAAAGTTTAGAGCTCTCATTTTGGGGGGATTTTGCCATAGTTGCCACGCTTGGCGGGCAGGTTGGCAAACGCAGTTTATTTATTCAGATGCCCATCTCCTGGTTTTTATTTTCCCTCTGTAGACTTTTACGACACCCACGGGATGAGATTGGGTGGCAGATTCTCTTAAGCCGCCACCATACGGCGCGCATCATAACATATTTTATATAACATACACGGTCTGCTTCCGGACACGGTGAAGTTAGTACAACCGAGGTAGTGTATAATACAATGCCGTATCAGTTTATTATAGTAACAGAAAGATGTTATTGTGAGCTATCGAGGAAAACGCTACCCAACATTAGGATTTTTTCGGTATGGGGAGTGCATTTTAGACAGACAGATATAAATTTCATATGCACAACTCAACCAGACTCGTAAACCACTGATTTCTTGGCTCCCGCTGTAATGCTCCTTTTTTGCAATAGCCTGCTCAAAACTGACGCCGAATGATGGCGATTTGTACAGTTGTTATTGTAATACCTTTCTCTTGTATGGACAGAGCACAGCACACTATCTGCGTATTGATCTAAATGAAATTATTACTGAAATAGGTAAACTAAACTAATAAGTGGACCGAAGTGGCGTTTTTTGCACGTCGTCGCATCTCCCAATCCAATTAAAACCAGGTGGTTTTGTAGTAGTGAACTTGTGATGTTTTTAAGTGTTAATGATGACGATGATGCAATAAAATGCTTTACTAATACTGGTTGCGCCAATGCACAATTTCGCTTTTCTTTTTTTTTATTATATTGTACTAAATAGTTAAGGTAGCTGACATAATCTCCTCCATCTATGCCCTTCCCCGGGCACATGCGGGAGCGATGTCGATTTTTAAGATTCAAACGCACGCGGTAATCGTCGAAGGAACTTGGAATTATTCTATTTGTGAATATATTGAATGTAAGAAATTAAACACATACGCAGCAGCAGACGCTGTGAAGGAGCAGACAAACAGACCGAAAATCACAACGTTCTGTGCTTTTTCTTCCATTTTTTTTTTGAGCTGTATTATTTTGTTCCTATTACGCAGAAGCTCCTTTCATGTAAGCCAACGATAGTATAACGCATAAAATACAGTCCACATCACCGCATTGTGGCTTTGGCGTTACCAAATACAATTATGACAATCAAGATATGTCATCAACTTACATAATTTATATCTTTAAATTAACTAAGAATCTCGCTATAATATTTTTAACATACGCAGCGTCACTGAAGGCAGGGATGATGCCACTCTACCATTGTATTCACTGTCGTTTTTATTTTATTACCCAAGCGTAATCTAATAAACCGTACTCTCTCGCACAAAGAGTTTGCCGTTTCATTAAATAATTAAATTTACAGGATAAAGCTTTAGTTTTTGTTCTATTTACGTGCTCCATTAAAACGGTTTTCTTGCGAAACCCATTTTCCGTTTATTGTGAAGGGCGCATATTTTTAAAGGGATATTTACCAACTGTAAACAGTTATCATCATGTTTTATTAATGCTTACATTATTTAGAAAAACAAGGTTTTTGATTAAATAATTATTCTTCAAACCTTTCTCAAATTTGGCAAGGCGTACCAACCAACTAACTATAAAATTGGAATTCTCAATGTTAAGTCCTTTGATTCGCTTAAAAAGTCAGCAAGTCAAAAGTTACATTGTCAAATGCAATAGTTTTGTGTTTCTTAAAATACTTGAAACGTAACGGATGCATGTCTAAAGTGTAACAAACAGGCTATATATTTAAATAAAACTATTTTTTACGGATTTTATCGCGTTTAATTTTAACTATTTATAACCAGACGTTTCGACCGCTTTGGAGCACCCATGGTCACGGAAGGACTTACATAGGCCAAACAAAAAGATCAATAAAAACCTGCGTAAAAGAACATATAGCTGACGTGAAGCATCGTCATTCTAGGAAGTCTGCAGTCTGTGACCATGTTCTTGATCATCCCAACCACCGATTCCTACCAAGGATGATTCGCGAGGCTATTGAAATTAAAAAAACATCCTAATTTCAATAGAGAAGATGGTTGGGTATTACCACCGGCTTGGGATCCAATAATTAATAAAATTAAATCAAAAACCAAGCATACCACTGCAAGACTTCAGGACACAGTAAGCTCTTTCTGCGTAGATCGGACTGAAAATAATAATTAAAAGCTGAAGGATAAACTCTGACATCAGGACAACTGTCACCTCAGTCCTCCCGTGACCATGGGTGCTGTAAAGCGCTCGAAACATCGGGTCATAAATAGTTAAAATTAAACGCGATAAAATCCGTAAAAAATAGTTTTATTTAAATGTGTAGTATTCGCGTAAATAAAAGAAAACATTATACTTATATATTGTTAAATATTTCACTCGTACTTTGTTCAGTTGCAATATTACAAAGCTTTAGTGAATCTATAAATACATAGCCAAGCCAAAACTTTATTACTTATGCAAACATTATTACTGTAACAATTACTTTTAACATTTATAAGGCCAACTCAACTCCAGTTAATTGAAAAAAAAATTGCGCGTGACGGCCTATTCTCTATTTTTGAAAGAGAATTTTGCCTTGTTTAAATTGAGAATTTTCCTAACGCAATGGTGTAAGTTCTGCAAATGCTGTTTAATGATAGTTAGTGTAAACGCTGGGCACAGAGACGTAGAATAGAATAGAATAGAATATTTTTTATTCAATATAGATCATTTACATAATACTCATTGAACGTCCTGATTTTAAAGACAAAAAGGAAGGAATTAGTCATCTGCCATGCTCACTAGAAGTCTCTTGTGAGTCTTTGTTAGTTACAAAAACTAAAACTAAGGTTAATTTGCCGAAGGTTAATTTGTAAGCTAATCCGTACCACTCGAAATTTACTATACCGCAAAAATAAACGAATTATTTTTAGTCGCTTAAAGCTCTCTCTGTCCTTTGAAGTGTCTTCTTTGCTTGATTAATATTTAAGATTATTTTGGTTGGGACGCTTTACTTCTAATTGCGCATTTCTCATTGCCAAGAGTATATACTCGTATATGCCTATTGAGTCGCGTAACCTGGGTAAAGAATTCAACCAAAGCTAATATTTGTCCATCACACTTTTTTTTCTTTTAAGTATTTGGGATTTTTTCTTAAAATGAAGTCCGTTCTCGCAGAATTTATTATGTATTATAATTATTAAGTAACAACGAAAAATAGTATTCAATTATAGTCACGATGCGTGCGTTAACTCATTCGTTATTAGTCATTCTACTTCCTACACCCGTAGCTGTCAAGCAATTGCGATTCATTTCTTTCATTATCTAACGTTTCGTTTCTAAATTCAAGTCGTCTACTTACCTTTAATATGGTTGAGGAGAGCCATGGCTAAAGCGTTCCTACCCAAATAATCATAAATATTAACCAAAGCGATGAAGACAGTTCAAAGTACATCAAGTACAGTGACAGCTTTATGCGGCTATAAATAATTCGTTTAGATTTGCGGTATAGTAAATTTCGAGTGGTACAGATTAGTTGAACATATTAAATAATTTGTTTGGCAAATTAACCATAATTTTAGTTCTTATAACTAACAAAGACTAACAAGAGATTTCTAGTGAGCATGGCAGAGGACTAATTCCTTCTTTTTCTATAGAATAAGGACCGGCATGGGTCACAAAGTCAAGGTCTCTCTAGTCGAAATCTTTTTTTCATTAACATTATTAAAAACATTAAAAAAGTAAAGGTTTTTTTTATCGTTTTCCACAAATATTCTACAAAATTTCTAATTCTTCAACGTAAATGATATAAATTTCGTTATTTTTTTAAAAATCTACCCGGATCGATGGTAATCCTCTGGACTTTTGGAGTCAACTCTGAAAGTCACGGGGACTGACTTGACGTTAGCAGAATTCTATTAAGAGGCCAGAATTTAAAAAAAAAGAAGGTTCGTCTGACGGAGAAAAAACAGACCAAAGAAATTCTGTAAGTTACCTCTTTTTTATTATTTTCATATTTAATGATTTTTTTACATTTACGTGAATACTACACATTCGAATAAAACGAGATTTTACGGATTTTATCGCGTTTAATTTTCACTATCACTGTCACTATTAACATGTCGGCCTGTAGAAGACTGCATCTTAATTATATCTAGGAAGCTAGCGGAGAACAACTTGCCAGAAAAATATGCAGAACAACTTAAGCATTGCCTTTCACCTGGCTATCTATTGTGGAAGGAACAGTACTAGAAGCAAATAGATGGTGTGGCGATGGGCTCTCCAGTATCTCCCATTGTCGTCGATATGTTCGTAGAACCTTAACTTCCTAAACTCTAAAATTTGTTTACAATTGAGTTAGAGGCCAATAACTCTTTAGAGCATTTCTAGATTTTTTAGTAATTCGGAATCCTATAACAGCTTGAGTCACAATGTTTATAGGAAAAAGACCCATACTAACAGGTATTTATACGGTGAATCTCACCACCATCCATCACAGTTAGCTACCGTAGGAAAATCTTTGTTTCAGAGAGCGCAAGGGATCTGCGACAGGAAACACCGAGATTCGGCATGTCAAGCGAGCATTGCACGACAACAAGCTTCGGGTAGAGTTCCACGTAGGCGCGACGTCACAGTATCCGAGTGAAACCAGCCACAGTCGAGCGTGTACCTGCTGTTCTACCATATGTTAGAAGAGTCACGAACAAGATTGGCTATATCTTGAAGCGAGCTTCCATGAGAACAATGTTCAAACCGTCAAATAAGAAGTGTAACATCCCTCTACAAGATGTAGGAGTATACAATATGGATTGTGAAAGTAATGTCTCTTACATATTGTAAACAAAAATATCAATAAAAACCCGCGTTGAAGAACATATAGCTGATGTGATGCATCGACGCTCTAGGAAGTAGTAGTCTGTGATCAGTTCTGGACCATCCCAACCATTATTATAATTTAACAGACCACAAGTACTACCACCGGCTTGGGATACTATTAATAATAAAATTAATTCTAAAACCAAGCATACCACTCTAAGACAATCGTGCCTTACGCTAAGCTCATTCATTCTGCGAACATAGGACTAAAAGTAATAATTGAAAGCTGAATGTACCCTGGGTTAACTATGACATCATACATCTGTCACCTCATTCCTTCCGTGACCATGGGTGCCGTAAAGCGCTCGAAACGTCGAAAAGTAATAAAATCATTATAAATAAATTTACAAGAACAGTCTCATAAATAACCGAAGCACTCTCCATAATAATACCATCTATAAAGAATACGGTTCCCAGGGCCAGTTACTCTGCCGTAAAGCAGTAGTATGCAAACTTTACTATATTTCGGTCTGAAGGGCACTGAGAGCTAGTGTAATCACTGGGTCTATGAGACTTAAAAACTGATGTCTTAGGGTGACGGGCGCAGTGTGGTGCCACACAGAAATATTCTGAGTGACACAGCATTTGTTATGAACAGATATTGCACTTACCATCAAGTGAACGTTTTGTTCGATTTGTCATTCTCGTATAAAAAAGCAGTAATGAATATATAAGTGTATTTCAAACTCAAGTAGATCTCGTGCTTAATGGTGCACAAGAAATGTAGTAATTTGTGGGTGTTGTTATTCGATTACATTGTGTGATTACATTGTTAGTAGTCCTAAAGTATAAATAAATAAATGTTTAGCAATGAATTTCTTGCTAGTGTGTATAAATACTTCAAGTTACAACAACTTTTCCAATTCCCATATTGACCAACCAATACTTACAGCACTAAGTAAATTGCTTATATCAAATACACATTGATTTACGCGGAGAAAACTAAAGGATAACTCAGAGATTGAAACTATTTTTCCAGTTAAAAACATTTTTATCGTTGATTCATTTGCATTTCAGTTGCTGTTGAGCGGTCCAGGATTCAATATTTCAAGCACGTTTGCGTAGGAGGCTTGTAAGAAGTTACGGAGGAGTTTTGCGAGAATTTGTCTAGATGCTCCAGAATCTAGACTCACTAAGAATTATATCAGGACCTAATCTAAGTAAAAGTAAAGTTGAAATAGAACAACAACAATTCCTTACACTAACATTTCCTGTAGCAACTATTCTCTGCGGCGGCTCTGCAGCTGGTTAGGTAAGGTTTCGTTGTTTTACCAAAATAATGTTTTATTTATTAGAACATAAGCCAGTAAAGTTTAGTTGCCTAGAACTCTAAGCAACTAAGCCTCTCTTTCTCTGTATACTATATGTGATGTCGGGGTAGCAAAATTAAACGACCGCTCTCGACCGCCGTGCAAAGGAGCCGCGCACCTCGGTGATGGTCAAGACGCTTGGAGCCGGGCGTCGGCGCAGCGTTCGAGATATACCGCAGCCGCTGTATTTTTTGTTTGTTTCAAAGTTTAAAAAAAACTATTCTAGTTTACAAAAATACAAAAACTTACAAGTACAAAATCAACCTTGCTTATGAAACTATTTAGGAGGATAAAGATTAATATTATGATACGAATGTCATCATCTTTCGATTATGCCATATATATATATATATATATTATACATACATATACATACATTTTTTTATACATTTTTCTTCCGTGTTTTGACTGACTAATTTGAACAAAAACCGTTTATTGCGACCTTACTTTTATAGTTAGACATGTAGCCTCGCGGACTTTTTTATGATTAATGATGAATACTATGAAAATGAAGTACATTTTTTATTTATCATCAATAGTTTAGCAACGCACGCCAGATTATGTCTTTTATTAGTAAATGTTTGATACCTTGTGTTACATCATGGCAATTTTAGTAGAGATCTCATTTTTTTTTAATTAAATACTGCTCAGGTCAGTCACTGATAACGTAGCTGTCCATTGCTGAAAAAATTTTTAATATCGGATAGTAGTTTTGAGTTTATTTATTAAAAAAACAAACACACAAACACAAAAAAATCAAATCTTTTCTCCTTTTAATACAACTTCAGATCAGGTGACAGGCATCTTTCGAATTTGCCGAGGGAATGTGATAACCTCCCGCGAAATAAGTAGCTTATATTCAATAATAGATAATTAGATACATAATATTCTTCAAAATAGTTAGATGCGTTTTAGACAAATCAATCATATACAAGAGTCGCTCGTTTAATCTGGTATCTGCTATCATGTTAACAATGTCATGTAGTGACATCTGTTATTTAATAGCTAATATTAATGCATATGTGTATGCCGTGAGGTGGTTTAAGAAAATCTACCAACCACCGCAAGATACTACCCCATCACATCCTGTGGGTGTCGTAAAAGTCGACAGAGGGAAAATTAAAACCAGAAAAGGAAAGCAGAATCTTCCTGGAATATCTCAACAAAAGAACTGCGGTTGCAAAGCAAGGTAACTATGTTCAGTAGTGAAGTAGTGGAGTGATAATACAAGAGTCAGCTCTCTTAAATTACAAGAGCTTTTAACTAGAGCTAGCTAAAATTAATACAGCTCCGTATTATTTTAATTTATTTTTTGTAGATACTGGCAAATCAATTACGCTTTTGCACTATTCAAAGTACTATAAATTATGACGATATCTGATAATCCTCGCAACACAATACCTCCCATCCACTGCCACTTATTTGGGACAAACAAGTTATTAAGACCGTAGTAACGAAAGCTTTCCAACTTATCAAATCGTTTTGTAGATGCGAAGAGGTCTCGTTACTTCGCACTTAACTAATAAGAAAGGTATGAATTCCCTGGAATAACAACAATAAATTCCAATAGAACTATATTTGATAAAATTGATAGAAGTTTATGCAGCATAGGTAGTTGAATATCCGGGCGTTTGCTTTAAAATTATTCTGTGAGAAAGTTGGGTTCGATTTCCGGTGTCGACACTACTAAATGATGAACAGTAATTTTAAGTGCCGATTTATCCGATGTGTTTGGAGTGGAAGAAACACATTAGGAGGGAAGGGCTAAAGGTAATGGCTTCATGCATATCTTATGCACAATTTCGGAGAGGTAAAAAATATTTCGAGGGAATTATATAAGGCCCTACAATTCGAATTGGAGAATATTGCCGGAATTTTCCCGGCTCCAAAAGAACTTCTCATTAGGCGTATGCGTAAAATACCAGTAATTTCGATATGTCATTGCTTCATGTAGATTCTGGAAAGCAAAGATTTATCGTTCAATATTTGAGGAAACTGGGGACTTAAAGAAATTTAACTGTTGGACTTTGGGCTCTTTAGATTGCATATCATCTTTAGAAAACGCTTGCATAGTACATTTTTTTTTAAACCAGTGGCTTGTCTTAAGTCCCATATGCCAAGAACACTACAGAACATAATACACTAGCCGACAGTGCCCTTCTGATCATTTTTTTTTTTTGACTCTACTTCGGTGCTGTTAACCGGCGGTATGGAATCGCGGAGCGGTAGGGAAGCCTTCCGATCGACCTCGCTGTCGACTAACGCGACGTGAGCGGAGTCGACCGGTAAGGTGCTTGGGGAGCATTGAGATTTTAGGCTGTCAGCTAGACATTCTGCCTTTTCTTCGTCTAGGAAGGCAGGCGGTTGGTTGGGTCGTACTAAAGGGGGCCATGGAACGGGAGGTGCCTCCTTTTAGTGATTTTGGAAGTCGCCAGAAGGCGAGGTGAGACGGTTCGATGTTAATGAGACTGTTATCCCACCGAACGTTTCTGACCTCCTGCATACGTGTTCGAACCTCACGTTGTAGGGTGCGTAGAGTATTTCTATTACTGACGGTAGGATATAAGTCGTGAGCGCGAGTGGCTGCGTTTTTGCGCCTCATTAGGTCTCTAATGTCGTTAGGCAGGACCCAGCGGTGGTCGTCCGCCACTGGGACCTGTCTCGAGGAATCCTCGACGACAGTTTGGATGTGCCTAGTGAGTGCATGAGCCGAAAGGTTCGTGTCGCCGACTGAATTGATGGTGGATGGAATCGCATCAAGGTGCGGAGAAGTCTGCTTAACTTTTCCGGCTAGCTTTTGCCAGTCGACTACTGTTTTTGTGGATGGTGAGGCTTGGACGGAAGGTCCTAGCCGAAGTAGAACGGGGCGGTGATCAGTGTGTGCAATGTTAGTTCGTGGATCACCTCTATATCGCGGATGGCGAGATTTATGTTGCTAAGGATGGCTATGTCAAGCACATCCGGTGTGTGTCCCAGTGTATGCGGGAAGTGGGTCGGTATTGTAGGCGCCAGGACGTCGAAGTCGAGGAGGTCGACTAGCGAGTCTAGGGCCACCCCACGCGGGTTGGTTGTTATTGAGTTCCACCGGGTGTGCTTGCTATTAAAGTCACCGGCAAGGATAGTTGAACTCCCGAGGGAGAGAAGTGCTTCGAAGTCGCTGCGTGTGATTTTGGCGTCATTTCTACATGGTAAGTAGACAGACGCGATAGTAATGGGGGAGTGGCCGGTCATGGCTAGCTGACAGACCGATGCTTCAAGATGGCTGAGTGGCGGTGTGACGACTGGTACGCAGTGCAAGGACTTTTTGTAGTAGATAAGAGTGCCGCCTTTCGCAGCGGTAACTCTATCGTTCCGAATGATGTTGTAATTTGCGATTTTGGGATCGCGAGTGTGTGGTTTCAAAAAAGTCTCTTGCACGAGTAGTACGTCGACTTGGTGATCGCGAACGAAATTGAAGATTTCGTCGCGCTGGTTTTTTAAGCCGTTAGCGTTAAAAAACACTACGTTTAGGGAGCGCGGTTTCTCTCTGCCGTTGTGAGTCATTTTTATGCCCTAAAATTGACTATAGCGTTTATGACGCTTTGGTACCGCACCGCCGCGGCGATCCTCTTATTAGGATTATTGTTGGTGTTTCGGAGAGCCGTGGCGAAGGCTGTAATGTAGGCACCGTTGAAAGCGGTGGCGAAGCGACAGACGAGGTCTAGATCGCTCTCTGCGACCGGTCGGCTTGCGACGGGTGCGACTGGTGCGACCTGTGAAGGTGCCGGTATGTTCCGCGGGATCGCGACCGGAGGAGGCGCGTTTGAAGTTGCGCGGGTCGGAAGTGGCCTCCATACGGAGGGTGGTGGGGGAGGTACTATGTACCTTTGTGTTTGGGCCTGTTTAGCCGCAGGCCTTTTAAGTTTTGGGGCCTTCGGGCAGCCGAGGTAGTTGGCCGTGTGACCTTCTGCGTTACATAGTACGCAGGCAGGCGGGCCGAAGGAGGCTAACAGAGCTTTGTCCTTTGGACGAGGACAGTCTGCTGTGGCGTGATCGCCTAGGCACTTGACGCACCTGGGGCGGGCGTAGCAATTTCTTGCTGAGTGGCCGTACAATTGGCACTTATGACATTGGCCGGGAGGGCCGTTTTTGTGTGGGGCCTCAACTGAGAGCCCCGAAAGGTTGCAGCAGGTCCGCAGATTAAATATCTGCTTCCCTGCCGGGGAGCGGTCAAGTGCGACTAGCACCATGTTATAGGGCACCTTAGTGCGCCCGCTGTACATGCGGTGTACAGCGACGACGGGGAGGTTTTGCGCGATGAGGTCTTTTTTGACCTCTTCCTTGGGTAGGTTCTTGAGAACCACCCTTAGTTGCCGCTCATCGGCTGGAGTGTATGTGTGGAAGTATACACCTTTTTCCGACAGGTAACGTGTTACCTGGCGGTAGACCTCAGTGGTCTCCACCTGTAATTTAATGCCGTTTGAGGTAGAAACGGCAGTATATTTTAACCTGGACATGGCCGATGTCAGCTCTTGCCATCTGTCCAGAGCCCGAATGAAGATAGGCGGAGGCCGCCGAGAGTGTGCAGCGAACTGCGAAGGATTGCGCGGGGCAGCGGGGGCCTGCTGTGAAGCAGCGGGGGTCTGCTGTGAAGCAGCGGGGGCCTACTGTGAAGCAGCGGGGGTCTCTTGGGAGGCTACAGGGGCGACCTGCGGTTGCGGGATAGGCCTGCTATCACTAGCTTTGGCAGCCTTGGCGTGGCTATCGGGCGTCGGTGAGGCGCGCTTCTTGCGCTTCTTTTTTGATTTCTGCACTTGCAGAAAACCAATGTTGTTGCCGGTGTCGCGGCCGGTATCGCGGGGGTCCTCGGGTGCCGAGGGAGAATCGAACTCCATTTCGGAGCCCGAGGACGAGGCCCTAGAGGGGGGCCTAGATAGCGCCTCACATGCTGAGGCGAAACCCGTACAGGTCGCAAGCTGGTGGAATAATTCCGGCTGCGTCTCCTGTATCGCGCGCAACGTATGTGCTAACGCACAGCTGTCCATATTTTTTTTTTATTTTTTTTTTCCTAATTTCTTTCAACCTAATTCTATCTCTAATTCCTACTGGGAAGTGGCCGCCGGTGGGATGCCGGGGTGTGTGGCCTAACTTCCCTCCCTGCCGGGGTATAGGCAGGGAGGATGAATGCCTAGGTGTGTAGCCCTAGTGCGTCCTTGTGTGAATCTTATTTTGCACACTCGGGTGTGTGCTTAAAACTAATTATGACTACGCGTGGACTTTAAAAGTCAGTCCAATAAACCCACATTGACTAGGGCACTACCCAAGGCCAATTTCTGTGGGTTTCTTCCGATTGCGCGTTTCCCAGATGGGGAACCGCGGGCGTACGGGGCTAGCCTACTCTAGTGTCGTTATCACCGTTAGGTATCCGCTAGAGTAACCACAGTAAGTGGATTCGTAAATGACGTTGGAAACAATTCAGAAAAATAGTGCAATGCAACGAAAGTCGCGTTGACTATTGCCGGAGCGGGTCGTAGCGGGGCGCTATGCGACCGTCAGGCGTCGAGCGTCGAGTGCAACTGCCCTTCTGACCACACAGTACTGATTGAAGGCGGAATAACTTGCACTTTCGGTGGTGTCTCCTATCCTCCTATAAATTTAGTCAAGATCAGTTCAACGGTTGAACTGTGAAAAGATAATCAACATACAGAGAGAGTTACATTCGAATTTATAATATTAGTATTGATTTGAAATATCGTATACTTTGCCTTAAAAATAAAGTACTGATATAAGACATGCATGTGTATGTACACCACTGATTTAGAATCCCTTCGTCTTACGCGTATCACTTAACCTCACGCTCAGTTCAATACTGTTTGTGGGAAAAGTTGTTTTGGCTAAATATATAATTGAACTAAATCCGAGATCAAAGAGACGGGTATCTTACTGCCATTAGTGTAGTTATGTCTAGACAGAATCATAAATAATATTAATTTTAATAGACTTGTGTATGCAACTGGCGGGTACTTACGGAATAACGGATTGCGTCTGTAGTTTTAAACGTATTTGTGAACATGTGGAGACTTTTGTATGTTATAGAATAATATACGCTACGTTTAGACAGACTGAGCGAAATTAAAATCACTCAACTTTCGTTTTTTTTTTTCGTTTTTTATGTACCATAGTAGGTTTTCTCCGGTATCGTGGGTTCGTTTTACAGACATAAATTTCACATGCACGACAAAAATAGTCCTGAATACTAACAATTTGTGTATTTGCACAAATGTTACACTCTGATCACTGAGTCACAGAGTCACGCAGTTGTCAAATTATTCAAACTTACTATCGGTATAAGGAATAGCCTCGAAATATCATTTAGCAGAAACCATTCAGTGTTAATAATATTTTGCAAGCAGCTGACCCTTTTAATAAAGCATTGCAGCAAAATGTAATAGGCGTCATAGAAGTTACACCGTCGTCTACGAAGAGCACATCTGCACACTAAAATTATAATGAAGACTAAAGTTAAACCGCTTTAGAACAATAGAGCCTCCGGTATATCAAACAAGTTAGGTACTTAGTGCAACTAACTTCTAGCTTCCAATATTAGACCGTGCAGACGAGACTGAGGCATAATAATATAGATTGCAATATATACTAATGGTACCACAGATTCTTGAATATTTCGATGAACAACGTTTTAATGTGAATTATATTTTTCTAGAATTCATTTTTAATATACTACAGGAAAAACTTAAAGAAACAAAAAAAATCCTTAATTGTTAAATCATTTATGATATGGCTTTAGTGAACATTTTGAAATTATTTTAATTTTTATTATTAGTGAACATTTTATTGAGGTTAAAAGAAGTTTGAAACTTTTCAGTTTCAAAATCTTTAAGCAAAATAATTTTGTTCGCTCCGTGTCCTGATAATAACAGACAAAACACAAAAAACAGCCAAATCAGTCGAGCCGTTTCCAATGATGCGGCACTTGATTTTTATTTATATAGATGCGAAAGTAACTCTCTCTGCCTTGTTCTATGTCTGACCTTCATGAAATCGGCACAGAGATAGCTTGCATACTGGAGACGAAAATAGTATACTTTTTATTTCGGAAAATTACAGAGTTCACACAGTATTTTTAAAAAGTCTAAATTCACGGACGAAGTCGCGGGCTTCAGCTTGTAGGCAATAAACCAAGAACAAACTGATATCAACTCGTGCGATAAATTCTACTGAAGCAAGAGACTGATCCAAGTCAGACACAATAAATTAAAAATCAAATAAATTTATAAGTTTAGAAGATCCTTTAATCAAAAAATAAGTAGTTTGTTTAATTAATTGAAACCTAATATTTACATACACGCTGGGAACACGCAGACTACAGACACTAAGTGTTCAGGCCAATTAAAATTGGCTTTAGATTAGACGACAGGTGGCATCTTATTTAAAGTTATCCAATACTGAGAAACTTTAATTAAGGGAACTGTTAAGTTAAGACTATCATCTGCACCGGTTTATTAATGGAAGGATACTTGTAAAGTATCGTTAGCAGACTAGATGCTTTTATTACAAGTAGTAGTCCAACATTTTATTAAATAACTCACTGGCCCGCCAGACACTGTTCTTCCCTTTACGGCGAAGATTTTTCTAAATTACGCATATAAATATGTTCGTATGTTCGTGTTTTTTTTTTGTTTTTAATGGATAATTTATCATTAAATGGATTCTCCGATATCAGTGGCACCGACAGAATAACAGCGCTGCGGCAATTTTACTGTAGCATAATGTTGAATTGGGTCCTTTTCGTTACTGCAATCCAATAAACTATATTTCATAACTACTTATTGTTATTTTTAATTTGATGTATGAAGTGTTGTAACGAATAAAGCAATTTTCTTTATTTGTTAAGTATGAAACTTTGAGTGACAGAGTTGACCACAGCGTTTTCTTTTTTGGCATTAAAACTAAGAGTTATTTTAGTCCATTACTATAGAATTTTATATAACTTGACAATGCTACCTATCGGATCCTAGCATAGCTATGAACTTCATTTAGACAAAACAAATATATTTTGTGAAGATGACCTCAATCGGTCAAGGCTTTCAGGAATTAAATGACCACTAACTGCGTATTATTAGTTAATTAGTAATTAATATTTAGTATTCAAATGTTCGAAGCTTATCAACGACATAAGCCGTGCTATTCTAGTTTATCAATAAGGAATAGTTTTCGAAGATCATAATATGTGCCTATAATGCCTAATTTTTATTGGGTTATTTTATAATTTATTCATAATTTCTATTAAGGGTTACGTATGTGTAACGTGCAGCATGAAAATCTGCAGCCGGTATAAAATTATTAAACCATATTTTAATAAAATAATACGTTGGGAATGTATAAATAATATTAAACTAACTTTAACCACAGTTGTGCCCGCGTTATGATGTTTTAGCGCTTTATTTAAAAGAGTTACAAGTCTAAAACTTGCCAAAGAACTTAGCTATTCAAACGTAATTACCACATCTCTCTTATGCATTTGTGTGGAGCATGGTAAAATCGCAAATAAAAATTCTCGTTCCACTTTACTGTGTTATAAATGAATATATATATAGTGTAAAATGAGTGGGTTAATTACTATGCCATTTTTTTACTTGTCGCATGGTTCCTTAAAATATCAGCTTTGATATATGGACAAACACGCCAGTCATCTCAAGGGGGGGGCTTCGTTTTCTATCCGTATGTCACGGCGATTTTACTTAGATACTATTGGTATTACATAAATAAACGGCCACTCAGCAAGAAATTGCTACGCCCGCCCCAGGTGCGTCAAGTGCCTAGGCGATCACGCCACAGCAGACTGTCCTCGTCCAAAGGACAAAGCTCTGTTAGCCTCCTTCGGCCCGCCTGCCTGCGTACTATGTAACGCAGAAGGTCACACGGCCAACTACCTCGGCTGCCCGAAGGCCCCAAAACTTAAAAGGCCTGCGGCTAAACCGGCCCAAACACAAAGGTACATAGTACCTCCCCCACCACCCTCTGTATGGAGGCCACTTCCGACCCGCGCAACTTCAAACGCGCCTCCTCCGGTCGCGATCACGCGGAACATACCGGCACCTTCACAGGTCGCACCAGTCGCACCCGTCGCAAGCCGACCGGTCGCAGAGAGCGATCTAGACCTCGTCTGTCGCTTCGCCACCGCTTTCAACGGTGCCGACATTACAGCCTTCGCCACGGCTCTCCGAAACACCAACAATAATCCTAATGAGAGGATCGCCGCGGCGGTGCGGTACCAAAGCGTCATAAACGCTATAGTCAATTTTAGGGCATAAAAATGACTCACAACGGCAGAGAGAAACCGCGCTCCCTAAACGTAGCGTTTTTTAACGCTAACGGCTTAAAAAACCAGCGCGACGAAATCTTCAATTTCGTTCGCGATCACCAAGTCGACGTACTACTCGTGCAAGAGACTTTTTTGAAACCACACACTCGCGATCCCAAAATCGCAAATTACAACATCATTCGGAACGATAGAGTTACCGCTGCGAAAGGCGGCACTCTTATCTACTACAAAAAGTCCTTGCACTGCGTACCAGTCGTCACACCGCCACTCAGTCATCTTGAAGCATCGGTCTGTCAGCTAGCCATGACCGGCCACTCCCCCATTACTATCGTGTCTGTCTACTTACCATGTAGAAATGACGCCAAAATCACACGCAGCGACTTCGAAGCACTTCTCTCCCTCGGGAGCTCAACTATCCTTGCCGGTGACTTTAATAGCAAACACACCCGGTGGAACTCAATAACAACCAACCCGCGTGGGGTGGCCCTAGACTCGCTAGTCGACCTCCTCGACTTCGACGTCCTGGCGCCTACAATACCGACCCACTTCCCGCATACACTGGGACACACGCCGGATGTGCTTGACATAGCCATCCTTAGCAACATAAATCTCGCCATCCGCGATATAAAGGTGATCCACGAACTAACATCTGATCACCGCCCTGTTCTACTTCGGCTAGGACCTTCCGTCCAAGCCTCACCACCCAAAAAAACAGTAGTCGACTGGCAAAAGCTAGCCGAAAAACTTAAGCAAACTTCTCCGCACCTTGATGCGATTCCATCCACCATCAATTCAGTCAGTGACACGAACCTTGCGGCTCATGCACTCACTAGGCACATCCAAACTGTCGTCGAGGATTCCTCGAGACAGGTCCCAGTGGCGGACGACCACCGCTGGATCCTGCCTAACGACATTAGAGACCTAATGAGGCGCAAGAACGCAGCCACTCGCGCTCACGACTTATATCCTACCGTCAGCAATAGAACAACACTACGCACCCTGCAACGTGAGGTCCGAATACGTATGCAGGAGCTCAGAAACGATCGGTGGGACAACAGTCTCATTAACATCGAACCGCCTCACCTCGCCTTCTGGCGACTTCCAAAATCACTAAAAGGAGGCACATCCCGTTCAATGCCCCCTTTAGTACGACCCAACCAACCGCCTGCCTTCCTAGACGAAGAAAAGGCAGAATGTCTAGCTGACAGCCTAAAATCTCAATGCTCCCCAAGCACCTTACCGGTCGACTCCGCCCACGTCGCGTTAGTCGACAGCGAGGTCGATCGGAAGGCTTCTCAACCGCTCCGCGATTCCATACCGCCGGTTAACAGCACCGAAGTAGAGTCTATTATTAAAAACCTCCGTCCGAGGAAATCTCCCGGTCCCGATGGTATCACTAACAAAGTAGTTAAGCTCCTGCCTACTACCATCATTCAGCTATTGGTATTAATCTACAACGCAGCTCTGGCCAACGCAATCTTTCCGAACACCTGGAAAGAAGCAGAGGTCGTAGGGATTCTAAAGCCCTCTAAACACCCGTCCGATCCCACCGCATATCGGCCTATAAACCTCCTCAAGGCCTTAGGCAAGATATACGAACGCCTACTTCTCGCCCGCTTAAGAGACTTCATGCAGTCTCGAGGGATCCCCATCCACGAGCAGTTTGGATTCCGTGCCAAACACTCATGTACCCAGCAGGTGCACCGCATAACGGAGCACATTCAATCCCGCTTCATACGCGGGCTTCATACCGGAGCGCTCTTCTTCGACGTGGCGAAAGCGTTCGACAAGGTCTGGCACAACGGGCTCATATACAAGTTATATGGACTCGCTGTGTCAGATCGCCTCGTACTCATCATACGAGATTTCTTACGCAGTCGAACCTTCTGCTACCGCGTCGAGGGGGTGCGATCCGAATCACATCCCATCCTAGCCGGCGTACCACAAGGCTCAGTCCTAGGTCCCGTGCTCTACACCCTTTTCACGAACGACATACCGCACACCAGCGGCGTCGAACTCGCCCTCTTCGCAGATGATACCTGCCTATATGTGTCTGGACGTAATCCAGACACTATCTCTAAACGCCTCCAATCCGCAGCCCGAACCCTCGGGAACTGGTTTCGGAAATGGAGGATCGAGGTCAACCCAATCAAAAGTGCAGCCATGTACTTCTCGCGGCGCATAACGCAGCATCTCCCCACCATGGAGTTATTCGATCGTCCAATCCCCTGGGAAAAGACTCAGCTTCGGTCCACATATTAACCGAGTAAGGAACCGAGCGGCGTTCGTCCTCGGTCGATTACATCCGTTACTAAATAAAAATAGCAAAATGTCCCTACGTAATAAAATTACACTTTACAAAGCCTGTATTCGGCCAATTATGACATACGCAAGCCCCGCTATTTGCGCATGCCTCCCCGCGTCAAATTCACCGACTTCAGGTAATACAAAATCGATTCATGCGTAAAGCCACGGGAGCACCGTGGTTCGTGCGTAATGCTAACCTTCATATCGATTTAGGGCTTCCTACCATAGCCCAATATCACCCCAACCCACTGGTTGTCAGTGCCGCCACTTACAACCCCCTCGCGATACACCAAAACTCGACCCGCGGAAAAAGGAGACCGAGGCACGTCCTCGAGGACCCTGACGACGCGACCACTATTGCCCAAGCGCTCTACTCAACACTACACAAACACCCATTATCACCATCATACCGCCCCCGCCGTCGGCGTGGGCGTATCAGACAAAGTTATTCGCGATACCGCCGCATCTCAGGTCGGTTCTCCCCTAGCAGTAGTATCATTAACAGAAGCGTCGCTGGAGTTTCTTGCGCCATTTCTTCTCCAGCGGAAACGCATTCCGAATTGGTGGTAAACTTATCTAATAATAATCATGGTATTAATAATTATAGTAGTAGTAATATTGCCCTCCCGATTGCAGTAACTGACAGAGCCGAGACCGGCCCCCTTGGGCACCCTCGAGTCTGTTACTCTCGCGAACAGGATGACGGTCCAAGCCGAGGTCCCCTCTCGGGGGCCCTTGCGCCAGTCATCCATAAATAAAGGTTTCGGCTAAGCGCCCTCAGCGCTATGCCACCTTTCAATCCGGCGAAGCTGTAAAAGCCTTCGGGCTAACAGTGACCATCAGTCCTAAAAAAAAAAAACATAAATAAAATTCTGAAGGAAGGTATTTTTTACTCTCCACCTCTCTACCTTTTCAACTACGCGGTGAAAATTCTGAAAAACTTACTACATTTACAACACTGGCGCAAATCCTATGTATTTTCTTCTTATCTTCTAATCCTGTCTTAAAATAATTTACAATACAGACAGACCCAAAAACTATTAATTTTAAAGTTTGTAAAATATTAGCTTTGAATGGGATTCTAAAATTCAAGACCCTCGCCCCAGCAGACACAAGCTATGCGTTTAGTCATGTGACAGACATGAACCTAAACAACGAAAACAAAAACTAACTTGTGATTCATTACAATCGTGGAATGGCGACCCTGAACCTATAACGAATATAAGCTTAGAAATACCTATATGAATTTATTAATTGACACGTAAAATTTAAAACCAGATTACAAAGATTGTACGCCGTTAAACAAAATACAGAATACCATATTATACGAAACATGTAGCCCAGGTGTCTAATGGTAAGGGGACCCTCATCAAAACTCGATTAACCCTATCTAGAATTTTTATGCCCTTGCGAAAATTCCTGCTTCAATATATATTATGTACTGAAAAAGGATTGATCAATTACACAATAATTGCAAATGGAAGCACAAAAGGCACTCAATTAAAAAAAAAGTTATGGCTGTCGATTTAGCAACAGGTACTGAATTTTGTTAATTAAAAATATTTTGCGTCACTTATTCTTTGACACTTTTTAGAAAAATAATAAAAGGTAAATGAGAGTAGATAAAAAGAGAATGGTGCTGAAGATTTCCAGACCAAGTAAAAGCTCATTTAGTCAGCGCGGTGAAGGTGGTCTCTGCCATTGCATGGTGAGATGTCTGTGGGATCCTTTAATTTAGGGGATATCTGGTTCACTGTCGGCGGCCTTGGAGTCGTCATGCCCATTATATATTGCATTTCCTTGTTGTGACCAATAAGGTGAAGGAATGAGATGGATTATTAGTAGGATTAGTATTAACCAAAGTCTAGCCGCTAAAACTTACGTCGGTGCCTGCTACTGATACCAGTGAAGTATATGAGACTTAAGACTCACGGCTATTAGTCTCGTAAGCTTGAAATATAGATCTATATAACATTTAGATATAATCTTATATATAGACAGTCTCTTACCCTCTGACTCCTCTAACTAACCCTATCTACAAAGATGAAGATCACACTAATAACCCCTTTTTATTGGTTTGGTAGATTAAAGTTTTGTTTTTTTATTTTTATATATATTTTATAAATATTTTACAACAATACTTAAAAATATTAATTGAAAGTTTAAACCACACTTTACAAACGGATAATGTCACTCTCCCCAGAAAAAATACGTATCTAATGTTTTACATTCAATTTTTTAAAAATAAAATAGCAGTCGAAATTAATGATACTCGCAAGTCATATAAAATAAAAGAGAGATTTTAAAAATCACGGATACTCTATACTGCCACGAATTATTAAGTTGATATTGATTATTTGGTCTCGCTTAAAATTTCATAATACATGTGTGATTTAGGTTCGATTCCCGGTACCAGCACCACACACCAGCACACATGCTATGTGGGGACGGAAAACATGGAACACAAGGGAAACCTGCATGTCTGAGAAGTAAAACAAAATATGTTTCGAGGACATTTGTAGCCAACCCGCTTTGGAGCAGTGTGGCGGAATCTTTCTGACTTCTAAACCTTATCAGATATGTGAGGAGGCCTGTGCTCTGCAGTGGGACACTAATAGGCTGTTACTTGAGCAGAATTATGTTCTGCAATTGCTGTTTATTACGTATTTTCATTATAAATTTCATTTAAGTTTTTGATGTCATAATTAAAAAATAGGTCCGATGATGAAAAAACTTTGAACAGTGTGTGGAGTGTTATGCTTCCGAACTATCAATTTAAGATGGATGCTCACTGAGCGACTACCAATGCTAGCAGAGATATCAGGAAGCACAGTGGACGTTTTATCCGGCGCGACATTGAATAATTCGTTGGAAGTTCCGGAGTTTGTCGAAAGTTCCAAGTCGCAGGCTTCTATGATGAGTGCTGTTTGGTCAGCCATAAATCAGATGTAATGCAAATTTGACTTAATTTTGTTATTGATAATTTCACAGGTTTTATTGTTTAACTAAAAAGCACATAACAATGAAAAGTCATAAAGCCCCATACTATGTTATAATAATCTCATATCAATTAAAAATATTTTACCATTTATTACAAACATTTCGAGATAGAAAATATTAATGCTTAGAAATAGTACAGGCCTCGTCTCATTTTTGAATGGGTTTTGAAGCCGGGAAGATTCCGCCACGCTGCTCCAATGGGGTTGGCGGACTTCACACTTCTTCCAACTTCTTCTTATTCCTCAGACATGCCAGTTTCTTCATGATCAGCACCGGGGTTGGAATTCAGGTCACATGCTTTCTATTGAATTAAAGACGTACGCCCGACTCCACGGCTCCGCTTACGGCCTTCTAAATAAGATAGTAGATATTGATTGTAGAACATAAGTGGATCGAATAGACCAAGGAAATACTATTCTTTTCCAGAATACTAGCGTAAGTTATCAACATGATATTGAAACGGTTTGTCTGGTGAGAACGTCAAATCCAATCACTGGCAATTATATTCTTCACAGGTGACAGCACGCTACATCATAAAATCGCCAATGCACTTGCCAAGACGACTATAGAATATTTCCACGACATGTGAAGTCTGCCAACCCGTATTGGAGCAGCGTGGCGGACTTCTAGGCTCCAAAACCCTCGCAGAGCTGAGAGGAGGCTTATGCTCAGCAGAGCGACATATATAGGCTGTTACTTTACTTTATTATGTTCCAGTTGCCACCGTATACAGCTAGAGAAATTACAGGCCATATGTATTAATATAATAATTGATGCATTGGGCTGAGAGCGGGAGCTGCGCTTCTTAGACTACTACCACACCAGATTTTACAATTCAAGTTACAAGTGACACTGACTATCAAATGAACGATGGGCAAGCTTCGTCCTTACATACTATTAAAAATGTCTCGTTGTTTTAATTAAGTTCTTTTCTGACTGAGTTATATTTACCATTTAAAATTAAAACATAGCAATAATTTTTCTGCTAAATTACGATGGTATTATGTGTGGATGTGGTCCTCAGTGGAGCTGACCCTTGAGTGAAAAATCCGTATCTACCGGCATCATGACTACCACGTACCAGACCATAAACATATTCATGGAAATTCTATTACAAGTTGAATATAATGCAGATGTCAGATGAGCCACTTGCGCGATTCGTTCGGAATTTGCTAACTCGCTTATAATACAGGTTGCGAAACTCATGGGTATTCTGAAGTGCTATTCATTATTATGTTGCTAGTATTGAAATATACTTGTTATTTATGAAGCGATTAACTTTTGAACATGCAGTGCATGTGTTTGAAGTCGAACGAACTATTTTAAACTACCTGCATTGAAATTAATTACTATGTTGTTAACAATGAGTGAGTATTTATTTCGTTTAATGGAACGGTACTTAACGTGATATTGAAAAGCTTATATTGGTATATATTTAGATCTGTTTAAGAGAAAAGTATGATGTTCTCCTAGCCGAATTCGACAACGGCGACAACTGCCGACTACTGTCGAGAGCCATCAACTGCGCAGGAGATATTATAGTGCCACAAGTGTACGCGCAAACACAGAGGCACTCACTCGTCCCAACCTACCCGCGCCCGATGTAACGCTGATACGATAAGATCGGAGGTAGGCTAGGATGCAGTGTCAGAAACACGGGGACAATCACAACACAACCAGCCCCGAAAACCAACAATTTATGTTTTAGCACAAATGTTGGCTCCGGATGGGATTCGAACCCAGGACTGGCGGCTTAGAAGTCAGGTACTCTGACCACTAGGCCACGCGGTCAAAAGAATATAGACTTGAGAATAATATCGAATGCGTTATCTTGTCTTCATTTGGTAAGATCATTAATTTAAGCCACCAATATTAAGTAAACTAAAAACGAAGTAAAGTATTCACTAACATTCGGATTCTGTTTTTCTTCAAAGCAAAACTGTCGCTATCTATCGATTTACTATATTGATATATATAGTTTTCGGAGAGTGAGTTTGTAGTAGGTGAATTCTAGAATAGAAATCGGGTCTAAGAATGGCGTGGGGCGCAATGTGATTAGATGGGGCGACGATCTTTTCAAGCCGCCGATGACAAGCAGAAAATCGGGTTCAGTGGCATTAATGGGGAGATACCAATATTCAGCAGTTAACTGTCGTGGGCGGAAAATTATAAAGATATTCAAGTGGATTATCCGCCATCAGTAGTTTGTCAGAGCCTCGCCAGCAAGCAAGGTATCCTACGTGCAGCGGATGTTGGCATAAAAAGAAGAAAGCCGGCATATTTTTATTATATTCCTTAAACTTATTGTAACACACATCTATAACTTATTACTGAATAATTTTCATCGATTTTTAACGCCCCTACACCTCAATTTTTTTAAATAACAATAAGTAACGGTATAAATATAATATTGCAGCCAAAGTGACGACAGAAATAACTAGCAAAATGTGGAAAACGTAAAAGATATGAAATATTAAGGGAAAAGCTTTCAGCATTCCACTGCTTACAATCATGTAAGTGCATGGCAGAATTCATCTTATATGCGCGACATGAACTTTCATGACTTTTTGAGTAGCTCACTGGCAGAAAACTAAACTAAATTTAGTTTTAATAATCTCAGCACGCAAAATAATTTATTTGGTTTCCTTATATACAAAATCTACATTCCCTCATCGTGCATAAAATTACTATATATTTATATCCCTCTGGCCATTTTGCCTCCAAATTGATCGACACAAGTCAACCGTTCGAGCGTTCATATCCTTAACGGATATTACTTTATTAATAAAACGGCGGTCTAACTCGCCGACAGCGTGTGTAATATGATTGTAAGAATGTTTTGTATTTAACCCAGCCGTGGTAAAACAGAGGCTGGGCACTCGCCTTAAATTTCATTGAACGCGAGGGACCTGAGTCAGAATCCTAGTGCTGATCTACATGCTCAGCAGTGAAGGAAAATATTGTGAGAAAACCTGTAAGTCTGTGGAATAAAAATATTTCGATAACATGTGGAGTCGTCTGACCCGCATAGGAACAGCGTGGCGGACTCTTTTCGGCACCAAAATCCTTTCTGAAATGAGAGTTGCTCAGCAGTGGGACATTAATAGGCTGTTACATGTTATATACGAGTAACATGGAAGTATGTTTTGTATTATTGTCTATAGACAAAGAAATATTTATGGCACTGGCCCTATAAGTTATAACTTATAGAGACCGTGTCATAAAGCTTATGAAGCGGCAACAGCACCTTTTACGAATAAATTAATGGCGAATTTCGACCACAGCAACGTCTTCGGATTAAAAGTCAGAAGTAGTCAACGGCGCAGTATATACTCGTATCATAGTGCCGTAAATATTTGTGCAAATACAGGAGTACTCGTTCGTCTTTTCCTGCCGAATTTACGAAATGCACAGACGAAGGATAAAACCTGTGTCAGGGAACGTGACAATCAAAATAACAATTTTGTGTGATGCACAAATATTGGTTCACACAAAACTTCATTTGAATGTAAGCTCTTACTGCTGCTTTCAAGGAAAGGTCTGTGTCCAACAGTGGACCTCAAATAGCTAGTGATGGAGAAACAAAAGAAAGAATAGTCTGTATTTATTAGTCAACTGTTAAACGGCATGTAATCATCGTAATAATTCATTATGTTAATTCAGCGAAACAAATTGTAACTACTAACAGCGGTCGAAATATATCACTATTATAATACTGAAACAATTCGATAAAAAATTCCTAGACTCTCTGAAGACAGTTACTACCTATCTATAGAATCACAACATAAATGATTCGGGGCAACCCGCATATCTCTTCGACGTCTGAAATGCTACGCAAAAGGATATTATGGAATTAATACTGAATTTCCAAAGCGAATTACGATACGGGAGTTACAATGTGATAATACTGTGATCTTAGAACTTTCATCTTTTAGATAATTACTATTAAGCTATCGCTTTTATTCCAATTTCTGATTATTTAGAGAATAAGTTGTAGATTATTATACTCCATACTTAATATTATATATTCGTTATCAATATCGCGCTTTCAACTGAGTTTGTTTAGTTAGAAGCGCCTCTTACTAAAATTTTGTAGCTTGCTAGTCCATAATTTCAAGAACTTAAAAGAAAACATAGCCGCTTGATGCCGCAGAGTGTCGGATTTGCTAGTTTGTGTCGCATAAATCCGATTCTGAATTAGGACTATTTTCGATTTAGATTCACTTCCCTCGATACAAAAGACAATATCAGCTCGTATAAACTCAGACTTCGGTCTACGGTCGCACTTATAAAAGACATCGAATTATAGAGTGCCGAGAAAATTCAAAAAATTGCGATAAACAATATTCGTTTTAAATCTAGAAACTTCGGTTTTCGTTAGGACCAAGGTAAGATAACGTTCTAGAATGTCCGTAACAGTATTATCATATCGTCGTGTTGTATATCAGTTAAGAAATTTTAGGATTCCTCTGACAATTTTTATGCTAAGCATTTTTTTTTTTATTACTTTTAGATAATTAGTGATATTTCCGTAATTTTTATTTTCTCCTCTGCAAGGTTGGTCTCAAAAATCCTAGTGAATAATTCGAAGTGTATTTTTTTTCTGCAAGGCAATGTCAAGTTGCACAATAAAACTAAATAGTTTGCAGAATAAATTTAATAATTTTTCTCACTCATAATGAAGTAATTTCCGATAGTAAAAAATATAAATCTAAAAACGGATTTGTTAAAGTCTAGATAGAGCTGCATGATGCAATTTGTCGTTGTCGTTGTCGTTGTCGTTGTTAGTTTTATGTCCAGCAATATAGTAACGCGGGAGCGACTATGTTAATGAAGGTAACAAACATTTCTTCTAAGATATTCCTTTAAATATTTTGCTCCAAATTGTTGATAAAGAAATGATTGGTATAACTTTCTAAACATCGTGATTTAAACCTAGGAACGATCTTATTATATTTCATTATAGTGCAAAATGTTCACGGAGATTAAAGATCAAAGTTAATGTTTCTAAATATTTGAATATAAATATTATATCGATTGGTGTCCGGCATAGTAGAATAGAACCTTCCTATCGGGGTGTCGTACGAGGCGACTAAGGTATTGGCGAACAGCCATTATTCGTGCAGAATAACACCATAATATGCAATGCTGTCACTACACTGCTCGTGGGGGAACGCAATGGGGAGTAAGAAGTTTCGACTCGTACCAAATTCCCGGTGCCGGCACCATTAAAACTGCTGAACATAGGCCCCCATAGATCACTACGACATTCACGGGATGAGAAGAGGTGGTAGATATTATTAAGCCGCCACCATACGGAAAACCGTGGTAGCTCAGGGACTAGGTGCTCGTATTAAAAATTTCATAGTACGCGAATGACCTGGGTTCGATTCCCGGTGCCGGCATCAATAAAATTGTTAATTGCAATTTTAATTGCTGATTTACCACGTGCTCGGTGGTGAAGGAAAACATCGTGAGGAAACCTGCATGTCTGAGAAATTAAAAAATATTTCGAAGATATGTGAAGTCCGCCAACCAGCATTGGAGCAGCGTGGCGGATTCTTCCTAGCTCCAAAACCCTCTCAGAAATGAGAAGAGGCCTATGTTCAGCAGTGGGACACTTATAGGCTGAAACTTTACTTTTACTTTTACCAAAGTGGCAAATGTCTCGTTTACCGCCGTGGGCTAAAAGTGAGCTACGTGTGTAGTCTCTGCCTATCCCTTATATAGGGAATAGGCGTGATTTTATGTATGTATCGATCGTTGAAACTAATATAAATAGACTATGGATTTTAGTTTTTAGACAGACTACTACAAAGTAATACACACCTTCATAGTCAAAAATATGGCACGTGACAACAGCAGAATGAGCTCTTAGCGATTCTGATGTAGGTAATATGGTGATTTCCCATTGTGGCAGTAGTTGACTGTTGGGTGCTATTGCAAAAGAGCGGGTCTATTGACCGCATTGTAGCGTATTCTGTTGCCAATTCCTAATGTACCGTAATAAGCGGTACGTTCGTGCGTATTCGGGTTTCTCATCTTCATTTTAGAATCCATCATTAACTCAAACAACAACACAACAACCTTTAGTGAAGATGAAGATGATTTTAACTACTTAAATAAAATGATACCCCACACTAGGATTTCTCCTGCATCGTAGGTACCTACGTTAAACAAACATAAACTGCATTGTCACAAATACTTAGACCCAGAACAACTTTGTAAGCCACACAAGTAATTGTCCCGCGCGGGAATGAAACCTACTACTCGTAGCGAAGAAACCAATCGCTTAGTTGAGACGGTTTTCCACTATGTACCGATACAATGATGAAGATTCCGATCTTCTCAAAAGTGGAAGCAGACATGATCTTCAACGAAATAAGCCCACCAGCGACTGTCTGGTAAATACACCTATTACGTCATTTTTTAAATTAAATAACGTCAAAATATCACAAATTTAAAACTGAAATACTACTGAGCCCTATTTACATGAGATTGATAAATAATAATCTTTATCGTCATTTTATCATATGAAAATTAATAACAAAGATTATTATTGTACCCCACTACAGCAGTCGCCGCTATTCTGCAGTAAGTTAAATATCGAAGTCTTGTGTTGTGTCAAAAAAAAATCTAATTTTGTGCCATACAATGTCGGATCTATTATATGAGGTGGAATATGCTAAATCTGAACATTCATCGTGTAAGCTATGTAAACAAAAAATTGGCAAAGGATTGATTCGTTTCGGAATTAAAATACAATCTGCATTTTGTGACAAAAAACAAAACCATTGGCACCATGAAGAATGTTTCTTTAAAAAAAAGTTTCTTAATAATGTCAATGAAATCGCAAAATTTAATATTATTCGTCACGAAGATCAAGAGAGAATAAAAACAAAAATCAAAAATCTTTCTGCTGTAGTATTGCCGCAATCTGAAAGCAGTAATCTTTTAAAAAGAAATTCAGATGATGCTAATATCCTTTCCACGTTTTCAATAGAATATGCAAAGTCTAGTAATGCAACATGTCGTCACTGTGACATTAAAATTGTTAAAAAAGAAATAAGGATATCAAAATCTAACTACGACCCAAGATTTGGAGATAGCCTTAAGTGGTACCATGTCAAGTGTTTTATTGAATTAAGAGAGGAACTATTATTTTTTGCCAGTGGCGAAAATATACCAGGTTTTGAAAATCTTGAACCAGAAGACAAGACAATGATATCGAATGAAATTAAAAACATTGATAATGAAGTTATTATCAAAAAAATTAAACAGAATTCAAACAATGAAATAGAGAAGGAAGAAAGTGAAGAGTTGATGAGAAAAATAGCGGAACAAAGTAAATTATTTGACCACTACAGAGATAACTTAGGCGTATTAACCAAAAGTGAACTTCATGAGTTATTAAAAGAGAATATACAAGACGTTCCTTCAAGTCGTGAAGAATGCATAAATAGTTTAGCTGATTATATGGCTTTTGGTGTACCAAAAAAATGCCCAGAATGTAAACAGGGACAAATAGCACTTGATACCTTTTATTATAAATGTATTGGTGATATGAATGTTTGGACACAATGCTATTATACAACACAAGAACCTGAAAAAGAAATAATGAGAATTCCAGATACGTTAAAAGATCATTCAATATTCAAAGAATTTAAAGGTGTTATTAGACAACGTCTTTTTTGGAATATGCCATCTTTAACAAAGAAGGTAGGCGAAGCTACAGATCTTCTAAATTCTCAAAGAGAAAATCGTTACCCTCTGAAAAATATTCAATTTTATTTATATGGTAATCTCAAAACTCTCAGAGATAATCTGAAGCACCGTATATTAAAATTAGGAGGACTCGTAGTCAGCAAACTTACTGAGACTACTGCTGCAGTTGTATCTACTAAACAAGAGTTAGAAAAGAAATCAGTTATGATGCAAAAGTTTGAACATAAAGAAATAGAGATTATAGAGGAATCTTATTTCGACTTAATTGATGCAGAAAATGGGTCGGTAATGGATTCTCTTAGACTAATAAAAGAGAACAATATTGCTAGTTGGGGCTCCGATCCAATTAACAGAATCCCTCAATGTGTTATAGATGGAAAAACGGTCCCTAAATCAGGAAGCATGTACCAAAGTACTACAGAAAATAATGTTTCAAAATTAAAAATTAAAGATGGGATGGCAATTGATCCAGAGTCAGGTCTGGAAGATATCGCCCATATTTATAAGGATACTGAAAAAATTTATTCTATAGTTTCAAGTAAAGCCAATGTAGATGATAACAAAAATTCTTACTATAGGCTGCAATTGCTGGAGTCCGACGATAAAGATAAATACTGGGTCTATCGTTCATGGGGAAGAATTGGAACATCAATAGGTAGTACTAAGCTGGAATGTTTTACATCTATTGACGACGCAAAAAAACATTTTATTTCAATATACTCAGAAAAAACGAAAGATCAGTGGTTTTCACAAGATGATTTCATAAAGAAGCCAAAGGCCTACGTTCCGATTGACATATATTATGAAGATTTTCGACAATCATCTATTGAATTAGATACAGATTCTAGTCTTCCGAAATCAGTACAGTTACTAATAATAAAAATATTCGACACTGAAATCATGAAAAGAACTCTTCTAGAATTTGAACTTGATCTTGAAAAAATGCCTCTTGGGAAATTATCAAAGGCACAAATTAAATCTGGATACATTGTGCTATCAGAACTACTTCGGAAATTTGATAGTAATCTGGCGAACGAGAAAACAATCAAAGAAGCATCAAACAAATTTTATACTTTAGTACCACATAACTTTGGAATTGATAAACCTAAATTACTAAACAATCCTGAAATGCTTAAAAGTAAATTAGAAATGTTAGACAGTCTAGTAGAAATCGAAATTGCATATAAATTGTTACAGTCGCCTTTAGATGGCTCTCTAAGTGCAATTGAATCTCATTACCTTAAATTAAAAGCAGACATTAGGCCATTAGACAAAGAAACTCCTGATTTTAACCTTATTGCGACGTACATTAAAAATACTCATGCACCAACGCACTTAAATTATTCTCTAGAAATTGAAGAACTTTTTAAAGTTGTTCGGGAAGGCGAGAATGAACGGTACGAGCAATTCAAACAGCTTGATAACCGACGTCTCCTTTGGCATGGATCTCGAATCACAAATATTGCCGGGATCCTTTCTCAGGGTCTTCGTATACCACCTCCGGAAGCACCTATGACAAATTACATGTTTGGTAAAGGTGTATACTTCGCAGATATGATAACAAAGTCTGCCAACTACTGCTTTGCCAATAAAAATAATCCTACAGGTTATGTGTTAGTGTGCGAGGTTGCCCTTGGTGAAATGAAGAAATGCTACAAAGCAGAAAAGGTAACAAAACTTCCTGATGGTAAACACTCAGTTTGGGGTGTCGGTCGAACACAGCCAGATCCAGCTCAAAACAGAACATTAAACGATGGTATTATAGTACCTTTGGGTACGCCAATAGAGAAAAAAGTCCGCAGTTCACTCCTTTACAACGAATTTATTGTGTACGACGTGGCTCAATTAAACGTAAAATACTTAGTACAACTGAAGTTCAATTTTAAATAAATGCCGATTTAATGTCATTTTAAAGTTTATTTTTTTAGTTTTAAGTTACAATATTGTTTATTAAACACTAAATTATTATTAAAAATTGTATATTTTCCTCAACATTAAATAAACAATTTGTTTTATTTAGTTATTTATAATTCTAGTTTTATACTAGATAATTGTAAGGTTTGCTTAAATAAAATCTCACCTGATGTTAAACGGCAATGTGATCCTTAACTTGAGCATTTAACATTAAAGAGACATTAACATTTAACTTGGAAGATTAAAACAATTTAAATGGACGAGTAATTCTGCAGAAAATGGTGTCACTTCTTATGTTAGTGATTTATTAATTTAAGATATTTATTGCTTTACTTATATGAGGAGCTTCCAAGCAAAACGTGATTTGTCACAAAAATAGAAAAACCTGATTATTGCCTCTTCAGTTACTAGTCTTTAAAACATTTTTTATCATATAGCAACTTGAATTTAAAACGTGTTATATAAGAACAAATTAATTGCGTTAAAAATAGTGTTTAAATCAGAACGCGATCTGTTTATCGATAAATATCAATCAAAAAGTGTTTTGTCTCAACAACCAATCACAAGTAAGATATTGGCGCCATGACACTTGGACAAAACATCTTTAAACGCGTTCGTGTTTTGCTTAAGTTTTTTTGTTTGGTAAATTATTAACGGACATATTTATATAAATATTAGTCTTAATTTTTAAATATAAAATAATACTAATTGGACGATGAAACCGTATATATAAATAATATTAAAAATTACTAATTTGTTTACTATTAAAAACTTTCATGATTCTTTTCATAAAAGCTCGTTGGTTGTGGGTACTTTTCTATTTTATCTTTATTGAATCACCTTAATCTAAGGAGTATAATGGGCGGACTTAATGCCTAGAGGCATTCTCTGCCAGTCAACCCTGGGAGACTAGAAAAATGATGGCAGGTGCAAATATGTAGAAATTTTAAACTTCAATAAATAACCCCGAACCAGCTTTTTATAGGAGTATTTAAAAAAAAAGATTGCCCCACAGCAGGATGCAGGTGCACATGCACAACACAACCACACCCGAAAACCAACAATCTCTATTTTCAGTGCTCAAATGTTGGCTCCGGCTGGGATTCGAACCTAGGACCCACGGCGTCGAAGTCAGGATAGCTTCATCACTCATTTGCGTAAATTGTAATCTAAAAATGTAAATTGAATTGCACTTTTGACAAATGGTAAGCCAATTAAGCCGATATCTGTACTGAGTCATATGGTCATACTTTCTCAGACAAAAATAATACAGTTGCTAAGCAGGTGCTCCCGCTTATTAAGAAGATCTTTATAATCAATAATGTGTTATATAAGAGTTTGGACAAGCATGAGCTTAGTTTTATTAGGGGGGATATATTTTAGACAGAAATGAGTACGTAAGGTGACAATCACTTTTTGACTGATGTGATTAACTTGAACTCTCCAGGTTAGAGAGTAGTCAATGATTAAATCAAGATTTTTTATCAAGATAAAATTCTAAATAATATATTTTTTTATTATTATTCTAAATAATTATTATAAAAAAGACCACCGACTACAAATAAATAGATATCTTTATTATATTAGTCGATGGTGCGACTGTTAATGATCGCTTTACTTTTGAACGAATTGATCGATAGAGGTCATTTTTACACAATGATAAAGTGCATATACTGGTATAAAGTACATATATACTTTTTACATATATGCTTTAAAGGGCGCTCCGAATTGAACTATGGACTAACAGCCCTTCCTCGGAGACATCCGTCGACATCAAACTAAAAATGTCCGATCCTTAGGACATATTACGTCATCGGCAGCCAATCGCAACCCTCGATTTTATTTGTAATTTTTCAACCACCAACCATTTCCACCAACATTGTCAACTCAATGACTTACAAAATTGTGAATTTTATTATAAAACGACTATTACAAGAATCACACGACCTTTAAATTTACTTCATCCCCAAACGTATTGCATTACACAATATATTTATTTTGACGAGACGATTGATGATTCATAGCTATACTGGGATCCAAAAGGTAGCGCTGTAGTCAAGCTATTCACAAAATAAATATTAATGGACTAAAATAACAAGTTTACACAATATATATATATATATATATATACATTGTAAAACGTCCGGACTGAATTCTGAGTTATACGGAGTGACGGAGTCGACCACAGCTACCTATGGCGTTTAGGTTTTGTGATTTTCTATTTTGGTATTAAACCAACATATATATATATATATATATATATATATATATATATATATATATATATATATGTTGGTTAGCTAGCTGTGGTCGACTCCGTCACTCCGTATAACTCAGAATTCAGTCCGGACTTTTTACAATGTTAAAACCGGAATTATAATATTTACACAATATCTACGTGGTCAACAATATGATTTTGGCCTTTTTCTTTATACACCTAACAGTCTAACAAAAATTATGTCCATGATTTAGCCTTAAGATAAACACAAATATGTATAATATTCTATAAATCAACTAACAATCTACTTAAAGTTTATTTAATCGTAAATCAGAAATCAAACTCATTTAGTCACCTACCAGAAAGGGAAGAACGACTGCCGGGCCAGCTAGTGCATATATGTATACTTACATGAATAAGATATATATTTAATACTACAACAACATAATGCCAGTTACTCGACTTCACAGAGTCAGTAACAAAGTAGTCAAAGTAGTCAGTAAAGCACATTATATGTACTACACACATTTGACGCCCTCGTGACTTTGTGGTTAGAATTCCTGACTTCTACGCCGCAAGTCATGGGTTCCAATCTCAGCCGAAGCCCACGTTTGTGCAACACAAATTGTTCGTTTTCGGGTCTGGTTATGTTGTGATTCTTCCCCCGGTTTCTGACGCAGCATCCTATTCTTGCCATGTGGTGGCAGCTTAAGAGAATCTACCATCGCATCTCATCCCGTGGGTATCATAAAAGTCGACTGTGGGAACATGAAAACCAGAAGTTGGGCAGCAGTATCTTCCTGGAACATATGAATAAATAAGCTGCGGTTGCCAACCCGCCTATTGTCTATTGTCGTAAACCATTTACTATATTTTTAGCTTAGTTTTAGTTGTTAACAGGAATATTAACTAATGCTTCTAACATTGATAGAATTCTTTAAAAATAGCGTTGGTATTTTTAATAAGTACTAGTGACATTAACACTAGTAACACTTCTAACACTAGTAGTAGTAATATTCTATAGACATACATATATGGGTAGTCGTAAGATGATTGTGAGAAGTCAAGACTATGAGAAGAAACAAAGAATACCGATCCTTAGAACAATTGAAAATGAGTTGCTACACAGAGGCTTTTAATTTGGTAAAAGATGATCTAAAAGATGAGCTTATGGCAATTCGCGAATGGAAATGAGGTACAAAATTCAAAAAGCTTTTGAAATGATAAAGACAAAAGTGACTGAAATTAACGTAGAGAGAGAAAACAACGATAATGAGGGCCCCGAAAACCCTTTAGATTTCGAAGCCTTGAAGGCTGCGAATGCAATGGACGACTTTCAGAAAATCAATCTCGTAGAGGGTGTGCAGCCTGTTATAGATCTCCAAGGTATGATCGAAAAGCTTAATATCGATCAAAAAAGAGTGTTTGATATGATAACAAAAAAAATAATAGTAATGATGCTGATGTATTACATTGCTTTATAAGAGGTACTGGTGGCACTGGAAAGAGCTTTTTAATAAAAACACTTAAATTTTGGGTCCAAACACATTTAAACAAAAAAGTAGCGGTCAGTGATCCAACAGGAATAGCTGCATTTAATGTCAATGGGTTGACAATACATAGACTCTTGCAGCTTCCTATAGAATCGTAACAAACGCCTAAGTACCAGCTACTCTCAGATGAGGTACTTCAACTACTAAGAGCTGATTTAAAGGATGTCGTATTGTTTATTATAGATCGAGTTTCGATGATATCTAATGTTACACTAACATACATTCATTTACGCCTCTCTGATATATTCGATACTATTGAAGATCAAAATGGGTGGTTCGGTAAAAAACACATTCTTGTATTCGGGGATCTCCTGCAGCTTCCACCCGTAAGAGAAAAATCTCCTTTTGAGAAACTATCAACTGCTGAAACTAACAAGCTGTTAGGCTCTCTAAGTATGCCCAATCTTTGGGCTACACTGTTCGTCTATGATGAACTCACTATAAATATAAGACAGCTCAATGACTCTGTCTTTATTGAGATGTTAAATAGAATAAGATTAGGTATAACTACACACAAAGACCGAGATACACTTTCAAGTACTTTTAATTCCAATGAAAGCAAATTATTCGAAATTACTGAATATCTTGCTAAACTTTCCGATGATACAGTTTGCTTATTACCTACAAAAAACATGTGCAAACAATTAAACAATGCAATGCTGAAATTCTCTTCCTCATCCGGAAATAAAACTAACAGCCAGTAGATAGTATAGATTGCCCCAAGTATCTCTCAAAAAGGGCCCGTGAATGCATAAAAAAGTATGATGATGATGCTTCTATGACAGCAGGGCTAGAAGAAAGTATTGTTATTAAAATAGGAGCAAAAGTGATGATAAGAAGAAATATTGACGTGAGCCTTGGCTTAGTGAACGGTTCAATAGGTATAATACTAGGAGTAAAATTTGATTAAGAAGATAAAAAAACAATTATAAAAATACAAATTAAATTTAATAACGAACATCTTTACGACCTTGCTCCAGTAATAACGAAATTCGAAATTATTTCTAGGGCTTATGTTGATCGCGAACAATATCATATATGTATAGCGTATGCTATTACCATACACAAAAGTCAAGGCCTAAGTTTAAACAGCGCACTTATAGACATTGGTTCTTCGGTGTTCACGTGCGGTCAAGCGTATGTGGCGTATTTCAAGGGTGACAAGACTGGACGGATTGCATCTAATTAATGTTGACTTCGGTAGTATCAAAGCTCAGGAGTCCGCAATTGCGGAGTATAATCGATCATGAAGCATTTACCGTCCAGAGTTGTCAAAAATTGTTACACCAAAACAATTAAGAAAAACCAACAGAGATAGGGAGTGGACTTTGAGAAGATCCGTAGTCGACGTGCAAGAAATAATACCCCAAAAGAAAAAAGGAGGACTACCTACAAAAAGATGTGAGATCCGATCAAAAACATTAAAATGTAAAAAATATATGCCAAGCCTCGCATCACAACTTATGTACCGTAAAAATTTGTGAGATCCCATGTAGGGCCAAGTCTGTATTTTTTTTTATCATTGAATCACCACTTCAAACATTTTGTGAAAATTAAGTACATTTCCTAAATAATATCTAGTATTTTGTGACCATCATTATAAGACACCTTTGTTGATATAAAAAATATCGTGACTTGGCAATTGCACATCAAAAGTGAAATAATATTACCTGTGAACGTATGTACTTACCTGATATCAATTTATTAGCGAACGGAGGAGAAATATCCATGCAGTGGTGTGTTTCTGATGTGCAATTGACGAGTACCTGAATATTCCTGCATAGAAATCCTACCACCGTCACCTGACGAAGCCATGACATTTTACAGGGATTTCACTAAATCGATCCTTACGGCACCTACAGGACGAGTAAAACTTATTACACCTATAAATTAAAGTAAAAAATGTCACACTGCTAAGCACAGGCCTCCTCTAATTTCTGAGAGGGTTTTGGATCCGGGAAGAGCCCGCCACGCTGCTCCAATGCGGGTTGGCGGACTTCACATGTCTTCGAAATATTTATTATTCCTCATACATGCAGGTATCCTCGCGATGTTTTCCTTCATCGCCGAGCACTAGGTAAATCGACAATTAAAATTGCAATTAACAATTCTTGTGGTGCCGGCACCGGTAATCGAATCCAGGTCACGCGTGTACTATGACATTAAAAGCGAGTGCCTGGCCCCTGAGCTACTACGGCTCCTACCGCCACCTATCTTACGGGTCCACCGCACCTATGAGCTACAGTAACTATTTACTACCAGAGGAACAGGAAGTTCTCGTTTGACCGCATGGCCTAGTGGATAGAGTACTTGACTACCACGCCTGTTGTCCTTGTGTCTCTCTCTCTCTTTCCGCATCCTAGCCTACCTCCGATATTATCGCATGAGCGTTGCATAGGTCACGTAGGTAGGTAGGAACGCATGGTGGCGGCTTAAGAGAATCTACCACCCCATCTCATCCCGTGGGTGTCGTAAAAGTCGTCAAAGGGAAAATTAAAACCAGAAAATGGGCGATAGCGCCTTCCTGCAACATCTAAATAAATAAACTGCGGTTGCCAAACCGCCTACCAAGCGTGGCTACTATGCCACAATCCCCCCCCCCATGCAATTCCTCATGGCAATCTATGAGGGAGGCCTATGTTCAGCAGTGGACTAGTGATAGGCTGAAATGACGATGAGTGCCCCTAAGTTAGCGCGTGCACTTGTGGCATTGTAAATTTTCCTGCGCAGTTAATAACTTCCACCAGTATTCGGTAGTTTTCACTGTAGTCGACAATTGGCTAGAAGGACATCAAAGATCCCTTTTCAGGAATCCGCCTAAATAGGCACCATCGCAATGACAGCCATTCTTCCGTCAAGCAGTGGTGTATTACAGGGCATAAGATACTTAAGAACCGACGTCTAATGTTGACAGGCGCATTCCGGTGCTGCATAGAACTTTCTTACATGGTATTTACTATCAGGTGAATGACAAATTGAAAAATAATACATACATACAGTCACGCCTCTTTCCCATTGGTGTAGGCAGAGGCCACATCTTTCCACTTGCTCTTTAGCTTCTTCTACTTACATTAGCGTTTTCATTCACGCCCATCGATTGGGGGTATAATGTCGGTAAATAAAAAAAAAATTGTTATAACCACGTTGTAATTACTCAGAGTCAACTGGACTGAGAAAATAGCATACTTTGAGAGTATGCTATTTTCTCAGTCCAGTTGACTCTTTTTCTTGATACCGTCGTTAAGAAATGGCAAATGGCGGACGACTATGACAAAATCCTCCAAATGAGTTGTACAAAATATCTGCAGACGTTAATTAATTATATTTTTATTGGTTTCACCATTTTACAACATATTTTTTTAAAGAACGTTTACACAACTACATTCGTACATGAACAAACTTTCGCTGGATTGTACATCACGGTGCAGCCATCGATTTCACATACACAATTCAAGTCAAGAATAAGTACGTGAGTTTGAAACCGCGCACGCAATCCCTATTGTTGTTTTGATTAAATTTGCGGATTGTTCTTTTTATGCAACACCGGTCGAAATTGAAATGAAGAGAAAAAAATATTTTTAAACGTCGAACGGTGCCTGCGTACCTGTGATACGGATATTTCTGACATATGGGATTATTTCTAGGTAGAAATTTGAAACTGAATATGAAATACGTCACTTACGCAAAACAATTGAATACATCACTAAATTTAAGAGTCATATTCAGTACAGATATTTGATATATGAGGATCAGTAAAAGCGATTGTTAGCTAAACCATTATTGCTATTTTATTTATTTTTGAAAATATGACAAACGTGCAAATTATATATTTTAAAAAAAGTAAAGTTACAGCCTATAAATGTCCCACTGCTGAGCACAGGCCTCCTCTCATTTCCGAGAGCTCCTAAAGCTAGGAAGAGTCCGCCACCCTGTTCCATTGCGGGTGGAAAATTATATTGTTTTTATCTCTCAGACATGCAGGTTTCTTCACGATGTTTTCCTTCACCGCCGAGCACGTGGTAAATCAGCACTTATAATTGCAATTAACAATTTTAGTGGTGCTGACTTATTCATTGTTCTAAACTATTCTAATATCGAGGCGTTCTTTCAATTCCTTCAATTCGTTCTTTCAAATATTACCAGAAAGTGTGATGCATACAAGAAATATTATAATATCCCAAATCTAAGCAAACAAACACACGGATTCATTCTTCACTTTCACATAATCGATCAAAAGTTACAACTAAGAGTCGCAATAAAACGAGTCTCAATAACCAATAATGTATGTATTAATTGTATTTTATAAAAAAAGAAAACTCTAGGTTTTAAAACAATTTAATGTGGGACCTCTCAGTTGGTAGATAAAATAAACAATACTCAATTACTTTCAAGCCCAGAAATATACATTAGTTAATACATACACAATTGTTATTAATAAGCATACAAATATGAAAACATGTAACAAATTAACAGGAAGCAAAACAATCAATATCCAATAATGAAGCGTGTCTAACATCAGTAGAAGATAAAGTAAACGTAGAAACCGTTAATATTCGGCGCTAACCTTCCAATAGTGTTAATTTGAGTTGAATGTACTTTAACTGTATTCCATTGATCGATGTCAGCTCGTTGAGCTCATCACTAGCATTTGGCTGTTGCTTAACTACACACATTATGAATATAAGAATAGAAACGGTATATTTTAGAATGAAACAGAGATATTTATAACTGTTGATAAAATTAGGCGTATTTATTTAGATAAGCAGTTGGCAACAGTTTGATAATTTGATAAGGATAAATAGATAAATACGAAAAAAGCATAAAGTCATCCTTCCATCCTTCGTCATTCTTGATGCTACTATTGTACTTTTGAAAATAATTGAAGAAATAATTATAAATATTTGCCAGCTGGTGTCACACCGGTATGATGAAAAGGTATGAAGCCGAATCAGAAATGAACCTGCTCGAACTCACTGAACCTACTACACAACGCCCCCACGATCCCATTTTTAGTTACAACTAACAGACTTAATGACTATTAAGATTATCTCCCAGTCAGCGTAACGGCGTGGAGAATATTGTGATAGGTAAATAAAAAGAAACATTTCTTAATAATTATGAGCCATAAATTGATACTCGTAATAACGTATAATACTAATATATCGTGTAGTCAACACAAATATATCATCTGTTAAGGTCGTCAAAGGCACTTTACTATAACTGTCACCTAATTGACAAATCTATACATTGAATATTTTGATAACACCGAGGCTCAGAGGCCAACATACATTCCTCCTCCTTAGTCATAGGTCATGAGATCGTATCCAATAGTATGCAACACACAAATTATTGTTTTTTGAGTCTCTTAACTGCATTTACTCATCACGTTCCTTCGATCTTATCGAAGAAGCGTTATATCAGATACGGAAAGGTGCCTCTATTTGCGCTAATACTTATGACCCTGTAATATAAGCCAAATCGAAATTGACGGTAGACGCCATCACTTTTATCTGTCGTATTATATTAGTAGATACTTGTATATCATACATTTCAATGTCCAGTGACGTATGCTAAATGCAATAATATATTGAAAATAATATATTTACGGGTATGTTACACATTTGTTAACACTAAATTTTTCTGATTTTATCGCGTGGTCGTGCTTTAATATTAAGCACCTTTTTTAGCTTAAATCTTTATTACATATAACATGACTATCATACTCAGAGTAATAAAGCATGCTAGATGCATTTCCTCACTGAATAAGTAGTTTTTCTTATGTCGTGGGTTTTATTTAAAAACTAGCGACCCGCCCCGGCTTCGCATGGGTGCAATTTACTAACGAAGAAAACAAGAAATGCACTTAGCAAAAAAGTATTAGGTATATAAAGTTTTTTTAAAATTAATTTAATTATTAAAAATATTAAGTATCTTCATAATTGTCAAACTGAATGTAACTTTTTATTGAGATTTTAATACAAAAATATCATCCAACATTCCGACTTTTCCGGTGGATTTACCAAAAATTTTCTTTCATGCAAACCTTGTCCTAACAATTATGAATACAACAAAAAAAATCAGCAAAATCGGTCGAGCCGTTCTCAAGTGATGGTCTTTCATACATGCGGCAATGGATCGCTATTTATATAAATAAACTGTAAAGATAAGATAGATATCTATCTTAAAACACGTAAATAGCAGTAAAAAATGTTATGTCCTTCGTTTTATACTTATAATTTATAGTTTAATAGTCCAGAAAATATTGCTTATACTGAAACAACATTTTTTATATCATATTTATTTGCGTATAGTAAGTAACGTTTGATCACAATCCTTCCTGATATTTAGCTGTGGTAAGGTCTTAGATACTAGGCACGTTAGCCTAGAACATACCTTTTAATATATATTTAATTATGCTTACTTTTTAAATAAAGAATAGACAAGGAACTATTTACATCTGTTCTATATCGATGTCGTAAATTTTTATTTGATTATTAACAACAAACAGCAATTGGAAATGTCGCTTAACGCTTCAGCGCTCGGGCAACCGTCAGCGTCCCTGAATTGTTGCGATCGACGATTGCCGCATGCTTTCCTCATCTGAAACAGATCGACTATAAAAGAGCCAAGAAGTACTCCAGATAGTACACAACAACAGAAATCGAAATGAAGTTAGTTCTAGCCATTGGGCTCCTCTGCCTTGTGGCGGTATATGCCAGGGAACTCGGCGAGGAGGAGAAAGATCTAGTAGCCGCCGCAAGTGGAAAATCAAGCCACCACGAGGAAGGTGGCGGTAAGGAGCACCACGCCCACCATCATCACGAGCACGGCGAGAAGGGTCACAAAGGACACAAGGGTCATCATCACCATCACAAAGGCGAGCATGGGCACCATGGTAAGCACCACGACGAAGGCCACCACCACGAACATGGTGGCGGTCATAAAAAGCACTGGGATGAGCACGATCATCACGGAAAGCATCATGAGCACGGCCATCATCATAAAGGTGGCAAACACGGCCACCACAAGCATCATGATAAGGGAGAGAAAACCGACGGCTACCACAAGAAATATCATAAGGATGCCTTTCATAAGGACCATCACTTTTACGATGACCATCACCACGAAGGCAAGCACCATAAACATGGAGACCATCACGGACATCACGAGAAAAAAGGCGGCGATCACAAGAAGGGAGGCCATCATGAACACGGTCATCATGAGCATCACCATGGCAAGCATGGCCATCATGACAAACATCATTATGACGAAGATCATCACGGACACAAAGGTCACCATGGACATGAAGAACATCATCACCACCATCATGACCACGGCAAGAAAGGCGGCCACCACGACCATAAGGACTGGGGCTTCCATCACGGGAAGCACTAATTTCTGCCGAAGCTGTACGGCGATAGTCCATTGTATCTTATAGAAGTATACATGATCGCCGCTGTCGATATCTGCACTTGACCGCAATATTTCAAAACTTTCTATCCCGTCTAGTACGGCTTGAACAAATCACAGTTTATTTTTACTAGTGTCAAGTATTGTACCGTCGAGACTGACGCCTTTTTTAAACTTTTTACAAATGCTTGATTGTATATTTCACGGTCGTACTGGTCACAGTCTTTATTTAGACTTAAAATATTTGGTCAGTGTGCTTTAATTTATATTTGTTATTATTTTTATACGGGTTTTGTTATTTGTTTCCTTTATATTAATTTATAAGGATGTTTAATAAAAGTTTTGTAATTAATAATCTGTGTACTTTACTGTACTTAATTTTAGTATGTTTTTTTTTTATTGGATATTGTGATGAAACGAGCAAAACGGTAATCTGACGGTAAGTGCAACGTCTGCCCATAGCAAATGCTGATGCTGGGTCACCCAGAATATTTCTGTGTGACACCACACTGCGCCCATCACCCTTAGTCATCAGTTCTTGAGTCTCATATGCCCAGTGATTACACTAGCGCACACAGTGCCCTTCAAACCGAAACACAGTAATGTTTGCACACTACTGCTTCACGGCAGAATAACTGGCCCTGGGGTGGTGCCTAGACGGATTCCTGTATAGAAATCCTACCACCAGTAGAATTACTGATATTATGTGGTGAAAAAACCATAATTTGTGTATCAAAAAGCAAATGTTTCGTATCATACATAAGGCTGTGATAAGTTCATCTTACTTATACTTGCCTCGGATATAAAGGTCACATTTGTGATCAATTTCAGGCTTTAGCCTAGACAAAGGGCGATACGGCTCGAATGTCTATTTTTGTTGTATTGAAAATCTTAAAGCGGGTGACTAAAAACTTCCCTTGGTTGACTGGTTTTCTTCAGTCACCTATTGTAATATCCATTGGACGAAATGGGGAGACAGAATCACTTACACCATGCCATCACTGTTTATAGTTTTGCTTGTATTGTTTGTTTAATATAGGCTAAGAATATTTAAATATATTGTATTTACATTCCATGCCAGTCTACAGCTTGCAACTTAACGAGACGCAACTTCAGCCTCATGTAAAGTACTGCTCACATCAGTTTTTTTGAAGGGCATATTGTTTACCTGATTGGAAGTGCAACGTCTGCCCATGCCCATAACAAACGATGTGTCTATAAAGCCTATATATATAACTGCAGCAGTAACGACTACGACTGTAACGACTTAGACGGATTCTTGCACAGGGATGTAGGATCCCAGTAAAATCTCTTATTGGACCGCTTTAAGCGATTGCTATTCACCACAAATTTGACCTAGAGCACTGAATTATTTGACGACCGCGTGGCCTACAGTCAGAATATCTTATTTCTAAGCCGATTATCTTGGGTTTCCAAAATCTGTGCGTGTGTTGTGTTGTGAATGTGAATTTGTCGATAAAAGAATAATAAGAAGTAAATTTACGGGCTAACGACAGTGGGGTTGCAATAGATATCCATTTTGCGTAAATAACCTAGATCAGTACAAAAATACTGAAGAAATAACAAATACACGTAAAGTATTGTTTGTTAAAGTGAGTAAAGCCGGTCTTCAACTTACATGGAATTAGGAATTAGGCATCATTTTTAAATTGGGGGGAGAACGCGTCGCGCGCGTTGACAACGCGGTTAACAGTGGTTAAACGCTCCTCTCTACCGGTCGCGCGTTTGATTCGCGCTCGGAATGTAAACTGAAATGGTCTAAAGATATATAGCTGTGCTTAAGAAATGCTAGTGTAAGACAATGTTTTTATAGTTTAAAAAAATGAGAAAAGATATTAGCTTTTACGTGCTATTGTAACCACTTACTATCGGGTTAACTATGCGTTAGTTCTTCTAATCGTTTCTGCTATATTAGTTTTTTTTTATAAAAACGAAGCCCTACACTAGCATTTCTCCTGTACCGTGGGTTCGTTTTACATACATAAATTGAACATGCATACACCCAGACTTGGAACAACTATCTGTATGTCTAGAATCAACCATCGCGAGCAATTCCTGAAGATGAGAAAAGATGAAGCCAATCAATCAGCCACTGCGCAAACCAACCTTCATGAAATTGTAATGATTATTTCTAAAGTAAATTATAAAAAGGACAATGTATACGATAAACGGTTTTACTAGTGATAAATATCACATTAAAACTTTCCAATTTCCCGCACTCACAAAGCGTATACAGTTAAATACTGTCAACTAATTATATTTAACGGCCTAGCACTTTAGATCGCCATCAAGCGTTGGCCAACGTCAACCCTAAATGTCACTGTCACGGCAAATTAAACCTAAACCTTTAATTTGGCGCTCTTTTAGATCCTTTGATAAATGGCTGAGCCCGCAAGCCTTTTCCACAATTTTTACTTGTTCTATAATTAGACTTTTCGTTTGAAAAATACCACCTAATAAGCATAATTAACTACAATACATTTTTTAAAAGCTTTTCACTGGTAGTAGGATTCTTATGCAGGAGACCGTCTAGGTAGGTTACCACCACAGTGCCAGTTATTCTGACCTGAAACCGTAGATTGCAAATATCTCTGTGTTTCGGTTCGGAGGTCACTAGTAGTTAAGTGTATTTTTTTCAGTAGAATACCTCTTGCAATTTAAAGACATAAGCTTCACATACACAACACAACCAAACCCGAAAACCAACAATGTGTGTATATGCACAAAAGTTGACTCCAGCTGGGATTCAAACCCAGGAACCGCGACCTAGAAGTACGGTCCGACTACAAGGCCACGCGGTCGTTAAGCTGTGTGTAATTACTGGGCATATGAGACTTACGACCTAATGTCACGGTGTGACGAGCGCAGCGTGGTGCTACACAGAAACGTTCTGGGTGATACATCATTTGTCATCAGCAGATGTTACATATGATAGGAAGGCTAGATCAAAATTAAACAATACAGCAATTTGTATACACTTTCATAATTAATTTTCTGCACTAAACTATAACTTATAACAATATCATCATCATTATTATAGATTCAATGCTTTTTGCAAATTTTTAGCATACTCTTTCTTGTAAAACTTTGCAGCAAGTAAACGTTAACTTTCAAAATCTGACGGCAACTTGTAGACAAGTTAGAGTGGTTAAGCATATTAAGTTAAGGCTGGACAGTAACTACTTTTCATAACAAAGGGGACTGCAATTCGAACTTTTTGGATTTTTTAATTAAAACCTCAATTATGATATAAAGGGATGCTAAGATGGTTTGGGCTCGTAGTAAGGATGGATGAGAGAAGGTGAAGAAACATATTTATGAGGTGAGTGTGAATGGGCATGCTAGTAAGTGTCGACAAGCTTATATGAAAATGCTAATTAAAGTAGAAGCGAAAGATGTGTCTTAGGATTGCAACAAGTGGAAAGACGTGGTCTCTGCCTACCGTAATGGGAAAGGGGTGTGACTGTATGTATGTATGTTTGTGGTATAAAAAAGCAAAGTAACAGCCTATAAATGTCTCACTGCTGGGCACAGGTATCCTTTCATTTTTGAAAGAGCTTTGGAGTGGAGAAGTATCTGCCACGCTGCTCCAATGCGGGTTGGCGGACTTTACCAGTTTCCGAAATATTTTTTCCGTAGACATGCAGGTTTCCTCACGATGTTTTCCTTCACCGCTGAGCACGTGGGAAATCAGCAACAATATATGCTGCTGATTTCTTGCTGGTAGAACTAACCGTAAACTTCGATGGTAATGGATCTAACTAGTAAGTAGTAAGAGTAACTACAGCTAAATAGCAGCTGCAACAACTCGGCCGGTAAAGTTACAGTTACAGAATACAAAGGGGAAAAATAACATAACATTAGAAAACCCCAAAACATTTGGTCCTTTAAGAGATTAATTCGTGATCACTATTTGAAACTAAACATTGTCTGACGTACGAATAGGAACGGTGGTAGTAAGATTCCTATGCAGGAATCCGTCTAGGTAGGTACCACCAGTTATTCTGCCGTGAAGCAGTAGTGTGCAAACATTACTGTGTTTCGGTTTGAAGGGCACTGAGCGCTAGCGTAATCACTGGGCATAAGGACTGATATCTGAGGGTGACGGGCGCAGTGTGCTATCAAACAAAAATGTTCTGGGAGACACAGCATTTGTCATGAGCAGACGTTATACTTACAACCAGGGGAGCATTTTCCTCTTTTATTCATTATATCCAATGACTAGTTACTTTCGCATTAATAATAACTATATTGTGAAAAATAATGTAAATACTGCAATTGAAATGTCCATTTCACATGCAGGTGAAATTCATATCTTGTATTGATAACCTTATCCAAGGATAAAAAAAAGATATAATATCTTTGCACTGATAAACATGCACTGCGTTTATGTATATGATATATTTTTATCTAACTATCAGCTTTATATTTTTTTAACGCCTACTAACCTATTCAGAGCAGGCAGATCCAAAAAAAAGATAAAACTTTATTTACTTGTATAATGAAAAACGGAAAACTTGTTCTTTTATTTAATTTTAAGTAAGCGTTAAAGAGAATAGTCTTTCGAAACTGTTCTCAAGATCGAGTTTTATTGCTCCAAAACATAACAAAATTTCTGTTGTTAAACAAAAGGAATTATACTTTTGCTTCCTAGTCTACAACTACTGTATTATTAGCAACTTTTCCTCGAAAATTGGTTAAGCACTGAACAATCCCCCAAGCGGCTAAAGTCAATAGAGGAAGTAGCAAAAACTACACTAAAGAGTACGTTGGAGACTACAAAATGTGCATACAGCTCACAGTTTTATAACTAAACCAATTTGTATTCGGAATCCCTAAGCTACAGAACCGAGACCCACACGAAGTATAAAACAGCTATCTCGAACGATACATGTTCGCACGTTAATGGCACAGAATTAGGTGCTATTTTTAGCCGACTTCAAAAAAGAAGGAGGTTCTCATTTCGCATGCATATATATGTATATATACAATGTATCCGGGATCGTACTAGCGATAATTTAGGCACTGCTTCCTCATCTCATCCCAACTCTTAAACGACCCCCTAATGTTTATTTTATCGTGGACATACAAAACAAAACGCACTAACAGTTGAAATGGCCATGACTGACATGATGTTGAAATGGCCATAAATGGCCTTGACCCTTAATGCGTCCTACCCATGACATGACCATGACAGGGGTAGGGACGCATTAGGGGGTTAATTTTTTTTCAAGTGTACTAGCGGCGAGGTGATTTACCACCCGTCACGTCTCCTTCCTGTCGGTGGGAAAAGTGGACTACGGCTGTGGTCGATACCTACCTATATGTATGTAGTCTTCTAGCTGTACCCGTGACTTCGTTGGAGTGGACATCCGGATTTGTTTATAGAGGTTATTAAAAAAGTGTAAGTGAATTTTAAGCGTACATTATAATTATTGGTGCTGTATCAAATATTATAAAAAAGCAACTTTACGTGGATGATCAAAGTCCGATAGACCATTACTCGTAGTCTTTTCTAATATACATTGTAGATGACCGCCTATCTCAAATTTTTCAATAGTTAAGGGTTCTGCTAATATACTTTAGATGTTTTTTGTGGAAAAATATTGAAAAATGTTTTGTAACTTCAGATCCTGTGAAACAAACACGATGAAACAAGTTAGTTCTAATTCAGTGCCAAAGACAGTAGATTTGTTTGCAAGAAAAGATAGTGCCGCCTATTCCTTGGTGTATTTATTACGTTGTCTGTCATGAGTTTTTGTTGTGACACGTTTAAAACGATGCCTTACACTATTTTTTCTCGTGTCGTGAGTGCGTGTTACAGTCATGAATTTCACATACACAAGACAACCAGACCCAAAAACCAAAAATTCGTGTTATTTGCACAAATGTTGGCTCCGAACCCGGGACCCGCGTCGAAGAAGTCAGGTACTCTGACCATTACACCAGGCCATCAATAACACGTGATGAATTATATTGCGCCGACACTACACAGTGATACGGTTTCTCTGATTATGTTTGTTCGTAATTTAGTACAAGTTAAAAAGGGCACAGTCCACCTGATGGTAAGTCCTAATGGTGAGTGGACACTGAGGTCAACAGACACATGTATCATCAATGAAAGAGTCAAGATGTAAGTTCTAAATGAAAGATCTGCTATGTTGGATATTATATTTTCGTGGTAAAAGTTGAGTGTGACATAGGGTTAGGGAAGGTTGGGACAAGTGTTCGAGAGGACCAAGGAGCGCGCCGAGCTTGGGACGGAAGACGTCGTCGCCAAAATCCACGAGTTGGGACTGGAGATAGCCCCTCACAAGACCGAGGCGCTATGGTCTGTTTCTTCTGCATATCAATGACATGTTACAAATTAGTAATATTCATTGCTATTCAGATAACAGTACTGGTGATGCCTTATACACCGGCCGTGCCAATATTTCCCGGAAACACGTCGACGAGTGCTGGAATAATCTTGTGTCTGAAGTTCAAATTTTGTTAAATAAAATTTCGATATATATATGGGGCCGACTAAATTCAGTCCAATTCAACCCTAAGAACACACAGGTATTGCGCGTTTACCCCTAAAAAGAAACCCTTTGTCGTATGCCCTCGCTTTGATATTTCTCCCCTCGCTGCCTCAGCTAGTATCGGAATCCTTGGCGTTGAGACGTCATGTGACTTTCATTTCGGCGGTCACCTGGAAGGAAGGCCACATTGGCCTCCAAAAAGCTTGGCGTGCTCAGTAGAGCAGAATAGTATTTCACGTCGGCCCATCGACTGCAACTTTACAAGGCGTAAATTTGGCCTCACGTGGAATACTGTTCGCACCTCTGGACGGGGGCACCCCAGTGCCATTGACCGAATCCAACGAAGAGCGGCTCAAATTGTCAACAACGGAGTTCTTTCCGATCAGCTCGATCCACTGGCTTTGCGAAGAGACGTTGCGTCTCTTTGCATTTTTTACCGTGTTTATCATGGAGAGTGTTCCGAGGAGTTGTTCGGATTAATTCCTGCTACTAAATTCCACTATTCGTATACAATCGGCACACAACAAAATTTCATCGATACCACCTGGATGACTGACATTCAACACAGACACTTTGTGGAATAGGCTGACGCCAGCAGTTTTTCCGGACCGATACGACTTAGGGACCTTCAAGAAAAGAGCCTATTCCTTCCTCAAAGGCCGGCAACGCATTCGGAATTCCCCTGGTATTGCAGATGTTCATGGGCGGCGGTGATCACTTACCATCAGGTGCGCCGCTTGCTTGTTTGCCCCCTCTCCTATAAAAAAAAGTTTCCACAAATTGCCACGTAGCAAGGAACCTTGCGACTCGTGCACCCGAGTAGGTGGGTCTGAAGTTAGAAGTCATCATTTTTGTTACATAGTTATCTACATCATTTTTTAACGAACGATTTGAGTTAACACGTCTTCTTTTGGTTCTTCTGATAATTCTAGTGATAATTTAAAGGTTCCAACGGAGTTAAACTAAGGGCACTTATAAAACGACAATAAATCAATAACCAGCATTAGATCGAATTCGATGTCAGCAACTCGACAAACAATCCAAGGGTCGTTCGAGGTAATACTAGCCGAGTAGAAACACCAATACGAACAAATATCAGGGAACTAGTTAACGATAGTGCTGTTCCGGCCAGTTACCTTTATCGCTTCCGCAGAGACTTGCCAATGCCTAATACGTTTAAGCACAAGCACAATTAAATAACGACTTTCACACAAGCGACGGCAAATAAAGTAGCAAATAGTTATTTTTAGGCAAGATTTCCGCATATAGTATGTATAAACTTGTAGTAAAATCTCTTTGGCTGTAGTACTTTTATCTGGCTGGTTTTGATGACATTAAAAGAAACAAATGAGTTAAATGTTGTTTCCACCTATTTTTCATTTGTTTTTCTTTGTGTCAAAATAAGTGAATCAATGAAGAAATTCGATAGATTTGAAAATTTTATAGCCCTGTTTCGGTCTCTTCAGAATTATTTAGGAAGTTTCAGGTTAACATTAGGAGAGGACTACCAAAACTACTTGTCGCTTTTATTTGCTCAGAAGTTCCAAAATTTCTACAACTACGGGATAATGTCAGTACCTTCAAGATGGCTAAAAGTCATCGAACAAAATGGCACATATATACTGTACTTAAATGTAAATAAACCTTGAAAAAAAGAATGTCTTGAGTTTTCATATAAAATGCGAGGAAATTTTCTCCCAACCCTATTATTTTTATCATTAGAAGTAAACATTTGAATAATTCAATATCATGAAAAATGGAAGCCTCGCTGTCAATACTTCACCCTGTTCATTATGAGCTTATGATCAACAGTGGAATCTACTGGAGATCCACTACTAAAATAAGAACCTGTAAACAAATTTTCTTAAATCCTTAATGTGTACTAACACTTTGCTATTGCACTAAAATGTAAATTTCGAGGCACACATTCGCCGTGATACATTATCGTCTTTAACATTTTACAAAAGGCTCTTTACAGGCAATTGAGGACCGACGTAGCTAACAAAATCATAAATAATGTCTACTCTGAGACGCTAACATTATTTCTACGCCCTTTTCCATTTTGTGATAAAACATATAACCAACTCGAAATGAAAATTTTAAAGCAAGAAATCAAACAAATTTTCCCTCTGACAAATGACTGAGTTACGAGAGTCGAGATCAAATGATAAAGCGGAAAGATATTAAAATGACGTTCAAATGAAGCAAAGTAAGTGTCCTCGTCAAACGGATACGCCTCGGTGAGCACTTGTCGTTACTACGTGAGCGTTTCTCGACGAATGAGACCTCGGATTAGTTATGGTTTAAGGCATGAACTGACGAATTTCGTGAATATTTTATCGAAACGTAAACGTTTTATCGAAATGTATTTTATCTTAGACATGCAGGTTTCCTCACTATGTATTGCTTCTCCGCCGAGCACGTTGTAAATCAGCACTAAAAATTTCAATTAACGATTTTAGTGGTGCCGGCACTGGTTATCGAACCCGCATCACTCTAGTAGTGTGAAATTTAAAGCGAGCGTCTAGCCTCTGAGCTACGACGGCTCTCCTAGCTCTTAAGCTACCACGGCTTGTGCTAAAACATAAACTGTGGGTTTTTGGGGTCTGTTCGTGTTGTGATTATCCCCGTGTTTCTGACACTGCACCCTAGCGTACTTTCGAATTTATCGCATGAGCGTTACATCGGGCGCGGGAGTTTGAGACCAGTGAGAGCCTCCGTGTTTGGGCGCACACTCGTGTCATATTATAATATCTCCTACACTGTTGATAGATTCCGCGAGTATTGGATAGTTGAAGCCGTGGTCGAAATTCGGCCAGGAATGTCTTCCATGAACTTATTAAAGCTTCATAACATTTTCAAAAAATTAATAATATAAGAAATAACGTAAATTTTTAGTACATATGCATTTGAATTGAGGCTGTAATTGCGTATGATTTGTGGTGTTATTAAGACCCGCTAGTTCTCGAAACTTACACGTGTCCTCCATCTTTAAAATACTCCCAACCCTTGAGTTGAGTACGTTACCACAGAGACTCCTTCTTTCTTCACGTGGTCTGAATTATGTCGTTAAATTTATGAGCTACTGTGGAGTAATTTTCATATTTCTCAATTGACTTTATATATTTTACTCTACTTTGTTACCATACCAGCTTAGTAACCACATGGATACATTTGAAGTAAAACGCAAGTATACCGGATTCGGATCCCACCAGTTAATAAAAATCATTTAACGAATACATCGAAAGGATATCCGCATGCAATAAAATAACTTTATAAAACTCTTCACTGGTGGTAGGATGTCTATGCAGGAATCCGTTTAGGTAGGGACCATCCCAGGTCCAGTTATGCCGAGCATATTCTAGACACTCTTTCAGGCAGATAGACAAAAATTCTCATTATTGTCATTTATGAGTAGGCAAGTAAAATAAAATAGCAATTTTCTCTTTAATTTTGGCCTTTATTTTGAAAATAACAGACAAACACTTCAAATTTATTATCGATATATATGTAGATCTCACTTGTTGTTAATAAATGGTTGTGTTGGTAAAGTCAATAATGACTATTTACTCTTGCCTTGAAAAGTACCATGTTGCAGTGGTTACGAAAGACCCACGCCTGTGAAAAGTTCAACTAGAAACTAAGACGCAAAATGTTATGCACGAATCCGGGGCACGTCAACCACGTATGGATTAAATCCACCCGTACTTCGAGTCGTTAGGCGGCAAAATGGGGGCGGAGGAATGATATTCTTGGCGCTTCGCACTTTATGGTTGGATATTCCTCCATCAGACGGAGGCGCTGTCATCATATAGTCATATGTTTTTCTGGTAGCGAATTCAACGACACCAACGTGATGGGATGGGGTGGATGGTTCATACGTCCCCACCATACCACGTATACTATAGCTACTACCATAAATTGTAACTATTACAAAAAATATTATAAATATTTTATAATATTATATATTAAAAAATATTACAAAAATTTCAAAATTAAACGCAAGCGGAATTGCGGTCACCGCTCTTTATCTATGGGGTTCATACATTTATTTAATATAGAACAAAGGGAGTGAAGCGCGTGCAACGCAGTGCACGTGACAGAAGTGAGATCCAAATCTATTAGAAATGTCCATATCTATTAGAAATTTCAAGCAAAAAAAATAATTTTGAATTAACAAAATATTACTTATTGTAAAACAACTGCTCAGTATAGAAGAAATTATTAATAATTCGATAAATATTAATTAAGAATAACTGAAACGTTTCACGAAAACGTATACGAATACGTTGAGTGTAGTCAAATTCGGCTTTAAAATTTTACTCTCTTCGCGCCCAAAAAAATTCTTTTCAGTAATATTAGGATAAAATATGTAATGAAAGCAATTTCCAATATATCTAGGCCTAAATTGGCTTGACATATTATTCAGTTGACCATAGACATCAACCGTCGTTACCATACTTAATTCAAAAAAAGTGTGAGTGCGGCAATCGAGTAAACAGAAAATAAATTTAAATTCTTTGACAAACCTTCTTCATTTCGTGTAAATACAAGGTTTTTGACATTTGATACGAAAACGAAGCGCTCCAGTGACAGAAAGAGACAATCACATGTGCTTAAAACATCATCCCATTTGGATGTCACGCTAAAGCGTCTTGGTGGAGTCATAAATCTTGGCAGATGTAGCGCCATCTAAGTTTGTTACTCAAGTTATACACAGGGGCATCAGGAGAAAGATTATGGACCATTTAGTTTTAGACTAAACATTTAACAACTGGAACTTATATGTGTGAAACTAACTTAAATGTCAGATTAATTTTTATATTCAGATAAATATTTTGAGACGAAGTTGGATTTATTTAACGCGCAACAATCTTAATTGGAATTACGCACCACCAACCATAGATGGTAAAATTCCTAATCACTACTAGGTCATAGGTACCATCGTAGTGTCAGTTAGTCTGCCGTGAAGCAGTAGTGTGCAAACATTACTGTGTTTCGGTCTGAAAAGTGGTGTTAGCTAGTGTAATTACTGGGCATAACTTCACAGCGACTGTGAAATGCCCTTCATCTCTGAACACTTCAGAGCATTATCACGGCGGTTTTTCGAAAAAGCCGCGGTTCATTCAAACCCGCTGGTGGTTAAAGCAGCAAATTACCGACCAAATAGAAAAGCGACCGTACGCAAACGTCGCCCGCGAAACGTGCTAGACGACACGGACGTCTCAGCACTCCCTGACCACGATACGGTCAGTCACGATCCAGGCTACACTGTACACACAGTTAATAGCTTTAATATAACACGCACCACGACGCGCGACCGCCGTAGAGAGCGGCGCGCAGCAGTCGACAATCACACCGCGTACACACGATACACCCGTGTTCCAGGGTTCTCACCGCCCAGATTTACCGACACACAAGTCGACAGTCTGAATGGAGGCCCGCAGCCTCCCTCGGACGGTCATTAGACGACTTAAAATCATATTGAGATATTCTAAATCGCGCAAGCACGCAGCGAGCGCGTCAGTCCGAATTTCGAGGTTATTGTAGGAGTTTATTTATGTATTTATGTTTGGGTCAAACCAAACCTGGCACTCGGGCCCCTGGCCCGTGAGCACAGTATCCGATGAAGCTGTAAAAGCCAAAAAAGACAAACAGCAATTACATCACCGAAATTATATACTTTCATATGTGGCATATGTGAATTAAGAACTGATGTCACAGGCTGACGAGCGCAGTGTGGTATCACATAGAAAAGTTCTGATTGTTACCACACTGCGCTCATCAGGTGGACGATATTTTCGTCTTAACACATTATTCCAAAAAAAAATCGAACTCGTACAGTATGAAAACCGTCCTCGAAAAACCCTCTTGAAAATCTAAGAAGACATTTAGCCAGGTGCGTTATTTATAAGGAGGCGTGTGCTGATTTATGGGCAGTTATCTTACATAATGTTTTCTTTTATTTACGCGAATATTACACATTTAAATAAAACTACTTTTTTTTTACGGATTTTATCGCGTTTAATTTTGAACTATTTTTACCCGACGTTTCGGACGCTTTACAGCACCCATGGTCACGGGGGGACTGAGGTGACAGTTGTCCCGATGTCATAGTTAACCCGGAGTACCTTCAGCTTTTAATTATTATTTGTAGTCCGATCTACGCAGAAAGAGCTTACTGTGTCTTGAAACCTTGCAGTGGTATGCTTGGTTTTTGATTTAATTTTATTAATAATAGGATCCCAAGCCGATGGTAATACCCAACCATCTTCCCTATTGAAATTAGGATGTTTTTTTAATTTCAATAGCCTCGCGAATCATCCTTGGTAGGAATCGGTGTTCTTTTGCAAGGATTTGTGGTCTATCAAATCTGATGTAATGGTTGGGATGATCCAGAACATGGTCGCAGACTGCAGACTTCCTAGAGCGTCGATGCTTCACATCAGCTATGTGTTCTTTAACGCGGGTTTTAATGGATCCATTAACTATGACATCGGGACAACTGTCACCTCAGTCCCCCCGTGACCATGGGTGCTGTAAAGCGTCCGAAACGTCGGGTAAAAATAGTTCAAAATTAAACGCGATAAAATCGGTAAAAAAAAAGTAGTTTTATTTAAATCAGTTATCTTACAGTTTCTAGAGGGTTTTTTTTTTGTGAAAGTAAGTGACGTAACGAGACGAGCAAGTCGTTCGCCTGATGTTAATATTCACGATAGCCTATGACAATGCGATGTCATCCCTTTTCCACGGCACTGCGTTCGTCACAATGTTATAGGATTCGAATCTTGTGTTACCTGTAATTCTACTAGCTTCAAATGGACCAACGTAGTATTTGCGAAACACTGCTTGACAACACAATAATTGGCAGAGTGAAACCTTGGCAGATTTCTGCATAGGAATCCTACCATTAGTGAAGGTTTTTTTTTTTTCAAAAAATTAGAGGAAGAATGTGCCGCGCAGGAGGGCTTTTCCATGGCCGGTTGTTTTAATCTCATGTCGTAATTAAGTTTAATATAGAGTTTGAATCCATAGGTATTTATGTTCTAATACATTTTCCTATTATTAATCGTGTTTGGATACGAAAAAAATAACAGACAAAGGAGATGAAAATGGATAACAAGGAATTAAGAGAAATCCCACAATCGCATCCGTACGTGACACCTGCAATAACTGAAGGATCGTCAATTGTAAACACTCTGTATGTGCTCCCATCGCATGTGTATATTTGTCTTTTTCTATATGATATATTGTATAACGACCCCGTGGCACATTGGACGGCGTAACTGTTTGCTGAATCGTGGGTATTGGGTTCAAAGCCAATAATAAAAAAAAAATAACCAAAAAAACAACACAAATTATTGTATTAACGCAAAAACAATCAACTGGTCATCATGATCGCAATCATTATCGAAAGTGTATTTTATATAATGATTTACCACCGACTCATCACGATAACACAGAAATTACAAAACCACTTGCACGGCATACAAGTTCCTTCCACGGCGTGGACATCTACTAAGAACAGATTTTTACGATAATTTACTTGTAAGGTTTCTAAACCAACCCGTTTAGTTCGTGCTGTTTTGCTCTATACAGACTTTAACATAACAATACCTTCTTTTCAAAGCCGGGCATTTCAGCTAATCTATATAAATAATGCAAAAACTACTCGATAGATTGGGATCAATATTTTTTTATTTTTACTTCTTAGAAACTTAGTCCTTATCAAAAAATAAATATCACGATATTTTCATCCCTACTTAAAATATTATCAATGCCAAAGTAACTCTCTGTGTCTCTCTGTCTGTTTGTTACCTTTTCGCAGCTCAACCATTAAACTGAGTTCCCACGGGATAATTTAAAACATATATCCACGCGAACGAAGTCGCGGGATATAGCTTTTTGCACATAAGAATAGAATAGAATAGAATATTTTTTATTCAATATAGATTATTTACATAATACTTAGTGAAAGTCATTTTTTTAAACTAGACTGGTTCGCAAAAAATGCATCTGTCCTGGGAAGAACCAGTAAGTAACCCAGCGGGATTTTTGTTATAGTCATTTTTAAAATAATGTACAATAACAGCAGTATTATAAAGATGAAGAAAGGGCTCGGCGGCGATCACCTAATTCCCAGGGGTTATCATCATCTATGTATTCTTTAATATTATAATAACCCTTTTTATGAAGTCTTTGTTTAATATAAAATTTGAACTTTTTGATTGAAAGTTTTGATAGAAAACTAGTTATATATATATATATATATATATATATATATATATATATATATATATATATATATATATATATATATATATATATATATTGTATATATAATATATATATTGCCAAAGTTACTGACTCTGTGAAGTCGGGTAACTGGCATAATTAATTTGTGCTTGTTCCTAGTATTCACATTATGAAAATCACTTTTTTAGTGAACTGGTTTGTGTTCTTGTGTACATACAAAACGTTTTCAAATATATGTATGTTGAGAGGCCAAGGTTAAGATATTAATTTCTTTAAATTTATCTCTAAGAGACACTTTAGAGCCAAGATTATAAATAGCTCTTACGGCCCTTTTTTGCAAAACAAAAATCACTTCTACATCAGTTGCATTTCCCCATAGCAAAATATCATAAGACTGCTGCTATGAAAATAACTAAAATAAACCAATCTAGCAGTTTCAACGTTAGTCAAATTCCTAATTTTTTTACAGCATAAGCTGCAGAGCTAAGTCTACTTGCTAGTTTAGATATATGGGAGCTCCGTTGAAGTTTATAATATATATAAATATATTATAAAGTTATAACTTGTGACTTGACTACACATTAGACTTAATGACTGGTGTCTCAGGGTGACGAACGCAGCGCTGTGACTAACAGATCTTTGCCATCCTGGGTGTCCTGCCTGTCACACACATACAACTGATTGATCAGGCCTCTTAGCATTAGGTCAACAACTTGCTGGTCTAGTAATTCAGTTTGCACCATAAAAACTACATGTACGGTAACTATGAACAGTCATCATTAGATTTTTCTGTGTTGATATGAAAAAAGAATCATGATCTTTTTTTAATGCGAGCGAGCTTTAACCCAGCGACTTTGTTTACGTGAAGTTTCGTGTAAAGTAAAGGCTCATTATCCGCTGGAGACCGTGGATTTTGATGACATTTCCCTTATTCGTTTTATCAGCACCCGTGGTAAGAGACGAGGGGGATTAATTTTCTTTAGCTACTATCACACGGTAACTATAAGAAATATTATTAAGCAATCCCATTTTTTATTTTTTTATTTAGTTAGTTTAATTAGTGCTTCACCACGATCCCGTCTGATGGTAAGTGACGATGTAGTATGTGGTATTTCCCATGTTTATTATTACGCGGGTTATTGTAAATCGAGAAATTTCATATTAATAGTTCTAGACGTTTTTAAATTATTTTCATTCGGCCCGACATATGACATAATCTTTTCTAGATTAGATAAACTTTATCTATTACCAGGAATTGATATCGAAACGAAAAAATTTTCTTTTAATGCGGTGGTATAAAGCACAAGAGAGTTTAACTCTTTTTTTGCTGTCCTTTAATCAAGGTACCATGTCTACTTCATATTCTTAACTGAATTATACACACAAATGAATAAACGCAGTGAGCGAAGCCTGCGCACAAGTAAGTGTTGCAAGTTATAGGCGGTGGCGTGTTAACGATTACAGTTTTTACATAAAAGTTATACGTAATAAACGTGCCTGTAAAATCTTATTATCCGATAAGAGGCAGGAAGACCATCGAAAATGCCAGGCCAAAAATACACAGGCCAGTTATTTGTTTATTGCAGAAAGTAACGAGTGCAAATCGTTCACCCGATGGTAAGTGTAACACCCCGTAACATATTCTGTCACAATGAACATTTCTTCCCTTAGAGTATTTATCCAGACCTTGGCAAATTAGCATTATTGTTCTCCCATGCTGATTTGTATGCTTTAAATAAAAAAAAATCTCGTTTAATTATGATTTTTTAAAGTCACACTTTTTTGGGCTGTATGAGAATAATAATTCAAGGTCGAATTTGAGTGTAAGATTTCTGTTGTTCTTAATTAACATTTATCGATTAATTAATAATTTTTAATATTGTCTAGTGATTTTACAGTCAATAAAATTTCGTTACGTTAAGTTTCTTTTTTTTTAATAACTATTCTAGTATAATAATTTTCTGTTTTAATTTATATAAGTTCTGTCAAATGTACTAAGTTGCACGCGCTCTTTTTTATTAATTTTAATATATAATACCTATATAGGTATTAGAATTAAATATAGAAACTCCATAATACTTTAAACTTTATAGTACGCGAGAGACCTGGGTTCGATTCCCGGTGTCGGCACCACTAAAATTGTTAATTGCAATTTTAAGTGCTGATTTACCACGTGTTCGGCGGTGAAGGAAATCATCGTGAGGAAACCTGCATGTCTGAGGAATAAAAAATATTTCGAAGACATGTGCAGTCCGCCATCTCGCATTGGAGCAGCGTGGCGGATTCTTCCTAGCTCCAAAACCTTCTCAAAAATGAGAGGAGGCCCGTGCTCAGCAGTGGGACATATATATGATAGGCTGAAACTTTACTGTTTACTTATAGAATACACTAGATTTCATATCTAGACTAGATAGACATGCCTGTTGAAACCAATGAATTGAACACTGAATGTTAATATTCACCCGCTCTAACAGAGTTAATTAACGATTGAATGATTTTCACTAGCTTTTTAACGACATCTATGTCGCCACGTGAGAAGCTTAAGAATTATTTCATATATTCCATAATCGCGCTACAAAAGTTTTCTGAGATGCGAACTATATATACAACATCTAAATATTACTAGTAGGAGGAGACGTCCTCCCCAGATCAGACCAACCGATCTGGCAGGTAGCTACCCTTTTCCTTGGCAATATCATCCGCCAAAATGGTGACCCCGGTATGAACATCGCAACCAGCTTCTCCGGACCACAGCAACAACGTCATTGGCAGCCATCGCAGTCACAGCACCAGACCACTGTCGGCACAACGCGTGTTTCCTAGTTTCTAAGCCACTGATCATCCACGGTGGCCCCTTCTCCACAGGCTGACTCCTGCGGCATCAACACTGTCTCCATACATCTCAACGCACTGACGACCCTGGTACCCTTTAACTTGTATGTGAAGTTCATTATGATTTAAATTATTACTCTTAGTCCCATTTCATGACATAGTTTACCTTTATGCCAAGTTTTATTATAATGTGTCCATCGGTCCGAGTCTAATTGAAGGTAAAACAACCAAACAAACAATTTCATATTTATGATATTATAAGTAACATATATTTGTGACCAGGAATCAAGTCGTAAACTGAAAAAGGTTCAAGTACACGAATGTATGTGGAGCATTCAGCAGCTGAAAAATAAAACCTCGGTCATCATTTTAATGAACTCAGGCCCAATAAATCTTATACGCAAAATGACGATGAGTATGACCTAAATCGACTACGGATTGTAACCCGGCTTTATAGTTAATAAAATTGAAGTTTCTGTCTGTGAATTCAAAATAAATGCCAAATTTTAAGTGGAAACTATATTTTATAGGATAATCTGATAAATACCTTATCATAAATTACCGTTTCTAGAATTTTTTTTGTTTGTCTATGCAAATTTTAGGGATTGAAACAAAGAATTTTATCTTAGATTTTTGTGTATGTTCCATTTCGATATAATTATACTCGGGGAAACCGCAGGGCACAGCAGCAGGCAGCAGCAGTAATCAAAAATAATAATTTGCTTAGAATATAACACAATGCCGTATACATTGGACTAACTGAATACTCACTCGATTTTTTCGCCTATTACGATTATTAGATCAAATCTGAGCAAAGGGCGATACAGTATCCGAGGCACGGGGACAGTTATAATATATTCTGACTCAAATCAAAATCATTTATTGTCACAATCAAAAACTATCAGTTGTTCCTCAAAAATTGGCGCTACTTATGTTGGAGCTGAGGTTCGACGATCCAAGAGGAAGACGTCATCAATATAACTCGTCAAGTTCTTGTCGAACCACGCACTCACACCAGTGGAGGGTTCCGTAGTAGGAATAGCGTGTAACCGAAAATATCCCATACCTCAAAAACTACACGAGTTATCTTATTCAAATATGTAGTTGAAAGTATTTTTTCATCACATCTAATTTTTTTTCAGAATTTTCCTCCGCGTACTTGATAAGTTAGAGGAGGCCCTATTTTTTTTTAAGAAGAGTATATCTCACCAACTTTTGGCTTAATTAAAATATTTACTTAAAACTTTATTATAATTTATCAAGACCAGTTTCATGGTGTGACATCATTATGTTTTTATTAATCGCACTTTACAATAACACCACACCAATCAATACACCACGCTATACAATAGCGGTTCATAAAAAACCCTTTCCTTCAAATTTTCATCTATATAGTGGCAATAGTAGCATACAGACGGACAGGACGAAATATTCAAGGATTTGTTTTTACTACGAAACCCTAAAAAGCATTAGGTGTTCTTATTATTCATGATTGTTAAACTCTTCACACTTGCACCCAACCCAATCTCACCTCTCCGGCAGCAGGCTGCCTGTAAACGACGTCGATCATAAAAATATTTGATTAGGCGCGTCGCTCCACGCCAATTCGCCATCTTGAAACTTTTATTAGGCCGGTGCGCTGGCGTGAATTATTTACTGTAATGAAAGCATAATTTTCAAAGAGTACTGTGTCAGGGGACTACATACTTTTTACGACGCTGAATTCTTACATTATGTTGTTTTGTAAAATAATCGGTAATGTTTAATAACGACGATCTTCTAACCTAGTAATAATTTCAGAATATTTTCGAAAGTTATCAACTGCTCAGGAAATATTGTAGCGTACGTGCAAACACAGAAGCGCTTACACGTCCTACCATTTAGATTACCTTCAGTCGACTTTTACCAGGGATACTTGACCGGGTAAGCGACCCCGGCCTCCCAAGCGACTGCTGTCTCCTCCTGCTCCTACCGAAATAGTAGTTCCCTACACCTTATAGTACCTTTCCCAACTTCCATTTCACTACCCCAAGTCCATTTCCTACCTAATCCTTTTCCCTTCCTCTTTTTCATTTTCTTTTGCAGTGCCGATAGCTAGCTACTCTTGGGAACGATATGGGGAGCAAGAATTTCAACTCATACCAAAATGGCGGCTACGTGGCTTAACCATTCGTTGTCTTTTTTTCACGCGGGGGTGAAAAGTGGACTACGTTTCTAGTCTCTGCCTACCCCTTTTATGGGAAAAAGGCGTGTTTATGTATGAATATAAAATTATTGTTTCATTGTTTGTCCCATATGCGTTCAGTACAGTACAGTTATTGATGCTAAATACGCGAAATTAATCAACAAAAAATTATTGTCTTTTATTTTACTTTGTACATGAAAATGTGTTTGTTTGTATATATGTCCCTACTTAAAAAATACAAACAAAACTGGTGGTAGGATTCCTATGCAGGAATCCGTCTAGGTAGGTAACACCCCTGGGCCAGTTATTCTGCCGTGAAGCAGTAGTGTGCAAGCATTGCTGTGTTTCGGTTTGAAGGGCACTGTGAGCTAGTGTAATCACTGGGCATTTGAGACTCAAGAACTGATGTCTCAGGGTGACGGGCGCAGTGTGGTGACACAAAGAAATATTCTGGGTGACACAGCATTTATTGTGGGCGGACGTTGCACTTACCATCAGGTGATCGTTCTGCTCGTTTCGTCACTTTATACAATAAAAAAAAATCTGTCCAAGCGCCTGCAATGTGTCTTGCTTGTTGTGTTGTATTGCTAAGTGTGTCGCTGCTATTATATTTTTAAGTGACTTTTTTTTATTGTATTTGTGTGAGGTAGTTGCAACTATATCTTCAAAAAAAAAATTAATATTTACTCAATACAGTTTTAGATACGATTTTATTGATTTGATTATAAGATTCGATAACAACGTTCTGACCAGCAAAAAACATATATGGAGAAGACATGAGTTATATCCTCTATTTGTCATTTGAAGGCATTTTCAACGTGAAAAATATCGCCTAAAATACCAAATCCTTTGTTTGCTGAAATAATCGACCTTTTTGTTTATTCGGCACGCCATCAGTCATGAACCCAAAATATCATGAACGGGGGAGCGAGGACGAATTATCGGGGAGCTACATAAAAAAGAACGTTTGGAAAACTTTGATTGTAAAGTCGAATTTAGTTACACTGTAACTAAACGTAATTTCTTGAGTTCGAATAGAAAAGAGCCATGTGTCTACATGGCTCTTTTCGCTGGTGGTAAGATTCCTGTACAGGAATCCTGTCACCTGTACATTATAACATAAATCGAAACATTACCAGACAATCTAATAAATCATCGTGGAAGAACGCCATTTCATCTGTGACTGTTTTAACTATAATTTTAATAACTCAGCATGGAGCGTGTCTGAAGATGGAGCCGGCAGTTGACCACAGGAGCTCCTCAAGCAAGCAAGATAGCGCTGTTGGGTTGGGCTTTTTGGATTTGTTTTGACAAGTACTGTAGTCGCAGCCACATTTGAAGTCCACCGCTGAACATAGCCCTCACTACTAATAAGAGCTTGGAACAATATATAAACTCATTGACTCTTAGCATGCCCATTTACATTTTTTTTTATTGTATGTAGTGACGAAACGAGCAAAATGTTCACATAATGGTGCGACGTCCACCCATAACAAATGCTTTGTCGCATTTCTGTGTGACACTACACTGCGCCCGTCACCCTGAGACATCAATTCTTAAGTCTCATATGCCCAGTGATTACACTAGCTCTCAGTGCTGTTCAAACCGAAACACAGTAATGTTTGTACACTACTGCTTCTCGGCAGAATAAATGGACCTGGGGTGGTTACCTACCTAGACATATTCCCTTACAGGAATCCTAACACCAGTATAAAGAATTCGTCTATGCTTATATTAAAGAATCCGTCTATCAATTAAACACTTACAAAATCATTCACTTATATTAGGTTAAATAAAATCTCATACAAAGTAAATATCAGCGGAACCATCCAGTTCCATATCTATATTTCTAACCCCTCCAATAATTGGTCCCTCGTCTCTATTCGAGATTGCGACACGGAATAAGGGACATGATAAACAAATTATGGTGTGCCTGCGCCTAGTATTCCCCGCCCCGTCCGTGACAGACCCCATTATTCTAGCCACGATGGGTGAGCACGGAAAATATTTCCCGATTAGAACCCCTCGTAGCGTCAGCTTTTCCAGCCCCTGCATTGTTGTCTCACCATTGATGACTTTTTGGGGACGCAATTTCGATTATAGTATATCAATTTACGCGACAGTCTTTTTTTTAATTGAAAATGTTGTTGGCGTTTCGTTACACTATACAAAAACCCGTTACTAGGGCTGAATCAATTAAATTTTGTGTCTTGATTTAAATTTAAATAGCAAATATTGTAAATATATCATAGAATTTTAGATTACATGTTTTAGAGAACCGTAGTAGATTTACTCATCTATCTGTCTTCTATATCCTTTCTTCTATCTTCTATCTTCTATATTCTTTATCTAAATAAAAATCAATTGCCAGATGTATGAGAACTGCTCGACCGGTTTGGCTGATTATTTTTGTTATGTTCGTAATTATCAGCAAAGGGTTTGCTCGACAAAAAATTTTTGGAAGTTCCACCGGAAAAGTCGGCTATTCGGATGGTATTATGTATATAAATTTAAATTAAACAGAGACGTTCAGTTTCACAGTTCTTCTGTAAAGTGTTTTCATAACCACAGAAAAATGTGGTGTTCAGTTTCTCATTAAGACACTCATTTTCTTGGTAAATTGCACCCGTGAATAAAAAATTGGACATTTGATAAATTGACAATTGGACAAAACAATCGATAGAAATTAACTAACAGACTTATTTACTATTAAATATGTCAAAGATTATTTATAATTTAAACGCTTCTTAACACATCCTTGGAATAGGGATCTATAATGATTTCTTATATTTACGCGAATACAACACATTTAAATAAAACTAATTTTTAAGGATTGTATCGCCTTCAATTTTGAAGTATTTCTAACCCGTCGTTTCAGGTGCTTTACGGCACCCATGGTCACGGGAGGACATCTGTCACAGATGTTCTGATGCCATAGTTAAGTTAGGGTTAGAAATAGTTCAAAATTAAACGCGATAAAATCCGTTAAAATTAGTTTTATTTAAATAGGGATCTAATTCTTAAAAAGTGAAACGTCATAGACGGAAGTACGAACGGAAGTGGCAAAAATCCTCATCGGCTAGGCTGCACTGATTGTTGCCCATGTGAGCTAGCGAGACAGAGTAATTTGTTCGTTATTGTGCAATCTTAAAATATTATATAATATTTTAAATTAATTGAATTCTTAAACATATTTTTTTCAGTTGAGTATCAGCCATATTATTTTATTTTACCCGATTACCCTTCCTTCACGTTACCTTCACACACATTCATTCGCTCACACACATACACATACGCTAACATTATTAAACAAACAATACTTAAAGACAGAAGATTATTTGTTTTTCTTTGAAATATGTATTGTTATTTTTATGTTTATTATGTTTTGCTTTTTTGAAACTGTACTGTAATATAATTTTGTTTGATTAACTATAAAATTTAAAGTGAATTTCACAATAGGTAAATTGTGAACAAATCGTAGTAGTACTATAAAGAGCGGGGTCTGCTGACGCCAGTATAATATTATACGTAATGGGTTACCTTTCCGCTCCAACCCCTGCATATGATTACTCTATTGTGAAATAAAACAGTGTTTTTTTTCATTTTATCTTTCAATGAATATGATAAAATTACGTTTACTATGTAATCTATGAAGTTTCAGTTTATGTACACTCTACCTAGATTGGAGTACTAAGTTTATTTTTTCAAGACCAATACGACGTTGTCATCTTCTAAACAAGTGTGAATAAACCAGGAATAGGTATAGTCCAGGGAAAATTATTGACAAGTTGTATGTCAGTGGACAAACATTAGCCCATTGTTTTTTAAGAAAGAAATAATTAAATTTATCTCACCTGTTCGCAATAGTAAATAGCTATTAATTTTTTTAAATATATTTTCATATTAGAATAAATGAAAATATATTTCATTTAATATTTGCTACGAGTGTCGTATTTTTTGTCACAAGTCACTTTGAGCAACGGAAAATTAATAAAACTGACTGCAAATTACGTTTATTGAAAATGGGTCCTATTCTGAATATTTAGTTACGAAGCAAATAAAGATATGGAAAGAAATATCTTCCTTCATTATATTTATTTTATTAAAATGTAAATAAATTATGTTCTATTTTATTTTCCTGAAATTTACGTTTTCATGATAACTTACAGCAAAAGCCAATTGCCAATTTAATTAGTTTAAAAATAATTTCCATTAAAACAAGTTTGATCAAAATCGTTCTTTCTTGTATGTACGTATGTAATACGTACTGGTAACTTTTTGTTCCAATATATTTAATAGCGCCATCTATGTCCATTCAATATCACTATGGCAATGTTTTTATTTGCTCGGACAGTTTTCAAAAAACATCAACAGATACCGCCAACAAGTGATACCACATAATTATAAATCTCAGAAAATACAACTTATCCAGTAAAAAAAGTAAAGTAAAGTTTCAGCCTATAAATGTCCCACTACTGAGCACAGGCCTCCCCTCATTTCTGAGAGGGTTTTGGAGCTAGGAAGAATCCGCCACGCTGCTCCAATGCGGGTTGGCGGACTTCACATATCTTCGAAATATTTTTTATTTCTCAGACATGCAGGTTTCCTCACGATGTTTTCCTTCACCGCCGATAAAAATTAAATTAATTTAAATTTCTTATCCAGTATTAACTACAAAATATAAAAAAAAATCAGTTATGTTTATAACTGATTTTTTCATTTTATGTTTTGTAAACTACTTCAGTATTTTCGAACTTCATCACATCTTCGCTATCAAACCGCAACGTAGTACATACATCGGAATTTAAAAAAGAATCTTGCAAATAAGTTAAGAAATGCAGAATACTAAAAAAAAAACTATCATAATAAGAAGTTATCTTATCAGTTATATGAAAACGAAATATGTTGATAAGACAGGTAAAGCTCTTTTGCGCCGATTTAATACACGGCAATTCAAAAAACCACTACATTTAAATGGCGTCAAAGTGTCATTCCTAAAAATTTTATTACTCTTTCGGCTATTACTTTCATAATATATTGTGCAAATAACTTGAAAACCAGCCAACCAATGACGAAGTAAGGATAACAAATGACGACCTTGAATTTGCAGACGCAGTGTAAAGCCCGCGGCTTGACTAATACATGCTAATTATTTTAGAGAGTATCGTATAAAATTTTATAATAAGGATTTCTTGAGTCCTACTATGACTCTAAAAATTATATCAGTCGGACACCAATGGCGTAAACTTGAGCCAAACATCGCCATTAATCATTTTCATAAAATTATGATCAATAACAGGCAATTCATGTGGCGTCTTCTCCGTCGTTTCCATCTTGTACTTCTTTAAAACAGCTATTGTTACTTTTCTTATGATTGTCAACGCCATTCTTTCGCCTGCAATCAAAAAAAAAAATGTATCTACTCGATAGGTACAGTTCTGACAGAAAAAGAAAGAAAACAATCCAAACGACATGATCATCATCTGGCGCGTACTGCAGAATGGGACCACGTGTCCCTACGGTAAGCGCACTTGCTGAGTAATGGGTCATGGGTTTGAATTCTAAACTTAATGTCTATAAAACATTAGTGGTTGGTGTCGTGACATTCTCGTGTTATGTTGCTCTTCCTTAATTTTATGATTTCGCAACGCTTTAAATAGGTTACAGGAAGATAAATACGGTTGAGTGACCTACGGACATCATTATCTTAATTATAACGAAAGATATTTACAAGCTCCATCAAGTCCGACTACAACATAGGAAATAGTCAACAGCATTCGATTCGAATTGCGTAAGAGGTACTAAAATAATCAAGGGAAAATAAAATCAATCCAAATAAATAAAACAGTTGTATTTTTACTTTTAGTAAGGGTCTTATATTTCACAAAGATAATCGAAAGTCTATTTTTACTGGTGGTAGGATTCCTATGCAGGAATCCGTCTAGCAAAAAAAGGTACCACCCCAGGGTCAGTTATTCTGCCGTGAAGCAGTAGTGTTCAAACATTACTGTGTTTCGGTTTGAAGGGCACTGTGAGCTAGCGTAATCACTGGGCATTTGAGACTTAAGAACTGATGTCTCTGGGTGACGGGCGCAGTGTGGTGTCACACAGAAATGTTCTGGGTGACACAGCATTTGTTGTGGGCGGACGTTGCACTTACCATCAGGTGAACGTTTTCCTCGTTTCGTCACTTTATACAATAAAAAAAAGGTCTACGAATGACTTAGTATTAATGTATAATGAAATAATTAATTGAACCACGCCACCTTGCTTGATACTGGAGGTAGTGAATAAATGGTATGGTTCTACCGGGGACATTGAACTCTCATTAAACACTAGCGTATTTGCACGTCAGTATTGTCGAAAAAAAGAATGCATTGTTATTTGAAAATTCTAAAATGTTATCAAATGTAAACTAATTAACTAGAATTTACTTCATGACAATTGCTCTTAAGGGCCCGGCGCTTGCCCTAGATTTCATACAAGGTCAGTGGCCCGGGTTGCATCTCCGGTGCCGGCACTACTAAAATAAACAGAGTTCAGTGTATTTCTTTTTATACCCCACACAAGGATTTCTCCTGTATCGTATAATTTTACAGACATAAATTTCATATACATAATCTCTAACAACTGTCTATAGGCCATACAAATATTTGTCGCGTGCGGGAATCGAATCCAAGGCGGCATAGACGCCAATCGCTTAGCCACTGCGCTAACCGAACCGATGTTAGCATGGCAGTTGTTATTCGCCCCTGCCCACCACCGTACACGCTTTTCCCACTAACTCTCCAGCTGAATGGCAGAAAATGCCATATGACATCTTGTTCGCCGTTTGTACTGTTAGTACAATAAACATACATAAGATCACGACTGTATCCCATAAGAGGTAGTCAGAGACTGGGCACACACTGCAAAAGCAGATGACTGCCACAATCAACGTTTCACCAAAACAATATAATGCACTTGGTGTGACAGGTGGTGAGCCCATCGCCACTATGCGTTATGTGTGCACAGTGCAGTTTTATTCCTTACTCGCCTTTTACGAGATCCATTGGATGACATTGAGTGGTAGTATTCTTTTAACGAGCCGCCACCACACGGCAATAAAGTGTAAATAAAAAAACGAGTTTAACTTACCAATGCATTTCCTTGGCCCAGCACCAAAAGGCAAGTACGCGAATGTATGTTTCGCCGCTAATTCACTTTCCAAGAACCGGTCTGGATTAAAAATATAAGGGTCTTCGTAATACTTTGAGTCTTTATGGATCGCTTCTATCGGTATTGTAACAGTGACTTTCTTATCTAATACCATACCATTATCAGGAACCTGGTATGCTTTAACGCACATTCTATTTATTACGGAGTATGGACTATGTAATCGTAGAGCTTCTTTGATAGATAAATCCAAATAATCAGCTGAAACTGATCTGTCACTTCTTATCGTTTCTTGGATCGGTGGATTCTTTGCTAATTCAAACAATAAAGAAGTGATTAAATTAAGGCACGGCATGTATCCTTCGGTAATGAAAAGGCATAGCGTTGAATATGCCAACTCTGCTTCAGATACCTTCCTTGAATCGTTTTCAGTTTTTCCCCATTTTGCATTAATATGGGAAGTGATACCAATTTTACGAATTTTCGTCACCAATTTCGAGTGCTTCAGAGTTTCGTTAGTTTTCTCAGTTGGTAGTCCCGGAAGTGTCACCAATCTAAGCAAAATAAACACTGAAGGAAATATTTCTTTTAAAAAACTCTTGAATTTCTCCAGGTACGTATAGTTTTGTATAGATTTCCTCAGGGTAGTTATTAGAAATCCGTCATCCTTTCCTTCAAATAAACAGTCCTTGAACACAGCGTCCAATATTTCCGACAATAACTGTTGAACGTTCACGTCTCCATTGGTTCCTGACAAACAGTCATGTAAACTGACTTCAAGTTCACAGTCCATGTTGTTCAATAAAGACTCCAATCCTTCGCGTAGTAAGGTCCACTTTTCCCCTTCCGCGTAAAATAGATTGTTTCTTAAGCAAACATCCCGAGATTTGTCGAGACCGATGCCCCTGCAATGGAAATTTGCGAAATCCGTCGACAACAGATTCTTTATAACATCCGGATCTTTAACTATCAAGTCAGGTATTCGATTCTTGATGGTACCGATGAAATTATTTTTAGGATATTTATTGTACAACTTGTTCACTTCTTCCGATGTGGACCTAAGATTTAATACGCGATGATAATCACTTCCGAAAAAAGGAATTGGTGTTTTATAAGGAACATGGCGTATGTACCAGTAACTAAAGAATTTTGTCACATAATCGAATATGAGAGCGACTATTAAGGCAGCCAATATTGCCAAGTTCAAGATAAAACTTTCGAAAAACATTGCCGCGTTCGTACTGCACGATAATGCGTTGGGCACTGAGAGATTTTATGTTCACTCGTCAGTAGGCCAGTAACGGTGCAAAATTGTTCAGAGATCGGAGAGTTACTGTTGTACAGCCGCGAACGTAGCTTCCGTAAAAGTTTACAAAATTCGCTTACCATTTTAAGTTTTATGTGCAAGCAAAACTGCATATAATGACTCGCGTAAATTTGTTAGCAGTAGTTATTTGTGGTTCCTTCGTACGTACAATGACTTGAATATTTGTTACTAGCTTTTGCCTATTTTGCTTGAACGTAGTTTAAATATGTACCTCCATTTAAACGAGCAGCATTTGAACTATTGTTAGACATGAAATACGAAATATACATTTTAGGTAAATACCATTATGGAAATATATAGGAAAGGATTTAAGAATACTAAACCTGAGCTAACCTTATCAAATTGTATCGACCAAAAGTTGACGCCCTCTTAGTAATTTTTGTTTTATTATTTACCTTAAATATATTTTATTTACTTATTTATTAAAACTTTATTATCCCCCTATTAAAAGTGCGTCCAATGGGCGGACTTAATGCCCATTGGCATTCTCTCCCAGTCAACCCGTGGGCGTGGAGAAAGTTGTGAAGGATGCAATATAAATAAAATGTGAAAAATACCTTAATATTATGTTCTAAATAACCAACCGAAGTTAACAAAAAAACATAAAGCAAATTTAAAATTATATATATAATAATATACATAAATATACAAAAACATATACAACAACAAAAATATACACACACACACATATACAAATAAACATACACAATTATTCATACATACTTCTATATACGTTTCATATACATAAAACTGCGAAGACGTATACAAATTACAAATTAGCTATCAACATATTTTTATTGAATACTTTTCTAATATCTTCGGGCAGGGTGTTCCAGAGTAGCGTAGCCTGAACAGTAAAGGAGTTACCGACGAAACTGGTGGAATGTTGGGGTATAATAAATCTTATGACTAGATGAGCCGCTTAATGGATTCTATAAATGCAACTTAAAAAATGACAAATAACTGAGTTAAAGATGCTTTTAACATTATTAGCTATTAACATTACGCATACATTATTTTGTTCTAATTTTTGCATTAAACGTTAGTAATTGAAGGTGCGTTACAATTTAGCTATAATATAATATGCACATTCACAGTAAAATAACCACTGCACTTACAAACACTACAACAATAATTTACCCTAGTAATTTTAATAATTACATTCCCTGCACAGCAGCTGACAAATACGCCATTTAAAATTTTGAGGAATTTGACATGTCATTGTTGAAAACTTATTTAATATTTTTTTTCCAGACACAATACAACTTAACGATGTGTAAAAGCATATAGACGCTGTATCATAGAATAAAGAAGCTGAAAAAACAAGCTGGTTAAGACCCAATGCAGCTCTTAACAAGCTATATCAATAACCTGTACAGCCATTAAACAGACATAAGACAGCTCATCATCATCATTTCAGCCTATCCTAGTCCACTGTTGAACATAGGCCTCCCCCATAGATTACCACAAAACACGGTCCACCAGGTGAGCCACCTGCATTCATCGACTTCCCGCAAAACCGTGCAAGTCGCCGCTCCATCTAGTGGGGGGTCGCCCTCCACTGCGTTTGCCGGTACGAGGTTGCCACTCGAGAACCTTTCTTAATTGTAAAATTAAGTTTCGATTGCATCTTTAGTCCAGCTGTTATGTAGCTAATGTGTGTTACTTGGGATATGAGTAACTAAATTCACTCCCAGATATCGTAACAGGCGAATTCGAGACTTCGCACTTGATTAGATATTAATATATACTTGGCGACAGATTAATTGCCTCTGCGCTGGTATATCAGCTTATTATCGGAATCGGAAATTTCGCGGCTGAAAAATAAGCGCGGGCTAGTGACTAAAGTGCACGGAGACATCCCGATCATGTGGATTCCTATGTAAAAGCATCCTCAAAGTGAAATAGGCGTCGTTTCATTAATACAACGACATACAAGGCAGCAAGGAGTGACGACGTCGCGAGCGGCCCACAATGTAAGAAACTAGCAACTCTAACCCAGTTAATCGATAAGACATCAATCTACAGCGATAACAATGAAAAAAAAAGTTAGTGGATAAAATATGTCTCGATATGGAGCCGTTTAACTTAATAAACCATATATGCCTGAATCATTATATTTTCTCGCGGTCCTACATTACTGAAAAAGTTATGAACTTTTGAAGTACTACATTACTGAAAAAGTTATGAACTTTTAGGTACTGTTTACTTTTTAATGTAATTTTCACTCTGCTTTTTACAAATTTTATTTGGATTAAATAAAATGTAAGTAACGTGTGTCATTTACAGCTTCGAAAATCACTAACTGTATCGGTAACCTTGAAGACCTTATCGGGGCATCTCTACTACAAATAAAATTATAGTAGAAATTGTAAAAAAGTGCTATTCACATCTATAAAAAAAGTAAAGTAACAGCCTATAAATATCTCACTGCTGAGTACAGGCCTCCTCTCATTTCTGAGAGGGTTTTTGAGCCGGAAAGATTCCAATGCGGGTTGGCGGACGTCACATGTCTTCGAAATATTTTTTATTTCTCAAACATGCAGGTTTCCTCACGATGTTTTCCTTCACCGCCGAGCACGTGGTAAATCAGCACTTTAAGTAGCAATTAACAATTTTAGAGGTGCCGGCACGGGGAATCGAACCCAGGTCATTCGCGTACTATGAAATTTAAAGCGAGCGCCTAGCCCCTGAGCTACCATACTATAAAATATAAATATAATTTAAAATATATTATAATCTTTAAAACTGTTACAAGTAATTGCGGTAGTATTAGTAAAACACTTCTGTAGGAAAATTATGATAATAAAAGTTTTTGATTTTGTGTACGTGCCATCTATACGAAAATAATTGCACCTTTATAATATGTAAACTGTTTTGAGATGAGTTTGAGATTTTTATAGTTTGTAAAGATGGCTCTGTAAACGTAACAATGTTCATCAAGTTAATACATTTAACTAATAGATGGCGCTTAAATTTACACTGTAGGTCTATTGCATTGTTTGAGTCAGTCAGCAGTCTGTAGAAGTTATTGTAAGATTGTAAAATAATTTTTAATATTTATTCAAGTATAAATTATAGGCCTATTACGAAAATACTTATTTGTACTAATTAGTTAATGAATTAGAATATTAAGACAATGCCTTACATTGTTTATTAAAGCTTTGAAATATATAATATCTATTAGAACATTATTATACCTAAATCATCAACAATTACTTTTCTTTTAAGGTTTTCTCTTTTAACTTTATATAATTTTAATAATATTTTAAGTAATAATTCAAAGTTATATGTGTATAGACTATACACATGGTTTTTGTTGTTCACCTTTCCGCTAAAATAACGCATTCGCAAAAATTGTAGTGTGTTACTTTATGCATAGATGGCATTAAAATATTATACTAAAATCTATGTATAAATCTATGGTGCTGTATATGAATTTAAAATACATACATACATACAGTCAGTTCCTATTGAAGAAGGCAGAGACCACATCTTTTCATTTGCTACGACCCTAACACACATCTACTTTCAAGCTTCATCTACTTTCATGAGCATTTTCATACAATCTCGTCGGTTTCGGGTACTTTAGACGTGGCCTCTCCTTAAAACGATTTCGATCTGATCGTGATAAGATTACCTTCGTCGACCCTTACCGACTTGCCCATTCACACTCGGCTCTTGGATCTCTTTCCTCGATCTTCTTTCATCCGTCCTCTCTCCGTGTCCAAATCTTCATCTTTTGCTTTTATACGTTGACATTTTCATTAGTTGACCAAAATAAATGTAATACAAAACAGAATAACAAAAAAATTATGTAAATTAGTATCTGCGAATTAGAAACATTGTTAATTCAAGCTCCGAGATATTCGATACCGAGACAATTTAACGTCCGCGGTGCCTAATATTCTGAGTAGGTGACTTTTAAGCTGCGTGCCCTGGGTTCAATTCCAGGCGGAGCCAACATTTGTGCAAAAACAAGAAGGTTTTTGTGGTATTCATGTGAAATTAATGTCTGTAAAAACGCACTTACTATACAGAGGAAATCATAATGTGGAGTATGTATACAGGAGACAGACAACTCCTTTATATTAAGCTGAACTATTAATTATCTATATAAATAGAGAGTGCTATCGTCATCATCATTTCAGCCTCTCATTTTGGGATAATTTGGCTATAGTTGCCATGCTTGTCGTTGTAGGCGGGTTGGCAACCGCAGTTTATTTATCCAGATGTTCCAGGAACATGCTGCTGCCCATCTCCTTTTTATTTTCCCTCCGTCGACTTTTAAGACACCCACAGGATGAGATGGGGTGGCAGATTCTCTTAAGCCGCCACCACACGGTGTGCTATAAAGCTACGTAATATATCACCCCAATTTTTTTCTCCAATAGAAGAATTAGCCGTTCTTTTTCCAAAAGTAAAGTAAAGGCAAAGCTCCCTCAATTTTTTTAGCTTAGTTTGTCATTATGAAACTCAAGCAGTTTTAATATCTGCTCGGCAGTAAAAAAAACCTTCCGGAGAAATATTGTGTCAATGTGGTAAGCTGCTACGTGCTGTTTTCGAGAGTCATTATGAATCGTCTTGCAAGCAGACTTGACGACTTTCAGGTTTCCGAACAAGCCGGATTCCGAAAAGGCCAAAGGTACCATAGACAGATTGTATAAAAGTACAATCTCCCGCTATGTCTGGCGTATGTGGACTATGAGAAAGCCTTCAATTCCGTCGAAATTTGGGCGGCGCTACAGTGGGCTAAGAACAGGTCTGAGCAAAATACATGCGTTGCTTAATTAAAATACAAATTACGTAATACTTTTTGGTATGTATTTAAAATACAAAATATAAAATATTTTCAGATCGTGTAATTGAATTATAAAATACAAAATACAGGATTTTAATCATTTATATTTTAAATACAAAATAAAAATTACGAAATATATTTAGAACCGACGATTACAGTAAAAAGTTTTAAAGTAATGATCTTATTGCTAATAGAGCCGTTCGTATATCAGATCTGATATACGGTATTGGTACGGATTTGGTCTCTGCTTACCTTTAAGAAAAAGGTGTAACTGTATGTATGTACTCGTACTCTATGTTTCAGAGCTTCGGTTTTGTACATTTGTACTGGACGCACTGTACTACTAATATCGTGTAAAATGTCCCCCCCTCGTTCCTCCCCCCAATAGAGATATAATATATATTATATGGAAAATTATAACTTCGGATGTTTACAAGTATTACAAATAAGTTACTACTAAAGTACTAAAGCTATATAAATTATTTAAATAAAACTACTTTTTTACGGATTTTATCGCGTTTAATTTTGAACTATTTTTACCCGACGTTTCGGACGCTTTACAGCGTCTATATCAATAATAGTTCAAAATTAAACGCGATAAAATCCGTAAAAAAGTAGATTTATTAAAATGTGTAATATTCGCGTAAATAAAAGAAAACACTATATAAATTAATTAAAGTAGAAAACTACATAAATTAAATTGCATATTTCAGGATCAATCAATATCTAAATTCCTTCAAGCAAGAAGTAATACATTTAAGTACTCCTTATGCGTACTGAAGTGATCATTTCGAATCGATCAAGCCCGATGTCCTATGTCTCGCACGTGATATTTATCAGACGTATTATAATGTCGCACAGCCAGTGGTTACGACGCGGGATTCAGGGTTGCTACTGGGACATATTAATCTGACTTGAGCGCAGCGTGGACTCAGATTCTAAGTGGTTACTCGGTTCACTAGTACAGAACTGTTGTTGTTGTTGTTTCCGATGTTCTCCAGGCCGATTTTAGATTGCAGCGACATTTTCAGAATAATCAGTGATGCAGGAGATATCATAATGCCGCAAATATATTTGCAAACACAGCGACACTCAGTCGTTCTTACCAGCGCCCGGTGTAACGCAAATGCGATAAGGAGGTATGCTAGGATACAGTATTAGAAACAAGGGGATAAATAACAAAATCAGACTCGAACGCCATGCAGTTTGTGGTTTTGCATACAATAATCTCGGCGTAAAAGGGCCACGCGGTTACCAAAATGTGCAAATATAAAATGTTACATTATAATATCTAAAAAGAAAACTATTTTTTAAAAGACATTGCTTGTGAACCGTGTCATTCTTACGCGCATATTAATCTGTAACAAATGCACGCCTCGGAGGCCTGGGCTGATCTGTAATCACGTCGAGTGCAGTAGCACGCACTGCAATGCGGTTGCTGTCCGTCCCCTAGAGGTTCTTTGCGATATATAAAACTTAATTGTTTACCATTGATAGTACTCTATATGGATATACGTATTGTAAGCAAATTGATGTTTGGAGTTCATCAAGTAGTAGGTAGTACAATTCAAAGCCAGGAATCCGTCTAGATAGGTACCATCGCAGCTTTTTTTATTTAACTAAAGTGACGGAACGAGCGAAACGTTCACCTGATGGTAAGTGTAACGTCTGCCCATAACAAATGCTGTGTCACCCAGAAAATTACTGTGTGACACCACACTGCGCCCGTCACCCTGAGACTTCAGTTCTTAAGTCTCATATGCCCAGTGATTACGCTAGCTCTCAGTGCCCTTCAAACCGAAACACAGTAATGTTTGCACACTACTGCTTCACGACAGAATAACTGGCCCTGGGGTGGTACCTACGTAGACGGATTCCTGCATAGGCCATTATGCGGTGAAAAAGTAGCATGAAAACATTACTGTGTTTCAGCAGAAGAGCATTGAGAGCTAGTGTAATTACGGGGCATATGAAAGGGCACTGGTAATTCCTGGGCATATGAAACTTAAAAACTGATGTCTCAAGGAGACGGGGATAGTGGTGTTCCTACACAGAAATGTTCTATGTAACACAGCATTTGTTATGGGAATTAAAAAACAACATAATATCAACAGAGAACATGGTTGGGTACTACCACCAGCTCGGATTCCTATTATAAATAAAATTAAATCAAAAAGCATTACCAATGCAAAACTTCAAGGCATTGTAAGCTCATCTTGCGTAGATCGGACCAAAATAATAATTAAAAAGCTGAAGGTACCCCGCATTAACTATGACATCAAGACGTCTGACACCTCAATAACCCCCGCGACCATGGGTAAAGAACGTCGAAACGTCGGGTTATAAATAGTTTAAAACAACCAATACTTCACGACATTTACCTAGCCGTGGTGTAGTAGCTTAGCGTAAGTTTTTATCGCCCGAAGCTAAGCCCATAATAGTCGCCACCTATTTTCGCCACAAGTCAAAAATATATGTTCAATGTTTTTTAATTAATTTTAGATTTCAGAAGTTTCTCTTACAAGATGAATGACTAATAGCCGCTGCGAGGTGTTCCTCTTTGCTCCATGTTCTTAGCATAATTGTTATAATATAATAATGAACTTTATTAAACTCAGTGGGCCGTCCAGGGCCATCACTCCACTAGCTACGGCACTGGAGGGTGGTATTCCTGCATAGAAATCGTACACCACTAGAAAATTGATTTGAAATGTTTTATTATTCCCATTTTCTTTAAATTAAATTTACTTTGACAAGGTCACTATTACATCTCATATATCTGATCTAATACCACGATATGCAATGCTGTCACTACACTCGTCAAGAGTTTTTTAGACTCGTACCGAAACCGCGGCGACGTGGTTGGCCACCCGTCATGTCTCGTTTCCCGCGGGGGCGAAAAGTGAACTACGAGTGTGGCACTGCCTACCCCTAATAAGGGGAAAAAGGCGTGATTGTATGTATATCTGATTTACCTATAGACAATTACAAGCTTGAAGAACCGTGTACCAAAAACAAGGATAAAACATCGGTCTCCCACATTACCCACGTCCGTAGACCACGCGTTCGCGCGAGCCAATGGTTCATACGTACGTGACATCGTAGCCACAGATCTCTAGATTCCGATAAACACGAAGGTCGATCATTATTCATTTCTTTACGCATCCACAGATATGGTTTGTGACATCGTTAATTATTGCCGAAAATTAATTGCGTCTCCTTATCTATTCACTTGCTTGCGGTATGTAATATATCACAGCTTTTGTTTCTTTTGTAAATCGCGACTTCTGTGTTTGTTCTTTATAGTCTTAGGTCCCAGATAAATAATCGATTTTAAGCATTAGGTAGAAACTACTTTGTTAAGAACTACTTTGACTTACTCATACTTTCGTTTCATTTTCTTTATGGTTCGGTTGTCTCTGACAATGTCGTCGTTGACATTTGGAGAGAGTAGATCAGAGTATTGGAACCTGTCTCCCCGTTCGGTTTGGTTAGCCACAAAAAAACATTGTATTTCAGGCACTACTCCATAAATCTTTCGTAATAAACCAAAACCACAATTCATATTTTTTTAAATTTTGAACGTTATAGAGGTTTGAATATTTATTTGTTGGCAACATTTTAAAATTCTATCGCGACAATCTCTCTAGTGACATTAGCAGTATGAACCTAAACAAACGACACAACATGTTTAGATAATACACTACAGTATACTGAGAAGACAGTTATGTCATTGAAATTGTCATTACGAAAATAATGAATGCTTTATTTAATTTAATTTAATTTAATGTATTTGTAATACATTATATAAAAATGTTAGCTTCCTTGCTTCTTCTCCATACAAACTTGAACTATGCCAAACGCTCCTCTCTCTCACGCTCCTTAGTGCGCGCAATATGCTTATAAAGGAGTACAAAGTTTTCTCTCCACGTATTAATATATAGATAAAAGCGACTTACTACTGATTTATCACGATATTTTCGAAATTACAAGACCTATTAACTTGAAATTTGGCATACCTATTTCTTTCCCGACATTGACATCCATTAAGAACGGATTTTAGGAATATTTACTCCTAAACTTCTTTTTTAAGTTGCCTACAGTTTAAGTTTAAGTGCCTATAGTTGTTCCGGGTCTGGGTGTTTGTGCATGTGGAATTTATGTCTGTAAAACGCACCCACGACACAGGAGAAATCACGAAAACGACTACAACACAACCAGAAAACTAACAATTTGTGTTTTTGCATAAAAATTGACTCCGACTGGGATTCGAATGCAGAACCGCGGCTTAGAAATCAGGTACTCTAACGGCAAATTTTCAATAAACACACAATTAATAAGTAAGCCGGTTTCTTCGTATTGCATAAAATTCATATCTAATCGATATTACGATATTTGAGACTCAATTGACCTGTCCACGATAAAAAACGAATCGCATCATCTACTGTGACCGTTACATATTTGTACCGAATCATACCTAATCGATATCCAGATCGATTTCATTTAACAAAAGATCGATAGACCACTGATCGATCTCTAACTGTGATTGGGAAAGTGATCTTTTAGTTTGCAATATTAAATTTTAATCGACCGTGGAAGGTCACAAAGGATTGTAAAACAACATTTTTTTTAATTTATAGCTTTTTTTTAATGATTTAACTCTTATTGATGTTGCCGACAGGTAAGTCCAAGAAGTTGACCCTTCTGGAGAAGTATTCAACAGCTTTACTGTATCGAAATAATATTATTAAGCTTACCGAAACCTTCTCGTGACTGCATGGTTCAAAGAATGCTAGATCAGTAACCGATTTTTTTAGAAGGCAGAATATTATTTAATTATTTTTTTTGGTAGAAGGTATCGGGACGCTCTTTTCACACTAAGACATTAGTTCTCAAGTCTCTTATGCCAGTAAATACAGTGGCTATCAGTGACCGAAACACGGTAATGTTTGCACTACTGCTTCATGGCAGTATAACTGACACTGCGGTGGTACCTAAGTGTTATATATTATATAACATTCCAGCATAGAAATCTCACCACATGGACGGTTGCGTAACTTATGCGATACAACGCCTCGGGACGTAGGTTCGAATCTCAGCCGAAGCCGACATTTGTGCAAAAACACAAATTGTTGGTTTTCGGGTCTTGTGGTTGTCCCATTGTTTCTGACACTGCATCCTAGCTTTCCTTCGACCTTGTCGAATAAGCGTTATCATTATGTATTGGTTATCATCGGGCGCAGGTAGATCAAGGCGAGCAAGTGCCTCTCTGTGTTGGACGTATACTTGTTGCACTATAATATCTCCTGCTGAGTTGATAGCTTCCGACAGTGTTCGGAAGTTGTCAATTGTTTGAAATATATCATCAACATTATCTGTACAATAATGTCCCTGATCTGGTGGAATATGGAAAGTGTGATCGATGATCGATCACGATGATGATGGCTAAATCACATCACATCATATCTTGACTATAATCAAACACGGCGATATCTTTCGTTTACATGGTCAATGAGATAAGGTGTCGAGTAAGATGCATGCATTCATACATTGTTTGTTCCTGGTGCCTTATGAAAACCACTACTTTTGTTTAAGATATTTTTTTTTATATTACAATTGTTAAATATCTGATGTATTTTACCATTATCGTAAGTATCAAGTTAAGATATCTTGTCCTTAAATTGAGGCAAAGACCAATAAAAGTTATATACTATTGGTAACTGCATGGTTCAGTGGTCGGCGTACCTGTCTGTTGAGGCATGGATGCTCGTTTGGAATCCTATCCTCCACGAAGGTGCATTGTCATCTTGGGTACGGGCTATCTCTAGTGTACTCTATCATATACATGTTAATAAAAATACATATTGGCTTCAATGATGTAGTCCTATATAGACAGCGTATTATAAAAAAAGTAAGCTCAATAAAGTGTAATGGCGAGCTCAAAACTTTTTGTGAATGGAAGTTGCACATCTGTATCTGGGTAGTGCACTTAGTAATAGTTACTCCAGGCACTGGTTGGAAGTGGGCAACAGGTATTGATTGGGCTGGACCCTGGTTAGTAACATTGCTATGGAAATACTCGTCGATGAGGAATAATCCGAAGGTTTCTTCCTGTTGTTCCTCCGATAAACGCACATAGTGGAGGTCCAGGAGTCCGGCTGCGGGTGGGCTAGTCGATAATAGACCCTAACTATTCCTTCCCGTTGGACAACTAAGAGGTATTTAAGCTGCTAAAAACTGCAAAAGATGCACAACTGAACCGACACCTGTCACTAGTTCACTGCTGAACATAGGCCTCCCCCATAGATTGCTACAAAAGTTTGTAACTCTTATTTTGGGAGGATTTTGGGATTGTTGCCGCTCTAGGCAGGCGGGTTGGCAACGCAGTTTATTTATTATGTAATATAATGTTTCAGCCTATAAATGTCCCACTGCTGAGCACAGGCCTCCTCTCATTTCTGAGAGCGTTTTGGAACTAGAAAGAATCCGCCACGCTGCTCCAATGCGGGTTGGCGGACTTCACATACGAGTATCTTCGAAATATTTTTTTTATTTCTCAGACATGTAGGTTTCCTCACGATGTTTTCCTTCACCGCCGAGCACGTGGTAAATCAGCACTTAAAATTGCAATTAACAATTTTAGTGGTGCCGGCACCGGGAATCGAACCCAGGTCACTCGCGTACTATGAAATTTAAAGCGAGCGCCTAGCCCCTGAGCTACCACGGCTTATTTATTATGATGCTCCGGAAAGATGCTGCTGCCCATTTCCTGGTTTTTATTTTCCCTCTGTCGACTTTTACGACACCCTCGGGATGAGATGGGCTGGTTGATTTTCTTAGGCCGCTACCACACGGCGTAAATGAAATTAGGCGCGAAGTAGAAGTAGTGCGGCATTGTTGCCTTTGCGGCGGAGTGGTATCTATGAAGATTTTCCCACTATAAAAAACCAGTGTCTGGTGTAACACGTTTAACTCCGTAATCAAAGTCATAATTATTCTACGCCTCACTTTGAAATTTCATTGAACTTATCTAATTATCAATAATAAAATATGTAAATAAAGTACAATGAATGTACCCTGGCGACACAAAGGCGCATCACCCGAGGCGATCCTCGAGCATTACGCTAATGATCATGCCATTATGGTCTCTGACCATATACTCTCGTTTATTAGGGATAATAACACTAACGAGTTTTTTACTCGTCGACATTGTTGCTTTTGGGGCCGAAAAACTGCGATCATTACCGCCAGTGATGTCAAATTACATGATACGTCTAGGATTATCGTTTTTTGCTTATGTCTATCGGCTCTGTCGGAATTAATACACTGCCCAGATAGGCCGAAACCAGTTGACTGCCGGAGCCGACGTCCGTGCCACACTTTTAAGGAAATGTAATAAAATATATGTACATATATTACATATCGCGTATGAATGTTTCTCTATTAATTTATGATAAGGTTCCAGACCTACAGTTAGCTACAACTAATTATAAAAAAGATACAGTGTACCTTTTTTATAATTATTTGTAGATTTTCCACATTGTAAATTTAATGGTCTCGCAATTTTCTGTCAAATTATGCCTTTTGTGTTTCCTTGTTATCTAACAGGCATTTAAAAAATGAACGTATTCTATCTGAGATTTCGACATCCCCTGTATAGGCCTAGTTTAATGTTAAATGGTCACTTTTCTGTTTACGGTTTTCATAGTACGCGAGTGACCCAACCGCGTGACCTAGTGGTCAGAGTACCTGACTTCTGCGCCGCGAATCCAGGGTTCGAATTTCAGCCGGAGTTCAAGTAAAAACATCTAAGCAAAAACATAAATTGGGTTACGGGTTACATAGGGTTTCGGGTCAGGTTGTGTTGTGCATGTGAAATGTATATCTGTATAACGCACCTACTACACAGAAGAAATCATACTGCGGGCATTCGTTTACTTTAATCATAAAATAATGGTCAGTGCTGATTTAACAAGTGCTCGACGGTGAACGAAAACGTTGTGAGGAAACCTGACCTGGCATGTCTGAGAAATAATGTTTTTTTCCGGCTTTGTAGCAGCATGGCGGACTCTTCCCGGCTTCCAAAATGAGAGGAAGCCTATGCTTAGCAGTGGTAGATTTATATGTTACTTTGTTTTGTTTTATTTTTCCGTTAACATATTTGTTTTCATAGGTACATCATCACCATCATATTTACATCCCATTACAAGTTCATTGCTGAACGTATATTATATATATATGTGTATATATATATATATATATATATATATTTGCTACAACTCGAGTAAAGTTTAAAAAATGTGTGATTGAGAATCTTGCATCTTTATGGATGATATAATACGATTATTTTTATTCGTTTTTTCTTTTCTGTCTTGTGTGATTTTAGGATTCAAATGTAGCATGTAGTGTTTGCTTTTAGATATTGAAATAATGTGCTAGATATTCTGTGGACAACGGTGCTGGTTGTACAATTACTATATAAGTGTTAAAGTTTATGAGTGTTTAGAGTAAGGTGTATTGTACAATTGTTTGTTGTTCCTAATAATTTAAAAAAAAAAAAAACGTAGGAAGGCCATTGATTGCCACAAAGTCTTGAGCCACCCGCATCCAACGCCGGCAACCATGCAGGTCGTCGCTGTATGCATTCGCCTTACACTGCGTCTGCCGGAGGATGCCACCCGGGAACCATTCTTTCCCAATGACTATCGTGGTCCCCTCATTGCCACTTCAGATTGCATACATCTAGCCTGCATCACACGGACCGCAGTACCACGACCACGTCTTGGTTCTGTATACCATAAGTGACAACACGCACTGATTAAAGGGTTCAGTTTGTTGACTGAGGTATTCTGGAGTTAATTCTTGAAATATATTCGCACAAATTCAAGGGCTCAACTTGTAATAATAATTAATTATTTAAACGCATATTCAAGTTTCATACTTTAAGCCTTTCTAATACGCGCTGTGTGGTGGCAGAAAAAACATCTGCCACCCCATGCCTTATGTCGTAATAGCCGACTAAAGGAAATGCCGGGTAAACATTATCGTTTTGACAAATGGCAAAATTCTATCTGTTGAAATCCCAGACCCTTGACGGTAGGTAGTGTATGAGGTGCGTGGCGTCTGGCTAATCCTCTCTTCTTGAGAGAGACCTATGTCCAGCAGTGAGCCATTAACAGGCTGATGATGATGCAGAAAAATATGATAATATAGAAAATAAATATGATAATGTTATCCCCATAGAGAGGTCAGCTTCACTATGTATCTCTGTTTACTATGTATGAAACTAACGGCGTGAATATATGCAAAAGGGCCCCCTCAAATCTTTACTCTCTCTAGTTACCAATTCTCGCCTATCGGTCATGCGCATCGCTTCACCAATTATGAAATTACAAGTTACGTCGATCAAATACTATCGGGCAAGACATATCTTACCAACGTGACATTCGGTAATCTCATGTTAATTTAGTTTTACATTTTGAACTGGTTTTTGACATTTAGTTCGATCGAAGGGTTATCAATTTAATTGGTCTGTGGTAATGTAATATCCAACATTAAATCAATAAGAACAAATAACGGGAGAACGTTTTTAAGAATGTCTTGTTTAGACGATCGCATGGATCGTACTTGGTAAGCTTGCCGTTCTCTGAGACGTGTCTATTTGTACAGAATGGTGGCAGATTTTTCTTATTAAAAAAGGCGCCCACAATAAGATTTAAAGCCGTTTTAAAGTCATAAATTTCACATGCCTAACAAAACCATACTCTGACCACCTAGCTACTTACGCGGTTGTCAATTACCCACCCCATCTCATCCCATGGGTGTCGTTGAAGTCGACTAAGTGAAATATGAAAAACTACTGAAAACCTCCGCCATGGTTTGCAGAATAACCATCTCAGATAAGCCAGACCTGATACCTTGAACTGACAATAGAGTGTAAGGTGCGAAATATCTTGTACCGCCATCGTCAGTCAAATTGCCAAGTGGCGATCACGGCAGATGCCCTTGCCTCGGAGTCTCATGTGAATACTTACTTATACATACATACAGTCATGCCCATATAAGGGCTAGGCAGAGACCACACTCGTAGCCCACTCCTCATCTATTTCCCAGACATGCAGGTTTCCTCGCGGTATTTTTTCTGCATCACTGAGCACGTGGAACATCAGCACTTAAAATTGAATAATAATCTTAGTTGTTACTCGCGTACTATGAACTTTAAGCCAAGCGCCCGGCCTCTGGGTTACCATGGCTCATATATTATATACTCACATAACGTATACCTATTATGCACAAATTATTTAATAATTGTTTTCATTGAAAACTAATATCCGCTTTAATTTTAGCACAGGTCTAAACAATAACCATCGTATTTCATCGTAATTCAAAAAATTATAATTTAGAGTTTAGTTTTAAAACTGATCTTAGATGAATATATACGGTATTTATAAGATAAAAAATAAAAAAAATTGTCTGTCTGTCTGTTTGTTCTGACTAATCTCCGAAAAGGCTTGATCGATTTTGACGGGACTATCACTGACAATAGCTGATATTATAGCGTGTAACTTAGGTTAGGAAGTATATATATGTATATCATCGATCGGGGTCGGCTTTTTTACGCGGGTGTTACCGCGGGGCACAGCTAGTACTTATTATATACTTCATCTGATAAATCCACAACCAGACATCTGACATAACCCCCAAATTTTTTCTATAAAGTTTGTTAATTAACATTATTTTATCTAAATGTTACTAATTATTTTTCTATTGAATCTGAAATATCGCAGAATAGATTAAAATGTAAATTAATTGAAAGTTATGCTCGAGTAAAATAAAAACAAATCACGAACTAACTGACCTTGCGGTCGGGAGCACCGTTATACTGAATCCTTTTTTTCCCTTTTCAAAAATCTTAGGGCGCTGCTATGCCTCTGATCTTGTGATCCGCAAAAGGAGTTGGCTGATTTTAACTATAAAGGACCTGTTACTCTTGATGACTTGATAGATTTTATCTGTTTTGTTATTTACTGAATAAAGTTATACTATTTAGCCGTGTAGCGTAGTGTAGCGGCTTAAGAGAATCTACAACCCCATCTCATGCCGTTGGTGTCACAAAGTCGTCAGAGGGAATATAAAAACCAGGAGATGGGCAGCAGCATCTTCCTGGAATATATGAATAAATAAACTGCGATTGCCAACCCGTCTGCCAAGCGTGTCAACTAAGGCAAAATCCCCCCCAAAATGAGAGCTAAAACTTTTGTAGCAATCTACGGGGGAGGTCTATGTTCAGCAGTGGACTAGTGATAGGTAGAAATGATGATGATGATGATGATGAAAGTTAATTCTTCAAAGCAATTACTTTGCGTTGTTTTGTATAAAGCCTTATATTTTAATTTATTACATCTTTAGAGGGAAAAGAAGTATTTGGTAGTTTTTTTTTTATCTTCACGTTTTTAGGTGTTTTCGATACTGTTTATAGATTTTTATTTTAACACTATACTTTTTTTATTTATTTAAGCTTTATTGTTTACCCTCAAAGAATATAATAGGCGGACGTAATGCCAGTTGGCATTCTCTGCCGGTCAACCCAGAGCGTAGTGTAACATTGTGGCAGGTGTAAAATTCAAAAGAAACTAATTAGTAGAACCTTGAAAGCTGTTAAGAAAAATAAAATACAATTAGATAAAATACTCAAAATACATAAAAATATAATTATGGTAAATATGCAATGATACACAAATAAGCACATACATATAAACTAACATACATACACATACAGAAATACAGTGTCCGCAATATTTGTAACGCTTTTGAAACAGATCTAGTTTTGAGCTTTTCAAATGTCATCGGGCAAGTAGTTCCAGAGACGTGAAGCCTGAACGATAAAGGACGAATTTGGAGAAGTATTGAGGAATTGTTATCTAATAATTTGAAGCGGAACCCGGTCTTGAAGATAAGTATGAGAAGTGGAGTCATTTAAGATGGAGTAGAGACCAAAGAGAATTCTAGAGTTGCGCCTCTTTTTGACGGTGAGGCTTTTAAGGCGAGACCGATATTTAGAAATACGGTCATACTTGCGAAGACCAAAGAAAAACCGGATGCAGTTATTAAGAAAGCGCTCTAGTTACACACACACACCGGCATAATCAGTGGTGGGTATACGGCATAACAAGTGATTTCGCATGCATAAGCTCGGTCTGAAAATTAAGAAAGTTCCTCAAACGATAGAAGGGTTGTAACGTGGCAGTGACTCTCCGGATAATATTTTTGAGCTGTGTCGCCCATGTTAAAAAATTGTCCATATACGAGTACTACCCGAGATTCCGTACGGAAGTTGAGAACGGGATCAAAACGCCGTTATAATATACAGAGGGTTAATTAGTAATATAAATTTTGCCTAGCATTCTCGAGCTACCTATAATAATTGCTTGGACATTTATTCGCATTAAAGAAAATCAAAAACGCAACGACTAGTCAGATACGGCTATCAGATAGGTATTCAGTTTGGCAATCGCGTTATAGAGATCATTAATATTGGAATGCACATTTGTAGATCGTCTGCATATAGATGGTATGAACTATAGAAAATCGACGTGACAAAGTTTATGGAAACAGAAAATAATATTGGAGATAGTATAACGCCTTGCGGAACGCCAGATCTCAGATCAACCCACTGTGAGCAATCATGACCTATGACTGTTGTATATATACGAGTACTAAGCTGTGTTATAATAATCCAGACAATTGTTGGTATCATCTCTTAATGAGAATCGTGATATAGCGACTGTCGACTCGCCTGCCAAACATGGTACCTGTGACACTATACCGCCATGAGTTTAATATTTTTGGAGGACTACGAGTATAATCGTTAGTTAACTATAAGGGGCTGGAAAATTATGATGATATTATAGTGCCGCAAGCTAAGAGGCCAGCGAGTACTTAATCTAGTTGCCTTGTCCGGCATATAGTATCCGACACCTTATGGTTCCTTTCCCAACGTCCGCATTCCCTACTCAATTTCTTACGTAATCCATTTCCCTTCCTCTGCGCCAAGTCAGTATTTGCCGTGCCGATGGATCTGTGTCTCGGGGCGAGCCTAGTCGTTAGCATGCCGATCTTCTCTATGACCAGGAACAATAATTATTCGTAGGTAACAAGACTTTTGATATATATTTGCTATTAAACTCCAGATCCTACTTATATGTATTAAGCGCCTGTTTAATACGTACAAGTAAGACTTTAATGTTGGGAAATCTATTTAGTAATAATAATGTTAGCGCCAAAATCCAAGTATGTAGTCTCCTTAACAAAATCGACCAGGACGCTATGGCGACGACAGTTTTGACTATAAATAAGTGTTGTATTGTATTCAATGTATGCGCTACTGTTCGCATCGGCGGCAAAACCCAAAAGAATTTGGAATCTTTATTCTATAACTTAAGAATGCCCTTTGGTTTTGTTTGCCATCTAATTTTTACATTATATATTTTTATATTCAGTTGCTCTACTATTACGTTAAGTATCTCATCATATCTTCATTACATTTTAGAAATAAAATCACGTAGTAAATATTGGCCCCGCTACGTAAAAACGTACGGTTAAGAAAATTTTAACTTTTTTACAAATTACAAATTTTACCATATCACAGTTTTTTGTATTGTAATTAATTGGTCTTAAAAGCTTTTCTCCACATATGTAATATATTTATGTAACTGTATTATATTACGAACGATGAATTTTTTTTAAATTTAACCGATTATAACCAATTGTTTAGCATGCTGGCAGAACGATGCCATGTGTAATATACCTTTATGATTTTAATAATTTCACGCTTGAAGGGCGATATCTTATTGCTTCATGAAGATTCTCATCTACTGATTTATTGACTCCTTTAGTAACCTCTTGCGATACCCGTGAGTTAAGGTAGGGATTACTTCACACAGTGAATAGTAATTCGTAATTAGTAATTCAAGTATCGAACATTCTATAAATCATTATGTGGAATATTGAATATGATTTGTTTTTCATTTTACGAACAAACAGTCGTGCTGACTTGTTTATAACTGGACGCTGCTGGATTCAAAACGGTCTTACAACTTTTTCTGGTGACGTTTTTTGCTGGTTTAGATGCCACTACAGTTAGCGTCCGTTTGAATCTCTTAGCTTTTACTTTATTTATGTCTATATATATATTAATAAAGTATTCATTCGGATATACTTCAAAAGTTTCTTTGATTCGTCATTGTTCTCTAGGTTTACATGATGCTCTTTTAGGTGGTCTCGGTCGTGGTGTATGATTCCTGAATTTGTTTGTTATTTTATTTACAGTGTATATGTAACCATTAGTAGTATCAGTAATATTATCGACTATAAGCAAGAAAGGTATATTATATATTGATTTCCGCCTGCTGAGAACAGGCATTCTTTAATTTTGAGACAATTTTAGGATTGGGAAAAGTCCACTACGCTGCAGATATATTAAGGGCTATGTATTTCTGTGCGAGATGAAATTTGTGATTAAGATATATGCAGCAGAACTAGAGTAACCATCGTGGTAGAATAGTGGCACAAGCTGGTAAAATAAATCGAGTGGCAACCTCGTGCCGGCAAACTTAATATTTGGATATCCTCACACTAGGTAGAACACGACCTGCTCAATTATGTTGGAGGTTGATTAATGCAGAAAGGCACAAAAATTTACCTTTTTTTATTATAAGCAACCTATGCAGGAATCCGTCTAGGTAGGTACCACCCCAGGGCCAGTTATTCTGCCGTGAAGCAGTAGTGTGCAAGCATTACTGTGTTTCGGTTTGAAGGGCACTGTGAGCTAGAGTAATCACTGGGCTTATGAGACTTGAGAACTGATGTCTCAGGGTGATGGGCACAGTGACGTGTCACACAGAAATGTTCTAGGTGGCACGGCATTTGTTATGGGCAGACGTTGCACTTACCATCAGGTGAACGATTTGCTCGTTTCAACACTTTCTCCAAAAAAAAAAAGTAAATATTTTTGTTTGATAGACCTTAATAAATATTAAGCAGATATGCATTTTTTTAGCTGTAACTGGATATGGCAGGGGATACCCTGCCCCCAAAGGGGTCATAGTGATCACAACAGCGTAATCATAACCTTGGGTGGGTTAGCTGGGTTAGTTAGGCTGTCTGTCTGTAACTATAAATTGATGATTTCCGTCAAAAAAAACTGGCCGAATTTAATCACGATCACATATTTTCATAAAAAATCATAAGCGGTCAACTGCGTAGGGTATTTTTTTTTTTTGGATGAAAGTGACGATACCAGCACATCATTCACCTGATGGTAAGTGTAACGTCCGCCCATAACAAATGCTGAATCGTTTAAACCACTTCAGTGTAACATCACATTACAGTTGTCAACCTAAGACATCAGTGCTTTACTCGCATATGCTCATTAATTACACTAGCCATCAGTGCCCTTCAGATCGAAACACACTAATGTTTGCACACTATTGATTGACGGCAAAATAACTGTCACTGCGGTGGTACTTATCTAGACGGATTCCTGCATAGAAATCCTACCACCAGTAAATTTGTTATATTGCCGAAAATATTAGCGCAAACACAGCGGTAATCAAATCAAAATCAATTATTTTCTAAGTATCTTCAAAGTTCTTATGACCTAATTTTATTTAGATAAGAAAGGACTTTTTTCATTCCTTTGAGGACGTTATAGTTAAAATGTTAAACAAAGAGAATAGTAGATATAGTTAAATAGTTAAGGGCAATTAATACAATAAACCATTTGCCTGTAACAGCTCGCTATTAAGTAATAAAGCCACCTATTGTAAAATTTGTATATATTTAACATATAAAAGTATCTTTGAGTTCGTGTGCAATGAAGAGTATAAATAAAATATATAATAAACGATATATTCAATAATTCGTCATCAGCATTTAATAGTCCACCGCTGGACGTAGGACTCTCCCAAGGTGGGAAGATTTGGCATAATCATCACGCTTGACAGGCGGATTGGCAATGTCATGTATGGAAACGCACTGAATAGTACGAATTTTTTGATTCGTACCAAAATGGCGACGCAGTGGTTCGTCATTTAACGCTGATACCCTTTGAAAGCCTGATCTTTCGTTGCCGACCCATTCTCATGCTGCAGCCATTACTTGCTCTATATACTGAACATTATTATTATTGTTCATTGAATTACTTGAAACTTCGCAAACTTATTAAAATCACAATGCGAACTACCATCGACACATGAATAGAGTTGGCCGAGTCCTAGTTAATAAATTAATCTATCGTGAGTCGATTATTGTAATGGCCGGCTCCCGGTTTAAGCTGCGACGTACACGATGCGTATATCGTAATTAAATCTAGCATTTAGTAACGTAACTGAGGAAATTTTAACTTGTATACATTATTTTTTATACCGTTTTTAATTCACTAGTTATACAACGACCACGCTTCCTGGGACTTCAGAGTACCTCACTAATATATGTGTAAAAAAAATGTCGTTATAGTGTCTGGTTGTGTTTTGATGTCTGTCTCTGTGCCTCTAGCACTGCGTCCTAGCCTACCTTCGATCTTGTCGCGTGTGCGTTACATCGGGCTCGGGGAGGTTAAGACGAGTGAGTGCCTCCACACATGCGCTTGTCGCACTATAACATATCTGCACAGTTAACGACACCATTCGGAAGTTTTCGCTGTGGTTCAAAACCGGCCAGAAGAACATTTTTATTAGTCATATAAACTTTTGATTTACAGTGCAATGGTAATGTGGTACAATTGTAAATTGATACTAATGGTAATGTGATACAAATATAAAAAAAAACTATGCCTGCGATGTTCCGTACTGGGGTCACAAACGCACGTACCCGGAATAACTATCTAGCAAATAACAAATATTAGAATGGGTCATACAGCCATTCTAATATTTGTTCCTTGCGCAAACCGAACCCACTACACTTATTGCAGATGCTCATCGCTCTGCGCAAGCCGAGCCAACCAAACATTTTTTTTTATCGGATAAAGTGATGAAACGAGCAAAACGTTCACCTGTTAGTAAGTGCAACGTCTGCCTATAACAAATGCTGTATCACCCAGATAATTTCTGTGTGATACCACAATGTGCCCATCACCCTGAGACATAAGTTCTTAAGTCTCATATGCCCAGTAATTACGCTAGCTCACAGTTTCCCTTCAAACCGAAACACAGTAATGTTTGCACACTACTGCTTCACCTTAGAATAACTGGCCCTGGGGTGGTACCTACCCTAAATACTACGAAAAAGCCGATAGGTTTTTGGACAGTCTTTTTTCGTGCAGAATAACACCATAATACTATACAAAACTGTCACTATCCTGCTCGTGGGAACGCAATGGGTAGTAAGAAATAGCTTCGACGTCGCGTCTCGTTTTTCTAATAAATTGGGCTAGGTGTGTCGCCTCTGCCTACCCCTTCACGGGAAAAGGCGTGACTGTATGTGTATGTGTGTATAACAAATGTACCAAAAATACATAACCGTCATTCTGTTACTCTATTATTTTATACTATTTTGGTAAGAAATTTTGCGAATAGCACCATTCATCGGAATTCAATTAATACTTAATTTATACCTCTGTTGAAAATAAATCGACGTTACTTTACAATAATAATGAGTAATTATTCATCGAAGAAAATGTAAATGAAAATTTAAATTAAGTTATAAATGTCCCATCACTATCAATATTGTTCACTTCATCTTATGATGCAGCTATCATATCGGCGCGTTTTACGGCTTTTTGATTCAAATCTAAAATTGCTTTTTACTCCTCAATACGTTGTCTTGCTTCCAAAGGATTGAATAAATTTATACGATTAATGACATTGATTTAAATTTATACGTAAATGCATAAGCATTTTGATTGGATGCTTATTACTTTCATTTAAATAATTGCCATGAAATATACTTGTTTACTTTTACTAGTTTTCTTTATAAATTATTCTCATTTATCTTCGATATTCATTAAACAATGAATGAATTTTGTCCACAAATTTTCTTTTCGAAATAATGTTCACATTATGACGTCACTGTTACGTATTGACTTTTTTAGATTATAGTTAACGGGCATATACATTTGTTTTTAATTTAATTTAATAAATTCATTTAATGTACATAGGCGAACTTCCTGCCTAAGGCATTCTCTACGAGTCAACTTATACGAGTAGGTGATGGAGCGACAAAATGAAGTTAAGGATATTTTTTTTTATTGCTACGATCCTACATCCTACAATCTAAGCAAATTAAAATATTTCTTTTCGTCCTATTTTGTTTGTATAATGATTGACTTTTTCCGAATCGGTGTTCTTTTGAAAGGATTTGTGGTTTTACAAATCTGGGGGTCTACTTACTAAAATGAAACAACCAGACTTACACAGTAGCTCCTATGATGTAAGGGTTCAATCATTTTAATGTTGTAACATTTCATCAGTTGATCAGATCAAGTATAATTATTAAAATCTACAGGTACCTTGGATTAAATTAAATTCGAAACTTCAAACATCTCAGTTCTCCCGTGACCATAGGTGCTGTAAAAGGCCGGAAACGTCTCGTCGTTTCAGCCTATCAATAGTCCACTGCTGAACACAGGCCTCCCCCATAGATTGCCACAAAAGTTTGTAGCTCTCGTTTTAGGGGGATTTTGCCATAGTTGCCACGCTTGGCAGACGAGTTGGCAACCGCAGTTTATTTATTCAGATGTTCCAGCAAGATGCTGCTGCCCATCTCCTGGTTTACATTTTCCCTCTGTCGACTTTTACGACACCCACGGGATGAGATGGGGTGGTAGATTCTCTTAGGCCGCTACCACACGGCATCGGAAACGTCTAGTTATAAATAATTAAAATTAAACCCGATAAAATCCGCAAAACTACTTTAATTGAACTGTTATTTATAATTATATTTAATACACATTTTTTTAACTTATACTAAGAAATGAATGTATCTTTTGTCACAATAAAGATTACCTACAATCGTAACAATGTTGAATTAACGACGATTCTTAAGTGACTTTACGTTTATTCTGAACCAATTATGCACATCCATTCCGAACGTAGCAATAAAGTATTAATTACGGCGTATATTGCGTCACTTCCTTTTGTAATTAAAAAAGTTAGCGTATAGTCTTCTACTTAGGAAAGTCGCATCAATGATTACTGACATCAATTAAATGCTCAATCAATCAATCGACTGCGGTGCTCATTATAGTGAAGGCAGCTTTTTTATTAAAAACATATTTTCATTCCGCGCCACCTACACGACACGGCATCGTCGGTATACTAAAACCGATTGTTATCCATCAAGCTGAAATAGTCTTTAACGCCTTTTACATAAAGCATCTTAATGTTTGATTAGTAATGGGATTGGTAAAGCTATAGACAGGAACAATGTAATTACATTTCTAGTCGGTAAATATCATAAAAATAAAAGTTTACTCATAACATAAATTCATCCGGTCATCCATCGTGGAATCGATTTTTCAAATCCGTGGCGAAGTAATGAAATCGATACTAATATAATGTTGGACGAGTTACTATCGGAGCGAGAAACTAAAATTACTATAATCAAAGCAGAATCGCCTCAGCTACCGTCTGCCTAACGAAATTTTGTTTCATATTGCTTATGTGTAATGTATAAATATTTCTTGATCGCTTTTTCCGCACAGTTTTTCATCATTTTTGATGTATAAAGATTTTTTAGAATGTCCCTGTAGGATTTCTCCTGCGTCGTGGGTGCGTTTTACAGACATAAATTCAACATGCACGAACACCCAGACCCGGAACAACTATATGTAGGCAATACAAATATTTGTCCCGTGCGGGAATCGAACCCGCGCGACCCGCGGCGCAGAAGCCAAGGGCTTAGCCGACTGCGCCAACCGAGTCTATGTGAACCGAGCCTAATAAAGGTTTAAATGTTTGACAGAAAATATTGTTATGCTTGACTTGCAACCCGCACTCATTTTCCTTATGTTAAGTTTTTAGTTGTTTGATTATAATTTTATTAGTAAAACGTCACTTATAATCATGGGGAAGATTGATGATGGTGTCCTCGATTTTTGACCACGGCGACAACTTCCGAATACTATCGGAAGCTATCAACTGCGCAGGAGATATTAAAGTGCCACAAGTGTACGCGCAAACATGGAGGCACTCACCAGTCCCAACCGACTCACGTCCGCTGTAACGCTCATGTGATAAGATCGGAGGTAGCCTAGGAATGCAGTGTCAGAAATATGGGGACAACACAACCAAAAATGTGTGTTTCTGCTGACAAAAATGTATGTCGGTATCAGCTAGGATTAGAACCCAGGTCCTGCGACATAAAAGTAAGCTGTAAAATTACGCATACAATAAATTCTTCCTAAGTAAATGGGCTAGGTTATCTAATGCAAAAATATATTTTTAATAAGAATTTCCTGAGATTAGTGCGATTAAACATTCTTTTTTTTTCTTTAATAAAAAACGATGCCCCACAGCGTTTTACATACATAAATTCCACATGCACAAACACCCAGACCCGGAACATCTATCTGTAGGTCATACAAATATTTGTCCCGTGCGGGAATCGAACCCGCGACCCGCGGCGCAGAAGTCAAGCGCTTAACCACTGCGCCAACCGAGCCGAGACGATTCATACTCCCCGGCTTTATTATATCATGCCGGGTTTATTAGATAAAAATGCAATTACTTGATATTAGACTGATGATTTTTTTTTATTTGAGTAAGTTACGAGACCAGCAAAACGTTCACCTGATGGTGAAACGTCCGCCCATAGAAATTCCTGTGTCACCCAGAATATTTCTGTGTCGCAACACACTGCGCCCGTCGCCCTGAGACGTCAGTTCTTTAGTCTCATATGCCCAATGATTACCTCAGTGCCTTTCAAACTGAAACACAGTAATGTTTGCTCACTACTGCTTTACGGTAGAATAACTGGCCCTGTAGTGGTACCTACCTAGACGAATTCCTGCATAGGAATCCTATCATCATATATTTTTTAAATAGTCGATATTAAAGAAATGTGTGACGACCGCGTGGCCTAGTGGTCAGAGTACCCGACTTCTAAGCCGCGGGTCCTGGGTTCGAATCCCAGCCGGAGCCAACATTTGTGCTAAAACATAAATTGTTGGTTATCGGGTCTGGTTGTGTTATGATTGTCACCGTGTTTCTGACTGTGCATCCTAGCCTACCTACGATCTTATCACATCAGCGTTACATCGGGCGCGGGTAGGTTGCGACGAGTGAGTGCCTCTATGTTTGCGCGTACACTTGTGGCACTATAATATCTCCTGCGCAGTTGATGGCTCTCGACTGTAGTCGGCAGTTGTCGCCGTGGTCAAAAGGCAAGCCTATTCCACGAAGTGGTTGTGCGTGGCAGAAAATTTCTGGCAAAGCGCACATTGGTGGAATGCCAGTCATCCAGGTAGCGTCGATGAAATTTTGTTGTGTGTGTCTATTGGAAGGAGCTGCCACTGGGTTTGCCCCCGCCCAGAGGTGAGAACAGTATTCAAGAGGCCGAACTTGCGCCTTGTAAAGTTGCAGACGATGGGCCGACGAGTAATACTGTCATATACAATACAATATACAATTCAGTACCGTTATATATTATATTAAGACTGATTTTATAGACCCGGGAATCAAACCCTCGCACTCACCACGTACACGTACACTCCAAAATCACAGTCTAACATGAAACTTCTAGACCAACAAGACAGTTAGTACTTAAATACGATCTACAAAGTTTCAATTCAATTGGAAATGAATTTAATTTAAATTGACACTAATTCGATTATAAAACTGAACCAAGATGATATACCCAATATTAATATAATAGATTTATATATTATTTATATAATAGATACATTTATTAGATAATAAATGTATCAGTTTTCTGTGAAAATATAATCTCGAGCCTCAGCTAAGTTAAATGTTATTTACGAAAGTGGCGCTTTTGGACGAACTACACTAGGCTAACTAAAGATATCGTAGGCTAATACGAACTTTCAATAATTTGACTCAAATTGTAGTAAAACTTATTTGATAACTATTAACACTTTTTTAACTACTACTTTCATCATTAAAATTTGATATTTATTGCCAGGACTCCTAAATAGCGAGCGTCTTTTATTACTTAATTCCTCAAAAATTCGTGCTCTTCGAGACACATCGCCTGTTTGATATTGTAAAAATGATATAAACCAAAAAAAAAAATTCGAAAACAATTATAATGAATTAATTAATGCAACTGAATTTAATTTTTTAGATACCAATTGCGCGTTCCCCGGCAAGACAGCGAAAAGTGTCGTTTGGACTAATGTAAACCAACAAGCGCCCCGCGCTCCCCCGGCTTATAGACCTCTAATCCCAGTTAGCGTAATATATATCGGACGATTACAAAAAGAATGTCTACTTAGCGTTACACGTTAGTCCGCCAACCCGCATTGGAGTAGCGTGGCCGATTCTTCCTAGCTCCAAAACCCTCTCAGAAATGAGAGGAGGCCTGTGCTCAGTAGTGGGACATTTATAGGCTGAAACTTTACTTTTTTTTTTACTTAGTGTATTAATATGTGATAAAAAAAACATTTTGTTTTTTTTAGAATTTTTATATGAATTTTTTGTACTTTAAGTTGGCATTAAAACTATTTGGCATTAAAACCTGAAATTGACCAAATATCATGTTAGCGTAGTGTTAATTGTAGGTGTCGATGTGTGCTATAGATATGTAAGAATGAAAATACTTTAATAGTATAACATCCATAATATAAAAATAGTAGTAAAAGTAATAGTATAAATCCATAATTAAAGGTGTAATAGCATGCATAGGTACTTCAATTATGCATTTGCGTCACCCTCAAACATAACTACACAATTTCGTCATACCAGTATGTCGGTCCAAAAAAAAGACGTGTTCCATCATTCAACCGACTTATTGCAGTCTTAAAGTGAGCTGTAAATTAGACAGTAACACAGGAAATGGCTTCTTAGCCCGTCAGTAGGCCGCTGTGATTAGCGATCAATGTGATCACCGGTCGGCTATCACCCGTGATAGGTGATTCACTGACGGTTGAGTGCCGGTGTCGGTAAAAAGTTTTGTCACAGATTATGCAACTAATTTTATACTACTCGAATTGTTATTAATATTTATTCACTCGTAGTATTTAAATATCCTAAGTATATTTTATACTCTACTAGCGACCCGCCCCGGTGTACTTTACTAATGAAGAAAATGAGAAGTGCGCTTAGCAAAAAAAGTATTGTTACCGCAGCACTGTCAAATGAACTTCACACTTTTATTAAGACACAAAATACCATTCAAATTTCCAACTTATTACTTCGCCATTTATGTCCACTCCTGAACATGGGTCTCTCCCAAGTTGGGAGGATTGGCAGGCAGATAGGCGATCGCTTTACCAGACTCTCACATTCTCCAATAAAAAAGAAACCATCATCGGTCTGGATCATTTTCGTCTGGCATATTAAATGGTTACTCCGCCGTCAGCCGGAGTCCATGAGATTCTCCTGGTATTTCCCTTAGTTGACTTTCACGCGGGATGTCATAGGATGGTAGAATTTCTTATTGCGCCAACATACGGCACTGCGACTATTTTAGAAGTATTTTATCACTTATTACTATTTTAAAACCTATTATCAGGAGTCTGATACTTTGATCACTAACCCGTCAAGCTAATATAAGAATACCGTATTGGTAGTGATGTGTGGCGAACCACGTCGCCCCCATTTTGGTAAGACTAAAAAAATCTTACTACTTACGTTGCCACGAGCAGAATAGTGACAGCATTGCATATTTTGGTGTTGTTCTGCACGAATAAAGACTGTCCGTACGACACCTAACGGCAACTGTTGTAGCAAGCTTTAAAAGATGATTCTTGGGTCTGATGATATTTAATATTTATATGTTCCGTTCTGCATGCAACCAATTCTTAATCTTTGACGGAGCAGTAAGCGTAGATACCGTGTGTTTAAGTAAGGCACGATAATTGAAGATATGCCTGTATCAAACATACCAGTCCGCTTCCAAGCAGTGACTGACGTATGATTAGTTTGTGCTTAACCAGATCTGAGATTAAGAGCGAATGCTTCAAGGAGCAGTTGAATGTAATACGGAAGCGGAGCGAATTTATTTGTTTATACCGTACGTTTTAACACGAGCGTAATTTTTATCACGTCTATGCTAATCGCACTCTGTACTAGTTAGTAGTCTTCCTTTTCTATAAACATTAGTTAACTGTTTGTTAATTAATGGTTGTAAAACAGACTTTACTGTTGGTAAAATTCCTATGCAGGAATCCGTCTAGGTAGGTTCCACCCCAGGGCCAGTTATTCTGTCTTGAAGCAGTTGTGTGCAAACATTACTGTGTTTTGGTTTGAAGGGCACTGTGAGCTAGCGTAATCAGTGGACATAAGAGATTTAAGAACTAATGTCTCAGGGTGACGGGCGCAGTGTGGACACAGAAAAGTTTTGGGTGGCATAGCATTTTTTATGGGCAAACGTTGCACTTACCATCAGGTGAACGATTTGCTCGTTTCGTCACGTTATCAAACAAAAAAAACTAGCTGTATATACCTTATGAAACGTCTTATGTAGACACAAATGTATGCACGAATCGAAATGAACTTCGGTTGATATTTGAATCATAGCAAACGTTAATTATTTGTGCAGAAAATATGTCATTTTTTTCCAAATCATTATTAAAATCAAGACAGATATTTTTATTTCATTCTAAAAACGTTGCCCTACACTAGGGCGTAGCTCGTATTGTGAGTGCACTTTACTGATATAAATAGCACTTTCACAAATACCCAAATCCAGAACGACTGTGTGTAGACCATACGAATAATGGTTTCGTGTGGGAATCGAACGCGCAACTCGTCGCATATCGTTTAGCCACTGCGTCTACGGTGCGGTTAAATTAAAAATTACCTATAAATTATCAGAAACCCAGAACATTTCTGTGTGACACCTAGCCGTGTCCATCACCCTGAGACATCAGTTCTTAAGTGTGATATGCCCAGTGATTACACTAGCTCTCAGTGCCCTTCAAACCAAAACTCAGTAATGTTTGCACAATACTGCTTCACGGTAGATTCACTGGCCCTGGGGTGGTACCTACCTAGACGGATTCCTGCATAGGAATCCTACCACCAGTGAATTTCACAATTTCTTTGCGTTTTTATTTTTCATCAGCCCATAGTGCATTTACATACGATATTCTTAATAAGAAAAATTAACACTGAAAGCAAGGAAAGTGAGTTGGTACAGCATAAACAAATCATTAACGAGTCGAGTAAAATTAACAGTATCGTCTCCTTCATGAGTTGTGGGGTAATCAAGGAACAACAGGCGTTTTTTGCTCGCAGCTGAACATAAGGTACGCGTTTGTACCAAGCGATCGCGAAATTTTAAGGACTATTTTTTATTCCATATTTGAGTTACAGAGAATTCGCAGACTCTTGCATTTATCTATTAAGAGCATCACAAAGCAGAATAACATAAGAAAAATATGGTGTATTTATTTTCAAAAACATATGTAGATAATTACGTGGCTGTTAAGCTTATTATAGGTGTTAAATAACAGTTTGAACCAACATGTTTGACCAATTCAGGATAACAACATACCCGGATCAAATACATAAGTAATGAAAAGAGTAGAACCAGCCGGCATTCCTGAGAAAAATATAGAGTTTAATACAATAAACATCAATTCAGTTCAGTTATTTGTTTGATGATATCCTCCTAACCGGTTTTTGACCACGGCAACTACCTCCAAACGGTAGGAAGTTATCAACTTCGCAGGAGATATTATAGTATCAGGGACTGTCCCGATGTCATGCGTCAATATCAAAACACAAGTAGAAACTAAGAATTTCTATTTTCGTAGAAATGTAGGCTCCGGCTACGATTCGAAACCAATAGTTGCAGTGTAGTTATCAGGTATACTGACGAGTAGGACACGAGGTCATCATTAATTATCTGGGAATACATATAAATTCATTGCAAGTTTGATTTTTCTTTCCTGTTTCGTTTGTATGTATATTTATATAGATATGAATGTTTGTATATATATATATATATCTGTATGTAGTGTTATACATGTAATTTTTTACTGTTTTTGTATTTAAAATCACATTATTTTATTTTATTCTCTTCTTATTGTTCACTGCACCGCCTATCATCATATTATGTTAATTCTCTGCTTAGCCTCATGGTTGACTGGGAGAGAATCCGTCGAGGCATCAAGTCCGCCATATGTACCACTAGGGCATTAAAGTTTAAATAAATAAAGAAATATTTTTTTAGCAATTTTTTCAACTGTATCTTAATAACTTATTGTGTTTTCAAATGTAATTTTCTACTAATTTTATTATTTTAGTATGCTGCGTTATCCGAGGATATTTTTACTTATGGCTACACTAATGAGTAATCACCAGGAGCCGATATCGAATCTGCGTTAATGACGCGCCGGGGCCCTGAGTAGAGTTTGTATCGGCAGCTCCATCGGCGCTACGTAGTACTTTGATAAATGCATACGGTACCTTTTAGTTATTTATCTTTCTGTTTACATACTGGCTAGCCATTTTATTATGTAAAATTAACATCACAATTGAATGTGTGCACAAAAAAAATCCTTAACGAGATCGCTGAAAACTATATTGTATATAGCGCAGGACAGCTGATATTTTTAATTCAACTAACGTTGCGATATAAGAGGATTTGTCCCGTACCGTTCCTATGCAGGAATCCGTCTAGGTAGGTACCACCCCAGAGGCAGTTATTCTGCCGTGAAGAAGTAGTGTGCAAACATTACTGTGTTTCGGTTTGAAGGGCACTGAGAGTTAGCGTAATCAGTGGACATAAGAGATTTAAGAACTAATGTCTCAGGGTGACGGGCGCAGTGTGGACACAGATATGTTTTGGGTGGCATAGCATTTGTTATGGGCAAACGTTGCACTTACCATCAGGTGAACGATTTGCTCGTTTCGTCACGTTATCAAACAAAAAAAAACTAGCTGTACGTAAAATTTATTCCGTCGGACGAACCCCGAATCCATACATAATATCTTATTCCGTAGCAGAACACACCGTATGACTTTTGTCCCGCGGGAACGAGACGTGCGGGTCACTCGGTCCAAATAAAATATCCTCCATACACGACGAGCGTAATACAGCATTATTTTCTGGTATTATTCGCACGATAAGGCTGGCCGACAGCATTGCCTCTTAGGCCCTCGTAAAAGGCATACTCTACTCTGTCATTCACAGATTTTCCGCAAATATTTCCTTTTATTTAATTTATAAACACGTGGTGCCGGTTAGAGAATACACCCTCTCATCCGTGGTGTCGTCAAAGTCGAAGAGGGAAAATAAAAACCAGGAAATGGGCAGCAGCATCTTCCTTGAACATCTGAATAAATCAACTGCGGTTGGTAACCCGCCTGCCAAGCGTGGCAACTATGGCGAAATCCCCTCAAAATGGGAGCTACAAACTTTTGTGGCAATCTATGGGGTAGGCCTTTGTTCAACAGTGGACTATTGGTAGGGTGAAATTATGAAACAGCAAAGTCCTATCTGGTCTATTTACGAGAAAAAAAGGAATTCTTCTTCACAATTGACGACCGCGTGGCGTAGTGGTCAGATTACCTGACGTCTACGCCACAGGTCCTGGTTTCGTATACAAGCCGGAGTGTGTTTGTGCATAAACACAAATCTTTGGATTTCGGTTCTGGTTGAATTGTACATGTGGAGTTTATATCTATAAACAGGCGAAAACCCAGCGCGGGGTATCGTGTTTTTAAAAGGAACAAAAGAAACAAAAAAGAATGACTAACTATGTTAAATACTGAAAACTGTGACGGTTTCGTAAGATAATTTGTCATCGTATTTAATTTTTTTATAGAAGAGGGGGCAAACGAGGAAGCGCCTCAGCTTATGGTGGTAAGTAGTCACCGCTGCCTATGAACATCAGCAATTGAAGATGCGATGCCAGCCTCGGGGAATTAAGTAGGCGCTTTTCTCGCACCAAAAAAATCGCTGCCAGCTCGCACACAGCAGATCCCACAAAGTGGTTGAAATCGGCAGAAAATAATTTGAAAAAACGCGCAGTGATGGAATGCCAACCGAATCAAATTTTGAGAATCATCCCATTGGTGTTATAAAAATCGACTAAAGATTATGCCACAAAATGGCGAAATTGCCTTTTCGAATATGCAAGACCTAAATTCTACAGAACAGTAAGGGGCATCAGCGTCTGGTTCTCCGCTTACCAATCCGCCAGCCAATCGTAACGATTACAGCAAATTTGGAAGAGATGCTATGTCCAGCAGTGGAGTTTTTAGAAGCTGCTGCTAATGACATCCGTCAATTGCCTTGTACATCCAACATTTTAAAAATGTAATTGTATGCGACTTCATACCTGCAACTACAAAACAAGGGGCTTCGTTATTTTGTTTAATATTTTAAAATTATAGGTTATTGAGCGAAATTGTAAAGAATATCTGAGGACGGAGCTCTTCAGAGTAACAATATATGACAGCCGATTTGAAGTCGATGTTACCCGGACAAAAAAAGCTGTTATTTCATACGGTAGCCCTCGCGGCCTCAAGGTACGGGTTCGTATGACTGCTGCTTTAGTACAGTCGTCAACAGATTTTAATACAAGAAATAAGTTTCTGTAGCATAATACCCATAGCATGGTGAGAACCATTCCATAGGAGAAAAGACATTCCTTTACAAATATTTTTTTATAACAGAAAGTGTTGAGACGAACAAAACATTCACCTGATGGTAAGTGCAAGTCTGTCCATAACAGACGCTCTGTTACCCAGAATAGTTCTGTGTGGCACCACACCGCGCCCGTCACCCTGAGACATCAGTTCTTAAGTCGAAACACAGTAATTTTTGCACACTACTGCTTTACGGTAGAATAACTATATAGCTGGTCACATCTATATAAATATATAGACGTGACCAGCTCATTGCCTGACTGAGACTGAGAACTGAGAGGAGGCCTGTAGACAGCATCGAGAAACGTTAGAGTAAGAATTTCATGTTCATATTATTTTAAGTACAATTCATAAAATTACGTGATTTCTCTTACGTTTCTCTCGTCGACTGTACTGCAATGTTCTGTGATTATTACCAGTTTTTGTATGGCAGAGTCCACAGACACGTGGTACGATGAAATTATGGTAATCACACTCGGTTTCATTGCCGCTCCCGTGTTTAGGGTTCCGGTTGTATGAAGCTAGTTTTCAATTAATTTTAAAGACATGTTTCACGAAAATATTGGTGGAATAATAACACTGATTCGATCAATAATTTCGAATATACGAATCGGAATACACAAAAGACATTGTCTTTTTTGTATTTTTGTTAATGGCTAAACAATCAAGACAGTCATTAAAAATTACACAGTTCATGGCAGTAAATTTTTATAAATGCTAAATTCTGATGTGAATTGCGTTAAAAAGCTTTGAATACTGAATCGGTAAATAGTTTATTATTATGAAATGTATTTGTAGGCTGTGTTAACCTGTTCTATTGCCTTTTACTTCAATGATTAATTAAATTCCTATTGAATAATAATAAAGAACATTCCAGAGCTTTTCGCGGAACCACTCTTCATATTTATTGATACGTACGTCATATAATTGTCGGTCATAGTTATCAACATCTTTTAAATTTATCTCATCGGAATCATGCATAGCTTTTCAATATACTTTTTTGTAGACGGTGTATATTAATATGAGTAGCAAATCAATATTTTTTTCTTTTATACTAGGACAATTTGAATTTATATATACAACGTTATTCATAATTGGTATAACATTTCGGCACCAACCCACGCTACTTTGATCTGATAAACACAACGGTGAAGCTTTAATGTCAAAATTTAATACTACAAATGTCCATACAAAACTTTAAAATTATTTGTTATATTAAACTTTACGTGACCCTAACTCAGAAAGTCGTTGTCCCGAACCAGACAAATTCAAAATAAGTTTTCTTCCCCATTTAATTTATGTTACCCTACTACGTCGTCATAATATCAGATTTACTTCGCAACTGATTTCCTTAAGCTTCATGTTATCCTAGTACTTGCGAGTTCTTTCGATGGCAGCTCAATGGAAAACGGCTAATTAAGTTTATGAGTTTATTGTCTCGATCAGCTGCATAACAGGGTAGTCCCCTGTGAGTTTTAAGCAAATTTTTTAAGTCGACATATCTCTTACAGGTATCACGCTACGAGGCTCATTATATTTTTTGGGGCATATACACATCGTCCCTAAGCCCTGCCTGACGGGATGTATAGGAAATTACGAATGATTCTGTATAAAACCTCTTTAATATTTTGAAGGTCAGACATGGGCAGACAACAACTACTGAAAACAGACAAAAATCGAGATGTTTTGACAAAATACAAAATATCCGCTCGTAACATAAATTCTTGGAAACACTTTATTTAAAAAAAATAGTGACATTTTCTATAAACTTATAACTTACATGTTTTGAGTATACTGCACACTAAACTAAGAGTTAAGATTAAATAATTCTCAAGTCAATATTTGTAAGATAATAAAAACATACAAGCTGTATTGTTTATGTATTATACCGTAGCAAAGCATTATACATTAAAATGACAGGAGGCTTGATTGTATATGTATATTTTATGTCTGTAAACACACCTGCGAGACCGAGGATGTCGTAGTGTGGGGCAAGGTTTCAAAATAAAAAAAGTAATTTGTTAAAATAAAACTAAAAATAATGAATGAGTTTTAATTAAAGCATCTCATTGTCAAAAGCAATGTGTACAATTCAGAAATTAATTTGTCCATCAACTTGAATGGAATCGAAGCGAGCCCATGTCACGTAACGTCATAATGAATCCCTCCGAATAATTATAGGCAGGTAATACACCAAACCTGTTCCGATGCATCGATTTCTATTCGGCTTGATCACTATGCCTGAGATTAATCAGATGCTATCGACCATCTGAACGCATAGTTGCATATATGACCAGCGCCGGCGCTTTCGATTATAGCAATTATTTCAATCACGGCGACTTTGATTGCTATCGTTTCCTTTAAAAAAGGACCATAACTTTTTATTTTCTTTATTTAGATGTGAATGTTTGTATGGCAGATCTATTACGTATACGATTTGGAATATGCGCGAATAGAATTTAAGTTCAGTTTTACGGTAAAGGTTACAGTCTATTAACTTGCCATATCCTCCTCTTATTTCTGAGAGAGTACCCAGACTGGGCAAAGTCAGGCGATACAAGTATATTTATATTCTTTGACACGCGTGACGTAGAATATAAGTGTGGTCTGACGACTATGCCGCGGGTTCTGGCTTCGAATCCCAGTACAATTTGTCGACTCAGATTTTTGGATTTCGAGTCTGGGTGTTGTAATTGTCCCCGTGTTTCTGAGACTGCATCCTAGCCTACCTCCGATCTTATCGCATCAGCGTTCCAGCTGGCATGGGTAGGTTGGGACGAGGACCTCCGTGTTTGCGAGTACACTTGTGGCACTATAATATCTCCTGCGCAGTTGATAGCTCCCGACTATGTTCGAAAGTTATCGCCATGGTCGAAATCGGTCAGGAGAAAATCATCATCCTTACCATTTCTTTTGTAACAGTAGAGGCCATGACCAGACTTACTGGCTGATAATAATTTTTAAAATTATAATATTATTAATTTATTATATTATTGTAGATGTATTTCCGTTTAATAAATATCTAAAATTAAATACTGTTTCTAATAATTTCGTTCAAATATGGTAGTAGATGAATTCATAAGTTCATGGAATGAAACTACTAAGGTAGACTTAATAAATAAAATAATATCCCTCAACGTCACATTAACACACAAAAATAAATTAGGAGTTAGATGCTGTCCTGTCCTTAAATCGAAGGAGTTTGAAGGAATTTGATGGTTTTTTATTGAAGTGCTGGAAGCATCGATGGTCAAGCAATGTCAGCGCGTTAAATTGTTAAATCTCAAGCGTAGCTAAAAATCTCCATTGCGGTTTGACAAAATAAATTGACAAATTCGAAGCGGTTGAACTACCTCTAGTCTGATGAAGCGCCAAGTCAGCAACGTTGTATTAATAGTAACAGCCTATATATGTCCCACTGCTACAGGACTGGCACAGGCCTCCCCTCGCTGCTCCAATGCGGTCTTCGAAATATTTTTATTCCTCAGACATGCAGGTTTCCTTACGATATTTTCCTTCACCGCTGAGCGCGTGGTAAATGAGCACTTAAAACTGCAGGACAATTTTAAAGGCGCATTTTAGTAGTCCTTAGATGGTCCTTAAATTATTGTTATAAAATCTAAGCAGAGTAGGTACAGCAATAGTCTACAAGAGTCCTGGTAGCTAAGAGGTTGGGCACTTTCTTTCAATTTTATAATACACGTTTAGATCTTTAGTGTTAACAATCCTAAAAATTATTAATTGCAACTTGTGGAAACATGTTTCAGAAATGCAGATTTTCTCAGTATGATTTCCTGTATGTCTTACTCGGCTCTTCAAATTGAAATTAATACTACTATCATGGCCACTCCGTACAATAACATTAAAAGTGAGTTATTTTATATGAGAAAGTAACGAGACAAGCAAAATGTTCACCTGATGGTAAGGGCAACGTCGGTCCATAACAAATTCTGTATCTCCCAGTACATCTCCTACCTCCTGGGACATAAGTTCGTCGGTATGCCCAGTAGTAGCTCTTAATGCTCTTCAAAACACAGTTATGTTTGCCCACTACTGCTTCGCGGAAGAATAACTGTCTGTGTGTTAGTACCTAGACGGATTCCTGCATAGCAATCCAACCAGTGCATCTACATATCATCATCATCACTCTCTTAACGATCCACTACTGTACTAAGCGCCTGGCGTCTTAGACGAAGGTCTCCATTGTCGCCCTCTATTAGAATGGTTATTTCGTCTGTAGGTGTAAGATCGCGACTGCGAATTTTTTTCTACTCATCCCGGTGGTAGAATTCCTATATTAAAGACATTAAACATTAAAGTTTCTTTAGTGGCGAGGACTACGGGTGTGTTCTACCTTTTCTGTGGGAAAAAGCGTGACTGTATATATGTATACGCTAACATTTGTTTATAGTACTACTGCCTGGTGTTAACCGGTCCGGTCCAAGATAGTTAACAGATTAGCCAAGAAGATGCAAATTCACTCTTTCCTTAAACATGTCTAGATCGTAGTAAATTTATTTATATTTCCTGGCTGTGTGCACGCGGAACGTCGTATCAAAATGCATTACATTCATCCGGGACACTGTAACTACATATTGGTGGACTTTATTCTTACGACGCGACGTCAAGATGATTCAGTGAAAATGGAAATTAAGGAATATACTATAATAAAGTCGGAGAGTTCGTATTAAACAGTATATGAGTAATAGTCGTAGTAAATATTTACTTGTTTAATTATTTTTGCGTTAGATAGCTCATTTATTGAGGAAGGTTATAGGCTATAAAAGATCTCGCTACTGCCTTAAGGAGCCGCAAGCTGAAAACCGAACCGTTGAAACTGTGGGGCGCAGCTAGTTATTAATAAAGTACTACATCAAGCATAGATACTCAGTTTTGTTAAACCGGACAATTGTCTTAAAAGATACAAAAATAACGAATAATTCACAATTCTAATACTGCCAGTATTTGTTGAGGTTCAACAATCTCGTAACTTAGCGTTCACGTCATCGGTATAAACTTGTAATAAAGTCTCTTTGCCTCTACTATTTGTATCTGTCTGGTTTTGATGACATTATATAGGTTACATTTTAAAAAAAGAAAAAAAAATAGTAAAATGTTGTTCACAGCTATTTTTCATTTGTTTTTCTTTCTGTCAAGATGAGAGAATCATAGGAGAAATTCGATTCATTTTAAAATTTTATTACAAAAGAAAAATGCAACAGAAGCCGCGAAAAAAATTAGTGAATTTTATGGACCTAATGCAGTGTCAGTAAGAGTGGCACAAAGTTCTGGTCTTCCTGTTACGGATAAAATTGACGCCATTTTTAAAAAGTGGAGCAAGATGTGTTATTTTACATTGTAAAAAAGATAGTCTAGCCACAAATTTGTCCCATGGTGGTTTCGTATCATTGCTAAGTGTAATAAAAAAGCAATTATGAGATGACAATATTTTTAGACACGTTATAGTATTTTGACACTTAAATCAAAATGAAGTCCAGTTTTGCATAGACAACATTGAAAATGTTTTCATGCTATTAGATTAGAGAAGGGACGATCAAAAAATTTATCGATGAAGTGTATAATTATTATCTACATGTATATATTTTTTTACCAAAGTAATATAAATATAATATGTAATATAAAATTATTTTCGCATATAGTGTGTATAAACGTATAATAAAATCTCTTTGGCTGTACTATTTGTATCTGGCTGGTTTTGATGACATTAAAAAGGTTACATTTTAAAAAAGATACAAATGAGTAAAATGTTGTTTACAGCTGTTTTTCATTTGTTTTGTCAACATGAGTGAATATATTTAATAAGTGAATCTATTTAATGAGTGAGTTTATAACAACTAAGGAAAATATGCAACGCAAGCCGCGATAAAAATTTGTGACGTTTATGGACCTAATGCAGTGTCAGTAAGAGTAGCACAAACTTGGTTTAAGTGTTTTCAATCTGGGAATTTTGATGTCAAAGATTCGCTCTGGTCGCCCTGTCACATATAAAATGGACGCCATTGACCACAAAATAGTATTGACCCATTTGAAAAAAGCTGGGTACACAAAAATAAAACTTAAGAAACCTAATGAACAGTGTACTTATTTGCGATTCTTCATTGAGACGTAATGAAACCGAACCGTTTTTGAAGAGATTAAGAACTGGTGACGAAAAGTTGATCACGTACGACAAGAACGTGCGAAAAAGGTCGTGTTCAAAGGTCGATCAGGCTTCACAGACTGTGCCAAAACCCGTGTTAACTCGCAATAAGGTAATGCTGTGTGTATGGTGGGATTGGAAGGGCGTTGTTTATTATGAGCTTTTACTGCCGGGCATTACCATCGTTTCGGATCTTTACTGCCAACAACTGATGAGAATAAGGCAAGATGTTGAGAGAAAGCGGCCGGAATTGATCAATAGAAAAGGTGTGGTCTTTCATCACGACAACGCTAGACCACACACATCTTTAGCCACTCAGCAAAAATTAAGACAGTTTGGCTGGGAGGTTTTAATGCACCCGCCATATACCTTCAGGTTTCAACCTGTTTCAGTCTCTTCAGGCTTCTTTATTATGTAGTATCAAGTTAACATCAAGAAAGGACTGCCAAAACTACTTGTCGCGTTGTTTTGCTGAAAAGTCCCAATATTTCTACAGCAACTGGATCATGTCACTACCTTTGAGATAGCAAAAAGTCACAAAATTGCACATATATACAGTAATTAAATGTTACTCAAATAAACTTGGATTTTTCTTATAAAATGCAAAGAAACTTTTTCTCAAACCTTTACTTTGTCTAGACGAGACAAAAGTGACCGCACTTGATGGTGAGTGCAACGGCTCACATCTGTGTCACCCAAAACAAATGCTGTATCACCCGGAATATTTCCGTGTTGCGCCACACTACACTCGATACCCGGAGATCAGTTCTTAAGTCTCATATAACCAGTAACTACACCAGCTATCAGTGCCCTTCAGACGGAAATACAGTAATGAATAAAGAGAAAAATTGCCACTGCGGTGGTGGTGGTAAACCTTCCCACCGGTAGTTTTATTCTTTTCACAGGACCACCCACCTGCATCTATAAGCTATTCATTTACTCAGAAATAGATATCTCTATCTAAAAAATTCGAGACTCAAATCTCATTCATGTAATTGTTTAAATTAATAATGATTGAGACAAAAAATCTTTCCAAGAATTACATTAGTAACTCCAATTAGGCTATAAACAGCTTATCATGAAGCCATTAACCGACAACGTACAAGAAGGGAGGTTTATGAGTTTTACTACACAAAATCGTTGCCGGCCGTTTTAACAAACTACCTTCGATTTACAACCAATTAAGTCAACAAATATAGAGGTCTGACTATACTACAGTCTAATAAATAACGGCCATGAAGTTTAGCTTATTTGCGTTACACATACTGGTCTGAATACAGCATTAAATTATTTTAATTTTTTATGTGGTAAGAAAATTAGCCAACCTGTCTCATTTCTATAGTTGACGACCGCATGGTCTAGTGGTCAGAGTACCTGACTTCTACGTTGCAGGTCCTTGGTTCGAATTCTAGCCGCAGCCCAATATAATATGTGGAAATCATCAATTATTGTTCTGTTTTGGTCTGGTTAAGAGTGCGAGAGTTTACGTTACGGTCGATTAAGAAAATATCTGGAAATATTCATGGCTTCTTCGAGCATTTGAAAGAGATATTCCCGAGATTTGATAATGAAAAAATCCGCCGAAGAGATGGCAAGTGTGTGTTGGTCACGCCTATCGTGTGAGTGACTAACGTTGGCGTAAGCACGGCAATAGAGCTTAAGAGAATCTACCATCCCATCTCATCCCGTGGGTGCCGTAAAAGTCGACAGAGGGAAAATTTTCTCTCTGTCGACTTTTAAGACATCAAATCAAAAGATGGGCACCAGCAGACAGAGAGAGCTACAACCTTTTTTGACATCTATGGGGGTAGCCTAATTTTAGCAGTGGACTAGAAATAGGCTAAAATGATGATGATGATGAAAACAAAGCCTTAGAATACCTAGCATGGGAGAATCTTACGTGGAATTTCGCCTTTTTGGGCGGATATGTAACATTTGCTTAAATTTAGACTTTCGGCAATTGTGTCGATGTGTGAATGTTAGGAACAAACTCCTACAATATATATACTACGAGTATATAGCCTTGTATTAGGATTTACAAGGCATCGGATTTTTTTGAATTTCGGCTTTTATAATCTATAGTTGCCTGAATAAGGATATCTCTTGTTTCATGGCCCTCATTTATGAAAAGGCGCAGTAAATCCAATCAAAATCGAGCCGAAATGACGAATACACCTAGTTGATGGGAAATTTGAGTCAAAACAACGGTGTCTAATTGACCATAAAATATAATTATTGACGAATGACGAACAGTAGCCGTAGGCTATGAGTGTAGTCATAAAAAATACCTAAAAGCTTTTTTAGTGTCACAAGATTTAAGTGTTTTCTAGCGATAAAGTTACATAGCTTTGCTTTTGTAAAGACTGTGGGAACTAAGTTATAGCATGCATATATTTTAAGCGAATTCGTCCAGTCTATGTTTACAAACAGCCAAAAGGTGTCCGGCAGAGTAGAATAGCACCTACTACCTCTTTCCTATTGAGATGCCGTAAGAGGCAACTAAGGTATTGTACGGACAGCCTTTATTCTTGCAAAATAACACCATAATATGCAATGCTGTCACTGTACTACTCGTGGAAACGCAACAGGGAGTAATTTTTTTTTTAATCGTACCAAAATGGCGGCGACGTGGTTCGCCACCCGTCGCGCCTCGTTTCCAGAGGGGGTAAATAGTTAGCTACGGAACTGGTCTCTACCTAACCCAATGAGAAAAAGGCGTGTATTTATGTACGAGTACTTATGAGAATGTATGAGATAGAGTTTTTAGATTTTCAAGGATTTCCAGATTTTCCGTATGGTGGCGGCTTAATAATATCTACCACCTCTTCTCATCCCGTGGGTGTCGTAGTGATCTATGGGGGCCTATGTTCAGCAGTGGACTAGTGACAGGCTGAAATGATGATGATGATGATTGGATGAGGAATTTTACATAACCGACTCTTACGAAAGCCACTGGATGAAATTAGATGGCAAATTGTGAACGTGGAGAACGTGGATTTACGTGGACGTGTTAGTAACGTAAAAGACGACTACGGAAAATGCTGAAATTGGAACTATTCCAAATATGCCACACTTACTGTATAATCCGACCGAATATAAAAAGCAGTATTTTATTGTTCATTCATTACTAAAACAGTTTAAGAAAAGTATCGTTTGAGGAGTTTCGTAGTAATAACGGAACACTAACAATTTCGCCTGTCTGTCTCCCTATACGTCACAGTCATTTTTCTTGGAGAATAGTCTCCACAGGCACTATATAGATGAAATTTTGAAGAAAGGTGTTTTTTTGGAACCGCTATACAGTGGTGTAGTGAAATAACAAAAACAAAAAGAATATTGGTACCTATATAATCATCCATATAACTAAAATAAATAAATAAGCGTGTGCGTCAGAAAGGTCTTGTAAAATTACAGTTTCAAAGTAACTATTTTATTTCAATCAATACTTGACGAGATATGCGCTTCTAAAATGGATAATTCGGAAAAACATTAAGCTGATAGAATCTAGTAAACACTTTCAACGAAAATTGGAATGAATGAGATATGTCGTGTAGTTTTTGAGTTATAGGATATTTTAGGACACACGTTTATCCTGATTACCCTTCACAATGCGAGGTCTGACACGCACTTGGCCGGTTCAATTTTCATATAGAAATGCTTTACGCGTACTTGCCCTATTGGGGGCAATGACGCCTGAAAATCGAGCACACAGAAGCATAAGCCTTCTCGGCTCCAGCGGCGGATCTGGTGTCGAGAAAGGCTCGGCCGAGGGACGCAGACAAGGCAAGAGGTCATTGGAGGACGGGGGAGGTGATCAAGTACCTCATCTACGAAGCAAGCCTTTTCATTCATACCACACATCACAGTCGTTTCGTACTGCGACTGCTAATCCGTCTACCTAGCATGCCGATTAGTTAAAATTCTTCAAACTAGAAGAGACGCTTATGTTCAGTAGTGGACTGCTAACTAGTGATGTTAATGACATATTTGACTTTTATTATCTAATTGTTTGACGTCGTACTCGTTTATATATCTATGTAAATGTTACGTTAATTATTTCTTATATTTACGAGAACACTACACATTTAAGTAAAACAAATTTTACGTATTTTATCGCGTTTAATTTTTACTATTTATAACCCGACGTTTTCAGTGCTTTACAGCACCCATGGTCACGGGAGGACTGAGGTGACAGATGTCCTGATGTCATAGTTAACCCGGGGTAGTACCTTCAGCTTTTAATTATTATTTTTGGTCCGATCTACGCAGAAAGTGCTAACTGTGCCTTGAAGTCTTGCAGTGGTATGCTTGGTTTTTGGTTTAATTTCTTTATTTATTGGATCCGGAGCCGGTAGTAATACCCAACAATCTTCTCTATAGAAATTAGGATGTTTTTTAATTTCAACCACTCCATCTCATCCAATGGATCTCGTAGAAGGCGAGTAAGGAATTAAACTGCACTGTGCACCCAACAGCGCATGGTGGCGATGGGCTCACCACCTATCACTCCAAGTACATTATATTATTTTGGTGAAACGTGGATTGTGGCAGTCATCTGCTTTTGCAGTGAGTGCCCAGTCTCTGACTACCCCTTATGGGATACAGTCGTGATCTTATGTATGTATGTTTAATTTCAATAGCCTCGCAAATCATCTTGGTAGGAATCGGTGTTTCCTTTTGCTGATGTAATGGTTGGGATGATCCAGAACATGGTCACAGACTGCAGACTTCCTAGAACGACGATGCTCCACATCAGCTATATATTCTTTTAGGCGAGTTTTAATCGATATTTTTGTTTGCCCTATGTCAGAGAGACCACATTCACAATCTAGCTTGTATACTCCTGCATCTTGGAGAGGGATGTTACACTTGACAGATGGTAAAAACTGACTTATCTTCTTCGGCGGCTTGAAGAATGTTTTTATGGAAGCCCGCTTCAAGATATAGCCAATCTTGTCGGTGACTCTTCTGACATAAGGTAGAACAGCAGGTACACGCTCAACTGTGGCCGGTTTTACTCGGTCACTGCGACGTAGGCGCGGAACTCGAAGCTTTTTGTCGTGCAAAACTTGCTTGACATGCTGAAGCTCGGTGGCCAGGTGTTTCCTGTCACAGATTCCTCGTGGTCTCTGAAACAAGGATTTATCCACGGTAACTAACTGTGATGGATGGTGGTGAGATTCACCGTTTAAGTATCTGTTGGTATGGGTTTTTTTTCTATACACAGTGTGACTCAAGGTGTTATAAGGATTCAGAATTACTAAAACATCTAGAAAAGCTAAAGTGTTATTTGCCTCTAACATACATACATATATAAGATCACGACTGTATCCCATAAGGGGTAATCAGAGACTGGGCACTGGGCACTCTCTGCCTCTAACTCCATTGTAAATTGAATTTTAGAGTTTAGGGAGTTAAGGTGGTCTAGAAATGCAGTTACTTTAACTGATGGTAAAATTGTGTAAGTATCATCAACATACCGCTTGTAGAATCTTGGATTTACAGGAGAAGGTCGGAGGACTCTCTCCTCAAAGTCTTCCTTGAAAATGTCGGCGACAATGGGAGATACTGGGGAGCCCATCATCACACCATCTACTTGCTTGTAGTACTGTCCCTTCTACAATAGATTAAATTTTATGAAACAAAAGTTCATACATATTTGCTATGTATTACAGTAATGAAAGAGCTACTTATAATATTTTTAGTTCCAGAGTTAATTTCCACTCATATTCCAAAAAAGTATTTATAAGATGAAGCAGATTCGCTTCATAGTTAATTCAACACATGTACTAATTCATATAGATATGTTATTAGGTTACTGTACTGTTATTTTTCCCACGATGAGCGTTTTCGCATAGCGATACGATAATGGTATCAGGATCCGATGTTGTAACGGATCGTAGAAAATTTACAAAATATATCGGATCGAGTACTGTGAAAACGCTTTAACACAGAGTAAATGTTTTTGGTAAAAATGAAGTATTTAATGGTTCCCTAGACAACGTATTGCTCCGGGCATTATTGTAACTGCTATTAAAGTAATCGAAAACCACCTTGGTTTTGGGTAATGAAATTTGTGAATGCAAATTACCGTTACGGTTAAAGTAATTTGAACCCTACCTCTCAATGATAAGATTGGAAATTTATCATTAATGTGAGACGAATGTACGATATCCGGTCACTTAGTGTAGCTGGGGGCGGTAATTTATTGTTCCTTTAGCCACGTTTTGATAGATCAAGTTAAACAAAAGCCGATTGAGATTTCTCCGAAGCATGAGGTCTTCATCTTGATTTTAGAGTTACGGTACAATTGAGTTGTGCTCAATGACTGTGAGTTGTAATCAATCAAACTTAAAAGCTGTTAATCATACGTACAAAATGTCTTTACTTGCTTCGGTTTCATGAATAATATACCTCCGGCGATGATACTAAATAGATCGAGAACAGAAAAAGAAATAGGTAAAGATAAAGATTTTTGAAAAATTGGTTTTGTCTGAATAGAATTATAATTTATAAAGACGCGGATTTTTTTAAAAAATCACTATACCGTACGTAACACAATAACGTATAGCCATGTGGTCAATAATATGGTATTATTTTATATGTACAGGATTCACAAAGTGGCAACGAAGACAAAATATTTTAAGGAGATTCTTGTTCACCAGTAGTCTTATTAACTTGTATTTACTGTTTTTGTTCTAGTACAGAATATTTCTGCGTGTAAAATGGTATTCACATATTATATTCATATAATAGTTAGTCCAATCCAAACATAATTCGCCGTTGTTACTCTAGAAACTGATTTATTTATTTAATACTACTACTAGATTAAGGGATTTTATAGCGTTTTATTTTACTATTTATAATAAAGTTTCGAGCGCTTTCAGCATCATTTTTTGTCTATATGTTAGTTTGTGTGTTATTTTTTTTTAATATAAACGTAAAATCAGTCGATTTAATTCTTAACTTGTCAATAATTTACTATAAAAATCAGATACAATGTAAGTAACATTTGAACTCTGTAACTATTTCCATGTGTATTACAATTGAGTCAGATTCCAGAACGTGACTCAACGATTGGCATTAGCTCTGCCTACCGAGTGAGTCCTGGATTCAAAAGCTAGCTTAATATTTATGCATACCGATATTGTTCGTCTTCAGGTACATTCAGATTATCAACATCTAGTTTTTACTCCGATCTTATCGCGAAAAAGTTACATCTGTGTATGTAAAGGGAAATTTAAAGGCTATCGAAATCCTCCGCGTAAATGCTAATGCTTAAGGCACTACAATAAATCGTGCACAGGTAACATTTTGTGGTTGTTAATCGGTGGAGTTTATCAGTGATAACAGTGTAGTCGAAATCGAAAGGGAGCACGAGATATCGAATATTCCACAGCAGCCTCAAAAATTCAACTTTCGGACATATTGGGATTTACCGTAATCGCTACGATGGGCAGGCGGATTTGCGATCACAGTATCAGAAATTTCGTACATTAGATTCTGCTGTCAGTCATCGCTTAGGATAATATATAAAAAACTATAAAAAAAACCTGAAAAAGCTGTAGAATCCTCTATTCTCTTCTCCAAATTCTGATGGACTTGTGTGTTACACGCGACTTTAATTTGATCATTATTATTTTACTTACCATGCCGTACAATCATATGCTCGGCTTATTTTACGCAAGTGAAAAAATTAAATTATCTTAGAATAACAGAACAAAACCCGGCAAACGTCCGGCCTGAAGATAATATGCTGCAGCGCCATCTAGTGGCGAGTTACAACAAAGAGAATAGCGCGAAAATTTTTTCCTAATCAAATACCTATGTATTCTAATTTTCTTGGCGATTGGTTGAACGATATAGAATTGGCGAGATATTTGCTAAATGTAACGGTGATCGGTGAAACTGTGTCGAAGTCGATATATCTTAAACAGACCAACCTTCATTTCGAGATATATATATATATATATATATATATATATATATATATATATAAATGTAGGAAAACGGAACGTAAGGAGTGTGTGAGCGAGAGTGCGAATGGAAGAGAGGGAGGGATGGATAGATTGGAAGATGGCGGATTCAGTTGAATAATGCGTGTGTTGCTGGGCGATTACTTTTTTGGAAATAAAAGAGTGATAAAAGAAAACTCAGTGGTTTCACTCTGAGCTTGATCCCTCATTTTGGGGGCCCCTCCGGGATCCGCTCAGAGTAAGAAGAAGCGAAAAAATAAGACTACACGACGAACGACGGCAACGTGGGCGTGCGCATAACCTATATGGTCGGATAACGAGTCCGCGCCAGACGACGAACGAAACGACGCGAAGACGTAAAGACGTGAAGACGTAAGAAGATAAGATCGTGCGGCGGACATGGCGCCGGGGACACCTGATCGCAGTGGCAAGCGGGGTGACGACGGCGGGTCTAGTTTCAGCTCAATGGCGGCGCCGGCCGGCGCCGGCATGGCGTTCTTTGAAGGAAGCGTGGGGCTCTTTGACGGGGAAGATAAAACTTATTCGTCCTCAAAATGGGCCCAGGACATCGAAGATAACGCTGAAGTCTTTGGCTGGACTCCCCAGCAAAAGTTAATAATCGCGCGCAGGTCGCTATGTGGCACGGCGGGAATGTGGTTGAAATCTGAAAAGGTTTTTAAATCATATGAAGAGATGAAGGCTGCATTACAAAAAGAATTTCCGGAATCCATAAACGCGAAAGAAATGCATGAGTTAATGGCATCAAGAAAGAAGACAAAGAATGAAACATATTATCAGTACATGCTCTGCATGAAAGAGTTGGGGAAACGGGCTAAGTTTCCCGACTACGTCGCTGTTCAATACATTATCGACGGTATTGAAGACCTGCCAGCAAACAAAGTAATTCTGTATGGCGTGACGACGTACAGCGCGCTGAAGGACAAATTGGCCATTTATGAGAAGATGAAAGCTGATGACAACTCTAATAAGAAGAAAGAAATTCAGACGGAGACAGCTGTAAGAAAAAAGGGTGAATCATCCATGCGTCGTTGCTATAACTGTGGAGAAAGAAGTCATATTTCATCGCATTGCCAAAATGGAGTTAAGTGCTTCCGTTGCAATGAATATGGCCATATTGGAATTCGGTGCCCTCTCATTGGACAAGGTGGCAGTGAAGCGAAGTTGAACCGGAACACCCCGACTACGTCGGTAAAGCAGTCTGCATCGGGTTCGGCGCAATTTCGTGTTGGTGGTAGTCGGGGAGCCGCGCGGTCGGTAAAGCAGCGTTCGGCTATGTTCGGAACGACGGATGGGGCATCGACCAATCAATGCAAGTGTAGCCACGGCCATGACGACGGGGCTGTCAGTGAAACGTCAACGTCTGATGTCAGCGATGCAGAGGTTATGCAAGTCGTAAACAAAGAAGTTCGTTGCGAGAAAAACGTCGGAAAACCGGTGAAGACAGTGATATTAGGGAACGATCGCGGCTATAAAGCATTAATAGATTCGGGCAGTGATGTCAATCTAATGTCCGCGGAGTTGTGCGGTCAATTATTTAAAGTGAAGTGTAGTAACGGCGGCGGTCTAACGCTAACGGGACTTGGGCACTCGGAAGTGCGATCCTTAGGGAAGATAACCACGGCGATTACCGTGGACGGACGATGTTACGATGGTGTAACGTTCCACATCGTACATAGAGACTGTATGCCCTATGAAATAATAATAGGTCACGAGTTTTTGAAGGATGTAACCGTGTTAATGAGTGAGGGATGTGTGAACATATTTAGAGATGAGAGTGAGTGGTTACATAAAGTAAATTGTTTCACAGGTCAAGCAGAAGGTTTATTGGAACACATCAAAGATCCTCTATTGAAGCAGGAGGCATATGAGTGTATCGAAGGCTATCATCCAGTGCAGGTTAAAGAGGCGCCACTGAAACTGAAGATTGTGTTAAAAGATGAAATTCCCGTATCGCAACGCCCACGGCGTCTATCCCATGCTGAGCAAGGTATTGTAGAAAAACAGATCGAAGAATGGCTTAATGACGGCATTGTAAGGGTAAGTTTTAGCGCTTATTCCAGTCCCCTGGTGTTAGTTAGAAAAAAAGATGGCACCACAAGGGTGTGCGTTGATTACCGTCAGCTTAATAATAAGATAGTGAAAGACGAATACCCGCTACCTGTGATTGATGACTTGATTGATAGGTTATCCCATGCTAAAGTCTTCAGTGTGTTAGACCTGAAAAATGGATTCTTCCATCTGAAAGTCAGTGCTGAGTCTATCCCCTACACGTCCTTTGTAACTCATCACGGGCAGTGGGAGTTCCTGAGGGCCCCTTTCGGGCTCTCGATCAGTCCAAAGTATTTCATGCGGTTTGTCAATATCATTTTCAGTGAAATGTTGGCTCAAAAGATAATGTTGATTTTTATTGATGATATTATCATCCCAGCAGATAATGAAGCACAAGGGTTACAAAGACTGAAGCTAGTGCTGGAAATTGCAGGTCAGCATGGACTGCAGATCAATTGGAAAAAGGCTAAACTACTACAAACGGAGATAGAGTACTTAGGTCATCGGATCAAAGACGGAGAGGTGAGGCCCACCACTGACAAAACAGATGCTGTCATGAAGTTTCCTGAGCCTACAAATGGTAAGCAACTTAAAAGTTTCTTGGGGTTGACATCCTATTTCAGAAAATATATAGAGAGCTATGCTGAGATAGCCAGGCCATTGAATGACTTGATGAAAAACTTTGTTTTTGATGAAGAGCAAAGAAAGGCTTTTGGTATTTTAAAAGAGAAGTTGGCAACAAGCCCTGTGTTGAAGATATTTGATCCTAATTTAATCACAGAGTTGCATACAGATGCATCTAGCATTGCCATATCAGCGGTTCTTATGCAGTACCATCCTAATACTGGTCTACATCCAGTCCAGTATAGGAGCCGAAAGACTAATGATGCCCAGAGCCGCTACTCAAGTTATGAGCTTGAATCTCTGGCCATTATTGAAGGAATTAAGAAATTTCGACACTATTTATATGGAAAACATTTCAAACTTGTAACTGATTGTAAAGCTTTTCAGCAAACACTGATGAAGAAGGATCTCTCAGCGAAGGTGGCGAGATGGGTACTTATGCTGAATGAATACGACTTTGAGGTGGAGCATAGAGCGGGAACAAAGATGCGACACTGTGATGCCCTCAGCAGGAACCCATATGTGGCAGTGTTAACATCCCTGCGTGAGAAGATTAAGATAGCACAAGACCAAGATGATGGTATAAAAGCGATTAAGGACATACTGAAAGAGAAGCCATACAAGGATTATTCCATGGAAGGAGACTTACTGTACAAGGAACCAGGGAAACTGGTTATCCCTAAACAACTAGAAAAGGAGATCATCATGAGAGTTCATGGAAATGGTCATTTCTCAAAGAGAAAAATGAAAGACTTGATATGCCAGGATTACTACATAAAGGATTTGGATAGAAAAATTGAAGATTTTGTGATTACTTGCATTCCATGTTTGTTGGCCACAAGAAAAGAAGGTAAACAGGAGGGATTTTTGCATCCCATTGAGAAGGAAATCGTTCCCCTAGATACTTTACACCTAGATCATATGGGGCCACTAACAGAAACCAGAAAGCAATACAATTACATATTAACTATGATTGATGCCTTTACGAAGTTTATATGGCTGTTCCCGACAAAGAGTACAACTAGCGCGGAGACACTCAATAAGCTACAAATACATCAACAAACTTTCGGGAACCCAAGGAGAATCATTACGGATAGAGGCACAGCCTTTACAAGCCATGATTTTGAAGAATATTGTAGAGAAGAATATATTCAACATATAACTATCACAACTGGGATACCCCGGGGAAATGGTCAGGTGGAAAGAGTCCACAAGGTAATACTCCCCATGCTAACCAAGCTCTGCATTGAAAACATGGGTGTGTGGTATAAACACGTGAGCAGGATACCGCGAGCTTTAAATAGCACCTATCAAAGAAGTGTGAATACCACTCCTTTTAATCTAATAATGGGTACTAAGATGAGATGTAAAGAAGATATTGAACTTGTAGAATTACTACAGGAAGAGATGGCCAGTCAATTTGATAGCGATAGAGAGGAACTTCGTCGGAAAGCTAAGGAACAAATATTAGCAGTTCAGGAGGAGAACAGAAAATATTTCAATAGAAAGAGAAAGGAGAGTCAGAAATATAAAATAGGAGACCTGGTTGCCATAAAAAGGACTCAGTTTGGAACAGGACTCAAGCTAAAGCCGAAGTATTTAGGACCTTACAAGATCACTAAGGTTCTGCTGAACGACCGGTATGATATGGAAAAAGCTGATAGTTCTACGGAGGGTCCTAACCGTACATCCAGCTCAGCCGATAATATCAAAAGATGGCCAGGAGGGACCGAGGCGGATTGAAGCTGAAAGGTGAGTAGAAGTATGCAAGCGTGATGTATGGTATGATAGTGGCTATTATAATGTTATATGTGTAACTAGCTCTAGTGCAGATAAATGTAAAATATAATCCTCATGTTACATTGTTATTTTAGTATAAAAGAAACTTGTTTTCGATCTTGATCCCAAGATTCCTGCTGTAATAAATAAATGCCTTCGTACTGAAATGTTATAACTACTGCATTGTTGTGACACACCTATGTACTAGATAAGGTTGTAATTAGTAAAAATGTTGAAACTTGCATTGTTGTAATACCTATACCTATATTATATAAGGTTTTAATTTGCCTACTGTATAAAAAAAAAAATACTATTATCTTTAAGTTCTATGTACCTAGATATAAGTAGATTAGTGAGAGTTATGCCCGAGGACAGTCATGAAAGCAGGAAGGCCGAATGTAGGAAAACGGAACGTAAGGAGTGTGTGAGCGAGAGTGCGAATGGAAGAGAGGGAGGGATGGATAGATTGGAAGATGGCGGATTCAGTTGAATAATGCGTGTGTTGCTGGGCGATTATTTTTTTGGAAATAAAAGGTGATAAAAGAAAACTCAGTGGTTTCACTCTGAGCTTGATCCCTCATATATATATATATATGTAACGTTATTCATAATTGGTATAACATCCCGGCACCAACCCATGCTACTTTGATCTGATAAACACAACGGTGAAGCTTTAATGTCAATATTGAGTGTAGTACTCATGTGAAATGTCCATACAAAACTTTAAAATTATTTGTTATGTAAAACTTTACGCGACCCTAACTCAGAAAGTCGTTGCCCCGAACCAGACAAATTCAAAATTCGTTTTCTTCTCCATTTAATTTATGTTACCCTACCACTGACTCATACTAACAGATTTACTTCGCAACAGATTTACTTCAAATGCATGTTATCCTAGTACTTGCGAGTTCTTTCGATGGCAGCTCAATAGCAAAACGCCCAATTAAATTTATGAGTTCATTGCCTCAATCAGCTGTATAACAGGGTAGTCACCTATGAGTTTTAAGCAAATTCTTTAAGTCGACATATCTCCTACAGGTATCACGCTACAAGGCTAATTATAATTTTTGGGGCATATACACATAGTCCCATAGCCCTGCCTGCCGGGATGTATAGGACATTACGAATGACCCTGTATATAGTTATATATATCATAGATTCGTACATTAAATTAGTGAATCACACCGTTTAACATTCCAAAATAATTCTTACGTGCAGTACAGCGCGTGCCCGATTTCCGTCTATCGGCTTACATCTATTTGTAATAACTATTCATTGTCGATAATAAAGAATTCATATCTCCGTTTCGGATTGCCGGGTTACCGTAATAGCTCGGAGCTGTTTTCGGCGACTATTTTATTACTGTTTTTATTTCATAAATAACTTAACCGCTTAGCGGTTAGATATTGCGGTATGTTACAAATGTGAAACGACCAAGAACAGATGCGTACATGTCCATAAATATATATAAAAATTTCACATGTTTTAAAAATATTTTTCATTTTTCAGATGAGTTGGTTTCCTTACGCTCGTGCCTCTTTCGTTTCTCTCGTTTCCCTTGCCGTTGAGTTGGCAGAAAAAATGTTTTGTTTGATGAATTAAATCTTCTTCGCCATGAGCCTGTGAAAGTCCATTGCTAGACCTCTCCTACCTCAGATGAATTCGTCGTATATTTTTTTTGGCAGCCGGATTGGCGATTGCGTTGCAGACGCCACGAGCCACAGACGCTGCTGCCCGTTTCGGAGTCTGTATTTTCGGTCTTCAATTATTGCTGATGATAGGGGAAGAAAAGTAATTTGCAAATATCCGCATGCAAAATAAAATATGGCGTATATTACTTCGTTTTAGAAGAGCACCGCCATCCTTCCTACAATAGGGTGTGGTGTGGTGGCGTTGTTAGTTTTCTTGTGCACCCATATTGTAAGAGGGCGGGCGGTGGTCTTCAAAAATTAGGTATTGCATGCGTATCTTAGCAAATTAACTTTTTCCTTTTATTACAGATTTCCGGGCTATCGGAAAAAACCATGAGATTTAGTAAAGTATTATTTAATCAACTTAACATAAACCTAACTAACCTTCCATTTGTTTTCTTAGCTTTTACCTTTAACCAAATCTTTTTTTTTTACTATTCAAATATTTTCTTGCAAAATATGTATAAGCGTTTTTATGAAATGTGAATATTTGCCGATAGGTGACCGGCAGAGTAGAATGGCTCTTTCCTAACGAGGTGTCCTAGGAGGCGACTCAGGTATTGTACGGACAGCCTGGATTCGTGCTGGATAACACCATAATATGCAATGTTGAAACGATACTGCTCGTGGGAACGCAATGGGGAGTAAAACCATTTTTTCGACTTGAACCTAAATGGCGACGACGTTGTTCGCCACCCGCCACGTCTCATTTCCCACGTAGGCGAAAAGTGGGCTTAGTGTGTGGCTTCCCTGCCTACCCCTTTTTATGGCGAAAAGGCGTGACTATATATATGTATGTATTCATGTCTTTTTTTCGATATCCAGTAACGGCGCTGCTAAAATTATTCGTTGCCATGTTAGGTGCTTGTACACGATGTCCTTATGATGTGAAAGAAAAGGTGAAAAACTAAAGAGTCACAGGCGCAAGGAACCCAACTTAACTGATAAATGAAAAATATTTCTAGAACGTGTGCAACACACCCTAACCTAGTCCTTCAAACTGCTGTAACTTTTAGTGCGTAAAGTAACGTATACGGGTAATTTTACTGGCGGCTGTGAAGTGTAAATTAATTGGAGAATGTTAAAACGCGTGCAGATATAATGCGGGCCCAGTGATTACACAAGATTTTTTAAAGATTTCTTATTTTTAAACGACTTCAAATAAGAAGGAGGTTCTCAATTCGTCGGAATCTTTTTTTTATGAATGTCCAGCGATAATTATTTACCACGCGGATCGAGTTCGATTTTTCTTTATTAGGGGTACCTTAGGGGTTGTCCCATAAAAATTGGTTAAGTTCTGATGATGGAATCCATGAGATCGCTTAAGGATGTGCATGATTTGAAGTTGTTTTTTTTTAAATTATACATTGGTCCTCGAGCTTCCAGTTCCGCCATTGGCGGTACCTCAAGGGGCGGACGCTCGCTAGACATTTCAAAGTACATGAGTGAGCTGTGCTATTTTGGAACTCGGTGCTGGCAACATTAAAATTTATTGCAATTTTAGTGCTAACTTACAACAGCGGTGGTGAAGGAAACTATCGTGATAATCGTGGAATCACATATTTTTACTGGTGGTAGGATTCCTATGCAGGAGTCCGTCTAGGTAGGTACCTCCGAAGCATCAGTTCCTAACGAGCAAACCGTTCACCTGATGGTACGTCTGCCCATAACAAATGCTGTGTCTGCCACTCAGAAAAAATCTGTGTGTCACGTGTCACGGCAAGCGGTAGTGTGCAAACATTACTGTTTCAGTTTGAAGGGTTGATATCTAGTGTAATTACTGAGCATATGAGACTTTAGATCTTATGTCTCAGGGTGACGAGCGCAGTCGGTGCGGTGTCATACAGAAATGAACTGGGTGATACAGCATTGGTTGTTGGCTAACGTTGCACCATTATGTGTACGATTTGCTAGTCTCGTTACCTTATTCCGCAAAAAAAAATGACTTCGCCTATCTGGTGGAATCCTCCTTGTCTTAGAAATATTTATAAATGAAATATGGCAGAAATATTTCGACGACATGGTAAGTCCGTTAACCTGCACTTGAGTAGCATGGCGAAGTCATCCAGGCTCCAAAACCCTAAGAAAATTGTGATTAGGCCCGTGACCAATAGTGGGATATTAATAGGATATTACTTTTATTTCAACTGTGGTACTTATATTTTAATTATTTATAGTAAATTTATTTTTTCAGCGAAATCAAGTATATACACAAAACCTGTTGGAATTCCATTCTATAATTTACGTTACGCAAAACATTAGATAACCAAAAGCGTCACGTAACGTTGGAAAATTATACACTGTGTTCAATATGTTCATGTGGTATTTTAAACTAAAACTTTAATGCAAGTAACAATTTGGCCCGCAGTACCGTTGCGGCAATACATCAGTTCAGGTGCTGTCTGCCTGCGGGTTAAATGTTTGGTCCAATTCATAAACTTACATTGTGATTGCCAAATGAAAACTATACACCGAGGAAGATCGACGAGTATCTTAGATATCGCTGCTCGCTATCGGTGTGAATAAATTTAGGTCTGGCAAGATATCCTCTGCCTATATTCCTTAGTTGACTTTTTCACACCCACAGGGCGAGATTTGACTTTTGCCGCCATTACACGGCAAGATCAGTAACATAAACGTATCCCGTTTCAAGAGACTGCTACGTATCTTGTTTGTTGCCTAGTGGTTAGAGTTCCTGACTACTGCGTCACGAGTCCCTAGATCGATTATCAGCCGAAGCCAACATTTGTGAAATAAGACAAACTGTTGGTTTTCGGATCCTGTGGTATTGAGGATGTAACATTTTTTTAATATGTAAAATACACTCACGATGCAGGAGAAATTCTAGTTTTAGATAACGTTTTCTTAAAAAAAACAGAATGATTGGTCCTTATATAGTACTTTTAACCATACTAAATTACAGTCAACTCAAAAAATTAAAAAAAAAATACTTAAAAAAAACCGACTTTGAAGCTATCACACTTGCTCGATTACCATCACCTGCCTGTATTCAGAGCAGAAAAAAATATGGTATTTAATTGTTTATGTACCTTCTTTAAAGAACAAGGTTCTTGACATCAAAAAGCCTACTACGAAAATCGAAGTACGAAGTTTCGACTGACGGAACGAAGTTCCGATCCGACGATGTTATATTCGACGTTCTGTGTCTTTCACGAATTTCAGTAAAACATTCTAACTATACAGAATACACAACGAAAGACAAAAAGTTTAATACGGTCAAATAACGAACGTCGAATCGAACGTCGGATCAGAACTTTGATCCGTCAGCCGATACACCGTAGTTCTATTTTTGTAATACCTACTACTACCTACCCATGACATCATACATCACAGTCCTTTCGTGATGGTCAATTTAAAGCGCTCGAAACATCGGGAAATAATCAGTTTAAGCAAACGGGATTAAATGCGTAACATTTAGTTTTATATACTCTTCTTTAGACAAGTCGGTCAAAATAAGCTCCAGCAGTATTTACTGCTTAAGTTATTCTGAAAAAAGCCATTTAAAATAAAAGAGATTATTTCCAAATTGAATTCATTTGAAACTTTCAGTGCCGCTAGGCTTCCTTAACTCGAATCCGCGCCTAACCGACTAGCAGGTGAGGTTCTACGTTATTGTGACCACCACTCCCATCCATATGGAGGAATAAATTTGAAGCTGTTGATAAAATATTCACTTTTAACTTTCAGTTGTTTATGATGATCTACGTCAAGTCGTCAAAGAAGTTTACCACGAGTCTATCAAAATATAAATTAAGTTTATGATGACCCATTTTTTAATTTCAATTTTTGTATATTTTTTTGATTCCTATGCAAAAATCCGTCTAGGTTGGTACCACTCCATTGTGCCGTCGCGCAGTAGTGTACAAAGATCACTATGCTCCGGCCTGGGAATGATGTTCTCCAAGCCGATTTCGACCACGGCGACAACTTCCGACTACTGTCGAGAGCCATCAACTGCGCAGGAGATATTATAGTGCCACAGGTGTACGCGCAAACACAGAGGCACTCACTCGTCCCAACCTACACGCGCCCGATGTAACCGGATGTAGGCTAGAATGCAGTGCCAGAAACACGGGGACAAACACAACACAACCAGACCCGAAAACCAACAATTTATGTTTTAGCACAAATGTTGGCTCCGGCTGGGATTCGAACCCAGGACCCGCGGCTTAGAAGTCAGGTACTCTGACCACTAGGCCACGCGGCCTGGTAATATGAGACTTATGGACTGATAATTGAAAACAGAGTGACAATCGAAATTTGACCATCAAGTGAACGATTTACTAGTCTTATCGAAATGAATAATTAATATATTGTCGTCGTCGTCGTTTCAACCTATCACTAGTCCACTGCTGAACATAGGCCTCAACCATAGTTTTCCACAAAAGTTAGTAGCTATAAGTTTGGGGGGGATTTTGCCATAGTTGCCACGCTTGGCAGGCAAGTTGGCAACCGCAGCATATTTATTCAGACGTTCCCAGAAGATGCTGCTGCCCAGCTCCTGGTTTTTATTTTCCCTCTGTCGACTTTTACGACACCCACGGGATTAAATGGGGTGGTAGATTCTCTTAAACCGCTACCACACGGCGTTTAACATATGATGTGAAATAATTCAATAAATCTTCCATAGAAAAAGTATGTCCAAAAAATTGAAAGATTATTTCACTTATATTTTCTTCCAATATTTCATTAAATAATATTTGCATGCAAAAACGTATGTTATACCCTTCTCATAGCATAAACTTCCATATCACTTATATATTACGTAGCTGATGAATACCAATATCACGCGATTCTGCTATACCATGGCATCCGACTCCATGTTTTTCGATATCTTGAGTCTGTAGGATTACTTTCTTGGCTGAATTTGTCGGTCGGGACAACAAATCAATGAAAACAAATCTGTATGTAAGTGAATTTAGTTTTGGAACTGGTTACCGTCTGATTTATTACTTTACTAATGTTTAACCACCCCGAAGCCAATAATAAGGGAAACAAAGGGGAAGTGGTATTATTATTCATGAATCATTATTGAACAAAATGTAGTAAAGTCTTAAGAAATCTCGATTATTATAGATAGTTTTGTTATAATAAATAATTTTATTTACCATAAAAATATTCCACTAGTTGCGTTACTTAATTAAATTCAAATATTTTTACTCGATGCCAATTAAAATTTCCTGCTACAAAATATTTGCTTATTTTATTACAAATAATACCTATCGGCGTTTCTTTTGATATGGTTTGATTAATCATAAACTAGATTTCACGCATTAATTTTTTAACAGAACGAGAACGATAGTTCCATTCAATTAGCCTATTTTAGCTATTAACCAAAAAATAAACTTAATGGTTTAGAAATAAAAACTAGCAATAATTGTTCTAATTAAACTTGTCTCGATAGAGAAAAATAATAAAAACCGGATCAACCATCTTAGATATGCCAGATGTGAAATGCCCAAGTAACGGGAAACAGTGTTTCAAGAGTCTGGAGTCTGGTACTGCAATCTGGAATCCGCCTGCCAGACATGACGATTATGGAAAAGCGTCCAGTTTGAATTTTTACAGTAGACAATTCACGAGCTGATGATGAAAAACAAGTACTGCAAATAAAACTTTCTAAAAGTATGACTTTGTGGTGTCTTGCGAAGCATAATTTTGAAAAATATTTAAATAATAAATAGGATTTCTATGCAGGAATCCGTCCAGGTAGGTACCACTCCAAGGCCAGTTATTCTGCCGTGAAGCAGTAGTGTGCAAACATTACTGTGTTTAGGTTTGAAGGGCATTGAGAGCGTAATCACTGTAGTCACACATAATAGACTTAAGAATTGATGTCTCAGGGAGACGAGACGCAGTGTTGTTCCATACAGAAATGTCCTAGGTGAGACAGCATTTGTTATCGGCAGACGTTGCACTTACCATCAGGTGAACGTTTTGCCAGTTTCCTACTATCCAATAATAAAAAAAAACGGATTTTACAGCATTTTCTTATTTATTTAGAATCATTTATAAACATATAATACCAAATCATTTCATTAGAAAGTGAATACCGCATTCATTATGTAGGACACTTAAATACTTAAAAAACTTACTTATTAAAACAAGCTGAAAACAAATCGACAATGAGTGAGTAGCATGATGAAGCCTCCAGACTTAGCACCTGTATTACTAATATACGTCTAACAAGACTGTTAAATAGCATATTTTTAGTCTTTAGGCCTTCGAAAAAATTTGTCATTGCGGATAATGAAGCCTAACATTTTGTAACCACTAGTTACTATACTCTCGATGTAAGGTAAAAAAGTGAGTTTTTTTAATCAAATGTTACACCGAGGTCTCTAAAAGTGTCCGCAGGTTTGAGGGGATTGCCAGCTAGGTAATATTTTGCAACAAAGTTCTAATTCTTTCTTTTAAATGAAATGTATCAAAATTTATCAATATTCAGCTTCATCACTTACGTCTTGCTTCATGATTGAAAACGGATACAACGGATGGTCTACAGGTCTTAGTTACTGGTTACGGGGCGAGCAAAACTATTAGCATCAGGTGAGTGGAACGTCGGCCCATAAGAAATGCCATACCGGAAACATTTCTATGTGTTACCAAACTACGTATGTCTCCTGAGCCATCAGTTCTTTAGTCTCATATGCCAAGTAATTACACTAGCTCTCAGTTCCCTTCAGACCTAAACACAGTAGCGTCTGATTACTGTGTTTAGGTCTGAAGTGCATTGTGCACATAGAAGGTTTTCTGTATAAGAATCTTACCACTACTATTTGTCATCTAATGTAATAAAAATGTACCATCTGAATGTACAATCTGAAAGAATCACCTTAAAATAGAAGTCAAATACATTGATTGAGTTTTTAAATTGTCAAAATATTATGTTCCATAATTTCTGAAGGAGCGTGGAGTTGTGTCTATAATTTTCTTTATTCCGAGCCAGATACATAACGTCAAACGATAAATCATTATATACGGCCACCGCTTTGATAACCAGCGCGGCTTATAGGCCCGGTCAAGCCTGCGTAGGCGCAGACGTTCCATAATTAAAGTTAGCGTTACCTGATATCGATCACCATAATGACGTTAACTTGGGCTTTCGTGTTTGACGTAGTTTCAATTTAATTTTTAACGCCCACTGATCCGTTTGTGAAAGGCAACAAATGAAAATTTAGCTTCGATTCTTAGCGGTCGAAATTGTCTTATGGCTAAATAATCATATTATAGTTTAAAAACTAAGAGAAACACGCTTATACAGCAATGAGCTGATGATCCTAGTGAGAAACCAGGACGTAGTGATGACATTATTATAAAATAAATGTCGTCGGTCCATAACACATATACCAAATTCCAAATTATTCCAACATCAGGAAGTGGGTGGAAATTAAATTTAAACATTTTATTACATTGTTAGTTATATATATATACATACATGCATGCATACATACATTCATACATACTGGTCATACTAATAAAAACGTACTAAAAAGCAAATGTGACTATAGTAATCCAATTAATCCAGTTGGACATTAAGTAATTTGCTACCTTGACATTACAGAAGTGCAGCTTAAACTTGAGCGGATTCAAAATTTGTCTCTACGATTCGTATTTGGGCTTCGCAAATAAGACCATATATCTGAATTTCGTAAGCAACTCATGTAGCTTCCCATCCGACTTCGAAGGAATACTGATATTCTTTGGGCTTTGTACTGCATGATGTTTAACCCATCTACTGTCCTATGCATAAAAAATCGTTTCGAGAATATTTCCCTCTCCCATGATAAATTTCTTCGTTCTTCTGTCAGCCTCTCTCTCCGGACTCCTGCGCATTACACTTCTTTCTTTAGTGAATTCTTAACTTCACCTCACAGCTGTGCGCTTGTGGAACAGCTTGTGAAGCTAAGTCCCTTTTTTCCTTCCAAAAACCACGATAAAGCTTATTACTTGGAAATTTTACTTGAAAACTCATGTTTTCACTTATACTTTCGTTTTAAATCATTTACCTTAGTCTGTCGCTTTTTACATGAGATGCTGTCTAGTGCTTTTTTTATTAATTTACATGATTTAGTGAACGCCACTCCCTCTTTCCTGTTGGTTTTTCGTTTTGTTGTATCAGTTCTCTGCGCTAAGGTTGTCTGTAAGAAATCGCTTTCAGTGAAAAGACCGCCTTTTGTACCTTAACTTAAACATAGTACTTCGTTTTTATTTTTGTATTGGTGTACAATAAAGAGTATATTGATTGACTAACATAATATCAGATGCGACTCTGCTATTTTGTGAATTCTAAGTAAGATATTTTTAAATATATACACTGTAAATGAAATTGTCAGTAATACTCGTATCACGGAATAATAAGGATGCAGTGTGAAAATTATCATAGAATCCACAGCAGAACTAGAGTACCTGACATAGCCCTAACAATTAGAAATCTGAAGTAGGAATGGGCCGGACATATAAGTAGTAAAACCAGCAAATAAAGTGTAGGGTTACCCTCTACTAGGTGGAGTGATGATCTGCACGGTTTTGCGGGAAGTGGATGGAAGCAGGACCGCGTTTTGTGACAATATAATTTGTTGCAATGTGCAACAGTGGAATAGTGACAGGCTGAAACGATGATGATGATGTGTGAAAATGTAACTAAACTCTAAGAAATGTCTATGTGCAGACTTGGAAGTGTCATATTCACTTGATTTTTTGTAAGGAACTAAGTGACGAGACGAGCTAGTCGTTGACCTGATGTCAAAGGCCACGCCTGCCTATGTGCAGTCCCTATGAGACATCAGTTCTCAAGTCGCATATGCTCTGTAATAAAACTAGCTTCAGTGCCCTTTAAACCGAAACACATGTGGTGTTTGCACACTACTGCCTGACGGCAGCGTGGCCTTGTGGTTAGAGTACCTGACTTCGAATCTCAGCGGAAGCCACCAATTGTGAACAAAACACAAACTGTTGAAATTCGGGTCGTGTCTGTCGTCGTCTGGTCGTGTTGTGATTGTCCCTGTGTTTCTGACACTGCATTCTAATCTACCTCCGACGTTGCGACGAGTAAGTGCCTCTCTGTTTGCGTACACGTGTGGCACTATAATATCGTCTGCGCAGTTGATAGCTTCCGAAAGTATTCGGAATTTTTCGCCGTCGTCGAAAATCGGTAAGGAGGACATGACTGCTTGACGGCGAAATAACTGTCACTGTCTTGCTACCTATCCGGGTGGATTCCTGCGGGTATACTTGCACTAGTTAAGCTTTGAAGTCTCTGCTTATGGCGGTGTCGGGTGGCAGTTTGAACGTTCTGCTCAAATGTAAACTTATAAATAATATATATGGACTACTTATAAGGGTAATCAAAATTTAAAACGGGAATTATTCAAACCTAATTTAACTTTCACGTCCTTATGGTAAATTTTAAACATATGACGAGTTGACATTTAAAATGCAATTAAAACTCATTTCGGTCGGTTTCTTTTGTGGAGAGTTTCATCATTTATTTGAGATTGGTATATCGAATCGAATCTATTTAGCCAGCAAAATTTAATAGGTTGCCATTTTTCTTTAACCGACTGCGCAGTAAAAACAAACTAGCTTGACGTGATGCCGGGAATTGTAATAATTGGAAAATCTAGAGGAATAGCATACATTTAACCACAGAGGTACAGTGAACTGCGTTGTCCAACTGTATTCAATGTAATAAATTTAAAGGTCCTTATTAAGGTTTGCGACGGTAATTAGGTGTAGACCTAAGAAAAACCAAGGTCAACTTTTTGCTCCCTAGAAAACTAGTGGATTTTTTGGTTTTCCGATGATCTGCCTGCCTCTGATTTTATTATTTATTTTGATCTTACCTTACCGTTAATTATTTTTCATGCTGACACGGATACAAACATTGTACAGCAAGTCGAAATCGAAAGCAACTTGAATGAAGAAAAGTAAGTTACTTTGCTAAGATCCGCATGCAAAATATAAAAATGGTGTATATTACCTAGTTTTTTGAAGTGCACCACCCGCCCTCCCTCAGTAGCGTGCACAAGCAAACTAACACCGCCACCAGGAACCGCCACCAGGTACCCTCCACCAACCACTACAATACCACCACTAGATAATATACACCACCGAAGCCGAGAACACGACACGTGTTTCGCCCCAAAACGAGGCATTATCAAGCGTAATAGACTCTACGACAGACGGCCGCCGATTTTTTTATATTTTGCATGCGGATCTTAGCAAAGTAACTTACTTTTCTTCATTATAATGGATTTCCGCAAAGTGACGCCTGATTCTATTAACTATAGCAACTTGAATTGCAAATCATATACTGCCTATGGGATCTCGAATTAAGGACGAACGGATTGCTATACGAAGAGATTAAAATAATATTTACTCTCTATCCCGAATATCTATTTTCATCACAAAATGTATTTAGTCATTTACGTAACAATGCAATGGGTGCGAAATATTTGTCTGGATTACATGTTCACCTAAATTCATTTTCTCTTTATTTTACGAGACGCCAGTTGATCGTAGGGGGTTCGCGACAATATTTACGTTATGGCAGTGGACTGCGCTAGCTTACGCGTGTTACATGCTTGATGGTGCATCATAAATACATTGACGTATTTTCCCCATATAAGGGGTAGGCAGAACCACATACGTAGCCCACTTTTCGCCCCCGCGGGAAACGAAAGGTTACGAGTGGTGATCAACTTCGCCGCCATTTTAGTACGTGTTAAAAAATACTTCTAATTGCGTTCCTACGATATAATAATAGCGTGGTTCAATTAATTATTTCATTATACATTAATACTAAGTCATTCCTAGACCTTTTTTTTATTGTATAAAGTGACGAAACGAGCAAAACGTCCACCTGATTGCAACGTCCGCCCACAACAAATGCTGTGTCACCCAGAATATTTCTGTGTGACACCACACTGCGCCCGTCACCCTTAGACATCAGTTCTTAAGTGACAAATGGCCAGTGATTACACTAGCTCGCAGTGCCCTTCCAACCGAAACACAGTAATGTTTGCACACTACTACTTCATGGCAGAATAACTGGCCCTGGGGTGGTACCTACCTAGACGGATTCCTGCATAGGAATCCTACCACCAGTAAAAAGGCGTACCACCAGTAAATAAGGCCATTTAGCTCGTAGAACCCATAACCGTTGGGGCAGAAAGGTTCTCGACCTGCACGGTTTTGCGGGAAGTCGATGGATGGAGGGTTCAGGGCTTTGTTTTGTGGCAATCTATGGGGGAGGCCTACGTTCAACAGTGGACTAAGATGGGCTGAAATGATGATGATGGTGACAGGTATTGCTCTTCGTTTTATCTTCTATGACGATTCTTTTAAAAAAGGGGTTCGCAGACGCCTTGGAAATTTGATATGGATAAGTGTAGCTACTCGTATGAGAAATCCTGTTTTAAAGGAATGATAAAAACATAGGATTCCGTACAAATAATTAAAACGTACATACATACATAAGATAACGACTGTATCCTATAAGGGGTAGTCAGAGACTGGGCACTCACTGCAAAAACAGATGACTGCTACAATCCACGTTTCACCAAAACAATATAATGCACTTGGTGTGATAGGCGGTGAGCCCATCGCCACCATGCCCTAAAAATTCGTCAATTAAAACGTAAGCAGCAAAAACTGTATAGCAAGTTATCAACAATGTCGTTAACATTATAATTATTAGAGAACCATTTAACAGTGATAATTAATAAAATCACTAAATCAAAGGAGTTGTACAGGCGAAAAGGTGTTGCATATTAATAAAATAATTATTATCTACTGATTGCCTGAGCTATATCACTCCGCAGGCGTGGTCGGTTCACACGAGCTCATGATTTACGGCAAGGAGAACAGCCTTCTTTTGAATTCTGTAATATTCTAACGTTACAAGTATTATTTGAGTCTATATCCATTGCTTGGTTATAAAGTCAATTTACTCTTAAAATCGATGGAAAGCCAGTATTGGTTGTAACGAATATGTTAGCTAACGAAAATGTTATGTTATTTAGGTGGATAGGTTTGCGTTGGTAGCAGACAGAAGTAAACGATTTTGGTTTTTATTATTTACCAAGGAGAAATAATTTCCTGTAATATTAAAGACGTTAAGCGTGCACTGAACTATATCGAAAACTTATCGGGAAACAATAAAAATACTTAATATTTGATTGTGCAATGGTCTTATGTGTTTGATTATTTTTATTATATTACTAGCTGTACTAGCGTTTTTTTTTCACCGCGTGGCTTAGCGACTTAGTGGCTATCTGACTTCTACGCCTCGGGTCCTAGGTTCGAGTGCCAGACAGAGCTAAAATTTGTGATAAAACGCAAATGTTGGTTTATATGTCTGGTTGTGCGTGTTGTGCATGTGAAATCCATGTATACATACATACACAGTCACGCCTATTTCCTAAATAAGGGGCTTCCGCGACCACGGGCATCGAGACTTGACGGGTGGCGAACCATTTGTATTATGCTGTTATTCTGCACGAGTAAAAGCTCCGTACAATACCTTAGTCGCCTCTTACGACCTCGCTAAGAAAGAGGTAGGTTGTATTATACTTTGTCGATAATTTAAGTAAACGCACTCACGACACAAAAATAAAAAAAATAAATAAAAAAATGCAACTGAACTCGATAAGATAATAATGATGAAACAATTACGGTAACATCTTCTGCTTACAAATAGAAGTTGTCGTATCGTGTACTTTTCTTTTATCGGTGACAGGTACCTTTAACTGGTGGTAGGATTCCTATGCAGGAATCCGTCTAGGTAGTTACCAACACAGGGCCATTTATTCTGCCGTGAAGCAGTAGTGTGCAAACATTGCTGTGTTTCGGTTTGAAGGGCACTGAGAGCTAGCGTAATCACTGGGCATATGAGACTTAAGAACTCATGTCTCAGGGTGACAGCGCAGTGTGGTGTCACAAAGAAATTTTCTGGGTGACACAGCATTTGTTATGGGCGGACGTTGCACTTATCTCAGGTGAACATTTCGCTCGTTTCGTCACTTTACCAAATAAAAACAAAAAGAATTCCGGCTAGGATTCAAACCCACGACTTACGATTCAGTGGGAAGGTACAATGAAACACACGTTCGTCATCGCCTCTCTGTTAAAAAGATTGATCAGACACATTTAACAACTTCTAACACTAACGAGCCTTCAATAAAATTGCCTTACAAGTTTAAAAAGCTTGTACCCTAACAACACTTATAACCAGTACAAAAAAAACATTTCCTACGATTTAAATGCCGATGAAATAAAAATAACATCCAATACGTATCAATAGGGGCCTTATGCTCCATTGGCCATGTGTCGCGCACATGTTCCTTACCATAATGATACATACATATTCATAACAATCAGGTAATTTTAACCTATAACACCTTTTGTCGGGTTTTTTAACTCAGCCTTTTACGTGTCGATGCCAGAATGGTAGCGGACTGACGTCAATTAGAGCCTTTGTGACTTTTGAGGAAGACGGATTAGCTTTTTTAATACAGTGGTGTGATTCATACCCCCGTGAAAAGATGAAGGGTTATTTGTGAATACGCGTAAATGTTAATAAAAAAACTTATCTATATCTGGTAGTGGTCGCCCTGTGGTCGAAATTCGACCTTAATTCATAAAATGTTAAAGTACATATTGAGGTTTGAGTAGCTCTTTGTTGTCAACGTTTTTAATATTCTCTGCGACTGTTTGACCAGAGACATTGGAAGTATGAATGTAAACATACGTTAGACTATTTTGTGATTGGCATTGTCAGTATGAACGTAAATAATAATTGTTTTATTTTATACAATTAATATTTTCTGAAATATTTGTAAAATTAAAAGATAATAATAGATATTTTACACTGATTTAAAAAAAAAACGGTTCCACACTAGAATCACTCCAGTGTCGTGAGTACGTTTCACATACAGAAATTTCACGAAAACACCTGATCGACTATCTGTAGGCCGTGCAAATATTGGTCTGTGCGGGAATCGAACCCACGACCCATAGCTCATAAGCCTATCGTTTAACCACTACGCCTACCGTGTCGTTCATCTCATTTCTAATCTATAAAATATTTCGGGCCGTGTGGTGGCGGCTCGTTAAAAGAATACTACCACTCCATCTAATCAATGGATCTCGTAAAAGGCGAGTAAGGAATTAAACTGCACTGTTCACCCAACAGCGCATGGTGGCGATGGGCTCACCACCTATCACACCACGTGCATTATATTGTTTTGGTGAAACGTGGATTGTGGCATTCATCTGTTTTTGCAGTGAGTGCCCAGTCTCTGACTACCCCTTATGGGATACAGTCGTGATCTTATGTATGTATGTAAAATATTTCTAATATTTATCTTTAGTAACAGATGTTGCGCGCTTCTTCGCGGGGCCAAATGTGTCCAGACCGTTTACCAATTTTAGAGTAAATTATCGTAAAATCCGTTCTTAGAGGGTTTCTGTGTCTGTCCAAGTCTATATTATAGGTCTTGTAGTTTGAGGGATATCGTGATAAGTCAGTGGTAAATCGCTTTTATATATGGACGATTTCGAACACGGCGGTCACTTCCGAAATTGTCTGGAGCTATAAACTTCGCAGGAGATATTGTATTGCCACAAGTGTAAGCACAAACACAGAGGCCCTCACTCGTCCCAACCTACCCGCGCCCGACGTAACGCTGATGCAATAAGATCGAAGGTAGGTTAGGATGAAATGTCAGAGACACGAGCAAGACACAATCACGACACAACCGGATCCGAAAGCAAATAATTTGTGTTTTAGCACAAATGTTGGCTCCGACTGGGATTCGAACCCAGAAACGTAGAAGTGAGGTACGCTGACCACTTTTGTCCGCGGTTGTCATTTTATATACACAACGGCTTTTATATATACAGAGAGATTAAAATGAGTGAATTTTGAAATGTATTCTTCATGAAATGGAATCTTAATGCATTCTTCGTTCGAAAGGGAGATCAGGGCGCTGGAGTGTAATGCAGATTTTGTCGCAAATAAATGATCGAACGTTTGCGACAAGAACAAGCAGATAAATTAAGCTACGGTCCAAATTTATAAATGTTAATAATACGATATTATTTAACACTATTCATAGCAACACATTCTACTTGCGTAACAGCAGCTGCCTCTTGGGCAGGTGACAATTTTATGGCATCATAATTGTCAGTGTAAAAAACTACCAAACCTCTAACAGCTTTTGGTTGTTACTTAACTTGCCAAGGCGTAAGATTTGATTTCATTATATTCAACTTAAAGAAATCTTTCCATTGTTTTAATTAATAAGTTATGTTATAGGATGGATATAGGCCGTGTGGTGGCGGCTTAAGAGAAGTCGTAAAAGTCGAAAGAGGGAAAATGAAAATCGGGAGATTGCAGCAGCATCTTCCTGGAACATCTGAATAAATTAACTGCGGTTGCCAAGCGTGGCAACTATGGCAGAATCCCCCTACAAAGAGAGCTATTAACTTTTGTTGCAATCTACGGGGGAGGTCTATGGCAGTGGATTAGTGATAGGCTGGAATGATGATAAAATGATGATGTCAGTGCAAACTCTGCCCATAATAAAAGCTGTGTTATGACCAGACGTGCATTTCCGTGTGGCACTACACGGTGCTCTTTACCCTGAGACATCGGTTCTTAAATGTCATATGCCCAGTAATTACTCTAGCTCTAATTGCACTTCAAACCGAATCACAGTAATTTTTGCACACTACTACCACATGGCAGAATAACAGAACCTGCGGTTGTACTACCTAGAGGGATTCCTGCATAGGAACTACTAGAAAACTACCACTAGTACTTACTAAATCACATCTTTTAGTACGTAACGTCGTAGACGTTTGAATTTTTTCACAACAAAAATTAAAGCTAAAAATATGATAGCTCTAGATTTTCATTAGTCTACACACTGTGCGTCAATAATGTAGAGAACGTTAACATTATTCACATTTAGTAATCGTTTTTTTTTTTTCATTCGCTTCATAGTATATATATTTTTAATGAAAAACCATGCAACAAAAATTGTTAAATTTAACGATTTTAATTTAGATCTTAGGAAGCGCCGGTTTTTTAGTTACTTTTTATGTTAATGTTAGTGCAAACATAATGCAACCCACATCCCCACCTTCCCCCATCAGGTGTAACGCTTAAACGACAACATCGAATAAAAAAACAAAAGAAAAGACTAATTTGTGTTTCACAAATATGCCTTATGCTGGAGTTTAAATCCAGTATTCACGACTTAGCAATTACACTGACATTTAAGCCAGGTGATGTCCAATACTATACAGGGGCGGAGACGCAAGTGGCCCGCTGTCTGACTCGAGGTGGCGCGCACGGAAATAAGGTGAGTTCCTTTCCGTTGCAGAGGTGGAGGTGCTCGTCTCCACCTCTGGAGGGAGTCCGTTAGCTGCCGCTAGCTGGATAGCGGGAGCTTCTGGCCTCTCCCTCACTCTAGATCGAGGAGTATTAAGATGAGGACAGCCATTAGGCTCTTTTTAAAATGAGGCCTTGGCAAAGGACGCGGCTGACGAGCCGACGAGGCTGCGGTAGTATACGAAAGTGTTCCTGCAGACCACACAAATGGCGACGAGAGGAACAACGTGGGGTTTTCAACGGTAGGAGTCTGATATAACGTGTTTTTAAGTCGTTGGGGCAATGTGTCAGTTGCTCCGCGCTACGCGGAGAGGTATCTAAGTAGATTTCACGACGATAAAAAAGATGGTGTCCAGTACTAATTTTAACTTGAACAACAAAGCACTTATTATTAATCTGTACTCACGATCCCACAACGTGCCTTATTCTACTACCAATCTTGAACGCGCTTAACGACATTTTTTTAAGGTTTCAAATGTCGTACATTTACTACAAAATACCACACTCAATATAAACACTGATATCAACGACAAACTTTAGTTCCATTGCGCGTAAAGTTGACTATACAAACTGGATTTTCAATTTTATGCTTGCGATGGAGTTAATTTCATAGGTTTTTGTTAAGTTTGTAAGTTATATAATTGTGTCCATCGAAGCATGCGCGCACCCTGATCGTCACGGTGTCGCGTGGTCTGATTCGCTGCGGTCCATCGCACCTTGCTCTAATTTAGTATTAACAAAAACTTTGAAGGGTTCAGTAATGATTTGATGAATATTATTAACATACAGTTCTCATTAGACAACAACAGAATGGCCGCGCGGTCGTCTTAAATTTCACAGTGTGCTGATGTTCTTGGTTAAATCCCTAGTCACCTCCAGCATTGTTTGGATTCATTGTTTGATTTTGGTCGTTTGGATTGATTGATCTATTTTTAACTTATAGCAGCTGGGTCAAATAATAACTTCTATAGTACAGTTTTTCTATAGCTCGTTTTAAATTTCATAGTACGCTACTTGAGTTCGATTCCAAGTGCCGGCACCGCTAAAATTGTTAATTGCAATTAAGTTTAGATTTACCACGTGCTCGGCGGTTAATGAAGACATCGTGAGGGAATCTGCATGTTTGAGCAATAACAAATATTTCGAAGACATATGAAGTCCGCCAACCCGCATTGGAGACGCGTGGCGGACTCTTTCCGGCTTCAAAATCCTCTAATAAATGTGAGGAGGCCTCTGCTCAGCAGAGGGACTTTTATACGCTGTAACTTTACTTTATTTACAGCAGCTGCTGTAATAATAGCTTCTGCCGCTAAGAAGTAGTGTTCAAGGTTTACTGTGTTCCAGTTTGAAGATCACTACTCGTATAGCTGGCGTGGCGTAGGAGTCAGAGTACCTACTTCAACGCCGCCGGTCCGGAGTCGAATCCCAACTGGAGTCGATATTTGTGCTAAAACATAAATTGTTTGTTTTCGGGTCTGGATGTGTTGCGATTGTCCCCGCGTTTCTGACACTGCATCCTTGCCTACATCTGATCTTATCGCTTCAGCGTTACATCGGGCGCGGGTGGGTTGGGACGAGTGAGCGTCATACTTGTGGCATTTTAATATCTCCTGCGCTGTTGATAGCTTCCATTATGGTCTAGAACCAGGAGGACAAGCGTGGCAGTTTTAAATCAGTATCAAAGTCAAAGTATTATTTTGCTCTCTTTCATGGTTCTTACGGAACCCGAGAATAGATCACCCATTGAACGGTGACGAACGGAAATTTTGTGGTGCTAGCACGAGCGGCGTAATTGCCGCAAAGTAAAAAAAGAAGTGCCTCGTGTTCGGACTACCAAAAATATCGTGGTCACAGCTTTAATGCTACTTTTGTTAAATTCATAGCTCACTTTCGTACAACATCGTTCCTTGCACTGTTCATTAGTTTCAGGTACTTTTTGCCGCTATTATAACGTTGTCATCGTCATCATCATTTCAGCCTATCACCAGCACACTGCTGGACATAAGCCACCCTCTAGATTACCTTAAAAGTTTGTAGCTCTAATTTTGGGAGATATTGTCATAATTGCCACGCATGGCAGGCGGGTTGGCAACCGCAGTTTTATTTATTCAGATGTTCCAGGAATATGTTGCTGCCCATCTCCAGGTTTTTATTTTGCCGTCTGTCGACTTTTACGACACCCACGGGATGAGGTGGTAGTTTCTCTTAAGCCGCTACCACTCGGAAGGACGGTATATCCCCATACAATAATATTTTTTTGTATCAAATTACTGTTTTTTTAAGTTTATGAAAATAATTATTTTTAGAAATGAAACAAAATTATTTAAATTTGCAGTTACTTGTAAATTCCTACCTTAATGGTCCCAGCAGCGAATATCAGCTTGTGTTACTCGAGTGATATGATATTTAATGCGAGCTTCTGGCACCATTTCTACTACGGCTATTTAAAACGACTGACGACCGCGTGGCCTAGTGGTCAGAGTACCTTACTTTAACGCCGCGAGTCCTGAGTTTGAATCCCGCCCGGAGCCAAAAATTGTGCTAAAACACAAGTTGTTGGTTTTCGGGTCTGGTTGCATTGTGATTGTCCCTGTGTTTCTGACACTGCATCCTGGCCTACCTCCGTTCTTATCGCATCAGCGTTACATCGGCTGCGGGTAGGTTGGGACGAGTGAATGCCTCTGTGTTTGCGCGTACACTTGTGGCACTATAATATCTCCTGCGCAGTTGATAGCTTTCGACAATGTTGATAGCTCTCCGTGGTCGAATTCGGCCAGGAGAATAGCATCATTTAAAAATATATTTTTTTTAAGTTCAAATATATGTCATAATTTTATTTACTTACTAATCAAAAGTTTTTTTTATAAGTAAGAAACTTTGTTGATGTTTAATGGAGACGTTATAAAATCTGCCACCCATCTTATCCCACTGGTAACGCAAGAGTCGTTAAGGGAAATACCTGGACAATCTAATGGCTTCCAACAGATGGCGGAATAAAGATCTCGAAAAATGCCAGACTGGTGACCTGGCAGCAGCAAGTTGCGGGGCCTCTGACACCGTGATCTGGCAAATATCCTTTGGAGAGACCTATGTCCAGCTTTGCACTATTAACAAGCTAACGATGATGATGATGAAACTCTTTTAGAACCGGTATGCAAAACCGTTACATACTCGTATCTCATTTGATTTTGTAACTTAAAATTAAATTAGAATAGCAATTACGTTAAATGGTCCAAATAAAATCATTTTTAAACTAAAAATTAAAGAATTAGCGACTAAATAATTTCACAGAAAATTGCTACATGCTCACCATATGCCATGGACAACCTTTTAAAATGTTAGTACTTAAATTACGATGCGGTTTACGGGTTACAAATGTAGTTCGTTTTTTCATTATATTTCTAGTATTTAGTAGAGGCCCTAAAATACATTTTTTTCTCCTATCAAGCTTTCAGCTTGCGACTATAAATGTCATTTAATGAGAGGCGGGCGCAATATGACGTTTGCAGGTGTAAAAACTTTCTAAGTTGTCGACGATCTATACGTAATTATAAATAGAATTGCGGTTATTAGTAAGGTGGAAATATACGTATACAATATCTATTTTTTATAAAAAAATATTTTAATGTCCGAAATTTGAAATAAACTTGCTGGGATTCCTTTGCAGGAATCCGACGAGGTAGGTAGCAGCAGTTAGTCTGCCGTGGAGCAGTGGTGTGCAAACATCTCTCTGAAGCTCGGTCTGAAGCTCTCAACTAGCGTAATTGGTGGGCATATCAGACTTAAGAACTGATTTCTCAGGGTGACGGGGTTAGTATGGTTCCACACAGAAATGTTCTGGATGTGACAGCATTGTTACGGGAGAATGTTCAATTACTCGTCTCGTCACTTACTCCAATAAAAAAACATTTTTTTGCGGATATTGAGATCTTGACTGGTTGGTGGTCATACACGGGAAGAGATATAACTATATAAATATCCTTACATTAGCCTCTCAATATATATATATGATAATGTTATGTAAGTATACAAGAATATAAATTGCTTTAGTAAAAAAGTTATGTACATAATGTAAATACCAGGGACAAACAATCTTATAATGCCGGTTACTAGACTCAATAGAGTAACTCATGTATATACATAGCCCCGTATATATTTTCACAACAAATTCCCAGTAAGTGACACAAGGTCTTCCTACCCACATATTTAAAAAGTTTTTTAAACAGAACTTATGGACTAAGGGTTATTTGAATACATGGGTGATAATAACCCCGGGAATGAGGTGGCCGCTGTCAGGCTGCTATTTAATATGAATTCCACATATAATATATGTATTTATTAATTATTATTCTAAAAAAACATTGGAAAATTACTTTAAAAAGTAGATGCATGCGGAGTTTCTTTCGCCTGTTTCGTCTTCGTACAGGGGAACCTCCTTAGGAAACGTTTATAGATTTAAAAAAAAATATTTGACAAATGAAATCTTAATTTCTTACGTCAGAGAAAAAATATATTTAATTTAATTTAATTTCTATCTATCTATTTATGTATCTTCTATCTATCTATTTAGAAAACAAATCAATTGCATGTATGTAAAATCATCACTTGAGAACGGCTCGAGCGATATGGCTGATGCATTTTTTTTTTGGGTTTCTTATAGTAAAGGCTAGGTTTGTATGAAAGAAATATTGGTAAATCCACCGGAAAAGGGTCTCAATGAAAGAAGTGACGTTCAGTTTAAGTTTGTCACATGTTTTCAGTAATTAAAATTTTTTTTACTAAGCGTACTTCACATATTCTTCATTAACAAATTGCACCCGTGCGAATCCAGGGCGAGTCGCTAGTATTATATATAAGAAATCCTTCAATATTGACTATCAAAATCCATAATTTATGTAATGCTACAAGAAATATACGGGGTATTTCTTTTAAGGCTAACATCGCACCTTTCACATCAAACATCCTGCAGCAGACAGTTTTAAAAGTCTAAAATTCTATATAACATTAAAAATAGGGTATCGTTACATTATATGAGGGTACAAGGAGAAACGAGTCGCCATAATGGTCCTAAGCAGGTGAAACATCAAAGAACACTCGGCTTTGTTCCGCGAAATGTCAAACCAATTAATATCCATAGATCTAATGTTGTCTAAACGTAATTTGTCGTCAGGATAGTTTGTCTTTGAAGCAAATGTAGATTGAAATTTTTAAAAATACACATATTTATACCAGAAATTGGCTTCTAGTACTTACATTATCATTTAAAAAAAATGTATTATAAAAAACTATGTTGTTGTACTTTTGACGTTTGTTCGAAAACTTTTTACAAATAATGTTTAAGATGAGATATTTTTTTTTTGTTTTCGGAGTATTAATTTTTTTTATCATAACCAAAACGGAGGTAATTTCACATTTGACAATATTTGGAACTAGTAAAAAATCTAGTTATTTTGACCTTAAGCTAATTTTTACAGACAGTGACAATGAACATTAAGTATTTTGATAATTCTTACAGTCAGTAAACGACTGCGTGGCCTAGTATTGCCACCTGACTGTGACACGAACACTGGGATAAAATCATAGCACAAGGGTCCTAGGGTTTTGCTCCGCCAACATTTGTGCAAACATTTGTAGATGTTTCGGGTCTGATTTTATTGTAATTGTCACAGTGTCTCTGATACTGCGTCCTTAAGCAATCGGCTAGAACGGCGTCCTACTATATGCATACCTATACATCAGCATGACCTTATCGCATATGTGTTTGCGCATACAATTATGGCACTATAATATCTCCAGCGCAGTCGTCAACGTGGTCGATGACCAGGTGGAGTATGAGAACTGCTAATGAAGAACCTTAAGTTTCTTTTGCTGTTAAGCTGCTTTTATGTTAATGTTTCACGCAGTTGCAAATTACTAATTATATTTAAAGAACAATGTTAATTTAGGAATGAGCAAGAACATTTCATTTATTAGATTATAAATGTTAACCTGCACGTAATAAATACAATAGACGAGCCTTCTTCGCCTGTCAAAATAGTATATAAAATAAAAAGTAATGACCTGAAGTTTGTTCTTATTATGAAGAACTTATTTAATTATGGTTTCGAAAAAAACTGAATTTACATGTGTTCCAAAATCGACATATCCTTCTTCTTTACTAGTCTTTTCGCTGATTGCTGATCAATCAGATTACAATTTATTGCACACCAAAAACATGAATTTAAGCAAAAGAAACAATGTATGAACCGTGGACAATGGATGGACTTATCGCTAAAAGCAGTTTCTGCCAGACAACCTTTGCATGGTCTGGTGATAATTGATCGCTTTTGTAACGTTTCTTATGAATTAATCCTACCCTACATATGCTACTTACCTATCTAAGCTACCTATTGACCATTGTTTCAAATCATGTTAGATATTATGACTATTTAGAGGCTGGAAACCGCACGATGCCTAGTTTTTGGACATTTCTTTTAAGTTTTGAAGAATTTCAAATAGATACTTTTGTTCTTTCAGTCCTGAAAAACAGGATTATCCTCAGTAATAAACACAATGCTAGCTGTCATCAATCCGGTGAAGCTGTAAAAGCCTTCGGGCTAACAATCATAAAAGAAAAATACCTGTCAATTATTTGGACAATATCTATGGGAACACCACATTATGATTAAAATTGGTGTAATAGAAATTACTTCTAATTTTGTTGGTTGTACAGAAATCACTATATATGCAACAAAACTTAAAAGCTGAGTTCTGCTTATATTATTACTGTCCTTGTGTCTCTGACTATATTTGATAAATGCACCGATACGAATGCTATAGCTTATACTCTATTAGCCACAGGATTGCATAACTATATTTCATGTATAGTTGAAAATTTATATAATAATTGAGTGGGAAGACATACAAATAGTTCAAGATCAAAGTATTTTTTTTATTTATGTCGTAACGGTTTTAGTTGCGATATACATAAAAAAATGCTGCATTTTATGTATATACTTGCTTCTTTTCAATACGTAAATGTCTACAATACATTGACTCGACGACTTTGACAGTCCCATTACTGGCATCACACTGTATAATGTAGAACATCTGTTCTTAAATGAAATATACATATACACGCGTAATGGCACAGTACTAAACGCAACATAATCTACATTACCATGCTATTACTATAACCATAAAATGGCGATTTAATTCCATGTTCTTGCGTCTCTTTTGATGTCAGAACAAATTACAGACACGTCAATAATCGAAATAATGTCAGCGATAAACGAGAAACATCGCACGGAACTTGGTATGAGTGCACTAATGTTCATATTTATTGTTACTTAAAGATCAATTATAAGTTTTTAGGTTACCGTAAGAACAAGTATGAAATAAATTTAAATTCAATGTCGTGTTGCGAGTTACAATACATTTAATCAATTCCAACTTTGAATTTTTAACACTGAAATAAATATTTTTTCACGGGTTTAAAATTATTAACTGATTGTGTATAAACTTTTTCGTATATCGAATAATTACAATTTGTGATTTTACTAAAAAAATTAATACAATATAGCTTAAAATCTTTATGCTACTCATATAGCAAACTAGCTCATGCCCGCGAATTGGTCCGCGTGGAAATAGGTTTTTTAAATATCCCGTGGGAACTTTTGGTTTTCCGGAATAAAATGTATCCTATATCCGTCTCCAGGATGCAAGCTATCGCTGTGCCAATTTTTTTCAAAATCGGCTCAGTAGTTGAGTCCTGAAAAGGTAACAAACAGAAGAAGGGACAGAGGGAGTTACTTTCGCATTTATAATATTAGTATGGATTATTTACTAGCTATTACATAGTATATCCCTTTAGGAATAAATGTTCGTAAAATCCGTTGTTATTCGATATCGGGAAAGGAATATGTATCCCAATTTTCAAGTCAATAGGACTTATACTTTCGATAACGTCGAGATGAGACAGTAATTTGCTTATATACAGATGTATATAGATGATGCCGATAGGTGTCCGCCATAGTAGAATAGCCCTTTCCTCTTTCCTATCGAGGTGTCGTAAGAGGCGACTACGGTATTGTACGTACAGCCTTTATTCGCTATGGGGAGTAAGAATTTTTTGACTCGTATCGAAATGGCGGTGACGTGGTTTGCCACCCGTCACGGCTCGTTACCCGCGAGGGCGAAAAGTGAGCTACGTCAGTGTCGTCTGTCTACCGCCGTGTGTATAGATAACATAAATTCCATATTTTCTGTAATTCTAAAGAGCATAGCAACTTACTTTGAATATAATTGAAAAACGTATGTAATAGGCATTAAACTGCAAATTAAATTTGACGCATCTGAGCATTCTCAAAGTTAGTCTAAGCCGCGCACCGAAAGGCAACGTCTAAATAATTTTTCTGAGACATTAACAACTGCTCTACATTCGTGTTGACCGGACAAAAAACGCGAAGGCGTGCAGTAAAGTAGATAAAACAACAGCAGCCGTCAAATTTCCTCCCGACATTAATCACACAAGTATGTTCAATAAGTTCTTATTGTGACCACTAACACAGTGTAAGCTTAGACTGTGTTACCATGCGTAAAAAGCAATAAAAAATCACTGTTTCATAACAGCATACACGATAATTACAAAAATATATTTTGACGAGTATTTTCAACGCACCATTAAAACTTGAAAATTAATCAATATTAGCACTTTCCTCTGATCACGCCTACCAAACGTTTCTACTTACGTACTAAATTTCTACGTACATTATCGTATATACAGAATTATATTCTCTAAAGCATTATTATATTCAGAAATGATTGTGGAGTTTGCCTTACCTTTGTATTTAATTATAACCTAATTTTTAGTGAGAAATTTAATAAAATCATAATTGTATTCAAATTATTTTACGCAGCTCTTTTAAAATACATCACTTCTTGGAAGAACCTACAATAAGCTCATCTACGAACAGCTGCTTATGTAATGAAGTATTTAATATGGTTAAAATATATTAACCAATAACGTCACTGTTTATCCACCCTACACATACAGAACGGTGTTAAGTAGGCCTGTCAATTTCTTTTATTCCACCATTACGTATGTATAGAACAAAGTGTGGGGTTCGCATAAATAAATGTAATGTAATGTGAAATAAAAAAGAGAGTGTCTCAAATACATACATATATTCCATGAGAATATTCCGCATTGTCCATTAATCATGGTCTACCTGTTCGCATGCTTACGCGGTCGCGCACTTTCTACTGCTAACGGTCGGCGCGTGCGGCGCGCACCTGTCTCTCGACCTCAGAGCTGTGTGGTTAGCGTTCTTAAGTCCCATTGCTTCATTATATTTGTGAAATTTATTAGGGATAGATCATAGATAACGTCTACACGATCCATGTGAGCGCTAAGCCGTTTTCTATTATTGAAAAAGACGTCTGCAAACTTCCGAATTGACAGACTTTTAAATTATTTCTCGATGGTAGTGTTTGTGAACAAGACTTGTTAATTATTTATTAAAAAGGCTTGATCTAATTAACTAATTAATTAGCCAATAGGTGTCCGGCAGAGTAGAATAGCACCTACCTCTTTACTACTGAGGTGTCGTAAGAGACTACTAAGGTACGGACAGCCTTAATTCGTGTGTATGGTGTAACACCATAATATGCAATGCTGTCACTATACTACTCGTGGGAACGCAACGGAGAGTCGACTGTTACCAGAATGGCGGCGATGTGATTCGCCACCCGTCATGTCTCGTTTCCCGCGGGGGCGAAGAGTGGGCTATATGTGTAGCCTCTGCCTACCCCTTATATGGAAAAAAGGCTGGATCTAATTAATTGCATAATCTAATTAGTTAATTGATCGTCAATCCCATGAGTGATTCCACAAAAATATTGGTGCTTGCTCCTGTACATAAAACTAAAAACGTACTCGTAATCTACTAAGACACTTTGAGATTGGTCAAGGTTACTTTGAAAAATTAATGTAGTCAGTTCTCTAATAAATTATAACATACGGTTATACTGCGGTACTTCGGCTGGAATTCGAACACACGATTGAGCAGTCCGCTGACCACTCAGTTGTCAACAAATACCATACGTTATCGTAAGTAACTAGTTCCCGTATGGGTATTTACGAGAATTTATGAAGTACGTAGGCATCCCCCATAGATATTCTCATTCGCGGTTAAAGGGAAGAGAATTTATGGATATAGGAAATCAATAAAGCGAAATAAATAGGTATGAATAATGCAAGTATTGGTCATTATTTTTATCAAATGTATAGTTGGAACTTTTAAAGATAATTATGATTGTTTACCCCATGTAGTTAAGAGGCCGGACGCTCGTTTTAAATATCATAGTACTAATCCTAGCAACTTAAGTTAGACCCCCGGTGTTGGCACCACTAAAATCGTTAATAACACATTTAAGTACTTTGATATTTTCTCGGTAGTTCAATTAAACATGGCGAGGAAACCAATACGTTTATGAAATAAAATAACATTTAAAAGACACGTGAAGTCTGCGAATTTACACTGGAGCAACGTCAATATATAAGCAACGGAAATAATTCACCCCCATGCCTGACTTGATAATGGCACAATTCTATTAAGAGAGGTCAAATTTAAAATACAAAGAACAACAGGAGTCATCAACCCAGTAATAGAATAGAACAGAAAGTTGTTACTTTAATTTTTCCAATGACAAAATATTAATTCACAGATTCCTGAAATTACTTTATTATTTAGATAAATGACAGGAAGTTGAAATGAAGTGAAGTTTACGACACCAGGTTTCGCTCTGTTGATTGACGAACCAGACGAGATGTTTCGGTTCTCCTGCGGGATATGAATAACTGTTATTTTTAAGTTGTTAAATATTTATAATCTTTTAAATCAATTTTACATGGCCATATAATTTTTTTTTTCATTTTCTACAGGATAATTTCAAGATTTTTTTATTTTTATTGGTTCAAGTGTTGAAACGAGCAAAACGTTCACCTTATGGTAAGTGCAACGTCTGCCCATTGCAAGTGCTGTGTCACCCAGAACATTTTTGTTTGGCCGTACAATGCACCCATCACAGACATGCACCCATCAATGACCCTGAGACATCAGTTCTTAAGTCTCATATGCCCAGTGATTACGCTAGCTCACAGTGCCCTTCAGACCGAAACACAGTAATGTTTGCACACTCCTACTTAACGCCAGAATACCTGGCCCTGGGGTGGTACCTACCTAGACGGATCTTAAACTGTAAGCTCCAGTATAATGTTGAAGAAAATGAGAAGTGCGAATGTAAGTCTTAACAGGTTTGATTTTTTTTTGTTGTTATTAAAACATGTGTCAGAAGAATTGTCAAACTGAACTAATTTTTATTGATACCATCCAAATTTCCGACCTTTCCGGTGGATTCTCTAAAAATTACTTTTATACAAACTTTTTCCTGACAATTACGGACATAACAAAAAAAACAGCCGACCAAACAAAAAAACCAAAACGATTGGGCCGTTCTCAAGTGATGATCATTCGTATAACATCATCATCATTATCATTTTAGCCCATCTAAGTCCACTGCTGAACATAGGCCTCCCCCATGCATGGCCAGAGGATTTCGCCATAGTTGTCACTCTTTGCAGGCGGGTTGGCAAACGCAGTTTATTTATTAGGTCGTTCCAAGAAGATGCTGCTGCCATCTTCTGGCCTTAATGTCGACTTTTGACTTTTACTATACCCACGGGATAAGATTGGGTAGAAGATTCTCTTAATCCGCCACCACGTAGTCTATGATTACCTTACATTTTAAGAGATACTGTTTGGAGCGTATAAAAGACTGCTTGACTGGAGAAGAACCAAGCTCTTACACAGAGTAGCAGCGGAGAACCAGAGATACTATTACTAGCAACGACACATTCCAACTTATTCTAGAGCTTGACAGCGTTCTTGTATTGTGATAGTAGTCATCTTTGGGTCACACTAACCAGGTGGACTGAATGCCCGTTTGTTAACCTTATAAAAAAACCCTTAATAGATTAAAGGATAGTGGCACCATTTAACCAAAATGCTATTTTTAAAAAAGACTATGTTCATATTGACAACAATTACTGGTGGTTGGATTTCTATGCAGGAATCCGTCTAGGTAGGTACCAACCTAGAGCCAATTATTCTTCCGTGAAGCAGAAGTGTACAAACATTACTGCGTTTCGGTCTGAAGGGCACTGAGAGCTAGCGTAATCACTGGGCATATGCGACTTAAGAACTTATGTCTCAAGATGACGCGCGCAGTGTGGTGCTACACAGAAATATTCTGAGTAGCAAAGCATCTTTTATGAGAAGACGTTGCACCTACCATCAGGTGAACGATTTGCTCGTCTTGTCAACGTGCATGAATATAAATGTAAATTTTTACTTCGTTTAATTTATAAAAAAACCATGTGCACAAATAGATTTCCCTTGCGCTATGAGTACGTTTTACAGACACAAATTTCGCATACACAGCACAAACAGACCCGAAATCAATAATTTGTGTTTTTGTCAAATGTTGGATCCGGTAACGATTCGAACCTGAATACGACCCGCGGCGTAAAAGTGAGGTACTCTGGCCAGTAGGCCACGAGATTATCGATATCGAGGTCGTTGAAATCTTTTATTTGCCGGCTCCTCATAAACAAATCGACTACTTTTTTTGTAAGATGACGTTTGTGTAGTAGCATGTTTCCTATTCATCATCATCATTTTAGCCTATCACTTGTCCACTTCTGAACACAGGCTTCTCCCATAGATTACCACAAAAGTTAGTAGCTCTAATTTTGGAGGGATTTTGCCATAGTTGCCACGCTTGCAGGCAGTTTGGTAATCGCAGTTTTAGGAAGTTAATTAAGGGTTGAAATATATCAGATAAGTTGAAAGGTATCAAGTCGTTCACCTGATGGTAATAGCAATGCTGGGTCACCCAGAAATGTTATAGGTGACACAGCATTTACATAATGGCTCAAGGGCCGGGCGCTTGCCTTAAATTTCACAGTACGCGAGTGACCTGAGTTCGATCCCCGGTGCCAGCACCTCTAAAATGGTTCTGCAGTTTCAAGTGCTGATTTACCATGTGCTCAGCGGTGAAAGATAACATCGTGGAGAAACCTGCATATCTGAGAAATAAAAATATTTCGGGAGTGCGGTTGATATGAGTGGAGGCCAGCGCAGGACATTTATAGGCTGTTACTTTACTTTTTCAGGTTAATTTTTTTTTATTGGATAAAGTGACAAACGAGTAAAACGTTTACCTGATAGTAAATGCAACGTCTGCCCATAACAAATGCTGTATCACCCAGAACACTTGAGTGGTACCAAACTAACCTATCACCTTGTGACATCAGTTCTTAAGTCTCATATACTCAGTGGATGCACTAGCTCTCAGTGCCCTTCAAAGCGAAACACAGTAATGTTTGCACATTACTTCTTCACGGCAAACTGTAAAAGCCGAGACGGCTAACAGCAATTACATCACCGAAAATATATATGTATCACGGCAGAGTAAGTGGCCCTGGGGTCGCACCTACCTAGACGGATTCCTGCTTAGGAACATTATGTAAAATAATATAGGGTCTAATCTCGGCGTGACCCTGAGATATTGTGTAAAATAATAGCCATTTAGACAGAAACAGTAATGTTTGTATATTACTGCTTGACGGCAGAACAATTAGGCCTGCCCTAAAACGATTACCAATAAATGTAATAAGTTGAATATATAAGTCTGAAGACAAAGCTTAAATGCCAACTGGCCTCCAGATGTTCCAGAAAAAGTTTAAGACGATGGAAAAGTCTTGTGTGATGTCGCGTTTTAATAAAATTAGATTATGGAATTTTTCACATTGATCGTCTTTTTCTATTTTAAATAAATTATTCCATTTTAAATGAGGATATTTGAATATCAGGTTTCAATAAAAAAAAGTTACTTATAATGTTTGCGTACATTGTTTCATTTTGTCACTTTATTACTCGGTCTTAGCTAATAATATAATTCTCTGAATTTCTCAATATTTTAGGTCGAACAAAAAACATAAAATCGTAGAATGACAGCAAGTCAAGTACAACTAATTTCGAAGGGGTTTATTTTTTTTTGCAGTTATCTTTTTAATTCCCCATTGATTTAATCATACGTTACGTCATTTCAACGGGTCCCGAATTAACGGTTGGAGGGCCTGCCACGAGGCGAGTAGAGCGAGGGGATGCGGAGAACAGGTGAATACGCACCTGCCCCAACGGTCTCCGTTTCCTTTATGCGCTTGACATTACGATGGCACGATTAGACTTGCGAGCGGCCGTTTCTAGATAAGTGTTTATTTTCTTTACAATTTTGTGTGAGTATATACAGTTGATTTTTTGAAGTTTAGCGTTTGAATTTTAGGGTGCTTTTCATCTCAGTACAAAGCACGCAGAGCAAAGCACGCTAAAATTTCATGCATTCCGTTTCTGTGTTTTGACTCTAAGAATAATGATGTGTCTTGGTACGTATGAGCGTGCGTACGTGTGCGTGTTACTTATTTGTGGTTATTAAAATTTTGAATTTAATCATTTTTGTCTGTAACAGTATAAAATCAAACATTCATGTTGAAAGAAATAAAAGCGTTTCATATTTCTCAAAATATGTAAAACAAAAAGACACGTGACATTAGTTCGTTACGTTAATGATCAGTGATAGGAATAGAGATATAATAAATAACATAACAATGAAACTAAATTTCTTACAACAAATAATCTGTATATAAATTAATATATTGAAAAATCTCAACATATAAAGTCTTAACAGATACATACGCATGACTGAATAGCAACCAATATATGTAGAGATAAAACAAAATCATCGGCACGACACAAATAAAATTCGTACGTGAGCTTACTACATCTGTTGCAAAATTGTATAAAACCGCGGAATTGTAGAAAAATAAACCCAACCCAATGGAAATAAATACATAGTTGCTGTAAATATAAGATTGTATTAGATAGCAGTGAAATTGCTTTACTGCCACGTGCCTTATTTAGACTAGTCCAAAGTGTTTTGTATGTATTTACTAGGGACGTGCATAGTTTTAATTTAATATGATTTTCACGTTTTTATTTACCTTTTGCCGCCGAGAACCGCCACCAGATACCGGATACCACTACAACACAACCACTGGCACCAGAATATAAACTTCATTATCATCATCATATTCAGCCTCCCAAAGTCCACTGCTGGGTATTCTCATACAGAATAATAATCTGACTATCATTATTATAACGCTCACCGTCCTCAACCTTCGCCATAGCCAAGCAACTGCTAACAAACTTGGCATTTATTGCTTAGAAGATGCTGCTTCTAATCACGAGTCTACGAGATGTAGATTGCATTGATTTTACGTTATCAGATAGACGCCAGAGGCTCGTCTGTAGCCGGTTGCATCACGTACAAGGGAGGTGGTATCTTGAGAAAATTATGATACTGTTCCTTTTACTTTATTTAATCTCATTAAAGTCATCCATAAAAATCCTTACGAACATTAAAAATATTATGATTTTGATACCATTAATATGCCCCATAGCAGATTTTTGTACACGGCGACTAAAAAATACAGACAGAACATGTCCACTGCGCAGGCGATATTATAGACCCACAAAACGTAGAAGCACTCATTCGTGATAATGTAACGCTCATACGATAAGATCGGAGGTGGGCTAGGCTAGAGACGCGGATACAATCACAAGTCAAGATACATATAACTATAACTAACAGACTACAAATTATTTCTACCTCAACGTACGTACAAATTGTCTGTTATTTATATTATGCAAGAGACAGAAACGTCGATACAGTTATTATTAACAACATATGTCTTACCACTTCGCCACCAGACCTATGATTTATTAATATCGGTTCATATTATATATTTAATAAAATTAGTTTTATTAAATGTATAATATTCGCGTAAATATAACAATTAATGAATACGTACTAAGTTCAATTACAGCGTGTTTATGAAACACTTAACAAGAAATAACAAAAATTGAAAAGAAATTAGAACTCCTTTCACTGCCTCAGATCGATAGGTGGGGGATGGTAGGTCGAAAATGAGTGTATTTTGAAAAGTAGTGCGCAAATATTTCTGTGATTCGGTTTGAAGGGCACTGAGAGCTAGTGAATCACTGGACCAAAGAGACTTAAGTACTGATGTCGCACGGTGACGGTCGCAGAGTGGTATCCCACAGTAATGTTCTAGGTAACACAGCATTTGTTATGGGCAGACGTTTGCAAAGACACTTAACATCAGGTGACCGTTTTGCTCGTTTCGTCACTTAAGCCAATAAAAAAAAATCTAAGTGTTCACGGAGGGATTGAGATGAGGTCAATCAAAACATAGGAAAAAAATAATTCTCAACAGTCATTTTAAGAGTAGTTTTACAGAGATTACAACTATTAGTTTAATAAAATAATATGTTATATGACTTTTGTATTCAGCAAACACTAAAATAGCGTCATGAATTCTTTCCTGCTCCAGAATCTTCTCAATAATTATAGGATTGGGACGTAAATAACTATTACTATACTTTAAGATAAAAAAGTATATTTTCACACCCCTATTTCAGAATAAGTACAAACATGAGAGAAGCGGTGTGGTGATAGTCAATCATAATGGTTTTTGCAGAGCATCGGATTCGGAAAATTACACCTTGCTGTATTTGTTTGTGGTTCCAGTGATCCAGATAGATGTGATTGCAGTGATATTAACAATTTTGATCGAAAACAAATATTGACTTGAGATTTACTGATAATTTTTTTATTCTAGTTCTGTAAATGTGTATAATTCTCTAACAACAGATCAAATAGCAGGTTAGTGCAGCTGCAGTTTAGTTGGTTTCTTTTACTTTGTTGTCAGCTGAAGAATTTTAGGTAATAGTTAATGATAAAAATTAAAGTAACGACTTTCATGGCATCATAACGAATTCAATGGTATGATACATTTTTCTGTCAGGTTTGTGCAATTCTGTAAACTGTAAGACGATACTAAGTTTAAGGTTTAACATAGGAATATGGTTAGCGAATACCCCAAGGTATATATATAGTCCCCGCAAGAGCAAGTACGGGTTATGTTGAACTTGCTCCGACTAGAACCCTTTGGTGTTCCGCCTTCGCCATACGTTGGCAGAGCCACGGAAACGCTTACCGAGACTTCCGTAGCTCCACCGGCGCCGGACGCCGTCGGCAGCCCCTCTTCCGCAGAGGACAATTTCTCCTCACTCTTCCTTCCAGCAAGACGCGGCCGAATACGAGACGCGCCTTCCAACACTTTCCCTCTGCGTGCGCAACAGACTGATCGAGTCCGCTTCGCCGCCCTCGAGGTCCAGAAAAACGAGCACACTCGGAAGCACCAGCATTCCCGGCTCCAGCGGCGGATCTGGCCTGTGGCTCCACCGCCGACCACACCGCGGAGGGAGAGCGGTGCAACGCAATACCATCACTTCTCTTCCTCCGCGAACACACCACTGCCGCATTAATGGTGCGGCTCCACAAAAGTTGCGGAAGATAGGGGGAGTGGCGCGTAATCGTAATACCAACACTCCTCTTCCCTTAGTGCACCAGGCACTGGCTCCCCCAGCAGTCCTTCTGTTTGCGTCCAAAGTGGGCCTGCAAAACCCACTTGGAGCGACCTCCCCGAGCAGCCCGATGCCACAGGGCACACACTTTTAACTCCATCGTTGGTTACTAAGCTCTCCCCCCTGCCCCACCACAACAAGGCGAGAACCCATTGGAGGGAAACCATTGTCTCCCTGTTATAACCTTGCAGTCTATAAATTCGACACTTCTTTGGGTAGATTAACGGATTTAGGAATTACCACGTGCTGCTCTTGTTTTTGGACTTTCTATATTAATAATTTATAAAGTAAATACAATATACAAATACATTATGTTTGTTCACTTCTACCAATTGTACCGGATTTCAGCTGGAGGTTTACCACTGAACGCGTCGCCTGCCCAGTTATTTCTATGGGCAATACTGTAGCCTAGCATAGCCGGACGTTTTTTGTACTGCTGTAGATTAGGAGGGACATCCTTGCCAGGGATTGGCGACCGCAGTTTATTGATATTAATTTTTGTATTTTTTCTTGTTGTAGAGATCTGCGTATTATAGTCATGACTAAAATAATATGTTACTAAATAATCATACACTGATTTTGTATCTCTGGAATAATGCGCAGTGCCAAACACCTAGGACTATAAAGATATACACAGACCGAAAAACCAATATTTTTAGTGTAGCTTTTGTCTTGTACTTCAGCAGAGCTTCGAGCCACAGACTCACGAGTTAGCTGGCAATGGCACTAACCAGTGACGTACGCGGTATTTTAATATCTACACAACAACTCACACAATTACAGAGTCGCCTACCGAGTCTCCGAAGCTTGAAACCGACCATCATAAACACGGATTGCACCTTTACCGGAGTTATGCACGCCAAGCACGCCATCCCGGCGTATTATGCTCAAACGATAAATTAACTCTTCGCACCCCGATAGAGCTTTGTGCAAATCGAACATCGATGATTTATGAACAATTATCGATTAATTCAAGCAGCGATCGTAAGTTTTATCAAGATTATTAAGGAGGCAAGTCGAACGTGCGATCCGACAGTAACTAAATCACAACCTTCGGCTATCATGTTTGTTAATTAACACTTTGATTTTTGCATTGTCACCGAGTGGAACAGCATCTACTTTCATTTATAAATCGATATCTCTTAGCTATTTAGATTTATGCAACGTCCAGTTATAATTGCTTCTGGAAACTCATCATACATACATATATACAATCACACCTTTTCTCCATATAAGGGGTAGGCTAGGACCGCACTCTTAGCCTTCTTTTCGCCTCTGCGGGAAAGACACGTGACGGGTCGTATAACGTCGCCTCCATTTAGGTATATGTCAAAAAAATCGTACTCCCCATTGCGTTCACACACACAGTATAGTGACAATTAATATAATTGCATATTATGGTGTTATTCTGCACGAATAAAGGCTGTCCATACAATACCTTAGTTGCCTCTTACGACACCTCGGTAGGAAAGAGGTAAGTGCTATTCTCCTCTGTCGGACACCTATCGGCTTACTTATCTTGAAACTCAATCCTAATAAATACTGTAGTATTTTGCAGATATACCTATTTAAAAAGTAAATGTATACAATGAAAAAAATATATCTATAAAGTTTTCCAGTCAATCGTTGCGAATGGCAAGTCAGTATCAGATGTTTACATCCGTGCAGGATAATAATGCGCCATACTAACCAATCGGAAACTAATTGTATCTTGCAGCAAAGATTTCCAGTTCATAAACCCATGACTGAACAGAACAGAAGACAGGAAATCCACTAACTATTCGGGTGGTACATAAATGCAGGAATCCGTCTAGTTAGGTACCACCCCCGGGCCAGTTATTCTACGATGAAGCAGTAGCGTACAAACATTACTGTGTTTCGGTTTGAAGGGCACTGTGAGCTAGCGTAATCACTGGGCATATGAGATTTAAGAACTGATGTCTCAGGGTGACGGGCGCAGTGTAATGTCATACAGTAATGTTCTGGGTGACATAGCATTTGTTATGGGTAGACGTTGCACTTTACATCAGGTGAACGTTTTGCTCGTTTCGTCGCCCTATCCAATAACAAAAAAAAAATTTGTCTTATCATATATATTTCGTAGAAGTTCCTTTCTTAGTTCAAACTCAATCTAAATGTTATAGACGATATTCTCGTTACGTGATTCACTACTGAGAATATTTTAATAGCCCTCTGGTCAACGAGCTGTGTGAGCGATTGTGTCGGCGCATAGACTTGCGACCGATGTGTTTTTTGTCGGCAAAATGGGAGCAGTACTCATCAGATAGTGTTACAAAAAGCCGATGACGGAGTCTTCACAAAGGCGCCACCGTCCCGCCTCGATTACGCCCTATGACAAAGCATTTTGCCACGAACAACACTCCATATTGATCCAAACAACTCTTCTATTTCGTTTGGCCTTTATTAGATTTTTTTGTTCCGTCGATAGGTGGTGAAGATGACCAGAACGTTGGATCTTACAAACTGAATCATGTCTTTTGTGTCGTGGGTCAAATTAATCTGGATGACGTTGTAGTTGGTACATTAGCTCCCGTGGCGCGATCTATGGCATTGTGTGCCCGCACTGATCTAAATTGTTGGTTTAATCGAGCTTTTTGTGATCACAGTTTGAATTGTGAATGCAATACTTTTCTGATTGTACGATAAATGCAAAAAATAAAGCCCGATCGCCGAGAGAGCATAGTATACCTTTGAGATGCCTTATAAAGTACATTGTTTTATAAACATCCGTATGGCTATTATTTCAATAGAATGTTGTTTATAGCTTTGTACTTAAGACCATTATTTTGGTTGATGTTACTTTCTTATATTTTTCATTATGATTAGTTTCATATTATTTTCTACTTAGAGAGCCTTTCTTAGAACTTGGCTTGAATTTTGATCACTTACGCGAAGCGGATGTTGTTGTGCTGATGCCAATTAGGGATACAAACAAAATGAACTACGTAAGTGTGATTATATTTTATAACACGTGTGGTTTTTTATACAAAGATAAAACTTGATGCTCCTTTAATGTAGGCCTCTGAGAGAATTGCCTTAACTATCCGCGAAAAGACCTTTACCTATAATTTTTATGAAAAAAAGTGACGACACGAGCAAATAACTCACCGGTAAGTCCTACGTCTGCCTACAATAAATATTACTCAGGACATTTCTGTGTAACACCACACTGCGCTTTACATCCTTAGAAATATGTTCTCAAGTACCATGTGCGCAGTAATTACACTAACTATCAGCGCCATAGAAACCGAAAAATATTAATGTTTGATGTGAATGACACTGTTTTTTTTTCTGCATGAAAATTCTACCATCAGTAAGAAAATACCGGTCAGAAAGCCTAAGTAGTGCGGATAAAGGAGAGTTTGAATGATTTCTCAGAGACAAAACACAACTTGTCTAGACCTGAATCCTAACTTCAGGTTAAAAAAAATTTAGACAAAACTCTGAACAAGTACTTTGTGTACTGTAGTCAGCAGAATTGCGGAGATACGCGGCTAATCTGGGAATTTAAATATTGTATTATATCAATTACTGTAGCATTGTTGTGATAATATAGAACCAACAATTTAATTAAACATCTTGATATATTAGATGGATAATTAAGTACTTAAGAACAAGCATTCAGGTGGTCCAAATAGGACCACCCATGGAAATTGTACTCGATGAAGGGAAAGGGTATAATTGATTTAGTGGCAAGATTTATTAAGCTAGAGATTGACAAAGGCTATTTAAGACGGTTTACTTATGGACAAAAATTAAAAAATACGATATTGGATTTAATGTTCAGAAATGACACATTAAACAATAAAAATAACGTGCAATTTGAGATAATTTCGTCCTTTCGTTAATCATATTATTTTAGAATCAATAAAACATACACATCTTTCAAATAACGGTTTTTGGAAGTCAAATGGCATAAGTAAATTAATTAATTATGAATTTCCGTTAAGAGTATAACACATCAATTTTACTATCTTACTTATATAATAAAGCCGGAGAGTTTTTATATTTCAACGCACTAATCTCTAGAACTACTAATCTGATTTGAAAACATATTTTTGCATTAGAGAACCCGTTTATTGAGGAAGGTTCTAGGCTAAAAACTTTATGTTAAAGCAATAAGAAGACGCGATTTCCTCACGTGTTGGCTACGGCTAGTATACATATAGTGCCCAGGATCTAAAAAAAGCAATAGATAGGAACGTCGTCTAACCACGTGGTGACTAAAATATGCTCGAAAATTACGTACATATTTAACATTGGGTTACATTCATGTGATAGCGGCGTAAGATAATATATTACCTCATATAGTAAATGTACAATGTCAGATAAATTCAAAGACTACTGACAGACGACGTTCTTCTAGAATAACCGTAACAAAAGACAAACTGAAATTATCCATATGGGTGACGGACCAGAGTGTTAAAGCCCCGTAATGAATACGGTAAATAATTCCTTTTTGGGAGAAGCCTTTGTTTAGCAGTGGATAATTTACAAGCTGATGATAATAATAATGGCTGTGATACAATAATCTTTAACACTGATAAGATCCGAACCACGACTGATCATATTATACCAACCGGAATTTCGACAAGTGAGAAATAAGGCTTAATGAGTACCTCAGTAAAGTAAAGTAAAGTTTCAGCCTATAAATGTCCCACTGCTGAGCACAGGCCACCTCTCATTTCTGAGAGGGTTTTTGGAGCTAGGAAGAATCCGCCACGCTGCTCCAATGCGGGTTAGCGGACTTCACATGTCTTCGAAATATTGTACCTCAGTATTAACCTTAATTTATTTTTCTATTAATGTCTTAATAAAAGTAATAAACTACATTTAATACAACTAAAACGTAACAGTTTTTTTTTTTAAATTTGGATTGACACAAATATAGAAACTCCTAACTTTATCATCGAATTTCGGTCAATCTCGCGTCAGACGAGTGTCACTAGGTCGAAAATCTTATTAAAACTTAGCCAACCTTCATTCGGACTGTCGATTAGTCTATAGGTACGAGTAACTCTGGTGATGAGAACAGCCGTGAAACGCGGGTGAATCTGGTGTACACGGTGTTGTTTTAACTATTACACGCCACTGACTACAGCAGTCGCGAGCCGTTGTGCTTATGATATTGAAATTATTAACCGTGTGTACAGTGTTATTGTGGCTCGTGGCTGAAAATATTTTTTTTTCTTTTTTCTTTCTCTTTATTTTGGCAACATCTTGGAAGACTTCCGGATCATCCATCGAAAATCTCTCTTACTATGTGGGAGGACAGTAACATTTCACGGAGAAAAATATTTTTTTAGAAAAGCAGAAAAAATTCAGAAGAAACTAAAAACAAATTCTTAAAATCAATCATTTTAAACATCCTGTATGCTAGCACAAAACATTGTTAACAACTAACTGAAATCCATTAATCATCGTAAAATTATCGATAATTATATTTTAACGTCTGTAATTTATCGACGAATAGACGCAAGTGAAAGTTTAGGTAATCCGTAACGAAGATTGTTCTATGTTCATTTTTTTACCCGTTAAATAGATACATTTAGTTTTAACTATACGAAGCAAGTAGGGATAATCGCCGAAAGTTTTAACGGCGTTATGTTTAAGATGTCCAGGAACCAAATACAAGCATAGTTGCAATTGAAATCTAGTCAAATGTAGGAACTTTATTAAAGGATTCATCAAACTCACTCGGAGGATGTCTGTCGTAGAGTCTATAACACTTGAAAATGCCTCGTTTTGAGGCGACACGTGGTCTAGACTTTAGTGGTGTATATTGACAAGTGGTAGTATTGCAGTGGTGGAGGGTATCTAGTGGCGGTTTCCGTTGGCGATGTTCGTTTGCTCGTGCACGCCATTGTGGCGGACGGGCGGTGCTCTACAAAAACTAGGTATTATACACCATTTAACAGTTTGCATGCGGATCTTAGCAAATAAACTTTCTTTCCTTCACTATAATTGATTTCCGCAAAGTAACGCCTGATTATATTAACTATATAAAATCCAGTTTATTCAGCATAGATCTAAAGTTCGGCAAATACAACTTTTCATTGATTATTCTAGTTATTATAGCTAATTAAAGTAAAACAAAATACGATCAATACGAGTTAAGAATAATAGTCATGAGTTTGTTTTTATTTTTTAATAGAAAGTCATGAGACGAGCTAAAACGTTCACCTGCTGGTAATTCCAATGTCCGCTCATAACAATTGCAGTGTCACCCTGTAATTACGCTAACTCTCAGTGCGCTTCAGATCGAAAGTAGTTCGGTAGTGTTTGCACACTGCTGCGCCACGGCAGAATATTTGGCACTGATGTGGTACCTACCTAGACGGATTTCTGGATAGGAATCCTACACCGAATGAAACCATGTAGTGTCCGAGAAGCAGGGCAAACATAAAGTTGGCCTCCGCTAGGAGTCTGACATGTACCACTCAGATACGCCCAACAGTTTCACTAATAAGGTAACTGGCATTCTAACTTCACTCGAATACCATACAGAACCATTAAATCCGGTAGTATAACAAGTATCACTGTGTCTATTTTTGAAGTAAAAACATAACAACGTTTTTTACCAAGGGGCGGTACCCCTATTTTTTAATTATAAACTAGAGCTGAACTACGAACCCATCTGATGGCAAGTGGCAATATAAATTTGGACGGTAAGCGCACTAGCTCAGTAAAAGCCTCTTCATTCTTATCTTGAAGACACTCAGATTGCAATCAGGCGGAATGATATGCTGGAAAATTGTTCCAGTCCTTTGCTTTATTCATTGTAAATGAGAAAGCAATCTTTCTTTATGTATTAAGCATGAAAAATGTATGGATTTAAAAGGAAATGAAGATAACATACAACTTGTTACTGAAAATTCTATTTAATCTCAAGATTCCAAATTTTTTACTCAGAGTTCTTATAACAGTCACATAATCTTCCGCCTAATCAAGGACACGGGGTGATTCGATCGTAAACTAGGTACACAGTCGTGCAAACGCATTAATAACCTTCTATTGCCCTTCCTTTGCTTCCTGCGCAAATAAAATGTTACTGCTGCATTTATCGTTCCCTAAGCCGCATGTCCCGTCCCACAGGACCCCGCATGTTCCACGGCAGCGACAATTAAGACTTAATACCGCCAACTGAAGTTGTTTTATGCAAATCAGAACGAGCCTCGCGTGTTTGGACGCCTACTCGGTATTTGAACGCAGCTTCTATATTTAAAATGCTCTCTATAAATATTCTGAGTGGTAAATTGTGATTGGGTTGTCAATGTTGCTAGATTTATACAGTGTTGGCTTTTCAACAATAAACAAATTTAATCGATGCTAGATCGATAAGATATTCATTTTTAATGAAAAAAAAAAAATTAATTCATTTTCTAGCATTTACATTACGAAAGAATTGTATTTAAAATAATTCATTAAAATGACCTTTAGTCATTACAAGAGAGTTCATCTTTGTCTAATAACTATTATTTCTAATATTAGTCTTAACTAATAAACGAATATGGAAATCGATTGTACAGTTGTTATAGACATTACCGCCATTTGCTCATTGAGTTATAAAAAGTAAAGTAAAAAAATGTAACAGCCTATTAATGTCCCACTGCTGAGCACAGGCCTCCTCTCATTTCTGAGAGGGTTTTGGAGCTGGGAACAGTCCGTCACACAGATTCATTACAGATGCAATATCTAAGTGTCTCTAAATCTCCTACTCACTTTTTATGTCCAAGTCAACAAATCTTGGTAGATCAGGTTTGAATATTGTGTGCATAATCTTAATTGCCTTTATTTTCATTAGGGCACAAACTTACTTCCCAATTACTTCTAACCGTGTCATTTAATAGAATTGTGGTAGGTCAGGTTGTGGGAAGTCAGCAAGCATCAAATTTAAAATTAGGCGAGTTCTTGCCTTCGTGCCGGTATTACTAAAATTGTTAGTAGCGATTTTAAGTATGAATTACCATGACAATCACATGGTAAAGAAAAACTTTCAGAGGAAACTGCATGTTTAAGAAAAAATAATTTAATTAAATAAATTAAATAAATTAATAAAATAAAATTTCGATGATATGTAGAAGTCTCTCTATAAGACCGATGTTTCAAACCGTACACAACGCACAAACTCTTCCCGGCTCCAGAACCGTCTTAAAATTTAGAAAAGGCATATGTCAAGGAGCAGCAGCAAGACATTTATCTCTTACGTTTTTATATATGTATATATTAAAAAAAATACTAGATATGATTCATTTGCTTCAATCAATTAATAAATGGAAGTATTTTGTTTAAATTGAACCAAAAGCTTTAACATTATGGTGTTCAATTATTGCACATTTACGAATGCCAATTTTTTTGAAGTTCCGGAGATCATCATCATCGTTTCAACCCATCATAAAACCACTCCTGAATACAAGCTTCATCCATGGATTGCCACAAAACATGGTGCTGTGCCAGCTGCATCTATCGAGTTCCTGCAAAACTGTGCAGAATCTTGTTCCAAACATAGAAAGAGATAAATCAAACTACATTTTTGAAAGATAATTAATGATGTATTTAAATAATAACCTATGTTTATTAAAATATAAATACTTTTTATAAGTTAATAATTCGTGTAAAAAATAATTTGGACGGAACCGTTCATCACAATATACATACACAATGTAAGGATATTATAATTTAAATTGTATAGCTTATTACACATAATTACTATGTGATTTCATATCTTAAACTATTTACAGAAAGTTATTATAAGGCGGGTGATAAATAATATCTAAATTATTAACTATCATTATGTACAAAGGTCAATAAAAATGACGATGTTTTTCTGTTGGAAATATTTAAGCGAAAATTGTAATCATTTTCTGTATCAACCTTACTATTACGATAAACAAAATAAATTCAAATATACAATTATATATATTATAGAAAACGATACATATTAAACACCTGCACCTCTCATGTACTAAGTGATTAAAAACGGATTATTCCCCAAATACAGCTAAGATGTCCACGACAATTCAAAGGAAAAAATTATAGGATATTCTATGTACTCATATATGCCATATAATTTATATTATATATCTCATATGGTTCATATGAACGATCGCTTGAAATTATTTCCATAATTTAAATTAATCCCATGATAATACAATAACCGCTTAACTATACGTTCTTTGATTAAAGTGTATCAATGATTAAGCCTTTAATATATTATAATACCTTTAATACAATATATCTATAAAAATAAATTAACACTTAGTTCTAATTATTACCTAATATCACACTTTCAATAAATTTTAACCTGTTCATGTTACTACTGCAAATCTTGATTATAGAGTACCAAGTATAACATTAAATAGATACATTTGTATTTACATCGGAATGACGATGTAAATCAATAACATTTCAGGTAGCTTCTCTTGCACTGTTCCTTTGATGTTTAGCTGCAACAAAAATACATTTATTACATAAAATTTTCAAATACTGTAACATACTGTAAATATATATTATATCATATTCATACAAGAGAGCGGCAGAATGATTTAAGATTTACTCTCTTTTTATAAAAGCTACAAAACGGACTTAAAACATAATTTTAATATAATTTCATAAGGTATTAATATTTAGATAGATAAAAAATTAAGTAGTAAGTACTAAAAATGCGGTTTATTTTTACCTGTGTGCAAAAATAAATGGTTCTTAAGATTGGTGTGTTTGGAGAATCCTCTAGAGCAGATGTGGCATTTGTAAGGCCAAGATCCGCTGTGTACATACATGTGGGATTTAAGATCCCCGGGAGTCGGAAACGACTTGGAGCAGAGACTGCATTTGTGTGGTTTTTCCTGTGAAAGAATTGAAAAATAAGTATTTTCCGGAAATCATACGCTTCAATAAGTTCCTTAAGTAAAGGGTTAAAACACAATGAAAAACTAAACAATCTAAAAATCTTCTTCAATTTAGAAGAAACCGTTAAACCTTCCTCATTGTTCATTTGTTTGGTTAATAGAAAATTTATACAAACTTTGTATACAAATCAAAAACGATAATTAATAAAGGCATTCGTGATGAAAGCCGAACAGAATTTAAACAACAGTAACAGAAAAGTCCGTTGTAAACGCTGACCGTAAAGCAGTACCTAATCATACACAAAGATAATGACCAGAAAAAAAACAAAATCAATGTCAATAAAATCAAAGACAATAAAATGCCTAATAATCATCATCATATCCAATATAATCAAAGTCATGACATTGCACATCATGCGTAGAGCGTGCAAATGAATTTATAATGCGGGTGCGATGCCTCGTTCAAACCTGTTGCGGTCGCCCAGTCCAGAAGTTCTAGTGACTGGCCGATTAAGCTGAGTCTTTGAATATGATACAGCATTTTCAACTTTGTTGTAGTATAATTAAAATTTTCAGCTTTTCTCACGGTATTTAATTTCAAAAGTCAGAAAATTTCAAGATTCTTTTCCAAGATTTTTTTTCCAGTACACTTCATTTATCTCGTTAAATTTTATTTATTTCCTTTTTTAAACTTTCGTAACAAATCAGTATTTATCCCATAAAACAATAACAGAGATTATGGGTATTTGGTAAAAAAACTGTGTCAAAGATTTTATATTATATATAAATATCGTAAATTAATAAATGTAATGAGTCAAACAAGAAACATACAGAATATTCCACTTCCCTCAAAAACAGACACAATTATAATATTTTGTAATTATATTATTGCTTCAGTTGCAGTATTTGAATATAAAAACTCAAAAGCGGTAACAACAAAATGAAAAAGAATGAAGTTCTTAGACAATGGCAGCCTAGATTAGAGCATTAAAAGCAAATGTTTCTCTCAATTTTGACGGTATTTAAGTGGAACTACCGAGCATCTGCGGTAGTACCTATTATGATCATTAGGCGACATTACGTGTGGTCACAAATTACAAGTGTCTCCGTAAGTAAGAACACGGTAAATGACAGACACTTCTCATTAAAATTGATCAACTGTACCTAAATTTAAAAGCACGCATGCTCAGTAATTTTGGAGCAATTTATAAATGTAGTCCGGGAACTTCTATAATTGTAGGTAACACGTTAACTAGAATTATAAGTTGAACATAAGTTGTAGGTACATGATGTAGAAGCTGCGGTTTTATTCATTACAACAATATGATTAATTAAAGATAAAATTGTTTGAGTGCCGTGTGGTGGCGGCTCGTTACAAGAATACTACCACTCCATCTCATCCAATGGATCTCGTAAAAGGCGAGTAAGGAATAAAACTGCACTGTGCACCAAATAGCGCATGGTGGCGATGGGCTCACCACCTATCACACCAAGTGCATTATATTGTTTTGGTGAAACGTGCATTGAGGCAGCCATCTGCTTTTGCGGTGAGTGCCCAGTATCTGACTACCCTTATGGGATATAGTCGTGATCTTATGTATGTATGTAAAATTATTTAAAATATTCTCGCAATCCATTTTCACAGATATTCTTAATTACGGGAAGAATCGTCATTGTCACCGGCGATACGAAAATATATTAATGACGTTTAAATTAATTAGAAATGGAAAAAAATAACAAAACGTTTTAAAATATAAACGTGCCCTAAGTTTTATGACGAAATTTTAGATAGTAGAGACAGTCTAATGTTTTATAAAGTAAAGCTAACTTACACAGATGATGCGTAAATGCATCAAACGAATTACGAATTGAACGTAGGTACATTATTTTCCCTGTGTTTTGTCAGGGTTTGTGATGTCATTATTTCTTCTTTTATCGTTACAATGAAACGACTTGAAAATTGTAGACGCTTCAGAATTCAATTTGATTACAAATTGATAAAGATATTCAAGGATAGTTTTGCAATTGAAGTGTGCTTTGAAAAACATTTTTAAGAATAACTATTTAAAGACGAGATTGCTGTGTGATGGCGGCAATGGAGAATCTATTACTCATTCCATCTGACGTCTTATACATAAAAAGATACTTTTGTGTAAAAGACGACAGACGGAATATAGCCCAAAAGAAAAAGCATAAGCATGTTTCACACTATGGTCAATATTCGGTCTGCAAAGCGTGGCAAACCTAACCTTTATTACAGAATTAAGACAAATTTACAGCAGTTAACTTCAGAAGGACTACAATGATGACAATGATAACTATAACGTATCTGAAACTTTTGTAAGTTATTTAAACATTTTCTCTTTCCTTTCCTTTTTCCTCTGTGCCATTATGAATTACGAATTTCAATGTATCTTTATTGCCAGTTCCTATATAGACTATTGCAGGACATAAGCCTGGTAGACCTGGCAGGTAGGAGCGTTCCGTGGACATCTAAGGTCTTCACATTTTTTATTGTTACCCTTAGACGACTTTTATGATACCTAAGAGAATGAAGGTGTAGGTGTAGTAATTATTTAAGCCGCCATATGGTAATATTCATTTGTGGATACGAAACATACATTTTGCAGTATTAAAAATATATACTAAATTTTGTTGTCTTTTTTTTGGAGAAAGTGACGAGCAGCAAAACGTTCACCTGATGGTAAGTGTAACATTTGACTATAACAAATGCTGTGTCACCCAGTACATTTCTGTGTGGTATCACACTGCGCCTGTCACACCTGCCATGGTACCTACCTAGCCGGATTCCTGCAAGGAAATCCTATCACCAGCAAAGAGTCTTCTTTCTACTTCACTCATTTCCTTATGCATGTGTATTGTTCAATAGATTTGAATGAGCGTTTATTGTCACTATGATGACTATTAAATCTTCACTTTATTTGTTCCCAATAATAGAGACTGGTGAGATCTCAATATTGTTATCGTTCTTTCAAATAGAATTATAATAATAGGTTGCTCTCCCTCTTCTCCAAGTTATAGTGGGTTAGAATAAGACAGTAAAACACTATTAAAATAGGCGGAATATTAAATCGAATCAAAATATTTATTTGTTAATCTGTAGTTGTCTTAACAAAAAAACACACAATTTACCTTAAATTTTTTTCATATCAAAAACAATTGTTTGGTACGTTTTACATTTTAGATAAAGTATAAAAAGATTATAAATTTAGAACAACTACAAGACAATGTTACGTAAATCAAAAAAATATAATTATATTACATACGGGAGTATGTAATATAATTATATTTTTTTCAATCAAATCAAAAAAATATAATTATATTACATACGGGAGTATGTAATATAATTATATTTTTTTGAGTATTTCAATGGAGTCCATTACAATAAAGGAAAGAAAGTTAATCAAAGCGTATAAAATTTATTTTAATGTTTTCTTTTATTTACGGACTAAAAAAAATAATTAAAAGCTGAAGGTACTCCAGGCTAACTATGACATCAGGACAACTGTCACCTCAGTCCCCCGTGACCAGGGGTGCTGTAAAGCGCCCGAAACGTCGGGATAAATATAGTTTTAAATTAAACGCGATAAAATTCCGTAAAAAGTAGTTAATATTTAAAAAAAAAAATTTTCGTTAACAACTTATTTCATAAATTTAAATTAATATCAGTTCATTGCAAAACGAATCTGTAAATAGTATCACAAAAATTAACCTAACTAACCAATCATCTATCTATATAGCAGTAGACAAGATTTTTGTTACACACACTTAGGTGTCAAGTATTAACAGTTATTTTATTTCCTCCCGACTCAAATGATAATTAAGTTATATACAATAATCCAATTTCCTTCCTAGGATAGATCCTCCCACTTAATATTCGCTAGCCCGCCCACAATCTACTAACCATCAAAAACTATAATTACTGTACGGCAGTCAATTTAAAAAGTGCCCCCGAAACATACTTAAACGCATTGATTTTAACAATATTTTATACGGATGGGATGGCAAATCCCCAGTGGCTTAATCAAGGTGGTAAAAAAACGACTCTTGACATTATTTCGACCTTACTCGCTACCGAATATTGCAATATATAAATCAATAAACAAAGAACCATTAGTTGTCTGACAATTTCCGTTGGATAAATCACGATGCCGGCAAAAAACTGGCCAGCCATCTTATACGTACTCGGATAATGAAGGAACCGTATATTATATAGTAAATTAACATTGCAGGACGATATTGATACGATAAAGATTGTGAAAACTGAAGAGAATTCGTTACAAAAGGTTTTTTAGAATTTAATATGCCGTGTGGTAGCGGCCTAAGAGAATCTACCACCCCATCTCATCCCGTGGGTGTCGTAAAAGTCGACAGAGGGAAAATGAAAACCAGGAGATGGGCAGCAGCATCTTGCTGGAACATCTGAATAAATAAACTGCGGTTGCCAACCCGTCTGCCGAGCGTGGCAACTATGGCAAGATCCCCCCAAAACGAGAGCTACAAACTTTTGTGGCAATCTATGAGGGAGGCCTATGTTCAGCAGTGGACTATTGATAGGCTGAAACGACGACGACGAATATTAATATTTGAATTTGTTTTAAGTTATGTTTATAAAACCTTTGATATCTGACTGCATTTTATTTGGCTAATGCTTTTTCTTATTTTGTTTTCTAATTATTAAAATACCTACATTTTAAGCTATTAAAATATTGATCTATAACTTGCCAATTATCTAAATAGTTCTTATTATCTGAAAAATTAAATGTGTTTGAAATGTAATATTAGCGAGGTAATATATTTTTTTTATTAAAATTAATTCGTATCAAATCGCTCCACTCTCGATAGCCAAATCTTTTGCTCGACCACTGATCCATTTTACCTTCGTATCTCCACGGTACAGTGACGTATGGCCAACTGATACGCCCGCGCCGCGTTATGGAAATCGAATGCAAATGCGATGCGCGGCGCTTAATTTAACTAAATAAATTGATGCGACGGTAACGTGCGTGCAGGGCCTATTAGGTTTCGGTATAGCTCGTTAGTGTTTTTCTCTCGGGCGTCTGAATACGCCAGATACCAAATGGTTATAAAAAATGATTGCATTTTTGGTACACTTTGCATTCTGTTAGGATAAGTGACCGTACATGTAAATGCAAATTATTGTATGTGTATTCGTGCGATTTCAAGAAGGCTGTGAAGTAAAAAAGTAAAGTTACAGCGTATAAATATCCACTGCTAAGCACAGGCTTCCACTTATATTTAGAAGATTTAAGAGGGATGGATGGTCTGTAATGCCACTCTAGACATTAAGACTTTTTTTACAATTTCAAGCTTTTTCCAAGGCCATATTTTGCGGGCTTTTAAATCGATGACCTACTGTGTTGTAAATCCTTGGTTCGGATCCTGAACTTGAATGTGCAACGCTGGTCTTCGGATTTGGATATTATAGTGGTTTTCCCGCATATCTCTGGTACTACATTTTCTTTCCCCGATCCAATCGCAATGCTTTCCATAAGGTATGGGAAGGAATACATAATCTTGCATATATGCTTTTAAAATTATTCAGGAAAAAAAAATAACGTCACAATCATAAATATCACCATCATGGTCAATATAATCTAAATAGTCCACTTCAGTACATGGGCCAAGTATTTTATTGATTTACCAAAACAGGTAGCATTGTCAGGCGGTTTAGCCAATGCAGTATCAGATATCTCGCACCTTAGAGTTTATCCCCCATCACTAGTCTGACATATTTGATGTTATTTTTTTGTCGGAAAAAGTGAGGAGTCGATTAAAACCACCAGTTAATTTGCCAGTGGGATTTCTGTGCAGGAATCGGTGTATGTAGGTACCACCGTATGGCCAGTTATTCTTCCATGAAGCAGTAGTGTGCAAACACCACCGAATTTCGGTTTAAATGGCACTGTAATCACTGGGCATATGAGACTAAGAACTTATTGTCTTAGGAAGATGGGCGTTGGGCGAGGTATGGTGTCACACAGCAGACGCATATGGGCAGACGTTACTTACCATCAGACGAACGTATTGCTTGTTTGATAACTTTATCCAATAAAAAAAACACCGGTAAAATTTTATAATATTACGCCATCTGTAGTCTATAAGATTTTTATCCTGAAATTTCCCTTGGTCGACTCTTACTAAATACATATGTGGACGGAATAAGATTAGCGAAAGTTCTTCTATGCTACCCTTATCATATGTATGAACATTTCATTACTACATTCATTCATTACTACTTTTTATCGTTATATCCCCATTGATAAAGCGAAACATAAATAATTAAGAATATAATATGTAAAAACACGTAATTTTCAACAGTAAGAATGGTTGGAATATATGAAATTAAAATAAAATGACAGAAACCAATGATTGTTATTATCAACGGCCACTATCAAACAAAACGGCCAATTATCAATCAGACCACTGTATGATTCTTGAAATCGGTAAAAAGCATCAGTAATGTTCAGAACTTTTTTATTCAACCCATATGGATTTATTAATAAACGTAGTCCAATTATCTCAGGACTCGCTTAATCAATATTGTGGTGTCGACTGAACAGAGTAAGACAGGGACCACATTAATTGGTCTCTCATATATCTTGAGATTGCTGTTATGATTGCTCCAAGATCAATGGTTCAAGACATCTACGGTCAGTTTATTGCTAAGTAATAAAAATAATAAAACAATTCTTATTGATGGATGAATGTGAAATTATTCTACACTGCAAGATAATGATGACCTGCACCTTGGAAATGTTTTGTTGCTGAAATGACTTTACTAAAAAAATAATATTATTTAGTAGAAATATGTTTCAAGGTTTTAAAAAAAAACTTCGTGTAGTCGTAATTGTCGATCAGTTTGAGAAGAAATCGATTTACGTTTTGGACTTTAAATTATTAATGACTATTTTGATTTATGTAATAATTTTAGCATGGATATGTTATTCAATAAAATCCAGTCAATATTTGCAAATGCAGTTCACTTTGACTTTATAAAGAGTAATATATAACACACTTTAAAGAATTTGAAATTAGCAAAGGCTGGTATAATGATTTCTGGCGTATCTCGTATCGCAAAAGTTCGGTCATCTTTCAATATTATATAGTGCTTAAAGAATTCATTCAAGTTACAATTTCTATTCAAATAAGAATCCAGCTGGAAAAAGCAGTTTAACGAGGAACGATTTCATTTCGAAAATCGGATATGAGCATAAATCTTAGATAAACAGGACTTACGCTATCTGTCTAAGGTAAAATGAAACGAAATTGCTTTCAAAGTACTACCAGCGCGTGTGAACTCACCCCAATAAGTTGGCTATTTCATTAAGTCACCTCTGTGGAATAATTTAATCAGTACGGATGGCAGCAGAAGAACGATAAAGCATGATTGATAGTGTTATGTGGATGCGGCGATGCAATCGGGCAGATCGGGCCACGTTCGAGTTTGTATGCGTTTTAAAGTGACTTTTTGTTGAATTGAGATGAAGTATGTTTGCGCCAATTAATTTCGGCGTCAATTTGCTAATTCACCACATGTTTTAGATATATTATTTTTAGATAAACAAATATGAAAACAGCTTTACGTAGTTCTCAATTAAAAATACGTCTCACTGGAACAAAATATAAAATACTTTTATTACTTTTTTAAATATCTTTTTATTGCATTATTTTTTTGTCTTTCAAACGTCGTGGATTCAGTTCAGTCATCGACTAGTAATTGAATGTTTTTAGAAGAAGCATAATTTCAGTTAAGTAGCTTAAATTTCTAACTGAAAATTGTTAATAATAACTTCCATTATAACCTGTCATTAACACATTTAGACACGCAGTTATTATTTCCTCGTTTGTAAGTACTTAGCACTAATAATTCACTTTGAATTTCTCATTCTACACTAATATTAATGTTTTTAAAATGTTGAATATTTTGATTAATACGCAGAGATATAAGTAAGCGATAGCCCTGCTTCAAAAATAATGCCGCGTGATGCCTGCATAAACAGTTTTTAAAGCATTCAATAACATATAAACAGGCGAAGAGACGTTGTATATAAAATATGCAACAGCAAAATTAATACAACTTGAAATATAAATCAATAACTGTACCATAAGATTACAACATCGTATGCAGGAATTTTAAAGTTGACAGCTTAAGCGTGATATGTAGGAAGCTGATAAGGGCTTCTCGTTAACTTCAATGAAAATAACTTTGTGATCTCTGGCTCGCGTAATAAGGTTTAAATTACAATGAATTTTATAAGCATTTAAGTTGTTATAAAAAAAGAAATCTCTGCCGAAAGGCCAGTACTTAGCAGGCATCTGTACAACACTTTTAATATTCATTTCATCATGCCGCTACTTAAAAATAGTGGCAAGATCATTGTGTACTAGTTAGATACAGAAGTATGGGCTTCCTTTTAATTGAAATTATTATTATTAAAAAAATCTGCGTAATTTAATAACAAAAGTAAAGATCATAAACAGGAAAAGGCAGCGGCTATGTGGTGACGTCTTAAGAGAATCTACCACCTCATCTCATCCTGTGGTTGTAGTAAAAGTCGATAGAGTGAAAATAAAACTAAAAGATGGGCAGCAGCATCTTCCTGGAACATTTGAATAAATAAACTGCGGTTGCCAACTCGCCAGCCAAACGTAGTAACTAAGGCAAAATCCTACCCCAATGAGACCTACAAATTTGTTTGGCAATCTAAGGGGGGAGGCCTATGTTTAGCAGTGGACTGGTGATAGGATGAAACGATGATTATGATGAAGATGATGAAAAGAGCAGCACGATGCTGTTGTTTCGAAAAGTGAGTGTAGAGAAACAGAGACTCAAGTAACGGAGGCAACGAGACATTCCAACGTAGTTCTCTGAGATGAGAATGCACCTACAAATCGATCCTGTAGTGTCGATGGATTGATCATTAGATTTTACTAAAAAAAAAAACTCTTGGCACACTTAAATCGTCGTTTCAGCCTATCACAAGTCCACTGCTGAACATATGCCTCCCCCATAGAAAGCCACAAAAGTTTGTAGCTCTCATATTGGAGGGATTTTGCCATAGTTGCCACGATTGGCAGGCGGGTTGGCAACCGCAGTTTATTTATTTAGATGTTCCAGGAAGATGCTGCTGCCCATCTCCTGGTTTTAATTTCCCTCTGTCGACTTTTACGACACCCACGGGATGACATGGGGTGGTAGATTCTCTTAGGCCGCTACCACATGGCACACTTAAATAATCCACCTTTAATAAAGTATCTCTGCTAAACTTTAGTATTAAGTATATTGGAATCAGAATATTTTACGTAAATGTCATTAATCAAATTAATTAAGTCAAAATTGTAAGCCTTAGAAAACTGACACATCTTTATTATTGTTTGCATATTTGAAGCCTTTTCCACTTTTGTGCTAAAATGCGGTCCTCCAAACGAATAAGTAATAAAAAAAAACTTATTCACGTAAGTATTAGTCCTAAGCGCCTTTGTAAACGCCACATTCAATAAATATGTAGGTATTAATTCTACAATCTTCACATTTTTATTGTACAGTATAAGGTTTCTAAACAGTTTGCAAGATTACTTAAATTTATTATAATCAGTAATACATTGTTTGATTATTTGCTCATTTTCAATTCGTATTTAATATTTAAATTTATAAAAATCACATTATTTTGTATCTGATGAGAATATTGACAAAAACACTTATAGTAGTGTTTTTGTCAATCTATTATTTTTTATTTAAATATATTCGGGGGTGTTAAAAGATTTACACTTTACTGTAAAATATCAAAACTAATTACGTATTGAATATTGTAAAAAAATATTATTTAATTAAAATATGTACTAAAAGTTCGTGCCAATTTTTTTTTATTATTGGATAAAGTAACAAGATGAACAAAACATTCATCTGATGGTAAGTGCAACGTCTGCCCATAAGAAATTCTGTGTCACCCAGAACATTTATGTGTGGCACCACACTGCGTCCGTCACCCAGAGACATCATTTCTCATATGGCCAGTGATTAGGGAGCTAGCTAGTTAGCCACTAGCCCTCAGCACCCTTCAGACTGAAACACATGAATGTTTGCACACTACTGCTTCACGGCATTATAACTGGCCTGGTACAACTGAAAGTCATTATCAATACAGAAACCTCAATTACAAAGAAGTTCCGTAAAGTCGCCATCACGATTGACACATCTGCATTTTTTACAAATGGCGAATGTTCCCGCCATTAAATCGCTCAAATGAAGCGGAAAATAGTAGTATTTATCTGCACGCGTCGCATAGCAATAAAAAGAGTCACAACGAAATGACGCGGCACACGCTCGCCCAGTCTGATTAAAATGAATTATGATTGTTGGCGATACACCATTGGTCATTATTTGTAAATCAACTTTATTGTTGAGCTTATTGCGTATAGGTGCCAGTGGCACGCGATCCCTGATGACTCTTTGATACTTATACAAAATTAAAAAAATATATATATCTGTTGGGTTTCCGCGATAGAAAGCTTTCAATTGGTAACATTACCGAAATTTTAAGTTATATCGAGAGTACCTTAAGCTTAGTACTTCCCTTTTTAAAAGTAAATAATCATTATATAATAAATATGTTGTTTTGTGATAAACTATAGTCAATAAAAATAAGTACAAGTTCTGGCATTGATTTTGAATACATACGTAAGCGTACTATGTATACTCATCATCAAATATGTGGCCGATAGGCGGCCGTCAGAGTAGAATAGCACCTACCGCTTTCCTACTGAGGTGTAGTAAGAGGGGACTAAGGTATTGTACGGACAGCCTTTATTTGTACATAATAACACCATAGAATGCATACTAGACTACTCGTGGAACGCAATGGCGAGTAAGAATTTTTTGACTCGTACCAAAATGGCGGCGACATGGTTCGCCACCCGTCTCGTTTCCAGCTAGGGCGAAAAGTGTGTTACGTGAGTGGCTTCTGCCTATTACATATATGGGGACAAGGCGTGACTTTATGTATGTATGTATCATCAACTTCGACATCGTTTACTGAAATTTACTATTAAATATGTTGCCTTGTAAGTGTTCAATAATTGTTTTTTTTTAAAAAAAGAGAAAGCGGAAAGGGTCTTTAAAATTATTTTTTAGTCTTCGGTAAATATCAAACACACACACATTACAAAATATTTTTAACATTTTTGCGTCAACACTGCTTTGCGTCTGCAATAAAAGATTATCATTTTTTAAATCGATAAACATTGTCAAAAATCATTTTCTTATAATTAAGGTGATTAAAAAACGGTTCCACTCTACAATCATCATTTTGAAAAAGTCTGATTTTTTAATAAGCTTTCTCTTTCGTAAGTTGATACAATTAAAACAGCTTTGGCAAGAATCTTAACAAAATTTGCTTAAATGTTTCCTTATTTTTATCTTTTGTACACGAAACAACTAGTAAAGAGTTATTATAACGATCATCGTGGCGGTTTTTTTTAATACTTTCATAGGCTTTGAATTATGTGAGGTACCTCCGGACGATGATTTTGGTTTCGCAAATTCATGCAAACGCAGAACTCACTCCAACTTTAGCATCGTTGCATTTGAAATAGTAGTAGCAGATAACCGCAGTATAGACGGAATTTTATTAATTTACACACACATATAATTTTGACGATGAAAAATTGGACGACCGCGTCGTTTAGTAGTATCTGATTCATACGCTGTGGTCCCTCCGTTTCAATCTCAGCCGGACCCAACATTTGTGCAAAACACACATTGTTGGTATAATGATTTCTTATTTTTTCGCGAATATTACACATTTAATGAAACGAATTTTACGAATGTTATCGCGTTTAAATAGTTTAAATTTTATACGCGTTTTATTTTAAATAGTTTAATACTTAAACGCGATAAAATCCGTTAAATTCTTTCTATTAAACACAATGTTGGTGTTCGGGTCTGGTTGTGTTGTGCATCTGAAATAAATGTCTGTAAAACGCACCTACAATATAGGAGAAGCCCTAGTATGTGGTATCGTTTTTTAATACAAAAAAATAGAACTGTGTAGGTTCATAAATGTGATAGAAAATAAATTTTACGTCTTACATGATCCCGTATGATTTTAATCAGTCAGCTTTGGATTAAAAAGTGGCTAATATGAATGTCAGATTCTTGTTGAATTCACGTTGCTTAAGAATCTTCTAATAGTTCATAAAATGAATTTGTTAATCTTAATTACGACCTCTATTTATTTATCGAGTGTTCTGTTAAGACAATAAAATTTAAATATGGTTTTTGTGCTCTATGTATAAAGTTAACTCACTGACGAGGGAACGGACTTATAACACAACACACGCATTTACTTAGTAAGAAAAAATCCATTTAGTAAAATGCTTTTAAGATATATATGTAAATTAGCATTGGTGAGATTTTTTTTAATTCAGTTAATTATGATTGAAAATTGATGAAGTTCCATGTGTGAAATGGAACATATTATATGTATGTTATAACGTAGAAATCTAAAATACTCAAATCAATAAGCATAAAATGATTGTTCTAACTTTCCATTGCAATCTGTGTTACTTTATCACGCCCCTAATAAGTCGCAATAGTTATAATTGAGGATTTTATTGAATTTCGGAACCACGATTCTGTCTATACAAACTTGTACCCGCTTTGATCGCTCTTTACTCTTTCGCCGCATGGGCAAACGAGTTCAATACAGTGTCAAATAATCTCGTTAATACTGGAACAGATGGTGAATAAAATATTCAATCCAAACTTTATATTGCCGCCAATCAAAATACTAACTACGTCGTATAATACAGTCATAACAAACTAGAAGCAATGCGTAATCATTTGAGGTGCGTATGTTCGAAAGTCTATTGGACCAATAAATACGTTGATTAACTTCCTGTATCAACTTACTTGATTTTGTCGTTTGGTTTCTTCAAATAATTATTTATGGCTTACTTTTATGTCACGGTGAATGGCCAATATCCGTCACTACGTACTTTGAAAATTACCAGTGAAACGCTGGCGAGTTCATTCATCTTAATTTTATCATTATCAATATGAACAGTGAGCTAGTGTAACTGCCAGTTTTACTCTAATGATGCAAACGTTGATAGTATTTATATCATAAAGAATGCTAATAAAATTTTTAAGAAAACAACTATTGATTATATTGACACTAATAGTAAGACTAGTAGACTCGAACATTCGGCGATCATTTAGTTCTCTGCTCGACACATACCTTACCAAACTCTCACCTTAAAAACTTTTAAATATAAAAGAATATTTTTTTGACGAGAATGACGAGACGAGCAAAACATTCACTTGATGGTAAGTGCAACGGCTGTCCATAACAATTATCTGTTGCACCACATTGTGCCCGAACCCTCCCTTATACATCAGTTCTTAAGTCTCATTTGCCCAGTGATTACGCTAGCTCACAATGCCCTTCAGTACAGTGCCCGAAACACAGTAATATTTGCACATCTGTTTAATTATGCTTTGTTTACATGTTTAATTATCTTTAGCCTTCAAGATACTATTGACGTTTATTGCTTATAAAAATACTTTTAAACTGTTTGTATCTCGCAGCGTATCCTATATTATATTGCTGTAAAATACACTAAGTACCTTTTTTTTAATCGTTTGGGCAGTTAAATTTGTTCTCACGAAAACCGCAAATTGCCGAAAAGTAATTAAAATTTTTTTTTTTACTTATACGATTTTTTAACCATTGTAAAGGCAGGTGCAAAAGACAGAGAGAGCGCACCGGTCTTTTAATGAGATTATAAAAACAATATGGCGCCGGGTGTAAACTCGGGAATTTCTTATTACAAAGATGGAACTCCCGTACAATACCATGATTATTATAAATTTATTTTTATAAATCAGTTATTATTAATTTACAGCTCATTGATTAACCAAGTAAATTTGAGATTTATTATTTTTGAATTTAAACGTAAAAATTCAAAAGTTTGTTTACCACACATTAAATAGGCACTGATTGTCTGCTATCATTTATTATTTTAATAACATATTGTACTTGACTGCTACTTTCTAAATCAGAACTCTAAGAACAAATACTGGTAACAGAAAGTAGTACTAACAAGGTGTCAGACAATATATACAATGCCGGCATCACAATGGATGCAAATCCGCGAACTGAGATGACCACCTATCTTCTTGAATCCTTGTATACAACACACAAGCAATGGTCTATTGGAAGGCAAACAGCGGAAAATATATAGAAAAACCAATACTTTTTTATTTTAAATCATGACTTACTAATGAAAACTGCTCTTCTTTACTGTGTGTACTTTACAGTGAGGGAAAACTGCACTGAACATATATCGTGAGGAAAACTGCATCAACCTTTCTACCATATTTGTTGTGTGGTTATACCGTCATTTGTCGGAAACCACGAACTTTTTCAACAGTCAACTTATACATATGTCACCCACTTGTAAAATGGAGCGATGGAATATACCTATTAACCTTGACACAGTGGGGATGAGTATGATGATTTTATATTTTGTTACAGTCCTTAAAACGGATAACTGCAATAATAAATGTTTACTTGCGCCAAATTTATGAATAACAAGAGCACATAATGTATTATGTTTGATCAATGTTTTTTTAAAATTTGATAAAAATGACGGTACGAGCAAAACGATCACCTGATAGTAAGTGCAATGTCTGCCCATAACAAATGTTCTGTCACCTAGAACATTTCTTTTTGGCACCACTCTGCGCCCGTGACCCTGAGACATCAGTTCTTAAGTCTCATATGCCAAGTGATTGCGCTAGCTCTCAGTGCCCTTCAAACCGAAACACAGTAATGTTTGCACACTACTGCTTCACGGCACAATAACTGGCCCTGGGGTGGTACCTACCTAGACGGATTTCTGCATAGGAATCCTACCATCAGTAAATAAAGATTCGAAGGTAAAGTAATCGCTACAAAATAGAATCTTACACCAAACGCTCATGCTTTATGCGACCACCAATTGCTCAGACAAAATGCTCGTGCTACTTGACTGACGGATACAAGTTGACAACAAACAAATAACGAACCCCTAACGAGCACAAAGTGTCAAGAAGCATGCTAACTACAGCGATAAATTGGTACAGCTTTTGGATAAGTGTATGGAAACTGTGAAGAGGTGCGATAGGCACGTCACTTTAAGAAACATAAAAGGTAAAATTTAAATTTATGTGCATATTCTCAAACTACTATAAAGTTTTTAGGGTCGAAAGTATTGTTTCTAAGACGAATGTGATCACGAATTAAAAATCAAATATGTGATTATTTAATATCACCAATATACGAGTATATAAACCCTTTTGCAAAAACAAAGGGGCAGTTTCGATTAATAGCTAAAAAAAGATTAACACCAAAAAAGTTTTAAGAACCAGGAAATATTACTGGCACAATAAAGCAATAAGAAAACTATTCCTTTTCAATTCAAATTACGTATTTAAAGGAAGAAAATAGCCAATAAAATTATATGTATTTTATTACGTTATATACGGTATACCTAGATATTTTTTTATAATATATATATTTATTGTAGTAATTACGCTTTGCGTAGGAACCTTTTAACAAATTAAATATGTATATATAAAATCAGCACTGTGTGGGATTACTCTAGCACTTTTTTATTAGATAAAGTGACGAAAGAGGAAAACGGTCACCTGGTGTCCATAACAAATGCTGTGTCACCCAGAACATTTCTGTGTGACGCCACACTACGCCTATCACCCTGAGACATCAGTTCTTAAGTCGCATTACGCTAGCTCTCAGTGCCTTCGAACCAAAACACAGTTATGTTTGCATACCACTGCTTCACGGCAGAATAACTGGCCCTGGGGTGGCGCCTACCTAGGCGGATTCCTGCATAGAAATCGTATCACCAGTAACACAGCACATGCTGAGCTGAACACAGTACATGCTGAGCCAACCCCTTGGCGCAAGGCTATTATTGTTCTCTTTTCTTTTATAACTTTTCTTTCTTAGTTTATTTTATGTGTACTTGTGACGCAAAAGTTGTGCCGGGATCAAACTCAGCTAATAAGAGGAGCACCACAGCCGGGCCTCCGCTGCACTACCGCATCTCTTAAATAAGCAATAGTCGCGGTGTATTTTAAATGTCTAAACAACAGTGAATATCAATCAGTAAACTGCCATATTCGAAAACAGTAAACAATATTTGAAACTGAAATAAAACTTCTGATTATATTTTATTTTTTAGGACGGATGGTCACTGTTAGCGCGAAGGCTTTTACAGCTTCGTCGAATTGAAAGGTGACAGAGCGCTGAGGGCGCTTAGCCGAAACCTTTATTTATGGATGTCTGGCGCAAGGGCCCCTGAGGGTCTTGGACCGTCATCCTGTTCGCGAGAGTAACTGACTCGAGGGTGCCCAAGAGGGTCGGTCTCGGCTCGGTCAGTTACTTCAATCGAGAGGGCAACATTACTACTACTATTACAATGATCATGGTTATTATTAGCTAAGTTTACCACCAAGTCGGAATGCGTTGTTGCTGGAGAAGAAATGGCGCAAGAAACTCCAGCGACGCTTCTATTTATGACACTATAAAAACTTCTGAGTGTTGGCAATTCTGGTCGAAACAATCGACACGAATAGCACATCAGTATATACTCGTTAGTACCTACTGAAAAAAAAAAAAGTTTTACCAAACATCCAAAATTCTTTAATTCCCACGTAGGAGCAAGGAACCGTGTCGCACAAGACGATATTGAAGACGTCGCAAGCAGCAGAGCGTGACTTCACACGCTCGTGTGTGAACTGACGCTATTTGAGATGACCAGGCTATGGTATTTGACCCTCTACAGTTTTTCACCGTCTTCAATAATATTATTTCATTATATTATAATTCAGTATAAAAGACACATAGCATTATTTAAATTGTAAAATATTTATGAAGATGTATTTAATAGTTTCATAATTGTATGATTTATTCTTTTTGTTTGACTCTTTTTCGAAAATAAATTTGAGCAACGGTAATTCAAGGGATGGGCGCTTGGTTTTTATTTAATATTACGCGAACAATCCGACTTCATCACCACAATAAAATAAAAATGTAAGGAACATGAATTAAAACAGACGTTGCAACGTCTGCCTAAAACAAATGCTGTGTCATTCAGGCACCACACTGCGCTCGTCACACTGAGATATCAGTTTGTATGTTTCATTTGCCCCGTGATGGATGGTAGTACTAATAGTCCCATATGCTTAGTGGATTTTTAAAAATCCCTCTAAAGAAGAAAAAGGTCTATGTACTGCTACAATTATAGGCTGTTACTATTATTTTATTAAATATTAAGAACAAAGATAGAAAAACGTGCTTTCTAATATTATACGATTTTTCAATTTCTCCATGAAAAATATAACTTTTTCAAAAATAATACTAAAGACGAAGTACAAAGAAATTCTTCAATCTGCGATAGAATATCAGAAAAAGTTAAATTTGTCAATTATTCTTGTATTGGAGTCACAAAATCGACTATTCGCATCGATGCGTTACAACCAGCTCCCTTATAGTTCCCACGTTGACCTGACCCAGTAATTTATTGGCCCTTGTACGCCGCCTTAGCTACAACTACCTGTGACCGCAGGTGCTCCTTAAGAAATGAGGGCTGGCGGTATACCAAATGTTTTCCAATTCACTCTTAAATGTTTCTTCATTTAATTTTGTGAGTAGTGGGTAACATGATGTTCTAAAATCGCCTTTCATTATTAACATTTAAATATTTAAAACCTCTTTGTTCTCTTACCAGTGCGTGTTGCCAGTGATAACATATGGAACCGAGACGTGGTCCTTCACTGCAGGCCGCATGAGGAAGCTCAGAATCGCTCAGCGAGCTATGGAAAGGGCTATGCTCGGAGTTTCTCTGCGAGATAAAATCCGTAACGATGTTATCCGCAGCAGAACTAGAGTAACCGACATAGCCCTAAGGATTAGCAAGCTGAAGTGGCAATGGGCCGGCCATATAGCTCGGAGAACCGATAATCGTTGGGGAAGAAAGGTTCTCGAGTGGCAACCTCGTACCGGCAAACGCAGTGTAGGGCGACCCCCCACTAGATGGAGCGACGACCTACACGGTTTTGCAGGAAGTCGATGGATGCAGGTGGCTCAGGACCGTGTTTTGTGGCAATCTATGGGGGAGGCCTATGTTCAACAGTGGACTATGGTAGGCTGAAATGATGATGATGATGATGATGAAATAATTCTTAACTGTTATGTTAAGAAACTCCAAGAGTAATAACATAATATATTTCGTTATTTGAGTAATACTATTAAGTCAAAACGGAGATCAAAAAGCTGCTTTCAAGTAACTTTTAAATTTCGTCGTCATCGTTATCCGATAAAATAGACAGCCCACTGCTGAACAGATGCCTTCTTAAAGTTGAACCAGTCCTATGTGTAATGTTTATTTCGTCGCCTGTCAACGATTTTTTTACGGAATTATACTTAGCTGACTTTTATAACAACAAAAGATTGGCAGTTTTTTTCTTATTTAACTGACTGCTAAAAAGGATCTGGAAAAAAATACACACAGATGACCATAGAAATGTTCGTTCGTATTTTTTCAACTTATAGATAAAGACTTTGTCTATGTGTATTTTTTTAAGTATGTTCACCGATATTTTCGTCAATTGTGGGCCAATTTTAAGAAACCTTTAGTTGTTTTAAAGATATAATGGTATGCCATATAAATTTGTTTAAGCTCTGATGATGGGATCTATGAGAAAATCATGAAACTTAAATTCTTTTAAGCCTTGTTGGAGCTATTACGTTGAAGTCGAATTTTTGATTAAATAATTCCATTCCATGTTTCGATTCTCCTTTAAAAAAATTTCCCACAGACTAAGTAAGATTTTTACTGTATCAATAGTGCGTTTCACAGACATACATTTGATATGCACGAAAACCAACAATTTGTGTTTTGCTCAAATGTTGACTCCGGCTGGGATAATACACTGTTTTTTCATGGAGAAACTCTTATTCACGAGGTGAAGGACGGGTTTTGTCGGGTTTGAACCGACTATAACCCTATGGTATTCCGCGTTCGTCGCATATCGGCAGGGCCACGGTAACGCACAAGAAGAAATACACCTTACTCTAAGAGACGACTTAATGCCTTGTGGCATTCTCTATCAGTCAACTCTGGAAGAAGTAGAGAAAAAACATGCTAGAAGATTTGAAACTACGTTAAGGACTATCAATTGTTAAAAAACATAAATATATCATACCATAGATGCCATTATGCCGCCACAACGCGACCCATATTTATTAATATCCATGTTAACTATCTGAACTTTTCACTTTTTTGCTGAGATATGTTCCGTAGAGAGCATAAGGAATTACAAAAACAAAATATAAAAGCGGGGGCTAACGAGCAAGTGGCTCATCTGATGGTGAGTGATCACCACCGCCAATGATCATATACAATATATATTTTAAGCTCGTACAATTTATTATTTAGTTTTATTTGGCTCAGCCCTGTGCCCACTGACCGTGCACTGTTGTGTGATTTTCTTAAGTCGCGGACACATGAGGTCATAGTTAAGTAAGTAAAAACTTAAAGGGGCGTTATGGGAACTGAGCACGGTAACATCACCGTATAATGTTCATAAAGCTTTACCGACCTGTAATATAGCGCTTCATAAATGAGGGTTTCAATTGTAACACTTGGCCTATAAAAACCATATAATTGGCCACTTAAACCATATAAAAAATTATTTTAAATAATCCAAATTATTGTTCTTGGCCAACTTTTTGCAAATTATATTACAGAAATATAAGAACAAGTAAGGGAAGAAACACAACAACCTAGTAAACGGTCTATGATTATTTAAAAAAAAACTGACTTCCGAGCAGTATTTGCGAAGCTCATCGTAAGATCTTTACTTAATTTAAAAGAAAACTTCAATTCGATAAGAGTCATCCAAATCGGTTCAGATATGCCGGAGATATGACGTACAGTCATACCACCATAATCACCCACTTTTTTTAGAGTCGGTACAAAATCGGATGGATCCAATATTAAATAGATTAGATTAATATTGATTGGATAATACTAAATTATATAGAAACGTACTGGTCAGTGGTCACCTACAAAACAAATTTTAGCATTTATTTTGCAAGAAAATAAAGCAAGTATAGGAATTCAATGGCGTGATATTATGTTTTGTTACGGAATAATCTTTATGAGTAATTAAATTATATTCAGACAAAAAAGGTAATTACGAGCAACTACTTAATATCATAATGTGATGCAAAAGGATACACTAAAGGAGCATGTGAATTATCATTAGAAAAACTGTAATGGCACCATCTATTGTCTCATCAAGGATAACTCGTTTTTATAGTTTCGCAAACCAATTGTGATAATGAATAAGTTTCCGTGATTGAGAAAACAGTGTAAGCAATGGAATAGTTATTGTTAGAATTCTTCAACATAATTATTACTGTTCATGTAAAAAGAATACGTCATTGCGTTACATAAACAACAATATTTATCCACAACAAAAACCGAATTTGTAGTTGGGTCTCCTCCACAGAGAACTTTGATCGAAATCATTATTATATGTACATTTTCGAAAGACTCGAAGTTTCGGCATCACATTACCAAATATAATACTTCGCAGGATATTTTATTTTTCTTTATGATAATTTAACCATATCTTTTACTGCTATCTTACGTTAAAAATAATTAAATTATTAATCAAATCAAAACTTTTAAAATAAACATTATGCACGCGAATTATGAATTGATTTACAAATTGCTCCAAAGCCCATACAACCTACGACCCGATTTTCCCACGACCACGCTTCAAGAACCCCGACTTTTCTGCCCTGATGCACATGACAACTACTTAAATACGACTGGATATATTTTCAAAAGTATGGAATTACTACCATTATGAACGTTGTATAATAATATTAATCTTAATTGTATTATATTATTCCAATATATAAAAATTGGTTAATAAAATAAATTTAACAACCGCGTGACCAGAGTCTGGTCTGGAGAATAGTAGTCAGAGTCTAGTGGCAAAATGTATACAAAAACAAAAATTGTCAGTTTCGGGTCTGGTTGTGGAGGTATTGTCATTGTGTCTCTGACACTGAATGCTCGCCTTCTTCTCTCATTGGATGAGCGTAGAAAGCGTTATATCGGGCACGGGCAGGCTAGGTCGAGTGAGTGCCTCCCTGTTTGCGGCATTTTTTTTTTATTGTATAAAGTGACGAAACGAGCTAAACGTTCACCTGATGGTAAGTGCAGCGTCCGCCCACAACAAATGCTGCGACCGAAACACAGTAATGCTTGCACAATACTGCTTCACGGCAGGATAACTGGCCCTGGGGTGGTACCCACCTAGACAGATTCCTGCATAGGAATCCTACCACCAGTAAATTTACTATCTCCCGCTTTTTGACTAGTATTTATTAGTATTGTCACCGTGATAGAAAATTGGCCAAGCGAAGACAAAAAACAAGAAAAAATATTAATACTATATATACTGTTTCTTTTTATAGTTGAAAACGACGAGACGAGCACAACGTTCACCTGATGTATAACAAATAACTCTCATAACAAAAGCTGTGTCACCCAGAACATTTCCGAGATATCAGTTATTTCGTCGACATTACCTCTGAGTGCCCTGCAGACTAAAACACAATAACGTTTGCACACTACAACTTCATAGAAGGCAGAATAACTAGCCTTGGTGGTACTTACCTAAACGGATTCCTGAACAGGAATCCTACCACTAATGACGTATGTAACAACAAGCTTTTATTACAAGCTTGCTATTTTTATTAAAATAATAATAACATATGTTTATGCATGTAGTATGCCTATTTTTGAAAATATGTACTGCTTGTAGAATATATTAATAATAATGACGAACAAATCTGAAAGTGATTCACGTACCTTTATGTGTGTCATTCGATGGTAGTACAAATTAGAGCTGGCTGTAAATCTCTTGCCACAGTGTTGACATTGATGGGGCTTTTCTCCTGAATGTATCCTTCTATGTGTATTCAAACTGCTTGATGTGCTGAACCCCTTGTTACATACCATACATACATGAGGTTTTTCACCTAAAACATTTATAAAAATTATTACTCTGCAGTTGTGAAGTAATTAAAAACGTTACAGACACCTATATCAATCTTTCTTTTTGTAATTGTAAAACATATGTGCGAGGTTAACAATGGGGAGCGTTCTCGAAAACTAGTAGATTGATTTAAAATTGTTTTATTGTAAGGCTTCTATATATTCTATAACGGATAGATATATAACGGATAGAGGCTATGTCTAATACTGTCTTTATACATTTTATTTAATCTACGAGAAGCTGCTTGCTGGTACGTGGGAAATATATTTGAGAAAAAATTATTTACCTGTATGTGTACGCATGTGCCTCTTCAATAGTGATGGTCGATCAAAAGCCTTCCCACATACTTCGCAAGGTAGTAGAGCTCTCTCCGATTTTGCAGGTCTTCTTTGTATTTTTGGTGTCATTTCCAACAGTTCACTGGATGACCCGGCCGATGATGACGTTAAAGAGTCCCCAGAAATAGATTTATGTTCATCTTCCGCTCCTGATGGCGGAGATATTGGTAGTAATACTCGGGACAGAAGAGAAGTGGAAAGGTCTAATGGAGAATCTGTCGAAGAAAAACGAGAACTGATTGTAAATCATTATTGGTTTCATAACAGGCGCTCTTGTAGAATCTGGAGACCAAAAAATTATTTAGTAGATTTTATTTGTAGTACGCAATGACCTTGCAAAATAGAAGATCGTTCTTTTACCAAACGTTTTAAAAAAAATCAAGCAAATATAGACGGACACAGTAAATTGTACTTTGTGTGTTCTTTAATTACAGAATTATTATTATTGAATCACATGTACACAATAAAGTGAATGACATATTTATATGATATGATCAACTGAAATGACTATGATGTTGATGATGTATCATCATCAACATCATAGTCATCATAGTCATTTAGCAGTCTAAACGTAGACTTTCTCAATTTTACATAACTCGCTTACTATAAACCTGGACTGCATTCAAAGGCAATAGAGATAAGAAAAGAAGATGATATGTATATGTACATCTTCTTGCAGATGACGTTTCATATGTGTTATAACTACAACAAATATTCACGTTAAAGTTAAGAAAACGTAATTGTCACGTTACACTTTAAACAATACTGTCACTGTTTAACTTTCGAAGCGTATATTGCGTTGTACGTCCAATGCCCATTTGGTCAAAAATTAGTTTCTACAAAAAGGGAGACTGGAATATAAATTGATGAGTCAGTCTCGGATTTTTATAATTGAGATGAAACTTTTAGTACTAAAAACTTGATCCAATCAGAGCAACGTATAATGAAAGAATTAATTGACAACCGTAAAAGCGTTATTGTGGAAGTGTAGACAATTTATGTTTATTGCGTTTCGTATTTTCAAACCTGTCTTAAGCATTCAGCTTTTTGTCGCTGAAGACCAAAAATTCTGTTCGAGTTAACCGCAAATTATTGTTTATATTACCGATAAATCTGTTTGCGAGCAGTAGAAAGATGCTTAATTAGTAACATTTCTGTACTAGATCAACGGATAGGTGGTTCCATTATCTGTGGTAGGTATAGACGTGTTCCATGATTGGTGGATAGAACACTGAATATGGAGCGACGCGTAGAGCGATAATATCTTTAGCGTGCCGACAGTCGCTTCACTTTGCTCACTCTATTTGTTTTGATTGCAAACTATATAGCATCTTTATTTTAGTTACTTGAATCCATAAAATACTGTAACTAGAAGTTTTATTTTTAATTTATTTTTTGTTATATTTTAATGATATCATAACAGCCTGACCACAGTCTACCACATAGAATAAAACTGCTCCATAAATTTTCAAAAGAAAAGATTCTTAGCCACCGATGGCCAACAAATTGTTTGTGAGATAGCCACACTAGTTTTACTGACGACGTTTTCGTCTTGTGTTTAATTACGCAGATAAACTCTAAGCATGGGTAAAACCGTTTGAGAATAATAATATAAAGTCACGCCTTTTTCCCATATAAGTAAATAAAATAATACTTTTAAGAATAAGCAAAGAACGAGTTTTCCTGAAAATTTTGCTAAAAATGTTTGACAGATTCCTCAGTGACTTCATATGTTTTACTTATACATATTGTTCCTAATTTTCTTTATTTTCTTCAAATTTTAATATTAACACTAAAGTTATGTTATTTTTAACTACGTGACTAGAAATGGTCTAATTAATATTTCGCGTTCACATATCACTTAACATATATATAACATGTACGTCTGCGGTTTATGTATTTCAAACAACTAACGAAACATCAAGAAATCGGAAACATATTCAGAACTGTATTAAAACGAAATCAATAACTGGCCGTAAACAATTGAGTTTCGCTAAGTGATTACGCGCGATTGCCATTACGTATGGGAAATGATCTGAAACAATATAAGCGATATGTTTATAGGCCCAGAGACAGAGAGTTTCCGTCGACAGCTGCATTCGAATCGATATGGTCTCCGATCGAATCTTCCTTTATAGTGGCAAACGGTGCCGCTTGTCTTATCTTCTCGCATATATAACTTAACTTTTGTTAAGGCGTGTTTATAATGACTTAAATTTATTCTAAGCTAACAATCTGCGATAGAAATATGTAAGTCCATCAGAAGACAGGTTCATCAAAAATTATGCAATTTTAAATTTAATGTTTTCAGTCAACATTAGAAGAAGTATTTTAGTTTAAATCAAGAAATACCTAATTTAAAAAAACCTTTAAATAAAACTACTTTTTTTACGGATTTTATCGCGTTTAATTTTTGAACTATTTTTATTTTTTATTTTTTGACCACAAATCCTTGCAAAAGAATACCGATTCCTACCAAGGATGATTCGCGAGGCTATTGAAATTAAAAAACATCCTAATTTCAATAGGGAAGATGGTTGGGTATTACCACCGGCTTGGGATCCTATTATTAATAAAATTAAATCAAAAACCAAGCATACCACTGCAAGGCTTCAAGACACAGTAAGCTCTTTCTGCGTAGATCGGACTACAAATAATAATTAAAAGCTGAAGGTACTCCGGGTTAACTATGACATCGGGACAACTGTCACCTCAGTCCCCCCGTGACCATGGGTGCTGTAAAGCGTCCGAAACGTCGGGTAAAAATAGTTCAAAAATTAAACGCGATAAAATCCGTAAAAAAGTAGTTTTATTTAAATGTGTAATATTCGCGTAAATAAAAGAAAACATTATAAAAAAAACCTTTTTCTGAAACGATGGCTCAGGATTTCTCCTATATTGGGAGGTGTTTTATAAACAGAAATTTCACATGCACAACACAACCAAACCAAAGAAGTCAGGCGCTGATCATTAGGTATTAAAAAATATATATTTATAGCAGTAGGTACCGGTTTCAAATATTCCTTAAATATTTATTAGACGACATTTGCTGCAGCGTTTAGTTTATTCATTGGACATCTTAATTTCCTCTTCACTTACATGTAAATCTTAGACAAATTACAAGTGCCGGCGGACGTTATTTATTCTAAAACGCTACCGCATCAGCTGATGTCAAACGTTAAAAATCGTTTTCCATTAAATTGATAACACGTAATAAATCACATAGTGACAACGCCATTTCGGCGCACGATGACCGCTACCTTAGCGCGATAAAAAAGCAATCACAAAACGCGCGACTACCGAAACGAGACGCCAGCGAGAGCCGGAATGTTCTTTGATGTGGCCGCTGTGATGCTACACGTATCCACAGTAAAAGTAAATTAAGTAGTACCACTTTATATTAACAGCGCTACTCGAAGAATTAACACATGAGTAACTAATTTACTACAACAGAACATTAGTAGATGGTTTAGTTTTTAATTGTAAACTGTTATTTTATGACTTTCAGGTTAACTTAGTTAAAAGAAATCAACTCTGAAAGTCTTTGAAACGAAAGCTTTCATATTAAAATGATTTTACATATAGTATATTACGGAGTCAGTATATATATAGCGCCTAGTTCGGGAGCTGGGCGCCCGCTTTAAATTTCATATTACGCGAGTGACGTAGGTTCGATTCCCGGTGCCGGCACCACTAAAATTGTTAATTGCAATTTTAAGTGCTGATTTATCACCAGCTCGGCGGTGAAGGAAAACATCGACAGGAAACCTCCATGTCTGTGAAATAGAAAATATTTCGAAGACATGTGAAGTCTGCCAACCTGCATTGGAGCAGCCTGGCGGATTCTAAATAACTGCAAAATCCTCTTGAAAATTAGAGGAGGCCTGTGAACAGCAGTGGGACATTTGCAGCTAAGAGTTCGGGATGACGAGATTTAGGCTTAGGCCAGCGAGACCTGGGCCTAGGGCGACAATATTTAAAGGGAGTATAAATATTATTTGCCATGAGGTAGCGGCCTAAAAGAATCTACCACCCTATCTCATCCCGTGGGTGTCGTAAAAGTCTTTTTTTTATTGTATAAAGTGACGAAACGAGCAAAACGTTCACCTGGTGGTAAGTGCAACGTCCGCCCACAACAAATGATGTGTGTATGACGGGCGGAGTGTGGTGTCACCCAGAATATTTTTGTGTGACACCACACTGCGCCCGTTACCCTGAGACATCAGTTCTTAAGTCTCAAATGCCCTGTGATTACGCTAGATCACAGTGCCCTTCAAACCGAAACACAGTAATGTCTGCACACTACTGCTTCACGACAGAATTCACCGAGACGGATTCCTGCAGGAGATGGGCAGCAGCATCTTCCGGGAACATCAAATTGCGGTTGCAAATACGCCTACCAAGCGTGGCAAATATGGCAAAATCCACCCAAAATGACTACTACTAACTTATGTGACAATCCGTGGAGGAGGCCTATTTTCACCAGTGGACTAGTGATAGGCTCAAACGACGACGACGACGATAAATATCATAATTGATTGACTTCGGTCGTTGTTATTTATTAAAAGACGTTTTAATTTTAAGAGTAAAATTATTTTGTTAGAATTATTACGTATACAACCACTGAAACCACTAAAAATGTATTGATAATACTATTACAGAACAAGAAGTGCACTTTATTAGAATGGGCCTCTGGCGCCATCTAACTTAAGTCCGCTTTTAAGGACCCGCGGCGTAGAAGTCAGGTACTCTGACCACTGGGAAACTAGGGCTGGCAGTTACCAGATCCGGGAAGGCAAAGATTAGGCTATGTGGCACATTTTGGAAGAGACCTCTGTACAGGAAATAGCGCCTAAATATTTGTATATATTAATGAAACAGATTAATAATATTTATCTATAGTATTTTACAATTGCAGCATTGACAGCAACACTGGCAATTTGGTCATGTTGTAAATTTCAGAGGTTTTTCACTAAATTACAATTATACTTACTTCAGATTTCATGGTATGGGTAGAGAGTCCATTATGACAACGGATTTCCTGTTTGAGCGTTACCGTATGTCACTTTAAATTTACATTTACTTGATATTACGTAGTAAACGTTGATTTCAACTTCAAACTTTTAACGGCAACGGCTCTCATTTTTGAGAGGGTTATGGAGTTGGAAAGAGTCAGCCACAGTGTTATGGTAGAAAATCTTTCTTAACAAAGCACTTACTATTTGACTAAAAAATACAAAATTTGATTGTGTTGATAAATATTAAAAGAAACCTTTGACGCCTTTCAGCGAGACTTTCTCGTCTATCGTACCTCGCTATCAAATGTCACAATACTGCTTGTAAAATACAAACTCAACCTTTGAATATTCTGCTCGCTTATCCTATCAGCGAGCAGAAATATTCATCGATAATAAATCGACTCCATTCTATTTGCCGCTTGAGTAAAATAATCGCATTTTCTTTGAAATTTTGAATAGAAACTCGAACAATTTTTAAAGTCTATTTTAAGTTCGTAATATGAAAAGATAGTGTAGTTAAGTGAAATTATATAAAAATTTAAACAATTCTGGAATAAAGGTATATATATATAGAATACAGATATATATAATCTGTATTCCACATCGCTGACTAAATAGTAAATAAGTAAAAAAAACACGAAAATAACTGACAAATTTGCACACTTATGTAGAAAATCTGTGATTTCCTTCTCTTAGTAATCCATCTCCTAGTATTATTTGAAGGTAAGGTAAGGCGTCAGAAAATCTACAACCTCATCTAATCACGTCCTGGGTGGAATGGTATAAACGTTGACTACGGTAAAAGCTTGTGGCCTTCTTCAGATGGCGTAACAAAAATCTGGTCAATGCTGGCTGGACTGGTGGTCATCATCTTATAGTCTGCTGCTGGACATTGGTCTCACCGTAGTTGGGAATATTTGTAATCTTGCCGCTTAACTGGCGGATTGGCGATCCCACTGTCACACATTTCTCACTTCAAAGCCAGTCCCTAACGTCCCTAGGCTAGGAGATCTATCTGCCTTTACAAAAAGTTGATTTTAGTTCGTCTTCTTGCAAAGACAAAGTCAGTTTAGAATTACGTTTTCATCCTATCATATAAGTAATTGTAAAACTTCTTAACATAACTTTCAATTAAACATATTCATACATGTCTAGAGTATTTACTTCAACTATATCAATCTACTTTCACCTGAGCGTCAACACATGTTTGTATTTTTTAATGTATAGATATGAACGTTTTTATAAGTTAATACGTTCATTTTCTATAGATTGTATGTATGATAATAAATAGCTTAACTCGTATCACGTGTAGATTATTTCGTAATTATAGGTATATGGAAAAGTGTGGCAACGTTAGGCAGCTTAGAAACGGTGTGAATATCAAGAAAGAATCAGTTTAAATTACTAAACGGATTACTTAAAACACATTTATGTTCTACGTGTACGAGAAGAATTTTCGGACACGTTTCGTAAACAATAAATTTCTATTAAATTACGTTATTGAAATGATCTAAAAGCACAAAAAACGTACGTAATAGATCCATCTATACCCATTTTATCGTGATTTCGCAAAATTCAACTGTGGAAAATTCCTGTACAATATCGCGACCTCCGACGGCTGGCGGAATAAGTATTCAAATAGATATAGGCCTATGACAGGAAACAGGATCGAATGTGCAAGGAGTCTCATACTGCGATTATAAATCTTTTGCTTTACACCAAGCACCAAGTTTTCCTGTATCTTGAGTGACTTTTATAGACTTAAATCTCACAAGCATAACTGGCTCCAGCTAAAATTTAAACCCGGAACCCGCGGCGAATGTATTCTGACCGTAATGCTACAGTGTTATAAAATCCGCTTGCCTAGCGTGGCGTCTACGTGAACTCTAAGTTGAGAGGCTACATTTTACTGTGAACTATTTATAGGCTGTTGATCTATTGTCAATGTGCATGAGCCTTAAAGTTTCAGCCTATAAATGTCCCACTACTGAGCACAGGCCTCCTCTCATTTCTGAGAGGGTTTTTGGAGCTAGGACGAATCCGCCACGCTGCTCCAATGCGGGTTGGCGGACTTCACATGTCCTCGAAATATTTCTATTCCTCGGACATGCAAGTTTCCTCACGATGTTTTCCTTCACCGCTATGCAAGGCATGAGCCTTACGAACTTCTTTCTTTTTTATAGACTAACAGTCATTTACATTAGGCGAAATGGTAAATGATCGATATCGCACAGACAAATATCATACATAGTAGACAAAAGTAATTAGCGCTAACATATTTGTGGAAGTGCAGGCCACGAAACACACGAAGTATCTAACGAGGGTTTCTGTTACGGACGTTAAACTTTAGCCAGTCACGTGAAGTACAATTGAACCAAAAAAGTACGACAAAAGAAATCATTATATTTATAATTAAATTAGTTTCCTCACCTTCTAATATAGAGTCCATTGTCTGTCTGTACAAGTTGTTCCTCATCCTAACGAAGAATAACTCCTCCGGTCGCTCAGGTAAATAGTAAACTATTAGTTCAGTATGCGCTGATACGGGCTTCACTGCTTCGTATACTGGCTCGCCCTTTACTTTGGTGCAAACTAAATTTACCTATAAAAAAGTGTTTCATGGAATTATTTGAACATACATACATATGTATTAGTATCATGAGATTTCAGAGAATTTTAATACGATTTTAAGATTTCGTCCGTGAATGTTGCAGATTAGTAGTTTTATTGAAAAAGTTTATGTGAGTACGTGATCGACCGCGACGTATATTTTTAACAAAGTGTATAAGAGTAAGAGCAACTGCTTTCCTCTTCTGTTATCCACCTAAAGAAATACCGCTGTATTAAAAAGCTACAGGCCCAACATGTTAATCTAAAAAACAAAGAGAAGCAGAAACTGAATAGAGTAGAAAGTGTGTATATATTCCAGAGTTTCCTATTCCTTTAATACCCCGGAACGTCTTTTGATTGATGACCTGTCAGTATTGATGATGATATTAGAGACGTAGAGACGAGACGTTTCATAACATATTAAACTGTGTTACCTTTACAATAATTATGCACGGTAAATCACTTACTTGTGGCCCATAGTTCTCTGACACGCGCAGAAATCTAACCCAATTACAATGCCGCACCTGCACTCCTCCTGAAGTGCACACCTCGTCGAATAGACCGAATCGATGACGAATCTGTAATAAAATTAAGCAATTTAATCACACTTGTTTTCACGCTGGTGGTTGAATAATTTACACAACTATTTGGAAATACATCAAATCTTATAAATATCTCCCACTGATCAGAAATTATTGGAGATTTTCAGATTGACAATTACCTAAACTGTTAATATTTGCTTTGTTTGGTATTTAAATTGGCAACAACTGTGATACGACAACCTTGTGAACTTTTCGAACTTTGTTACTTTATTATAAACGATTGATATTTTATGAATAATTCATCATCGTCATCATCAACTGCGCAGGAGATATTATAGTGCCACAAGTGTACGCGCAAACACAGAGGCACTCACTCGTCCCAACCTACCCGCGCCCGATGTAACGCAGATGCGATAAGATCGGAGGTAGGCTACGATGCAGTGTCAGAAACACGGGGACAAACACAACACAACCAGACCCGAAAACCGACAATTTGTGTTTTAGCACAAATGTTGGCTCCGGCTGTGATTCCAACCCAGGACCCGTAGCGTAGAAGTCAGGTACTCTGACGACTAGGCCACGCGGTCGTCATTACATTACGAATTAAAGCTAATAAGGTAACGCTTTTTTAGGTTAACGGACAGTAATTATGTCGATTTAGTTAGAGTTAACCAAGTAATTTCCTCAATATGAAATCAGCAATACATACAATCAGCGTAAATACGTCCCCATATCTTTTTAATCTTAAAGTGCCCTCGCATATAATTTCAATTCATAAACATTAAATTTCCAGGGCCCTTATCTTAATTTATAGAGATATTCCTTAAATAATGGTTCGCATCAAACGAGCCGCAGGTGGAAATTATGCGAATGCATTCATAATCTCATAATCAATAAGATTTTCAATTAATATCAGCTCGAGTTATAAGCAAAATAGGCTGAGTGCAATACGCATAGCTGCACAGTGATAACAGGTATAAATTGTCCGCATTTCTCTAATAGCTGTTCATACAGATTATAAAAGTAATTTTCCAGATGCGCCAGACTCTCAGAGGATTAGTTTTATGCTTATGCCTGAGTATTCAGTATATGTGTATTAAAATTAAATTGTTTATTTTTAATTACTGAAAAAATGTTTCATGGCATTTTAAAACAACTTTCAATAGTATATAATAACCGGAGTATCTCTACGAGATAAAATCCGTAACGATGTTATCCGTAGCAGAACTAGAGTAACCGCAATAGCCCAAGGTATAAGCAACCAGAAGTGGCAATGGACCGGCCATATAGCTTGTAGAATCGATAACCGGAAGAAAGGTTCTCGAGTGGCAACCTCATACCGGCAAACATAGGAGACCTGCATGGCCGTGTTTTGTGGCAATCTATGGAGGAGGCCTATGTTCAACAGTGGACTATAATAGGATTAAATGATGATGATTATGATGATCTCATAACCGTTATCAGCTTATAATATGTTCCCTGCTTGACGTAAGTCTGCCCAAGATCAGAAGTATTTTGCGTGAATATCATGCTTCGCCGTAATTTTGGCGACCAAAGCACTAGACGCCTTGCAATTTAGACGCTGCTGCGACAACAGTATCTGTATTTTTAAACATTCTTGCCACAGCAACTATCGGAGACCACGACATTACACTGGAATATGCCTGTGTGAACACTTATGACACTTAATAAGAGTAATGTAAATTTTGTAACGCCACCGTAGTACATAATTTTTTTAAGTAAAGTCGCGATGTTTAACTGGATAAGTATGATGGTGTCACATAATACCTGTGTAACGTGGCATCCTAACGCTACGTATTTCGTATGGTGAGTGACGAGACCGGAGACAATGCATCACATCAATATTGATTGTACTTTAATGATAGATATAGCTTTCTACAGCCACCTGATGATTGTTTACCATCATTAGGAATGTATGCTCGTTTGTCACTCTAACTGAAATTAAAAATAAATGAATCGAACTAATTCACAATTTTATAAGAATTTTATAGTGTATTCTTTAATACCCTGCTTATTAGCTAATGTTAAGAAAAGAGTCCGCGGAAAGATAAAAAAGATAATTTACGATGTAAAAGATTTGACAACTTCGTCTTAGCAAAATAATCACTATTTTACAATAAATATTTGATACATTTTTAATCCATTTGTGACTTTTTCTGCTTACTGTTACATAGGGGTTCAGTGTATTTATTGTATTTTGTTACGTCTTCCTATACTTAATCTATGACAAAGTTAGCTTTTTAATGTACGCCGACGCGAAGTTTATACGCAGTGACGTGAAAATTACAACAAATAACATGATCGAATCAAATGTGTGCGCCGAGCTGCAAGATCCAATCCTGGTGCAATTAATCGGTGAGATACAGTGCTGAGGTATCCGATCGAAACGAATCTTTATTATAATAGCTACTTGCCTTTTAATTGAAGCTTTACCTTACTTTGAGTAAATTGGGCTTAAATGGGAGAAAGAAGAAATGAATTTACTGTTATTTGAAAGCCTACAAATGGTAATGACCCTTTTTCTGGTCAGCTATACCAAAAAAAACAGATGTAACTAAAATTGTTGATAATTATTCTTTTTCACACATGTATGTGTCTGAGGTTAGTTATTTTATTTAACACGTTAGCTGCTCCGTCGAACACATTTTAAATAATTTGATTGCTCTGCGAGACACGCGCGATCCTACAAAAAAGTGTGAGGGTGTCAGGGTTCACTACATATCTTTTTAATGTTTTGTTTAGAATTCTTAAAAGAGTATAATGATGGATTTTCTATAAAAAATTTAAAGTTTACAAAAGCAAAAACCAAACACAACATTCACAACAACAAGTTTACAATTTAACTAAAATTAAGTACCATTTTTTTAATGTTTATTTGAGTAGCTGAAATGCGTAAACACGAACTAATACAATCTCGTCGTTACTTGTTACAGTTAGTAGTTATGAAAAGTTACGTAAAGTTACCAAATAATAATAAGAATTGCGGCCGTAGTCAAATGTTTAGGGTACGGATTGCGAAACACGATGTCCCAGGATCGAGCCCGCCATTCGACTATTGTCGAGAATCATCTCCTAGCAAAAGCCTTTGAGCTAAATTGGAGTAGTTTACAGGAATTATAGCAATGTTCATAGCATTGGTAGTATACTTTTAAAAAATACTTCAGTTTCATAAAATATAAGATGATAAAAAATCTGTTGACATAAACACATCACTACAACACATTAAATTAGTAATACAGTTATAAATGTTAATAAAATGATGAAAATGTAACCAATTTAGACATCAGAGTCCAATTTGATTTAGACACTATAATTAAGTATAATCTGATTGATATACTTGTTTAGATCACGGTTATTCGATAAACATTCAATTGAACATTCATATTATGTGAGCATCACCATTTATAGCTACCAAATATGTTAAAACATAATAAAAATGCAAATTTATACTAATATTGTACGCGTGCTGGACGATTAAATCGGAATATACGACCTCTCAGGTAAAGTGATGGCATACCACATGCAGTCCCATTCATTTTATAGCTGTGTTTTGTTGCTTTTTTTCATATATATGTTACTTTTAATTAATTTTCTTAACTATAAATCACTTAAGACGTGAATGTTCAATTATTAGAAAATTAAGTTATCAAACCTAAAAAAAGGCGATAATATTCAGGCGTTCCTATCAGTTTCTGGTACTCTATACGTTGATTAAGCGGCACCATATTGGCGATTGTCTGGTGTTAGTTAATAATCTATTATTTAGAGTTATTTGAAGCTTGAGCAGACTCATCCTTGGCTACTTCATTTTTCCCGCAGAATTTGTGGCGTCCGATAAGTCGGCCGGTGGGAAATCTCTATTATACCCTTGTAAATCCTCGTCCAATCTCTATATCCAGTCAGAATCTGTAAGATTTCAGCCCATCTATGATATCCGGCTTAAATCTTATGTGTTAACTCCTAGAGTTTTCCGTTTGCCACATCCGTTTTTTTTCGATTAAGTCAAAAAAATCTCAATACTTTTCTCTTCGCTATCAAGACCTCGTTCTCCTTTTTTAGCGTTTGGGTGAAAGCTTCTCTAGCTTACAAGATTAGAAAAATTGCCGTAATATATAGTTTTATGATTTAAGATCTTAGACACTAGTATTTTATGGTGACACTAGTATCTTTTGTTATCTTTAGTCGTTTGTGTGTTATTGTATCGTTCAATGTGTGAACCATCTGTTCAGTATTACTATTCTAAAACTTAATTAAAGACTGACGAGGTGGCGTTACTATAATGGGTTTGATTTTGAATATAATTTTAAAATTCCTAAAAACTCAGTATTAAAGTAAAATAATAATTATTTGAACTAAAGACATCAACACAGTCGGTGATAATAAATAAGAGTTATCAGAAACGCTCCAAAGACCATTTTCGAAAGGCAACTTAAAATTTCATCCGTACCTCACAAAATGAGTGAACGATCCGAATTTATTTTGAGAGCCTGCAATCGATTCTGTATCGATTTTTAATCAATCTCCTAAATGGTCTCTATCAAATTTAATTGACTTCAGTCGTGAGAGCCCTAAAAAGTGCTTTGCCTTCCTGCATGTATTGACCGCCATATTCAATAACAATATTGAGGCATAAGCAACAAGTATCTCACTTTTAATTTTTTTTAACTGTCGTAAATTGTACGGAACATGTCAAAATAAGTGACGCGTAAATGAAATAATACGAACTGAATTTTTATTTAAATTCAATTATTGTATTTACGTACGTACCTATTTACGTAAGTATTTAGGTGGGATTTTTTTTTATTTTGGTTCTTTTTTTTCTCTTCTTTAACAGACTGTAAAAGTTCACTTCTGGACATAGGTTACTCCATAGCTGCGAGAAAGTCGTAATTGCCGCGCTTGGTAGGCGGATTGGCGATCGTAGTACCAGGCACTTCGCGACTAAGACGCTGCTACCCGGTCAGGATAATTTAGATCTAGCGTAATAGTGATGATTATCCCGATGTCAATCGGAGGTCATTCGTTTTTCTTGGCATTTCCCTTAGTCGACTTTTGCGACACCAACAGGAAATGGGTTGGCAGATTCTCTAACGTCACCACCACATGGCTGGTAATCTTACTACTATAATAAAGCTGGAGAATTGATATTTTAATTATTGTATAAAGTGATGAAACGAGCAAAACGTTCACCTGATGGTAAGTGCAACGTCCGTCCATAACAAATGCTGTGTCACCCAGAACATTTCTGTGTGACCCCTCACTGTGCCCATCACCCTGAGACATCAGTTCTGAAGTCTCATATGCCCTGTGATTACGCTTGCTCACAGTGCCCTTCAAACCGAAACACAGTAATGTTTACACACTACTGCTTTACGGCAGAATAACTGGCCCTGGGGTGGTACCTACCTAGACGGATTCCTGCATAGGAATCCTACCACCATTACATGGTATGTTTAAATGCGCTAATTTTAGGTGATATACGGTTAAAAAAGAATGCTTTGGATAGTCCGTTTAATGAGGAAAGTTCTAGGCTATACAAATTAAACGGCCTTAAGGAACTGCACGCCGGGAATCGAACATTTCTGAAAAGAGCCAAACTGTGAATACACAGGTCAGCGAGGTACCATACCGTACTGTGTCATTGGTCAACTTAATAGTAAATGGGCATCGCTCTTCCTAGTGTTATACGTATATTTCAATAGTATTACTATCCTAGTATTATTTCGATATATTTCGCGTGTATTTTGTCCTAAAAAGAACAATTTGTGTGTACTAAATTTGTTTGATTAGAATTATAATCTGAGATGATAATGTCAGCAGGAGCTGCACTGACCGCTAAATTACGCACTGGTATGCATTCTGTTAGGAAGCGCTTTCTAAGCAATTCGAGCCACAAATTAATAAACACGACTATTTGTTGTTAGCACCAGCGTTTATCTCGCGAGACGGTAGTGGGTTTTAATGCATAAAATCAAATCACATGCTTGGAGGGCTCCGAGCTTTGGCCGGCTGCGTACACGCGCTAACCGCTGGCAATCACGACTACAGAAGCTATTTGAATGCTAGAGGCATGAACCACTGCAATCGGAATTATGATAGCTTGTGTCTATCGAAGTTCGACGTACCTAATATATCTATATATTAATACGTGCAGAAAAAACTTTGTTCCTCTGTTTAAGCACGGAATAGTGAGAAGAGGATTCGGCAGTTAAGTTTATATGGAGAAGGAGTGCAGAAAGCTAAAATTTATATATAACCAGCTGTGCCTCGCGGTTTCACCCGCGTAAAAAGACGGCGCCGATCGATGATATACATATATACTTTCCTATTTGAATCGGATTTTGGGTTTATTTTGCGCGGAACCTAAATTATTTTTTCAAATATTAAAGTACCCTAAGTCTCCTGCTATAATATCAGCTATCTGTCAGTGAAAGTCCCGTCAAAATCAGTCTAGCCGTTTCGGAGATTAGACAAACCGGAACAAACAGACAGACATACAGACAAAAAATTTAAAAATCGTTTTTTTTAAAGTACCGTACGTATATTTTCATAACCATTAAGTAAAAAGCTGTTATTTTGTTATTACAAACAGACACTTTTATTTTATTTATATGTATAGATATGAGTTACAATACATCCAAAAAAAAGTTTATGAATTACAGTCTAATTTTGGTCAGGGCGACCACTAATACGTATTGATATATAAGATTTGGTTTGTTATGAACTTGCTTTACGCGCGACTTTTGATTTTGTTTAGACAGGTTATTAATACAGTGTGAGTGACGTCGTCGTTTCAGCCTATCAATAGTCCACTGCTGAACATAGGCCTCTCTCATAGATTGCCACAAAAGTTTGTAGCTCTCGTTTTGGGGGGATTTCGCCATAGTTGCCACGCTTGGCAGACGGGTTGGCAACCGCAGTTTATTTATTCAGATGTTCCAGCAAGATGCTGCTGCCCATCTCGTGGTTTTCATTTTCCCTCTGTCGACTTTTACGACACCCACGGGATGGGGTGGTAGATTCAACGACGTGTCATTATATATTAACGGCTATAACAAGGTTTCTGCTACTATACCATAGATGGCGTTCTATGAAATATTTACCAAAACTAAGTTGTTCGCAAAGTTATTATTTATAATCTATGTAAAATTCATGTCAATAGTTTTATTAGTTGTCGAGTTAAATCTATTCGAACAGATATACAGAAAGAAAAAATAATACTTCCGTTTCATAAGATCAATGATTTATTACTGGTGGTAGGATTTCTATGCAAGAATTTACCCAGGTAAGTACCACCAAAGGGCGAATTATTTTGCCTTGAAGCAGTAGTGTGCAAACATTACTGTTCTCATTCGTGCATTAAGAGCAAGTATAATCACTGGACATATGAAACTTAAGAACTGATGTCTGTAGAGTGCCGGACGCAGTGTGGTGCCACATAGAAATATTCTGGGTGACAAAGCCACTGTTATGGGCAAACGTTGCACTTATCATCATGTAAACGTTATGCTCGTTTCGTCACTTTGTACAAAAAAAAATTGGCTATTTGAAATATTTTTTAAACATAAGACTACACTAGGATTTTGACAGTGTCGTGAACGTATTAACAGACATGAATTTCACATACAAACACATCGAGACTCACACAAATAGTTATCTCGTGCGGTAATCGAACCCGTGACACTTAGTAATCGCTTGGCCACTGTACCAACTGAGCCTGCGAAAAGTTCATGCAGACACGCAAATAAAAAAATATTACATTGGACTTGCTCATGTAAATGTCAGTTAATTAAAAAAATGAAAAGATACAAACAGAGATTTCTATAATTCTTATTTGATTTGATTGTAAAGTCCGCTGTCTATGTTCTATCCTTTATACTTCTATCCTTTATATCCTTCTACACCGCGTTCTGGAATCGAATCTCAAAATCACATTAGTGCTAAAACACAATTCCCTTTAACAGTTCTCTTTTCTTCTGGTTGTGTTGTGATCGTCTATGTGTTTCTAATACTGCATCCTAGCCTATCTCCGATCGAATAGCATCAGCGTTACATCGGGTTGGGACTAATGAGTACCTATGTGTTTGCTAATACGAGTACACTTGTGGCACTATAATATTTCCTGCGTAGTTGATAGCTCCGAATAATATTCGGAAGTTGTCGCCATGGAAAAAATCAACTAGTAGGACATCATCGTCCTTTATTTAAGATTTAAATTTAAATGTTACTGTTTAAGTTACTGGTGGTAAGATTCCTATGCAGGAATCCGTCTAGGTATCTACCACCCCACGGCCAGTTATTCTGCCGAGAAGCAGTAATGTACAAACATTACCGTGTTTCGTTCTAAGGCACTGAGAGCTAGTGTAATCACTGGGGATATGAGAGTAAGGAAATGATGTCTCGCTCTCAAGGTGACCGGCGCAGTGTGGTGCCACTCAAAAGTTTTCTGGGTGGCAGCATTAATTATGGGCAGAAGTTGCACTTACCATCAGGTGAACGTTTACTCGTCTCGTCACTTTAACCAATAAAAAAAAGAAAAAAGTTTCATAAAATTCAAGTCAGATTAGAATTTCGCCTTATGGAATAACAAGCAGGTACGTAACGTTAGTAATTTCAATGTTACATCCGCTAAAAGTATTTTGGATTATTAATTGGAAAATTATGAAAATGGCGCATGTAGCAGCCAGCATCTACATGCGAAAGTAATGCATTAATTTCATGATCGCGTTTTTAAACAGAAGCCAAAATCGACGTCCGCGCCTCGGGCATGCATTACTGACGTCTCCGTATGCTGTGCGAGTTAAATTTAGAACGGGCATGTTCCCATTACACGAAACGTTTCTGTATGATGAGTGAAATAAATCCCATTCGCGTGACATTGATAAAAAATTTATAGTGAAAGGTGACGGGACGAGCAAAAAAAAATCGTTCACCTGATGCTCCATCCTGATGTCCCATAACTGGGACACCCAGAACATTTCTTGTTCTTAAGTATCAAATTCCCATTAATTAAACTAGCTCTCAATACCCTCGAGAACCGAAACACGGTGATGTTTGCACACTACTATTTCACAGCAGAATAACTGATTCTGCGGTGATTTTTATAAAACGATGGCTGAGGTCAAGTTGGTAATTTCATTTTTCGGAAGCCATAACACTTTTGAAAAATTTCCCTACGTCCTTTATCACGACAATGATTAGAAACGGCGTTGTCAACAGTTTTCAGGCATATTTTGAATGAGGGTCATATTGACTAATTATAAAGTTGGTAAAAAGACTTTAGCTGTCAGTATCGTCGTCGTTACAGCCTATCACAAGTCCACTGCTGAACATAGGCCTCCCCCATAAATAGCTACAAAAGCTTGTAGCTCTCATATTGGAGGGATTTTGCCATAGTTGCCACGCTTGGCAGACGGGTTGGTAACCGCAGTTTATTTATTCAGATGTTCTAGGAAGATGCTGCTGCCCATCTCTTAGTTTTAATTCCCCTCTGTCGACTTTTTCGACACCCACGGGATAGGATGAGGTGGTAGATTCTCTTAGGCCGCTACCACACGGCTGTCAGTATAAAACATGGATAATGCAATGAGTAATGGATAATGACTAATGGATAATAATAAAACATGATAATAATAGAAATGGATAATGGATAATAATAAAACACGATACGACCACGTGCCTGGCTGCTACGTCGCTGGCGGTGGGTTCAATTCCCTGTCGGGCTAAAAATTGTTGGTTTTCGGGTCTGGTAGTGCTGTGATTTTTCACATGTGTCTGACATTTTACACTAGCCTACCTCCGATGTATCGCAAAAGCGTTACATCGGGCACAGGTGGTTAAGGACGAGCGAGTGCCTCTATGATCGCGAGTATACTTGTGACACTATAATATCTCCTGCACAGTTGAGAACCTCTGACAGTATCCGAAAGTAGTCGCATGACGCAAGGAGGACATCAACAATTATAATCACAATTTCATCATCATCATTTCAGCTTATCACTAGTCCCCTGCTGAACATAGGCTTCCCTTATCTTCCCACACTTTGCCATTGTTGCCACGCTTGACAGGCGCGTTAGCAGTCGCAGTTTATTTATTCAGATGTTCCAGGAAAATGCTGCTGCCCATTTTCCATCTGTCGACTTTTACGACACCCACGGGATGAGATGGGGTGGTAGATACTCTTATGCCGCCACCACACGGTACGATAATTAATATGAAAACTTAATTCTCACCGTCCTTCGAGAACGAGTTAAACTTCTTCAGAATAAAATATAAGTCGTTCATAGGATATTTAAAATTGTCCAAGTTTCTAGCAATACTGGTCAGGATGAACTTGAACAATGGAAACCCACAACACAGACATAAGCACGGAGGCCCCCCCGAGGCGATCATTTGCCGCACTTCCACCAAATTGCGCGCCCGCGTTCGTGCGCGCGTGCTATTACACGCACAGAATGTCGACTATCAATGAAACGGCTTGTTATACCACTGGATACGAAATTATGATTGTTTCGACAACCGTTTTTGAGTGCTATCCGAGAAAAAAAGCGACTTGTTTATTCAATTAAATCGCTGTAAGTAACGTGAGTAACGTTCCGTTTAATGATACTTCGATTATTTTCTTTTAAGTTGTGGATCGACAAAACAACATATTCATCAATTACTCAGTCGCAACTTTTAAATAAGTAATATGAATTTTTTTGTTCTTGCAAATTCCATAGTTCAAAAATGACACACTATAAAAAAATAACTATTGCGATGATATAATAATGGCAACGCAGTGAACGGGCGGCGTATAACGTAGCATGTAAAACACTTTGTTACCAATACCGCACGTGCCTCGAGACAAGTGTACGGAGCGATTTCTAAAACAACACGAAGTCGTGAAGGCCGCGGGTAAACAGTAATAACATCGCATTACTGCAACTGGACACTTCGTCCGTGTATGGGAGCTGGTCTAAGAAACAATTGAGTTATTTTTATAAAATTAGAGTAAACTTTGATTTTTAGAACATTCAAGTAACCTTTAATGCTACAAACTTTAAAAACCTAAAACAAAGTTAATGTTTGGATATTAAATTACTAAATTATTTTTTTTCTAGGCTATGACTATTTCATCATCATCATTTCAGCCTATCACTAGTCCACAGATGAACATAGGCCTCCCCCATAGATTGCCACAAAAGTTTGTAGCTCTCATTTTGGGGGAATTTTGCCATAGATGTCACGCTTGGCAGGCAGCTTGGCAACCGCAGTTTATTTATTCAGATGTTCCAGGAAGATGCTGCTGCCCATATCCTGTTACTCGTATTTTCCCTTGGTCGACTTTTACGACACCCACGGAATGAGATGGGGTGGTAGATTCTCTTAAGCCGCTACCACACGGTTCCTCGTCATCATCATCAATTCAGCCTATCACTAGTCCACTGCTGTACATAGGCCTCCCCGATAGGTTGCCACAAAAGTTTTTAGCTCTCGTTCTGGGGGGTTATGACTATTTAATTGCGACATTTTTAAAGACATAACAGAAGCTTCGGCAATAACAGTAAGGCTTTGATCTTGGTATGCTTTCAACTTGCACCAAACATGTCTGCAGGGCGACTGCTGTGGCTCCAAACGGTACAGTCATGATTCAAATTGCATCTCATTTTGCGCTCTGCCCACCGGTTGCAGTGATTTTGTACCGATTGACAGGTAGAGCATTGCATTTGGAAACAAATTATAGCATGGAAATATTTTTAAGTGCCAAATTAGCTTTAGGTATAAGTTTCTCTTTGTACGGAACTGGTTACTGTTGTGACCGTTTTAGCAGGTCAATGTTGATTTTTATAGGAGAATGGTAAAAGTAAAAAAAAAAAGTTTCATCCTATTAATGTCCCACTGCTGAGCACAGGCCTCCTCTCGTTTCTGAGAGGGTTTTGGAGCTAGAAAGAATCCACCACGCTACTCCAATGCGGGTTGGCGGACTGCACATGTCCTCGAAATATTAATTTTTCTCAGACATGCAGGTTTCCTCACGATGTTTTTCCTTCACCGCCGAGAACGTGGTAATTCAGCACTTACAATTGCAATTAACAATTTTAGTGGTGCTGGCACCGGGTATCGAAACCATGTCACTCGCGTACTATGAAATTTAAAGCGAGCGCCTAGCTCCTGAGCTACCACGGCTCCAAGAGAGAAATATTGTATATTGAAGAATGGTAAGATAAAGAAATAAAATTATAAATTAACTTGTGGTAGGTTTCCTATGCAGCAATCCATCTACGTAGGTACCACTGCAGAACCGGCTCTACTAAAACTTTATTCTTGATCCTGGTAGTGAATCTAATCTCATATCTCTAATCTGATCAATTTTTTTTTAATTTGAATTTTTGATATAAATGTTTTCGTACCCAGTATGTTAGGTAGCCTTCTCGTATCTTTCTCTAATCGATTAATTTATTTCATCGGAGATGAGAAATTGAGAACAAATTATTGTCTCTGTGTAGGGACCTTAGGACACAATATTTTTTTATTTAAACACGGAAAGAAATTTAATATAGATATTTTAAAATCGAGTTATTTTCATAATCATTACCAGTATTATGTCCTGGCCGTTTCTTACTACATAGTAGGTTTATGAGTATTACCAAGAATATTGCAACAGTTAACTTAATATAATAAATACAAACTAAGATATCTCCATAACAATGCAAAGTAATTGTAAAGGAGAAGAGAAGGGAATTGATAATCTGTGTCCATATATCACAAATTTTGTTAAAAGCATTTCTTGCAAGCAGAATTTTTATTGCAAGAGATCATAATCAAAATATGGTGCTCGTTACACCGTGAAATACATGGACACAACACTAATTGTTTGATTAATCGAATTATGGTTCGTGACGCACATTAATGCTTGTTATTGTAGTAAATTACTATTTACTCGGTTATTACGTGCGATACCGACCATAACGAGTAAGGTACAACACTTCACGCTTGGGTATACCACGTGAATTCTATTAGGGTGGTTGTTCGACCGTGGTGCTCACACCTGGCTTCGTTTTTAACTATTTTTAATAAGTTCATCATTGGTAACAAATTAAACTAAATTGGGTCAATTTATTGATATAGAACAAACCGTAGAATTTATTTACGCTTTATATTAACCAAGTAATTAGCTGTCAAGTTTTACCATGGCCGTGGCCGGTATTCCAGCATTGTGCGCACGACGAAATTTTCTGCCACGTACGACCACTTTGTAGAATTTGGTGCCGCCAGCAGACTGAACCGATACGACGAAGGTCCCTTACCTTCAAGGAAAAAGTCTACTCATTTTAAACATTTCACAAAGGCCGTCAACGCACCCGCAATTCATCTTGAATTGCGGATGTTCATGGGTGATGTTGATCGCTTACCATGAGTTGAGCCGCGTGCTGGTTTGCCCCCTCTTCCATAAAAAAGTAGATCAAATTCGATAACACAAATAGGGTAATCGCTAAAATTGATATCATGCAATGCATGTAAATATTTCATTTAATTAATACATACATTTATACAGTCATGCCTTTTTCCCATAGCTTGACTTAATCGCCAAGACCTTTAAAAAAATCATCACCTGTTACACTGCAGTGTATCATATAATGTTTGCTAAAATAGATAGTTATCAAAAAGGGCGTGTTACGAATCAGGTGCATTACCTTTTGACGATGGGGAATGATACTTCACGGTCCGGCATACCACGTGCTGTTAAATGGGGTGGGTAGTAGACCGTTTAATTGTTGTCAACACTTCTAAATGAATTGTTAACATGATCATCACCCTACAGTGCATTTAAGCTATCTTATGAAATCCTGAACTGATCTTTTTAAATATTGTTTTTTTTTTTTAATTTGGGGTCTTTCGTGGTCTACGTTATTTTTTACGTATATTAGGATGACAGATAAACACACAGCCTGCCTGACTGTATCACTGTTGTCCTTATTTTAGATATATTTTACTGGTGACAGGATTTCTATCCAGGAATCCGTGTAGGTATTGGCACCAGCACAGTGCCAGTTATTCTGCGGTCAAGCAGTAATGTGCAAACATTAATGTGCTTTGGTCATAATGGCACTGATAGCTAGTTTAATTACTTGGGATATGAGACTTAAGAAATGATGCCTCAGGGTGACAAGCGAACATACAGTAATGTTCTTAGTGACTCAGCATTTGTTATGGGCAGAGGTAGCACTTACCATAAGGTGAACGATTTGTTCACATTTTATTCCATAAAATTGACGCATCCATCCTCATTTAAAAATGAAAATGTTAGTTGTCTACCTGAGTAATACGAACGAAGACAAGGCTTACCACGCTGACCACCATTTTTATGTTCCTCTAACTAACACGTGTAGTATTTGCAGCAGATTCATTAAACTTCAAAAATATGAAAAAAAAATTGAGACATGTAAATAATAATTCTTACACTTTCAGGACACTGCTTGAAACTCCATGTCTAATATTGGATAGTAATCACGTACATGATAATTTGGTCACAGAGTGTGACTAAATTATAGCATACCGAGCTTTGTGTTGCTTTCGAAGGCTTACAGAGCGTTAAATTGAATTACTTATTGTTTGTCGTCTTATTATGGGAGGGCCGTTACGGCTATGTTCGGAACGTGAGCTACTAAAAGGTAAAAAAGTGTTTTTATAATTTAATTACAAACTGCGTTAACACCAAGATCTTCCTTTGAAGATGTTTTTGTCAAATACCTTATAACAACGGAAATGTTATCAGTATAATAAGATATGTGTAATAGTAGTGGTATGCACCAGAGAACGCATCGCCCCATATCGTTAAAATATCTTAACATTCGAACAGGAAGAATGCTGATATAATCCCAACAGATTAAAATCAACATCACAATAAAAAAAATGTAATAAAGAAAAAATAAAAACAATAATTACGTGTTTTTTACAATCAACTTTTACTTTGAGAAGAAACTCACACATATTTTCTTTACTGTTAAATCATACCTCTACTTGTAATAGTAGGAGAGCAGATTAATATTCGAACTAGACATGCGCAGTGGAAATAAAACATATAATAAAAAATACACAAATACTTATATGTGTTTCCGTATCATACAGATAACTAAAACTAAATTAGTTTACGACTTTAGTGTAAACAAAATGGTAGCATTTTTAACTCAGACCAATTCCGACGTGTACCAAAAAATTTAGATAAAAACGCGAGTCACGAATCAGATGATACTCCGAACTGAATGCTGTTCTTCACAATCAACCCGTCACAATTTTAATCAAGGGCTCGGCGAATTCTATCGCCTTTTTCTGTTTTCGGATTCCTGTGCGACGTAATAATTACGTTAAATAACTGGGCGAGGCCTGAACGGCCGAAATGCATTCGTTCCTCCGTCCTGATGTTGGTAACTTGAAATAGGGACACTAGATGTGGTAAAATAGATGCGTTCAAAATGGATGGAATGGTACTTGTGTTTAATTTTTGGAATCATGTCAGTTTTTCACTATTAATTAAACTAGATTTACGAATTTTTATGCGTTTTATTTCTTTCGCTTTACAGCACTTGAGAGATTTTTACAGCATCCATCGTCCAGTCCTCCCGTAACCATGGGTGCTGTAAGGCGCTCGAAACGTCGGATAATATTAAGCAAAATTAAACAGGATAAAATCCGTAAATCTAGTTTTATGAAATGTGTAGTATTCTTTATATGAAACCATTATAGTTTTATCACGATTCAACCTATAATAGATATTAACTACAATTCAATAGTAATATTGCAGCGTTGTTTACAAATTCAAACGACTTTTGAAAAGGCCTAAATTTAATATGGAAGTATAGTACACAGTAAGAAAAGAAATCAATTTTTTTATCTCCAAGAGGAGGCAATCGAGCAAGCGGTTCACCTGATAGTAAGTGATCACCGCCGCGAATGAACAGCCGCATCACCAGAGGAATTGCGAGTGCATTGCTGGCCTTTGAGAAATTAGTAAGCTCTTTTCTGAAAGTACCTTAATCATATCGGTTTGGAAGAACCACGTTACTTTATGGCACTAGTGGTAGCACGTTAGTGGATCGGCTCGCCTGGGGAAATACATTAATACCAGGTGGCAAGACCAGGTGACTCAATTATTCGAAATGAAGCATGCATCACATTCCATAAAAGTGAACAATTTTTTTACCTACAATGTGATTCTTCATCGAGATCAACGGATTTTCGAAAATGGATGCAGGCGGTATGGGTAATTGATCATTAAACATATTGTTAGGTATATAAAATACAGTCTGTATGTTACCCTTGCTTATATTAAATGGAATGTATGCGACAAGGTAAACGTTTTTTTAAGATAATATTCAACCGCAGTTGTTACGCAGTCAATCAGTAAATGTGAGATGATTGAAGCAAGAATTCACTTAACGAAAATCTATCAAATTATTAGGATAGAAATTCGAAAAGAAATATTATGAAGTGTTGTATATTAATTTTATTTTAGTTACATTTTTATAAACATCCAATAAATATATTTAACAATATTACCATTCAGCGTTTTGGCGCTTTACCACAAGGATTTTATAATCATTTTACTTATTGGACGTTAATTTTAATTATCTCGCTGTTTTTAAATTCTGTTAACCTCTTTTCTTAGCCAGGTGTAATCAGAGGCGCCTAAGGTATTGTGCGGCCAACTCACTGTCAGATTACGTTATCCAGGGGGCGAAAAGTGGGCTACTTGTGAGGCCTCGGCATACCCCTTTTATAAGAAAAAGGCGTGATTGGATGTATGTTAACAGTTAAATGTTTTGAGTACCTAAAAGTGTACTATGGTATTTTAAAACTTCCAATACAGTTCAACAAAAAGCCCATTTGAAATTATAAACTTTCCGCAGTTATTAACCAAATTAAATTATGACAAGCGTTCAAATCGATAAATATGAAAATCGAGGTGCACCGTTAAAATTTTTAACGGTGAGGAATTAAGAACAATCTATACGCACATCCAGCATTTTATTTCTCGTGCTCGCAAAGCCATGAGCTTTGTAATTATTTCGTAATTGGTAGGCCGGTTGCTGTCTCGGTAGCAGATAACTCACGCGCTGCTTGTGAAATATGGTTGTATATATGGATGTTATGTTGGATATATCTTTAAAAACTGATGGTAGGATTCCTATGCAGGAGTCCGTCTAGGTAGGTAACACAGCCAGTTATTCTGCCGTGACGCAGTAGGGCACAAACATTACTGTATTCCGGTCAGAAGGGCATATGAGACTTAAGAACAGATGCCTCAGGGGGAAAGGCGCAGTGCGTTCCCACAAAGAAATGTTCTATGTGACACAGCATTTGTTATGGGCGGATGTTGCACTTACCATCAGGTCAACGTTTTGCTAGTCTCGCTTCTTATTCCTATAAAAAAACTGCCCTGCGGACCGCATACCCGCGAGCCTTGAGTCTAACTAAAAGCTAAAATAGTTGACCACATTCTTCGAATATATACTTATACGAGTAAACATATAGTTGCATAAAATTCACGAACTGAAGGCAATACGTCGACCACTACTCCTTTACCATTTTATTTATGCTATATGATATTAAAACCTCTCGTTGCTTAATAAGACAGTAATTTACACTCCCACTTTCGTATCTGATGTTTTCATATCTGATTAAAATGAATTAAGAATATTTACTTTCCACTACTTCCACTACTTTCCAATTTTATTGTCATTTTGGAAAATTTAAATGTAACGTTATAAATTACCTGTCTGTATGTTCGTCGATCGTAGAAAGCGTTCTTGTTAGCCTAAGTCAGAAACTTTATCGTAGTTTCCATGTCTCTAAACTTACTCAAAACGCTCTGCTTTCAAAATTCAAAGAGTTCGCTAACAATTATGCGTCGGTTGTCGCTGAATGTTTGGCTTCTGTACTTCGGTTCGTGGCTTCGAGTACCGCACGAAATAATGATTTGTACATCGGGATTAATGTTTTTAAGTATATTTCGGAATTAATAAAAAAAAAACATTAATTTACCGAGAGTTATAATGCCATATATTTAAAATAAACCAAATGCAGACTTGTTTACATTAATTAAAAACAACAGTTAAAGTAACTATTATTTTATGTAAGTAATTTCAAAAAAATTTCTGAAGCGTCTTCAGAAATTTTCATACTTATTTTAAGTGAATGTATTCATCGACCTGGGACCAATTTTTTTTTATTTAAAATTTCTACTGATGGCTTTAATGCCTCTGGCTACGCGATCGTTAATTCTTGCGGTTCTTTTAAATCAACTTTCAAATAATAGGTGCTGTTATAGATTTTTAAAAGTTATTACCGATAAATGACAAGATAAAAAAGCAAAATGCTAATTGCAAGTAAAATATTGCGAAATACCAGCCGAAGAATGATAAATGGACTGGTGATAGTTAAAAAATATAGAGACGTGCAATTAAGTAAATATATTTATTTTAGCTCGGGGTACAACGGCCGAGGAAAATGTTAGACAATAAAAACAGCTATGCAGTTTTTGAGTTTTACTGCTGTGATAGACAAAGTTGGAAATAGCGTGATAAGAGTACGCTGCGGTGTGGTAGAAGATGTAGATGAAGAGATACTCAGATGGTTTGGACACGGAGAGAGAATGGATGAAAAAAGATTGACGAAACCGATTTATGAGGCGAGTGGAAATTTGCTAGCTGCTAAGGGACGACGTAGGTGAATGTATCACGATCAGAAGACGAAGACGTTTTATGGAAAGACCACGTCAAAAGTGCTCACAACCGCCGAGCTTTTATGAAAGCACACATGATAGAAGAAGCTAAAGATGTGTGTTAGGGTCATATCCAGTGAAAAGATATAGTCTCTGCCTACCCCAATGAGAAAGAAGCGTGGCTTTATGTATGTATGTATCATAGTTAACAGATCTGACGTGAATGTAATCATATGCAACAGCATCACCGTGGTGGCGGGGTCAGAGATTCTGTCATCCCATCTCATAGGATGTCGTAAAATTCGATCAAAAGAGATGTCGGAAAAATATGGCCTTAAACAGACGGTTCAATAACCATTTTAAATATGCCATAACTAAATTATCTAGCCACCTGCATCCAGCAAAACCGAGCAGTCTCTGCACCGCCTTTTGTACCAATCTATGGCTAATGTTCGACAGTGGACTTGTGACGAGCTGAAATTATGATGATGACAATAATGATAAATGACCGTACAACGGCATCTGAGGTGCAAGATATCACTTCATCGCAAATTCTCCTGTAAAATATATCGCTTACCTGAGACTTTCCACCACTTTCGTGAGAGAGGCCTATATCATGGACTGTTAAGAGACACGTTATCATATACTATGATAACGTGGTTCAGCATTAAGCGTGTGTCTGTTGATATGTGAGTTTCAATCTCATTCTTTTACTATAAACTAACATTCAAATATCTTTTTTTTTTCTTTTTGACTCTTCTGATTTAACTCTTATATGTATAGATGTATACAACATTACATCTAATACGATAATGACAAAATGAAGATTCGCGAATTTTCGGGCTTGCTTCAATAATTACCGAACTAAAAAACTTCCTACCTAGATGACATTTGTGTTGAAATTTTGCCGTGGTTTAAGTGAATCGGAAAATGATTCAATTTAGCGTCATCAGGTTGAAGGAACGTTTGAAAAAAAAATTATATCATAGACGTACAGAATGTGAAAACACTTACTATACTTTTATAAATAAATGAAAAAACTTACTATACTTTTATAAATAAATCAATGTCATTCAACAACAAATTCACTAGTACTGTTTCCAGATGTAACGATACTCGTTAATATACGTAAAGGACACTGAACACAAGACTCAAATATTAAACAGGTTAATAAAACGAACAGTATATTATTCCGTAGTGTCGTGTTCGTGGTGTGTATAAAAAGATAATCTTTTTCTACTAAAGTATAATATCTTAACTATTGCAATACTTTGTCGTATACATATTGTTGCTGTGAAACCAAATAGTAGTATTATACAAATTACACATTATCACATTGACAATACACTATTATGCCACAGACTACAAATGTATTTTTAAGTCCCATATGGCCATTAATTACACTAGCTCTCTGTGAATTTCAGACTTAAACATAGTAATGTTTGCACCCTACTGCTTCACGGATTCTTCAGAATAACTGGCCCTGCGGTGGTAACCAATTCCGAAGGAAAGAACGAAGGATCACTAAATCCAAGAATGATTCTTACATCTTGTAAGAAAGCTATCGCCTTTTTAATCACTAGTACCTTGAAAAAGATAATCCCTAAACGAAACGAAAACATTTAACTGACATTTGCCAAATTATTGTTAAAGAATAGGGTCAAATCTAATTGATTACTTACAAATGTTATTAACATTGTTAAATTTTTGTTGACTGCTAAAACTGAATATCCATCTTTTTATAATATGGTGATTTAAAACATCACAGAAGATTTACGTTCCCTAGACCCTAAACCATTGGACTGCAGGTGGTTCAATAGTAAAACAGGACAGAAAATAACGTCAGACCGACACTAAGTTTACAGCAATAGATGTTTAAAAACTTTTACGGACAAAGAAAGTACTAAAAAATAATCAAAATGGATCGTGGTGTAGATAAAAGCACAACGAGAGAGGTCTTAGGAATTCAATTAAGAATTTTATTGCACCGCGAGTAAATACAAAAACATGTTCCGAGCTCGTTGCGACACGAAATAAAAACGCTTAATTTATCCGCTGCGTCTGATCAATTATGCGCGGGCGACACGGGCGTATTACCTGGTTTTATATTCATTACTGGTTTAAAACTAGAGCTGTTATCCGAAACGGTACGGAGAAATTAGTAGATCGTAAACGAATATGTAATACCGTTAACTGAGGGCTTACTATCACTAGTCAAGTGAGTATGAGTTAGTCAATGAAACATTAAAAATGAGAAGAATCTTAATTCTGCAAGTCCTATTTACTAAGTATACAAACAGTTATTTGAAATATTTTATTATGAAATCGTCATCATCACCCTATATATAATAAAGAGAGGATTACTGTAATTGCAACGCTAGTAAGGCAGATTGGAGATCGCAGAAAGAGACTGCTGCCCGTCACCGAAGTGTGTATTTTCCGTCTAGAGTTTTTCGATATGGATATATCGAAAGCAACAAAATATTCCTATGTCGTCATCACACAGAAACTATACAAAGATTTGTGTAATTAATACAATGTAATTTATTTTGTTAATTTCTATATTAGGTGTTAATATTCTAGTCGTATGAATCCTAATCGATTTTAATCTATTGCATTTAATTTTCAGCAGATAATTAAGACAGTACAAAGATTATCTGTCGAATTAAGGTACGCACCAGTTACCTATGGTTAGCCGAGCGTCTACCTGTGATAAATGAGTATAGCTTGGTACAGATCGAATTAGCATTCCGGATTGTACCGTTAACCGATACAGATTCTTTGTCGGACGTATTAATAAGCAAATCTACGAAACTTGTCTGTACTTACATCATTTACCTTCCGGCGCGAATGCGTCTTCGACTTAAATCTAACGATGCCATCTGATCACATAAAAAAGCACGATCATTGCTACTTTTATTTACATTAATATTATTTTTCTTTTCATTAACAGTTTACTGCCTTTTTATAGAAGCAAGTGAAGAGACGAGCCAATCGTTCACTGGATCGTAAGTGCAACGTCTGCCCATAACAATGCCACCTTGAATGTGGTTGTGTAGCTCTCAACTCTTATATGCCCAGTAATTACACTTTTTTCAGTCTCTTACTGTACCACGGCAGAATAATTGGTCCTGCGGTAGTAATTAGACAAATTCCTGCATAAAAATCCTATCGTCAGTAAAATTCAACACTAAAATCTCGCATATATAAAACGCCTACAGCTCTGCAATATGTCAAAAGACACAAAATTTTACCAGCACTTCCTTTAGTCGACTTTCACGACACTTACGACTAATATTGATTTATATTAAACAATAAATTACGTAATTATCTATTACTAATAATATGTTTGCAGCCAGAAAGAAACCAATCGGTGAAATTCAAACGTTTAATTTTTCTAAAAAAGGCGAGATAAAACAAACAAGTTGACCAAAATGAAGTCATAAATTTCCATATGCGGTGCTTTTAGCCTCAGATCTAACAAATTAACAGGCGATTAAGCTACCGATTCAGGTTAGAAATTCTCTCGATGAGACATTGATGGGGTTCAACAAATAATATTGATATGGAAATTACAGTCGGAGACAAAAGGTAGAGTGTCAAACGATTTTTTATTTCAAAATTTTTATTAGATGTAATCAATCCAACGATAGGCCATGAAAAAAGAAATAAAAGCTTCCTTAAGACCGTCATCATTAAAAGATGATTTCCGAATTTTATAATACTCGTATTCCCAACTTGTGAATGAAAAAATGTTAATACAAATCGGTATTTTATCGTAACATTTATAACTCTTAAATACTCGTACTAAAGCTATGACTGAATTACTATTACTGTCGTCAGACTGCCAATTAGCCGAAAGGTGTACGGCACAGCCTTGTCACTATACTGCTCGTGCAAATGCAATGGGGAGTAAGAATTTTTTGACTCGTACCAAAATGGTAATTGCCACGTTGTTCGCCATCAGCCACGCTTCGTTTCCCGTGGGGGCGAAAAGTGCGCTACGGATGTGTTCTCTGCCTACCCTTTTATATAGGAAAAAGGCGTGTAAGCAGGACATAGGAAAAGGCCAACTGGAAGTGCCCAAGAAGGCAGAATTTGCCCTAATCGCCACGTTTGGTAGGCGGATTAGCTATCGCACTACCAGGCGCCCCGCATCATTGACGCGCTTCGTGTCAAAAATCTCATTATGGATTTGCGGCGAATCACGTAACCGCAATTTGGTACGAGTCAAAATAAAATCTTAATCCCCATTGCATTCCCTCGAGCGACACTGCACTAACAATGACAGCGTTACTAATAGTGCAGTACTAATAATAGCTGCCCGTAAAATACCTTAGGCGCCTCTTACGACACTTCGGTAGGAAAGAGGTGGGTGCTCTTCTACTCTGCCGGTCACCTATCGGCTAACCTACTGCCCGTCATGGGTCTATATTTGTGCGGTCAGACATTTTCGTTGTTATACGGACATCTGTCGAAAGCCATGAGATTTTCCAGGAAATTCCCGGGTCAATACGTACGATACGCACGGAATGACATAGGGTGTAAATTCAACATTAATTTAATAGAAAGTGTAGTGCAATCTCCACGATCGCGTGACCTGAGAAGAGGACAGTCAGTGAACCTGACTTCTACGCTATTACGCCATTTATGAAAAAAACACAAACTGTTGGATTTCGGCTTTGGTTGTGTTGCGAATGTGAAATTTATGTCTGTAAAACCTACCCACGATACAGGAGAAAACCGACTGTGGGGCTCCGTTTAAAAAAAATCGACCATTATAACACTGTAATGTTTTTAGGGTGAGTGACGAGTCCATAAGGGTTAACGCATTTACAATTTGATTCTTCATCGAGGATGGGTTGATTGTAATTGAGGTCTATAAATATCTATATATCTCACCAGACCTCAGTTACTACTTACGACCAGACGGACTGTGTGCTCGTTTGTCACGTTTACTTATAAAAAAAATAACTAAAATAAACAGTTTAGTACTTGACTGTACCACATAAATCTGAACGTAGTATGTAACGACTGTCGTATTTGTGTAAAAGATATGAGCGTTGAGTAGCCGAAAACTGAGTTTCACGTACTCCGCTTCATATGGTTACAACATAAGTGATAGAATTTAATAGTATTGTGTTTTATAATAGTATAGTTTATCACAAGATAACCTAAAAAAAAGGTAAAAGGAAAATTACTTCTTCGTTGTATTTGTTAAAACCTTTACATTATTAAAAGCAATAAGTAAGTAAAGGCATTTTTATGACTATAAAATCAACAAAAAAGGAAAAATTAAAACTAGCTGCTTATTAGGAACCCTAGTTTATTTACAAGCGCGAATTTTTGTTTTTGTTTTTTTTGTTAGAAATAAAACATAAAAATCTTTGATTGTAGCGACACCTGGGTTGTACTGAAGGAGGCTCTGGTCATTTTAAGTTAACCCAGGGAACTGTAGTACGCCAAATTAATTTTGTCTTTTTCCGTTGTAACGATTTTCTGGAGAATGGATCCGGACAGTTTCTTTTCCATTTTTCAACTTATTCATTTATAAAAGCGGTTAAGCATCTTCTAGGACCTATAAGACTAATGAAGGTGAACACGTAATTTAGTGTTATACTACTATTCGATGGTAAAAGAAGTCTATACTGTATTATTTATCATACATAAATTACACACATTTAATTCGTTTGATTATGAAAAAAAACTAAATCTATTTTGTAACAATCGGTCTGATCACTAGCAAACATTTTGTTAAACGCTTGCCAATCATTAACCTTTTTGATTATCATTATAATTCCGACACAGGAAATACTATTTTATATATTTGCAACGATAAATATTGTGAAACGGGACTGTAATAAATTTGAATACGTGAGAGAGTTGGAACGGTTGACAACGTGGCAAATTTGAAATTTGTCTGAAGCCGCGGGTCATTTATCAAAAATAGGCATTATATTTGCGTGTGATTAAAATTTTATGCCTTCATTATTTTGACTTCATCAAAGAACACCATAATTAAACACGCCAATCGCCGGTAGTAATAAATTCTGTCAGGATATTGTGGGAATCGATTAACTGTAGATAAATTAGATGTAGATATTTAACGTTACAGGTGTATAATAAGAAGCTAGTGTTTAATTTTTAATTGAAACCTGCTTCATGACAACAATTCTAATAAATTAAAGATTTATTATCCTATAAATTAGTATTGCTTGTGTTAAAAGCGAAGCAGAGACAAATTTTAACAATTCGATTTGAAGGTAACATGATTTTACTTTTTTTCTGTTTATTTCACTACCAATACATCTTAGCACAAGTTTTCGAGCGTGTGTTTAATTTTTTTATACAAACAGACATGACTTAGTATGAGAGACGTATTAAACAAGCTTGATTTGACAAGTCATTAACATTACAATTAAGACTTTATTTTCACATTGATATCCGTTACATATCTAAGGATACATCTTCGGCAATAAAACAAATATGAAAAAGTATAAATCTCGATATTATCTCGGGGCGAATATTGAAACCTTGGTCGCAACTGGTGGTAAATGTCTTTGATATTTTAGGTGACATAATTTTTTTAAAGAAAGAATGCATGCTTATATATATAGTCGTTTACATAAAGTCAATAAAATGTTGACTTAGGGTTTGAACAAATTTAAATCGAAAATTATACTCTAAAATCTATCACGAACATTTACTGAATTGACAGTGACATCTAAGTAAACTGGGTCAATTGTTTCTTTAGTGAACTTGCATAGCCTGTAGTTTCTGCAATCTGATTTGACATTATTGCATCTATGTAGTCCATTGAATATGTTGATAGAAGATACAAACAATGAATCTATTTCACCACAATGACGTCTTACCTTTCCTCTGCTCGGGATAAAATATAATGCCGTAAAAGTTTGTACAAACACATAGCCTATTATGTTCTACACGATGCATGTTTGCAAAAATTGTGGCACTATAATATATCGGTTCGGCTGGCCCAGAGGCATAACTACTGACTTCTGCGCCATGCACGGGAAAAATATTGGTATGGCCTACAGACAGTTTTTCTATACTAAATATTGATATGACCTACAGACAGTTGTTCTATACTAAATATAAAATAATAAAATCTATTCCATTCCATTTTTTACGTTCTTAAATGAGTCCTCAGTTCATTTTCTTATTGGATAAAGTGACGATACAACCAAAACGTTCACCTGATGGTAAATGCAACATCTGCCCATAACAGATGCTGCATCAACCAGAATATTTCTATATAACCAGAATAATTATTAGAGTGGCACAATACTGCACCCATCTCCTGTTAACTTTCACAATCCCAAAGTTTCTTGCCCGGTTCTTCTCTGCGAAGGTAATTTTTTGAACCAGTGTAGTATTTGACGTTCATAAGAGCTTTAAACAAGCCTAAATTGAATAAAGAAATTTGGCTTTGTACTTTATTTTTAGTAATTACACCAACTCCCAGTGATCTTCAGGACCGAAACACAGTAATGCTTGCACACTACTGCTTCATAGCAGCATAACTGGCCTTGGGGTGGTACCTACCGAGGCGGAATTCCTGCATTGGAAACCTACCACCAGTACAATAAATGATAGCTTACATGTTACTATAAACTAGATAAATATTTACTTAGCCTACGGGTTAATGGTAGTTCCCACATGTAGTGGCAGTATAAGTGCAATGAATATTTTTTTATAGCATGTGACTAACAAGCACACAGGTCAGTGAACTCTATAGAACATAGATTCTATCTTCGATAAGATATCTTAAAGTGAAATAGAAATTCTTTATATTTCAATGTAAGATATTTAAATTTCGTTAGTCAAACGTATTTTTTTACAATCTACCACCGTTTCGTAATACTATACGATATCTCTTACGGAGAAGAAACGAAAAAAACTCCGCGGGTATCCTCTTTTTAAATAATTTTATTTTTATTTTAGTCATAAAACATTTATATATATATACACATTTATACTTCACACGCTCACGACAAAAATACTGATTTAATTATACATATATAAGTGTATTGCAAACTTAAGCAGGCCAACCTCCACAAACAGTACATGTTCACATGTATGACGTATGTGGCAAGTTCTTGATAATCGTACCTCTAAGCACTAACAGGTATCTCGTTGGAAGAGTAAGGGTCTCCAGGTCTTGTGACTCATCATACGAAACATCGCTTCTACTTTACTTTAGTGTTCTGTGAAAGCGTAGACCTTCACCGGTTCTTCAGTATAAAGATGTAAATTTAAACGTTCTGATGTCTTTCTGGCATTCGACCACGGCGAAATCACCCGAACACTGTCGGAAACTATCAACAACGCAAGATATATTAAAACATCCTCATCATCATCATCACAGCCTATCACTAGTCCACTGCTGAACATAGGCCTCCCCCACAGAGACACCACAAACGTTAGTAGCTGTCAGAATTGTGGAATCCATAGTTGCCACGCTTGGCAGGCGGGTTGGCAACCGCAGTTTATTTATTCGGATGTTCCAGGACGATGCTGCTGCCCATCTCCTGGTTTTTATTTTCCCTCTGTCGACTTTTACGACACCCACGGGATGACCTGGGGTGGTAGATTATCTTAAGCCGCTACCACAAGGCTTGTCATTAAAACAAATCTACGTGCAAACACAGAAGCACCTCGTCCTTCCTTACACACGATCGATGTAACCCTCATGTGATAAGATCAGAGGTGGGCTAGCATGAAAACACGGGGATAACAACACAACCAGACCTGAAGCCAATTTGAGTTTTGCACAAAAGTTGGCTCCGGCTGGGATATCGAAACCTCGACCCGCGACATAGAACTCAAGTACTCTGACCACTAGTACTGGCGGTCGATCTTCTACAGATTACATGAACTACAACGTTTACAGACTTGTATTATTTCGGCAATTTAACATGATCGTAAGCTCCCGTTTTGAGTAAGATATGCAAAATATAGAACATTAGTTTAGCCACGCTGATTTATCAGCCAATTATCGATTAAAACACGACGCCAACAACAATCAGGTTTCAAAAGACGCCGGCCAATTTAGCGTGTCTACTTTGTTCCTTTCCAATAAAATGTTGTCCTCATAAATTCTTTTAAAATTGGTTACCATGATCACCGCCTAACATCAAAAGCCTTTTAAGATTAATCTAAACACCGGTTAAAGGCTTATTATTTGTAACTATGAATAGTTATTTAAAAATTGCATGTTTTGCATTAAAAAAATGTTGTGCAGATATTGTGGATAAAGATCTCTTTTTTCTTTTTATTGGATAAAGTGATGAAACAAGCAAAACATTCACCTGATGGTAAGAACAACGTCTGTCCATAACAAATGCTGTGTCACCCAGAAAATTTCTGTGTGATACCACACTGTGCCCATCACTCGGAGACATAAGTTCTTAAGTCTCATTTGCCCAGTGATTACGCTAGCTCACAGTGCACTTCAAACCGAAACACAGTAATGTTTTCACACTATACACACTACACTGCTTTACGGCAGAATAACTGGCCCTAGAATATTACCACAAAATAATACCAAGTACCAAAGTATAGACTTACAGGGTCTTTAATTTGTGCAAAGTTTTACAATTTTTGGATGTAAATATTTTTGAATAGACATTAAAACAGAAATTATCAGTCAACTTTCATCGAGCAGTAGTCCACTAAGTTGCCCTACTGTAAGTAGGCTTAAATGTGATTATTTTTTATTCCATACAAAACATATTTCCTAGTGAATGTCTTCAAAATAACTTTATGTAACGAACTTTATAGTTTTTCAAATTAAACTCACTAAAATTCTTCTGAAATACTCAAATTCTGACAAATATTTATTTATTTTTGATTTTTTGATTTATTAATTTTTGAATGTTAAATACATTCGCGAAATTTTCACTAAGAGTAAACTAATAAATAAACATTACCAATTTAAGCGTCATGTATTGGGAAAACCAGTGTTTACTTTGGTTACGTTCGCTTTATGTAGTATTTAATTCCAAAAGATGTTATTTCTTTGCGATCGGTGCTTGTTGGAGCAATATCGCTTCCTTTAGGAGCGGACCACTCGATCAAAAGGATTCATATTTATTCATAAACTCTGGATAACTTGCAAATGGGCACGGAAACCTGTCCAGCGAGATCTGGTTTATGAGATGGAACAAGGTAGAGTGGGACAAAGTGTAAAATGGCAGGCTCTTAAACTAAAACACGAAGATAATGCTGTTTAATGAAAATGCAAACGACAGCGTCAATTAGTTTGATGTGACAACGGCTCTTCTAACGCATGTCGAGATTTTTATAATTTTCTTTAATATAAATAAGAATAACAAACTAGCTCAAAGTTCGCCTTATCATAAATTGTCACTATGGTCTACAGACGCTTACAGGTTCAGTAAAAATTCATCTTTGAGAAACTCTTACTAAGTGAGAAACGCCAGTTAATCGAAGGGGATTTGCGACTAGATTTAAGTTATGGCGTCTGACTGGATAGCTCACGCGTGCAACTCGCTTGATGATGCAACATTGCTGGAAATGTCCGCAGATCCGATGTTTCAAGCTGATTTTAACAAGATGCAAGATATAAAGAATATCCGGAGCTCTGACGCAAAACGCGAATTTCCTTTGACCAGAAACAAGCCTACCCATCACTTTAAATTATAAGCAACGTAGGTATTGCTCCTTGTGACTGTATTATGTTTAATTAAAAGAAAACCCTATTTCCTTCTGCGGCGGATTTTTTTAAAAAGAAGTATGCAGTCGTCTGGGAAAAGGGATACGTGGGGCTATGAGCATTAGAAACCCTGCTCTAGGAATAAGATAGAACGCCTCGTTGTCTATAGTAAGACTATATTAACTTAATTACTATTAGTATAAAAACCGACGGTAACAGAGTCTTACAACAATCGCAGAAGCGTTAACTTTTCAGTCTAAGTGCCATACAGCACCATAAGTACCATACGTCTCGCACCAAAGACGCTCTTCCCTGTCGAATATCTTTTTATTTCATGTCTGTTACAAATTTGCTTCTCCGCTCAGACCATGATTTTTTTCTGGTATTCTTACGATAACAACTGATGGTAATGGCTAGGCTAATAAAAGGTCACATTATTGTTGTTATAGATTAATTATAACAATAATATTCCGACATTAAAAACTCAACATTGTCGTGTGATGAAAAGTAAAGTTAAACTTAACTACTCTGTACATGTCCAATTGTTGCAGTATTTTTGTTATCCTTCGCTTTAAGTATAATTAAATATATGTATAAAAAAACAATTTAAATTAACACATTTTAACTTTTTTAGCTGTTCGAGAAATGATAATTATATCATTAAGCGTACATCCGGGTACTTACGGTTTAATGTGACACATTAAGATCAAATCTTTAAATGAAAGTAGTTACACAAATGATGACTTTATGCATACATAATATGCATAAAATACACGTTCATGAGTAGAATAAAAAGTTATTTAAAAAAATCAACCATAACGTCCTCCTCACGGTGACATCTACTCTCTGGTTAATATCAGTTATTAACAACTCCGCAAGATATAGACTTTCTGGTGGTAGGACTCCTATGCAGAATTCCGTCTAGGTAGATACCACTGCAGGGTCGGTTATTCTACCGTGAAACAGTATTGTGCAAATATTACTGTGTTTCGGTCAAATACAAATACATATACGAGTACATGTCCTGCTGTATACTTTCCCGTATCCAATTGAGTGCCAGAGCATTGCGACTGTGCAGGAAGTACGCAAGATCAGAAAGTACAGATAATAAATAATTTATTTTATTCCAAGACTCGGTGCACTCGCTGCTGAACCACGCAGAATAAAAATAATTATGAAAAGGTACAACCACAGACAATCTTAGAATAGGAAGATATAATTCTTATAAAAATATATCATACAACAATACGCTTATATTACAAGCAAGATAAGGACAAACCTTTAGCTTCCAGTGTCTAGTTCATCTATATTGAATGTCAACAAGTAATGCGGTGAAATATGAGTTATTCTTTTGCGGTTTGGCGTGAACATGAGAAGGTTACTGGATTGCGGGCACAGATGAGCACAAGTTTAGATCAAGGTTAAATTATTTCATAAACTAAAGTAAACAAAACACTAATCTTTAGTGTGTTAAGTCATTCACATCAAGCCACATCCTTATACATAGATCACGGCATGAGATGGTAAAATGGATCGTTACGCCACCACTACACCGCTTTGCTCACATCTTACTTCCGTCTTAGTAGGTACAACCGCAGTGCCAGTTATTCTGCTGTGTTACTACTTACATATGTAACGATTTCATCTGCTCACATAAAAAAGCATGAAGAAGAAGTTTCAGCCTTTAAATGTCCCACTGCTGAGCACAGGCCTCCTCTCATTTCTGAGAGGGTTTTGAAGCTAGGAAGAATCCGCCACGCTGCTCCAATGCGGGTTGGCGGACTTCACATGTCTTCGAAATATTTTTTAATTTCTCAGACATGCAGGTTTCCTCACGATGCTTTCCTTCACCGCCGAGCACGTGGTAAATCAGCACTTAAAATTGCAATTAACAATTTCAGTGGTGCCGGCACCGGGAAACCCAGGTCACTCGCGTACTGTGAAATCTAAAGCGAGCGCTTAGCCCCTGAGCTACCACGGCATGGTCGGCACTTTTATATACGTTACTATTATTCTTCATTTCGTTAAGTAAACGGCTCACTGCTTTTATACTGATGAAAGTGACGAGTGAGAAAATCGTTCACCTGATGGTAACACCACCGTCTGCTTATAACAATCGCTGTATCACCCAGAACATAAGAACCACACTGCGCTCTTCACCTGCGACATCAGTTCTTAAGTCGCATTTTTCCAGTAATTACTCCCGCTATCAGTGCCCTTCGAACCGAAAGACAGTAATGCTTGCTTACAGCTCCACGAAAGAATACCTAGAAGGATTCCTGCACAGGGATTCTACCACCGGTAAAGCCTTACATACATAACATAACAACCTATGAATGTTCCACTGCTACAAGCATTTCTGAGATAGTTTTGGAGCCGTGAAGAGTTCCGCCACGCTGTTTCAATGCGGGTTAGCGGACTTCAGATGTACTCGAAATATTTATTAATCTCAAACATGCAGGTTTCCTCACTATGTTTTCCTTCACCACCGAGCACGTGGTAAATCAGCACTTAAAATTGCAATTAACAATTGTAGTCGTGCCGGCACAGGAAATCGAAGTCACGTCACTCGCTTTACTATATAATTTAATATAAAGCTACCGCGGCCACCCTGAGCCAAGAGCTACATACAACCAGTAATTCATATTAATATTTATCTCATTAATAAGAAAGTAGCGTTAGTTACAGTTAGGCTTGTGAAATTTTAAAATACAACATTAAAGCTCTTAAGCATCTTTTCTAAAGCGTTTAACTAAAACTTGATGCACATATACTCAACAAGTCTTCCCATAACCCAGATGGCCAATGCTAATGAATTTGTCAACTTTACAAGAGGAAGCGTCATCCGGTCTATTAAGTTGGACCGGGTTATACTTAGACTTATGCGTTCACACGGTTGACGCCAGTTTCCGTTTTAGTTTCGGTCAAATTAGTGGTTTGTTACGTAACTTTACATCGAATCTTCGATTAACTTATCTTTAACACCGTAGAAAATGTTCCCGATAATGATAAAGTTGCAACATCTGACATGAGAAATTAAAGTAAATTATTTTATATATTTTATTTAACTATGTTAACATCTGGTGATAACTTAGTTGCACATGGTTTCATACCCCCTACTTAATAATAATAAAGTGGACATTGCAATATTTTAAAATTAACTTTCTGTTGTGGGAAAAATCGTAAGTTTACCAGTGCGTCAACAGATTTGAAAATATTAGAAAATCACAAAATAAACGTGAATAAAATTTCCAGCAATTTATTGTATTATATGACATAAAAATCTATCACAGGTTGATTAATTTTCATTCATTTCATATGTTCTAGGAAAGATTACCGTAAACTATAATTTATAGTTCTCCGCCACTTATCAGTCGGTAAACTTTCTTCGATTGGTTGGTACACGCGTTTATTTAGTGATAATTGGTTATTATTATTCATCAAGTTCCTCAAATAATCGTAAAAATAACCAATCGATGGTCAATAAAACGACAATTTGACGCTAAGATTAGTATTTGTTAAGCCATTGTAAAAGATATTTATGTTCTCAGTTCTTTCACACTAATTTTAAACACATTCTAATTTACAGAGGAAATTTATCTTTGACGCTTTACGTTAAGGTCTAATTTTAAGAGTTTTTTTAAGGGTAATCTGATGATTTTGCTTGCAGCGACATTAGGATTGTTGTTTACGACACCATACTCGGCATTATAAGCGTCACTTAATTATAACAGTGATTGAGAAAAATCTTACTTTTGTCAGGTATAATGAGATTGGATTTTGAATTAAAAAGTGCTTCTTTGCTTCTTCTTTTAATACGTTCTGATTTAGAAAATTAATGGTGTTTTTAGTTATGGTAGATTTATTTAATACAGATGTCAATTAAAGTTTAATTTTTTTGCATATGTACTCACTCGAATCTGGAAGTTATTCTAAAAAAATTTGGTGTATCTCAAAGAAGGATTTAAAGTTATGAAATCATAATATATGTTCAGGAGTGCTGCTCCCTACACTGATGTATGGTAGTGAATGCTGCGTCTGGCAGAAAAAGCATGAAAGTAAGAGTAATGTCGTGAAAATAAAAAGTTTGAGAAGTATAATTGGAATGACTTTGATAAACAAAGTGAGGAACAGCGTTATGAGGTAACGTTGCGGTGTGGTACAAGATGTAGTGACAAAGATAGAGAAAGGGATGCTTAGATAGTTTTGACACCTAGAGAGGATGGATGTAAGAAGATTGACGAAACAGATTTATTAGGCAAGTATGAATGGGCAAGCTGGTAATCGAAGATCGAAGTCCTTTTAAGGAAAGGATACTCGCAAAAGTACCCGCAATAGACGAGCTTGTATGAAAACACTTATATAAGTAGAAGCGAAAGATGTGTCAGGATTGTATGAAGTGGAAAGATGTGGTATCTGCATTCCCTATTGGAAAGAGCGTGACTCTTTGTATTTATGTACATATATTTAGTCTTCATATGAAATTTCATAGTCTTTTCTTAACATAATTAAGATAAAGAGCTGCTATTGCCAGGTTTTGCATTCCTTCTTTATAAAATAAAACTGATTACAATCTGAGAGTGCTTCGAAATGTTGATCAGTAATCGAACGAAGCAACTTTGATTAATAAAGCTTTACGTATATAGCCCCGCTAGGTGGCTAATGCATTTGACCTCCCATCTACGGGTGTTAGCGTTTGAACTATGCTCTTAATATTCAAACACAAATCACCACGCAAACGTTTCCCATTACCCCATCAAGCGGCAGTCACGACAAATTGTATTAACATTATAAACAATCCATCAATCCCAACGAACGTTTCTATAATGGTCGCAAACCATTACCGTACTTGTAAAGTAAGCGGTTTTGATGGCAATGTTACACAGCATTGGTAACGAAAATAATGTAACAACAGTTTCTTTGATTTATTTTCTTATAGAGGACGACGTGTGATGTATAGACGCACGTCAACGATCAAATCGTAACTATAAGCACTCATTTTACAATTAGCGGACGTTATTTGAATAAATTTGCGTCAATTTTCTACAGCACGGTAATAAATCTAATTATCATATTTTTTATATATACGGTTCGGTTCAAAATGACAGCGACTATAACATATTTAATACTATGAAATATAAATACAATATAATGAAAGTTCGTAGTGAGAAGCATGTTTATACCATTTGATTTTTATGATCTGTTCACGGTGTTTTTAATTTATTCGACCAGTATATTTTTAAATAGTTGTACTATGTAGTTAAGCTTTCTAGTACGTGATATGATTTATTGATACAGTAAAAACACATGTGATTTTGTCTTAGTCAAATTTTAGTTTTTCAAATTACGAATGCGGACTAAATTACAAAGGATATTTGCTAATTATTAAAAATTATTTCCGCTCGATAATAAATCCTTCGCAGCCTTACCATCAATAGCACAGATATAACCCTTATCAACTTTGTTGTGGATATGATATAATAGATAATATATTAGTATTAAAATTTACGGCGTTTATCGTTAAGAGGGAAGTACTAAACTTGTGCAGTGTTCTTCCCACACTGAATTAATTTTTCCCATAATATCGCTTTAAAAACCAGATTGAATGTCGCCAGCGATCTAAACGGACGTCCTGTCTTTAGACTGGAAATTAACATAATTGACGATTTAGAATTCATTTAGTTCGGAGTATGTTTATTTATAAAATTTGATTGAAAGTGAATGTATCATCAGTTCGTATCTCTATAGGTTAATGCCCGAAGCTAACTGTGAGAACTTTATACAATGCGATTTTGATACTGAAGACATTGCCATAATAAAGTCATTTAGAAATTCATTACGTCATGCTGTAATTGTTAACCCTTTGTTGTTTAACAGTCGTGGTTGTTCAGATGTCGAGCGCTTGCCTTGAATTTATACCTTTAACAATTGTTCTGTAATTTTCAATGCCGAATTATCACGTGCTCAGGGGTCGAAATCATTGTGAGGGAATCTGAACGTCTGAGGAATAAAACAATTTCGAGGACATGTGAAATCCGCCAACCCGCTTTGGAGCAAACTCTTCCCCGCTCTAAAATCCTCTCAAAAATAGAGGAAGCCTCAGCAGTGAGAAATTTAAAGGCCGTTACTTTTTTTAACTTTATTGTTTTCTTTTACGTTTAATTTTGATTTGTCAAATCTTTATGGTCTGTAATGATATTCCTTTTAAAACTGTAATAACAAATTACGAAATTTTATAAATTTTGTTAAAGTTTCATTGAATAGTGTCGGTGTTATTGGATCTGTTCTAAATAGGGACGATACTGAAGTTATTTTCTGTAATGTTTCAAATGTTAGCCCCGACTGGCATTCGAACACAGGACCCGCAGCGTAGAAGTAACCACTACGCTACGTCTAAAAGTAAGTAAAGTTTCAGCCGATAAATGTCCCACTACTGAGCACAGGCCTCCTCTCATTTCTGAGAGGGTTTTGGAGCTAGGAAGAATCCGCCACGCTGCTCCAATGCGGGTTGGCGGACTTCACATGTCTTCGAAATATTTTATATTCCTCAGACATGCAGGTTTCCTCACGATGTTTTCCTTCACCGCCGAGCACGTGGTAAATCAGCACTTAAAATTGCAATTAACAATTTTAGTGGTGCCGGCACCGGGAATCGAACCCAGGTCACTCACGTACTATGAAATTTAAAGCGAGCGCCTAGCCCCTGAGCTACCACGGCTCTTACGTCTACATCTTTAAAAATATACGGTAGTTGGAAATAACATAATAGGATATGTAACTTGACAATCTCGGTAATTTGACACGTCACGGTCAGCTTACTGCTACTTTCAAATTTCCATTTCTTCTTCTACTCTCAGTATAGTATCAATACACTTTAACGTTAGTTACTGTTAATCCAATTGTCAGTACAATGTTCGATTGAATTCTGAACTCGAAAAAGTTCGTTGAAATAACAATATTGTACATGAATAACCTAAATTTTGGATTTTATGTTGGGTTATTGTCGCAAATAAACAAGAAACTAATGGCATATGAATTTCGAAATAGCTTTGTATAATTATTTTGTTACTGATTTAATTAATTTATTAACATGACATAATTAAGTAATCAATGTTAGCTTACCGCTTTACTGATTCGTCAGTTATTTCGCGGATAAGTGTGTAACAAAATAAAGTTCGAGGGAAGTGTCAGATTCAGTTCCCAGAAAATGAAATATTTCTTAAACTGATAATATGCGTGTTGCATAATTATTGGATTCACAAGAGATTCGAACCTGGAGCCCACGGCTCAACACGTGATAACTTTGACTACTAAATTACGCTACGACATTAAGTTCTAAATTAACGATTTGTTTATATCCCATACTTTCACGAACGACGTATATTATCTGTAGTTTTTTATTGACCGCAAGACAATTAACTACCCCATTGAGACCCTTTTTTAAGCTCAGGTACAATCGCCCATTCAAAAGGTGACTTTTTCAAATTCGCACCGAAACTTAATGCCTGTTTTATGGTATTAACGCACTATCGCTAACGATGCGTTAGATTGTTTCTTTCCGGACTTTATCTATCACCGGTCGATTTTTTCTGCGGTCGATTTCTTTGTTTTTTTTAGAATGCGGTCCGTGCTCTATTATAAAGGATCAAATTGGGTGAAAGAATAAGCAAAAACAAGGAACCTTTCGAGTTGACAATTTCCATGAACCGTTGTTTCTGTATTTTACAACGTTAAATGTACTAAATTTTAACATTTAATTGTGTATTCTTAAGTGGAAACGTAATGGGGAGTAAATTTTTTCGCCACCCGTCACGTCTCGTTTCCTCGGGGGCGATGGGTCGGCCACGTGTGTGGCCTCTGCCTAACCCTTATAAAAAAGGGAAAAAGGCGTGCCTGTATGTTTTTATGTATGTATTATTAAGCATATGTTATGTCCTGTCACATTTAAATAATACAAAAGACCTAGTATGCTGCTACGAACAAGCATAATGATTAATCTACAATTGTTTAGACCTGAAGATTTGTAAGCACCGTTTAAAGAAGACGAGAAGATCACAACATTTATGTATGTCACAAATAACACGTTCATGAAATACGAGTAAACAGCAAATTGGTTCGCAACAAATAATTATGTTTTATTGGCCTCGCTGTTTGCGGCAACGATAACACTTGGAACATAATTCTGCGGAACCCTAACTAACTGGTCCGACTAGTGAACCCTACAGCTGTCAGATACATCTGTATTTGGTATTAATAAATAAAAGCAACATCGATATTGCATAATTGGATGCACTTTAAAAATAAAATTTATAAATTTGTACAGAGTAATACCGCGTGGCCTTACAGTCAGAGTAGCTGAATTCTATGCAGCGGTTCCTGGGTTCGAATCCCAGCCGGAGCCAACACTTGTGCAATATCACAAATCGTTGGTTTCCGAGTCGAGGTTCCGAGGTTGTGTTGTGTTATGTATATGAAATGGAAAGAGAGAAAGAAAACATTTATAACAATAATACGCCACAGAAAAATAAATAAAAATTCGGCTTAATGTACCCACGATACTGTATATATCCTAGTAAGTAAAGTAACTGCCTATAAATGTGCCACTGATGAGCCCTGGCCTCCACCATTTCTGAGAGGGTTTTGAAGCCGGGAAAATTCCGCTGCGCTGCTCCAATGCGGCTTGGCGGACTTCAGATACATACATACATACATAAGATCACCACTGTATCATAAAGGTAATGTAACATAAAGGGTAGTCAGAGACTGGGCACTCACTGCAAAAACAGATGACTGCCACAATCCACGCTTCACCAAAACAATATAATGCACTTGGTGTGATAGGTGGTGAGCCTATCGAAACCATGCGCTGTTGGGTGCACAGTGCAGTTTAATTCCTTACTCGCCTTTTACGAGATCCATTGGATGAAATGGAGTGGAAGTATTCTTTTAACGAGCCGCCACCACACGGCTTCAGATATCCCACAAATATTTTTATTTCTCGGACATGCAGATTTCCTCACGATGTTTTCCTTCACCGTTAAACACGTGGTGAATCAGCACTTAAAATTGCAGAACAGTTTTATAGGTGCCGACACCGTGGATCAATCAGCTCACTCGCATACTAGGAAATTGGCGAACGCCAGGCCTTTGAGCTACTACGAGTCTATCATAGTGTAGCTTTAAATAAAAAATAAATTAATGTATATGTGAACGAACCTTTATTATTTATACGCTCAATATATAACTACGTAAACAGGATTTATAATGCCGCAACAAAATAACCAAACGCCGCTACGGTCGTAAATAAGTGATAATGAAACTTTGTGTAAAACGCTTGTAGCACCTATAGCGGTTACCTAATTCACAGATAACGAGTCCGCCTGTGTGTAGCTCCTGTTGTTTATTGATTCCAATTTCACTTCAAAATTAATATCCAATCATGAAGCTGCAGTGCATGTTCGTACGTTTATGTTTATCTATATCGAGGAAGGTAGCGTCAGCTCTACAATTTAAATAAAATAGTGATAGTATTCAAATTTCACTGGTGGTAGGATCTCCGTACAAGAATCCGTCTAGATGGGTCAGATGGAGGCAGGGAGGCAGGGCCAGTTATTCTGCTGTGAAGCAGTAGTGTGCAAATATTTCTGTTTCGGTCTGAAGGGCACTGAGAGCTAATGTAATTACTGGGCTTATAAGAACTGATGCCTCAGGGTAACGGGCGCAATGTGGGAAACACACAGAAAGGTTCATGATGACAGAGAACTTGTTATGCATTCTCCTACTAAAAAATTGTACCTAAAGTGGAGTACCGCAACTTGAAATTTATTATGTGATGAGTATCATTTGCGTATGAAGTAGTAAGCGCAGAAAGTAGTAGTTGCTTCAATAGATCAGTAAATAGACCGCGTGGCCTAGTGGTCAGAGTACCTGACTTCTAAGCCGCGGGTCCTGGGCTCGAATACCAGCCGGAGCCAACATTTGTGCTAAAATATAAATTGTTGGTTTTCGGGTCTGGTTGTGTTGTGATTGTCCCCGTGTTTCTGACACTGCATCCTAGCCTACCTCCGATCTTATCGCATCAGCGTAACATCGGGCGCGGGTAGGTTGGGACGAGTTGTTGCAGTGTGTGAGTGTTTGCAGATACACTTGTGGCACTATAATATCTCCTGCGCAGTTGATGGCTCTCGACGGTAGTCGGAAGTTGTCGCCGTGGTCGAAATCGGCTAGGAGAACATCAAATAGTTATTTCAATAATAATTTTATGAAGTTTTAAAACACAATGCCCCATCACTTTATACACTTGGATTTCTCCCGTATCGTGAGTGCGTTTTACATTCATAAATTTTAATGCATAATACAAACACATCCGTAACGAAACGTTTTACGTTTTTGCAAAAATGTTGACTTCGAACTTAAGACCCGTGGTGTAAAAGCCAGGAGGTACACTGGCCGCTAGGCCTACGCGGTCAGCAATAATAAAGCATAAAGATTTAAATTTGGTGGAAGTAAATATATTGGATACTTAAATAAAAAAGCTTTGTCATTAAGACACGGCATTGCTCCAAGATAACGCTGTTGTTTATTCAAAACTCATTCAATGAAGACTTTGTGAAGATAAAATGCAAATCAAGCTGCTTGCAACATTATTAATATTCTGAGATTTTATTTTATTAATTAAACCCCAAAAAACTCTCAGCAACATTATATTATACTCTTTTTGAATTGTGTGCTGAATGTAACGTTTCATTTAATTGCCTATTTTTGTAAGTTTACGAACAATAGGTGATTATGTTCTTTTATAGAAAGCTAGTGGCACTGCGGGGTGGTCATTGTGTTTGCGTGATGTTACCAACAGAAGATTATCGATGAATTGTGTCTATTATCGAAATATCAATTAAACATCGATTCAAGCGACTAACAAGGAACCATCTGTTTTCAATTAATAAAATTCCTATGAATAAACGTCGAGAGATCGTTCCGAGTCAACTGTTAATTTATTTTCCGTATGAGCACCTTTTTAATTGGAGTGTGTTTGAATATTCTAGTACAGGTGTTATAAAACGATGCGTCTGTCTGCATACTGATATAAACAAAAATGTATTCAAGCAAACGTATCAGTATTTAACATTGAAAAGAGCACGGTACCGACAAACACGGTGTAGGTTGCCCCCCTACCCCCACTAGTAGAAGCGACGACCAGTACGGTTTTGTGGGAAGTCGATGGATGCAGGTGGCTCAGGACCATGTTTTGTGGCAATCTATGGGTAAGGCCTATGTTCAACAGTGGACTAAAATAGGTTGAAATGATGATGATGATGAAAAGCATCCTAAGATTTTTTCCACCCTATCTCACATTGAGGGTGTTGTAAAAGATGACTAAGTAAAATGCCAGAAATGTCATGGCTCCTGACAGATGGCCGAATAACCACCTCAAATATGCCAGACCTTCATGGACAGACTAGACGGTTGTCGAGCCGCAGCATCTAAAGTCTACACCTGATCGCCAATCCACCTACCAAACATGGCGATTACGACAAATCCTCCCGATTAGTTTAACCTATGTCCTGCAGAGGAAGTTGAAGAGATGATGATGATAATGATGATTAAATTAATAAACAGTAGGAGCACGATATCTGTTACTATCTATTACTCTTATACGTGAAGAGAAAACCCTTTTTTATGCATATTTCGCGCACGGAGGTGCGTGAGATTTGGCATAGTTCAAAGGTGAAGGAGTGCAGAAAGCTAATATTTATATGAAATACGTGTTACAAAAACATTAAATTCAATAAAAAGTAAATGAATTATGGTCGATTTTCGACCATTGGTCGACCACAAGTATCAATGATTTTTTGATGTACTATATGTATATGTATAACAGTTGCACACTACCGAGCCAAAATGATATAGTGCAGGTAAACGTTCAGTCTGCGACAGGGGAAACTAAAATAAACAAACCTTCAATAAACTTATGAATAAAAGTTCATAAATGGTATTTTCTTTTATATCAATAAATGGCATCTTACAATACGAATATATGAGCCTACAATGTTCTAATTAACGACACGTCTAAAACATTATACATCTATGCAGTCAAGTATGTCGCCTAATATAATAAAATAAAATGTTTACCATACACAAGTTCCTAACAAACCTATACACTGCCTCTTATGAATATTAATTAATAATAAGAGCAATTATAATTTACATTAACACAGCAATAGAAATCCTATAAACGTATTATTATTTCATGTACACTTAATACGTAGTGTCTAGTGTGATCATATATTCGCAAGTTGCAGCCAACGCAACGAAAGCAGTGCACTTGAATAAATAAGCTAAAATATTAGGTCATAAACATAAAATGGTAATGTGGCGTCGATATCCAGCTCAAGTTGCTCTAGGACATTGGAATTGAAAATCCGCACCGATCGTTACTATATTAACTAAAGAAAGCTATGGATTTGCCGGTGTGACACAGTTTCGTAAAATATTTTATCTTTAAAAAGTACGGTATGCGAAAACTGTAGAGATTATTCATAAGTCTTTCAATGCGTCATTAAGATGGATTTTACCGTTTTGTTGATTAGTTATGGTAAGGGACTAATGCTTGCAATAAATCTTTTAATGCTTTTTTTGTGTTCATTTATTATTTATAGTATTAATTAACGAGACGTGCAAGTCATTCACCTGATGATAAGTGCCCGTTGCCCTTTATAGTTGCAATGTCAGAATTGCAAAGTCCTTCCTGGCTCTACACTCTGCTCATCACCAGTAATTTCACCAGCTGCAGTGCCCTTCAAACCGGAACACAGAAATGCTTTCAAATATAATAACTGGCATCGTGGCAGTACTAACATAGACGGACTTCCAATAGAAGAGTTCACCTGATTGTAAGTGCTAAACGCACCCAAACAGTAGGTAGGTGATAGGAATCCTAAATGGATTTTTTATTTATTTGTTAAAGTGGCGAAACGAGCAAAACGTTCACTTGATGGTAAGTGCAACGTCTGCAGATAAAAAATGCTGTATCACCCAGAATATTTCTGTGTGACACCACACTGCAGTCGTCCTCCTAATCTTAAGTCCCCATTGCCCTGTGATTACGCTAACTCTCAGTACCCTTCAAACCGAAACACAGTATTGTTCTGTTCTGTTCACACACTTCTACCTAATCCTACCACCAGTAGGTTAGTTCACCTGAATTTAAATTAAGTTAGCCCGAATGAAATTGCCAAAAGAGTCCTCCTTACTCACCCCACGAGCATTATAGTATTTCACCATGATATTCTGTAACAGCGTGATACTTCCCCGGCTGCACTGATCTATTTTTGTGCGTCAAGTAAATGCATTCTGGGCATGCTACTCGTTTAATATATTTAATATAATAACAAGCATGCATTGTGAATAAAATTAATTATATTAGTCTTAAAACAAGAACAGGTCTAACTAACTAACTAAGTAACTAACAATCAAACGAAATTCACTTAAGCTACGTGATGACGCTTTCGTTCTTACATAAAACTATCCACATGAATACTTAGGCTAACCTGCACCGCTTCTGGGTCCACTTCGTATATAGCCGTCCACTCAACCCAGTCCCATAAATAAGCAATCATGTGTTATTGTATCATGCAAATATCGACTTGTTTATCGAAAATATGAATCCTTCACAACTGAAATATATCCATAATACGTCGGTTTGTCTACGTTTTGTGCAAAATAAGATGGCGGATGCATAGTAAACCTGGAAGTTTTCATTTGTTGTGCAAACAAAACTAGCAAAGTATATTTAAATGCCCCACTACGGAGCGCAGGCCTCCTCTGATTATTTGGAGCTGGAAAATGACCTACACGCTAATTTCTATTACTCAGACATGATTGTGATGAAATCATTGATCAGTGGTAAACAATCAGCACGTAAGGCGAGCATGGTGTTATACGGTGTACTGGTCTGGCATTTTGACCCTTACTCCGATCTAAACGCATACGAAAAGGTGAAGGCCTTGCCCTCCGTAATTTCGCTTTTTTTTTAGGACCGATGGTCACTGTTAGCCCGAAGGCTTTTACAGCTTCGCCAGATTGAAAAGTGGCGGTACGCTGAAGGCGCTTAACCAGAGCCTTTATTTATGGGTGACTGGCACAAGGGCCCCCGAGAGTGGAACTCGGCTTAGACCGTCATCCTGTGTGCGAGAGTAACTGATTTGAGGTTGCTCAAGCAGTCCAAGGTGCCAAGGGCATGTGAAACATATATCTGTAAAACTATTGTGAGGCGTCATTAAAGATAATTGTGAAATATACACACACTTACTGGTGGTAGGATTTCTATGCAAGGATCCGTCTAGGTACGTGCCACCGCAGGTCTAATTATTCCGCCGTGAAGCAGTAGTGTGCAAAAATTACTGTGTTTCGGTCTCGGGCACTGAGAGTTAGTGTAATTACTGGGCATATGAGAACTGTTATCTCAGACTGACGGACGTAGTGTGGTAAAACGGATACGTTCGGGGTGACATGGCATTTTATGGGCAGACTTAGCACTTACCATCAGGTGAACGTTATGCTCGTCTCGTCACTTTCTCCTATAAAAAGGTCATCATTACAGAACTAACTTCCATTTCTGTAATGTTACTGAAAATATTCCTACATTATTTTTCTACTATATTTAGTTATTTCAAGTATTTATATATTACAGTAGCATTACCTAAATGCTCAATAAAAATAATTCAAAAAAGTGATAATCTTAGATATTGCGTTCGAACTCTTTATGATTGTGCAAAGTTAATTGGTAAGTGCAAAAAAGAGTTCACGGTAACTTCACTAAACTTCCGGCAAATCACGAGACAATATGCGAGTAAAAAAGACTTTTCCATACAAGTTCATCGCCACACAATCGTGGAAAAACTCATGTGACGCAATCGTAAGGTGAAACATCTAATTATCTCATAGCGAATGAATGGACTTTCGCTTTTGTGTACGAACAATGAGCTTAGCTCTCTTCTAATGTGGTAACCTTTTTCGTTTTTACCTCATATTACTTTTGTTGAACAATTAAACGATGAGGATACTTCTCATTATGTAGAATTTAAAGCCAGTATCTATTTTAGGCCTGTTAACACCTATAGGAAAGTACACACTCTACCCTTGCTTGTAGTAACCAAGAAAACGATCAGATCGCGCGACTTTGTATGCGTTGTTGTCGCAGAAGAATGTTATTGCAGAATTCATAAAACTTCATAAACATTTTAGATATTATAATAAGACAAAGCAATTACATGCGATATATTCTACAGTTGTTAACCATAATGTATGCAAATTTCATGTAAATAACTTACGTAGTTTTTAAGTTAAATCATGTCGGACGGACACACATTCAATTCCCACACATAACAAATCTTTGAATGACCTACAGACACTTGTTTTCGGCTTTGAGTGTTTGTGGATGTATACTTTAAGGTCAGGTGACTGTTGAGAAAAAAAATGTAATTTTCGAATATTATAGAATATACTTAAAGAATTGTTGTATTCTCTTTAAGTGTATAAATGTATAATATAGAAATTAACACATTCGTCTTGGTCTTTAAAGTTATGTAAAATTTTTCTTCATATTTTTTCAGAATCACGTTTCAATATTTGATCATGTAACCTCTACACAAAATTATCCTTGCTCAAGCATTCGAATAAAATAATGCGTAAAAGTAATAGCCTTTACATGTCCCACTGCTGATCACAGACCTCTTTCTGAGAGGATTATGGAGCCAGAAAGAGTTCGCCACACTGCTCCAATGCGGGTTGGCGTACATCACATGTAGGTTTCCTTACGATGTTTTCTTCAGTTTATACGCTGAGCATGTAGTAAATCAGCGTATAAAATAGTTTATAACCGCACAAATATATGAGACAATTTAAAGCAAAAAAACCCGTCACTAATATAAACATCGCCCATACGTTACGGATTCTCATTAGAGATTCATATTCATATTATAATTAAAGGCATCCATAAACTACGATCAGTAATTACTGACATACGGTTAATTGATGAATCACGCTTAGAAATAATTTGTTTTAACTGTACACCGGATAACATAAGCAACTGTTCTGTATATAGCTTAAAGGTACCTACCCACCGAAGCGTTTTGGGACTTAACAAACGAATTAGTAATTTTACGCTTCTGCATAATTTACAACCTCTATTGTTAGCAATAATGGTGATAGGATTCCTATGCAGGAATCCGTCTAGGTAGGTACCACCCCAGGGCCTGTTCTGCCGTAAAGCAGTGGTGTGCAAGCATTACTGTGTTTCGGTTTGAAGGGCACTGTGAGCTGGTGTAATCACTAGGACAGGTTAGGTTTTAAGTTAGTGTCTTGATGACGAGCGCAGTATCGTTCTACACCGAATCTTCTAATGGTAAATAATGGCTGATATCTCATCTATTATGGGCAGATGGGGCACTTACCAGGTGAACGACCGACGAACTTACCGACGAACGACGAAATAACCGTTAATAATAAAAATGTATATAGTTCTTCGACATCAAATCCATGGAAAATTGGTTGTACAGAAAGCTAAGTATGTATATAACATTCGCATATCATCCGTTTCAGTGATTATCTATGAAAGCGTTATAGCAAAGTAAGGAGGCGTTCATACGTGAACGATACTCCGAGATCATGTCTCACGTGCAGCTTTCGCCAACGATCTGACACTGCGTATGAAATAGCATACATCGGACTTTACGTGGTGTGTGTAAGACTTAATGACAGACAAGCTGATATTAAATTATACACAGGTATTTATTCAAACATTGGAATTTAAATCAATAAACATTTTAAACAGGAATATTTTTTTGTCTCATATTCGAAGCAAAAACGCTATATGTCAGCAGAAGTAATTTTATTTTAAAATAAAAAAGAATTCAAAGAGGTTAAATGAATTTTGATTAACAATTATTATCGCGAAGTTAAAAAGTAAAAGAAGTAGTGTTCCCTTTTGGTTATTTTGTAAATTCTATTCCAAATATAGTTGCGATAATTCGTATCTAGTCTAGTTCTTTAAAACGTCAAGGTTATTATTATTACTTAGAGAGGTTTGTTTATTCACACACATATTAGTGATATTTTGCAGTATGTTGCCGACAATAATGTTTGCAATATTGTGAAAACATTACTGTCTTTCGGTCTGAAATGCACTGAGACGCAGTGTACATATGAGGACATGAGACACTTGGGGTGACAGGCGCAGTGTAGTACTACAAATAAACGATCTGAGTGAGACAGCATTTGTTATGGGCAGACGTTGCACTTACTACGAGTATCATGTGAAAGTTTTGCTCGTTTCGTCACTTTATCCAATAAAAAATAAGATGATTTTGATGTCATATACAATTTTCTAGACCATCTGTCTCTCCGAGTCCTATTATACTTTATAATAATTTTGAATCTTAACTAGAATGGAAATGCTAATTTGACGTCAATATCGTCGTCAAACTAGCATTTTCATGAACCTACACTTCCGACACCCATGGGTTTTAATAATTTTGCAAAGAAGAAAATCCAATGCGGTATTCTAATCTCCGACCGACAGACATGCCAATCGCTTAGCCGCCGCGCCTAGGGAGCCGACGTTTTAACTTATAAAACATATAAACGTCTTAGTAATTAAGCTGCCGGGGCAGAGGATTTCAACCAACACACCACCGTGTATTTATGAGTAATAAAATCGAGCAATTCATTAGCACGCACGCCAGTTCTGTAATAATTGAATAGCAACATTAAATTACGTATACTATAAGAAAGAACAGCTCCGCAGCAAAGTAACCAACAGCAAGGTATTGCTTTCAACTATGTTATGGGCATCGTATACTACTTTATAGTGTTGTGTCTATTGTATAAACAGTTTTATAATACACATTAAGATCTGCTATCAATCGGATACGAATTGTGTTGAAACTATTATATTGCAGAGTGGTGGCGGTGTCAGAAAATCTACAACCCCTTTATTATACTGGTAGGATACCTAGGCAGGAATTCGTCTAGATAGGCGCCGCCGCAGGACCAGTTATCATACCGTAAAGCAGTAGTGTGCAAATATTACTGTTTCGTTCGCAGGCACAGACAGCTAACATAATTACTAGACATATGTATTTGTTTTAAGAACTTATGTCTGAGGGTGACGAGCGCAGTGTGGTGCTATATAGAAATGTTCTGGATGGTACAGCATTTGTTATGGATACGAAATGATACGAAACATTAGAAATTCAGATATCTGCTTTCTTTTTTTAACAATAAGATTAATAATTTCTCTAAACTACTTATAATAAACACATTGATATTATACGGTTTAAGTAAAAAAATATATGTATTTCTTTCGTTATAAGAAAAATTAAAGATTGTAAACGAAATTTGAAAACCACCTTTCATTAATTATATCATACTATATGATGAATCGTATATCGGTTTCACCCGCATAAAAAAGCCTAACCCGATCGATGATATACATATATACTTCCCTATTTAAATCGGATTCAGGGGTTTTCATTTTTAGCGCGGAACCCTAATTATTGCTCAAAAATTAAAGTAGCTTAAGTTACCTGCTATGATATCAGCTATCTGTCAGTGAAAGTCCTTTGAAAATCGGTTCAGCCGTTTTGGAGATTAGCCGGAACAAACAGACAGACAGACTAAAATTTTAAAAATAGTTTTATTCTTATAAGTACCGTATATACCTTCACAAGCATTAAGTAAAAAGCTGTTATTTTGTTATTACATACAGACACTTCAATTTTATTTACTTGTATAGATTTCAATTATGTAAACCTAACATTAAATACAAATAACACAATCATGTTTTAGGTATATACGGGCAAACGAGCGCCTTTCAATCTTTTTTCTATTTTTTTAATAATTATCTCTGCGGGAAGTAAACACTACAGAAGTCAATATTACCATTTTGAATGAAGCCACAGAACCACTCTCCACATAAGTCACATTAATGCAGAACGTCGGTTACTACTTACTAATTACTTGGTGAGCATTAATGTTAATTAGAAAAAACGTCAATGATAAAATTGCACCGTAGGTCTGTAGACTTAAATTCGAAATTAAGATGCGTTAACCTCTAGTAGCAAATTCTGTATTGAAATTCTGAAAGACAAACTGGCTGGTTGTTTAGAAGAACATTTGTAAAGAAAAGGCAAGAACAAGCATTTGTATGTACTAAAAGGTCTTAGATTTACAAAAATATTTACATACATTTTTTTTTAATAAATGTGTTAATCTATTGAAAACCAACTAAATAATAACATTACAGTCCTTTGCATTGCACTTTCGGACAAACTTATTAAAAAAAACGAAAGTAAGAAGACAATGTTTTATAAGCAATTTCTTTTAATAACGCACATCTAAGTTATGATTTACTTAATTACATAAATCAAAATGTTTCATAAAATTATAGACGAACGCACCTTTGTTCTCATGTTTAATTATATACAAAGACGAAGAAAACGTGTGAATAAAACGATACGTTCACACAAGTGTGTTTAAAAAATCGTAAAATGAAGAAATTATGACTTAATGAATATATTATAGAATTTTCAGAATTTTGCCAAACTAATTTAATTAGTTTACTTATTTAAATTATTAATTGATTATTATTTTTAGAAGTGTCCAATGCACACACGTTATTAGTCGTTCAAACACAGCAATGTAAAGTGACAGCCTATTAATACATAATATATGTTAATAAACCTATAACATATCCTCAAAATAGTCCTTACTTTTCAAATACGCAGGTTTCGTCACGTTTTCTTAGCTGCAGCATATGATAACTCAAAACTCAAAATTGTAATTAATAACATTACTCAAGCAAGTAACTGGAGTGTCCATAAAACGTAAGACGAGCGACCATCTCTTGAGTGTATACATACATACAGTCACGCCTTTTTCCCGTATACTTTTCGCCCTCCCGGGAAAGGGGACGAGACGCCATTTTGGTACGAATCAAAAAATTCTTTATCCCCATTACGTTTCCAGGATCTTAAAGTTTAAAGCTCTTACACATTTTTTTTACTGGGGGTAGGATTCCTATGCAGGAATCCGAGTAGGTAGGTGCCAAACTTTACTGTGTTTTGGTTAATGGGCACTGTTAGCTAGTGTACTCACTAGGCATATGAGACTTTAGAACTGATGATCGGGTGATGAGTGCAGTGTGGTGTAATACAGAAAGGTTCAGGGAAACACAGCTTTTGTTACGGGTAGACGTTGCACTTACCGGTGAACATGCTCGTGTCGTCGCTTACTATCACAAAAAAACATGATTCAGTCTTTTTTTTAAATAAACAATACTTTTCGAAAAATTAAACGCTGCATTCATAAACTGAAGTAGTAAAAAATAACAGATATGCTACTCAATTTGGTAACAAAGACAGAAACATTTTAACAAAACGTCTGATCACATTTATACCATTTTATTATATCCAAATGATTCATATTATAGACAGATCGATTCAAACTCTTTGAGTTTTGAAAGTATTGATAAAGACGGCATAACGCCATTATAAATGGCCGTTGTCAAAATATTTCGAACAATTGTAATTAGGTTCTTGTATGGAACAAAGCCGTGGTAATAATGAACAAAGCGGCGCGTGCTTCGAAAGCCACAAAAAGCTACCAGTTGCTAGTATGAAAGACAGGCAGAAGCGATACCATCATTCCGTATTAATTTCTGTTGTATTATTCACTTATTTGCCGATAGTCATCACTTGTAATTCAACACAGTATGGAAAATACTGCACAGAAATTTCAAAAGATTTATTACCATCCAACACAAAATTTGCAACGTTGATATGTGTTTAATTTTATTTTTTATTTGTATACAGTTGTAAAAATGCATATGTCTCTTAAAGAAATAACGATATATAACTTAACGTCATTGTAATTGTAGAACTAATGTCACATGTTGTCTTTCTTTAAAGCCGTCTCCACTTTATGAAATTTTAATTATTTTTTTGCTATCTTAGCTAGGTTCGTCTTCATCGCAATCCTATATCCAAAGGATCCACTGCTTTTCAACCAAAGTCCTCTCCCAAGCTGAGTTTAATATATTTACTGGAAAATGTAGTGTTGCTCTCAAACATACAAAGGAGGTTTCTGGTCCCCACACTTATGTACGGTAGTGGATGCTGGGTCTGGCAGAAGAAGTATGAAAGTAAGATTAACGCTGTGGAAATGACAAGTTTGAGAAGTAAAGCTAGAGTAACTCTGATTGACAAAGTGAGAAACAGCGTGATAAGGGAACGTTGCGGTGTGGTTGAAGATGTAGTGAAGAAGATAGAGGAAAGGATGCTTAGATGGTTTGGACATGTAGAGAGGATGAATGAAAGGAGATTGACGAAACAGATTTATGAGGCAAGTGTGGAATGTGTGGTGTATGAGGAAAGCCGGTAATGGTCGACCTAGGCGTACGTATCACAATCAGATCGGTGAACTTTTGAGCAAAGGTCACGTTAAAAGTACCCGCAACCGACGAGCGTGTATGAAAACGCTAATGAAAGTAGAATAAGCTAAATATGTGTGTCAGGATCGTAGCAAGTGGAAAGATGCGGTTTCTGCCTACCCCAATGGGAAAAGAGGCGTGACTGTGTGTATGCATGTATGCTCTAAAACTAGCATGTCTATTTTTCGGAAGCAAAAAAAATTTATTTAAAAAATAGTTTAAAAATTTCATCCGCTTAATCTTTGCCCTTAAACTATCCGCAGTGGCGGGCTCAATGAACGACTAACGAAATGAAATTAATTACCAATACAGAATTACGAACGTAAATATTCCTATAAATGTGAGCGTGAGTCTAATAACGTTGTTACAACTTAATACTCGTATGAAAATCTTTAATACAGTTTCACAGTCCATTTACCGGTGTATTCATAGGCTTTATCAATTTGATATTTGCCTTATATTTCCATTTTTACTTAATATCATTGCTTTTTAAAAGCCATTCAATGAGCAACTTACGTATGCATAGTAAGTATGGAACATTACAATCTTGTTTATGGCGCAACTGAGCAATGAATTCGTTTCAGCTATCATTAGGCCTTACCATCAATGTATCGTATCGTGTTCGATAAAATTCCTATATAATTACATGGAAGGTAGGGCACGGTTAGAATAAATCCCCAATGTGTAGACTTGACTCTCCTCTTTCATTTGATCTGCGGAACCTGCGAAGGTTTAAACTAATTTCAAATTAGTAGCCACGGCTGAGTCAGTTAGTGAACGGCTCAAATGCATGTTAGGAATCAAAATATACTTCATTTGCGTTAACGACACTTATATTTTGCAATATAATAAATTGCCGTAACAGCATAGTAAATGTAAAGTTTCCATTCATAACATCGATGCATGAACGGAAGCTTGTTTTTACTCCGACACGGCTCGCATTCCTTCAATTAATTCTTCAAATAACGAAGGGAATTAATATCAAACACACTAAGTCGATCATAGACACCGTTTGCACGTTCCGACTTTTTATACAATACTTTACACCCGGCGACGCTCGCCAAAACCAGTTGCTTAAGAGAAAGTCTGTTTTTCTATAACACCTGTATTAATGTTGATACGATCGCTTCCGGTTAACTAATAACGTAGGTGTTATTTTTGTTATAATTATCTTAACGTCATAGAATTGAGTTCAAATATACGTAATTTAGAAATTTGTATGTGAGGAGTGATACTGCTTAGTTGACGTACCGGTTTGTTAAAGTGTGGATCTTAAAATAAATCCTAGTCAATGGTAATTAAATATCATTCATAGTACGCGAGCGACCTGGGTTCGATTCCCGGTGCCGGCACCACTAAAATTGTTAATGGCAATTTTAAGTGCTGATTTACCACGCGCTCGGCGGTGAAGGAAAACATCGTGAGGAAACCTGCATGTCTGAGAAATAAAAATATTTCGACGGCATGTGCAGTCCGCGAACCCGCATTGGAGCAGCGTGGCGGATTCTTCCTAGCTCCAAAACCCTCTCAGAAATGAGAGGAGGCCTGTGCTCGGCAAGTGGGACATTTGTAGGCAGAAACTTTACTTTACTTTACATTGGTAATAATTGTGTAACATATAAGTTGTTGGTAATCGAATGTTTTGCAAATATGAAAGAATTGCGACTGCCCGTCTGTCTGATGCAAACGCGTCCTCCTCCAATCCGCCGCATTAGGTGTGAATCGTCCAGTGCTGAAATCTACAAACTGCATGCCAAGCGTGGCGATTACGGTAATCCTCCATTTTGGGATAGACAGTCTAGCAGTTGACTCTTACAGGCTAATAAAGAAGAAGCTCTTATTTTTTTATTAGATGTATCTTACAAGGTTTAGCCAGCGTTAGCAAATAGCGTCCGAAAATATATTTCATTTACAACTTGATTTTTTTTGTATAGCATGAAGTGATAAGAGTCAGCCCATAACAAATGCCATGTCACCCAGAAAATTTCTGTGTGACACTACACTGTGCCCATCACCCTAAGACATAGGTTGTTAAGTCGCATATGCCCAGTGATTACGCTAGCTCACAGTGTCCTTCAAACCGAAACACAGTAATGTTTGCACACTACTGCTTCACGGTAGAATAACTGGCCCTGGGGTGGTACCTACCTAGACGGACTCCTGCATAGGAATTACAAAATATCGTATTTTCACTATTTTCTGTATCTGTAATGTGTTACTTAATTATACATGTAAACTCTTCGGAAGAAATTTTCTAAATGTTAGGGAAAACCGCATTAAAATCGGTTGCGTAGTTGAGAAGAACTCAGCGCACAAACAGACAAACGCGGAAAGAGATTTTCTTTTATACTATTTAGAGGAGTGTAAGTCAGTAGTTTGAAGGTACGAGTATATCAATTAGTGTCATATTATTTACGTCATTGAAACCATTTTAATTTCCAAAATCATGTAATTATACCTACAATTAATAAATTACTTAATGTATCAATCATTTTTAGACTAATTCCAGTAGTCGATGGTCAGAATTTTGTTTTATAAGAAAAAAATATTTTTTTTATAATCTACTAGCTGTGCCCGCGGTGGCACTCGCAGTTTAATTTTAAAAGAAATCGCTCCTATGAGTCGTAGCATGACTTTAAATAGCCTATATCTTCCTCGAGAATTGAGCTATCAAATGCAAACATTTTTTTTTAAATCCGTAGTAGTTCCAGAGATTAGCACGTTCAAATAAAAAAACAAACACACTCTTTAGCCTTATTATATTATAAATATAGATTACATGGGGGGCAAAAGTTCAAGTGGTAAGTGATCACCGCCGCCCATGAACATTCGCAATACCCGAGGATCGTCGGGTCCGGGTACGTTGCCGACCTTTGCGAAAGAAGTAGGCTCTTTTCTTGAAGATTCCTACGGTGTATCAAACCGGAAAAACCAATGGCGGCAGCAGATTCTACAAAGTTGTTATACATTACAGAAAATTTGTAGGTAAGCGCACGATATCTGACTTTTACTCTGACATCCTAGGTTCGAGTGCCAGCGGAAAGCCAACATTTGTGCAAAAACACAAATATTATATTTTCTTGTCTGGTTATGTTGTACATTTAAAATTCATGTCTGTAAAATACACTCACCAAACAGTAAAAATCCTAGAATGAAAGATTACACACAAGGATTATTTTTTAAATATGGCGCAACGTCAATTTAAATTTATAGACATGATTATTGTGATAAAATTTACAATGTATTAATAGATAAACAAAATACGATATTGTAAGATTTTTTTATACAATTAACGTTTTTATTGTCAAAAAAGTTTGTATTCGTAATTACGTTTTACATTCATTCATAACAATAAACAACTCACGATAGTCTCATTCGCCCGCAATCGGTTAAAAACGAAATAGGGGTAATCTTTTGAAAACCGCAAAGTAGGTCCAGTTAGATCCAATATTCGCTCCCTCACGTCTGAAGTTGGTTACCAACGAGATGAGGGTTTTTATACGCGATCAAACAAAAACTGTATCATAATTTTAACCGCATGATTGTAGACTCCGCACGTTTGAGCTACTGCAGTGATACAGGAAGCGGAGTCAAACACAAGAAGGTTATATGAATTTAAATGAGTAACTACATACTTTACAATAAGAACTTGGCGCAGATGTTAAGCGAGACAAATATTTGTATGGCCTACAGATAGTTCTTTCCCGGGTATTCGCGTTTTTGTCTTTGCCATTTATGTTTGTAAAACGCACCAACGATACTGCAGAAATCCTAGTTGCCAGTGTGGACATCTTTTATCTCTCTCACTCGCAAGCTTAGATAAGCTATATTTGTTTTCGCTCGCCCTATTAAGATCGTCATTTTGACTATGGATTTTAGCTGTGCCTATAGGTGTGGCACTTAGCGCTTTAAGCAACTTTGGTTCTTGTCTCTTGACTTACGGATCCAGCCCTGAAGCGATGATTTTAGATGTTATTCAAGGAACATTAATGTGTGAAATGAAAATTTAATTTACTTTGATTAATCTGAAGTGTCCGTTCAATTCTAGTATTTGGAATAACGGACATAAAATTAGCTAAGAAATACGGTGTAATATGTCAGACATATGATGATTCTTAGGCGAATTTGGGCTATATCCTTTAAGTTTGTACTGCACATATGGTGTGCATTGGAAACGGTGCATTAATTTTCATTGCCTCTGTTACCAATTGACTAACTGAAATTAACATCGATAAAAGAATATCTTTAGATTGGCGTTTCCAATTTATTTTGTAATAATAATATAATAACTGATGCCTGAGAAGGATGTGCGCAACTTCGAGCGTACTTCAATCCTCGATGATGATTCAAAACGCAAGTGCGTCACTCCTAAGAAATATCATCGTCTACAGCGTTACACCACTATCTTACTCTCGTATCGTCTGAGAGTGTGGTACTTCTCTGTTTGTGCTAATATGATGTGAGGTCCTCCTGGCCGATTTTCCCAACTTCCGAATACTGTCGAAGGTATCAACTGCGCAGGAGATATCACAGTGCTACAAGTGTCCGCGCAAACACAGAGGCACTCACTCGTCCTAACCTACCCGTGTCAGATGTAGGCTAGACTACAGTGTCAGAGATACTGAGAAAAATATAACACAACCAGACCCGAAAACCAACAATATGTCTTTTTACATAAATGTTGGCACCGCCTGGGGTTCGAAATCAGAACTCGCGGCATAGTAGTCTGGCACTTAATTAGAATTAATGACCTCTAGGCAACTCTTGTCCATCCGGGACAACATATATATATATGTATATATATAATTATGTAATAACGTATTAAACACGTCACGTAATGGAATAGTAATCTAGCAAAAAGATGTGGTCATTTGCAAAAGTAAGGTTACTTACAAAAGTATTTTTCATTGGAGCAATTCGTAGGAGGTGATTTTAAAGACATAACGGAAAATATCCTTTCAACTTACCACTGACTACTTTCGAACACTTTTTATGTCGTGATTGTGATCTCTCTTTCCCTATTATTCTTATCTGTGGTGAGAGACAAGTTCGAGATATTAAATGTTACGATCTAAAAAATTCTAATTTATAATTTTTTTATTACCCGTGCTACTGACACTATTACGATGATTATAAGTAATGTATTAATAGAATTATTGTATAATTTGTATTTTAAAATATTTAATAATACGTAAAAAGTGAGTCTCCTTAAGAAATAACAAAATTAATTCTAAAACATATCCACTCCACCCCTAACTTAATCTAAGTTTTTTAAAAGTAGTTGTTTTATAATGTTACAGATAATCAATTATAATTCCCCACACGTTCTAGTGCAAAGTCTATTTTGATCATTTGAAAAATCGTTCCAAAATTAAATGTTTAAGTTCTTGCTATATGCGATATTAAATAAAACAATTATGAAGTTATGATTTTGCAAGCACAAACAGATTTTGATTTAGTAAAACTTATAGTATTTAATGGCTAGAGTCGTAGTCGTAGTAATTGTCTTTCCCTTCATGGTTTTTCTATCAGATACGCTCAAATTGTTGTTAAAAAGTGTTACTTTCTACTTTACAGCGTAATAGATAAATAATTTGTCGAAATGCATTATATCGAATTATTGGATTATGCCTCTTTGCTGGGTTTCTAGAGAATAAAATAATCAAAGACTGAGAAGAAGGACATACATAAAATAGAGATAAATTAATTTCTAATGTTATTTGTCAATATTAATCAATTAAGCCTATTGACTCATTAACTTAAATGCTTGTTTTAAAAGTTGTTTTTAAGTAGAGACATAAATTAATAAATGCAAAAGCAAAAAAGCGACAAGTATAATAAATTAACACTATAAAATATTGATTCTCTAGAATGATAATTTTGATTTTAAGAACAAAAAATCCCGCGATTATGTGTAAAACCAATCTGTGTAATCATAATAAAATCAATCGAGATATGATAATGAATCATAATTATTTAATCCAAAACAGACTTCCATGCAAAAGCACTTAACATGATTATGTGAATTTAAGAGCTTGATGATTTTCTTATGGATCCCATCATCAGAACTTAACCAAATTTGTAAGTGCCGAACCCTAAGATACTTTTTTTCTTATAAAAAAGGAATCATCGAAACTTATCCACGTGGTAAAGAATCATCGCTGAACATAAATTTAAACAATATCTTCTTTCTTTTCAGTCTATCATTAGTCCACTGCTGAACATAGGCCTCCCCCATAGATTGCCACAAAAGTTTGTAGCTCTTATTTTGGGGTTTTTTTTTTGAAGTCGGTTAAACAACTATATTGATCCCAAAGTTACCGTATATAATTTGCTATAAATAACTTCTGCAGTTTTTGAACTAAGTCTGGTCTAACAGTCAATTAGATTTTTTTAAAGTCATATTTAATTATGTAGGTATTACTTTACCTACATAATTAAATATGATTATGACCCATGAAAAATTATTTAGCAGAAAAGTACAGACAGACACTTTATACATACGTATCTGATAATTAATTATACATTTAAAAATAAATCTTTTGATTACTAATTAAAAAAGACTTCAAAGATAAGGCTAAGTAATAATAAGAAAAGATTGACCACTTCATATTCGCGAAGCTAAAAGTTAATCGCTAATTAATAATTTATTGATAAATCAAAGCTCGTATATTTTATTACTCTTAGCACTTGACATGTTGTGGGATTAATAAACAATAACAAAATGTATTTGATCATTTTGTAGAATATATAAAAATTATATTTTGTTACTTACATCATGATCCTGCACGTAGGAATAAACATGTAGCTTGTCAATTCTGATAGTACCCTGAAAAGGGTATAGCAGGGACCCTCGTTGTAGTTCTGTGGAAGTCCAAACGCTGACAGATGCTTCCCGACCCCTCGCACCCCCTGGCCTTAGAGCTAAGCTCAATTCCTGAGGTATCAAAACTAGAGTCTCCATTATCACTGGCACATAACGTTCTTACTCAGCGATTATTTGACAAGTAGATAAAAAAAACAAAAGTTTCGAAACGTGTCCACCTACATACAACATGTCATGAATGAGTAATCCCTGAGAATGCGACCGATCTCTTCCATCACTGTTAATGAGGATAAATAAATTATTATAAATAAAAATATAATCCTCGGCCCGTCTTCCCGATTATGAGGCGGCAATGTCGCTAACAAAATATCGTTTTTGTGTGATCGATCGTCCGATGAAATGTCGGGCTGTGTTAATCACTTCGAGGGTCTGCTTTGAAATAACTCCGAAAATTTCACTTGTTTGATTTAGATATCGTGTTCAGATCACTCGATATTTCCGACTTCTGATCGATATTTTCGCCGAAGTTCATTCAACCCGTTCGGTAGTGTTCATTCAGCACACCGCTAAGGGCGGGTACGTCACAGCGCGAACGAAGGATGCGCGCGCGCTCTTCTCTGAACGTGCACTGAAGGAAGCGCTAACATTGACCTTAGCCACGGCCGTGATCGCGTTTACAGTTCATTTTTTGTTCGATAAAAAGGAGAGGAGTAAGCCCTACAACCAGTTTTTCTTGGCGTCGCATTGGATTATCAATCTTGTTACTACATATTACGGATCGTTTAGGTTGCAGATGTAAAATTGTAAGATGTAAAGTAAGGTGCTCCCCTCCATAGGCGGCACCTGCATTCGCGCGCCGCCCGTCAGAGCGGCGCGGAGGCTCGCGAGGTGCGCCTGCGCACCTGATTTCGTTTTTTATGCTACCTGCTTTTTTATCGGTCTATTCTAACATCTGCTGCGTCATGGAAGCTCTTAAAATCGATCCTTTAAATGATACGCAATTTATTACGCTGATTAGCAAATTTTTGAATAAAAATTGGTTTTTCCATTGTTATTATGTGGTCATAATTTGTAATTAGTGTGCAAACTTTTTAAAATAAATTTTAAAAAATCCTTAAAGATTGTTAGTATTGTGTTTATTCAAAAGAATATTATAAGTTTTCCTTTTCAACTTACAATAGCAAAACAATAGATTTAATGGAAACAGTTTTAATGGAAAATAAAGATAAATAACCTCAGTTTGACAGTTAATGTTAGTTACGAGTATTTTCAAAAAAAAAATGTTACTTAAATCATAATGCTAATGAATTTTAAAAAAATGGGTAAACACCATGGTGGAAAATATGTTAACAATGGCACTTATAAACTAAAATTATGAACATATTTTCTTTTATTATATATTCATTATATAATAATAATCGCGTGCGTTTATTATATATAGAATAGTATATACTAAAAAGATAATATGAGATGAGATAATTTTCAAAAACGACTTATCATGAGTTCTCTACTTTTTTCTGTACGGTTTTGATTGGAATCGGTTGTGGTATAAATTTACGAAACTAACTTCCTCTTCTTTATTTTATATAACCTTACCAATTAAGCTACTATTTAAGGTTTAGATTTATCCGAAGATTTCAAATAAATATTAAATTCATCATTTATCGTGATCCATAGCATCCTATTAAAATTACATCTAAATTGAAATCAATGAGCAAAATCAGTAACATTAATTTGATCTTAACGAAACACAGTCGTCAAGAAACATTGCAACTGGAGTCTGAACATTCTCGATCGAAATTGAAACTTTAACTCAAATGCTTAAAGATTTATTTTCAAATGGCAACTGAAACGTATATATGATACATAAAATGTCGATGACCCATACACACCTGCCGTCAACCACAATCCCACTGGCTCTATATCGATGGTGGAACACGTATGAGACGGTTGGAAACTATATATTTATAACTATATATACTAAGCTATGATTTTAAGACCATCTTCAAGTTTTATCACATAGACATTGAATTATAGACAAAATAAAAATAATCAAAATCAATTTGTTAGTGATTTTCTGGATTTATCAAAACAAAAATATACATTTTTTGAATACTTATAGCAATTAAGCATTATTAGATTTTGCTTAGTTAAAATGAGGTATGATTTTAAGTTGTACTTAAATTCTGTCGTTACACAGAAATCGTAGGATTTTAGATAACATCACTTTAAACAGAATCGAGAAGACTATCGATTTTTCGGTATTTTTTATAGAACTTAGTAACGAGACAAATAAGAAGTTCGCCTGATGGTAAATGCTATGCTTGCTCACAGCTTAATAGACTGTGGTGTGCAAGGTTAATGCATTAGAAAATTTTGCCGCACCGTGCTCACTAAGTACCATATGCCCAGTAATGAAGCTACAATGTCCTTCCAATAGAAACATAGTGGCGTTTTCACACCACTACTTAATGGCGGATTCCTACCACGAGTAAATGTTAAGACTTTTGCTTAAGAATTTATAGTTTAGGTATTAGTATTGTTCATTATTTAGAATAAACCTAAAGAATTGTTCTAAATAATGCACAATATACTAATAATATTCAGTGCTGGTTCTTCCAAATGGTTTTTTTAATACTAGTATCGCCTGTGGTCGAAATTCGACCAATTATATTTGTAAGGTAAAGCGAACGCGAAATGGAAACTACATTTGGTATTTGTTTGCATAACTTTTTTTGGTAATATTTTCCCGTGCAGGGAAGGTAAAGCGATCTTAGTTCATACAACCACGAAAGTGATCAAAATGCTTTGTAATTGATAGGCTAAAGCGTTTTGTATATTCAATTTATTGTACCTGCCTTCACTTACTTTTATTATTCGACAGCCACAGATGTGAACTAAAATAAAAACCACGTATAGATACGTTGATATCAAAACAAGTCTGTTGACCAAGGAAAAAATCATTCAAACAAATACTATGTTGTTTCCATTTCGCGTTCACTTCACTTTACAAATATAATTGTTGTGTTGATTCAACAGGATACTTATCCTCATCTTCCGGCTTATTAATAGTCTAGTTGGCACGAGAGGAGATAAGGATAAGGATATTTCTTTTAGGTTGCCACAACCCGGCGTATACATACCCTATATTTTTTGCGGATAAGTCTAAAAGGGGGAATCCATTGTTGATTAAAAATGGTGATAATTTCATCAGAAATCAGGGCGTTTTCTCTAGAAGATAAGACCTCCAGTAATTCGCTCATCGGTTCTCGTCAGTCCCCTCACGAAACCTAACATTGTTATCAAAGTACTTTACGCTGGTATTACCTTTTACTTTGTTTTGAAAGTATGGTTCTTCATCTATCGAGCCGCATGGATCAGACTGCAGTGTAGCTCCACTGTAGTACATATAATATTATAGTAATAAAAGATCTGTGCTTTACTGTGGCGCGTCGAAAGGCTTTTATATTATGTTAGAAAAGTAAATGTCAAAATATTTTGCATTAACATTTTTTACAAGTAGTCTTTACCGGTAGAACTTTAATAGAAAGAAAGAAAGAAAGAAAGAAAAATCATTTATTTGCTTGAAGCAGACGTACACAAAAGTAATACATAATAAAAAAATTAAAATAGTACAAAAAATAAAAAAAAGAGAGAGAGAACTTAAAACACAAATAATACTAAAAATAAAAGTATGGAAATTGTACGCCGTACTCCTAGCAAACGAGGTTGACAACTCAGCATACACTGCGGCGGAAGCGAATTCCGTCACAGGACTGATTTTCAGTGTCAACCCCCATTTGCACTCCGACTGTCGTTTAAAGAAAATAAATAAAATAATATGAAATATATAAATAATTACAATATTACGGTAATAATATATAAAACAGTAATAAAATTTTGAAAATAAATACGTAGCCTTCTGACACTTATAGTAATTCCTAACAATAGATATCATAATGGCGATGGCGAATCTTATATCGTGCAAGCAAAACGTAGCAATCAATTTAAATTCTAATAGATGTACTAATCGATGTCTTTATATATATAGTTTGTTGCATCTTTATAACAAAGGATTGCAATTATTAAGAAATGTACTTAATAAAATAGACTTGGGGATGTGTTTCCTTGAAATAAAGAATATAACGAGCAGAAAGAAGCAGTATTTTTTAGCAAAGACGACCCATCACTTCACATATCGAAGGTATGTAACATAAACCAAATAATATTTCCTGATGTTTGACAATTTGAAAATAGTCGGAGTTCGTTCTTTAAAGTATGTATAGGTTTACTGGTGGTAGGGTTCCTATGCAGGATTCCGTCTAGGCAGGTACAACCCCAGGGCCAGTTATTCTGCCGTGAAGCATTACTGTGCAAACATTACTGTGTTTCGGTTTGAAGGGCACTGAGAGCTAGCGTAATCACTGGGCATATGAGACTTAAGAACTGATGTCTCAGGGTGACGGGCGCAGTGTGTTGTCATTTTGTGGATGACACAGCATTTGTTATGGGCAGACGTTACACTTACCATCAGGTGAACGTATTGCTCGGTCCGTCACTTTAGTGAAATAAATTTAAAAAAAAGTATCGACGCATAAGATGAGGCAAAAAAGCATAAGTGAGGAAAAGTAAACGAAAAATAGTTAGCAACGTACTTTGTCCGAATCCACGGTATAGATTGGATGATTTTAATTTATATCAATTATTTATGTGAGATTAGGACAAAGTAAGATATTATAATCATAAATTATATTACAAACACTCTTACAATATTTACAAACAAACAAACTTGAAAATAACATCTGTAAACAGTTAAAATTTCAGCCCCCTGCTTGATTTCAGCAGGAATCGAATTCGATTTGAAGTATTCTTGAAAAGACTTCAACAAAAACGAATCCATGCTAATATTATAAATGAAAATGTGCTGTTTTTTGATTTACACAGCTCAACGGAAAATCAGAAAGTTCCCACGAGATTTATAAAAAAACATAAATCTACGCGGACGGTTACGGGTAATCCATTACTGGTCGCAGGATTCCTATGCAGGAATATGCAGGGCCAGTTATTCTGCCATGAAGCGTAATCACTGGACATATGAGAATTATGAATTCACGTCTCTAGGGATAGGCAACGTAAAATTATTCTAGATGACACGGCATTTGCTATGGGCGAACGTTGCACTTACCATCAGGTGATCGTTTTGCTCGTCTCGTCCTTTTATCAAATAAAAAAAACAGCTACTTAAATAAATATTTAATATAAATTCGTATGTTGTGACGGACAGGTGATGATGTGCAGTTTGGCGAAAGGGTTCAATAGTGTTCCAGGTCTGAAATAGGTACGTCAAGACGTATATACAATGTTGAAGCCGCAGATTCATCATTGAGGACTGCGAGGCCTAGTGGTCTGAGTAGGCTAGCTTCTACGCCGCGTGTCCTGGACGCGAATCCTAACCGGAGCTTAATATTGTGCAAAAACACGAATAATACAGTGTATAAAGTAAAGTAAAGTTTCAGCCTATAAATGTCCGACTGCTGAGTTCAGGCCTCCTCTCATTTCAGAGAGGGTTTTGGAGCTAGGAAGAATCCGCCTCGCTGCTCCAATGCGGGTTGGCGGACTTCACATCTCTTAGAAATATTTTTAATTTCTCAGACACTGCAGGTTTCCTCACGATGTTTTCCTTCACCGCCGAGCACGTGGTAAGTCAGCACTTAAAATTGCAGTTAACAATTTTAGTGGTGCCGGCACCGGGAATTGAACCCAGGTCACTCGCGTACTATGAAATTTAAAGCGAGAATTTTATTGACAATCTAATAATTTAAAGAGACACTCTTCTACGTAAAATAATGTAAAATTTTAACAAAAATAACATTTATGTGTCCTGTTGTTGTCGTTAATAATTCAACAAAAATATAAAGTATTGTTTCACAGCAGCAAACAACAGCATTATGCCTCATAGTTTATATATAGGTTATAAAAGAATATTTAACAATACTTTGTTAAATAGTAATGAAATAAATGTTCATTGCTTCTCTTGGATTAATGTTCGAATCATCATTATCATTTCAGCCTATCTTAGTCTACTGTTGAACATAGGCCTCCCCCATAGATTGCCACAGAATGTTCGAATAATGTTGTAATTTTTAGATAGTTATTGTTTGAAATTATAAAAATATTTAAATTGGAAATACATATACTAGAGCTCTACTAACATGCTGAATGCATTTAAAACATACAACATCAACATATCGAAATGAGCACATTAATGACGTAAGTTATTACAGCGTTGAAATAAATTTAAAATTCCAAAAACATATAATAAATGTATGCTGAATTAGTTTCAAATTAGTTAACACCTCGACTTAACAAGAACGAGCAATCCTCACGTGTCGGTATTTCAATTTAAAAAAGGAAACTTTCACTTGCAACGGAATGTCTTTCCAATAAACTCAGAAGCATTTAAAACGCTTCTCGGGCGAGGCAGTAAGTATCAATGTCGACAGTTTTATATTCTTGTGTATTCTGTAAAAAATCACGACATAAATCACGTCTGCGAACATCACGAGCTTTTAGGGGCGTGGCGTCGATAGAGGCGGAGTCACGCTTGTTCTGCCTCTGCGCGCGCGCATCGTGATATACCGGCGGCTCTATTGTTTGCGTTTAAATTTTTACTGCCATTGGTCCGCTCCGCTTTTGTGCATTGTTATCTTAATGAGACGTTTGAATGCCATACTATTTGATTTGCAGACCACCAGAATATTAAGTCGACTTTTCATTGCAAATCGTATTCCCATCATTGAAAAAAAAAAAGGTCAATATTTACTGTATAAAACCCTTAATCGGCACTGATGGTTATAATTTCTTATTCGTTCTTTGTAATAAAGTAAGAGGTTATAATATGAAGTGAAGCCGTCAGATTTAATAGCAAGCGCTAATCACTCACGATCTAATTTTGGTATACAATGTTAGGATAGAATAGAAACAGATCCTGTCCCATGGATATAAATTAGAAAGATAGAAAAAATTCAATAAAACAAAAGTAAGCTGATGATACTTGTAAGAAAAAATGTCATAGTTATGATATTATTGTATTGTCGTCGGTTCTTAATACGTGAGCAAAATTTCAAATTATGCGGCCGTCTGGTAGTGAAGGTACCCGTGAAGGTTTTAAAAGTTTGTTAAAAAATAAGTCCTTTGATGCGGTCGTTCAGTGGGTAATGATTTACAATCCCATTTAAATTATCTTAATTGAAAGTACTTAAGTCTCGTAAGCAACACCGTTACGAGGTACATTGGGTTCGATATGTCCTTATTGATCTTAACCCAAATAAAAATAAAAATACTCCTCTTATTACTCACAGCTAATTTCAACTACTACAAAGTACCTAATATGTTTAAAGTTCACTATATATTTAAAATTTAGTCTAAATGTAACCTGGTGGTTCGGGTCCACTCATACATTATTCTAGCACAAGAGACTGTACGTTAAGACCACTGGGCTGATTTTAAAGAAAGATATTTTAAATATGAAGTTGAACACCAGATGGTTCATGTATTTATTTGTTTATATTATACATTGCAAACCTTATACGTAAAAGAAACAAATACATTAGAAAAAAAAAGTGACAAGAAGTCTTTTTGTTTTTTATTGGATAAAGTGACGAAACGAGCAAAACCTTCACTCGATGGCAAGTGTAACGTCTGCCCATAACAAATACTGTGTCACCCAGAAAATCTCCTGTGTGACACCACACTGTGTCCTATCACCCTGAGACATAAGTTCTTAAGTCTCATATGCCCAGTGATTACGCCAGCTTACAGTGCCCTTCAAACTTAAACACAGTACTGTTTGCACACTACTGCTTCACGGCAGAATAACTGGCCCTGGGGTGATTAAAAAAGAAAAAAGAATACCAATTGCAAACGGAAATGGCGAGTGTTAAAAATGAATCATATTATTCAAAATTATCTGAAGTCTGTCTGTCTACCTTCGCTAAATGAATAGAGGCCTGCGTGATAATAGGCTAATTGCTTACAAGTTTGGTTTGGATGTTCTATACTTTTCAACATTTTATCCATTGGTCCTAGTTGAAATTCTTCTACAAATTGTGGTGGCTACAGAATCTGCTACGCCGTCTCCTTCCGCAGGTGTCGTAAGAGACTGAAACATCTTATGGTTTTCGACAGACAGCAGCGCAAGGTATCTAGGTGTCTATTGTGTAACTCTAGTTGGTTGTTATTTTGGCGTATGAAGCTCATTCATTGGTTGATGGGATCAAATGAAACCGATCACGAAACCAACCAGAGTTACACAATAGTCAATCACCGATTAACCCAAATCCCAGTAGCCCAATCACCGACCAGGCCAGGGACTAGTGATTACAGCAATTCCTCTCTTCCTGGGAGCCGTGGTAGCTCAGCAGAGACGTGGTAGTTCAGCACCTCTAAATTTGTTCTAGAATTTCCGGCTCCCGAATCCCTCTCAGAAATCATAGGAGGCCGGTGCTCAGCAGTGGAACATTTATAGGCTGTTACTTTACTCTCTTCTTGGGAGAGGCCCAAGTCCAAAAGTAGACTATTCAATAGTTGGTCATGTTGTTATTATAATTCAAAACATTTACGTACATAGGCAATGTGTTAATAGGTAATGCAATTGGTAACTTATTCTAGTTAGAATACGTGATACTGCTGTAAGCTGTACGGAGAAAAACATATTCTACGTTTACGCCACCGGTGGATTAAGAGCAATATTATTACACATGATACACTCATGTAAGAACATGCGATAATATAGTCTATATTATTTATGTAGCTTGTCAGCTCCCCCTTTTTCTATTTATTTCACTTTGAACGAAGTCAAAGAACTGACGTTAAGTCGAGTCGAAGAAGGTATTCGAACGAACAATACTGACGTGTTATACCAAACGTCCCATCACGGCTCAAATTGACTTGAAATTATTAACAATTAAGCTATACACGACGCGGGATAAAATCCGATTAAAAGTACGCTTAGCGTCCATCCGATGTAGGATCAATGGTTTGTACCGTGGAATCAAATTAGCCCCGTATACAGCGAGCAGTTTGTGGTTCACAGTAATACATCAAATATCGTTAAAGTATTTTTATTACTGTTTATTATTTTAAATGTTTTTTACATTCTCGACTTACGTCGCTTTTAGTAATTAACGTCCCGTTACCAACAGGAAAAAAGATATTTACCTATGCCACATAACACATACATACAGTCACGCCTTTTTCCCATTTAAGGGGTAGGCAGAGACCACACACGTAGCCCACTTTTCGCCTCCACGGGATACGAGACTGACGGATGGCGAACTACGTCGCCGCCGTTTTGGTACGAGTAAAAAAACATTCTACTCCCCATTGCGTTCCCACGAGTAGTATAGTTACATTGCATATTATGGTATTATTCTGATCGAATAAAGACTGTCCGTACAATACTTTAGTCGCCTCGTACGACCCCTCGGTAGGAAAGAGGTAGAAATTATAACCCATTGTGTATATTATTATTTAGAAAATGTTGTGGTATCGTGAAAATTATCATGGTTTTGTCGTAGATTTAAATATATGACGCAGTATATTATATATCCTACTGCATGCAAGTATCTCTAACACGTTTAAAAAAATATGTGTTCTAGTCAAATTTTCTATAAGTTGTCTTTGATTTTCTACTGTTGTTTACGATGCCCTATGTTAGAATGTCTTCTGTAACGTGGGTGAGTTTTACAGACATAAGATTCACATGCACAAACACTAAGACCCGGTAACTGTAGTTTATATTTGTCGCGTACCGAAATTGAACCCGCGACACATAGCTCAGTAGTCAATCGCTTAGCCACTGCGCCATCCGTGCCTGTGTAATATCAATTAATTCAAATTTAACATGATGATGAAGTTTTTCTGTCGATGAAGAAGTACATTTTATTTCGATCTTCCGAGCTTCCGAGCCCTATCGGAAGCTGTCAACTGCACCGGCTATATGTATATCAGTACCACTAGAGTACGCGCAAACATGTAGTCATCCGGCCTCCCCTTCCCGAGTTCGATGTAAAGCGTATAAAGTAGGATCAAGGAATAAATCTTAAGCCGTATCGAAATAGAAAAGACAGAATCCATCACAATACATCCAATAATTTTGTTTGTTATTTTACACAAAAATACCCCTGTTTATGCGCGGTCAAATCCGCGATACGGCAGTCAAATACTTTGACCACGGGGTTGTTAAGTTAAAAAAGGCAAATTAAGTCAAACTACTGCCCAGCCTCGCTTTAATTTTTAGAGCTGGGAGGGCGCTGTTCTCTACCACGCTGCTCCTTTGCGATTTGTGGACTTCATACTTAGATCGTACAGTATAAATCAATTCAAAACAGTCCCAAACTTATGATGTTTGTACCGTAATCGTAAGATATAAAATATTCATTTCTAAAGTCACAATAAAACCAAATGGATATACATGGCGCAGTAATGAGCATTCACAACATTGACACTGTATTCGAAACCCAATCTATACCAATTTGTACATACATACATAAGATCACGACTGTATCCCATAAGGGGTAGTCAGAGACTGGGCACTCACTGCAAAAACAGATGACTGCCACAATCCACGTTTCACCAAAACAATATAAAATGCACTTCACCTATCACACCGATAGGTGGTGAGCCCATCGCCACCATGCGCTGTTGGGTGCACAGTGCAGTTTAATTCCTTACTCGCCTTTTACGAGATCCAGTTGGATGAGATGGAGTGGTAGTATTCTTTTAACGAGCCGCCACCACACGGCACGGCACCAGTTTGTAGAACATAAATTATATATATTGTTTTGGTATATATGTATTGTTCTGACCCCGAGTCTCATACTCGGCAGTCTGGAGGTCTCTTTTGTAACTCTGGTAGGTTTCGTGATCGCTTTTATTTTGGCGTATGAAGTCCATGAATTGGTTAATAGGATCAAATAAAACCGATCGCGAAACCAACTAGAGTTAAACAGTAGACTCCCCGATACTACTACATGGAAAAGGTCGTTTAAAGTATTAGTCATTGAGTTCGACAACATGCGACACTGCTTCCTTTTATAATTTATTAATTTTTTAGCTGGCCTGTCTGACGTTGTCCTGCCCGTTCCGGTATGTGAGGCGATGTGTTTGATTTCTAAATTTCTGAAAATTTAAGTATGAAACTCCACCCGATAACAGCGCCACCTGCCGGATCGGATTTTGTAATTTTCTTTTTTATTCTTTTCTCCACTTAAATTTAAGAATTATATTAATTATTATTAATTAATGTGCTGGCGGTTAACGATTCTCTACAGTTATGTGGACGACGATACATTGGATAACCATCGTTGCCTGTGATAGTCTCCGTCGTCAAATTTCGTGGATAACGCTTGGAACACCTGCCGTCGACCATGCACGGTGATAACGGTAGAACTATCACAACGAAAGTGAAAGGAAACGATTTTGTGGTCGACAACAAAACAAAGTCACTCGCTTGCCGGCCTTTGAGGAAGGCTCTTTTCTGGAAGGCCACTAAGTCGTATCGGTCCGGAAAAACTGCCGGCGCCAGCAGATTCCATAAAGTGGTTCCAGAAAATTCCGCGAAAAAGGCTCGGAGTTAGTTTGTTAGGAACTGACGTTTGACAGAAGTGTTAACCCTTACAACATATTTTGCAGTTAGTACAGTGCCATGAGACGCATAATTATTTTTAGTATACTTTAGCTTGAAAAAGTATGAAAAAAAAAGCTTGATGGAAACCACGGTTCTACGAGTTTTTTTTTGGATTTACACGCAAATATTTGCGTATTACTTAGCTTAATAACTAAGCTTTTATTTTATTTTTATTTCATAAAAGTGACGGAACGAGCAAAGCGTTCACCTGATGGTAAGTGTAACGTCTGCCCATAACAAATGTCGTTTCACTCAGAAAATTACTGTGTGACACCACACTGTGCCCGTCACCCTGAGACATCAGTTCTTAAGTCTCATATGGCCAGTGATTACGCTAGCTCTCAGTGCCCTTCAAACCGAAATACAGCAATGTTTGCACACTACTGCTTCACGGCAGAATAACTGGCCCTGGGGTGGTACCTACCTAGACGGATTACTGCATAGGAATCCTACCACCAGTAAAAAGCTGAGCTGTATCCAAAGGATCTGAAGTGTCGTGATGGGTTATGTTCTGCGTGGTTATCTTAGATTTCCTAATACGAGACTGTGGTCAAAGTCTGGTGTCAGCAGCTGGTTGACGGAGAAGAAAAAATAATTAGTTGAACAATTGTCGGTATGGTTTGTTCAGTAGCTTAGCGATTAGCTTCCCGAACGGAACAATAAATGTATGACATAGGCATAGATTAACTCGCTGTATATTCCGGGTCTAGGTGTTTATGCATGTGAACTTTGTTTGTGAAACGTAACACGTAACACGTCGTGGGTGCGCTTTGGGTAGATCTACGTTCAATAGTAATCTGGTGACGAGCTGTGTTGATGATTATAATGACAAATCATTTGACCCCAGAAATTCTTTTCTTTAGAGTCAAATATTGCGAACCGGTGTATATTTTTCGAGATTTTAGACGTTCGTCAAAGTTTATACAAGGCATAAATTGAAATAAACATTTTCGATATCGAATTATGAATTTAATCGCGATCAATTCCCATGATATCACGACTGCCTAAGGTACGATTATGTTATAAAGCCCAGAATACGTCTTACTTTAAAAAAAAAGCATCACGAGTAAGAAACAAAAACATTTAAAAGAGGTGGAAGACATCATTAAAAGTAAACGTAACGTTACGACGGAAACTCAAACCTGAACAAACAAATAAAGCGCCATAATAAAAATCCGTATAGCATCGAAGCCGACGTCAAAATCGGATTCGCTCTAATCTGTGCCAGAAAGCCAGGACATGACATAACTCCAACGAGACGGGTTTAATTCCTTTTTTATGTTCCATCCACATGGATAAATTTACATTTTATGACGTATTCATTGAGCAGAAGACGTGCGGTTTGTTTTAGACAATATAGGTATCTTGTTTTTTTTTATTTAAAATCTCGAATGTCAAATAAAGAAGTATTATGATATGATGTAATATAGGACTATGTTACATTGTAAGTAAGTGTGAGAAATAAGTCAAGTGGTCACCTATATATAGATACCTAGATCTAATATCAATAAAAAATAAGAAAAAAATATATGCTGCATTGATAGCCCTGATGATGAAAGAACGTAAAAGTGCCTGCTAATAACGTAGTAGGCATACAGCCGGTACTTTTCGTATTTAAGAGAGCGGCCCTTCCCCGGCTGAGACAATCTATTTATAATAAAGTTAAAAGTAAAGTTTCAGCCTATAAATGTCCCACTGCTGAGCACTCTGCTTCTCTCATTTCTGACAGGCTTTTGGAGCTATGAAGAATCCGCCACGCTGCTCTAATGCGGGTTGGCGGACTGCACATGTCTTCGAAATATTAATTTATTTCTCTGACATGCAAGTTTCCTCACGATGTTTTCCTTCACCGCCTAGCACGTGGTAAATCAGCACTTAATATTGCAATTAACAATTACTAGTGGTGCCGGCGCCTGGAATCGAACCCAGGTCACTCGCGTACTATGAAATTAAAAGCGAGCGCCTAGCCCCTGAGCTACCATGGCTATAAAATATATTATATTTATACAAATTAATATATATATTATATACATACTCGTATAAAATGTGTATGAAGCCGTATTAGTTCAGTGGCCAAGCGCTCGTCTTAATTCGCAGGTGCGACATCTGCCCATAACAAATTCTGTGTCACCCAGAACATTTATAAGCCGCACCACACTGCCCCCATATCGCATTCACCACAGTGAGTGTTCCGAGGAATTATTCCAGCCGCTATTTTTCGACATCTTTAAACGCGGCACAGCACAAAATTCCATCCACATCATCTTCATGGTTGGCATTCCTCCACTGCGCTTTTCGCGGAATTTTCTGCCACGCGCAACCACTTTGTGGAACTTGCTGCGGACAGTGGCATTTCCGGACCGATACGACTTAGGGACCTTCAAGAAAAGAGCATATTCCTTTCCGAAAGGCCGGCAATGCACCCGCAATTCCTCTAGTACTGCGCATGTTCATAAGCGGCGATGATCACTTAACATCAGGTGAGCCGTTTGCTCGTTTGCTCCCTCTTCTGTAAAAAAATACTGTGTTTCGGTCTGAAGGGCACTGAAAGCTAGTGTAACTTGGCATATTGTCAAGTTGGCATATTGTCATTTGTCGGCTCGGTTGGCGTAGTGGCTAAGCACTTAGCTTCTGCGCCGCGGGTCGCGGGTTCGAGTCCCGCACGGAACAAATATTTGTGGGGCCTACATATAGTTGTTTCGGGACTGGGTGTTTGTGCATGTGGAATTTATGTCTGTAAAACGTACCCACAACACAGGAGAAATCTTACTGTGGGGCATCGTTATTTAAAAAAAAGAAAAAAATATGTAGGACTTGAGAACTTATGTCAGGATGTTCTGTGTGACACAGCATTTGTTAAGGTTAGACATTAGTTACCATCGGTCGTCTGGTTTCTTTCCCACTCTATATGTAATCTAACCCAATACCCCATTTTAAGAAAATAAATAAGAAAAATACAATTTAAATATTATTAAGCATCTATACAGAAGGTCTGTAGTCGTGAGCTCCTGCGATTACGCGGTCTTTTGCGTGCGTCCACAGCTCCCATTTAATTCGGTTGATTCTTCCGGCCCCGCGGCATCGCGGGTTCCTTGTGTTGGCGCATTCCTTCACGCTATACTCGATTTAAGGGCTATACTGACTTATATATTCGATTGAATTGACTGTAGGTATCTTTGACGATTAATATGGAATAGGTGGGTGTATTAAATGTTTATGTTATGAGGTTAGTTAAATGATTATAATAATAATGATCTAAATAAAAATAGTCGTTCGTGTACTACTACATTCTTGTAAAGTCAATACAAAAAAGGAAGTAGGAGTGTCTGTCTGTGAATTCAGAATTTGTATAATCTTATTATAACAGCGTAAGACAATCAATCCATCTGGTCCCGTAGATATAGTAAAAGTCAATTTAAATTCCGTCTACCACTACTACATGGAAATAGAGATAAAAATATATAAAACAAAAAAAAAATTCGAAATGTAAATAATATTAGCTTATATAAAACAACTTACAGAAAAGTTTAGAATTCAAGAAAGTGACTGAGAGCTGTCGAATTGACTATGTGTTAAATAGCGTGACGTCGGAGTTATTATGTGATGCGCAAATTTCTATGACAATACCGAGCAGAGCTCAAATTTTATAAAAAGATAAATCGGTGCAACCAATATTCACTAACGCATTCGTAAATATATATTTTATACTTTCAATTTTGTTTATTTTTAATCTTAATGCTATAATATATAATTATAATAATTTATATTCATATTATAATTATATGTAAATGCCGTGTGGTGGCGGCTCGTTAAAAGAATACTACCACTCCATCTCATCCAATGGATCTCGTAAAAGGCGAGTAAGGAATCAAACTGCACTGTGCACCCAACAGCGCATGGTGGCGATGGGCTCACCACCTATCACACCAAGTGCATTATATTGTTTTGGTGAAACGTGGATTGTGGCAGTCATCTGTTTTTGCAGTGAGTGCCCAGTCTCTGACTACCCCTCTTGGGATACAGTCGTGATCGTATGTATGTATGTATGTAAATGTTAAGTAAGTATATAATACTCGTGGTAACAGCAATTTAAGGAACAGCAACATTTAAAAGATTGTTTTCTCACTTAAAGCCCAGGAGTTTTTAAGTAAGATGGTGAGAGATGCGTCCGTCCTATGACTTCTGCAAAAGTAAAGTAACAGCCTAAAAATGGCCTTACTGCTGAGCACAGGCCACCTCTCACTTCTGAGAGTGTTTTGTAGCGGCGAAGAGTCCGCCACACTGCTCCAATGCGGGTTGGCGGACTTCACGAATCCTCGAAATATTTTTGTATTTCTAAGACATGCATTTTTCCGCACGATGTATTCCTTCACCGCCTAGCACGTGGTAAATCAGCACTTAAAAGTGTATTTAACAAATTTAGTGGTGGCAACGGGAACCGAACCCGGTCCACTCGCGTGCTATGAAGTTTAAAACGAGCGCTACCCCCTGCGCTACCACAGCTCTCGTTTACGTATGAAAAAATCTAAACAATGAAAAACACTATAACGCAAAAATTACACACAAACAGATAAAATAATATTAAGAATTTCTTGCGGCTTATAAATACTTTGAGGCTCTGCTACATCGCATTAAAAGGTAAAGTAACGGCTGATAAATGTTGAACCGCTTAGTACGGCCTGTACTTCTGTTTTTTGAGAGTTATAGAACCGGGAAGAATTCGCCAATTGCTCTTGTGCAGGTTGGCGGACTTCACATCATCGACATATCACACGTAATTTATATTACTACACGTAACTTAGAAATTCCCAAAGAATAGTGCCAAACCAGTTCCCTTTTCACTTAATCTACACCAAACATTTTATTTTTGATACTGATGGAATTGAACGTCCAGCCAACAAACAACTATAACGGCCGGTGGGTTGTTCCCGTGAACGACGGCTGATTTAACATTTAGATTCGTTCCCGAGGCGATGCGGGAGCACTCTAATTGTTGGCGGACGGTGCAAATTATAAATTCATTAAAAGGCCCCCGACCGTCGGCTATGGTGATTTCTCATGGAGAATGGTTATTTTTTTTTAAAGCTGCCGGCTTTAAGAGGCTATGATGCAACTTAAAAATTTCGCTAAACGTCTACACAAATAACGCTTAAAAAATAGCGTATAATGATGCTGAATTCAGTCATTTACTAAAATGAAAAAAGAACAGTTAATATGTAAATCTTTATGTGTAGACTACAAATATAATAAATATAAGGTCTGCGATGCGACTAAAGATGTTTTTAATTTTAACATAATACATGTCTTTTGTAATTTTCAAAGTTAGTAATAAATAGCTAATATGGCTAATTCTTCTACTAAATTCTCTTAAACCGCTGTAACTTTATAAGACCATGGATTTTATTTATAGGTGAAAGTGAGGAGACGAACAGAACGTTCACCTGATGGTAAGTGCAACGTCCGTCCATAACAAATACTGTCTCATCCAGAACATTTTTAGGTCGCACATGCCCAGTAATTACACTGGCTCTCCTCGCCCTTTAAACCGAAACACAGTAATGTTTGCATACTACAGCATTGCGGCTGAATAACTGGTCCCCACGGTGGTGCCCACTTAGAAGGAATATTGCATAGAGATCCTGCCACCAGTAAAATAATGTAAAATAATAAGTCAATATAAAAATAACTTTTACTTACATATATACTATTGTATGTTCCCGTTTCGTCGTAACTAATCTACTAATACCGACATTACAACGCATTCGTATTTAAGAGAACATATAACGTTAATCACAAGGTAAGTCGAAACAATTATTTAAACCATACTGTACGCACCTGCCGTAAGCTACTCGTTAACGGAGATGAAAAAATTAAAAGCATAACATTTAACTTTTCATTTTGAATAAACGATTGTATGAATGCTTGGTCGTTTACTAAGACATTTCGAAAATTTACATTGTCTATGCATAACTTTTTGGACGGCCGCGTGGCAAAACGATTGGCATTCTTGTCTGCAGATTCGCAGAAGTTTAATTAAGAGCTTGGATACTTTGGAAAAGATCTCTCACATAGTCGTAAGAGAACTGACAACTGAGTGTGACGATGGTGGTAGTGATGGAAAGCCCGAATACACCCAGATCTCGTGATGGCTGTGATCCCAATTACCAGTACCACCCCAGGGCCAGTTATTCTGCCGTGAAGCAGTACTCTGCAAACATTATTGTGTTTCGGTTTGAAGGGCACAGTGATCTAGCGAAATCACTGGGCATATGAGACTTAAGAACTTATGTCTCAGGGTGACTGGGCGCAATGTGGTATCACACAGTAATTTTCTAGGTGACACAGCATTTATTTCGTCGTTCCGTCACTTTTATGAAATAAAAAAAAGTAGGTAGCCTTGGACTTAACGCGATTACTAAGTCAACAAGACTGCAGATCGAAGCTAAAAAAAATAGATTAATTGAAAAGTAAACGCGTTACACCTTCGATTAAAAGCTACTACCTACTTAAGAAGTACTAAACATTTTTTTATTCTAATTTTTTATATTAAAGTAATTCATACTGCCTGTATGTCATATATGGGTATATAGGGTACAGTGTTATTACTTAAATGTAATAAAAAAATAGTAATTACGAACCTGTAACTGTATTTTTTTTTATCTGAATCATCCTGCATTTAACAGATTACCAAAACAGTGGAATAGGTCTTTCGCGTGATAGCACGACCCGAAACCCCTTTTTCGAAGAGCAATTTTAAAAGTATCGCCTAGGGAAACGGAATGGCAACCGGCGTTTAGCAATGCCGAGATGACTACTGTTGGGTGAAATATTCTAAATGGACTAGGGATGCCCCGCAATGGGTTTTGCGTTTTAGAAATTAAAGATTACGAATCTAAATTTTATTAGAGAGTAGAAGTTTCAAAATTTAATTTGATGGTTCGTTGGTCTATTAAGATAAAATATCATATATTACATGTTATACAAATTTATTTTGGAAGAAATTCTTTTGAAAGCGGCCGGAATTAAAAGAAGGAGAATAACACCTAACGTCGAGAACATTCATTTAATCCTAGTTGGTTTGATATTTAAAGCTCGCAATGCGTTTTGCAACTCTACGGGTTTCCAAGTATATTTTCCTTTTCCTTCGATTTGTTTATCTATAAGATAAACTTGACAAATACTTGTATTAAATTATTTCAAGTTAAGAAAATAAACTAAAGAAATTATGATACATTCGACAAATCGTACCGGTACGGTTTGTGAACAGGTACAATTTATCGACATAAAAAATCATATAAAAAATATGGTCACTTTGTAACCTATGAGGTTGATTCTAATTTGCAGGTATAAAGGACTAATAAAGTACATGTAATATCGTCCAATAGTGAATATTCGTAAACATCTTACCTTGAATGCACTAGAGCATAAATACCCTTCTCAAAATATTACTACAAACACCAGTAGAAACTACTTTTTTTTACACGATTACAAATAAGAGAGACTTAGTAAACTGACAGTGTTTATTGTTTGATGTTATCAATACGTTGGCATTAACATATTAAAGAAAACATTAAATTTAGTAGAAAACAGACAAGTGCTACGATTTAACGACTGGTCCAAGTTACCATACCGTCCTTTAACTAAAAGTTCGGAAAAACCTAAACTTTTAATGTAAAATTACAATTTCTCATGAAGTCGTAAACAGCGATACCGAGTATATGATCAGATAATAAAAAACATCGAACTGCCCATCACTAAAATAACAAATGAGACCTGGAAATGAATCGAGAAATTTTGTATGCAAAGACTTTAAACGTTTCGAGTGTTGAATTAGGTATCTCAAATTGGTGCCCGAAAACGTTGGTATGAGAATAATGGTCTGTTTCTCTATAATTGCTTAATGATTTTATGATAGCCTTAAATTTAATCAAACGAATACATTATAAAAGAATCGGCACTAGTAATTCTATATTTTATACAATCATTTAAATTTCTATATAAGCTTTCAAATAATTTCAGATTATTTTAAAACTGTTTTGAAATAGTTTTTTTTAAAGGTCGAGACGAGCAAAACGTTCACCTGATAAGTGCAACATATGTCCATAACAAATGCTGTGTCATCCAGAACATTTCCGACCTTCTGCGACATAAGTCAGACGTCAGTTCTTAAGTCTCATATGCCCAGAGATTACAATAGCTCTCAGTGCCCTTCAGACCGAAACACAGTAATGTTTCCACACTACTGCTTCACGGCAGAAAAACTGATCTTGCGGTGGTACCTGGCTAGACGGATTTCTGCATAGGAATCCTACAACTAGCTTTGTCGTTTAACGACGTGTCCACGACAACTCTCTAAACACGTTTATAGAGTTAAACGTCGAAAATTGGGCGTTCTGAGCATTGGACTCAGTTAAACGTATAAACTTCGTTTAGCTTGAACTGATTGCGTTCATTTTAAACGGCGAAAAATCTCTGGCAATTTAATGTGGTGGCCTATGCCCAACATAGATTGCCACGAAACACGGTCCTGCGCCACATCCATCGACTTCTCGCAATAACGCCTAGAGGGTCACCCTACATTACGTTTGTCGGTAAGAGCTTGCCATTTCGGAACCTTCCTTCCCCAACTGCTATCGGTTCTACGAGCTATATGCTCAGACGCAATTAACAATTGTAGTGGTTGTGTTGCACCAGGGATTTAACCCAGGTCACTTACGTACTATGAATCTTAAGGTACGATGTATATTACTGGTTGGAGAAGAACGGCGCCTCGGCTCTTGTTTTTGCCCTACAGTAATAGAAATAGATTTGGCGTATGATATTGCCAATGAAAAGGGTAGCTACCCGTCAGATCGGGTGGTCAGATCTGGGGAGGATTACTCCTCCAACCAGTAATATTTAGATGTTTGTATATATAGTTTTCAACTCAGAAAACTTTCATAGCGCGATTATGGAATGTATGAAAATATTTCTTGAGCTTTTAATGTCGCGACATACATAGATATCGCGCTACAAAGACAATAAAAATACTATGTGCACTTTAAAGGCTTTTTGGATCGTAATTACTAACACCGGCATGTCACATTAGCCTATGAAAATAGGCATTCATGGGCACTTATTATCTTCAGGTTATTTGCAACAGCGATATTCTTTAGTAATTTTCTTTACCTGTACCTGGTGCTAATTGCAAGCAGAATGAATTTTTTAAGTTCCCATTCATTAAGCGTTTCAACCGCCAAAAGTATAATTTTATAGATAATTTTTAGTCATGATTATGAATACAGCGATTTTATTAATACAAAATCCTGTACTAACTTTTTTCGCTTGAAAATGTATTTGACTAACGTATAAATATGTGTTCTGTATATTTTATACTTCTTTTTCGGCACCAAATCGACAACAATATTAGCAAGAAAAAACATTATGACCGACCGGGAGATAGAGAAAACATTTTAATAAACACATAAAATATATTATACATAGAGTTAGTGTACGAGCTCTGTGTAATATAATAGTTTCTTTAATAACCAAGGTTCTCTTTTGTTATAGGTACTTGAGTTTTGATAGTATAGTGTTGCTTATTACATTTGAAAGCGAATCGTAAATAAAAATTATATAACATTATTCATTTATATTTGTAAAACGTGATTACAGTTTAATCGTTTAAAAACTCCCAGTTGGTAGATGGCTTTATATGTCCCATTGGTCGCTACTACAGCTCTCAAAGATAAAGCGGACATCAGCAAAGAGATCCGCCCGCGATATCCCCGGACTAACAATTAACAATGAGACATTATACTCGCCGGTAATGCCGCCGATAATTACCGAAGAGTTCACCGATTTGCTTGCAGCGTTTAAATTATAGCGTCCTGTAGATCCACGTGTTTTAATTAACTATGCATTGAGGTATTTAAAAGCAGCTGCGGTACCTTTACTTCCAAATTAGTCGACAAAGAAATTACTAGAAAGAATACAAGGTGAATAATTGTAATATGACATTTTTATATCAAATTATTTTTATATAACTCTTGGATAAAATTGGCTATATCTTAAAGCGAGTTTCCATAAGAACATTTTTCAAGTGCCAAAGAAGATAAGTCAGTATTTAGCATCTGTCAAGTGTATTAACAATCTACAAGATACAAGAGTATACAAGCTGAATTGTGAATATGATCTCTCTTACACGGGGAAAACTAAAAGATTAATAAAAACATATAGCTGATGTGAAGCATAGACGTTCTAGGAAGTCTGCAGTCTTTGACCATATTCTGGATCATCCTAACCATTACAACAGATTTGATACACCACAAATCTTTGCAAAACAACACCGATTCCTATTATGGAATGATTCGCGAGATTATTGAAATAAAAAAAACCCTAATTTCAATGGGGGAGATGGTTAGGTATTACATATAGTGCATATATACATATTATATTTCACTATATATTTTGAGTGTTGTTATTTATTATGCAGTGAGTACTCGCAAAAGTGAATAGTGATTGAAAAATTCAGTTCAAGACCGAGATCATAATTTTAGTTTTGTGTCCATCGGTCAGGAATATCATTTTACTGCCAAATGTTCTCTAATACCGACCTTGAAGTTACATTTTGCAAGCCTCAAAGAGGCTTTGTTTTTTACCTACTCGACTCGTCGAGGTCAAGCAATTTTCCTAACTAGGCGTTGGTGGCTAATCTTGGACGTTGATTAGTCGTTTATAGGGATGAATCACGTCACGATAGCGCCCGAAAAACAACGTATAGACTCCATTTTTTTAATAACTTCAGAATCACGCTTAACAGAAGCCTATTGCATACCACTAATCCTTGTGATATATTTATAAATATATATATTTGTTAAATAAAAGATGGTGCATTTATGTTTATTTCAACCGTTAATTTTTACTTTTCAAAATTGTGCAAGTATGGCATATTACACATATACATATTTATTGATAGGTGCCAAAACGGGCTGCTATAAAAAGTGTTGACCAAGACATATCGATTTTAATACTTAGAATTTGTAATCGCTTACATTGATTTGGGTTACTTCTAAATAATACTCATTGTTAAAAATTACAAGAATATTCATAAATATTCGACAGAATTGAGAAGTAGTGATTTTATGCAGTATTCGTAAAACAATTGTGCCGGTAAGAAACATTTGGAAGTGTGTCTCAGGCCGCTGAGAGAACGCACATTTGACAGTCGAATGTTCGATATAACTTAGAAGTGGCGAACATATTACGACGAAAATGTTTTAACCGTACATTGACACTAACTAATTAAGTAAATTTACAATCAATGTACACGTTTAACTCTAAAACTACGCCAATCTGTTAAACGTCAAATGTGCATTCTCGCCGCGGCAGACCTTAATAATATTGAAAAAAAAAACTTTTTTCTATGTTTTAGTATATCTAAGCACTCATGTACATAATACAACGTCTAAATATTAAAGGTTTAACCATTTTAAGTTGAACTTAGGAATAGACCTTTAAACTAAAATCGAAATTATTAACCGAAATGATATAAAAACTATAAAAATACCTATATAAAAGATAGATTAATAATGCAAATCCAGTGTATGTGCTATAAACCCGATTTCGTCGAGAATAAAATAATCACAGTTTGAAAATTCCTATCACTATCTGTAATTTAATCAAACAATACATTGATTTTAAATTCTCCAAAACGACGATCGGAGATCATTTACACTTTCGATTAAACAGGAAAACTAACCAGCGCAATCACTGCCACTTCGGCTTTGACGTATGTCAATGTCAAATCAATCTGTTATTTGAAAAATACCTATAAAATAACACATATAATTTTTATATACTCAAGTTCTAACATAATATCGATGAAACAATAAATATAATGTTTTCATATAAAAATGTCAGCAACAAGTGCCAGCAGAATGACATGTTCTTCGAAGAAAATATTTCAAACAATAATTTATATAATATACAACAAAAACAATCATTTACCGTACATTTTTTTAATATAACACACAAACATATTTAGAAAGATAACAAAATGAAATATCTATTTTTTTTAATTAAGTGTATATAGTACGAAATAATAAATGTAAAGTAAAATTTTCTTAAGTGGTTGAGTGAATTTATCTGTGGGTGGGTGTGCACAGTCATTCATGACTGCATAGTAAGTTCATTGAAGTAGTACTCCCTATTCTTTACTCACAAAAAATAGGTGATTATTTTTACTGTGTGTGTATCCATATAAACTTCATAACCATTCTGTTATGATAATTCAACTGTACTATAATGCAGTCTCTATTTTTGTTTTTTTTTTAAAGTATCATTTCAATTTCAGACTACAAGTCTTATAATAAAAGCTGTTGTGATTGTCACATCATATAATCATTTTGTTAATTATCAATATTATGTTCAAACTAAAAAAATGCAATTGGTTGAGCTTCGTGATCAAACCTAAACCCTATTAAATTACTGCGTTTAAGGTGAGATGTTAACAAATTGTTTTTGAATTAGAAAATATGAATTAGAATATAACATTTTATTCAATATTACCTTTTCATCACCACAACATTCTTTTCATGTCTTAAATGTAATTTGAATGATTTTTTTTTAAATAATTTTCATGTTAATTATTTAGCATAAACTTCTGTGCTGGGCTGTTGTCACATCTAATACAATACAGTACCAAAAAATAACCAGTTTAAGTTTGTTACAAAATATAATTTATTTGAATATTTTTTGGTGCACAAAAGTCCTTTCATTTATATTGTACTAGCTGTTTTTCCCGCTTTGGTGGCAGTAATGTTTCCAGGTGTTTACCATTTAGTAATAAATGTTTGTTTAATCCGTTCATATAGGGTTCCTTAGTACAGGAAGGAATGTAGGAAACATGTAGTATGCCAAATTTCAAGTCAATAAGTCTTCTTGTCCTGGAGATATTGTGACGAGGTAAGAAAGTTTGAGCATTTTTTGTAAAATTTTATACAAATAAACCATTTCAATTACCTCCAATTTTTGTCATAGAGCAGTGGTTACTCCACGGTTAACAAGCTAAAAATAAAAATGAAACCATATTAAAAAGATAAGAAACTAATTTGTCTCTCATTGTTTTTAGTCCTAATTTTATTGCACACATATTTTTCTAAGGTAAATGATCAACTACAATGCCTTGGGGTAGGAGTGACAAAAATACTTAACTTCATCTGCTCTGCTCCATAAGGGTATAAATAAATCAGATTTTTAAAAGTATTTATGTTCTATTTCTATTTCCATTTACGTTTCTTTTTGATGTATGCAAATGAAATGAGAAACATGTTAATCAACTTTTCCCATTTCTGTTGGTTTTTGCTTCAATTCATTACATGTCTTTCAATGAGCTTCTTCCATGTAAAGAAGAAACATGTGAAAGAAACATCACCGGTATCCTGATTGTTAGTAATTTTTTTCAATATTATTTTAATTATAGAAATGTTTTATAAAACACAATGATCACATGAGGAGTTATTATTTTTAGAAACAGGCAATATAAAATCTTTGTTTAATAAACTTTTTAAGCTATGAAACCTTTGTACTTTCTGGGATTTTGTTGTTAAAACTGTAGTAACTGGCATTACAACCATGTGTATGTGCTTTGTATTTACATTATGTATATCACTTTTTTTACTAAAGCTATTTATGTTATTGTTCATTAATTTATCATATATTCATAACATTTTCATAGCTTCAGTTGTGTGCAAACATTACTGAGTTTCGGTTTGAAGGGCACTGAGAGCTAGTGTAATCACTGGTCGTGTGACTTCAGAACTGGATGTCTCAGGGTGACAGATGCATTGTGGCAGCCGGGGGAATTGTTCTTAGTGACACAGCATTTGTTATGAGCAAATGTCGCACTTACCATCAGATCAACATATTGCTTGTTTTGCCACTTAATCCAATTAAAAATATACTGAGAAGCCAATGTTAATATACTTATTTTCTAAATTTATCTGTAAGAGACACTATATAAAATGTTCCTATTTTACAATAAAAGTTTGTTTCTGCATTAGTTGCATTTCTCCACATCAAAACAGCATATGCCATGATGTGGAAATAAGTGAAATTCACTAATCTTGCTGTTTCAATGTTACTTACACCTATTTTTCTTGCATCTTCTGTCACTAAAAGCCGCGGGTGCATTTTTAAAATCAGTAGCGGATGGAGTAGAATAGACGGTTAATGTTTAAATGTTATTACTTACAAGCGATCCTGCGAAAATAATAAGTTCAAGTTTTGCGTTTAATGATTCCAAATGTGTATTTGTTTGAGCTCGGCAGCCTCAGCCGAAGTCACTGTCGTCGCTCCGGGTCGGCTGTTCGGCCCGTTCCTGTGCCCGAAAATTCGAAGAGAATTCGAATCCAGGTCCCACGGCGTGGTATCTGACGTCTTGTGACGATTGTCTTTATCTACATTTTTACGCATAACGAATGTAATTGAAATCATGAGTATGTAATTGATTAGATAATTAACGAAATCTTAATCAGTTTCCTATAAGAGGCGGTTCGTTTTATAAACATTTCATTTTTTCTTCAGTAAACGTTTAATACAATGAAAAACAAAGCTCCTCTAGTGTTGTTCCATTTTAGTGTCTTGTTATTTGCATCGACAAATGCACGCCTTTCAATAGACGAGAATACGCCGTATCCTCCGTTCGATAGAGACCTATACGAGGAAGTCCTGGATCCAGAATTATGTCAGAGGCAAATTTCATTTATGACCGCGAATAATACTATTTTGTTGGCGCAGTGTAAGTTTGATGTGTTCACGATTTCTTTTTTCTGTGATTCATCAGCTACTAAACTATCCATTGGTCCGTATAAGCCGCCCAGAGTGAGGAACATTTGCCGTGGTTACAGGCAGGTAGGAGTAGAAGTAGTGTTCTCCTTGGGAACATATGCCGTTGCCGATCAGCTCGAGGATCCGTTATGATTTTGGCAGCCGTCAACATCGGAGGCTGTAAGGAGTTAGGTGATAGGTTCAGAATGAAGATTACTTGTTATGAACGGAATTGGCGAGATAAGCAGTTTGATTGTACGAGTCTTGTCCCATAACAGTTGTGGTTCCACCCATAAGTTTGTTTTAGAAAATTCTGTTTAACATCGTACTGCACTCCTCACCACGAGATGTTGGCTGTGTATTTACATTAGCCCAATGCCCTTATAACAGAAACAAAAGACCTAGCGGACCTAGCGGACGCTGCGGTGGTACCTATTTAGGCGGATTCCAGCATAAGAATCCCTCCAGCAGTGAAATTGATTCTTAAAGCAAAATTTGCATTAACTGACATTGTGTAGGATTTATTTTTAATGGAGCACAACACGCACCATGACCGTTCTATTGATGTAGACGCGTACGTGTAAGTATTCAGAATTAAGCGTTTAGTTTGCCAAGCTCAAAGTCTCGACTTTAGTCCGACAGATAGGACTACGTCTAACGTCACCACCGATGTAACGCATATTCGATAATATCGGAGGTAGGGCCGGATGCAGTGTCTTAGACAATGGGACAATCATAACACAACCAGACCCTTAAACAAACAATTTTTGTTTTTGACCAAATACTGTGATTCGCACCCGGGACCCGCGGCATAGAAGGTCAGGTACTCGGACCGGGTGGTCTTGAGTAAATGAAAACAATGTAAAATTTTCATCCCTTTCAGTTTTGGACGCCGGAATAAGACTGCCCAGAGGATTTTTCGAAGGGAATTTGGTGGATTTGGGAAACTATCACCAATGTTTGGGGATCGACGTACCTTTTGAAGACTCAAACATCGCTGGGAAGTATTGCATGATACAAGTACCCTCTAACCAAGACTTACAGTTGCCTAGTTTGCCTGGAACAACAGAAAAGTTTGATTTGAGTTCCTTGAAGGTCGGAGCAGAGTCGCAAAAGATATTGCAAGAGTATTATGCGGCGACGAAAGGTTATAGAGCGTTATCTGGCACAGATTTAGATGACAGGTAAGATTTTCGTCGTCTTTACATCCCATAGACTCTAAAAAAGGGTTTTCGACACATAAAGGGTCCTCTTCCTCTTTATCCATCAAGTTGACATTGAATTGAATCGTACAGTCCATTGCCTCTTCTACTGAAAGATTGACATACACTGTATTTGCTTGTATAGCCATGTATTAATGTTCTTGCCCGTGTAACATTAACCTTTTTTAAATAAAGAATACTAGCAATGCTAAAGTTTCTCAGTCCGTACCCTAACCTATTATTCTATTTTTTATTGGATGTGAAACGAGCAAAATCACCTGATGGTAGGTGCGACGTCTGCCCATAACAAATGCTGTGTCACCCAGAATATTTCTGTGTAGTACCATGTTGCGCCCGTCACCCTGAGACATCAGTCCTGAAGTCTCATATGCCCAATCAACACAACACAAGGTCTCACTGTCCTTCAGACCTCAGCCTCAGCATAGTGATGTTTACACATAGTGGTGGTTCCTACCCAGACGGATTCCTGCATAGGGATCCTACCACCAGGCGCTTGTGCTACATCTAATTTAGTATTTATAAAGTTACAATTTATTTCTAATAAACTTATTTTCAGATCTATGCCCGGAAGACCCTTTTTTAGTACTGTATTGAGATTGGCGGTATGTATTCCTCGATCTTGTTCCACACAGGAAGCTATATCTGCCTTACTGTTTAATGTCAGTGCTATCGGATTTCAGTACAGGGATGAATTTTGTCGCTTACCTAACGATAAGACATGGGTACCCGCCGACTATGCTGCAGTGTGAGTATTTCTACCAAACTTGTTAATTTCAAGGGTCATTTGCCCCCTAGGTGATACGTCGTGAGGTTTCAGACTAGACATTGTGTCGCTAAATTTAATTTAATTAATTATTGGTAAAAAGTATTTATATTTTTTCTCAATTCAAGTCTTAATTTGACGACCGCGTGGACTTGTAGTCAGATTATCACATTTTTACGCCGCAGGTCCTGTGTTCCAATCGCAGAGAAGCATAAACCCAAATTGTTGGTTTTCGGGTCTGTTTGTGTGTGATTGTTGAAACGGTCCCAATATACAGAACTAACGCTGGCCTACTACCGATATTATCGCACGTAGATATGGCATTATAGCGTTACATTCGAAGCGGGAGGGCACTATAATATCTTCTGCGCAGTTAATAGCTTTCGACGGTATTCGGAAGTTGTAGACTAGCAAATCGTTCACCTGCTGGTAACCGCAACGTCCGCCCATTAAAGATGCTGTGTCATCCAGAACATTTCTGCGCGGCACCACAGTGCGCTCGTCACCCTGAAACATCAGTTCTAAGTCTCATATTCCCAATAATTACAACAGGTATCAATGGCCTTCAGACCTAAACACAGTAACGTTTGCACACTACTACTTCAATTATAGTTATCTAGACGGATTCCTGAATAGGAATCCTATCACTAATACCTTACCTTACTATGAAGAATGGCTGGCAACCTTCTTGTAAGGTCTTGGCGTGATATTATAGCATGTAAGTGCGCTACTCATGGAGTTAACTAGGTTTTTTTTTACAAAACGTTCACCTATGTAACAAAACCGTGTGGTGGCGGCTCGTTAAAAGAATACTACCACTCCATCTCATCCAATGGATCTCGTAAAAGACGAGTAAGGAATTAAACTGCACTGTGCACCCAACAGCGCATGGTGGCGATGGGCTCACCACCAATCACACAAAGTGCATTATATTGTTTTGGTGAAACGAGGATTGTGGCAGTCATCTGTTTTTGCAGTCAGTCTCTGACTACCCCTTATGGGATACAGTCGTGATGTTATGTATGTATATAACAAAAGTTGTGCTTCCGCAAACATTTCTGTGTGGCACACTGCGCCCGTGACCTTGAGACGGCAGTTTCAAAGTATCACATGCCCAGTGATTCAACTAGCTCTCAGTGTCCTTCAGACCGAAACAGTAATGTTTGCACTAACGGTGCAACTGAACATTGTGTTTACATTTCTATTCGTTTCATTTTAGATCTATTTTCTCCATAATTGGAATTTTGACGCTGCTGTGTTCCGCGTACGAATTCGTGCATAAATTCATCTTAAAGCGAGGTAACTACCGATTTACTAAGTCATATACCAAATGTTTAGATGTGAGTTCATTTACTAAGTCATATACCAAATGTTTAGATGTGAGTTCATTTACTAAGTCATATACCAAATGTTTAGATGTGAGTTCATTTACTAAGTCATATACCAAATGTTTAGATGTGAGTTCATTTTTCACTTTATTTCTTTCGTCATTGAAGAAAGTCTGAAACGCAATCAAGTTCAACTATAGTACACCAACACAAATAAATTGTATTTGTGTCCACTGTCTATCTGTCAGAATGAATATAACTACATTACTGATAGTACATTATTGATAGTTACCGTGGTACTCAGTCGCTGCATTATCGTAATACCTCAAATTGTTCCGAATTTACATAATGAGTTCGCTCCAAATAATCCTTATTACCTACAACAGCATGTAGATAGACCATGCTGGACTGGACTGGTGGTAAGATTACTATGCAGTAATCCGTCTAGGAAAGTATCACCAATAATGTAATCAGAAAAAAATCACGACTGTTTTGTAAAAATTAGGTCGGAAATAGCTTTGATAATTTTGTGATTTGATATAATAATCAAGATAAAAAAAAGAAATTGTTTACATACCAACATTAAAAAAAATATTAAAACTTCTTTTAATGTAATTTTGGCACAGCTATTTAGTAAAAAGACTCACTATGTAGGTTTCCATTTAAAATAAAATGGTTTCGCACGGTGTGAAAAGTAGGCTACGTGTGTGAGCCTGCCTGCCCTTTACATGGGGAAAAGGTGTGACTGTATGTATGTGTGCATCACATGCGTATATAAAATGTTGCACTTTATGCCACTTAAAGCTACGTATTTAATAGTCTCACTATTTCAGTTTCCATTTAAAAGAAAATCGGTTTGTTTATCACTTCATCATGATCATTTCAGCCCATCACTAGTCCACTGTCCACTGCTGAACATAGGCCTCCCCCATAGATTGCCACAAAAGTTTGTAGCGCGTCATTTTGGGGGGATCTCGCCATAGTCGCCACGTTTGGCAGACGAGTTTGCAACCGCAGTTTATTTAATCCGATGTTCCAGAAAAGTGCTGTTGCCCATGCCAACCTCGTACCGGCAAACGCTGTGAAGGGCGACCGCTGTTTGTAGCAAAGTGGGGACGCTTATGTTTAACAGTGGACTATTATAGGCTGAAATGATGATGATGATGATGATTATTATTATTATTATTTTGTTACAGATCCAAAGAATGCGAACGTCTACTACCGTTCCTTCTCAGTATATAACAATACGCGTAGTTTACTTAACTTCCCTAAAAGTTCTAATTCCCTCAAATGTCTCGACGGCATCAGAACCATCGCTACAATGTGGGTCATCGTTGGCCACACATTCTCTACGCTCTCCTTCACAATGAACCCTGTGACAGTTTTCGAGGTAAGTCCTACACATATCGCTGAGTTTTTAATATTTATTTTAGAAAGAACCCTGAGATTCCAGAATGCGCCTGGCTGTAGTAGAAGCATGTGTTTTACAGAATTGCTAAAGATGTAAATGAAAATACTAAATATTTTGAATATAATAGGTAGGTACCACCCCAGGGCCAGTTATTCTGTCGTGAAGCAGTAGTGTGCAAGCATTAGGTACTGTGTTTCGGTTTGAAGGGCACTGTGAGCTAGCGTAATCACTGGGCATTTGAGACTTAAGAACTGATGTCTTAGGGTGACGGGCGCAGTGTGGTGTCACACAGAAATATTCTGGGTGACACAGCATTTGTTGTGGGCGGACGTTGCACTTACCATCAGGTGACCGTTTTGCTCGTTTCGTTACTTTATAAAAATCCAAAATACAAAATCAACAATCACGTCATGACTCGTACTAACACCATAAAGGACCTGGGGGTAACATTTGACCAAAGACTTACATTTCATATTCACAGGAGCGCGTTGGCTAAGGAATCATTCAGGCGCTTAGGATTTGTTCTTAGGAATTCTGGGGACTTTCGCAATGATACCGTAATTCGCTTAATATTTAATGCACTGGTACGTTCGAAACTCGAAGCTAGTTCTTGTGTATGGAATCCATATGAAAGTACATACAAGCTCCTTTTGGAAAAGGTACAAAAAGTTTTCTTAAGATACCTTTACAAGCGCATTCATGGATATTATCCATATTTATATCCCAACAAATTTCTCCTTGGCTCCCTCAGTTACAATTCATTGGAAACTCGGTGAGCATATCAGCAAATCATAATGGCGTGTAAAATAATTCGTGGGAGGATTGACGCTCCAGATCTGAGTGCCGAGCTATGTCAATTATTCGTGCCAAATAATTACGCTCGTAGTCGCAAACACAAACTGTTTGCCGTGCCGCGGGCGCGCACCGTCGCGCGTGCTAACTCACCCGTTCCTCGCGTCCTCACCGCACTCAACGCTCTCCTGGACACAAGACCGGAGTGTGACCTGTTTGCGGATGAATGGCCAATAATATTGTCAGAATGTATGAAGTTCTGTGAGCGAGAAGAATGAATAGGTTGTCTTTAATTAATGTAATTGGTTCCAACCGTGTTAATTAAAGTAAAATAAATAAATAAATAAATTAATTAAAAAAAAAGATGGTAGTGACGTGACTATGAATTTTTCACCGCTGGGCATATCCTTCCCTTTTTTTAAGGGTACAAACAATACGCTACGCCGCTCCAATGCCTGAGCGTGGTAGCTCAGGGGCCAGCTCGCCTTTAATTTCATGTTACGCGAGTAACCTCTAAAATTATTCTACAATTTTAAGTGCTGATTTACCACATGCACAGCGGTGAAGAAAAACATCGTGAGGAAACCAGCATATCCGAGAAATAGAAATATTTCGAGGACATGTGAAGTCCGCCAACCCGCATTGGAGCAGCGTTGCGGACTGTTCCCGGCTCCAAAACCCTCTTATAAATGAGAGGAGGCATGTGGTTAGCAGTGGGACATTTATAGGCTGTTACTTTACTTTTTTTTAAGTATAAGGATAAGGATGGGGTGGTGGTTAAAGATAATCCACCACCCTATCTCATCCCGTGGGTGTCGTAAAATTCGACAAAGGGAAAATGAAAACCAGGAAATGGGCAGCAGCATCTTCCTGGAACATCTCAATACATAAACTGCAGTTGCCAACCCGCCCGCCAAGCGTGGCAACTACGGCAAAATCCCCTAAAATGAGAGCTGCAAACTTTCGTGACAATCTATGAGGGAGGCCTATGTTCAGCAGTGGACTAGTGATAGGCTGAAATGATGATGATGATGATGATGAGGATAGGGATTTACATATAACTTTAAGAGTGATGGAATCTGTTTAAAATTTTCATTCTTTGTTCTTTCCGCTTGATATAATTTTACATATATACAGTGGATGACATCAGCAAAGGCGTTATGGATAACGGCGGCCCCTATAACTGTGGATACGTTCTTTGTTATGACTGGCATTCTGCTGGTGTACACAACAGCAAAGAAAACAAATGGAAGTAAGTAAATCTTAATATCATGTTTGTAAAGAAAACTTTTTTCACAAACCAAGGAGCACACGGTACACCTGGGGTTTACGACGAGACGATCAAATCGTTCACCTGACGATAAATGCAACGTCTACACAAATGCTGTGTGACCCAGAACATTCCAGCGAGGCACTGCACTGCACTGCGCTCGACACCCTGAGACATTCGGGAGGATTCTAATGCGGGAATCCGTCTAAGCAAAACCACCGTTGAACTTTAACAGTCAAGTTACTTGTAAATGGATCTTCAATTATCGTCACGTTCCTTCTTCTTCACCAGTCTGTCACCACCGTCCACTGCTGGATATAGGCCTCTCGGAAGAAGGGATTTGTCGTAATCGCCACGTTTCTTGGCAGCAGAACTGGCGATCACATCACCGATTGAAATGGTAATTCCGATATCGATCAGAGGTCACGAGATTTTTCTAGCATTCATCTTACTCGACTTTTATGACAACAATGAAACAAAGACGTTCTTACATCGTCACTAACGAAATGTTATTGTTTTTTTTTATTGTATAAAGCGACGAGACGAGCATAAAGTTCACCTGGTGGTAAGTGCAACGTCTGCCAATAACAAATGCTGCGTCACGTAGAACATTTCTGCGTGGCACCACATTGCGCCCGTCAACGCGAGATATCAGTTCTTAAATCTCGTATGCCCAGTGATTACACTCGCTCACAGTGCCTTTCAGACCGAATCACAGTAATCTTTGCACACTACTGATTCACGGCAAAATAACTGGGCCTGTGTTGGTATTCCGTTCTCTTTTTTTGTAGTGAGGTTAACTGTCAAGTAATGGAACTTAGTTACTTCAGAAACTTGTTAACTTAGGTACTTATAAAACTGGCTCTGCCTGTGATTATTTATAAGTCACTTATTAATATCAAAGCTAAATAACCAACATTTTTATCAAACTCCTACCGCCATCTAGCGGCAATAACATTTCTAAAATATTTGTATTCCGAAACCTGTAGGCTGTAGCTTGAGAACAAATGCGATCTTATTCATTGGCTATATTACTTAACTAAGTTTAACTTAAAAAATAGTGAGCGGGAATGTATTATTACGTATTATTTCATTAACATATAATAATACATCTAAATTGAATGCTTATCGGTAAATTTATCGTAACTATGTACAAAACAGTAAAAGTATGTAAGTGTACGTATCCAAAAATAAATCTTAAATTGCTCAAATCAAATAAATAACGTTACAGTCCTATTAAAAATAAAATAGTTTTGCTAACGAATTATGTAATAAATTTAAATATATTTATTTAATAATATTAAATAATGTAAAAAAGCCGACCCCGATCGATGATTTAAATATATCATATTATACTCGTACTTCCCTATTTGAAACGTATTTTGGAGTTTTAATTTTTTTGCGCGGAACCCTAATTATTTTTCTAAAATGTATTTTTGTAAAAGTAGCCTAATTTACACGCTATAATATCAGCTATCTGTCAGTAAAGTCCCGTCAAAATCGGTCTAGCCGTTTCGGTGATTAGCCGGAACAAACAGACAGACCGACCGACACGCAAAAACTTTAAAAATGGTATTTCTCTTATAAGTACGTTATACACTTTCATAAGCATTGAGTAAAAAGCAAAGAGTTATTTTCTTATTACAAACAGACACTTCAATTTTATTTATTTCTATAGATATGCTATCATTAAATTGGATTATCCCTTTAACGCAATGTGCTGACGCAAAATACGCGCATAGTCGTAGGTCCTAAGCAATCTCTCGGTATTTGCTTTTCACCTTACTCTGGATAATTGAAGCAATAATTATAATATTTAATGGTGGTAGGATTCCTATGCAGGAACCCGTCTAAGTAGGTACCACCCCAGGACCAGTTATTCTGCCGTGAAGCAGTAGAGTGCAAATATTACTGTGTTTCGGTTTGAAGGGCATTGAGAGCTAGCGTAATCACTGGGCATATGAGACTTTGCGCGCGGATTGTGGTGTCACACTGTTCTGGGTGACACAGCATTTGTTATGGGCCGACGTTGCCCTTACTATCAGGTGAACGTTTTGCTCGTTTCGCCACTTTATCAAATAAAAAAAACTTTCTGAAATGTCGGTGCTTTTTATAGATATAATTGCACATTGCACCCGGTAACATTCTGCAGGTCAAATAAATATTCGTTTCGTGCGAGAAATACACCCGCGACTCGTGACAGAAAGCAATGGCTTAACCACTGCGTCGAGAGAGCGATCGATTGGATGTGTTGTCACTATCTATGACACTGCATCCCAATCCTCCTATCTTATATAGGCTTTTTACGAAATCCAGTGAGGACTAGTGAGTGGCTATGTATTCTTCATAAGAAAAGCATCGTGCATTTATTGCATTATGAAATTTTGAGACTTCGCTTTGCTAGAAGTTTATCAGGAAGACATAAAAAAAATCAGTTTCCGAACTTCCTAATTAATACTACAAACAGTAAGATAGAAATATAAAAATCAAATACATCAGATAACTATTATTTATGACTTTAATCTTGTTTGGACTTTTTCTATGTACGTCAGAACAAAAACCTAATGCGTATATCAAAACTAAATGAACTAATTACATGTCGTTTCAGATTAAAATTGCTCGTAATTATAGTTAATCCCGCGATAATATCAAATCAATAATGTCGTTTACGGAACTGTCAGCATTGATATTAAAAAGTTTACGCACAATAGTTACATTCATAATCTGTAGCAACTTGAGTCCTACCACTGTTCTTCAGTCAATTTCAAACAGAATTATGTTATAGATAACCGTAAATTAAATTTGTTTAGTCGTAATACCTTAAATTGATGTAGATTAACATATTCATATTTACATAATACTTATTATACGTCATTTTTTTAACCTCAAAAATGCTTCTATCCTGGACAGAACCAGAAAGAAACCCAGCGGGCGGCATTTTGTCTATATTTATATAATTTTCTATAGCAATAATTTTCATAAGTACAATAGCATAATCTTCTATCTATAGATTAATACGCGAAGAAGAAAAAAATATACTTACTCCTTTTTAAGCATATTGCGCTTACGACGCTACAATTGATATATAATATGCGTTACTAAAAATAAATAAATTATTTACATATTGACAATGTCAATCACATAACAGTCTGTTCATATGTAACACTATAGAGATTCACCATAGAATTTTAAAATATTGCCAACAGAGAATTACCCAAACCTCAACAACGTCCAATAAAAAAAATATGAGAATTACGGTCGAATTTTGAATTTTCGTGGCCGGCACCGGGAATTTCGACACTCCTTATCTCAGTAAACATAAATATGAAGAAATAGCGTTATCATCATCCATGTATTCTTTAATATTATAATTACTCTTTTAAAAACGTCTGTTTAATAAAAAAAAGTTTTTAACTGCAAAACTTTGTGCACATTCAGGAATTTTGTTATAAATACGTATACATTGCCCCTATGAAAGACTTACTGACTTTGTGAAGTCGATTAACTGGCATTAATAGTTTGTGTTTTTTCATAAATGATCTTGCATAAGCTTGTAAACTTCTACTCACTCTACAATTCTACAATTCTTGCCACCTTTTTTAAATTAGTATTTTCGAGAAATCAGAGTTAAATCCCCGGATCAACTAAAATTATCTAGTGTTAGAGGACATGGAAAATCCAACACTTACTGAAACTACGTGGCAGACTCTTCCCGACTCCAAAACTCTCTCAAACATTATGGTTTGTATTAAAGGGTACAAGTTGATTGCAAAAATTTCGATTTTAAAAATTACCACGGTGGAGTACGCAAACGCAAATAATTGTACACCCGCTTAGTCTTCTAAAATTAAGTTTTTCTGAGTATTCGCCATATTAATGAATAAAATTGATTAAAGTCTGCCAAGCTAATTTATTCATGTTATCCACAATATTTAAAGGCCTCATTTGCAGTGTATCCCAATGGGAGGGCAGATAATTCTGATAACAGTACCAGTTGCCGCTCGCAATAATTTTAGTCTGAATCTCTCTTAATAATTTTGGTCTGGCATTTTTGACGTTAGCCGTGGTGGCTTAAGAGAATCTACCACCCCACCTCATCCCGAGGGTGTCGTAAAAGTCGACAGTGGGAAAAAAAACCAGGAGATGGGCAGCAGCATCTTCCTGAACATTTTGCATCTGAACAAAAAAACTGCGGTTGCCAACCCGTCTGCCAAGCGTGGCAACTATGGCAAAATCCCCTCTAAATGGGACCTACAATCTTTTGTAGCAGTCTATCGGGAAGGCCTATTTTCAGCAGTGGACTAGTGATAGGCTGAAATGATGATGATGATGATGATATTTGATGTAATTCCGCTATTTGTCGGGAGCCAGAGATTGTCTCAGGTAATTTTCCTAAGTTGACCTTTCCGCACTCACACACGGGGCGAGGAGTGGCAGATTGTTTTGCCTCCATTACGCGACAAGACCAGAAACTAATGTAGAATTTTTATGAGGCCGCTACGTGTACTGTTTTGTGGTGTAGTGGTTAGAATACCTGACTTCTACGCCACAGATCCGAATACCAGCCGGAGCCATCATTAGCGCAAAAAATCAATTTTTGGGTTTCGAGTCTGGTCGTGTTGTGCATTGGAAATTTACGTCCGTAATACTAATATAGAATACTACATTTTATATTAAAAAAAAATAACATTGACTGGTAGTAGGAATCCGTCGAGGTAGGTACCACCCCAGGGCCAGTTATTCTGCCGTGAAGCAGTAGTGTGCAAACATTACTGTTTCGGTTTGAAGGGCACTGAGAGCTAGCGTAATCACTGGGCATATGGGACTTAATAACTGATGTCTGGTGACGGGCGCAGTGTGGTGCCACACAGAAATTCTCTGCGTGACACAGCATTAGTTATGGACAGACGTTGCACTTACCATCAGGTGAACGTTTTGCTCCTTTCGTAAAAAAAAAATGGTGACCGTTCGTCTATTTAATTTATTTGGACTACAGTATTTAATGATCGTTGCTTTCAGTGCGTCTGATCAGAAACATACATCTGTTTTACTTAAACAGACTGATTCGTATATTTCCTTTGCTCGCCGCGGCCATTCTACTCGACGCGTCCGTATTTCATCGGGTGGCTGACGGACCCCATTGGGTATCGGTTGCCAATAATGCGCATAGATGCCGGACGTTCTGGTGGACGACGCTGTTGCATTTGCAGAACTATCTGAATCCATACGATATGGTAGGTGGTGTGTATATCCACGCTCATAGTTATTTAAAGTGCATAGAATAAATACATTTTACATCGAAATCGTTTTAAGGAAAGGCCACGTCTAGGTACCACCCCAGGGCCAGTTATTCTGCCGTGAAGCAGTAGTGTGCAAACATTACTGTGTTTTGGGTCTGAAGGGCACTGGGAGCTAGCGTAATCACTGGGCATATGAGACTTAAGAACTTAACTATCAGGGTGACGGGCGCAGTGTGGTGCTACACAGAAATATTCTGAGTAACACGGCATCTGTTATGGGCAAACGTTGCACTTACCATCAGGTGAACGTTTTGCTCGTCTCAATACTTTATCAAATAAAAAAACGTAGAGGAAGCTAAAGATTTGTGTCAGGATCGTAGCAAGTGGAAAGATGTGATCTCTGCCTACCCCTATGGGAAAGAGGTGTGACACTATGTATGTAATTAGAATACATTTTGGAAAGACCGAATAAGTAAATATATAGGATGTTTCAAACCGAAAAAAAAAACAAGAAATAAAAATATAATTAATAATTAATTATTAATTAATCATGTGATTTAGCCGATAGGTGCCCGGAGTAGAATAGCGTCTACCTCTTTCCTACCAAGGTGTAAGAGGGGACTTATCTATTGTACGGACAGCCTATTTTCGTACAGCAATAATACCATAATATGACATACTGTCACTATACTGCTCGAGGGAACGCAATAGGTAGTAAGAAAGTTTTGACTCGTACCAAAATGGCGGCGTTGTGATTCGCCGCCCGTCATGTCTCGTTTCCCGTTCGAGGACGAATATAATAATAATTCGCGGATTTTTCTGCCACGCACTTTATAAAATGTGCTGCCGTCAGCGGTTTTTCCGGACCAATACGACTTAGGGACCTTCAAGAAAAGAGCCTATTCCTTTGTCAAAGGCCGGCAACGTATCTGCTATTCCTCTGGTTATATATATTGTAGGTGTTCATGGGCGGCAGTGATCACTTACCATCACGGGAGCCACCTGCACGTTTGCCCCCTATTATATAAAAAAAAATAGTATTATATAATACTGATTTACCATTTGCTCAGCGATGAAGGAAAACCGTTACCGTGTGGTGGCAGCTAAAGAGAATCTACCACCCCATCTCATCCGGGAGATGGGCAGCAGCACCTTCCTGGAACATCTGAATGAACAAACTACAGTCGCCAAACCGCTTGCCAAGCGTGGCAACTAAGGCAAAAACCCCCCAGAATGAGAGCTACAAACTTTTGTGGCAATCTTTGGGGGAGGCCTATGTCCAGCAGTGGACTATTGAAAGGCTGAAATGATGATGATGATGATGATGAAGGAAAACTTCGAGAGGAAACCATGTCTGAGAATAAGAGCATGCCCCGCACAGAAGCTGTATTCGGGTTGCTAAGCGACAGCCGTCAAGTCGCCTGGTCCGCGATAGTGGCGACGCTGGCGGCAGCTATAGGAGGATCCGGCATTTACAATAATTTCATGAAATTGCCAGCCCACAACGTTACGTTCGGGTATGTATGTAATACATTATTGTTTTTAAATCACTCGAATTGTAGTGTCTATAAACAGGGGGAAAGGAAAGAGAAAATATAACGAAAAGGTTTTTTTATTGGTTAAAGTGACGAAGTCGAAGTAAAAGACGTCAAGTCTAAGATAAAATGTCCCACTTGTTGGCAAATTTATGGCACTGAGAGGAATCCACCGCGGTGGTCTAGTACGATTTGCTGTTATGAAGGTTTTATTTAGTATATTTTACTAAGTCCCTAACCTCCCGCTGTAAAAGACGGAACGCTTTCATACTACAAAATGAAGTTTTTATACGTATGTATGAGTCATCTAAAACAATAAATATGTTAAATAAGTTATGGGATCTACTATAACTTGACAACCCATAAATAATAAAAAAAAATTAAACAATATTTCTACAAAATCGTCTATGATGTTATGTGATTGGATAATGTGATACACATTAATTGTGAGACGATGTACTTTGTCACACCTTGTTATCGTTTTCGTTCGTTGTCCAAATAACAACTAGTAAAAAAAGTAAAGTTTTTTTTTTAATTGTATAAAGTGATGAAACGAGCAAAACGTTCACCTGATGGTAAGTGTAACGTCTGCCCATAAAAAATGCTGTGTCACCCAGGAAATTTCTGTGTGACACCACACTGTGCTCATCACCCTGAGACATAAGTTCTTAAGTCTCATATGCCCAGTGATTACGCTAGCTCACAGCGCCCTTCAAACCGACACAGTAATGTTTGCACACTACTGCTTCACGGCAGAATAACTGGCCTGGGGGTGGTACCCACCTAGACTGACTCCTGCATTGGAATACTACCACAAGTTTCAGCCTATACAAGTCTCACTGCTGAGCACAGGTCTCACAGGCACGAGCCGGGAAGGGTCCGCCACGCTGCTCCAATGCAGGCTGGCGGACTTCTCATGTGTTCGAAATATTTATTATTCCTCAGACATGCAGGTTTCCTGCAGATAAATCGATAAATCGACACTTAAAATTGCAATTAAAAATTTTAGTGGTGCCGGCACCGGGAATCGAACCCAGGTCACTCGCGTACTATGAAATTTAAAGTCATTGCCTAGCCCTTGAACTTTACTTTTTGGTGATAAATCTGGTCAGTTTCGGAGTTCGGGTCGCCCTTTTTTCGGCTCTAAAGGCTCACATAGATCGATGCCTGGGTCCAAGTAGAGTGCCTTGCGTCATACGCGCACCCGGCCTTGTGCTGCTAAGGGTTCTCGAAGCTGTTTGTGTGTTTTATAAAAAAAAAACCAGTTTCTAATGGTGATATTTTTTTCTGTCTGCTACGTTACAGACGCATCGATGATATATTGTACTACATGTCGACATACTATTTCCACATAATGTCACGAATCACTCCGTTCTTGGTCGGCATGGTTTTCGGGTACGTGCTACATTTATGGAGAGGGAAGAAAGTGAAAATGAATATGGTAAGTATTTAATTAAGTTGACAGACGAATAAGCACACAACCTTCCTCTTTGGTCATCGTGGCTTATAGACTCTTACTTCCTCGATGACGAATAAACATCTTGACTCATCAAGAATTTTATTCGTTATTTTGGAGTACCAAGATAAAATGTCTCGTTGCTAATGTACTCGTATTATACTTTATAGCTTGTAAGCAATTACGCTAATCAGTAATTAAGGAAAGGAATTTCTCCAGAAGGGACTGATATTTAAGTTATAACCCTAATCATTACGAAAAGTTTATTACTCATGAGATTTTTTGTAGGGTCACGAAAAATATTTATTGCAATTTTATATACCGTGTATGTAGCGGTAAAAGAGCCATGCATTTACTTACAGTCAGCAGAGCAGGGTGGCGGTTTTAAAATCTCCCAATAATGAAGAAAAGTAAGTTACTTTGCTAAGATCCGCATGCAAAATATAAAAATGGTGTATATTACCTAGTTTTTTGAAGTGCACCACCCGCCCTCCCTCAGTAGCGTGCACAAGCAAACTAACACCGCCACCAGGAACCGCCACCAGGTACCCTCCACCAACCACTACAATACCACCACTAGATAATATACACCACTGAAGTCGAGAACACGACACGTGTTTCGCCCCAAAACGAGGCATTATCAAGCGTAATAGACTCTACGACAGACGGCCGTCGAGTGAGCGGCGCGGTCAAAGAGCTGTCTATTTATACTACAGGTGACGCAAACGGCCCCCACCTACGACATTGCGATTACAATATCGTGATAGCGACCGCTTGCTCACACAATCCACCACCCGAATTACATAAGCAGCCGTTTGCGACCGAATTGATAGCAAACGACTACTTAGAGTATATTTAAACTTCAAGTACTGGATTTAAAGATATTTAAAAGTGGTGAATTCGAGACGTTTGTTTGTTCATTCAGCAGTGCAATGTTATTATTTTTATTTTTAATTATTTCTAATTGTTCCAGCACACACAGCCGAAGCCCCTTGTCGCAAATATGTAGGACTTTAAATGTGTGGTCGCTAGTCAGGTTATGCCCAGTTTCCAAAAGATATCTTTTGGAAACTGGGCATAACCTGACTAGACCACTGAATTCACCACTTTTAAATATCTTTAAATCCAGTACTTGAAGTTTAAATATACTCTAAGTAGTCGTTTGCTATCAATTCTCGGGATTATTTACAGGAGGTCGATATCCCTGTTATGCATTGGCCATCACGAAGTCCAGACCTTAACCCAATAGAACTTCTCTGGGATGACCTAAAACGGCGCGTGCGAGCTCGAGATCCAGCTCCAGCCACTCTTCAAGAGCTCTAAGATGCGGTACTTGAAGAGTGGGAACAATTACCCCAAGAGGCTGTTGCGATCCTTGTAAGGTCCATGAAAGATCGCATGGAAGCCGTTATCAAGGCAAGGGGGGGTAACACTAGGTTTTAAGAACTTTTTTTGTATTTATTAAGTTTTTTTTAAAATTATTAATTTGTAAATTTGTACATACCCTGTCTTTTTCTTTAATTTCTCTTTCGTCTCGTTATAAAAGTAAAATTCAATTAAAATTCCTGAAAGCTAATGAAATTACCTTTCGAATGATACCCTCAAACCACAACATTGCCATTGGCCTGTTGTGTTAAAATAGTATTTAAATTATTTTTTTCGGATGTGCGATTTTTTTGACGCCGAGTGTATTTCAAACTCATCATTAGTTCAGCCTTTCACTAGTACACTGTTGAAGATATTCCTACCCTCATAGATTGCGTGTCTCGTTTTGGAAGGAATTTGCCATAGTTGCCACGCTTGGCAGGCGGGTTGGCAACCGCAGTTTATTTATTCAGAAATTCCAGGAAGATGCTGCTGACAATCACCTGGTTTTCATTTCTCTCTATCGATCTCTATCTATCGATTTTAAGACACCCACGGGATGAGATGGGGTGGTAGATTCTCTTAAGCCTCCACCACACGGACATTTCAAAACTACTTAAGATTATTTCTATAGAACTGTATAAATATAATCTAAGTGTGACTGTTTTCACGGATTTCTTCGGAGATTTTCGAAGAACCTGAATAGAATAGAATAATTTTTATTCTACATAGATTATTTACATAATACTTATTGAAAGTATTTTTTTCCTTTTTTTTTAACTACACTTGTTCACAAAAAGCGTCTCCAAAGTACACAATTCTTAATGAGTACCTTTTCTAGTACACGATCCCATTGACGGTAACTGGTCACTTTGCTAAATTCTTAAATCGTTTACAGCACTGAGGGAATTTGATGAAATGCCTCGTTACCCATGTAATGTAGTGGACAACAAGTGTAATTGTAACATAACAATACTCTAAGGTTAGCTTGTTACAGCTACGATAGTTTTCTTTAAAATGAAACAGCAACGATTCGATAATTGGACGAGAATTGAGAGTGGAATATCGCATCACGTTTAGGCACATTTCGTTACACGAGACAGAATAAAGATATAACGCAGAGACAAAGAGAAAGAGATACATTGTATGTCTAAGACACAATTTTAAATTTATGTTTATGTATTTTTAATCAAGTAATAAATTTGTAATTTGTAATAATATGTAAGTTTTACTTCTGTCATGTGTAATGAGTTGCACGAGTGCTTTTTTGGAACAAAGTTATTTTACGCGTCTTACAGTAGAGTTAACTGGCAGAAATCGTCACGTAAGGAAAAAGCGTTATATGCCCTCCAGGCGACCTTGCCCTCCCTCTGTCTTTCAAAAATTAAATATTTGTATCCCCCATACAACTTCTGCCACGCGGTCGTCAGATATAGACCTGGGGATCTACTGTGTAACTCTGGTTGGTTTCGTGATCGATTTCATTTGATGCCATTAACTAATGAAATACCATTGTTTGGCTTATTAAGCTCATTCATTTGTTAATGGGATCAAATCAAACCGAGCACAAAGTAATAATGCCAGTTACTCGACTTCACAGAGTCAGTAACTTTTTTATGGGGCAATGTATACGTTTTACAACAAAATCTAAGTGCACAAAGGTATTTCAATCAAAAAGTTTTTTTTTAAGAAGGGATAATATTATAGAAAAATGGATGATGATAACTCCTGGGAATGAGGTGATCGTTGCCAAGCTATTTCTACATCTTTATATGTATGATTTTGTTTTTGTATAAAATTGTATTTTAAATGACTGAATAGGAAAAATCTGCCCGCTAGGTTTTTTGCCGGTTCTTCCCAATACAGAGGCATTATTTTTGCATAGCAGTGTAGTTTTAAAAAATGACGTTCAGTGAGTATGATGTAATTTTTATTTATTGGAGAACGGGACGAGACCAGCAAAACGTTTACCTGCAAAATTGTGTCACCCAGAACATTTCTGCGAGGCACCGCACTGTGCTCGTCACCCTAAAACATTAGTTTTAAGTCCTATATGCCTAGTGATTACACTAGCGCTCAGTGCTCTTCAGACCGAAATTCAGCACCGTTTGCACACTACTAGTTCACGGTAGAATAACTGGGCCTGCTGTAACTACTTAGACGGATTCCTGCATAGGAATCCTACCACCAGTAAAATATTATAATCTATATTGAATAAAAACAATTCTATTCTGTTCTATTCTTACAGATTGTTGTCCTGGTTCTTTGGGTGATATCCCTTGGTATAATGTCCTTAACGGTGTACGTGATACACCGAGTGATGCAAGTCGAATGGGACAACCAGGCTGTAGACACAACAATCAATACGTTGATGAGACCATTTTGGGCTGTTGCTGTGGGTTGGATGGTGCTTGCCTGTTCTCATGGATATGGGGGTAAGTAGGTTTTTTGATAACATAATTATTAAGTTTTTAATTAAGCATATAACTAAATCATAGTTATTCTGCGATTCAGCAGCGTGTTTCACTTCGAAGGCTACACAAGCTAGTGTAATTACAGACTTAACGAGATGTTTCAAGGTGATGAAAACAGTCCGGCGTTAAACAGACGGTGTTATTTGTCATGCTTGGCTGGCTTGGCACTTAACGCCAGTTGAACGACTTGATCGTCTCGTCACTTAATTCACAAAAAAACTAACATGGGAGTAAATATACATTTCATATGATCTATGGGAAGAGAAAGGGGAACAAAAAATGGAGAAATGAACAAGCAAGAGAAAGATTTGGATCGATATGAGAAGAATGGAGTATGCGGCGTTTAATTTTACAACAAGGTTTTCTTTGCAGGCCCTATTGATTGGTTTCTTTCTCTACCTATGTGGAAATTACCGGCGCGACTCAGTTACGGAATGTATTTATTCCATTATCCAATAATATTTGTTGCAAATGGCGCTTCAATATCACCGCAGCTGTTTTCTGTTCCATCCGTTGTAAGTATATATTTTAACCCAGCAACGTATTTTTTCATTCGTGTGTTTTAACATCGTTTTTACTGGTGGTAGGATTTCTATACAGGAATCCCTTTAGGTGGGTACCACCGCAGTGTCTGTTGTTTTGCCGTCAATCAATTGTTTGCTCACTATTGTGTTTCGATATGAAGGTTCTGATAGCTGGTGTGTTTACTGGGCATGGCTGACTTAAAAACCAATGTCTTAGGGTATCGAGCGCAGTGTGATGCCACACAAAAAAGTTCTGGGGACAGCATCTATTATAGGCAGACGTTGCACTTAACATCAGGAGCACGACTTGCTCCTCTCGTCGCATTAATGTCGTAAGCGCAAGACGGTACAGCGGTTTATTCGACTCCATTCATTAATCATAGATCCAAACCCGAAAAAAAAGGATTCATAATTCAGCAGCCAGCTGCGGTGACTGCTCCTAAAACTCAAGTTTTTAGTCACGATTTTACCTTAAACTTTATCGGCGCCTTTTTTTTATATTATTCTAGAAAGTCTATTCCTATGCAGGAATCCGTCTAGGTAGGTACCTACCCAGGGCCAGTTATTCTGCCGTGAAGCAGTAGTGTGCAAGCATTACTGTGTTTCGGTTAGAAGGGCAATGTGAGCTAGCGTAATAACTGGGCAATTGAGACTTAAGAACTGATGTCTCAGGGTGACGTGCGCAGTGTGGTGTCACACTGAAATAGTCTGGGTGACACAGCATTTGTTGTGGGCGGACGTTTCGTCACTTTATACAATAAAAAAAAAGTTCTTGTTATATATTCCACACAAAAAGCCAGCCTTTGTGCTTTGTCAACGCTTATTGTGAAAGCTGTTATGAGAATAACCTCTGACAGAACTTTCTGACAGTTGCGAAGAATGAGCACGTTAGTAATCTTTCTCAACGTACATCAAAATACTATTAAACAATCTGTAACAATTTCAATTCATCCAACACTTATTTGCTTAATGATAAAAAGAAACCCACTCCATTGTTTTGTTGTTCTTCGACGACCGCGTGGCTTAGTGATTGTGGTATCTGACTTCTACGCCACCGGTCCTAAGTTCGAATCACAGCCGGAGCCAACATTACAACAGTGCAAAAACATAAATTATTGGTTTCCGGTCCGGATGTGTTGTGCATGTGAAATGTTTGTCTGTAAAACGCACCCACAAGAAACGAGATATCTCTGTGGTTGTGCTTCGTTTCTTATAAGAAAAAAATTATTTGTAGTCAAGTTAACATTCTTCGCAAGTGGCCATAAAATATGCGTTACCTTCTGTTTCACCTAGCAGAGTAATATAAAAAAAAACTTGAACTTATTGTTCCATCATACTAAAATCGTCTTAAATATAACCGAAGGTGTCATAAGACACAACTAAACAAATGCCGGCCAATGCCGGCAAAATTCCATGACTTTCGAAAAGTAGCAGAATAATCATCTCGCAAAATGCCAGACCCAACATACAATTTTACTGCAGGATTCCTATGCAGCAATCTGCCTACGTTGGTAACGTAAAGCGGTAGTGTGCAAATATTATTGTGTTTCGGTCTGAAGGGCACTGAATAATCATAATCACCGTTTCAGCCTATCACTAGTCCAAATAGGCCTCTCCGATAGATTGGACAAGGTTTGGAGGTCCAACTGGGGGATTTTGGCATAGCTAGCTTGGCAGGCGGGTTGGCAACCGCAGTTTATTTATTCAGTTGTTCCAGGAAGACCCTGCTGTCCATCTCCTGGTTTTCATTTTCCCTCTGTCGACTTAAACGACACCCACGGTATGGGATGGGGTGATAGATTCTCTTAAGCCGCCACCACACGGCAAACTGAATAATCAAGGTAAATCAAAAAATGGCAAGAGAGGAGGGAGCTGAAATTCCGCAAATCCACCCTTGTTGGCAAATGCCTATGTCCAGTAGTGGACTATTAATAGATTGAAGAAGACGACCCCTTTATTAATTAATGGCTTTATTTATTTCCAGATGTTCCAGTTCATGGCATTTATGATGTTGACATTTATAGTGTCCTTCGTTTTTACGGTGGTTATAGATATTCCGTTCTCGACACACTTCAAGCGATTGTTAGACAGGGGTGAGTCTGACATTTTTTTTTATATAGCAAACAGTTCAACGTTTGACCAAAGCCCCACTTCGGAAATTAGTCTGTGCAATCATATCACCAATCCACCTAAAAGTTACAAAAGAGTCTGAAAGAGTACCACACTAGCACATTCTTTGTGTGTATGAAACATCAATAAATTAATGTAAACTTGTGTTGCCACGGAAATAAGTTGAATACATGCAGCAACTTGACAACCGGCGACGTTGCTCGACAACTATCACGTTACTTTATCCGTGATGGCGAAAAGTGGGCTACGGGTATGGTCTCTGCCTACTCCAACGGGAAAGAGGATGTATTTAAGTCACTAACTTGAATTCATGATTGTAATTGTTGTATTTTAGTTATAACACCATCTAGCGGCAATTTTTAGTACTACTAAATTATTTGGTGGGATACTTTATTTAAACGAATAGTTAATGTCAACAGACTGATGTTCGAAATGATAAATAAGATAATAATTTAATCAAATAACCGACTTCAACGCAACACCACGAAACACGGTTATGCGAATTTAAGAGTTTCATGATTTTCTAATGGATCCCATCGACAGAACTTGACAAAAAAGATATGGGATCATCCTTACGGTATCCCCTTCCTAAAACCAGCTTCTTTGTCGACGTTATTTTTTTTTTTTGGATGTATATTTGGTGAAATAAATAAAAGTTTACACAAAAGCTGAACGTCCACAGCTGAACATAAGTCTCTATAAAAAGAAGCGTCAGTTAGTCTGATATTCGGCTTGACGCATCCAGGACCGCTCCATCTGGCCAGGGTTACTCTGTACTAGCTTTTGGTAAGTGCAACGTCCGCCCACAACAAATGCTGTGTCACCCAGAATGTTTCTGTATGACACCACACTGCACCCGTCACCCTGAGAGTCAGTTCTCAAGTCTCAAATGCCCAGTGATTACGCTAGCTCACAGTGCGCTTCAAACCGAAACACAGTTATGCATGCACACTACTGCTTCACGGCAGAATAACTAGCCCAGGGGTGGTACCTACCTAGACGGATTCCTGAATGGGAATCCTACCACCAGTAAAGCTTATCAAAACACAAAGTTACTCTAGAATGAGCCTTCTTCAATGATCAATTCTGTGATAGATGTGGCCAGTCCATTGCCACGTTAGTTTGCTACCTCGTTTTTTCTTTTTAAATTATTTAAACATTATCTCATCATCATTTCAGCCTATCACTAGTCTACAGCTGAACTGAGGCCTCCCCCATAGATCGCGACAAAAGTTTATAGCTTGGCAGGCGGGTTGGCAACCGCAGTACATTCATTCAGATGTTCCAGGAAGATGCTGCTGCGCATCTCCTGGTTTTCATTTTGCCCCGTCGAATTTTCGACACCGATGGGTTGGTAGATTCTCGGCATCTTTATTTGCACATACAAAAGAGATGTATAGAAAGACGTACTTAATGTTCCTAGGCACCTCTGCTAGTCTATATGCGAATCAAGCATAGGACAGTGTAGTGGGTGACGAGTTCAAAAAAATTTTTTGAACTCGTCATCCACGAAATTTTTAAATCATTAATAAAAAACAATTCTATCGTAATAATAAGTTAAAAAAATACTAATAATTACATAGTGCATGGGTATTCGCAAGACATAAACAAACATAAATATAAAATATGTATACATGCATACTATACATACCAGTGAATTCCATCATAATTATCATCATCTAACCTAAAACAAAAACCGTTGATATATACAATATTTTGTAATGGAGTGTCTGTGTCTCTTTCAGGTCAAACTGAACCACAGAAACCGAGTCGCCTAGAAGATATCAAAGCGAATGGAACAGAAGCAAGAGGGGATCTAAGTTAATTCTTTATGGATTTTCCAAATTATTGATAAGATTTTAGTAATATAATTAATTATTATTGTTATCAGTAACTTTAATTAAATAAAGTTCATTAAATCTCATTTATAAATATTATATTGTTATAAAAAAATGTTGTTTCTTTTGAGGCAAAATTAAACCTAGAAATTGCTACTTATTACTGTTTGATTAATATCGCATATTTGGGAATATAATTATCACATTGGATGGTGCCAGTGGCTTTTAAGCCATTTGCGTAAATCATCAAATTATCTTACGAAGTATTGTTGTGCTGCCATCTCGTACAATTAAGTAGAACTAACATGTCTTCAGAAACATGTTTACGCTCTAGATAATTTTTAAAATACCCATTAACCTTTTAATCTAAAAGTCGCTAAAAATATTAAATTACAGTCATTTCGCAGGCATGAAAGAGACATCGTTTTAATATATGAAGACATTTAAAATAAATTTACTTGTGACGTACGAGAAACTATAATTTGTATCGGTCCATAGGTGTCTACATAATTAATTGAATTATATAATCATAATTCAATAAAAGGTGTCGTAAAATTTGAAGGGAAATGCCAAAAAATACTCGTGGCTCCGATAGATGGCATAATAGCCAACTCAGAATCAGACAAAACAATACCTGTATCCTAAAGTAAAGAAAGTTAATTTGCTAAGATCCACGTGCATAATTTGTAATGGCGTGTATTACCTAGTTTTTGAAAAGCACCGCCCGCCATCAATACCGTGCACAAGTAAACACTACCACTAGGCAATACACACCACTGAAGTCAAGAACACGTCATATGTTGCACCTCAAAGTTCTTTAGGTCGTGTCAGGTTATCATCAAGAGAGGACTGCGAAAACTACATGTCGCGTTTTTTTGCTCAGAAGTTCGAAAATTTTTACAGCATACATTTCTACAGACTTCCTTCAAGATGTCAAAAAGTAATCGAATAAAATGGCACATATATTCTGTAAATAAATGTAAATAAACTTTGAAAAATAAGTCTTGGGTTTTCATATAAAATGCGAAGAATCTTTTTCCCCAACCTGCAATATTAAATATTATGAATTTAGAAACTTAATAGCACCTATTCCCGTTTTTAAATGGGGAAAATGCCTAACGCATACGGCGGGTATGGAAAATCACGGGGGGAAGAACGGGTTATGTAGGACTTACACCGACAAAAACCCCATGTAATAAATCCCTTCCTCGAGAGAGGACAGCTTCTCTTGTCTCTCCTTCCTAGTAAGGCGCGCTGGAACACATGACGCGTCTTCCAACACGGCCCCCCTTTGTGTGAGCAACGAACGCCCCCGAGTCCACCTCGCGGAAGCCACGGGGCCAGGAGAGTTGCACTTGAAAGCACCAGTCCTCCCAGCCCCGGAAGCGGATCTGGTTTCGGCCGCGGAGGATAGGGACAGAGGCAACGCTACATGTACACTCCGCTCCCCCCGCGGCCCACCACTGCCGTGGGAGACGGAGAAAGGCACCGCAACACCTACGCTCTTCTCGCGACGTGACTCCACCTCGACTGCAGAGGACAGAGCGAGGGGCCACAACCCACCACCACTCCTGTTCCCAGCAGTCCACCATCACCGCATCGACGGTGCGGCGGCGCCAAAGTCGCGGAGGATAGGGAGAGAGGCAACGATACACCTACACTCCTCTTCTCGACTCTACTTCGGCTGCGGAGGGCAGCACAATGCTCCCCCTAGCAGTCAGTGCAATAGGTCAAATACTAAAGACCTAAAATCAATTCAAAAATCAATCGTCAGAAAAACACATCACCCATGCCGATCTGTATGAAATAATCGTAAATAAAATAAAGTAAAGTGCTTTTTCCCAAATATAGAAGTGTCATTTATAATAATATAATTATTAGAATATTTCTCAGTTTGATGATTATTCAAACTGCTCTACTTAAATCTACGTTTAATCTTTAGGTATCGTTAATGTGTAAAGAAGGAAATATACTTCGTCAGTTAAATTTTGACGATGTTATCTCGGTGCTCTGAATAAGGCAAGAAAAAACATGTTTAACTCCTACTGGAGCACCGGCACATATTTACACCTTGGTTTTTGGCACTAGAATCTTGTGGAATGAGTAGTGACTCTTCTAATGACTCCTTCGGGTAATGAACAAATGAATTGAATGAAAATTGGTACGCAGTGATTACAGGTCTTAAATCTTTATTCTGTATTTCGTATGGTGTTCTAATAAAGAATAGGCTGTCTGACCTTTATAGTGCCAAGTCAGGAAAATTCAATCTCGCGCTATTTCTTATGATTGTTTGACAACCGTAGCTTGCAAAATAATTTTTCCAAAAAATTTTTTTTCACCTCAGTACGACTGTTTTTGAATGATACAGCATTTTAAATATAACCACTATAATTTTTTATATACATTTCTAAGATCTGTTTTGATGAAATTTTTAATGATATAACAAATATTCTTATTAGAATTAGAAAAAAATCGTGCGAATATTTTGTGAATGCCATTATCACAAATACTTCATATATTACTTATAAAAATTGTATAAAATAACACATAATACGATAGTATCATAATTAACTTTTATTATTAAATTTCGTTTTTTCTAAAAAAATATTCCCTTTTTTTACAAAAGTAGCTTAACTATTTATATAAATAGGACGATTTCTGGAAAAAGTTGCAAACGGCGCTAATGTGTGAGAGCGAATTGCATGGTGGACCTGTCAATCAATCAGCGACTCAAAAATGTCTTCAAAAAAAAGAGCGCACTATGTTGAGCACATATGCATTATGTAATTGCGTCAAATTAGTATCAAATTTAAAAACGTCTTGGAAAGATTATTTGTGATCTCTGTCTTTATTTTTATGTTTTGATCGATGGTGGACGCTTTCTGAAGTGATTTTTGTATGGAACTGTGTATCTTGGGTTTTTGCATATTTGCGCTTTTTTAATTTGAGTGAAATAATTTTCATGTTAATTGTTTAGCTATAGATTGTTTATTACTAAATGATTAATATTTTTTATTAGTCAGAAATAAATATTTCATATCAACATCATTTCAGCCTATCTTACCACTGTTGAACAAAGGCCTCCCCCATATTTCATATGCTATAACATATTTATTTGTTTCAGTTAAAATAAGAAATGCATAAAGTTCTTTTCTTTTTAAATATAATTTAAAATTTAGTGGTCCATTTTTAATGAAACAACTAGGAAACTAAAAGAGGGAACTAGTTTGCCATAGGACTGTGAACTAAATTGAGCGCTCCCAATGGTGAACTATTATGACCAAGTCTAGTATATTCGCGTTCGCGAATACTTAAAAATTTGCATTCGTTACATCACTAGGAGGTATAGTAAAAGCAAATTACAGTTAGCTCCGTCAAATATTATTCTATTAGTTTACTACCAATTCGATTAATAGGTAAGTATTATTGAATTAGCCAAAAGAATAGAAATGGTTATATTCTGTTGTACGCAATTCATTTATTGCACAAAGAATATTATATTATGGAGTTCGGATGTTGAAACTCAATCTATAATAATACTATAAAGAGGCAAAGTTTGTGAGTTTGGATGTATAAGGTAATCTCCGAAACTACTCATTTTATTTTATCGAGATAATATATAGCCTATGTCTGACCAACCTGAAGGTCTATTCTAAATATGGGAGGAATAATGTTCAAAACATTCTTTCTCCAATATTTAGAATGGATCTTCACGATGAACATAGGCTGAATATTATCCCGTAAAAATAAAATGGTTTTTCACGGAGACTAATTTTCTCGACAAGTCGACGTAAAAACGGCCGAGCAAATGCGTTTCTTACGAACACTGCTTTGACGGTAAGATACATATAAATGCTTTCTACAGAAAAGATATAGAGCTTAAAAAGGCTTGTAAAAAAGTCCGCCACGAAATATGTCTATGTCTTAAATAACATTTACAAATTGATACAATATGACTAAAAGATATATTAAAAATTAATTTTCATCGGTCGGGGGTTATTTCAGTAGGTAATGTTAAATTGTTATCAAAATGAATTTGCTTAACGTCAGGAAAATTTCATGTTGATAAAAACTGCCTGTTACACAACTTTGTTTAGATGAGTAAACTTAATTTAATAATTTAATTTTGGTCAATATTATTTTCTCTTCTGTGTACTTAATTCCATTTTTTTCTTGTTTTCTTTTGTATCTATTGTGATTAGACCGTGAATAAATGTTTTCTTTCTTTCTTTCTTTCTTCTTTCAAAAACAAAATAAAATACAGGTCTTACTGAACATTTGTCTGTTTGTTGCTTAATAATGAATATATCTGTTGTTGTTTATGTATGTGTTGCAGATATGGGAAAACATCGTTTGCGAATACTATTTGTAAGTCCCAGGTACATGTCTCTCTTTGGTTGAAATCGACCTACGAAAGGAGTGTTTTTCCCTATGGCCAACTATATGTTCGTTTATCACGTGTTGGAACTTCAGAGAACCAGTACATTTTGCTATCAGAATATATAAAGATGTCAAACTTTGTGCACTGAGAAGCTCTAAGCAACTAATAAAATAAATGTATGTACGTCTACCGCAGATTATAACCGAAATTACAAAATACAAAAGAGTGGATATTTTTTCTTATTGGATAAAGTGACGAAACGAGCAAAACGTTCACCTGATCGTAAGTGCAACGTCTGCCCGTAACAGAGGCTGTGTCACCCAGAATATTTCTGTGTGGTATAACTAAGAAACTAGTAAACCAATTGATAATTATGATTTTGGTTTTTGTATGATGTGGCCCAGCTGACTTAAACGATAGTTTGTTACCTTGCTTGTATAATGTTGTTACTTGAAGAGGATGTTATGACCCACCACCTGTTAAACTTATTTGCGCTATTAAATGTTATCAGACCCACGGTACTCGATTGGATCGTCGTCGTCGTTTCAGCCTATCACAAGTCCACTGCTAAACATAGGCCTCCCCCATAGATAGCCACAAAAGTTTGTAGCTCTCATATTGGAGGGATTTTCTCATAGTTGCCACGCTTTGCAGGCAGGTTGGCAACCGCAGTTTATTTATTCAGATGTTCCAGGAAGATGCTGCTGCCCATCTCCTGGTTTTAATTTCCTTCTGTCGACTTTTACGACACCCACGGGATGGGATGGGGTGGTAGATTCTCTTAGGCCGCTAGCACACGGCCTATTGGATGAAGATTTTCATTATTCATTATTCAAAAATCAATACTGATGCATATGAAATTCCTATTTACTGCACATGCCGTGAATGAGCATGATATAAATTGTATTTAAATTTATTACTAGATTTTATCAACAAACGTAAAACACATATTGCATTCGTAATTATTTTATTAGAAAAGTATTTTGATGTACATACATTTAGTCACGTCTTTTTCCCATTTTATTTTTCCAAAACATAGGCCAAACACGTTGCCCACTTTTTGCCTTCGCGGGAAACGAGAAGTGACGGGTGACGGGAACCACGTCGCCGACATTTTGGTAAGAGTCAAAAATTCTTACTCCCGATTGCGTTCCCCCAACGTTTTTACAGAGTTGTTTATTATTATTACCCGTTTGAAATACTTTTAAAACTCAGTCATTAGTATTTTAAACCTTATTTAGGCTTCACTAAGACCTTTACGACCCACCATTTGTTATTTTAATTTACAATTTTACGAGCTACTAAAGCGAGTATCATTATTGCTGTCTTTGTGAAATTCGTAATATTTTTTGTTTTTATTTAACAAAAAAAGTTTAACATAATTATATCAAAAGAAACATTTTCATTTCTTAGATGGTATGAAATGTTAAAATTTTCAAAAAATAATACAAAAAAAAAACAATAATAATAATAACCTTTATTTGTCGATCATATGTGATACATGTAAAGATGTTAACATTTGATTATGTCCTATATGATCTGCCATCAGTTGGCATACAAATTTTTAAGAACGGGTTTAGTCTTAGACACATTAATTTAACATTGAAATAAAAATAAAAATCGTATAGTCAAACTTATTACTCTTAATTCACATTACAATTGTCATTTATTTTCTAATTAATGTCCATAAAATAAAACAAAAAAAAATTAAAAACAATAAATTAGCAAAGTCATATGCAACATGTCAAATCTTATCACAAAGAAATTCCTGTACTGTGTAATAAACTCTTTCAACCAATAATGTTTTTAATTTTTTCTTAAAATCGTCTATTTTATCGTTCTTTATATCTTCAGGTAAATGGTTGTAGATTATGGGAGCCATCCCTAATATACTTCGACGTAAATGAACGGTTTTCCCCTGTATATTACCTATCTTATGTTTTAAGCGTTCTGTTTTCCTTTTTGTGCCCGGAATAAACATAGAAAGATTGCAATGAACAAAAGCTGCAACTTCGCTGATATATATGCTCGTTGTGTCAGAATGTTGTGATCTTTGAAATAGGGTTTGCAACTTTCAGTGGTTTGTAACCCAAATATTGCTCTAATGCACTTTTTTGTGTTTTAAATATAGTATCACCCTCAGAACAGTTTCCCCAGAATGTTATGCCATACCTTAATATTGATGCAACAAAAGCGTGGTAGGCGATTAATGCAGTTTTATTATGTGATACTTTTGACAGTCTCTTTAGAGCAAATATGTAGCTATTTAGGCGTTTGTCTAATGTCTGAAGGTGGGATTTCCAATTTGTGTATTTATCGATTTCTATGCCTAAGAATTTCGTAACAGATACCTCTGTGATAGGCGATCCTTTATAAAAAAGTAAAGTAAAGTAAAGTTTCAGCCTATAAATGTCCCACTGCTGAGCACAGGCCTCCTCTCATTTCTGAGAGGGTTTAGGAGCTAGGAAGAATCCGCCACGCTGCTCCAATGCGGGTTGGCGGACTTCACATGTCTTCGAAATATTTCTATTCCTCGGACATGCAGGTTTCCTCACGATGTTTTCCTTCACCGCTAAGCACGTGGTAAATCAGCACTTAAAATTGTAGAACAATTTTAGAGGTTCTGGCACCAGGGATCGCACCCAGGTTACTCGCTTACTATGAAATTAAAGGCGAGCACCAGGCCCCTGAGCTACCACGGCTATCCTTTATAATTTATATTTAATTCCAGTGGACTAGTTCTGCTTTGGTGGAACTGCATGTAGGTAGTTTTTGATAAATTAATTTGTAAGTAATTTTCTTTAAGCCAGTGTATGATGTCGGCAAGTGCATTATTTATGTCATTTTCGTATATATTTTTATCTTTACATTCAATAATTGTAGTACTGTCATCAGCGAATAATATCATTCGGTGTCTTATATGTTTCGGCAGATCGTTAATATAGATTAGAAACAACAATGGTCCGAGGATACTCCCTTGAGGTACTCCGTTCAAGATTTTTCTATATTTTGAGAAGTAAGTTTGCTCTGTTTTTGTTTTATGACAAATTCTTGTCATTTGGGTGCACTGTTGCCTGTTTGATAGATATGATTCTATCAGCTGTAATACATTACCTCTTATACCATACATGTCTAGTTTAAGTAACAGTCGGCTATGATTTACTAGATCGAATGCTCTTGTCATATCTGTGAATATCGCACAAACAGGTATACGCTTATCTACATTAATTGTTACCATTTTTATGAGATCATATATAGCTAATACGATTGATTTGTTTTTACGAAACCCATTTTGTTCTTCAACAAACACATTATGTTGCTCGAAAAAGGAATATAGCTTATTAAATAGTATCCTCTCTATTATCTATAGTATGTCAATTGTCACAAGAACACAAATTTATGTAAGAAACTTCGTCTTCTGCATCCTTTCGTATCATACAAAATGTGGAAAGCATAAGTCTAGGTTCGTAAGCAGTGTTAGAAACTCTAGAATACATCTAGTCATTCCAGCCCATTACTTGTCCACTGCTGAACATAGGCCTCCCCCCTAGATTGCCACTAAAGATAGCAGTTCTCATTTTTGGGGGAATTCGCCATAATTGCTACACTTGGCGGGCGGGTAGGTAACCGCAGTTTTTTTATGTAGCTGCTCCAGGAAGATGCTGCTGCCCATATCCTGTTATTTTCCCTCTGTCGACACCCACGGATGAGATAGGGTTGTTGATTCTCTTAAGCCGCCACCACACGGCAACTGCCACCACACGGTAACCGCCACTATAAGTATTACATAGTATATAGGAAATATAGGGCAGCGACTTGTGTATCGTCAATCTTCTAGAATTTAAGATATCCTTGAGAGCTGTCGGTACTAAACTTTTGTTGACTATAGAAGTTGTGGATACCTATTTAGACAGTATTTACAAAAACGATCTTCTCCTTTACTAAGACCATATTCAATGTAAATTACAGCTATGTGGTATCTGTGTAATAATAGAAGGTATCCCATGCAGGTTATCCGTCTAGGTAGGTACCACCCCAGTGCCAGTTATTCTGCCGGGAAGCAGTATTGTGCAAACATTACTGTGTCTCGGTTTGAAGGGCCCTGAGAGCTAGTGTAATCACTGGGCATACGTGACTTAAGAACTGATGTCGCAGGGTAACGGGCGCAGTGTGGTGTCACACAGAAATATTTTGGGTGACACAGCATTTGGAATGGGACGTTGCACTTACCATCAGATAAACTTTCTGCTCGTCTTGTCACATTTTCCAATAAAAAAGGGTTGGCTCAGCATGGGTTGTGCTAGTATGTACACAAACAGCGTTGATTTTTAGCAAAAACATTTGTTTTGGCAAAAGAACGTGCCTTAAGACCGTATTTAATGGGAATCGATGAGGAAGTCTTATGTTCAGCAGTAGCTTTAAGGTAGGCATTTTTATGAAAATAACGCGACGAGCAAATCGTTCGCTTGCCTACGAATGCCCATAGTTTAGCTGCAGTTTATATTCTTTCTACTGGAAAATTTTGTGCAGAACTACAATGCGCTCGTCACCATGAGATATCAGTTCTTAAGTCTCATATGCCCTGTAATTAACACGACCTATAATCGAAATACTTCTGATCGAAACACAGTAATGTTTGCACACTACTGCTTCAAGGCAGAATGACTGGCACTGTAGTGGTACCCACTTAGAAGGATTTCATACATACATACAGTCACGCCATCTTTCCTTATAAGGGCTAAACAGAGGCCACACACGTAGCCCATTTTTCGCCCTCGCGGGAAACGAGAAGTGATAGGAGGCGAATCACGTCGCCGCCATTTTGGTACCAGTCAAAAAATTCTTACTCCCTATTGCGTTCCCACGAGCAGTACACAGCATTGCATATTATGGTGATATTATGCGCTAATTAGGCTGTTATGATAAAGACGTTAAGATTAATTACAAAATATAAAATAACATGGCACGAGGCATTTGAATGTCAAGAAGTGTTAAGTAATATTTGGTTTCCGGTTTTTATATAATAAATATTTAAGTACATGTGTTCTCCTAGAGCAGTTGCTTGTAGGTTCACAACTTTATCTTCTTGATAACTATGAAAAACAACACACCCCAATATATATCAAACAAAGGAAGTGTAGCAACCCGTATGGACACTACGTGGCTAAAATTTTATGACTTTATTACCCCGTCCAACATGAAAGAAGGACTTTTCTCAGCGGTGTGATGTTCATTGGCTGTTACTTTATTTTTTATGTGTTTGCGAACAATTTTATATGATGTCATAACGATGTTAGCTTGGTTTGTCAATAGCCTATTATTTTATGAAGATATTAGCTTATAGTGTACTCTACACAGTGTACAATACACGGAATAATGTAACAGATGTTTCGAATGCGTTATTATTTTCACTTTGTTGGTTGTTTTAAGTCTTACACCACAATTACGTGTAGAAGACACACTCTTTTTGTGGTATTACCATCCTTGTAAGATACATATTAGTAATGTGTACATTTTCGGCAGTTTTCCTCAAAACAGGTCGATCCTTCGCCCAGATTTCTCCTTTTATGTACTTCATTAGTCAATTCCCCGTCACATTTCGTTTTCCACGGGGGCGAAAAGTGGATTAAGTGTGTGACCTCTGCCTACCCCTTATATGGGATAAATGCGTCACTGTATGTATATATGTTTGCATCCATTTATTATTCTAGTCTTCCTTAATCAGTCCACTGTTTTTATTTATTTAATCTTTATTTGTACACACTATAAAATTATGTACAAAAATGCGGACTTAATGCTACAAGGAATTCTCTGCAAGTCTACTTTCGGGTCAAGCAGATAGGATGTAAGGTGGATGACAAATCAAAACTAAAAATTAGGTCTGAAATTTCCATAAGAAAATTACTAAACACTAAACAATTAATAATTAATCCCGGTGAGTCTCTCGGGACATCTGAGGCGACTTGGACTCCGTGACGGGCCGTTTCGTGCTCAGATGCAAAAGGCGGTGCTCCTCGATACGACCCGCATCGTCCGCCGGTTTCTTTCCTTTTCCCCCTAACCCTCGTCCGTTTGGTCTCCCCTGCGCTCGAGGGCTCCCGTCTGGCTAGTATTTTATTCATATATTTTATTGTATAGTATCATGTCTAGTACATGTCTTTTAGTATCTTATTTACTTTATCTAGGAAACTACAGAAATACCCCGGAATAACAATATTACTGAGATATATACAATATATAAGCTTTAAGATATATATATATATATATATATATATATATATATATATATATAGCCGTGTCGTAGCGGGTCGTTAAAAGAATACTACCACTCCATCTCATACAATGGATCTCGTAAAAGGCGTGTAAGGAATTAAACTGCACTGTGCACCCAACAGCGCATGGTGGCGATGTGCTCACTACCTATCACACCAAGTGCATTATATTGTTTTGGTGAAACGAGGATTGTGGCAGTCATCTGTTTTTGCAGTGAGTGCCCAGTCTCTGGCTACCCCTTATGGGATATAGTGGTGATCTTATGTATGTATATACCGGTATGGCAGAACTAAACATAATGAGATTTTGATGTTTATTGCATGGTACCTTTTGCAGCGGCATCAAATAGCGAGAATTTTGGTGCTCAAGCCGTGCATTTGCTCAATGTTTATTGCTGATGATATACTTAAGGAATTTTCTATTATTTGAATAATCTCTGTTTAATATATAATCTCACTATACCGAATGGTAGTATAAGCGGTATGATCTTGTACACTAGTGCACTTTTGGTTAAGTTGGTAGTTGAACTCGCAAGATCGGCCCGAAGCAATCGACCCGGGGTGGTCGCTATTAGCGGGCTAGGCGATCCTGCTTGCGAATTTAAGGACTACCACCGGGAGTAATCGTGTCTCGTCGTCGCTCAATCTGTCCTGTGCAGCCGACGAGGCGCGGGGGAGAGGCGTCTTAGTATTGCGATGTGCCACTTTCTTTCCTATCCTCTGGTGAGGCCGCACTCTTGATAGTGGTGAGACTGCGAAGGGAAAGGATTTGCTAAGATCCGTTTGCAAAATGTAAAATGGTGTGTATTACCCAGTTTTGAAAAGCACCGCCCGCCCTTCCTCAACATCGTGGACAAGAAAATCAATACCACCACCGGGAGCCGCCACCAGATACCCTCCACCACTACAACACTACCACTAGGCAATACACACCACTGAAGTCGAGAACACGACACGTGTTTCAACGCAAAACGAGGAATTATCAAGTGATATTGACTGTCGTAGAGTCAATATCACCATTTTACATTTTGCATGCGGAACTTAGCAAATTAACTTTCTCTCCTTTACTGTGACGATATTATGTTTTGATATTGCCAGCATGTTCTCAGGACACGGTCAATTATATATAACCTTATATTCAGTAGTGGACTAGTGAAAGGCTGAAATGATGACGATGATGTCATTTATGTAGTCATTATAAAATATTGATATAATAATTATGTAAAAATATTACATAATTTATTATGTAATACTTTTACATAATACAACAATGTAATATTTTTACATAACAAATTATGTCGTCAGTCGGTATCATAACTTTTTGACGGTTATTACGATTTGATATTAGTTTTTGGTATCAGAAAATCTATCAATCTGTGATTTATAATCTTTCTTATTAGTACATTTACTCATAATCACCTTATACTTGTGATATGGGAAGTAATATCATTGTAATTATATTTTAATCACAAACATATTGTTTAAACTATTGATTGTGACGTGACTATCATTCATAGATAACGTTGAGTAAACCTTCGGCTTATATATTCAATGACTTTAAAACTATTTCCATTACTTTTTAATTATTTTAAAAAAGGGCTTAATTTTTTATCTATATTACTTGAAAATGGAAGTGCACACGTGCTCCCGCCCTGTGTCATCCCCTGAAGAGGATGAGGCTGCGGAGGGTGTGGCAGGTCACGAGATGTCCAAAGCAGAAGGCCGTCCTCTACAACCTGATGGTCGAATTAAAACAAGAGTTCCTCGACTACCGAACCGAGAGCTGGGACCTGTGGATGCGATCGAGGACGTTTGGACCTCGATCCTACAAACTTTGTCGCCAGCTCTCCGGAACTAAGATCCCGAGGAGGCCGACAGGACGGAGATCTTTTGGGCTCACCTGGAGCAGCAATTCCGGCCCTTCCCAGCAACCAACCATGAGTATGTCGCGACAGTCGAGATGCACCTTCGAGACTTGCAAGAGGATCTTCTTCGTCCCGCCCCAGACTTGGCGCATGATACGCTCTACGAAGCTGAAGAAGGCCCCGGGACTCGACGGGTCACAAATGAAGCGCTAAGGCACCTTCCGCTAAGAGCCCTTGCAGTAATTGCCAGATTGTGCAATGGCATCTTGAGAACTGTCCAATTCCCCGTCGAGTGGAAGATTGGTAAAGTTATTATGCTGTCAAAGTCTGGCGACGGTTTCAACAATTACGCATTTTACGAGTCGTCTTGGTTTATTTGCGTAGTGCACATTAAAAATTGTATACACGTAACATTAATGCGCGTGTGGTGGAGGCTCAAGTGAATCTATCACCCCATCATATCCCGTGGGTGTCGCAAAAGTCGACAGAGGGAAAATGAAAACCGGAAGATGGGCAGCAGCATCTTCCCGGTACATCTGAATAAATAAACTGCGGTTGGCAATTCGCCTGCCAAGCGCAGCAACTATGGCGAAATTCCCCTAAAAAAAGAGCTACAAACGATTGCCGCAATCTTTGGGGGTGGCCTATGTTCAGCAGTGGACTAGTGATTGGCTGAAGTGAAGATGAATGATGAACATTTAGTAATGATGATAAGCACAAACCTGTTTATACAAATATTTAAAATAATATTAATATTAGTTTTTACAATAGTGAAAATTGTAAATTAATAATATACTACAGAAATGGTCTAAATCAGTCGTATAGATATTACATCTAGAGATATTACCTAAATCGTACATACCTGTCGTTAAAAAGTCAGCGGCCTTTCATCTCAAACATGGTTCTGTCAGAATTCGGAGGTATCAAGAACAGCAGTATTAAATAAAAGGCGCAACGATACCTGAAGAATAAAATCTCTTTGTGCCATTTGCTACAGAACGATGAAGCTTCCAAATAAGAGAAGAAAAGTTTTATGATAATTACTTTGTAATTATTAATCGTTGTAAATATTTTACAAGTAAGAAACTGTTGTTACAAAGTTAAAGTAAATGTTACCTCCGAATACTTCAATTTTCGCTAAAATAATAATTAGAGTGTATTTGAGCTTTAATTTTTTATTTTACTGGTGGGAGGAATGCTATGCGGGAATACGTCGTAACTTGCTGATGACGGAGCGTACCACCGACAGGAGGTACCACCGTAAGGCCAGATATTCTGCTGTAAAGTAGTAGTGTGCAAACTTTACTGTAATTCAGTCTAAAGGACACCAAGAGCTAGTGAAATTACTGAGCACATAAGACCCAAATTTTTCTTTGACTGACTTCAATTACTGGTCGTGTCCACTTTGTTTTTGTGCTTATTTCGAGACTTTATACGGGATAGAAGGCACTGTTCGAAGTGTTTTGTCTTCAGACTTTAAGGAAGGGCGACGAGAAACTTTTTTTTTATGGGAGAAAGTGATGAAACGAGCAGAACGTTCACCTGATGATAAGTGCAAAATCTGCCCATAAGAAATGATATGCCACATGGAACATTTCTGTGTAACAACACCTCACTGTGCCCATCACCCTGAGACATCAGTTCTTAAGTCTCATATGCCCAGTGATTAAGCTAGCTCACAGTGCCCTTCAAACCGAAACACAGTAATGTCTGCACACTACTTCACGACAGAATAACTAGCCCAGAGGTGGTACCTACCTGGACGGATTCCTGCATAGGAATCCTACCACCAGAGAGAGAGCTTGAAAGAGCGGGGTTTTTTCTTTCTTTTAAATGTAGAAGCTCCCACTAGAATCTCTCCGGCAGCGTGACTGCAATTTACAGACATAAATTTAACATGCACAAACATCCAGACCCGGACCAACTATCTGTAGGTCATACAAATATTTCTCCGTGCGGGAATCGAACCTGCAACCAACGGCGCAGAAGTTAATCGCTTAGCCGATGATCAGCCAACCGAACCGCCAATTTCATCTAGTAGTTAGTCGTTGTCTGGTGCCCAGCTGAACTAAATTATCTTACATATATTGGCTTATTTCTTGAAGCTGTCGTATCTGTTTACATATGATGCTTTCCATAGCACATGGTAAATCAGCACCTAAAATTTAAATAAGCAAATCTTAGTCATGCAAGCACCGGGTCACTCATCATTATCTGGTGGTAGGATTACTGGTGGTAGGAATCCGTCTAGGTAGGTATCACCCCAGAGCCAGTTATTCTGCCGTGAAACAGTAGTGTGCAAACACTATTGTGTTTCTGTTTGAAGGGCACTGTGAGCTAGCGTAATCACTGGACGTATGGGACTTAAGAACTTATGTTTCAGGGTGATGGGCACAGTGTGGTTTCACACAGAAATTTTCTGGGTGACACAGCATTTGTTATGGGCAGCCGTTGCACTTACCATCAGGTTAACGTTTTGCTCGTTTCTTCACTTTATCCAATATAAATATATATATATATATATATATATATATATATATATATACACCAGTCCACTGCTGAACACAGGCTTCCCCCATAGATTACCACAATACACTTTCCTCAGCCACCTGCATAAATCGACATCCAGCAAAACCGTGCAGGTCGTTTGCCGGTACGAGGTTGCCGCTCGAGAACCTTTCTTCAGCAACGGTTATCGGTTCTATGGAAAGAGCTATGCACGGTGCTTCTCTGCGAGATAATATCCATAATGAAAATTCGCAGCAGAACTAGAGTTACTGACGTAGCTCTTATGATTAGTAAGGTGAAGTGGCAATGGGCCGGCCATATAGCTCGTAGAATCGGGTCACTCGCGTATTATGAAATTCCAAACGAGCGCCAAGGCTCTATTCAACTAAATCAGTGACCAATAAACCTGGCGTCAATTGGCCTATTTAACGTTTCTAGAAGTTCTAGCAGACTTATGCTATGATAACGTTACTATCGACAAAACGTAATTATGAGGTGTACTGTCCATTAATGTTTATGCTACTCGTATGTGCTCTATAACGAAAGTCAGCCTTTTCAAGTACTAAGCAGAAATCAATAAAAGTTTAAATCATTCTTCATTTTAGATAAATTAAACGTAATATGCGTAAAAATGAAACATAATAGAAGGAGGTAATTTTGAATAATGCTGCGATAAATGTTGGTTGGAATTGATAAACTGCACTGTGCACCCAACAGCGCATGGTTGCGATGGGCTCACCACCTATTATACCAAGTGCATTATATTGTTTTGGTGAAACGTGGATTGTGGCAGTCATCTGTTTTTGCAGTGAGTGCCCAGTCTCTGACTACCCCTTATGGGATACAGTCGTGATCTTATGTATGTATGGAATCGATATGAACAAGAATTGCAGCCGGTTACAAGTCAATGGTGAACATATTCATTACGGATTCAAACACTTACTTTTGATTTTCATTGTCGCAGCCGATAAGCCGATCAGCCCAAGCCACCTACGTCCATAGATTTCCTGTATATTGAATAGGTTTATGTATCTTTTAGGAATCGTTCGACACTTGCGTTTTCTGGTAAGGTTCGCAATTGCACCTATTAATATTTTCTTAAGAAAATGACCAAAACTAAGATCTTTATTTATTTAGTTTGGTATGTCATTACGATTTGTTGTACTTTTTAATCTTGTTGACCGCATGTTTTCTCCACAGCATTTGATTGGAACGTGACCTAAAAAGTTATTTGATTTATCCGTCGTCTTTGTAGGAAGATTTATGGCGAGAAATATGAAGACGTAGATAGAACCAAAAAATAAATATTATAATTGGATTTTTCACCGTGGCTATCAAAATAATTGTATGTCAAAGTTAGTTTATGCAGGAAGTTTATGCTTATTTGAATATATTTTGTACCTGATGGTACGTGGCGATGTACTTTTGGATGGTAAACGCACTAGCTTAGTAAAAACCTATTCACTCTTCTCTCGACACCCACATTATTATCAGAAGGAATTACTGATACAGGCAAATTATTTCAGTCATTTGCGGTACACATTATGAACGACGAAGCAAAACCGTTCGAATGCGAAAGCATGGAAATCCGTTGTGCATCTTTTTGCCCGATAGTGGAAACGAGATGAAAGAATTAATTCGTGGAATTCCTGCGCACACTTTCCAAGAACTAAATTGCTGAATACCGAGATACTGTTTATATGTTTATCTCTGCTTAGCCTTATGGTTGACTGGCAGAGAATGCCTTCAGGCATTAAGTCCGCCATATGTACAACTTAAGTGCATAGAAGTTTAAATAAATAAATAAATACTGGCCACCCTACGCCTGTTTGAGACTAGGCAGATTGGTAGTAATCAAATCAAAGTCATCAATTAGCCTCTTGGCTTGTCTCTATAATGTGGCGGTTTCATTACCACCGACATCAACGACTTGTAAGTCTTTGCGGTTAGTAGGCGGAATAACGATTACGGTTTAAGTATTTTAGGTGTAGAATATCCACATTTCTCTTTTTTTCATCCACATTCAACATTCTCAAACCCTCTGATATTCGTAAACAAGTGATCTACTAAACAGCAAACGTGTTTATTAATAAAGTATACAAAGAAATGATCATAAGTATATCAATAATAAATTGCGTTGTTGAGAAAAATATAAAAAATTGTGTAAAACTTACCAGTGTTCAGTAAAACAGCTTGAAGGATTTTAATCTTATTTAAAGAGGTTTGTTTCTTTCAGTAGTTCACGCAGTAGCTGATTATCAGCAAAGTTTTATACTAACTTTTTGTTATTAGCGACAGCTGAACTACGTTAATCATATTGCATTAAAGACGTAAATCTGTGGTTTCGCAAGTTTGTTGTTTTGTAGCCGTGAATTCATACATTTTTCACTTATAATTTTATATTTTTGGCCATCTACTAAATCAAGACATGTTGATGACCTTGACTCATTCAGAAAACCTATTGAAATGAAACGAATATTTATTTAAAACGAAAATCTAAAATCCGCCATTGCTCTCATATATAATATCAATAACCTTTATTACAGACATCAATGATCCATTATTTATTATTACTTAGTATTACTGACACCGAAGCCGTGATAGCTCACCTTCGATTTCATAGTAAGCATATGACCTGAGTTCGATCCCCTGAGCTGGCACCTATAAAATTGTTCCGCAATTTTAAGTGCTGATTTACGATGTGCTCGGCGGTGAAGGAAAACACCGTGAGGAAGCCTGCATGTCTGTGAAATATTTCGAGGACAGATGAAGTCCGCCAACCCGCATTGGAGCAGCGTGGCGGACTATTCCTGGCTCCAAAACCCTGTCAAAAAATGAGAGAAGGCCTGTGCTCCGCAGTGGGACATTTATAGGCTGTTACTTTAGATTTTTAAGGGAGTTCTCTTAGTCGACTTATACAATAACTATGAGATGATGATGTAGTGGCAGAATCTCTAACGCAGCTTCCACATGGTCTGTTTTTAATTATTAAGTTTTGATTACTGGTAAGATATATTTTGATCTAAATGGACGTTACATTATAGTTTTTACACACTCGCAATGGAAGATATGAGAAACAATTTTGAACTGTCTTATTTTTACCGTTAATTAAAACTATAATTTGTAAAAATTTTGATAGAAAGTTTTCTGTGTTATGCATAGTTCACAACAACAACAATGTAACAAAAATGTAGCTTATTAGTCTAATCGTTTTTTAGTATGTAACTTTTTCTTTTAAAACTTTAAACCAAGTTATATATTAAAAATGTAATGCGAAATAATCGACGGTTCTATACAGAGTTAACTTTGGCAGTTTTCCAAGATTCCGAACCAAAACCAGCTGTTATGAACGGACTATAACGTGCTTGCTTAGTTCAATTGGATCATTTTCAAAGTCTTTTGCCAAAGCGTTGCTAGCCAATGTATTCGGTTATACTTGAGAGCTATCTACGCCGTAGCTTTCATATTAACGTAACTAGCAATATGAACATAACATTAACATTTACAAATAATTTCATTACCGTAAAAAAAGTTCATCTCCGTTTATCATCTATTCTTTCTTCTTCATTATTATCCACCGCTATGTATAGTTGACAAGATTGCCAGGTAGCAACAGCGGTATAAAGATATGTATATATTTATCTGTAATTTTTTTTACGTATCGGTACGTGTGCGTGGCCTGACCTAATGGTTAGCTTACCGGACTTCTAGGCCACGGGTTCTAGGTTCGCGAATCCCAGCCGGAGCCAACTTTTGTGCAAAACACAATTTGTTGGTTTTCGGCTAATAAATAAAGAAAATACTGTGTGGCACCGTTTAAAAAATCTCTCAACAACTTGTCCATGCCCCATCATCATCATCATCATTTCAGCCTATCACTTGTCCACTGCTAAACATAGGCCTCCCCCATAGATTGCAACAAAACCCGTAAGTTTGTGGCTCTCATTTTAGGGGACTTTGCCTTAGCAGAAATTAGAGAGACCTTAGAGATCACATTATATATCGATCGATCTGAAATAAAGTGTATTATTATATGTATTCATACAGCCGATAGGTGTCCGGCAGAGTTAAATAGAACTTACATCTTCCCTACCGAGGTGTCGTGAAGCGACTAAGGTATTGTACGGACAGTCTTTATTGGTGCATAATAATACCATCATATGCAATGCTTTCATTATACTGCTCCTGGACACGTAATGAGAAGTAAGAACTGACTCTTACCAAAATGGCGGCGACGTGGTTTTCCAATCTCGATCACCGCGGGGGCGAAAATTGCCTCTTATTCGGAAACGGCGTGACTGTATGTATGTATGTTCATACAGATTTCTCATCTGGTTGGAATATATTATTATTATCATTATTACCAGATTTCTCTAAACTTCAATGCTGCTTCTCGTCACCTTCTATTTTTGTTATTTGGCCTTCGTATTTTAGATTTGTCGCTATTGTTATCATGCATTCACTCTTTGAATTATACTCTTCATTGAAACTTATTATGTGGGTATTATCTATGGCGCTTCTCGCATAAGTTACTGTATCTGTCCTACAATGCAGATAGATTGTAATAACCAGACTGTGGACAGCTTAATCAACTCATTCATGAAACCAACTTGGGCATTAAGCATAGGCTGGGTTGTATTCACCGGTGTACATGGATGTGCAGGTAAATTAAATTAATTATTTGTTTTCATGAAGTCAGGCTTAAAATAGAAAGACTTTTTTGTTGTTTAAAATATCTAAAATATGCGTGCATACTAACGAATACATTTTAATGTAGTCTGTAGTAGTAGTAGTAGTATGTAGTACTAAAGTCTGTAGTTAGAAAAAATTGAGGAATGCCGACTTTATTTCAGTTTATATATACAAATACAGTTAAATCTATATATATATATATATATATATATATATATATATATATATATATATATATATATAGAGATTTAAATGTATTTGTTGCATAAAATATATAGATTTCGAGTACAGATGTTAGAATTGAAAATGTCCCATCTCAGATAAGGATGGTACTTTGTATTTATGATAGAACCTGGTTGTCTCAAAAAGGTGTACCTTATGTCTATGCTATGTTGGTAGTAGATTGTAAAATACAGAACCACTTTATTTGTTAATACATAACATGTAAGTATGTATGTATATATATGTGATATAAATATGTGATTATGTCACTGTGTGCGTATATGTATATATATTTTGTTATAATATAAATTTATAATATGATTTTATTTTCTCTTTGTTTTATCAAACGTGCACATCGAGTCTGTTTCTCTTTAAGGATATCCAGTAACAGACCTGCTGAAAGAAATTTCATCATGAAATAAGCAGTGCCTTTGTACTAATTTACTATCTTTGTAATTTCTACTGTAATTTTTATGTGTACATAAACAGTAAATAAAATATATGAAATAAAATACAATGCTATAGTTCGTTCATTAACACTACCAAAAAAAATAATCTATACACGAAATTATAATATTATAACAACAAATGTCAGAAACCTAACATTGAGAGTAAAAGTTACTTTGCTAAAATTCATGATATAAAATAGTGTATAGTGCCTAGTTTTTAGGAGCACCGCCTCCTCCCACATTCGCGTGCACGAACAAATCCTTGAGCGGGAACCGCCACCAGATATACTTCACCACTAGAACACTACCACCACAGTACATATACAGATACACCACAGAAATCGAGAACAGGACATGTGTTCCACCTCAAAACGAGGCATTATCAAGTTATTGACTCTGTCGAGGGAAATCTTCCTTCGATCAAGTGTGATCACCTGGCGAGAAGACACGATAAGACAAAGTCGAATGTACCGACACATGTACAGAAGAGAACATAAAAACGTATTGAAGACGACAATGCTTAAAAATATGATTTTTAGTATTTACATCAATATACATATTAAAAATTAAAAATTATATCTAAATATAATACTCATAAAACGACATATATTTTTATAAAGCTTTGGTAATTTTTATAACTCGTGAAGCTTAAAAAAATCCTATGAGACTAGTACGATACATGACTTAAGTGTCTTATAATGAGTTTAATTTGGGAATTTATTTATTTTATATATTTTATGTATTTACCTTATTGAAAAACGATTACAAAGGATGCACTTAATGCCTTTTGGCTCTCCTTTCGTCGACGAAAATTGCGATAAGTGCTGAAAAAAATGTCGGAATTCTTAATATTATTAAATATCTACGTACTAATTAAAACATTAGCCAAATAGAACTAACATATTATGTTTCGGCATATAACATAGAAAAGAAAAGGTGAATCTATCGTGAAGTTTAATATTTTATATACCTGAGCTTGGCGACGTTCAGTAGATTGTACTTTGGATTATTACTAATCGTAGTATATCTAATCGTTGTCTATTTAATTGCGGTGGCAGAGTTTTATTATGAAGATTTTTTTAACTATTTCTATATTATCTATGTAAATGTTGTAGCATAGCTATAAACTGAGAAAGGATATTCTAAAATACCAACTTCAAACGTTGACGATGTACTGTAGAAGTGGATCACAGAACAGCTTTGCTTTTAGAAGCCCTTGGTTGGCCGGGTAATTTGATTTCTAAATATGTAAATACAGTAAAATATCCGAATACATTTGGAATTGGAACACACCGCTCTATTTCGATAAACTTTTAAGATATTCAATCATGACTGTCAAGAATTTGTAAGACGCTTAATCATTAATCAAACAATAGGCTGTCTGATTTCGAAAGTTTCAAAATTGAATAAATCTTAAAATAGAACCTTTAAAAATATATTTTACGCTTAAAACTTATACATTGCCCGTGTATTGCTGTAGACTTTACACCTTTATAAACATCACTATTTTAGGGGCAATTAAATTAAAAAAATATATGTTACGCATTTTGAATATACACATGTCAATTGAATATGGAAATCTCTATTAAATTCTACTCAATAGTTATACATAAATACAGTCAAGCCTTTTTCCCATATAAGGCCGACAGAGGCCACTCCCGAAACCCACTTATAGCCCTCGCGGGAAACGATACGTGCCGGAAGGCTAACCACATCTCTTTTTGGTACTAGTCAAAAATTCTTAGTACTCATTGCGTGTTATTCTTCACGAATAAAGGCTGTCCGTACTTTAGTCGCCTCTTACGAGACATCGGTAGGAAGGAGGTGTATGCTATTCTACTCTACTCTACCGGACACCGATCGGCTATGGTTAGTTATATATATATATATATATATATATATATATATATAGTTATACCGTGTGCCGTGTGGTAGCAGCTTAAGATAATCTACCACCCCATGCCATCCCGTGGGTATCGTAAAATTCGACAGAGGGAAAATCAAAACCAGGGGATGGGCAGCAGCATCTTCCTGGACCATCTGAATAAATAATTTGCGGTTGCCAACCCGTGGCAACTATGTCAAATTCCTCCCAAAATGAGAACCACAAACTTTCGTGGCAATCTATGGTGAGGCCTATGTTCAGCAGTGGATTAGTGATAGGCTGAAATGACGATGACGTTATAGTTATACTAACAAGTAATTGTGTGTTTTCGTTATACTATTACTACTAGTTTTACTTTGATTTATGGTCTTTATATGGAAACCTAGACAGGTGTCAAGGTATTTCATAAATTGTACTACAGATATACTGTAATGATTCCCCAGGCTTACCCCGCAATAAAATTGCGGTAACACTTAGGTAACTGTTATCTAAGTTACTTGGATATTCTTAAGCTGACATAATGTTGTAAATTCATCACTTCACGCTGTTTCATCCGTTTTCATTCCCATATCTGTGGTCGGAAAAGTTGGCTAAGGGAAATACTCGTGACTCGGATCGTGAAGTAACCATCTTAAACATATCATGTTAAACTAATTTGCTATAAAACTAACAAATATGTCAAAATATCCTGTGCGGTGAGTTGTGTCAAAGATTTTTTTATTACTCATTGGCCTATGTTTCAATACTTTCACTACATTTTCCTAATTGATACGACATACAGAATTAAAAAATACGACAAAAAGAATTTAGTAATATAACGCGGCAATTCCTCTTGAAATTTGAACTGTAAAAAGCTAAAGATGAGTCATCGTCATCATCATCATTTCAGTCTAGATAGTCCACTGCTGAACATAGGCCTCCCTCATAGATTGTCACAAAAGTTTGTAGCTCTTATTTTAGGGGATTTTGCCATAGTTGCCACGCTTGGCTGGCGGGTTGGCAACCGCAGTTTAATTATTGAGATGTTCCTAGAAGATGCTGCTGCTCACCTCCTGGTTTTCATTTCCTCTCTGTCGACTTTTACGACACCCTCGGGATGAGATGGGGTGGTAGATTCTCTTAAGCCAACATAATAATATTTATTTGTCGGAATACTTAAATTTATCCTGAATAATTAATTAAAATTTTTCGCTTGAAATATGCATAATTTGTAGGCATTATTATTTAAGAGGTCCTTTGTCTCTCTTAAAACTTTCTAATGGCCGTCCATTTATAACATTAAGACCCAGTTTCATGAGGCGTCTAACTCAATATTATTCTTCTCGATCTCTTAATTGTAAAGTCTCTTGCTTATTAAATATGCTTATTTTTCAGTGAGTGAAATATAAAACGTTTCATTTTTTTAAAACTGTACAAGCGCAACGTTACTCTTGTTTTGTGAATAACTTACTGTTTAAACCGAAGAGACTTAGAATAGTTTGTGATAGAAATCTTATAGTTGCAGTTGTGATTTCTATTATAATTCTATTTTTAGTGTAAACTATAGTAATAATAAATGAAATTAAATGACATTATGCTGTCAATACAAAAATAAATACTTTGTGTTTTTTTATGTAAGAAAGTGCCCTTCAAACTGAAACGCAGACATGTTTGCACGCTACTGTTGCAGAATAACTGGTACTGCGGTGTTACCAACCTAGACGGATTGCTACATAGTAATCACCACCACCTGTAAAACTTTGTACTCAATTATTACCCAATACCTATTAATTGAATCATGTTATTTCTATAATATAGGCTGTTGATCTTTGAAGTATTCGCTCTGTCAGTTTGATGTACAGCACGCTCAATTATAGTGACTTTATGACCGAGACAGCTTGTTAATTAGAATGTTTATCTTAGACATCTGTGATAATTATATCGCCTCTTATAATATAATACGCAATTAATTAACAAATGTCTGTTTCAAGCTGCTAGTGAGACAAGCAGAGACAATAACATCATTTGTATTCATTTAGTCATCAGTATAGGTTATTTACTTTTGCTTTGTAGCAGAAGTAAATAAACTATACAACGTTTATTTAAGCAAAATGTCCTTTTTTAAATTAACATTTCATTTGAAATTGATGCCTTCAGAATACTGCCGCGGCGCACTGATGGGTTCCACGCCATCATGCTCAAGTAAGCAGCTTCCCTAAAGCAGCGCTTGCGAAGTAGTCGTAACGGCATCCTGACGGTGATCGCTACCAGGCTAAACAGTCGCTTTCAAAGGCACTGGATGCAATTTGTTCTGGGGTTGGGGAAGTAGAACTGTAGCGAACGTCATAACAGTGCGGAATTTTCTCTCCAGAGCGTTAAGCTCGGTTTGAGTCCATCTGAGTATGCCAAAGGTATACAGGAGGACAGACATGACCCAACCGTTTTATTCACGACCGACAAAAGACCTTGCACACTTATGTCAGGCGTTAAAGCGAAACAACAAATCGAGAACCGATTGTTTCATGCCAGCCTCATCAATACCCAAGTTTTGTGACATACCCAGGTATCGATATGTTTCAGCCTCGGAAAGGATCCTTATGTTGACAGGCATAAGTAAGTCTATGCCCTCAGTGATTGACCCTACCTCTTTCGACATGAAGGACCGCACACTTATCCGTCCCCGCTCCATTACGATGGACTTACTAAAGTCGCAAGTGAATCTCAGTGGTTCCATCAGATGGGAGCGATTCGGGGCGAACAACTTGAGGTCATCCATATAGAAAAGGCGGGCCAATTTTGTCCGTCATATCCGAAGCTGAAATCCTCTGCCGGAGCCCTCCGGTAATGTACTGAGATCCGGTTTAGGGACAGACAAACTAGATCGAGCTCATAGAATCGCCCTAGAAGATAAACCTCCGTATCCTTATCCGGTCTTTCGCAGCCTTCATCCGCTCGCCTAGAAAACCAAGAATCGTACTCCTTTCCTCATTAACTACCCGAGGAAGTCTCTCATTGTACAGTCAACTTTGTACAGCTCGAGGACCCTTTTTAGCCAAGAATGGGGCACCGATTCGAATGCCTTTCTATAGTCTATTTTGACGGCAGAGAAGCTTCGACGGTTGTCTTTAACCAGCTTACCAATGACCGCGTCAATGAGGAGTGGTTCTTTGATTCCACGACCTACGCCCCACCACTCTAACCACGTGACATCACCCGATTCAAGGTGTCGGGCGATTTTCGCGCTCAGAATGGATGTCAGTGTCTTGTATATTATGGGTAGACACGTGATGAGGCGGTACTTACTTGGGTGTGTGGTAACCTGGCATTTGAACCAAATGAGTAACCCCTGTAGTGAAAAGGCTCGGAAGCTCTGACCGAGGACGTCTTGGAACTGTCGACCGAGCACACCGTGACATACCATGAACCCCTTTTACCAGTAGTGGTGCAGTCCCTCGAGTCCCGGACTTTTGCACTTACGTCATTCCGGCGTTATAAATAAATAATAAATAAATTTATTTTACATTTATTTTCAAGTATCAAAGACTGATATTTCGTTAGTAACAAAGAACTTAATCGCTATGTTAGCAGGTGATAACAACAATTATTTATGTACCACTATTAGGGATATGTAACCCGGCACAGCGGATTATATAGGCACAGTCCACCCTGTCCGTTATCATCCGTACGATGCTATTGGGGCTGGCCCGTACCCTGAGCACCAGGGACACGTAGCGCTGACGCACAGTAGCATAGAATCAGTCTATGCGCGCCTGTGCAAACATCCCCGATGTGCAGCAGAAACGAGGCAATCCCATCAACATCCGGAACGCGTTATTATATTAGACCCGGAGGGCCCCTAAAGCCGCTTACTTAATCCACAGACTGCATGTATATAGGGAAGTACAGTAAGCTCTAAACAGCGTAGCCTTCACCTCACTAGAGGAACGCGCGAACCTGCGAGCAATCATATTCGCCGCATCTCCAGCCGTAGCATTTTCATCCGTTAATAATAATATTTTTTATTATTATAATGCATATGCCACTACATTTCATGACGCACTCATTGACTGGCAGATAATTCCGATGAGTTCATTCCTTGTTTCTCCAATATTAAGGTAAACAGTAAAGTTTTTTAATAAATAAATATATAAGAATGATAACTGAAGTATTTACACTTCAGTTATGGTATGTGATAAAATCATGAAAAAAAGGTATGCACGGACAAAGATATATATAGACTAGAGACTATAGATTTTGAGATATAACTTACAGAGACAGCCTCAATAAATTGAAAAAAAAGTTATATAAATGAAAGACCTAATATCTGTACCTATATATAAAGTCGTATTAACAATTACTCAGTAATAATGTGTAAATTCTTGGGGAGAAAGAAAGTTCTTCTTCTTGAATCCAGATTTGAAATTAAATTATAAGTGTGTTGCAAAAATATTGGCTTCAGCTCATCAGTGGCGTCCGCTGATCACTGAGCCTCGTCTTTGTCTATTGGAAATAATTTTAATAATTGGAATAGTCATAGTAAGACTTTTACGTCAGGCGTCGGTATTTTTTATTTCATTACACTTTAATACTTCTCATCAGACAATAAAAAATGTAGCTAATGTGAAGAGCGCGTTGTGGTGCAATTGAATGTTTCAATAGGTTTGATTTAATGATCTCTACACGTATTTCAATCTTTTTTAAAACAATCATGGAGGTTCGCATGATGATTGTGAAGCACTCATTGTGTTCGTTACAAATTTTTTGATTTAATTGCTTTTGTGATTTTTGAAAGGACATGTTAGAATAATAACAACAGCCATGTGGCTAGCTTACCACCTAAAAGATTAATAATTTGATAGTAAACACTTTTATAAAAAATCTAAACGATTACGTTTTAATAAAAGTCTTTCAAATGCAATCTAGATGTATTTGTTCTATTCTATTGACCACGATACCGTCAGCCACGATCCAGGCTACACTGTACACACAGTCAATAGCTTTAATATAACACGCACCACGACGCGCGACCGCCGTAGAGAGCGGCGCGCAATAGTCAATAACCAGACCGCGTACACACGATTCATCCGTGTTCCAAGGCGGTTCCCACCGCCCAGAGTTACCGACACACAAGTCGACAGTCCGAATGGACGCCCGCAGCCTCCCTCGGACGGTCATTAGATGACTTAAAATATTTAAGATTTTCGACTTCGCGAAAGCACGCAGCGAACGCGACACAGTCCGAATTTCGAGGTTTTTGTAGGAGTTTTTATGTTTGGGTCAAACCAAACCTGGCACGCGGGCCTCTGGCACGCGGGCCCCTGGCCCGCGAGCACAGTATCCGATGAAGCTATAAAAGCCGAGAAGGCTAACAGCAATTACATCACCGAAACTATATAAAAATATATATATCTATTCTATTCCAAATAATAAAAGTATTAAAATAGTTTCTACATTCTACAGAACACATTTATCAGAAACGCTGTCGTAAAAGGCAATTCTGGGAAATGTAAAAAAATTACATGGTTTGCAGGATGTCACAATAACCGCCTTAAATGCTCCTGACTTAGTAAAATATTCAGACCGATGACGGGGAGCAGCGTTTATAATTTAAAATATCTCTCATTATAATGTAAAAGACTCCTGCAGGCGACTGGAAAATCCTTCCAACTTGGGAAAAGCTAATACCCTGTAGAGTTTGATAAAGAATTTAACGGATTAACATACATTTTTTTTATTGTATAAAGTATTGTATGACCAAACAAGCAAAACGTTCACCTGATGGTAAGTGCTACGTCCGCCCACAACAAATGCTGTGTAACCTAGAATATTTCTGTGTGACACCACACGGCGCCCGTCGCCCTGAGACATCAATTACTAAGTTTCAAATGCCCAGTGATGACGCTTATTGTTGACAGTACATTACATACAATTTATTTCATAAAACTTAATGAAAGTCTACATTCACATTACTTCGGTCATGTAATTATCTGTTACAAAGAAGGGCACTGTGAGCTAGCGTAATGCTAGCTCACAGTGCCCTTCAAACCGAAACAGTAAAGCTTGCACACTACTGCTTCACGGCAGAATAACGGGCCTTGGGTGGTATCTACCTGGACGGATTCCTGCATAGGAATCCTACCACCACTAATATTATGTTAATAAAATATATTTTTATATATACATATGCTATATATGTACGATGGATGTGTGGCAGGCATAAAAATAACGGATTTAGTGGAAATTGTATATTCTGATACTGTCAAAAAACTATACTGCATAAATAATATAATGAATCAGCAATCCTAAATTCTAACTGTTGTCGCCTTTGGGAAGGAAGTAGGGCTTGAGGGCTTTCGATGCAAGTTACATGAAAGATCAGAATATTTGTGTAACTTTTACAGCGTTATTTATTTCAGAGTCTGGTATTCCATCTATTATGTGTCGTATGGCGACATAATCAGGCATTTTCCCGCAATTTCCCCATATCTTTCATTGTTTACAGATAATCGATGTAATTCTTTTCTATGTACTTCGTGCGTTTTGCCATCATTTCGTATACACAAAATTGTCTTGCTGTCCATTGAGTTGGTAAATTCTCTGCAGAGCTCTGCTTTGAGATCTCTTGAGCACTCGAACACGTGACATGGTCCTGCGCATCATCGAAGTCGGCCTGGCGGCTTTAAAGGCCATATTTACCATGTCCATACATATTTCGCCTTTAAATTTCGTTGTCGTCTTATAAATAATAAAACAGCAGGTTCTGTGCATCTTCTAGTCGTAAAACTCGTGATGACACCACGTGCTTTACAACCGCGATGTCGGTTCTCGAGCTACCCGTGAAAGTAAATATTTTTTCTTTAAATTATATTTCAACACGGACAAGCCACCAAATTGTTGAACAAAAGCGCGGTACATCAAATAAAAATAGAGGATTTGGGGAAATTCAATGATTTAAATTTTTATTAAAACTCAAAAGCTTTTTCAAAAACCTCCGTCTTTACGTCCTAACGCCTTTTTTATTTTTCGATTATCTGTCGCTATGTATTTTCCATTGATCCATTCCTATCACTCTTAATTACGTTTCGATACTAGCAAAATTAATAATTAATATTTCATTCCTACACATATATATAGATTCATACATACATACAGTCACGCATTTTTCCAATATACCCCTTGAGAGATCACAATTAGCCCACTTTTCATCCCCGCGGTAAACGAGACATGACGGGTAGTGAACTACGTCACCGTCATTTTGGTAAGAGTAAAAAAAATCTTACTCCCATTGTGTTCCCACGGGCAGTATAGTGACAACATAGCATATTATGGTTTTATTCTGCACGAATAAATTCTGTCCGTATAAAGCCTTAGTCACCTCTTGCGACACCTCGGCAGGGAAGAGGTAATTGTTATTCTACTCTGCCGGACACCTATCGGCTCGACGGCTGCATATATATATGGGAACTATAATATTGATAATCTTTATAATCAATATAATGTCCAAAAATCTGTTAGAAACACTTAAAAACTGCGTAAGCAGGCTAGTACGTAATAATGCTTCTTGCAGTAAACTAATTTCTACTTCACATTATGTAGCCCACCAGGGCCTCACAAATGGGCTGTCGATGTTTTTGGCCAATACACTCACTAGTGTCATTGGAGCTGCTCCGGGGGACATCCTGACTGTGAGTCCAAAGAGTTTGGATGCCGAAGATTTATGCATGAAAATGAATATTAAAGTGAAAGATCAAGTCGAATAGCTGAGTGAGCGAGATAGCAAACGTATGGCGAATTAAAATTAAGGCACAAAGGTAAACATGCTAAAAAATCTCTCTTTGCGGACGTCATCGATGAAAAATCGAGATACGGTGACGATGATGCTGGAATGCGTCGATGCCTATCTGTTTTTGGTTAATATCCCATAAAATACGAAACACAGGGGCAATAGCAGTATAATGCTATTTTTACATTGATAGCCGTATAGCTGTGTGGTGGCGGCTCGTTAAAAGAATACTACCACTCCATCTCATCCAATGGATCTCGTAAAAGGCAAGTAAGGAATTAAACTGCACTGTGCATCCCACAGCGCATGGTGGCGATGGGCTCACCACCTATAACACCAAGTGCATTATATTGTTTTGGTGAAACGTGGATTGTGGCAGTCATCTGTTTTTGCAGTGAGTGCCCAGTCTCTGACTAACCCTTATGGCATACAGTCGTGATCTTATGTGATATTACATTGATATTATTTAGGGCGTTGCCCACCTGGTTTATACATAAAGTCAATTATGTTCATTCTCTGGCGTCAGTTGATGTTGAACTATTTTTTGCCATTGACAAAACTAGCGTTCAATATTATTGCAGTTAAATTATCCATTAACTTTGAGTTCATAGCAGTTATATTGAAGTTTTACGGTTCAAAAGATAAACAAGTATTGAACTTTGTTTCACGGATCGTTAGTAGAAATGTGTTTAAAGGTCCGACTTAAGACATAGGCGTTATGGTTTTATGAATTCAATATCAAACTAATCCAATTTCACTTATATTAGTTTCATGTACGATAAATAATATTTTTTTTATTAAAAAATTCGACTTTCACACATCAGCTCCAAACATGCTTTTCTCATAGATCCCGTCATCATAACTTGACCAAATTTATATGAGACCAACCTCAAGTACCTTCTTTCTGATAAAAAAGAATCATCGAAATCGGTCCACGTGGTAAAAAAATATCCTTGAACACACATAAAAAAGATATACGACAAACTGAGAACTCCCTCCTTTTTTGTTGGTTCAAATATGTCCCGATTAAGCGCATTACAAAAAATTATATATTATCTGAGAGCAAGACTTATGAGTCAAGATTTTTTAATGAAATGGATAAGGTATGTTAATAGCTCCTGTTTTACAATTATGACAAATCAGGTTTCATCTAATGCTATTTTGTATTATCCATGTTATAGATAACACAATGATATTTAATCTAACAAAACGAATATAAAGTATTTTTTTTTAATTTATAGACGTAGTTATTTTGAAGGTTTTTTTATTTTGTCCGAATACACAAAGTATTGGATGTAACATTTGAAAATTGAAGTAGATGTCCTGCCCGTTCCGGTACGTGACCCGATGAGTTTGAACTCTGAATTACATTTTAGTATGAAACTTTACAGCCACACGATCATAGCGCCACCTACCGGGTCAGTTTGCTAATTTTCTTTTTTGGAACACTTGCAGTCGACCATGCACGTTGGTAATGGTAGAACTATTAAACGAAAGTAAAAGGAAAGTGGTCGACAACACTTTGATTGATTCTCTATATTGCGAAGTTTAGTTGCAATACGGCTTCGATGTGATAAGTTAGATCTTCTGGCTCGCGGCATTGTAAATAACACTGGAAAATTGGTCACATAATTCAAAATTACATAATGAAGCAATTTTCAATCACGAATTTGATAACATTCATCATCATCATCGTCATTTCAGCCTATCACTAGTCCACTGCTGAACATAGGTCTCCCCCATAGATTGCTGCAAAAGTTTGTAGCTCTCATTTTGAGGAGAATTTTGCCGCAGGTGCCACGCTTGGCAGGCGGGTTGGCAACAGCAGTTTATTTATTTTATTGATGTTCCAGGAAAATGCCGCTGCCCATCTTCTGGTTTTAATTTTCCCTCTGTCGACTTTTACGACACCCACGGGATGAGATGGGGTGGTAGATTCTCTTAAGCCGCTATCACACAACGTGAAAAACAAAGTGAAAAAACCGTTCGACTTACAAATGCAAAATAACAATCGAAAACTGAATGAAAATTGGTGAAAACTAGAAAAAAATGTTGATAAATCGCGACGATCGTCTGCACAGCTACCTCAATGCTAAATCAGCTGTCAGAAGGTAATGAACAAAGTCAGAGAGAAATAAAAAGTAATTATTGTCACATTATTGTCAACTAATATGTATACAAAATAAATGGTAGGATTCCTATGCAGGAATCCGTCTAGGTAAGTACCACCCCAGGGCCAGTTATTCTGCCGTGAAGCAGGAGTGTGCAGATATTACTGTGTTTCGGTTTGAGCTAGCGTAATCACTGGGCATATGAGACTTAAAAACTGATTACTCAGGGTGACGGGCGCAGTGTCGTGTCACACAGTAATTTTCTGGATGACACAGCATTTGTTATGGGCAGACGTTACACTTACCATCAGGTGAATGTTTTGCTCGTTCCGTACTCTTATGAAAAAAAAAACCTTGACTAAAGTTCCTTAACGGTAATGCACACAACGCCATCCACTGGCATCGCCATCTAGTTTATGAGTGACATGTCATAAACTCTTTAAATATGTATTATTCACCATTTTCATTTTTGTCCGTGTTTTGTTGCTGTCAGATGACGTCGGATACGGATGACGTATGAAAAAATGAATTTTCTTCATAATTTTTTTTAATGATTTTTTTCGATATGTCAATAGTTATTCTGCTATTCAGGGCGGAGACAAATCCAACGTCATAAAAATCGGAACAGCTGTTCTTGAGTTATAAATGGTGTAACTAACACGGCATTGTTTTATATAAATAGATTGATGTTACTATTACGATTTAAAAATGTGTGTATATATTAAAGGAGTAAGGTCACACTTTAGCGTTATCTATATATTTGCCAAAGAACATGATGATGTCCTTCTGGCCGATTTTCGACCACAGCGACAACTAGCGAAGACTGTCGGAAGCCATGAATTGCCCAGGAGATATTACAGTGTACGCGCAAACACAGTGGCTCTCACTCGACCTGAACCAATCGTACCCGATGTAACGTTCATGCAATACGATCGGTGGTAGGGTAGGATGCAGTGTCACAAACACGGGTACAATTAAAATAAAACCAGACCCGAATTCCAACAGATATTGACATATCGGGGAATCAAAATTATTATGGAATTAAGAGACGAGACGAGCGATTCCTCCACCTGATGGTAAGTGCAAAGTCTGCCCGTAAGAAATGCCGTGTTCTCCAGAACATTTATTTGACTTTTCGCTATCCATCAGTTCTTAAATATCATATGCCATGTAATTACACTGGCTAACAGTGTCTTTCAGACCGAAACACAGTAATGTTTGTACACTACTTGTATTTGCTTGTACAACTAAATAACTTGCGTGGCGGTGAACCCACCAAAATTGGATTCCTGCATAGGAATCCTAACACCAGTTACTTGAAACGAGGTTTTCCATCCCCGTTTCATTTCCATTGGTTCTTAATTAAGGATGGCTGTAATTTCTAATTTAAATTTTTTGTCATTGCGTTTGTGATATATTTAAAATATCACAAATATGAAACGCTTTCAGTTACTAACTTGAGCATCTAGTAGAGTTCGAAGCTTTGTTTAATGCACAAAATTAGTTTTACTCCTGGTTTTGAATCGTTTCGTCTTTGTTTACTGGCAGATATTCTAAACAGCGAAATGAGAAGAAAGTTGCAGATTTCCTTGGAGATTTTCTATGTCAAGAGGTTTTCATGTAATAAAATAATTTTCATTAGTCTTTCAAATTTAATTCACCACGTCGTCTAGGGAATATTTTAGTATTTAAGACTAAATGAAAGTAAATTAAGGCTTAAATGAAAAGCGAATGACTAACATTTACATTTATTTATGTTAAGTACTTTATTATGTCCGGATGAACAAGCATCACAGTATTTGCTATCACTTTAACAATTGCCTTGATTACAATTATGAAATAAATTTATTTTGAGACGGAAATAATGTAAATTTTGTTTATCAATTGTCTTTTTTTACAATCTACGACCGTTAATAAATGATGGTTCTCTGTTCACAGCAGAAATCATCGTCATCGTTTCAGCCTATCACTAGTCCACTGCGTAACATAGGCCTCCCCCACAGACTGCTACAAAAGTTTGTAGTTCTCATTTTGGGGAGAATTTTGCCGTAGTTGCCTCGTTTGGCAAGCGAGTTGGCAACCGCAGTTTATTTATTCTGATGTTCCAGGAAGATGCTGCTGCCCATCTTCTGGTTTTTATTTTTCCTCTGTCGACTTTTACCACACCCGCGGGATGAGATGGGGTGGTAGATTCTCTTAAGCCGCTACCTCACTCCACATACGTGAAGGAAACTCCGCGTGTATCGTACTTTTTAGTCTTGTTTCCAAAAAAAAAGATATATCAGAAAAAAGAATGTTAAATAACATTCTTTTTATACGCTTTATACTAGCTTCACTTGTATGTTTGTAACCGACTCCTTAGGGCTCGATTTTCGCCTACTTTGAACGATCCGATTTAATTCAAATTTTGCACACCTGTCAAAGACCGATGACAATAATTCGACGAAAGATTAAGAAATAATAGTTTAAAAAGACTAAAAAAACACACTATAAGAAGATCCGACTAAATTACTCAATAGAAGGCGCTAATATTTTCCTGTTATAGAGGCCAGTGGTCTTAAATTATTTATTTATTTATTTATACTTCATTGTTTCCCCTTAAAGGATACAATGGGCGGACTTAATGCCAATTGGCATTCTCTGCCAGTCAACCCAAGGCGTAGCAAAACCATGTGGCAGGTGTAAAACTTAAAAAAACTAAATATTTGAATTTTAAAAGATTCTGATAAATATAACATACAATTTAAAAATACTCAAAATACATATAAATAAATACATAGCAATATATAATTATGATAAATAAACAATAATACATACATATAAACTAACATACATACACACATACATATACAGAAATATACGTGGTGGTTCGACATAAATTTGAAAAACGAGTCCACAAACAATTTTAAATGAAATCTTTAAAATAATGCTCCCGTACTAATCTCTTAAAACTGATCTTATTTTGGGCTTTTTTAATGTCATCGGGCAAGAAGTTCCAGAGTAGTGCAGCCTGAACGATAAATGAGTTACCAACGAATTTGGAGAAGTGTCGAGGAATTGCAATCTTATAATTTGAAGGGGAACGAAGAAATTTTTCATGAGTTAAAGAAACGTATTGAAATTTGTCCTGAAGATTAGTATGAGAGGTGGAATCATTTAAGATGGAATAGAGAATATAGAGAATTCTAGAGTTGCGCCTCTGTTTGATAGTGAGTCATTTAAGGCGAGACCGATAATCAGAAATATGGTCGTACTTGCGAAGACTGAAGACAAACCGGATACAGTTATTAAGAAGGCGCTCTAGTTTATTAAGCAGCACTTGGTTCAAATCTGGATAACATACATCCGCATAATCAATAATGGGTATAACAAGATATTGCACAAGCATAAGCTTGGTCTGAAAATTGAGAAAGTTTCTCAGACGGTAGAGGGATTGTAAGGTGGCAGTGACTCTCCGGCTTATATGGGTGACGTGTCCCTCCCCATGTTAACAAATTGTCCATATACAACCCGAGATTCCGTACCGAGGTTGAGAACGGGATTAATACGCTGTTATAATGTACTGAGGGTAAGCCAGTTATATCAATTTTGCCTAACAATCTCGAGCTACCTACAAGAATTGCTTGGCATTTGTTCGCGTTAACAGATACTCCTAAACGCGACGACCAGTCAGATACGGCTATCAAATAGGTATTTAGTTTGGCAATCGCGTTATGGAGATCGTCAATACTGGGATGCACATACATTTGTAGATCGTCAGCATACAGATGGTACGAACAATTGAAAATCGAGGAGATTGAGTTTATGAAAACAGAAAATAATATTGGAGATAGTATACCGCCTTGCGGGACGCCAGATCTCAGATCAACCCACTGTGAGCAATCATGGCCTACACGCACTGACTGTTGACGCCCGCGAAGATAGGAAGAAAACCATTCCAAGACCGAGGGTGCAAATCTAAGATGGGATAGGATGGAAAGAAGGATATCATGGTCGACTGTGTTAAAAGCATTAGAAAAGTCTACAAGCACCATCACAGTTACTTTCTTATTTTCCATAGCTTGTCTTATATCGTCGGTGACTTTTAATAAAGCTGTGGCGGTACTGTGACCAGGGCAAAACCCAGACTAGTAAGTATTCAGAAGTTTATGTTTATATAAGAAAGTGGAGATTTGCTCATAAACAGAGGCTTCCAAAACTTTAGACAGAAAAGGTAAAATGGATATAGGCCGATATTGAGACGGAAGTGTAGGGTTGGATACTTTAGGAAGAGGACGTACAAAAGCCTTTTTCCAGACTACTGGAAAATGACCTGAGTCGAGAGAATAATTTATGATATGAGTGATGGCGGGGAGAACGTATTCTAAAATATTGTATATCATAAGTCTACTAATCTCATCGCAACCCACGGCCTTTGATTTAATAGTGAAAATAGTCTTCTTGATCTCATCCTGATCCACTGGTGAGAAGTGAAAGACTGGAATGTGTGGTTACAAAGTAAATAATAGATTAAAAAAACACGCTTTTATAAATAAACCAATCTAAAAAGTATAAAATAAATAATAGTTTTAGAAAACTAAAAAATACTCTTTATATAGAAAACCAAACTAAAAAAAAGAAAATAAATTTAAAAAAAAATTGAATTAAGAATAGTGTAAAAAATTCTAATAAATATAAATGAATCATTCTAATAAAAATAAAAGTGTAAATAAGAAAAAAATGTTTTATTTAAAAAAAATCGTAGGGTGCATGGTGTCAATAGTTATAACTATTTCATTGACAGATATGAGAAGAAGGATTATCATTTCGATGATATCTTAAAAAGCACACCACGCTTTTTTTAAAATAAAACAAACAAACCTACCTAGGTTACATAAGTATGAAGTTTTCCTTGCCATTTTCGACTACCGCGTGGTTGGAGTTCTAAAACAAGATATTAGTATCTCGGGACACCTTACTAGCATAACTGCCACTATTAACCTATAAATATTCCATCAGTTTTCATACTTTAATCAACATGGTGGTTTAATCAAAATAGACATTAGACCATCGTCGCTGGAGCCCATAAGATTTGGTGATATTTTTCGGTGGCATTTCTCTAGGTAGACTTTTATGACAGCCATGGGTAAAGATAACACCATTACTTACAGGAGCTCTCTCATTACCTACACGTATTCGATGGAGTATATGCAAATAACGTGAGTCACTTATATGTCGAAAATAATATAATTTAAGAGCAAGTGAAAAAGTGAAACCGTTTATGTAGCAGCATTGTAAATTACTCCCATTATTCACGCTGATAAGTGAAGGCAAGCCTTTTGCATTATACAATGATTAATACAATTTCGAATTCTAGACGAGGACTCTGTTTAATTTATCTCGTACTATTAGAAAGAAGAAAGAAAGATATTTATTCGAAGCCGCATTTCAATTCTACTTTTATTATTTCTATAAAGGTAGAATTGAAATAAAATATGTATTAAATAAACCTAAACCACAACACAAACACAACACAACATAACTAAACCACAACAAAAAACAGTAATAATGTAAACACAATGCCACAGTTTGCAAATTAATAAACATGTAAAACTACATTAATAAAAAAAAAGATCCAGGCGCACGAGACTATGACCCCATAACAACAATTTGGCAAGTGCCAAAAGCTTAAAGTTAAGAAAAATTAAAGAAATAAAAGCATCCAATATATATCCACATGTACATGGTGAAATGCTTCAAAAAGGAATGCCACTCAGGTTATGCTAAGATGTATTAACCAAACACAACCTCGCCCTGATTTTCAGTGGCTTTCTATGTAATTATTTATATAATTACATAATATATATACATATTTTTATATATATAATTCTTCTGTGCGTGTGTATGTCACTGAACTTCTCCTAAACGACTGGACCGATGTTGATGATTTTTTTGTTTGTGTTGTGTGGTTCCCTGGATGGTTTAGATTCAGAATTAGACCCGGTAGGTGGCGCTGCGATAGGGTTCTAGGAAAATGACAAAGTCAGTATATAGCATATCGATAATTAGAATATCTAAAAATCGTTTGCTGAATCTGTTAACAGCTGGCAAGCCAACGTCCGGCAGAACAACGTCTGTCGGGGCTGCTAGTATTAAATATGTATATATAAATGCACATATATACATATTATCATACACACACATATATGCACAAATATTGATATATAAATACTGATAATGTTAATTCTTTGCGGACAGAGAGAGGGCTAGCGGCTTGCGGTTTACAGTAATAAATTAAAACAAAATCATGAATAAAGCAAAAATAAACATATATAGACAGCGGGCGTGGAATGTAAAAAAACAATTTAACAAAAACGACGGGTAGTCCCACTACTCTTTTACCTCGTCACGAGCTCCGTATTGCGAGTAATTGAAATACAATTATGTACCGTTCTATAAATAATAATATTAATCTCTCTACAAAAGAGAGAAAAAACCTTCGTGAATCGAGAATATTAAAGAGAGACAATTAAATTAAGAAAAAAAAATACTGCGTAGACGGAGGCACCGTAATAAAAAAAGTAAGTTTAAATTGAATGATAATGAGCTTAGATGTAGTTGCTGGTTCAATAGAAATAATTTATATTTAATAAGAAAATTGTGCAATGATTGCAGGTTTCGAAATGGCGGTGGAAGGTTTTATAAAATTCAGATTACTTTTAATTTTGGTTAGTCTTATTAATGACACTGATATTATTCTATTATATTTTAATACAATTTGATTTATTGCTTTTAAAACAATAATATGTCGAGTAGATTTTCTAAAATACCTTGTAACCACAAAGACAGAACAAACTAGTAGAAAACTCTTCGAGAGGAGTAATCCGCTTATAAGTTAGCTACAACATCTATTTATAAGGCCGCAACTTCCCTTTGACAAGTCGTCCTTAACAAATTCTTTGTCTGTACTACCATTGTAAGTATGATACACGGAAAATATATATTTAAAAGTATATACATTTTTCTTTCCTATCATCAAAATCCTCAACCTATCTTATCAGCTTTTTCGCTCATCAAAAACAACTAATTTAGCTTTGTGTACCAACTTTAGTTGATCAATTTTTCTTTTAATTTAATCATTTTACTATTCTGCAAAGTAACTTCTGTAACTACATTCGTTTATAGAGTCTTTATTGTCTCTTATCCAGTGTGTTAGTTGGCGAACTTCATATATCCGAGGAATATTTTTTAGTTGCCAGTCATATTTCACAAGACATTTTCATACACCACCAAGCACACAGAAAATTCACACTTAAAATTGCAAGTAACAATTTTAATTTTGCCGGCATCACGTCAGTTAACGTTGCGGTGTGGTACAAGATGCAGTGATTAAGATAGAGAAAGGGATGCTTAGATGGTTTTTACAAGTCGAGAGGATGAATGAAAGAAGATTGACGAAACAAATTTATTAGGCGAGTGTGAATGGGCAAGCCGGTAAACGTCGACGTAGGCGAACGTATCACGATCAGATCGAAGTCGTTTTAAGGAAAGGTCACGTCAAAATTACCCGCAACCGACGAGCTTGTATGAAAACACTAACGAAAGTAGAAGAAGCGAAAGAGTTGTGTCAAGATCATAGTACGTGGAAAGATGTGGTCTTTGCCTACCCGAGCGGGAAAAAGGCATGACTCTATGTATGTATGTAACATGAGTAATATATATTAATTAAACTGAGTCAGTAGAGTTTCCCCATTGGGTCAACCCTGAAGATAAAGTAACTAAATAATTTGTGAAAGGAGTACAGGTGTAAGTCCCATAATTTGTTGCTGTAGTGGTTTATTTAGATGCAGTGCAGTTACCATTAGAAATAGTTTCCTTAAGGACAATAATATGCAGTAAATATATTTATTACTGTAACTTTACTATACTATATACTTAGTAAACTTAGTATTATTTAATTATTTGTTGTAACAGAAATAACTTAATTTCTTTTTATAATCATATCATCACTTAGTTACCTTCAAGAAAAGAGGCTATTCCTTTCTGAAAGTCCGGCAACGCACCCGCGATTATTCAGGTACTGCGAAGGTTCTTGGGCTAAATTTGCTCCCTTTTCTATGAAGAAAAAACTTCGGCACTCTTGCGTGGACCATCCACTGCTGGGCATAGCAAGTGCCGTAGCCGTCACACTGGATAGGTGGACTAGCAATCGCAGTATCACTTAAAATATCTTTATTGTTGCATTATTGTTAAAGAAGTACTGTCATTTTAATTGACTGTTAATTTACGATGATTATAGTAATTACTAGTAAATAATTTTAAAGTTAATTAACACATCAAAAATATAAATAATACTAAGATATAATCTTAATTAGTAAACTGCACAATGGGTGGTCTTATCGCTAAAAGAAATTTTTCGCAGGCAACCTTTGGATGGATAGAATTGGAACAGAACAAAGAAATTAGGTGTGAGTCAGTGATCCATAAGCACAATCGTTATTATTGTTAGTTAAGTTTTTTAACCTTTGTAACAGATAATTACATGACCGAAGTAATGTGAATGTAGACTTTCATTAAGTTTTATGAAATAAATTGTATATAATGTACTGTCAACAATAAGCGTATTCTTATGTCTCAGGGTGATGGGCACAGTGTGGTGTCACACAGAAATGTTCTGGATGACACAGCATTTGTTGTGGGCAGACGTTGCACTTACCATGAGGTGAACGTTTTGCTCGTTTCATCACTTTATCGAATGAAAAAAAACGTAGTTTAAAAAGTAGTTAAAATGTGTTATGTCGATTTTAAAATATTTAATATTATTATTAATAGTATATATATATATATATATATATATTGTGGATAGAGAATTAATAATTTTAATAAACCAGCCTGCAGTGAATATCTGTCTTTTATTCACGGGTAGATACATATCAAACCTTGTCGCTTGCAAACGTGCCTGCCTGTGTCGGGCCGCAACAAGTCGAGGCGACCACGCAGCCGCCATCCTAGCAACGCTACGGCTGGCTCACATTTTATCACGAGTGTGTCCCATAAGGGGTAGTCAGAGACTGGGCACTCACTGCAAAAACAGATGACTGCCACAATCCACGTTTCACCAAAACAATATAATGCACTTGGTGTGATAGGTGGTGAGCCCATCGCCACCATGCGCTGTTGGGTGCACAGTGCAGTTTAAACCCTTAGTCGCCTTTTACGAGATTCATTGGATGAGATGGAGTGGTAGTATTCTTTTAACGAGCCGCCACCACACGGCGTAATAATTTATAGATCGAGAAATATAGCCAGGATAGAAAAGGAAAACAAAGGTGTAAAACAGAGGTATTTTGCCACAGTTTGCTACGCTTGGCAGGCGGGTTGGCAAACGCAGTTTGTATTATTTGGTGTTCCAGGTTTTAATTTTCCCTTTGTTGACTTTTACGACACTCACGAGATGAGATGGAGTGGTAGATTCTCTTTCGCCGCCACCATAAGAGATCAAGATTTTTAAGTCGAAGATTAACTTATCGGGGTAGGGCATAGGTTTTCGTTTCCAATAAGATCTCCTATGCAATTTAGTTGGTATAGAATAGTGTACAATAAAAAAAAATCATAGAAAAGCTCATATTATTATTATTATATTAGATCTGATATTTCGATTTGAGCAACAGATTTTATCATATCAAACCAAGCAAATATAAGAAACTTGTATAAAGCACTAACTGTTAATGATAAAAAACATTCGCAGTGAAATTGTTGGTTTATTACGTCTTTATACGTCTGTTTTGTTTTGCGTTGCGACAAATTTTGTCCACCTGTTTTTAATCCATATAGATTAACAATGAATTAAAGTATGAACGGAAATCATCAGTTTGATAAGAAATCTAATCATATGTAATGCAGTATGTCAGTATATTCTTAAGGTCCTCCAGAGGCCTCCTACTAAAAAAACGCCACCTAGATGGAGCAACGAGTTCATAGGGCAGGATGCTCGGGACCGGTCTTTGTGGCAATTTCTGGGGATAACTTATGTTCAATAGCGGACTTTAATTGAAACAGATGATTACGATGTGCAAAGTAATTGCTTGTGTTTCAGTCATTATGATTTTTGGTACATAAATGGCGTCATTATTATAACTTGTAATATTTACATTAGTCCTGTTACCCGCACTTATCGTATGTGTACAAAGCATATTATTGTAATCTCGTACGATATTGTGATCTCGTAAAAGGCGAGTAAGGAATTAAACTGCACTAGTGCACCCAACAGCGCATGGTGGCGATGGGCTCACCACCTATCACACCAAGTGCATTATATTGTTTTGGTGAAACGTGGATTGTGGCAGTCCTGTTTTTGCAGTGAAAGCCCAGTCTCTGACTACCCCTTATGGGATACAGTCGTGATCTTATGTATGTATGTATGTAAATGCTCTGTGTTACTATACATAAACAGAAATATACTCAAAGCTGTCAAATCGTTTACATTATCTAATTGTGCATTTTTAAGTACCCGGTTTACTGGACGCACTGCGTTTTCAGCAGCACCATTGCTGGCTGGTATAATTTCGTTGAAGTAATCGCTGTTAGCCTTTTGGCTTTTACAGCTTCATCGGATGCTGTGCTCGCGGGCCCAGGGCCCGCGTGCCAGGTTTGGTTTGACCCAAACATATATACGTAAATATAAACTTCCACTAAACATCTAAATTCGGACCGTTGCGTTCGCTAGCGTGCTTGCGCTACTGTGAATATCTCCATAAAATTATTATCTTAAGTCATCTAATGACCATCCGAGGGAGGCTGCGGGCCTCCGTTCGGACTGTCGACTTGTGTGTCGGTAACTCTAGACGGTGAAAACCGCCCTGGAACACGGGTGTATCTTGTGTACGCGGTGTTATTTACGATAGCTGCGCGCCGCTCTCTACGGCGGTCGCGCGACGTCGTGCGTGTGATGTTAAAGCTATTGACTGTGTGTACAGTGTTGCTCGGATCGTGACTGACCGTATCGTGGTCAGGGAGTGCTGAGACGTCCGCGTCGTCTAGCACATTTCGCGGGCGACGTTTGCGTTCGGTCGCGTTTCTGTCGGATCAATAATTCGCTGCTTTAACCACCAGCGGGTTTGGATTGCTGGCTGGATGATACGCTCGTAGCGTGTTTTGTACGCCGTTCCGTGTATAAGTTTAAATTAAACTCTGCCGACGTAAAAAGAGGACCGTTATCGGTAATTAGACTTTTGGTCAATCCAAACCCGGCGAAAGTTTTTCTGAAACAATCGGTAACTACTAATACTGCCGTATGAGAAAAACGAAAAAGAAAAAGAAAAACGTTACTTAACAAAAGAATAATATTACAAAGTGAAATATTATCCGTTGACCCCATGCCACCTGTTATAATTAAAATTTAAAAATTACGTTGCTCGGTTATAATCCCGATATATATAAGTCCATGAGTTATGAATCATATTATTTTTTGTTAAATATATTCATATATCATCATCATCTCACTAGTACATTGCTGAACATGGGCCTCCCCTATAGATTTCCACAGAAATTAGTAGCTCTCATTTTGGGGGATTTTGCCATAGTTGCCACGCTTGGCAGGCGGGGTGGCAACTGCAGTTTATTTATTCAGATGTTCCAGGAAGACGCTGCTTTCCACTTCTTACAACAACCTGGAAAAACCCGACTCGCAGTACCATTTTAGATCCCGTTGTAACACACCAACACAAATACACCTAGCCGATCTGGGAGTAGTCGTTGACTGCGAAGTACCTAAGGCTGTTGATGATCGTTTAATACTACTGCTTAAGCTGTTTTTTTTAGTACAGCGACATACATTCTTCTCAAAAACCAGAAGTTGTCACAGCTCATAGACTCTAGACATATGATAGTGCGATATGCACCTAAGTACCTTCCCATATTCAATGTAATGCTTATGCGACAAAATCGAAAGAGAGGACAGTTGAAGTATGATGGGCCGGACTATTTTATAAGCAAACTAGAAAAAGTCTTTATAAAAGTAAAATCGTATTTAGTTTCTTTTTTAATAAATAATTAATGAAGGCCTTTTATTCACAAAGTTTAAACATTAAATAAAAAATGACTCTCTAACCGTTTATTCAAATAAGAAAAAAGGCAAGAACAAACTTCAATCAAACCTTTGTTATTAAAGATAGCTCAGAAACTTTTGTGAAAGAAACGAAAGTAGCTTTGAGATTCGAGAAAGGAAGTGTAGTCATTATTATTTTTATAATGTTTTATTCATAGATTCACGAATAATGTTCTCGATCATTCAGTGAGTAAACTTTCAGCAATTAGCACGCTAACAAAGGTGGTTGCTTTTTGATGATACTGTAAGTAAAACAGTCATTTATCTTTAAATGCGAACAGAAATTGGGGATACGAAAAACTATAACGACGTGAACAATAATTATTTTACTTAAATTAATATATTAAAATAATAAATTTAATAATGAACTAAACTTTACGATTTCTTGCATTGAGTCGAAGATATATTACTGTACTAGAACTGGTAGTCTGCCAAATTAGTTTTCTCGTGTTCCAGTAAAATGTCTTTCGAAGCCATTTTTTAGAGAATGTTATATACGAGTAGTTCCTTCTTCAGTTTCTTTAGCCGTTACTACTGTAAATCGCTGTTTTACAATAGTAATGGCCATTATGTTTTTCTTGAGTACGTTGTTTTGATGCTGTGAGCCGTAGTAGCTCAGGGGCCGATCTCTCGCCATAAATTTAATAGTACGAGAGTGACCTGAGTTGGATCCCCGGTGCCGGTCGTCTAAAATTGTTCTACAATTTTATGTGCTGATTTACTACGTGCTCAGCGGTAATGGAAAACATCACGACGAAACCTGCTTGTCTGGGAAATAAAAATATTGAATTGCAAAATAGTGAAGGCGGATCATCGCGGCCTGTGCTTAGAAGTGGGACATTAATAAGCTGTTACTTTAATGTTATTTTGGTACGATTTTTTAAAAAAAATATCGACGAGGGTACACGAGGAGGGACATATATGCGACAGGCAGTCCGATTATTTTTTTTATAGAATTGATTAAATATTATTTAGTTTTTAATTTTTTAAAAGACGACATATTTTTAAAAATGGTCCGTCAGATATGACGGACGATTTATTCTAAAATTGCGACCAATATCGATACCATAATTGATTTGACTGATAGCATTGACCGACATTTATACCTGTCGTAATCTACAGAATAAATAGAAGTAGGTGGAATTTCACTCACGCGATCATTAAAGTCTCACAATTATGAGAAATATGTGAGTTATACACATAGCATCGTCATCATACATCACACATATTAATGAAATTACAAACTTGTCTTTTCTTAAAAATTACCGAAGCTATTTCGCTTAAGTTTTCAAATGATTTGTAGTAACTTTGGGATCAATTTAGTTTGTTTTATTGTCATATCTCAAAGTCACAAAACTCAAGTCGCGGTCATAGCTAGCTTAAAAAATCAATAATAGGAGTTCAAAGTTTCTAGATTAAGGTATTAGTAATTTAGGGACTGAGCATAACCCTTGATAATAATAGCATGCTGGTGACTTGGGTCAGATTTCCGGTGTCAATATCAGGTATTTATAATGCTTATTCTAAGTGCTGAATAACCATGGTTCGGTGGTAAAGGAGTAAGGAAACATCGTAACTGGCCCTGTATGTTCGAAACATAAATATTTTCAGGACACATACTGAAAAATGATTAGATTTTCTAGTCCAGTAAAGAGAGAGGACAGCAAGAATGAGAAATATTATTTCTATTGAATGAGCCCTATATCATTGTAAAAATCTACTCTGAATATGCAAGGTGGGTTGGACGACTCGGAATAATTTATACATACATACATAAGATCACGAGTGTATCCCATAAGGGGTAGTCAGAGACTGGGCACTCACTGCAAAAACAGATGACTGCCACAATCCACGTTTCACCAAAACAATATAATGCACTTGGTGTGATAGGTGGTGAGCCCATCGCCACGTTTAATTCCTTAGTCGCCTTTTACGAGATTCATTGGATGAGATGGAGTGGTAGTATTCTTTTAACGAGCCGCCACCACACGGCGTAATAATTTATAGATCGAGAAATATAGCCAGGATAGAAAAGGAAAACAAAGGTGTAAAACAGAGGTATTTTGCCACAGTTTGCTACGCTTGGCAGGCGGGTTGGCAAACGCAGTTTGTATTATTTGGGGTTCCAGGTTTTAATTTTCCCTTTGTTGACTTTTACGACACTCACGAGATGAGATGGAGTGGTAGATTCTCTTTCGCCGCCACCATAAGAGATCAAGATTTTTAAGTCGAAGATTAACTTATCGGGGTAGGGCATAGGTTTTCGTTTCCAATAAGATCTCCTATGCAATTTAGTTGGTATAGAATAGTGTACAATAAAAAAAAAATCATAGAAAAGCTCATATTATTATTATTATATTAGATCTGATATTTCGATTTGGGCAACAGATTTTATCATATCAAACCAAGCAAATATAAGAAACTTGTATAAAGCACTAACTGTTAATGATAAAAAACATTCGCAGTGAAATTGTTGGTTTATTACGTCTTTATACGTCTGTTTTGTTTTGCGTTGCGACAAATTTTGTCCACCTGTTTTTAATCCATATAGATTAACAATGAATTAAAGTATGAACGGAAATCATCAGTTTGATAAGAAATCTAATCATATGTAATGCAGTATGTCAGTATATTCTTAAGGTCCTCCAGAGGCCTCCTACTAAAAAAACGCCACCTAGATGGAGCAACGAGTTCATAGGGCAGGATGCTCGGGACCGGTCTTTGTGGCAATTTCTGGGGATAACTTATGTTCAATAGCGGACTTTAATTGAAACAGATGATTCCGATGTGCAAAGTAATTGCTTGTGTTTCAGTCATTATGATTTTTGGTACATAAATGGCGTGATTATTATAACTTGTAATATTTACATTAGTCCTGTTACCCGCACTTATCGTATGTGTACAAAGCATATTATTGTAATTCACAAATATGAGATATAAAGATGTATTATTACAATATATATCCAGAAAAACAAACATTCAGTGTCTTGAAGTCTTGTAGTGGTATGTTTGACTTTGGATTTAACTTTTTAATTTCGATAGCCTTGCTAATCGGTTTTGGCAGGAATCAGAAATATTTCTTTGTTTTCGTAAGCTCGTTTTGAGTAGATTATACTAAAATTAATAATTGAAAGCTGATGTAAGAACGAGAAGTCGTCGTAGGTATCCACTAAAATATACTAACAAATTAACATTAAAAAAAAACGTTAAATAATGGTGAATTAACGAAAACAATCTAGAAATATTTAGATTTTCACATACTTATGTAAACACAATAATATTTGACACGGTCACATCGAGGTCGATATAATTGAAGTCTGAATTAACCACAACCATTGACAACCTGAAACATACCTGAATTATCAAGATCGGTGACGAACGACAGCTTCTAAGGTGCAACGTGTTTGGCACGGCGATTCACTTGCCAAACGTGGCGGTTTCGGTAAAGCCTCTCATTGGGATAATAGGCTTTTGTCCAGCAGTGGACAGAAGAAGACGAGGAATATGTTGATCATGCGACTAACAGATATTCTTTGAAATCAATCGATGAAGTTTCTGTGATTCTGTTATTGCATATTACTTAGGTAATTTGCTAAGATCTGCATGCAAAATATAAAATGGTGTGTATTAACTAGTTTTTGATGAGCACCGCCCGCCCTTCCAGAGTAGACTGCACTAGCAAATTAACACCGCCACCGAGAACCGCTATCATATATCCTCCAAAAACTAGTTAATAGGATTTTAGCAAATTGGATTTCTTTCCTTCATTATAATAGATTTCTGCAAAGTAACACCTGATTCTATTAACTATATTTATATTCAAAACAATTTTTTTTATTCGGTAAATATTTTTATCACGTTGAAATATATCTGATAATAAATATGTTAGTCGTGATAAAATATAGTTTTATCCATTATTTTTTAGGTTTAAGTACAATATAATCAAAGAAACAAATGTAACTTAATATATTTAGAATTTTCTTTGTTGTTCACAGACAGAGTTGTTCAAATTCGCTACTAGTTTCCCGGAGCAGAATATTTCTTCTTTAGAAATAAAATTTGGATTTGAAGACTAAGCTTTAACATTTACAAATATATTTTTATTTTTGGTGTCAATTTCTTTTACAGCTGGTTCCGGATATCTTTTTTTCCCTGTTGAAAAAAGTAATGATTTTAGGTATTTAACTCGAAATTTCACGAATATTCAGACATTTTAATAACCAGGTTAAGTTGAATACATATTTTGTAGAAACAGTTTACTTTGCTTTATTTGGTGATAGACCTTGCACCTAACAGTACTAATCTGCCAGACCAATGTGGCCATTGCTCTATAAGTTTCCTCAACTCAGGAAAGACCTTTGTCCAACACCTGACTGCTTGGAAGCAAAAACAGTGTTGCTTTAAGGAATTTATGCTCTAATTTTATTTTAATTATACTTATCTATATCTGGTAGTTTCTGTTTTAGCAAGTTTATTTCAATAATAATATAAGCAATACCTGTGCCCAAAAAAACTTTGAAGAGCGTTGAAAACGGTGAGTCGATTACAACCGTGACGACAAAAGATAAAATTAGTGTTAGAAAGAAGAAGCCGAAAAAGTTGAACATCTGAAATATGAAATTGTCAAGTTTAACATGAAGTATAGGTGAGATAAATAATAAATAAATAGTAAAAATAATTAAAAAAACAACAAGATACTAAGTTTCTGTCTATGCTGGTTTAAATACATGTTTTCTCTGTCTCTTTAAAAAAATGTTCTACGTGTCTGGCATTGAAGGAAAAGATCGTGACGCAACCTGCATGTTTGAGAAATGAATAAGAAGTATTTTAATGATAATGAAGTCGACTAACCCGTAGTAGACCCGCTCTCCTCGACATCAAAAGCGTCACAGAAAAGGGGAGACCTTTTCTCAGTATTATGAAAAGTTAAGTTTTTTCACATTCATGGCAGATTTTTTTTTTCTACAGATTGGGTAAGGCGCTCAGATTCCATACCATAGTTCAAAAGTAATGGTTGTGATAATTTTTATAACAACTGAAAAACATGCAGCATAAAACTTATTAACCTTTAATTATTCTTTCAATTTATAATTACAAGACTTTAATTTTATTTTGAAATATTTTGTAAAATTAATATTTTGCCGATTTTCTCTCGAATTCAAATTATTACCTTATTCAAGAATACTTTTGTTTACGGAATAAACATATTAGGTCCTTACATATGAAATTGGCGTTTTGTATGGGAGTAATATAAAGTCGTCTTTTTTTTGGAAAATACAGTTAATTAATCAAAATATGTACCATTGCTACGAGTATCTATGCACTTTTGCCATCTCATAGGTAGATTGGGATAGGTAGTCTGAAGGGGGTTTAGACTGCCACATCGGAGACGAATTTTTTTCCTTGTAAGAAGTTATCCAAATTCTGGAAAAAATGCTAATCTGTTGGAGCAAGGTCCGGGGAGTACGGTGGATGTCGCAGACTTTCCAATTGCAGCTCCTCTAGTTTAGCGGCCGTCTGTTGTGCAGTGTGTGGTCTGGCGTTGTCCTGAAGCAGCAGTGTCCTAGAGTGATTGATCAGCCTCGGTTGTTTAGTAGCCACTTCTTCCTCATCGTTTGCAGTTGCTGATAATAGATATCTGCCGTAATCGTTTGACCAGATTTTAGAAAGCTGTAGAGAACGACACCGACACTAGTCGACCAAACACTCACAAGTAACTTTTCTGGGTAAATTTTCGCATGGGGCGAAATTTGGCTGGTTCTTCAGGGTTCAGCCATTGCGACGAGCGCTTCCGATTATCGTAAAGGATCTACTTTTCATTACAGGTAATGACCCCATTTAAAATCCCTTCATTATTGTGCCGGTTGAGCAAGCAGCAGTCGACGCGTATTTGCTGGTTTGGTTCACTCAATTCATGAGGTACACATCGTTCAAGCTTTTTTACTTTCCGTGTTTGCTTCAAGTGGATTAAAACAGTTTTATCATTCACAGCAAAGCCCGCGGCTAACTCTGAAGTGGTATGCAATGCATCTGCTTCCACAATAGCCTTTAATTCCACTTTGGTCTTCGGCCGTCCGCGGCGCTTGTTCTGAATGTCGAAATTTCCAGAACGAAAACGTTGGAACCAAAAATGTACCGTGTTTTCTTTTGCGACACCAGCGCCATACACATCGTTAATCATTCGAGCTGTTTCAGTTGCACTCGACGCTCCAAGCCTGACGGTCACTAGCGCCCCGCTTCGAACCGCTCAGGTAATACGGTCGTCCCGTGCAGCTACCTGCTCCGACCCTTTTCGGGAACTAATGAACAGATGTCATATTGTAAACCCACTCTCGGGTGGTTGCGCTTAGTGGATACCTAACGGTATTAACGAAGCTACCGCAGGGCTAGCCCCGTGTGCCCGCGGTTCCCCTTCTGAGAAACGCAGTAGGAAAGTGGTCTACATAAATTGGCCTTGTGCAGAGCCCTAGTCAACGTAGACTAACTATATTGGACTAAGTCCCCGCGTTTAATTACTTTTAAGCACTAACCCAAATGTCTGCAAAATAAGCACTAGGGATACGCACCTTAGGCATTCATCTTCCCTGTCTATACACGGCAGCGAGGAAAGTTAGGTTTAACACCCCGGAATCCCACGTAGGATATTAGATAGGTAAAGAGAAAGTTGAAAGCCCCTGCTGCCTCTCAGAAAGCCCCCGCTTCCCAGCATCCCGCTGACACTTCGTCAAAACATCGGCCACCTATATTGATACAGGCGAAACATAAATGGTCGCAAGTCTCATCGTCCTTATCCAATAATATCCAGTATAACGCGATCTTGACCACAGACGGCATCAAGCTCCAGCTTGAGACGTCAGAAGCCCACCGCAAGGTGTCGAACTTCCTTCAGTGAAGCAGTGTCCTTCCACACCTACACCCTAGCCTAAGACCGTTTACTTCGGGTGGTTCTAAAGAACCTCACAAAAGAAATCCCTGTCGAGGAGGTCAAAGCTGACCTGCTCGCTCAAAAGATCCCGATTCTGTCCGTGCACCGGATGTACAGCGGCCGCACTGAGCCGCTCTATAACATGGTGCTTATCGCCCTTGAGCGTTCTCCAGCCGGAAACAAGTTTTTAATCTGAAAACCTGCTGCAACCTCTCTACTAGTCGCTAACAGTCGAACCCCCGTTCAAAAACGGTCAGATTTATGGCCACTCTTCGCGGAATTGTAATGCACGGGCACGGTGCGTCAAATTCCTAGGCGATCACGCCACCTCAGACTGTCCTAGACCAAAGGACAAAACTTTGGCCGTTGCGCTAGTTATCCCAATATAAAAGTTCTTAGCGCTCGGCCACCTTTCAATACGGCGAAGCTGCGAAAGCCCTCGGGCTAACAGTGACCATCAGTCCTAAAAAAAATATCGAGTGGTTCCTGCAGCACTGGTGTCACGGTAGAACTCGTACTCGTAAATAAAGCGATATTTCAAGTTTTCCATTGTGCGTGATGAGCGACTCCAAAGAAAAAACCAATGAGAAAAAAAAACAAATGAATGACTGTTTTCGAAACTCAAATATACCAGCTCAATGGATTTATAAATTTGAATTTGGAATTCTTAACAAAAGAGGATATATTTTAGATCAAAGTGGCTAGTACGACAAAACGCCAACTTCATATTTAAGGACCGAATATTATTTAATTAATTAATATTAGTTATATTTCAAAACAAATTATGTACTGATGTGTTATGTTATCGATGTAACTTTGCATAATAATCGCTGAAGCCTGAATCGGAATATACCTCGACTGCTATTCTATGAGTAGCAATTAGGCAATACAATACATCGCAGTTTCAAGTTCAAAGGATTACATGGCTAACTTAGTACGAATTTGAAGACAATCTTTAATAAGATCTTAACGATCGGCATCACCTAGTATGTTGCGGGTGTTCGTATGTGTAATCAGTTCCCTATTTTTCGGTTTTAATATTGAATATCACACAGCTTTAGGTATGTCTGATTTTATCCGTATTATATAAAAAAATATTAAAACTACGTTATATGTCTTCAAAGTAAAGTTGTAATAAAATACTTATTGCTAGCATAATCGCAAGATATCGAAATAGCAGAAATAATTTAAACTGTATAAACTAATCAAAAGAAACTCTGAAACATGTATTCAAATCAATCATTTTGTTATATAGCCCTCTTTTTATTTTTTAACAACTCCAAGTGACGTTTGAAAGGTAATCTGGCGTTTGACATATTTTTTTGTTTATTTATTTCGAATGTAATAATCAACCATTGATTATTTTGCTTATACCTTTTCCTTATACTATTAGTTGCTTTTAAGGTAATTTATTCTATATTTTGCTTTTGATGCTGAAATTCAGTCACTAACAATAGGGGTCATTTATTACTTCATTGTAGCTTAGGTAAAATTATTAGGTTAGATGTCTGACCCAAATATTTTTAGTCAACAAGAATATGTTATCAGTTACGCCTATATATTTTCCTACTTTTTTAACGTTTTATGAATACTAAGTCTGATATAAAATATACTTACTATGGTGCCCGTAGTAAAGTAAATCGGTGCTACTGAAGAATGATAAACGGCAACCATAAGCGAATAGTGAATAATGTACATGGCGTATGATATACGTGCTGGCAGTTTCCATATTTGTAACGATAAGAACCAATTAATTGGACCTGTAAAATATAGGAAATTAAAAATGTTTTTATGATGCCAAAAGTGCTATTTGACTTATTGAAGAAGCAGCAATATTTTTATATGTAAAATTAAATTATTCTCCGGTTACAATGTACGAGTATGTTATTGTTTCTTTGCATCTATAACAAGAAAATGGAATAGAATGAGTATTAAGCAACGAAGCTGTGATAAACGAACGATTGAATAACTCCAGGCCGAGATTGTAATGTCTGTATTCTGTCTTTAATTCGATCGAATTAGCGAATTGTTCCATCAGACAACCAAAGGAAAGCTGTGTTATTTTGTGATTGTGCAGATTCCATCAGCCGTATAAGTCATATAGCCTGTCTAATATATTTTCGTAGCCATTGGTGATTAGAATGTAACTATCAGCGAAATCAGAAAGAAGGTCAATTTAATCATCATCAATTCAGCCTATCACTAGTCCACTGCTGAACATAGGCATCCACCATAGATTGCTACAAAAGCGAGGCGCAGGCGAGTCGGCAAACGCAGTTTATTTATTCTGATGTTCCAGGAAGATGCTGCTGCCCATCTTATGGTTTTAATTTCCCCTCTGTCGACTTTTACGATACCCACGGGATGAGATGGGGTGGTAGTCAATTTCATACTATATCTGAAATAAAGTGCGTGAACAGTATATATAAAAATATATAATTATGACGTTTGTTTAGCTAATTTTGAGCACTGCAAGGCTAATTTTACAAAAAAATAACGTATATAAAATATGTATTATAATGCAGTGTTAGCGCTAATCCAAATGTTAGATTGTCGTTTTTAATTATCAGTATCCGATGTAAGCTTTTGCGATAATATAAGAAGTAGAATACAGCCTTGGTAGCTCAGGAGCCAGGCGCTCGCCTTCAATTTCACAGTACCTGAGTTCCATCCTCAGTACCGGCACCTCTAAAATTGCTCTGCAATTTTGAGCGCTGATTTACCACGTGCTCAGCGATGAAATAAAACATCGTGAGGAAACCTGCACAACATGTAAAATCCGCCAATGCTCGTTGGAGCGACGTGGCGTCTCTTCCCATACAGATTGTTACTTTTTACAGAATTTTTAAACTTGACGCTTATGATGAAGCGGTAGAAAAATATAAATACAAAGACAACAAAATGATTTTTTTAATAAGCCCAATGAAGTACCCTATAATGATTAGTAGTATGTAAAAATAGCTTATTGTATTTAATTTTTACCTCCATATCCGTTAACGCACGCAAAAATAATCCACCCCAAGGCTAAAGTCCATAGTGGTCTCATAAAGGAATTGAATAAATTGTCGGCTGTCTGGTTGTCCCAATCTAACTGGTTGTTAATGTGCATACAATAAATTATTCCACCGAGCAGTACAAAAGAGCTGCACCAAAAGAGCGCTAATAACACCTAAAAATAATTATTAATTATAAATAAGAAAATAAATTTGTGAAGCTTCGTTTTAAAACAATCTTACAAAAATATTACACTAGAAAATAACTGTGTCTGTAATACATACTTTATTGATTTTTAATTCTTTTCCTTTCCATATGTGTAACAAGTAGCCAAAAATCATTCCAACAAAGAACGGGGAAGCTCGTGTTAAAATATTTAAATAATAGTTTACGAAGTAATCCCTCATTTCATCTATTCGACTGAAACAAAAATGCATCATGACGAACTTCAGTTATATTTCTAGCGTTTAACTGTTCTGACAAATAAGCAGCACTTTTATTACTCTTGTAAATACTTATATATACAAAAATCGATTAAAACAATGCAATGCCAAATAATACACATGATTTAGAAATCGGAATAGTCTTGATTTAACAGAATCTAAGATGGTAAATAATTTGCCCAATCTTATTTATTTTTTTGAATAGAATATTGAATGGTTCAAAACAATGTGTTGCGAAACTTATTTATTTCATTGACAGACAGACACACGTTATGACTTGACACGGAGTTGAAAGCTAAATAATTGAACTGAACAGAAGATACGCTGCTCATTCAATAGAAAAAACAAAAATATGATAAATAAACGAATAATATTTGAATTATGTGTTTTGAATGAGAACCAATTCATGTAAACCAAAGTCTACACGCGGCTCTGTGGTTAAATAATTATTAACATATCTGCCTAGTGAGAAGTTGATTGTTGATGGTTTCAAAACTTAATTGAAGCACATTTTTGTTAAATTTATAACTTACTGGATTTTGGATTTGAACGTAGTGTTTCCGTATTTCAGACAGAGAAATCGAACATAAGCGCGACCAAATTTGTATACTCTTGAGTTTGTAAATATAAGAAATCATTACGTAAGCTACAAGTATATCACTGGAGTATATCCCCGTTGTCTAAATCCGCAAGAAGGACACCACCCTTATTAAAAACTGGGTACCTCGCGGTTTCACCCTCGTAAGATAAGCATGATGTTGTAATTGTTGAGCCTTTTCGGAGCCTATTTGAGACAAACTTTCAGAAAGACAACATTCTAAAAACGATCATTTAAGTTATCTTATAAGTAGTAGTTTTTACTTAAATTTTGGCATTGATATCGATATCGTGTGCTTCTGTGTCTATCTTCTCGATGACCAAAATACATCACTAAAATCTATTAATATTGTTAGGTATTAATGTATTATTTTGTAATTTCACATGTGTGCAATTTATTTTAAATATAATTTTTCAATAAGAGCGTGAGTTATTTCATTAAACTACATGTATGTCTCATGCGAGGTAGTCGCAAGTTGAAGGAGCGCATGAAAGATTTTTCGGTTCATGTGTATAAAGTGTCTGTGGCTAAAACAGTACTTATGTTTACATTCTAAAAGTGATGTAATACACACCGGCACAATTAGCGGAACATAAAAAACATTTTTTTTTTATAATATTTCATAAAAGACTGGCCAGTTATGTTACCTTTTTATTTAGAACTTTAATTTAAAAATGGAAAATAAAGCGACGGTAATTTTTTTTATAAATTTGTTTCTGTTTCCCATAAATACTGATTTGTTATTGGTTCGAACTCGGTCTGACGAGAAATTGAAAAGTTTTAAAAATGTAATAAATTCTCAATTTTATTAGTAAAAGTTATGTTTTTCATATAATGTCAATAATAGGCATCTTAGTTGAAAAAAATACCTGATTTAACACCACCAGAGATTAGTAGGGCAGATGAAATGCGAAGAAATGGTCAAACCTACAGATCTATTGCCGCCAGACTGCAGCAATCAACTTCAACGATTCATCGCAGTACCTATTCGACGGTACAGGTTGACAGATTCTCTTGTGAGGAGGAGGGGCCATAGCAGAAAAAAGTGCACTTCGAGGGGGATGACCGTTTGCTACAACTTCGAGCTCGCAGGAACACGCGGTTCGGCTCGGTTAAACTTTGCTTTTGTGATGAGTGTAGAGTGCTCTTAAACCAAATCGATGGAAGGCAGAGAATATGGAGACGCAAAGGAGAACGATACACTCAGACTAATTTTGGAAATACGGTGGCATATAAGATTGCAGTTATGGTGTGGAGAGAGATAACGTTCGGAGCTCGTACGGAGTTAGTGATGGTCGATGGAGGTAATTTGACTGCTGATAGGTACATCAGGGATATTTTAGAAGAACACGTTATGCCGTTTGCCCCTATAATGATGACGGATTTATTCTGACGCGGGATAACACTTGAGCTCACAGTGCTCGCTCAGTCCAAGCATATCTAAACCATGTGGGTATAACAGTGATGCAGTGGCCAAAAAGATCCCCGGATATGAATATATAGAACATGTTTGGGACTTGTTAAAGGAAAGTGGATAATCCAGAATACCACCTGAGAAAACTGCAAAACGCATTACTTTAAGAGTGGCAGAGCTTGTTCCAAGAAAGAATAGATAACATAATTCGCAGCATGCCCAGAAGGATGGAAACGTTAGTTAGAGCACGAGGGAGAAACACACGTTATTAGTCTTTCAATTAGTTAATGTTAAAATCTTAGTAATCTTTAATTTACTTGTTTGTCTTTAACGTGTTTTTTTTTAATTTTGAATAATTTTAATAACTTTCATTAAAAAAAAATTGATAGTCGATGTTAAAAGATGTTTATCAGTTTGTTACTTCATGTCTGATTATTATTTGTTTTAAAATACACGTTATTATTTCTATACTCTGGTTTTTTTCAACGTTCCGCTAATTGTGCCGGTGTGTATATTTTATATATGTCCGGGATTTAATAAATAAAATAATAGATAGTTACTTAGGGGAAATTACTCCTGATGGAAAGTTTTTGTGAAAGATGTACACCGACGACGCTGTAAGTACACTCAGCAGACCAGCCATCAAGGCTGCCCAAGCAGTCCACCTTTTTGAGCTTAACACCCAAAAAATAATAATGGGCGACAGAATGTGTAACTGGACGTCTAAAGACAGGTACCATGATACTCCTAGACACTAAAACAGAGACAGTTATTAATAACATTTTACATAATAATAATCATTTATAAGGTACAATTAAGTCTCAGCTCCCCCACATTGACAGTGCGGGCACGGGCACGGGCACGGCCGCGGGCGCGGGCGCGGCAAATTCAAACGAAGTAGTTAGTTTGAAATCGCGCAAACACATTTCCAGTGAGCGCGGTGTGAGCTTTAGTTTCATTTTGCCGCACCGCGCCCACGCTTGCACCCACGCCCATGCTCGCGCTTTCATTGTGAGGGACGCCTTATACTTTGTTGTTCGTATACTATAGCCCCGTTTATATTCTTCGCTAATTCGTATACTTTCAAATCGGTTCTCTTTTATTTACCCCAAAATACAAGATTTAAATAATTTTCATATCATCTTATAAATTTGAACCCTTATTAAAAAACCAAAAAATAACTGTAAAAACTAAAATAGAAATGAAAACTGTTAAAACAAAGTAATACACTCAGCGTCACAAAAATAGCACCTCTCTGAGTTTGCGCGAAAAATGGCTGTAATGGCTAGAAACGAATTATATTTATATAAATATTGGTATGTTTGAAATGGGTATTTGAATAGCTTTACATTATTAATAAAAAAATCATGAAATCATAAAAACATTTATCATTATAGAGCGTCAAAAATAAACACTGTCAAATACTCGTTAGTAAGGACGCTAGTTACACCACCTAAAAAGGGTATAAAAGGGTCGATCTGGATGAAATAAGTGGCCAGTCGTAATTTAGACTTTGCAGTGAACACACGTGAACAAGTAACCCAAGTAAGAACAAGTAAAGATGGACACCAGCTCTGAAGAAGCCGCTCAAGTGATTGCCCTAATGCAGTCGGGGGTGCGGCAGTGTGACGTTGCTCGACAGTTGAACGTGTCCCGTTTTTCAGTTCGACGGGTGTTCCAACGTTTTCAGCAGACTGGTGGTTATATTAGAAAACCGGGATCTGGAAGAAAACGGTGCACATCAGAAAGAGATGACCGTTTCATCGTTACGACATCTTTACGAAACCGTTTTACAAATGCTGTTGAGTTGCAACAACAGCTTCGATCAACTCGGAGAACATCTGTGAGTGTTTCTACGATAAGAAGAAGGTTACACGAAAAGAGTTTAACAGCCCATAGACCTGCTAAAGGTCCAAAACTTACTGCACAGCATCGCAGAGATCGCCTAGAGTTTGCTCGCAATCATTGCGAATGGACTCTAGAACAGTGGCGGACCGTACTCTTCTCTGATGAGACGAGGGTCTGTCTCTTCTGCAATGACAGACGTAGAAGGGTCTACAGAAGACAGGGGGAGAGGTTCACACAACCCTGCTTCGAAGAATCCGTCGAATACGGGGGTGGCTCGTGTATGTTTTGGGGCGTTATTTCCGTCGACGGGAAAACGGAACTTGTGTGCGTTTCCCGGACTCGGGGTGGCCGTGGGCAAGGGTCATTAAACGCTGATCGGTACATTACTGAAATCCTGGAGGAACATGTGGTCCCGTATGCTGGTTATGTCGGTGATGGATTCATGTTAATGCATGATAATGCTCGTTACCACACCGCGGCTATTGTACGGGATTATTTACAGGAGGTCGATATCCCTGTTATGCATTGGCCAGCACGAAGAATCCAAGCTCGAGATCCAGCTCCAGCCACTCTTCAAGAGCTCCAAGATGCGGTACTTGAAGAGTGGGAACAAATACCCCAAGAGGCTGTTGCGATCCTTGTAAGGTCCATGAAAGATCGCATGGAAGCCGTTATCAAGGCAAGGGGGGGTAACACTAGGTTTTAAGAACTTTTTTTGTATTTATTAAGTTTTTTTTAAATTATTAATTTGCAAATTTGTACATACCCTGTCTTTTTCTTTTAATTTCTCTTTCGTCTCGTTATAAAAGTAAAATTCAAGTAGCGTTAAACGCGCAAATGTGTATACTCTAAGGGAAACTTAGGGAAAAATACTTTTTTTTGGAAGAAGCAGTTAAAACCTGCCTACAAGTAATTTCGCACGTAAGGATCTAATATTATCTTGAAGATTATTTTACTTAGACAAAATAAAACTTACCAAATTCTCTGGGTTGACGAAATTCTGAATATGTAGAAGAGTTGACCACCAATACTGCCTGCATCTAGCTACATTTGAAGCTGGACCGGCCCATAGAGGACCATCAGAAACACGGTTATAAAAGGATGATTCAAAAAGTATCGCTGCGGCAAGCACGGGAAACATGCGTAGAAGACGGTTGAGATAGAATGTGTGTAAGCTTCGTAAGAACTTTCCTGAAATTTGAACATATTTCTGGTTTACAGCAATTAAAATCTTTATTTTGGCTAAATTAGGCGATTTTATGTTTTTTTCGGGTATGTCACCAGCTTCTTAATACTTCACTGCCAGAAATATGCCACTTCCGAGAAGGGAGGTTTTGCTATAATCACCACACTGGCAATTAGCGATTGTAGTATTTGACTGCTATGGCACAAGGTGTCACAATATCTTTCACGCATTTCCCTAACTATTAACTCACGGCTCGAGATGGGATGGCGAATTTTCTTTCTCCGTTACTACACTATAATAAATATGAATAACTATAACATTACCCTTTTTTACATAAAAATTAACCTATTCTGCACCGAGGTTTTTTCTGGCACATAAATAAATAAGGCATTACGCGTTGCGCTGATTAACTTGAAGTAAGTAGTACCTAGCCATGTTAAACAACGCACCTTCATCTGTTATGTTCATGTTCATAGTATAAAGAGATCTCTTACTATTAGATGTATACTGATATATAATCATATCGCGACCGCGCGGCCTATTGGTCCGACTGCCTGACTGCTGCGCCGCTGGTCTTGGGTTCGAATTTCAACTGGAGTCAACAATTGTGAAAAAAAATTCTCAGACAAACTTTAATATCTCATCATCATCATGTTGCTGTGGTTTATTTCGGTCAGTAATACATCATCATCATGTGTAATCCTTTGCGAAACTAAAATAATTAAGTTCGGATGTTAACGGATTAACTACCGAGCGTGACAACTTTGGAAACCACTCTTCGTCTAAGCATTTTTTATTGGACTTATAAAGTATATACATTATCTTAAATCGGACTTACAACGGTTTATCATTAAGCGATATCACGCGATATTGTATTAGAACCGGAAAAAATATATAAACTTAGAAATTATTTTATATTGATAAGGGACTGAGCGGCTGCATAAAGAGTATTAACATATTTATTTTATCACTAATCACCAGTAATATTGACAGCTAATCAAATATTTTGAGGAATGTTACTAAAAATAACCGATGTGCTGTTTTATTTGTGAAACCTGTGATACTGATTGAAATAATAAATCCTTTAAAAAAAATTTTTGACAATTCAATACGCGCAGTTTTGTGTTTTATGTTCTTAATGGATTACTTTTATGGATTTTAAAATACGACGACGTGTAAGTGGCTGAGGGACAAATATGCAGATATTTAAGACTTAGCGAAGACTTTGTTTAAAGTTAAGCGTTGTTGATCGACTCATTTCCGTAGTGTGAAAACTCTTGCCACAAAGCAGATATAGTATGTAAATGGAAGGGCTCTTGATGATTTTTCATAGCTCGGTATCTAGGCGGTATTTCTGCGATTATCAACGGCTGTAGATTTAAATGGTCTTGGTAATTTCAAAAATGCGTGAGTTGCATAGAATAAAACTACACTGGTTCGCAAAAAATGTTTTTGTCCTGGTAAGAGCCAGCAAGAAACCCAGTAGGCAGTTCTTTTCTTAAATGATTAAAAAAAGTACAATAGTGTTACAATTATAAAGACGTAGAAGTAGTAATTACCACATTCCAAGCCTATATTACCACCTTTTATTATGAAGTCTTTGTGAAATAAAAAAAAATAACTCTATGATGGAAAGACTGTGCAGTTTCTGAGATTTATTTGTAAGCATGTATACCCATGATGAATGAGTTACTGTGTTTGTGATATCGAGTAACTATTGCTATAAACACAAGCTAATGAGCTTGTGTTTATACCTGGTATTTACGTACGTTATGAACATCGTTTTTTTATTAAACTGATTTAAGTTCTTGTGTGCATACATTACGATTTGTTCTCATACACGTATTGAAATAATTCAAATTTGAGGTCAATACACTATGTAATAGAGATCTATTCATATCATTAAAAGAAATAATCTTATGTCTTTCTGGCCAATTTTCAATCACGGCGACCGGAGGCAGGCTAGGATGCTGCGTCGGAGCCACAAGGACCAACACAACACAACCAGAACCGAAAAGCTATAATTTGTGTTTTTGCGCAAATGTTGGCTTCGGCTGGGATTCAAACCCAGGACCCGCGGCATGTTAGACAAGTACTATAACCACTAGGCCACGCGGTCGTAATCTATACAGTTGGTAATAATAATAACCTATACAAAAGACCATAAATGTTTAAAGTTACTTATGTTTTTTATACTTATTCGCTGCTCATTTAATTTTTTATCTATATTATTTATTATAAACGCTTAAAATACTACTCTATAAGAACGACCAGAGGTAAAAATACAACCTCGAATTTGGACAAAATCAGAAACCAAGACGGGAGTATTGTGAAAGGAGAGGAATGCACCCTAAAGAGATGGAAGGAATATTTTGAAAACTTATTTGAGAAAGGAGTTATGCAAGTACAGGCCCCATTCTGGATTCATGAAATTGAGCAAGGCTGCAGGGTATGACAGAATTACAGTAGAGATGCTGAAAGCTGGACCGCCTTTTTAACCTTTGCTGGAGGAACGACATCGTACCAGGAGACTGGTGCAAGGCCGTCATCGTACCACTTGACAAAGGAAAAGGGTCGCAGCAAGACTGCAAAAACTACCGAGGCATTAGCTTGCTCAGCATTGTTGGCAAACTGTATGCAAAGGTGTTAATTAAGAGAGTGATGAATGATACTGAAGAGAAGATATGGGATGTACAAGCGGGATTCAGGATAGCAATGGGATGCATAAATCAGGTCTTTTCCTTACGAAGCATAGCCGAAAAATTCTTGGCTCAAAGTCAAAAGGTTTATTGCGCATTTGTAGACTTGGAAAAGGCTTATGACAGAGTGGTGAGGAATGAACTGTGGTCGACATTGTCTATATATGGGATGAACAGCAGTTTGATACAAGCACTGAAATCACTGTACAAGGATTCCAGTGCTTGTGTCAGGGTAAACGGGGCGTACACAGACTGGTTTAACATCGAAAAAGGTGTTAGACAGGTATGTGTGGCTTCACCGTGGCTGTTTAACCTATTTATAGACAATTGCTTGAAAGATCTTAAAGAGAGTGCGTTTGGATTAAGAATGAATGATCTGACCGTCAAATGCCTCCTATACGCCAATGATCAGGTTATATTAGCATCATCGGAGGAGGAGTTGCAGGCGATGGTAAATATTATGAATGATGCTCTACAAAGCAAAGGAATGAAAATTAATGTAGATAAGACGAAAGTAATGGTTTTGGAAAGAGAAGAAAGTATGTCGAATTGCAAAGTTCTGATTGAAGGAGAAAGAGTGGAACAGGTGAAAGAGTTTGTATATTTGGGTTCAAAATTTTCGAGAGACGGAAAGTACGACTGTGATATTGAACGAAGACACACTTATGCACGGTATTGAATGTGGGGTCTGGCAGAAGAAGCATGAAAATAAGATTAATGCTGTTGAAATGAAAAGTTTGAGAAGTATAGCTGGAGTGACTTTGATGGACAAACTGAGAAACAACGTGATAAGAGAACGTTGCGGTATGGTAGAAGATGTAGTGACAAAGATAGAGAAAGGGATGCTTAGATGGTTTGGACACGTAGAGAGGATGGATGAAAGAAGATTGCCGAAATAGATTTATGAGGCGAGTGTGAATGGGCAAGCCGGTCGACGTAGGCGAACGTATTACGATCAGATCGAAATCGTTTTAAGGAAAGGCCACGTCAAAAGTACCCGCAACCGACTGCTTGTATGAAAACACTAATGAAAGTAGAGGAAGCTAAAGATGTGTGTCAGGATCGTAGCAAGTGGAAAGATGTGGTCTCTGCCTACCTCAATGGGAGAGAGGCGTGACTTTATGTATGTATGTATGTGTGTATGTAAATACTATCCAAAGAAAAAGAGCAGCGAATAAAAAATAAGACTATCTCAAAAAAGTCACATTAAAGTATGGTATATGTTACATACATACATTTGCCGTGTAGTGACAGCATTATAAAATTTGCCTCCCATCTTATTCCGTAGGTGATCACCTACAAATTTGATTTATACATATGCCTCTTCATTGCGTTTCCACAAGCAGTATAGTGTAGTTCTACACGAATAAAGACTGTCCGTAAAATACCTTAGTCGCCTCTTACGACACCTCGGTAGGAAAGAGGTAAGTGCTATTCCACTCTTTTTTTTTTATTGGGTAAAGTGATGAAACGAGCAAAACGTTCACCTGATGGTAAGTGCAACGTCTGCCCATAACAAATGCAATATTACCCAGGAAATTTCTGTGTAACACCTCACTGTGCCCATCACCCTGAGACATAAGGTCTTAAGTCCCATATGCCCAGTGATTACGCTAGCTCACAGTGCGCTTCAAACCGAAACACAGTAATGTTTGCACACTACTGCTTCACGGCAGAATAACTGGCCCTGGGGTGGTACCTACCTAGACGGATTCCTGCATAGGAATCCTACCACCATCATCATCACCACTCTGCTTAGACTATACATTTTTTTCAATTTTAGATTAAATTGAACAGACATTTTTCATTACAAATGAAAAAAAAAACAACTGAATTTTATGTATTCTCTACATACTGCCAATATTTATTAAACAAAGTTCGCCAGCAAAGTCTCAATGTCAACCGAAATAAAATATTAATGTGTAACTTATACCGTGCGACCGAGCGGCGGGCTTTGTCTGCTCGCGCAGTGATAGAATATAACGGGTTCTTTTTCATTCTAGTAAATAAATTAAGGCGTTACTTTATGTTAGCAAAAAGGAAAGTTGACATTTTTAGAGTATTCAATAGCGAAGTCGGATTGTTTTCATCAAAAGGTTGGTTCTAATATTAACATTTTTTTTTATTGGATTGAGTGACAAAACGAGCCAAACGTTCACCTGATGTAAAGTGCAACGTCTACCCATAACAAATGCTATGTCACCCAGAAAATTTCTGTGTGACTTTCGCTGCGCCCATCACCCTGAGACATCAGTTCTTAAGTCTATTTTGCCCAGTGATTGCGCTAGCTCACAGTGCCGTTCAAACCGAAACACAATAATGTTTGCACACTACTGCTTCATGGCCGAATACTGACCTTGGGGTGGTACCTACCTACACGGATTCCTGCATTGTATATCATTTTTATATAAATGAGAGAAAAAAGTAGATTTGAATTAAAATAGTGTTTAAATATATATATATATATAATGGTCTAAAAGGTCTCTTGCAAATCATAAATTTCAATTTGCTTCACGAGGTTTCTCAAAATATTTTTTTAATTTAGACATGAAGGTTAATTGCTAAATACCTAAGGTGATGTTTTGTGGCACTTAAACGGTACTTATGTTTGGTACCGGATGCAAAGCACTCGCCTTAATATTTGGACTAAGCTGAATATAACCCTAAGATTATGGCTCCCAAAACATAACCAATCGATTATTATATTCCGTGACGAAAACGAAATAGAATTTAGTGTGCCCGCAAAATACACTAGAAAAATAAATAAGAACACAACCCAAAACAAAAAAAATACATACGTACATGTGCGAACTTAATAGATAATCAAATGATTAAATTTATTTACCACCAGTAAGTTTTCCTGCTGTAGAATAGACGACTAACAGGCCACTCAATAAAAAGAATGTATCGACGGTGATGGGACTTGATATCAACCAAATGGCATTTTTTGAAATCGCCCACTGAAAATAAGAAAAAATATTGTATGTTCATAGCAGGTTTAAATTTAACTTTAGTTGTAATCATCATCATGAACACCATCTTATTACTAGTCCACTGCTGAACAAAGGCCTCCCCATAGAATGCCACAAAAGTTGGAGGTCTCATTTAGGGGGGATTTTGCCATAGTTGCCACGATTGGCAGGCGGGTTCGCAACCGCAGTTTATATATTCAGATGTTTCAGGAAGATAAATTTAAGTAAATATGAAAAAATACAAAGAACGTGGCTTAATATAAATGATAAAAGCATAAAAATATTGATACTAACCTGAAAGGTTTCTATAGGATTTATATATACAGGTAATGCATAAAAACTGTGCCCAAGGATGACCCATAACATTGCTAGAGCTCTGACACCGTCAATACATGTTAAAGAGTCAGATCCCGAAGTAAAAGTCAGGAGACGTCGTGTATTAGTGTATACGGAACAACAGAAGTATAATGAATTTGTTTTTAGCGTATCTGAGAATGTTAATAGATCTTTAATGTTTTCTTTATAAACTGAAGTAAAATAATTAATAAAAAAGAAAAGTTAGTAATTATTATAACACATTAAATTTTCAATTCTCTTCTTGATAATTACTTAATCAGTTCGAAAATATGGAGCTCAAACATCGATTTCGGTAAACCTAAACTTTTACAATTTTAGTGTACAAAATGTTACATCATCGTCATCATTATCATCACTTCAGCCTAACACTAGTCCACTGCTGAACATAGGCCTCCCCCATAGATTGCCACAAAAGGTTGTAGCTCTCATTTTGGGGGGATTTTGCCATAGTTGCCACGCTTAGAAGGCGGGTTGGCAACCGCAGTTTATTTATACATTTGTTCCAGGAAGATGAGACTGCCCATCTTCTGGTTTTAATTTTCCCTCTGTCGACTTTAACGACACCCACGGGATGAAATGGGGTGGTAGATTTTCTTAAGCCGCTACCACACGGCAGTTGAAATATTACATAAATACGCGACATTCTTCTTTTAATTTAACGATCATAATTTTAATGTTTTTTAGTTTACATACCCTTTTTTAGAATCCTTGAGTAATATATATCGTAGCATGTGCTCAGGCATGTCAGAACTCCAATTATGGAGAATATTATTCTAAAATTAAGTACGATAAATATTTATAATGCAAGTTTCCTTAAAATAAACTTAGTATAAAAAAAAACATCTTACGTAGCGACATAATCAACAGGGGCCCACAACTTGTCGTTGGGAAGACGACAGTAGTTCTCGCTATATTCAAAACCAACAGCACTTATGTTTGACAAAAGAGCATTGATTCCTTCCTGTGTAGTGCATGGTGCTGGTATGCATACAGCTAGTGTGAATTTTAAATTAGAAGGTACATTATTTGGTCCAGTTTCCCTAAAAAGATAATTAATTAGAGTGATGCTTTTAAACTACATTTATCTCCAAGTATTGCACTTAGAGTATACTGCTGGCTGATAAACGAGGCATTAATGACTTTACTGCTGGCGAAAAGTTCACTCAACGTTATAAAGTCAATATACTAACTCTAATAATTATACAATGTATAAGACATGAGTGATAGGGAGCGGCACTAGTGAGAGGATATCGGAGCTACGATCAACTACACGACTACCCTACTAGGTGAGTAAGGGCTTACTTTCTTTAAATCGTTTTAAATGAAATGGTGTCATTTAAATAAATTGAAACGTATTATACACTTTAATTATTTTATAATATGTTTTAGCAATACATAATATATAATACAACTTCTAAGAAGATTAATGGTCATCTTTTTGGTGAATATCAATGATATTTACTGCTTTTCTTTATATCAATAGTTTGCAAAAAAGCAACAATAATGTAGTGTAAAATAATCTCTTATCGCCTAACTGATACAAATTGTCATCTGTACAGAAAATAGGCGGAAGCCATCGCCTCATGTTCCTGTCACCGACGTTACAACTTTTAAGATAAGATCATAAAATAGGTGAAGTGTAATATCAGATACACAGGCATAGTAACAATGCCTAGACCCCAAAATTTTTGATTTTTGCATTGTGTACAACGTACAACGTAGTACGTTGTACGTAGTAGTAACAGTACACGTTTGTTATGGAAATAGTTATACCGAAATAATTGGAAAAATAAAATTAAACGTGATGAACTTATTACCTCAAGAAATCTAAATCGGGTCCATACATTGGATTTGAATAAGAATAGTTATTGATCTTCCTTGCATTATTAATGGTATTTTCGAGTAAACGAAAATGTGTCATGTCAAATTCTGACCATTTTGACTTTGGAATATTTGACATCATTTCTTCTTGATTAATTGATCCTTGTATCAAACAGTATTTTCCTTGGATGTTCATACTGTTAATGTGTTCATTAATTGCTAAGCACTGGTAGTAATTACCCAAGTCTATAGTATTACCCATTAAAATACCTTTTGGTATTCGTAAACCAGAGTCAAGAACTGTAAATCAAAACAAATAATTCTGGGACATGCATAGAAATTATTTTTTGTGATTTAATAGTTTTGGAAAATAAATTTCGCAAAACAGGAAATAGAATACGAGTACATAAGTCTCTATTATTTATGATTTTCATCAAATCAAACAAGAATAGTGTAATATATTTATATGTTGAAGGGTAAAAAGAAGCCGTCCCGTGGGTGTCGTAAAAGTCTTCCAGCTAAATAAATAAACTGCCTTGCCGCCTGCCAAGCGCGGCAACTATAGAAAAATCGTCCCAATCTATAAGGCCTTCTATGTTCAGCAGTGGACTTTTGATGGGCTGAAGATAATTTTTATTAATTGACGTTGAACGTGGCCTTCATCCCGTTCAAATTTATACTCAGACCAACACGTCAGGAGTATTAAATTAGGTTATTCAGCATCTCTTAAACTTCTTGCAGTGATTCTGTCATGACGATACCATCGGCAAAACGTAAGTGTGAGATTTACTTACCGTTTACGTTGATGCCACGTCTTTACCAGTCTAACGTCTTGAAAACGTCTTCCAGTGCATATGTTAACAGTCTCGAGGATAAAAGATTCTTACACGTCAATTTAACTGGATATGTTTAATATTTAAGGACTGCCCTGTACTCAGGCGAACATCGTAAGAGCGTTACATAGACGTTTCAATACTTTGTTGTATATGCTAGACGATGTATGTACAGGACTACGTTTACCTCAGGCAGATAGTGCGTTTAGGCAGGAACAACTTCGAGAAAGAAAGAGATAAGAAGGTTTTGTTTGGTTGGGCAGCTTTTAGGAAACTTCGTCTAAAAAAAACATTGCCCGCGCCGCAAAGTCTAATGCAGAAAGTCATTGACTGATGCGTCCTGTCTACACCTACTCACAGCGTCGAAACGTGGCCACTTACGGCGCGTTTACTTCAAAAGCTCAATGTCACTCAGAGAACTATGAAAATGCCACACTCAGGGTTTCTCTGGTGGATAAGGTTCCCTGTGAAGAAATTCACCGGAGAACCAGAGTCGCTGACATAGCTTTCCCTGTTTGCGAACTGACGTGGCTTAGTGAGGACAAAGCAAGTCGGAGACTCGGACCGCGTTTAGGCAAACGTAGTTAGGGACGCCCTTTGGCAAGATGGAGCGACGATCTGCGTAAGACGGCAGGCACTAACTACATGCGTGAAGCCGAAGAGAGGCTTATGACTAGCAGTGGACTCTGTGGATCTCCGGTCTTCATCCGTATAACTAAATTTGTAAGGGGATATTTGGTGCAAGGGACTCAACCTCAACTCATAGGGTACGTATGTATGTCGTATAAAAAAGAAACTTTAGTAAAATCACAAGAAATCACATTTTAAGCTATCGTTAAAACTTACATCGAGCCAGTAACAGTGTGTCGTTATTTTTTATGTAATTTGTTTGTTCCTCACAGAGTTCAGTACTTAGTACTTCTTCGTATAACTTATAGTCAAAAGAACGATAATGAACATCTTCTTTAAGGAGTTCTCTTGAATCACACACCGCGACTAGTGCTATAGTAATTAATAGTAATGTTAAGTAAACATTTAATGCCATGTTATTTTATAGTAATCACAAGTTAATTATTATTAAATTTAATATGTTACTATTAAAAAATACCAGGTGCAATTGAATTACTAAATGATTATAAAGCACGATACGTGAATGGGAAACATGATTTTATTTAAAAGTAATTTTGTAATCTTATCACTGCGTTACTGAAAAGAGCAAATGATGTATAAAATACTAATTTGTTTCTGAAGATTCCGCACATATTTTTTCAACTTACTTTAAATATTTTTAACAGAGTTAAATGTATTCCATCACTATTATTTTTGTTTGAAATTTCATTGCTTAATATAATAATACGAATGTGTAAAAAACTTTTTTAATTCACCTATACAACGAGCACTTTACACATCATACATTTGGTCTTCCATCTAAAAATGTTTGTATACGCATCACGTAAGTGTGTCGTTTGTGAATTTGTTTAAATCAACGATTTCGAATGCTCACGTTCGTCTGTATATTTGTAATATTCATGTATCTTTGAAACGAATGCTGCATATATATCACTTACAGTGGTAACTGAATTGTGGCATGTCTTGGTGACATAAGAAAATCGATAACCCTTCAAAACTCGTCAATTGTCTCTAGTATATTGACAGACCCTACGTGCCCAAGGCGATGGCAAGAGTATCTTAGGTGTGAGGCATCCCGTACTGCGATCACTAGTCCACATGCCATCCGTGATTTATTTTGTAAGAGAAGGTCACGAGGTGTGCATAACTTTCACCTGATAGTAAGTACTGTATCTGGACATAGCAAATGCTGTGTCCATCTGAGATACGAGTATCTGTCTCATATGCTCAGTAATTACACTACACGGTAATGGCTCTGCAGTGTCACCATTACGAAAATCATACCTACTTGGTGCCATACACTTTGTTTTATTAATGACCAACATCCTCAGCACTTGGTTATTAAAAATGATCAATTAAAAAATACTTATTAGATCTTAGAATACTTATCAGAGACATTGTAAAGAATTAAACTAAACCAGAGTGCCGACCATGTTACCTTTTACAGTCACCTTTTTTCCAAGGGGTAGGCAGAGACCACACCTGTAGTAACCTTTCGCACCTGCGGGAAACGAGACTTGACAGGAGGCGAACCAAGTCGCCGCCATTTTGGTACAAGTTAGAGAATCCTTAATCCCCATTGCGGTCCCACGAGCAGTATAGTCATGATTGTGTGTGTAGGTGTGGGTGGCAATGTTTGTCTGCATGTGCGAGCATGCGTCTTACTCTGCCTGTGTGTATTTGCGTTTTTTATATATAGCTGATTACAATGCTTATATTTTTTTAAAGATGTTTTGTTGTTATGATACAAATCCGTCGAATCGGAAATTACTTTGTTGTTGGTCCGACACACTGCTGAGTTTTCGACATAAATCGTGCCAGCATGAGGGACACCGAAAAGTGCGTATGCCGAATCCGATGGACAGGGATGCAGGATCTTAAGAACTTGTAAGGTAATTACTCATTTTGAATCATTTGTTTGCAGCCAAGATCATGTTATAGTTATTTCACAACAAAAAATTAAGCTTTGTTGCAATGATTGTAGAATGAGATATGTAACATTTTTAAAAAACTTAAAAAATAACAAACAATTACAAAGTAATGTATAACGCATTATCTTCTTAGCACCAAAAATGCTTCTTAATTATTATAACTGCAACAAACAAAAAAACAAGCAAACTACGTATACGTGTAGTTATTGAATTTTTTAATGTTCCTTCAAAATTTCTTAAGAAACATATTTAATCCCTAAAAGATTACCACCGTAGAAAAAAACCAGATGCGTGACAAAATCGTGTTATATATCTTATCATTTTGTACACCTAATTACAATTATGCCTATAACAATTTCCTGGGACGTTAGTCAGCTGTCATGTAAGTGATTAATTAATACAGAGTTAGTGTAATATTCATTAATCAAATATATCGTTTGTGTCAGAAAAATGTGAACTCGTCTAAATTAATCATGAGAATAACAACAACACGTCAGTTTTAAATCAAGAAATCTATCAATAAAATGTAACTTGTAAATTGTTGTGGTTAATTCTATAAATTCTGAAGAACTGTACTCTGCAGCAAAGCAAGAAGCGTCGATATTTTTGTCAACTTCCGAAGCAAATAAATCGTCTTGAACGTTTTGTGTCTGTTTAAGCTTATTTACTAATCGTTATAACGGTTTCAGATGCAGCTACGAATACGTTACATTGAGTAATAATGTACTATGTACTACAGAAACTATTTCAAACTTAATGCTACTTGATGACACGGGGCGCATGCGCGAGGCGGTCGACGGTTTTTTTTTTTTTATTGGATAAAGTGATAAAACGAGCAAAACGTTCACCTTATGGTAAGTGCAACGTCTGCTCATAACAAATGCTGTGTCACCCAGAAAATTTCTGATCACACCACACTGTGCCCATCACCCTGAGACATAAGTTCTTAAGTCTCATATGCCCAGTGACTACGCTACCTCACAGTGCCCTTTAAACCGAAACACACTAATGTTTGCACACTACTGCTTCACGGCAGAATAACTGGAGTAGTACCTACCTACATGGATTCCTGCATAGGAATCCTACCACCAGTAATATGTTCATGTTCTCATAGATAACAATGATTGTGAGCAGGTGCGACATACTCTTTATAAGCACATGCATTTTAACTTGTGTTACAAATAATCAAGGTAAGATGTCTCTTCTAGTACCTGGTACATAATAACTCAATGTAAGTTACGAGTTTTTATTATCACAGTTGGTCAATTATCTACAGTATAATCATGACAGTTTGTTCAATACCTACAGAAAAAAGCATTATTTGTTTTGATGCAATAATGTAAAAGTGTTTTTACCTGATAACATATCTATGATATATAATCTAGATATTATGACCGCGCGTTCTGCAGTAAAATGTAAAATGAAAGTTTTCACACACGTTAAGGTGTTAGTTACATATGTCAAAAATGAGTTTAAATTTAAAATTTACTTTTAAATGCAGAAAAACATGTTATTACACTAAACATTCTTATAAAGATAGATTTATTTTTCAGAATTAAATCTTTGTCTATGAAATTGTAAAAACCTTATTCTAAGCTGAAAATACACTTGCTGTAAAACACAATCCCAAAAAGTTGCTTCAAATTTTTTTTCATTACTGATACAGGTCGTTCGTCAACTTTTTCCTATCAAAGTGATCTCTCGAAGAGGAGACATTGCCTGTCTAGTATGGATGGTGCATACCGGATGGACTTTTTCTTATAGGGTTATCTCAAAATTAAAGTGTATGGCACAAACCCGTGGTCAATTAACGCCCTAAAAAATATTCAAAAAGAAATGGCTACATCACAGCTTGCCGCGCAGTCATCGATAGTACCGTGATCGTATTATCATCATCATCAACATTTCAATCTATTACTAGTCCACTGCTGAACATAGGCCTCCCTCATAGATTGCCACAAAAGTTTGTGGCTATCATCTTAAGGGATTTTGTCACGGTTGCCACGCTTGGCAGGCGGTTTATTACGCAGTTTATTTATTGAGATGTTTCAGGAAGATGCTGCTGCCCATCTCGTGATCCGTGATCATAACGGATTACATTTTATAAAGATTAAAACCAAAAAAAAAATCTTATTGTTATTAGTTTTTTATCAAGTAATTATTTACATTTCCTATGTTTTTTACATACTCATAGCAATACATTACCCTAAAATGTTTTAACTGAGTTTTAACCAAGTTTGGCACTGTGGCTTTATATGTTATTAACAAGTGAATAAATTTTCAGAACACGTTTCAGTAAGTGGTTGCGGCAATAAAGTTCTGGGTTGAGAAGTTGTGTTACTGTGTGACTGAATAAGTAAACACGTTTGATACATCTAGAGACGTTCGTATCGAAGAAGTATGTTTTCAAACATAAACAAATTTATTAACTATAATTCATGTTTTCGTTGCCTTTTTTAAAACTTACACATACGCAAAAACTAGAATTGAACATTATAACATGATCATTTCCTCCTGGCCGATTTTTGAACACGGCGAAAACTTCCGAATACTGCTGAAAGCTATCAACTGCGCAGGAGATATTATAGTGCCGCAAGAATGCGCAAACACAGAGGCTCTTAGATCGGAGGTGGGCCAGGATGCAGTGTCAGAAACACAGAGACAATCACAACACAACCAGACCTAAAAACGAATAATTTATGTACAAACGTTGGCTGCGGCTGGGATTCAACCCAAGACCTGTGGCATAGTCACGTACTCTAATCACTAGGCCACGTGGCCGTTAATTAGTTACGGCGAAGACTTCTACCGGATCCTAGTTCATCTTCAGCAATTATTATCATCTGCGCAAGCTAATATGGTGCCATTGGATATAGTGCGAGCACAGAGATTCTTATCCTCATTTTTACGAACTTCATATTACGTCCATGCCGTAAGGAAGATAAAACATCCAGGCCGGTTTTCCCCTAGTGTCACAAATAGAAGCGACGCTGGAGTTTCTAGCACCGTTTCTTCTCCAGTGGAAACGCATTCCGAATTGGTGGTAAATGGAGATAATTCAGATAATATTGTAAATGCCCTACCGATTTATGTAACTGACTGAGCCAAGGCAGGCCTCATTGGACACCCTCTAATCAGTTACTCTCGCGCACAGGATGGCGTCCGAGGTGAGGGCCCCTCTCTGGATCCCTTTCGCTGTTCATCTGTAAATAAAGGTTTCGGCTAAGCGCCCTCAGCGCTCGGCCACCTTTCAATCCGGTGAAGCTGTGAAAGCCGGCTTAAAAACGAGCTAACACTAACCTTCCATAATAAAAAAAGACCAAATTCTTTTGTACAGGCTCTAGCTTTGGCTGTCACTCTGTCGTCATAACATGACACAATATTTTTTTAATACATTTTTGAAATGAGGTTGTATTATTTTGACGTACTAAAAAATGACGATAAAAAGTTAAAAATCTGGCCTGACCGTATACATACATACATACATAAGACCACGACTGTATCCCATAATGGGTAGTCAGAGACTGGGCAGTCACTGCAAAAACAGATGACTGCCACAATCCACGTTTCACCAAAACAATATAATGCACTTGGTGTGATAGGTGGTGAGCCCATCGCCACCATGCGCTGTTGGGTGCACAGTGCAGTTTAATTCCTTACTCGCCTTTTACGAGATCCATTGGATGAGATAGAGCATTAGTATTCTTTTTACGAGCCGCCACCACACGGCGGCCTGACCGGTATGTATGTAACAAATTAAGTGACTAATTATTTATTCTTTATTTCTTTAATGCTTTAAAAACTTCATCCCGTGGTAGTAATTTCTTAATCTTAGATTTAGTCCGTGCGGGAATTGAATAAGTGACTCCGAGCACTAAGTCGCTGCACTACCGAGCCATATTACTATTCAAGACCCATTCATAAATATAACTAACTTCTTTTAAATTTTCTTTATATCCTATCCTATTTATTAGATTGACTACATATTTTTGCTTTGAATTTGAATGAATTATTATTTTTCGTCCGGCTTTAAACAGGTTCATCAACAGATAAGCACGTTATATCTATTAAATGTAACATACACTTAAGATATCGACATTATGTGTCAATCGATTAAAGATAAACACGGAATATGCTTTCGATCGAAAAATATGGTATTTAAAAAAAAATCGATGCCTTGAGCCGGATTATATGCCCTATAAAAGCCTCGGAGCCTTTTTCCCTTTTCTACTTTCCTAAAACAGATTTACACTTACACAGCTGTCACCTAATCACCGCCTGTCTGTTTAAAAGAGTCGGACAGAATCTCTACCGGTTCTATCGTTGTGCGCGCAGAATACTTGGAGAGACATAATGAGGTTGATTTATGGATAAAACCATGTCAAAGAAGATTTGAATCATTTCTATTTCTTCATTGAATTCGTTTCTTTGTATTTTTTTTAAATGACCACCAGACCATTCGTCTGGTGGTTTAGTTGCTCTTACTATTTTATGTGCCATTGCCAGGTGCCACCGACCTTTTGTTCGTAATATGAAATAGTTGTCTTGGAAGCCCCTAAGCGAAGCCGTCGGCAGTTGCCTACTTTTCCTTTAGGTTAATGCCTATCTCTGTCGATGCCTCTGCATTTGTACTTAAGTATTACAATACGAATTTAATGTAAAGATATATTACAGAAATAGCCGCTTATAAAAAAATTAATTTGATTATTTTTGTTAATAAGATTAAGCTTTTCGAAAAAGATCCTATTTACCATTTACACAATCGAAAATATATGGAATTAGCCTTCGTTAGATGTTTCGTTAAATTAAGATATCCGAATCATCATAGTACATATAAAATAAGATATCTTTGCCATTAATATACCGTGGAAACTAAGTAAACTAAGTACATATGGAGATACGAGCATATGGAATAGAATAGAAATAACAAGACTTCAACTTCTAAACCTAAATATTGCAATACGCCAAGTAGTTACACTAAATCGGAGTGATCGAAACAGAGTTAGGTTTGCACACTACTGCTTCACGTCAGAATAGCTGACACTGTGATGCTCTTTAAAAAATACAACGGCCGCGGTGTCTCTGTATTTCATGGCTTATGTTCCCATAAATAAAACATTATTTTGTTAAAATAGTTTATAGTTTTTGAGTTAAATCATTACAACCAAACATACAAAAAATCAAATCGTCTTTATAATATTAGTTTAGACATACAATATTATCAGCAGCGTGACTTTACCATATCTTATACTCATATTATAAATGTTTTTGGTAATAATTATTGTTATTGTAATGATATACTATCTCTAATTACGTATTTTTACGTTTTAGAAAGATTTAAGAAAATATCAATTCCACTTATTAAAAAAAAAAAAAAATTGTTGTCCAAAAAAGTTGGGAAAATATATATGAGGACCCATCCCAATAGTGAAATTTCATTATTTTCAATTTAATTTTTCTTGGCATAATATTACATAGATCAGCCTAAAAATTACTTTAAAACATATAAAATATATCCAAGAGACCTTATCTCTCGAAGTACTATAGAAGTTAATTAAAAATATTACAATATAAAATTAACTTCATTTGTATGGAAAATACTCTATATAGTTATTCATAATGAGGAAGTGTTCATGTAATGCCAATTATAAAACCTTAAAATTAGAAGGTGTTCGTGTATTGCTAATACCATACTATTAAGTCCGAAGCGCGAGTACCGTGCGGAGGGGCATACCAACAGCTCAACATAGACGTGTGTGAGGTCGAGCATGACTCTTTATAGTATCAAGTTGCATAGTGCTAATGTTCCATACAAAGATCCTATGTAAGTAAAGTATATGATAAAATGGTCTAACATTGAAGGTCTCTTGTAAGATATGATATTATAAAAATGAGTTGGAACTTAAAATTATTAAGATAGAGAATTCATTAGACTTTCATACAATCACATAAGAGAGGGTGTGGCTTTTAGCATTTCGGCTTACTCTTTCGCCCCATGTCTTAGAGCATTAGTTCTATGATACATGGTTCATACACCGGCGTTTTAGTGGCTTACTACTATGACACGTTGGTAAATTTTTTAGTTAAACAACTTTTGCCAAAGTCGATAATTATCATATAGGTGTGTTGTGAGGAGGCACCATCTATGTGATAGTCACAATAATACTTACTGCTATTGTGGTATTGTGTTTTTAGTGACGGTTATATGAATGAGTTGCATCTGATTCAATACAACTTATGATTCGGGTTGACGGAGGTTTTTTTGCAGAAGTGTAGATGTTTGCTAAGACTGTATAGAGGCCCTTGTGTTGGCGTATGTCTGAGCGATGGTCGTAATGATGCTTGTTGCACCTGTGACAATGCGTCCTAGTGACAGTTGCTTAGATGTCGTTAATATAATGGTTGCGTCTTGCACTTGGTTTGACTCACATTTTCTTTAGCTTTGTTCAATTCGGGTCTCTCTATAACGAGACTGCAGACTGTCTGCCCTCCATGTGTTGAAGAACAACAATATTAAATAAAGCTCTCAGTAAATTCCCACAAATAAATGATAACTGGAAACTTGGTAGTGGGTGAGACAAACTTGATCGAGATACATAATACTCAACGTCAATTACACAAACCCATTTGACGAATATAATAGAATGCTGATTGCCTGATGGCTGAATGATAATTATAAATGATAAATAATGGCAAAATACATCATTACAATGGTTGGTGGAGCTAATGCGTCTACTTCATGCGGATGGTAGCTGGCGGGAGGAGACTCTCAAGGCTGCAGCCGAAAGCTGCACAACGTGGGACCCCATACCCTTGAAGTGAGCAGTGGACTCACGACGTGCTCTGCGGCAAATTGCCGTGCTGACCTTGTATTGGATGTTGATGCCACACACTCGACATTCATCTGCAGTTGCAGCGGTCTGGCGAAGTGATGGCGCGTACGGAAGGCTTTACTAGTACTACTAGTAGTAGTAGTAGTACTAGTTTATTGGGCCGAGTGCTCATAACTGCTCGACGTGTGCCAAATCCATGCGACGTACATCCACGAAGACTGGACTAGCTGTATACTTGTATAATGTAAACACGCATTGACATGCGAGACTTCGGTCTAAGTTTGTGCTTACGCACTAGCAAGAGGCCAAGCCCTCTTTTTGCTGGTTCGCCAGTGTTGCTGTGGACTACGGTCCTTGTTCCCGACTTCTTGTCCTGTGTCGGGGGGAGCGCATGGATTGGAAGGCGCTCACCGCACACGGCGGGAGTTGGAGCCGTGTGCCTTCCCCACATTTTTTTAAATAAAAATGTTGGGGGAGCGACAGCTTGTAGTGGGTTATTAATAATTTAAAGTTAATCCTATACAGGTGCGGAATACAAATCTCTTTGCAATAGATATTAAACATTGTGAACCCTTTACAAGAGTATAGGGAATAGTAATTAATTAGTAGTACACTGTCTTGGACTTGCAGCTTCTCTAGTGAATAAACATTTTTCCATGATACACCTAAAAGAACAAGTTACTATAAATAAACACAACGTAAATAAAAGGGTCCTACCTATGACGATCACAATTTATTAACATATATCATTCAAATGGCCTAGAATGAAATAACCTTTAGAAATTGATCTTGAAAAAGATTAAGTCGATTTTCTGGTCACGAAGTTAATTTATCAACATGAAAGTTGAATAGTTACACTATGATGTATTAATTTTTATTTACGTAGTCATATTAATAATTATTAAAGTACAGATAATTTTATAACAAATTTAATAAAAGCACGAGTAATGCAATACACGTTTCATACTGTTGTATATACGTGAAACTATGATGAATAAGGGGAAATGAACTTAACCAACTTCTTGAATTGCATTACGGTTCGCTTTTAGAAAATCGCAGACGTACGAGTATTTGCTTCTGTTCGTACAAATTATTTTAGTTACTACATTAACCTGAATATAAAAATAATTTTTAGATTCACTGATTAATGTTTCGTTCAAGTTTAATGGAGTTAAAAATTATGTATACTATAACGTATTATAGAATTATTTAAAGACAGACAGAGGAAAATACTACATCTTAATTGGGGAAATAGTTTCTCCGCATTTCATATGAAAAGAAGACATTTTTTTAATGTTTATTTACATTAAATTACTGTACATATGTGCTATTTTTTTCGATGAGTTTTTGCCATCTTGAAGGTAGTGACATAATCCCGCTACTGTAGGAATTTCGTGACTTCTGAGCAAAGAAAAAAACGACAAGTAGTTTTGGCAGTCCTCTCTTTATATTGAACTGACACTACCTAAACAATTCTGAAGAGACCGAAATTGGTGGAAATCTGAAGGTGCAAGTTCAGCGGATGCATTAACACCTCTCGCCAAACTCTCTTAATTCTTGCTGAGTGGCTAAGTTGTGTGTTGTCTAGCGTTGTCGTAATAAGAGACCACACCGTTTCTATTCATCAATTCCGGCCCCTTCCTCTCAACTTCCTGCTTAAAAGGTAGGTCTACTTACTTATTCACACACACATGTCCACACACACACACACACACACACACACACACACACACACAAACGCGCGCGCACGCACGCACGCACGCACGCACGCACGCACGCACGCACGCACGCACGCACGCACGCACGCACGCAGGCATATATATATATATATATATATTGTATGTATAGTGAGTACGTGTAATATATATATGTAAATACATATAATGTATGAAAGTTGCTTTTTTTCGGGTTCCGTCTGTTCATGATGAGTATACATATATATATGTAGTATAAGGTAAGTACTTCTTGATAAATGTGCATGAACAAATGTGTAGCTGTGAAGAAGAAATAGTAAAGAACGTAGGCACTCGATACTTACGAGTTAGATACGAGTATGACTATCTGATGCTGATATAATGTTAGTATACATATTTTGGTGATTTGTAAGGGATCAAATAATTATATTATATTATATAATTTTTATGTGTACTAACACTTCATTTATGCCACTAAAAATAGGTTGATAAATTTTATAAATAAGCAGTCTAATTTTCCATTTGTCATAAATTGTAAACCAAAATCATGTCGACCTATATTAGGTAGAAGACACCTGTTGGATTCTACCAGCCCAAATCTTTAACTATCATCAGTAATTCATATATCAGGCACTCGTCGTCTGCCCATAATAAATATAACGTTCTAGAGGAGAGAAGAAAAGATAGGAGGAAGACTCGGATGCAATTACAAAAAAAAAAATTCTTACAGAGGACACACATTAGATAGATCTTGAAATCGAGCCGAAAACGTAAGAGTTAAAAGCCAAACTCGCTGTCAGCTCAGAGTTACATATTAATACATATGGATTAAATATGGCTTTAGTAACAAAATAATATTCATGAAAATAAATGACTAAGTACTGTATTTGTTTACCTGGTTATCAAGTATTATTGAAATAAAGATAATACATTAACGCTCTTCCAAGTCTGAAACTGCTTATGAATGCGTTGTATTGGTGTATCAGTCGTTGATAATTACGAGTCTGGACGCAGTCCTTGTAAAACTATAAGTTAACTTTACAATAATTCTAGTTGTAAACATAAAAATGTTTTACTTACACACAAGTCTGTTTAAGATAAAAAATGCACAGTTTCTTCTATTTTACCTAAGTGGTGTAGTAAGCTATTCTAACGGATTAGGTATGAATCAGTTGGAACAAGACGTACCAAATCATACCTTCAACAAAAGAATATATGAAGATGTTCTGAATCCAGAATTGTGCCAAAGACATTTAAGTTTAATAATGAAAAATAGTTCGCGTCTACAATTTCGTTGTAAGTATTTTACCTCATTTTATTTTAGTATTTCAAATCAGAGTCCAAAAAAGTTAAATAGTGGTGGCGAAAGAAAATCCACTATACTAATTTCATCACATGGGTGACATAAGTATCGTACTAGGGAAATCTCTGAAAAATAGACAAACGATCAATGGGTCCAAGGCGCGAAGCGCCTGGTACTACGATCATCAAACCGCCTACCAAGTGATGACAGACGCATGTTGTCCGAAAATGGCTTAAGAATTTTAGAAATGGGAGCACCCAGAACATTTCTGTGTGACACCACACTGCGTCCGTTACCCTGTGCCATCAGTTCTTAAGTCTCATATGGCCAGTGATTACGCAGAGACTTTACTCGAATATTTTATTTACTACCGCTTTCCAGCTTGTAAAGTGCATACAAAATACCCGATTCCCTTTTCAAAAAAATCTGGAAGAGACTTAACTTTACCGTGTGTAGTGAGCGATAAACTTCCGCAATGCTCTCCCCCCAATAAGGAAAGAAAACTTGGAGCAAATACTCACGCGCAGATCAAATGGTTATGGTATAAAGGTATGGTATATGGTATAAAGAGGGCGGAGCCCCGTGATAGTGTGTAAACACATTAAAATAAGTGTTATTTATTTTTCTATGTATATAAGGAATATAAATTTCGATAGTCAAACCTTGCTAACCAAAACTGTGCAGGTCCTGGCTTTATGTAGTGGAAATTGTCCTACACTGCGTTTGCCGGAACGCGGCTGCTACTCGAGAACTTTTCCTTGACAACGGTTATCGGTTTTACGAGTCGGTTCATAAAATATTAAAAGAAAAAATCGCAGAGGCAACAGAAGTGCTTTTGGCATCAGTACCATATACGAGGCCAGCGTGGCTGCTCACTGCGGAGTACATTAACGAATTCACGGCTCATTGCAATGGATGATGTTAAACGTCGCATAGTTCGTTCCGTAGTATTAAGATAATATTAAGAATGCGGATATCGACTTAAGGAAGTCGATATCTGCAGCCTCTTCATAAAGAAATGGTGTCCGACTTGGGCTAATCTAATAAGGCGTGAGCCAAACCAAGATGCAGGATACAGTCACTGCGGCTGCTGAAAGCAATAGTCGCAGATGGCCACGCGATCGTCTGTTTTATATACTCGTATTATAGATTGGCAAAATATGTAAATTTTAATCTATTTACTACCTCGTAACAAATAACACGAGTTACCTTGTACTAACTAATATATGATTGATCCATAGCAAAAAAACTATTTTCAGTTTATGATGCCGGTATACGAATACCAAGAGGCATATTTTTGGGGAATACTCTTGATTTAGGCAACTATCACCAGTGCTTAAATATAAATGAGGCCGTAGAAGATGTGATTATTCAAGGAAAGTATTGCATGCTGAAAGTACCGGCTAACCAAAGCCTGCAAATACCAAATTTTCCTACATCAAATTTGTTCAATTTTGAACAAACAATGTTACATTTAGACAAAGTTAAACTTCTCGGTGCTGAAACAAGGTAAGGTTTAATTATTTTTTATGATAATCAGATATAGAAAATAAACGCAAAGTTTTTAAAAAAAATATAAAGGATAACAATGTTCAGTAGTTTCTTAATATTTGCAGGTATTCCCGCTTGAGTTCCCGCTCAAGGGATTTTAAAAAATAGTTTTAAATTAATCGCGATAAAATCCGTAAAGAGTAGTTTTATATAAAAGATATAAAAGTGTTTACTAATTTGGTGTTTTATATTCATTAATATTGATATTTTTATATCGTTGTAAAAATTACAAATATACATAGTAAATGTTTGTAATAACACAGACATCAACTGGAAACTAAAATATTCATAGTTATTTGATTTATAATAAACTGAACTAGTACACCGGGATAACATCTGTAGTTTTGGTAAAAAAGTACACCATGAATTAAATAACTTATTTTTGTAAGATTATTTAATATATATATAATCAAGGTTGATTATGCACATACTAAGATTGAGGCAAAACAATGCAATCGCGTGAGCGTGGAAAAGAAGGGCAATGAAGCGCTGTCTTGAACTACAGGTATATTCGCTGAATCTATTCTAAATGAATCTTATTTGATTATTTAAAGGGTTGGATTCGAGAGTCCTATCGCCAATATAAATTTTCGGTTGGCTGTTTGTATACCTGCATCGTGTACTACACGTGAAGCTTTAAGTGCCTTCTATTTTAATATTTCTGATGCTGGTTTTGTCTATGAAGAAGAATTTTGTCGCCTTCCAAACGATAAGCCATGGGTTTCCTGCTGATTATGTAGCCATGTAAGATTATTTTTGGCATAAGTTTTATTACGCTTTTGAAATACTACTTAATGATTCATTCATTTTCAGACTTATATTTTCAATAATTGGATTATTGGTAATAGTCAGTACGTGTTACGACCTGCGATATTCATTTATTCTCCGAAAAGGTTACAATGTATCGTTATTTCTTAATTTCTTTAGTGTCTTAATGTTAAAGAATTTTTGCTTTAAATAATATTGACTGTGCATGTGTATTATTAATAAGAAAGTAATGTTCATTCAATGGATTTATTAAAATACATAAAAATATTCCTGCCTTAATTTTGTATCAATGTTTAAAGTTATGTACTTGTTTTATCTCGAGTTTTTAACTTTAAATATTATCACACATGTACATTAACATTGTTTTAGATCCTAAGAAAATCAGAGCTTTTTGTTGTTCTTTTTCTGCCTACACCAATACTAGACGCCTGTTTACTTTTAAATCTGGACCTGAATCATTAGACTGCATTTATGGTATCAGAGCTTTAGCTATGATGTGGGTTATTATTGGACACGTACTAATCGCAATGTTCTTCAGCATCAATTTGTTTGAAGCGTTTCAGGTACGTCTTTTTAAACTTCATTATACTGTAAAAGAATACACATGATTGTTAAATTAATTAATTATACTTGCTAATAGATTTCTAAATATTAAATTATTAATAAAATTTAGAGGTACACCATCATAGTCATATGATTAGGATGATGATGATGATGTCTTTCGTTGTTGACTTCAATCACTGAGACATCTAGTTTATAACTAGAAACTGTCTTCTTTGTTGGATTTAGAATAGTGTTTCTATAACCACAATCGAAAAAATGAAAAAAAAATATATGATTTGTGATTTTTAGGAACTATAAAATGATTTTTTCTAGTGGGCTACTTCGATTAAAGCAATATGGGTAACAGCGGCGCCTATTACTGTTGACACATTTTTTATGCTGAGTGGTTTACTTGTAGTGTACACCACAGCTGGAAAATTAAACAGCAGTAAGTTGTATGGAGTACTTTTAATTATTAGTTACAAAAAATATTAAATCAATCGTTAATTATTACAAGAATTGATAAATTAAATAACAATATAAACATTATTCTTGATAACGTCTAACCTTGCCACGGCGGTATTAGATAATTTATAACGCCGAGGATTTTCTCTAAGGCTAACAGGAAGAATAATCTCACGACGTCCGTCAGATGGCGAAGTAGTAATTTGAAATATGCCAGAACTAAATTATCCGCCCCGGTGATGCAGCAGCAGCATCTCGGAGCTCTGATATATGGTCGCCGATCCGCCTACTAAACATAACAATTAAAGCTTATTCGCCCAACATAGGGGAGTTTATTTTCTACTGTAGATGATAGAGAGATCTGTTATTAAGTTGTAAAGTCAAATGTCCAAATATGTATTATAAATTTTAGGTTAATTGTTTTTTACTTTTTCTATATATTTATCTTGACTTTGTCTAAACATAATAACTTTAATTTTAGTTATATACAAAAGACATTCAAAGGGAACCAAAATAATTTCTTAAAGTACGAGTATATTTAACGTAGTGTTTCAAAGCTTTTTTGAATTATAATACTGTGAAAATAAAATTTATATTAAATTTGAAATAAAATTACAGTGCAGTTACTTAAAAACATTCTCCTCTTCTATCTGAATCGACTCCTGCGAATGTTTCCAATTCTTGCTGCTATGATCCTATATATGGTATCGTTTCACAATCGAATATTTGATGGTCCCTTATCCGAGACACCTGCCATGGGCGTATTAACTTGCAAACAATACTGGTGGTCAGCACTACTGCATATACAGAATTTTTATAATCCAAAAAACATGGTAAGTGTACCATACTTTCATGGCTATTCCTGTTTTTCCTTACTTAAAACTGTAGAAACAAACGAGTCTTGTGATGTACTCTAAAACTGTTAACGCAAATCTAGAATAAAAAAGTCGTTGTGTAGAATTCCATTTAGTCAAGATTCCATTTAAGCAAGAACCATATAAATCTACAGTAGTATTTTGTGGTACTATTAGGTAGTTAGTATTTAGATAAAAAAAAACTGTAATACTTAGTAAAGTATTACTCAGAGATATTTTAAGTGAGCTCATAGCCCAAAACGAACAAGTCCTTATTCAAATTTCATGAGTATTTTATAATTATTTACGTCAGAGCGAATTTCAGAGATTTTCCTATACAGTACGAAAAGTATGAAGTTGACTTTATCGTAGTTAATAAAATAAATTTATATAGGATATCGGTATATAATGTTTTTATATTTCAAAGATATACTATGACGCCAAATATACTAATTAGTATATTCCGACTAATTTTTTTGGATTGTTATAACCAAATGTGATATACACAATAAATAAATATTTTTTTCAATTTCAGTGTATTGCCGTAACATGGTATCTGGCTGTAGATGTCCAATTACACCTATTGTCACCAATTATTCTCTTCTGGGTTTTAAGTGGTAGAAAAAATTTTGCTTGGATAGCGCTAATAACTGGTTTATTAACGTCACTTGTTGGTGCGACAGTTTATAACTTTAAAAACAATTTTCCGTCGGGATCTTTTTCGACCAAGTAAGTGTTAATGTATTTGTAGTCATCATTTTTTCTTGTCTTTTAGATTAAACTGTATAATAATACAGTACAAAAATCGTATAACCATATAATAATGTCTATAACTTTTGTCAATATCTCGTTATTGGGCGAATTACGAGTTCCGCGTATTCTTTACGTTGTTGGTGAATATTATCTAAATATTGTTCGGTGTGGTTATTCCTGTGAACGATATTAATTTGTTCGTTAATTACCGGAGGGTGGTGTTTATATCTTAACTTTACTGTATTAGATGTCTGTGAAGTAAGTAAAAGCCTGGTTCTAATAACTGACGAAACTTTTTAATAAATATTATTTTTCTTTATATCCAGACTGCAAGTTGGCTTCATTGATTTTTTTTTTGTTCCAGCCTTCTTGAAATTGAAAGATACCATGTGTATTATTACATTAACACATTAACTCGTTCATCTCCATTCTTCGTTGGTATGGTTAATGGGTATATATTGCATTTATGGAAAGGAAAGCCTCTGTTAATTCCTAAAGTAAGACACTGATATATATATACACTAAAACTAAATGTATATTAAAATCGAACTTATCGAAATTAACTTGAAAATATTTTATTCTAAAATCGCTTTAAGAAATGAACATTTAATATTTATAAGGGCCGGCAGAGCACCCGCAATTCTGTTTGAATTTCGGATGTTCATGGGCAGCAGGTGATCACTTTATAGTTTGCTTTTGCGCTTGCTCTTTTGCCTGCTCTAATTTTAAAAAATAGTAAGAGAGGACTAAGCAAAAAAGATTTTTATGTCAATGCTTAATTTTTGTAAATAAATATACAGCTTGTAGGTTGTTATTATTGTTCATACCTGAAGTAATTATATTCATATTCGAAACTCGTTGTCCAAGTTGACATCTGCACAGGAATTGTTGAATTTCAAATGTGTTATAACTGTTAGCGCAAAACATTGAAATACTTACTCGTACTTACATTCGATATGATGCCATGCTATAAAATAACGTCAGTGGGACAGTCACAATACATCCAAACGGAGATCCGTAAGAATTTTAGTATTGTACAAATACTGATTTCGGCTGGGATTCGAACCAAAGAATCGGAACCTAGCAAGCAGACACGCTAACGCGTGAAGTGCAACCAACAAGCGAGTTTAAGCAGTTTTAACAGCAAACTAAGGTTATACTATAAGTAAAAACTAAACAACCATATTAGATTAATTAAAAATAGACTTTAAAGATTTGATAGACTAAAGCATTCAAGCAAGTCTCAATCAGAAAGCCTGAAACTGACTATAGTTGTTGTAAACGCTGTAAAGTTTTATGTGTTCAATAACTTGAATACATTATACGAGTACGTAATATTACATATGAAAATATGAAAGTATGATCTAAAATAGCCAAATTCACAGAGCAGTCTCATTCAGTCAATCTTATTTCACAGTAGAGAGTTTTATTTCAAAAGATCTTCTATTTTCTTTGTACAGCATATAAATGTCACGATTTGGGCATATGATATACAAATCTCTCATTCATAGGGAATTGAACAAAGAAATGTACGCTACGCTAATCCAGTACGGATTTTCAGAGTCTACATGTCGTTTTTTTGTAAGCCGTGCAAGTTTACCCACGATATTTTCTTTATATGTAAATGAGCACTTTAATTTTGTTAGTAGTAGTGAAAAATGAATTCGAACTCAAGTCACTCGCGTACTAATAACTATAAGGCGAGCATCCGTCGTCTAAGCTACCGCCGCTATTTGACTGTAACTAAATGAATTTATTCCATAAATACGAGTAGTACCTATAATTGACGTTAAATAACTTTCTAAAATTAACCTCTGACAAAAAGCTTGAAAAACTCTTATATACACGAATTCCGTTTTGTGACAAAAAAAAAAATCTTTTGAAATATTCAAACAAATGAATATTTTTTTTTCATTTAATTGTTTATTTTTCAGTATCTTGTGTTATCTGTTTGGGGTTGCGTAGTACTACTTCTTTTAGGTGTTATGTACTGCGTTCGCTTAAATCTTGAAGTGGATTGGGAGAATCAATTAGCAGATAATATTTTTAATTCATTTATGAGACCTGCTTGGGCTTTGGGACTTGGATGGTTGATCTTTGCTTGTGTTAAGGGATATGGAGGTATTATTTTTTTTATAAATTTTTTAAGCTCAATGATTTTAATGCTTATTTAATTATTCAGTTTATAATAATTCTTATGATTTCTTATATTTACGTAAATATTACACATTTAATAAAACTATAATTACACATTACAGACGTTTAACACATTTACTCCCGTATTTACATTGTTACGTTTGTCGGTTAATATTTTAGTTGCAATTAGTATTTTGTCTCAAGCTAATGCTAACATAAGTCTGCATCATCACTTACGAGTATTATTATTATCGCTGCATTATTTTTAGTGATAATTTTTTTTTAGAAAATCCTTATTATGTAGTCTTAGCGTGTTTATAAACGTTCAGTTTCTTTAAACAGTGCCTTAATTTGGTTTCGTATGAAAAAAAATATTCATGCAAATGAACTGGGCTCTTGAATCAATAAATTATTAGTTATTTATATGCGCGCGGCGCACTGCTATTGCTGTAGATATAGTAAGTGAAAGAGTTATTAGAAACTGCATTTTTTGGATTATATATTTTTTGTTTTAAGAAAAAATTAACGAGACGGGCAAATCGACTGTCGAAATCGACGAAATCGACCCTGAGATATCAGTTCTTAAATTCTATCCGCCCAGTAATTTCACTTGTTATCAGTGCCCTTCAAACCGAAACTCAGTAATTTTTGCTACAGCTTTACGGCGCAATAACTGTTAATACGGCGGTACCTACCGCGACGGATTCCTGGATAAGAATCCTATCACCATTAATTTATTAATTATTTTTTTATGAAACTCAATCAAATTATTATCAAAGAGAGAGTAAATACTGTAGGAATCCGTCTAGGTAGATACCACCCCATGGCCAGTTATTCTGCCTTGAAGCAGTACTGTGCAAACATTACTGTGTTTCGGTTTAAGGGCACTAAGAGCTAGCGTAATCACTGGGCATATGAGACTTAAAAACTGATGTCTCAGGGTGACTGGCGCAGGGTGGTCACACAGAAATGTTCTGGATGATAGAGCATTTGTTATGGGCAGACGTTGCACTTATCATCATGTGAACGTTTTGCTCGTTCCGTCACTTTTATCAAATAAAAAAAAATGTGTTTTAAAGATCTCTACACAATTAATGTAGTAGTGGCAGCGGTAATGATTCTCTCCCAGAAGTATTATTAATAAAACGCAATTTTTTATTTACTGAGAGACTGACGTGATAAAATTACTTACTTACGATCTATAATCTGCGCAAATATCTTGTTAAAGGCTGCTACATCTATAGTACTTTGAACTAATATTCGTTATTGCAGGCAGACCGACCGGAACAGCATAAGAATTTTAGTCATTTAACTCTTTATATATTTTCTCACTTTATAGCTAAATCCTTTATAGTAAGATTATTAAATTTTATAGCAGCTCAGGGTTAAGACTCTCGCTTAAAATGTTCATAGTAAGCGAGAGTACCTGGGTTCGATCCCGGTACCAGCACCATGAAAACTTAATTGTAATTTTAAATTTAAATAAAACTAAAATATTTTTTCGGATTTTATCGCGATATTCGAGTGCTGTAAAGCACTCGAATATCGAAGGAGCATTTGCTATGGGCAGCCGTTTCACTTACCATCAGGTGAATATTTGGCTCGTTTCGTCACTTATGGATACGTATATCACGTTATTGGATAAATAACAAAAAGGTCATAGATAGTTAAAAATAAATGCATAATTAAATAATAAAAAAAGGAGGATTCAGTATATTTTTATTATCTCCTAGAACTAGTAAAATCTTTTTGTGGGAGTGTTTAAAAGGTTTTTAATTATTACTAGCTGATTTCCGCGACTTTGTCCGCGTGGATATAGGTTTTTAATTATACCGGTATAATGATATTTGGCACAGAAGCAGCTTGCATCCTGAAAACGGGCACAGGATACTAGTTATCCCGGAAAACCAAACAGCTCCACCGTATATTAAAAAAAACCTATTTCCACGCGGACGAAGTCGCGGGCATCAGCTAGTCATAAGTAAAATTAAATTTAAAGCTAAACATGTTACTGCAAAATTCAACACTCTATAAGTCCGTTTTGCGTAGATCCGAAATAACCAATAGTTAAACGCCTAAGGTCAGCTTAATTGTGACAATCAATATATTTAACACCACAGTGACCATGGGTGCTGCAAAGCACTCGATTCTTCGAAAAAATAATATTTATAAAACGCGATAAAACCCTTAAATTTAGTTTTATTCCAAGTTCTTTATAATAATAAAGGTACATTAACTAAACATTGTTGAGATGTGTACAAACTTCTTCTCAACAGGCCCTCTCAACTGGTTCCTGTCTCTCGATATGTGGAAGTTACCGGCACGTTTATCTTACGCAATGTATATAATACATTTTCCAATAATTATGGCAGTGTATTCTTCGTCGAATATCCAATCGTTCTTTTCTGTATCAAAATTAGTACGTATTAACATACCTTTTATAATTTTTTTGAAATTGTTGCGTTGAAATTATTTTGCTCGTGGGAATGCAATGGGGAGTACGATTTTATGACTCTTACCAAAACGGTGGCGACGTGGTTCGCCACCCGTCACTTCTCGTTTCCCACAGAGGCGAATAGTGGGTTACGTGTGTAGCTTCTGCCTGCCCCTTATAAGGGAAAAAGGCGTAACGCATGTAGGAATTTATTTTTGTACATAAACATTTGTTTAAAGCAGAATAAATGCCCAATTGACTTACTTGTTCTCTGAATACTTTGTTTCTCTAAATTTGTTGATGCTGTCTAATATTTCATGGCAAAATTCAATGTATTCTGTTTGATATTTTATTATTCTAAATACAATGCCAGACATATGCCCACTATGCTTTTCGATCAGGGTAGGTTGCACACTGACAAGCGTACACTCAGTTCCCAGTCAAAGAAAAGTCTTGTGCAATTGAATAAATGTTTCTTTCTGACACTACAACTTAGCACTCTCTTGATGTTATGTTAATTTCTTTGTCTGTAGATACTCGTAACAATAAAAGAATGCCGAGTTGGGGAAAATTATATTTTATTACCGAGTTTTGTGATAAAAATGTGCAGTATCTAATTCTTTCTTTACTACTCTCACAAAATATTTGCTCATAATTAACATTTTTCATTCAAGTTATGCATAATCAATTCTAAGCGAAAGGTTGATAACTTAAGTAAGGCGTGACTTTTGCAGATATTCAACGTTGCAGCTTTCTTATTCATAATGACGATCACAGCTTTTGTGGTCACGATAGCAATTGATGCTCCATTCGCAACATTAATGAAGCTTGTTTTAAGTAAAGGTATGTGCTTTATTTTTTTAATGAAATCTGTTTACATTTTCGTCCTTGCCCTCTTCAAAAAAAAACCGACTGCGGTGTAGCACCAACAATTGAGGTAGCGAGAAAAGAGTTTTGATTTCAAAGTGGACATGCGAAGGAAGCTCATTACGTTTCTTAAAATCATAATTAAAACATTTATTTTAATAATTAATATTATTAATATTTAAAATCAATAGTCTCATAGGCAAAAAAAGTACACCCTATGAAAATAGAACATTACTATTACTACTACTAATATATTACACAATATATTAGTGCACTGTTATATATTATATAACTAATGTATTACACAATATATTAGTGCACTGTACACCCAAGCAAACCAGCCACCACAGGCAACATCTGTTAACAAGTATGACATATATGGAAACCGCCGCTCTCCTCAACCATTATAGAGGGAGAAGTGAAAGAACTATGCTCTATCCAGAGATAATGAGATAGCAACCACATCCTGTTGGGAATTTAGCATACGGTATGAACAAGGGATCCGAATAAATGATATGAATGAAAACAAAAATAAAGACAGAATGGGGTCATCTACCTCTGGAAAGAAGATAATTTCATTAAAAAGAATTTGTTGTAATTTTTTTAACTCTATCCCTAAAGCTCTGGATTATTTTTATATTAGAAGAATTATTTTGCATTTTCATTTCAAACAAATTTTTATGTGGTTTTTCCAGATAACTTTGAACGAAAATCGAAAAAGGAAAAACCTAAGAAACTTGCAAAAGAAGATGGTAAAAGTGAGCAAAATGAAATAGAGCACGAAGCCGATGGTTCGTCGAGGGAACTGGAAACTGCTTAAAGCACAACTGACAACGAGAAAAGAACTATAATGTAAATGATGTATGCTCATTCATAAAGTATTGAAAAAATAGAGGTTGAATTTAACCACTTACAACTACTAATACTTATATAATTATTTAATAATAAATTATTTAGTAGCTGATTGAGAAAATCAGTTGTTACGAAAAATATTTTCGTAGTGCGTAACATAAATCAATAATGTTTCAGCTTTTATAGAAATAAAGTCCGTATATAAAAAGAAAACATTCTGTTTCTAAATATAACAAGAAAAAGTTTCTCATATTCAAGTAAGGCAGGCAGAATAATAATAATAAACATACAATTTAGCACTGAAGCTTATGTGACTACACCTACTACTGATTATTGGTTTGTCGTCTCTTCACGACATGTATTCTTTTTTTTTTAATTAAGAAACGACGAATACTGATAACGCGGAACACCAAACGTGATCCCCGTGATTCATCTACACTTACAGCTACTAAAGTTACAGCGGACTCAAAAAGTTAGTTTTTTCAGAAGTGATGAAAAAATGATTTTTATCTATCTATGGTTAGAAACCTTCAGAAAAAAATTACTTGAAGCTGTCTATTACTTGCTTCTTCAAATTTATTGAAATGTGTTCTGGTCATTCGCAGGATAATATACATTTAATACAAAAAAAATTTTGGGTTTTACAATTTCATATTAACAGTGCAGTTTGTATCTGTTCTCGAAAATGAATGAAGACGAGGGTGCGTTGTTACTCTAGTGGACTCAGGTAGAATATCTTTTTTCTTATTGTCGCCGCGACGTTGTTTATCTATTTTACGCTGGTACGTACATATTACAGTTTTTATTTAGATACTAGTCTAGTTATTAAAGCAAGTTATTTGATATGTACAGGGAAAGTATCCCGTTATCGCAGAATACCAGTGCACAGAGACACCACGAGAACCGCATAGTGTATGAATACACTATATATATTATAATTTCTGCTCATAATACTAATGGTTGTGACCTATTTCACAGATTGTTTAAATATATTTGTATTATATTGTAGGTTATCAACGAAAACTATGCAGTAAAAAGCTCTCAAGTGTGAGTGGAAACTTTGTCTAACCACGCTTTGGTGAAGTGCTTACAAAATGATGCAATTAAACTAAGTAAGCACAGTATAGTCCGTTCATAACAGCTGGTTTTGGTTCGAAATCTTGGAAAATTGCCAAAGTGTGCTTTGTACAAATCTCGATTATTTCGCATTGCATCAAGTTAATTTAAAAAGTTTCTCAGAATAAAGGTATAAAATATATATCGCCTTTAATTTCATAGTAAGCGAGTAACCTGCGTTCCTCCTAAATTATTCTACAATTTTAAGTACTGATTTACCACGTACTTAGCGGTGAAGGAAAACATCGTGAGGAAACCTGCATGTCCGAGGAATAGAAATATTTCGAGAACATCCGCCAGGAAGTCCGCCAACCCGCATTGGAGCAGCGTGACGGATTCTTCCTAGCTCCAAAACCCCCTCAGAAACGAGAGTAGGCCTGTGCTCAGCAGTGGGACATTTATAGGGTTAAACTAAAGAATAACCAAAGCTGGTTAATAAGATAAGAATCAAGAAAATAAAAACCATTTTAGTAAATATGAATGTTCACCGTATGCATGAACTCGTATAGTTAAGATTAAATAATTTACTTTGACGTTACGTTACTAACGATTTTACACGATGTCGCTACATTTATGTTATATTAGATCATTCAAAAAAAAATTACACCGTATGTACAAAATATGATTAAATAATTCTTTTACTCGTAAAAACAAAACTGAAGATGTTTTTTTTTTCTGTATTAAAATAAAACAGCAAAGCTAAAACCATTCTTTTAAAGTTTAGCTGTATATCTTTATCATAGATAGCTTTATCGTTTAGGTGTATATTTTTTTAAGTAAAATTATATAAATAATATTTATATTCTATAATTATTGAAAAAACACAAACTTTAGCGATACTTTTGTCGAAAATGATGGATGGATTGCCGATTTTGACCACGGCGATATCTTAAGGTCAATAAGTAGAAGTCGCCATTTTTGTAGCAGATCGTATAGTTTTTTAGCAGATCAAAACTACACACTCACCTACAACTTTCCGTGTCCCACATAACACTAATGAGTTATAAAACAGGAGTAATAGTACGATTAAACACCCAAAACAAGTTAAGTTTCTGCCGTGAAGCAGTAGTGCAAACATTACTGTGTTTCGGTTTGAAGGGCACTGTGAGCTAGCGTAATCACTGGGCATATGAGACTTAACCTACCATCATGTGAACGTTTTGCTCGTTTCATCATTTTATCCAATTAAAAAAATGGTTATTAAAAACAAACAAACAATTAAATTTAGTTGAGGCAAGGTGTGTCAGATCATATGCCAAGGCAAAGCCATTAACACGGTGATACGAGATCCTAGCCATTTGACGTGGTGGACGTTAAAGTCGCCAAGTATCACGATCTCTACGGATGACATTTTCTGCTGTAGCACGGAATCTGTAACCATCTGTATGTGGTCGATGAGTCGGTTAGTTTCGGTGTTACCGCTATGGTACCTCTATAGGTACCCATAGATGCGAGGAGGGTTGTCGCTGAAATCCACGTCGAGCGTGGTAAGGGATGCCGTTTTCTTGTTGCTCTGTTTGCCCGAGCAGAGTACGTATCGAGCGGAATTTCGCTCCCCCCAGAATATGCGTGGTAGCCTGAGATTCCATGCTCAGGTAAGGTAGAGTAGCCTGAGCGTGGATGCCCAGTGGGCGATTATCCAGCATCGTCGGTGCTGGTAACCCCCTGGGTGGATTTTTCAATGCCCCTACCATGTTGCTATTTTAAGAAGGAGGGGGACCTCTGTCTTCTGGTCCTACCTTCACTCACTAGGCGAAACGCAGAAGTATGATTGTATGTCTACTTCACGCCAGTATTCTGAGAGGTCGTGGTACATCCCTAGTCGAGCCGGCCCATTCATGCAATAGCAAATACTGATGCGTGGCTCTACCACTGTGACAGACAAAGGAGAAATAATGCTATAATAGCAGTAAAGAGCTATTAGAATTAGTTTTCTTGTTTTATAAATGCAGCTGCGTCAAGCTAATTTATATGTATAAAACGAGAAATATATACGCAGCAAAATAAACAAAATCGTAATTTTTTCTAGGAAGTAAAATGATAAGCAGTCTGTTCGTGTAGAGAATATAAGCATAGAGTTGAGAAGGATAAACTCCCTTGTGTAATTGCCGTATTTCTTAGAAAAAATATTCTTGGGGTATTTTCTTTAAGGCTCTTAAGTGCTCCGTATGTTTTGTGGCAGAACCAAGTTATTTTAAAGTTATAACAAACACATAAACACACAATGGCATCTGCATCATCTTATTGACAAGCATTTTTTAATATATCCTGTTAGTATGTTGTTACTGAATTTTAAACCCGTTCCATTCCACTGATTGAGCTGAAATTTGGCATACCTATGTAGCTTCAAGAAGGGCGATAACGCCCTCTTGAAGAACTATAGACCGATATCGCTTCTAAGCCGCGTCTACGTGCTGTTTTCGAGAGTCATAACGAATCGTCTCGCAAGCAGACTTGATGACTTCCAGCCTCCCGAACAAGCCGGATTCCGAAAAGGCTATAGTACCATAGACCACATACATACTCTTCGCCAGATTGTACAAAAGACCGAAGAGTACAATCTTCCGCTATGTCTTGCGTATGTGGACTATGAGAAAGCCTTCGATTCCGTCGAAATTTGGGCGGTGCTAGAGTCGCTTCAGCGGTGCCGAATTGACTGTCGGTATATCGATGCGTTGCAGTGCTTGTATACCAATGCTACGATGGCTATCCGAGTACAGAACCAGAGTACGAAACCGATCCAATTGCAGAAAGGTGTAAGACAGGGTGATGTAATATCCCCGAAACTCTTCATCGCTGCATTGGAAAATGTTTTCAAGCTACTGGACTGGAAAGGATACGGTATCAATATCAATGGCGAATACATCACTCACCTTCGATTTGCCGACGACATAGTCATAATGGCAGAATCGCTGGAGCACCTTAGCGCTATGCTCAATGACCTCAATAGTGTCTCCCAACGGGTAGGTCTTAAGATGAACATGGACAAGACGAAGATCATGTCTAACGTCCATGTCACACCTATACCGGTTGTTATTGGGAACACTACGATCGAAGTTGTCGACGAATATTTATACCTAGGACAGATTGTCCGACTAGGTAGGTCCAACTTCGACCAAGAGGTCAATCGACGGATCCAACTCGGCTGGGCAGCGTTCGGGAAACTGCGTCATATCTTCTCGTCGAGTATACCGCAATTCCTCAAAACAAAAGTGTACAACCAGTGCGTGTTGCCAGTGATGACATATGGAACCGAGACGTGGTCCTTCACTGCAGGCCGCATGAGGAAGCTCAGAATCGCTCAGCGAGCTATGGAAAGGGCTATGCTCGGAGTTTCTCTGCGAGATAAAATCCGTAACGATGTTATCCGCAGCAGAACTAGAGTAACCGACATAGCCCTAAGGATTAGCAAGCTGAAGTGGCAATGGGCCGGCCATATAGCTCGGAGAACCGATAACCGTTGGGGAAGAAAGGTTCTCGAGTGGCAACCTCGTACCGGCAAACGCAGTGTAGGGCGACCCCCCACTAGATGGAGCGACGACCTACACGGTTTTGCAGGAAGTCGATGGATGCAGGTGGCTCAGGACCGTGTTTTGTGGCAATCTATGAGGGAGGCCTATGTTCAACAGTGGACTATGGTAGGCTGAAATGATGATGATGATGTAGCTTCGGTGAAATGTCTAATAATAGTGCCGAAACTTGGCCATAGGAGCGCCTCAAGTAACCAAGATAGATACCTCCTCCATGTTTGTGCTCTTTTTTTTTACTGTATAAAGTGACGAAACGAGCAAAAGGTTCACCTGATGGTAACTGCAACGTTTGCCCACACTGCGCCCGTCACCCTGAGACATCAGTTCTTAAGTCTCAAATGCCCAGTGATTACGCTAGCTCACATTGCCCTTCAAACCGAAACACAGCAATGCTTGCACACTACTGCTTCACGGCAGAATGACTGCCCTGGGGTGGTACCTGCCTAGACGGATTCCTGCATAGGAATCCTACCACCAGTGACAGTTTCCTTTGGCAAGTACTATAGCCCTAGCAATATTTGAAGTCCACTGCTAGACATAATCTTCACTAATAAAAGCTTGTAATATATATTTTTTATTATAACTTATTAATGTGTAATAGCTCTGCGAGTACCAAGATACTACCGTCGAACTATATCCCGTTAATGGAATCCAGCTAAATTTTTCACAATAAAGTACCGTAAGATATTACAAGATATTATCATCGGAGTGACATTATCGTCCAGTTGACAACTTTTTATTATATCATGAGCAGTTAAGTTGTGTTAATTTACTACGGACTTAGTTGAAAATTTTATTCTTAATCTAATTCAGTTTGTTTACTCTAAGTCAGTATCAAGACATAGTAAATTATTTTAAGTGTGTTCCTTTCCAACATTGCTTAAATATTTGTACGAAACGAAGATTAGTTTGAATTGCCAAAGAAAGGATCTTATAACTGTCTTAACGCAACGATATGACTTATTTCGTGAGTGCTTTGTGTTGAAATAGTGTTAAGTTTCAATACTTTTAATAGTATGTGTAGTTACAGTTATAGTATCATTCTTTTAAGCTTTGTAGATAATATGTTTAATGATGACGGATGACATATTTAATAACAGTCAGCTTTAATTATAGGAAAAAACTACTACAAGAAACTTTTTCATACCATATACTTAAATTGACCAGAAGAATATATTTTTTGTATTTTTTGACACATATAGGGGAGAATGGGGTAATTCTGGACACCATAGTTTCCTACAGCTTAGTTCCCTCCGCGCCGCACGAAAACTCTGGCTGAATCGTGTTCGCCGTCGCCATTAGTGTGCGGATAGTTGCCGCAACGGTAAGCTGCACACGTTTGCGAAGGAGGCTTAAATTAAATATTTCGTAGACATTAATTGATATTTTTTAAGAACTTTGGTTTTGTGGTTACCGAAAATCTTACATGGCCTTACAAATAGTTACACATAAATACAAAAACAAACTAAATTGACAACTTCTGACATAAACTAACATTTTGTAAGTTGTATAGGTCTGATTGGGTTAATTGCGGTCATGTGTAGTGAGGTAATGTCGGACGTCCGTAACTATCCATTTTCTTTTAAATATGAATTGAAAAGGATTTATTTATGCTATTATTGCTTTATTTATGCTGTTATGCTATTATTTATATATTTATGGATTTATCGGATGCTTTCAAAATATACAAGATAAACTGAGAAGTATTAAACCCTAGAAACTTTAAAAGTTGCTGTACACAAGATAAAAAGAAGTTTTAAAGAAGCTCAGGAAAAATATACCATTCCAAAATCAACATTGTTTGATCAAGTAAGAAAGTATGGGAAAGACAAAATGTCTGATCCAAAACGTGATAAGAAGCTTGCTTTTAACATATATCAAGAAGATGAACTTGAATAGTTTATTCTAAAATCATACATAAACCACACCCACATTAAGAAAGATGGGGAATGATTTTGCTACCACCACACTACGCCTGTCACTTTGAGAGATAAGTTCTTAAGTCTCAATTGCACAGTGATAACATTAGCTCTCAGTACCCATCAAACCAAAACACAGTAATACTCGTATTTGCACATTACTGCTTCACGGTAGAATAACTGGTCATGGGGTGGTACCTACTTAGACGGATGCCTGCATAAGAATCCTACCACCAGTAAAGTTAGTACTGGTAGTAATAGGAACAAAAAGACTGAAAATCTCCTAAAACCTATACAAATGACTGGATACAATGTTTCGTGTTCCAAAAATGGGCACAAGAAGAATATACAAGCGGTTCACTATCAAGTGGTTATATTTGTGATTTTTTTAATGAAAAGTAAACCTGTTCGTAATTACCCAAAGTGTTCGCAATTTCCCCACTCGATGTCTGTAATTACCGGGAAAGCACTCGGGTAATTACGGACAGAAAGGGTTTTAATTTTTCAAATATTTTATACTCGTTCATTTTTTTATTGTAGAAAGTGACGAAACGAGCATAACGTTCACCTGATGGTAAGTGCAACGTCTGCCCCCAACAAATGCTGTATCACCCAGAATTTTTCTGTGTGACACCACAATGCGCCCGTCACCCTGAGACATCAGTACTTAAGTCTCAAATGCCCAGTGACTCCGCTAACTCACAGTGCCCTCAAACCCAAACCCAGTAATGCTTGCACACTACTGCTTCAGGTAAATTTTTTTTACCATTTACCAAATATTTTTTACCAATAATTTTTTACCACCAGTAATTTTATTTCTATGATTAATAACTAAACATTTATGATGTTGGTTTTGTATGGTAATAGCACTAATACTTTGCTTTTTACTGAAGAGTTCCTGTACGCAATATTCCCAATCTCCCTACTGCAATACAGGGCTTGTTCTTTGTATAATTCATAAACATATAAAAATATGGAATATTTCAAAAATAAAATAGTGACATTACATTATTCACATTCATTTCGATATTATTACATTTTAGATCATTTATTTAGATGCTGGTACAGAAGACTTTATCAGCCTTTGAAACACGAAAGTCGATTTATTTGCTCCATTGCTGGGCGACACCTGCTCATTAATTTATCGGGAAAAGTTAAGAGTTCTCTGTGTTTGAGATCGACGTAATCGTCGCCGCTCTGTTTCAATGAGTTCGGTCAGAGCTTGTCGTTTTGTGAATGATTGACCGACTTAACACAAAAGATGCAATTTATGGATTCGGTATATGGTAAGACGTAAAAATAAACTTTTTTATCACTAATTTAAATATTATACTTAAGTAGTATATGGTTAATTGTAATTGTAGTAGTGTATGGCATAAACCAATTGTAAAAATAAGTGCTATAACGTTTAAAAAATAATTCATTCCGTTATTCAACTTTAGTTTCTTTCCGATGTAAAAAAAACCGAAATAACAAAACGATTCGTTATGATTAATAATCTAACCTCTGTGATGTTTTTTTTTATTTTTTAAAGCCATGTGTTTGACTGAAAGGACAAAATATGTACTGTTACACTGCATTTAAAATGACTACATAGTTACTTGATTATATTCCACTTACTATGATTTGATTATAGTCAGGCAAGTGAGCGAGTACGGTATGGTCTGAGGGGTGACAGACGTTGGAGAAGGCAAGTTAACACGTCATACTAGTGCCTGGCTGACACGTACTGAAGCGTGCCTAGGCATCTTGAGATAAGTAATAACTATTTGTAATGTATCAACCAGTACCTAAATGTAAGAGTAAAGAAAAAGGTTGTTAAAATTTGATTATATGAAATGAATCTCCCACTCAAAATAATCGTTTACACAAGTGCGTTTTATAGCTGATTTATTACTTATATCTAAGTATATAATTTACAGCCTTTAAAACTTGCAGTTTCTTATAAATCTAACTAAAATTATCACAATTAACGCAAGTTTTAAAATTGCATCTCTTGCTATTAATTATCATTGCACTAAGTAAATTATCAGGCGCTAATATCTACAATTGTGGCCGATATATTGTTTTACTAGGTTTGATAAAAATATCACAGTGATCAATGACGTCGCTGGCGGAGTCTCTACTGTATGGGGGCTGGAATATCCTAAAACTACGACACCACCCATTTCCTTACCTGGTATTAGCAATCACTATCGAAGATACTCTACACACATTTAAGGCAGCAATTAAGGCTGTTCTTCTACTTGAGCTGTCTTTTACTTGATATTCTGTACCTTAGACGCTGCTGTCTATCACCGGTGTGGTTAATTACCCGATCTGTCAAGCGTATTTGAGATAGGTAACTCCGCCATCTGCCTGAGATCATACCATTTCTTGACATTAACCTCTTTCAATTTTTACGATAAACATGGAACAAGATAGGGTCGCAGATTCTCTTGTGTAGCTAAAACACTACGGATTTTTATCCAATGATGGTGTTTAATAAAATGTTCATTTGAAGTGGAACATGCAAATATAATATGGACAGAAGATACAGATAAATAAAATTTCCCGAGAAAACCAGCATAGGAGGAATGTCGTGGACTTTTCATAGCTCCATAACCCTTTTAAAATAAAGAGTGTCGTTTATTGGCTGTTACTTCACTTTTTAGGCGCTCTTAAACAATTAGCGTCTTTGAGCCAAGATAAATTTAATAAAAACTATCGATTTCTACTATTTCTTATTTAAGTAATACAACAGACATTGATCATAGATGAATGGAATGTCGGCTCGGTTGGCGCAGTGGCTAAGCCCTTGGCTTCTGTGCTGCGGGTCGCGGGTTCGATTCCCGCACGGGACAAATATTTGTATGGCCTACAAATATTTTTCCGGGTCTGGGTGTTTGTGCATGTGGAATTTATGTCTGTAAAACAAGCCCACGATACAGGAGAAATCCTACTGTGGGGCATCGTTTTTTAAAATAAAAAAAACAAAAAAAAATGGAAGGACCATTATGATACAATTTTTTTATAAATTTAAGATTTCTGACAAATTATTAACTTATTTCTAATATTTAGCAACATGAGTGAAGTCAACGAAAATGTAAAGCAATTTTAAAAGATTAACAATATTTTAATTCGTAGTTATTTCTTGAAGAATACTCACGATATACAGTATTAACTTAAAAATGACGTACGCGTTAATAATTGTTTGTTTTTGGTGATCATATTCTATTTGTACTGCTATCATTTAATCATTTTCCTTCTTTCTTTTATTTGAAATCGGTTCACCTAAATTTAAATTATAAAATTAAAAAATTAAAATAATTATAAAAATAAATTTAAATAAGAATTATTCGCATATAACGCAAATATCTTGCGCCAGGAATAATAAATCCCGGGCTGTCATAAAACTGCTTACAGATTACTCCAGGTACTAAAATGCCATGTAGTTTTCAGTCCCATGCTAAAATTTAAAAGTAGTTTATTATAAAACCATTAAATTGTTGGTAATGAATCTAAATGCAGTCTGACCTAATAATTTCAAGAATTACAAGGTTTTTTTTTTACAGGGGAAAGGGACGAGACGAGCAAAACGTTCAACCAATGGTAAATGCAACGTTTACCTATAACAAATGCTGTGTCATCCAGAACATTTCTGTGTGACATTACGCTGCGCCCGTCCCCCTGAGACATAAGTATGCTCATTACTAACACTAGCTATCATCCGACCGAAACACAGTTGTCTTTGCTAGTTGAAAACTGTTGCTGGATAATTCCATTCTAATTCAAAGGATGAGTACGCTTCTGCTCACGCGTCATTAGCAAGGGTAGAATATGACAAGAGACTCGACGCTTTGAAACGAAATAAAAAATATATAAATATAAAACATGAGAAATAAAAACAGTAGCCGTTGGCGGGAATCAATGCAAGAATTGAAACCGAAGAGAGCCCGCGCTTTACGGAGTGAATGCCATATAATTTATTTTATTATTATGAATAACTAATTATTGTGCTTCATAGACTGTTTATTCCTGCATTCCTTGTGTCGTTTTAATTGTTTAGACTGCAATCCGTGTGCTTTTATACTTTAACCGCATGCTTTATTGACCGGTGGTACGTTTCGGACTCCGGTGAAACTTTCTGGATGCTGTGAAGATATCCCGACGGAGCTGCCTGCCCTTGCTAGGACACACAGGCGCTTAACAAGTGAGTGAGCTTTGCTTAACTTTGTTTTTGTAGGGAAGATTCCAGCTACAGTAGGCCAACACCCGCGGGCGTTTGATACCTTGTCAATAGGCTAGCAAACGGCCGCGACATCAGTAATGTTTATATACTGCTGCTTCACGACAGATTAACTGACCCTGTCTGATGGTACCTACCTAGACGAATTTCTGCATAGGAATCCTACCACCAGTGATCATTATCTCGTCACTGCAGCTCATCGGGTACATACATACAACAGTACAATAGGGTTTGATGGATTGCTACAAAGAACTGTTCAGAACTATCTAAATTCCACGACTTTCCGCACTCTCAGCATCAGTGTTTATGCGCGACAAAGACCACTTGCCATCAGGTAGACTGTGTGCTCTTGTGTCACATTTAGTTAATAAAAAGTATAAAAAAATGTAGTCACGTGATAACAAATTAACATTTCGCTATATACTGATTATAACCGTCGTCGTCGTCGTGGTCGTCGTTTCAGCCTACCAATAGTCCACTGCTGAACATAGGCCTCCCCTATAGAGTGCCACAGAAGTTAGAAGCTCTCATTTTGGGGGGATTTTGCCATAGTTGCCACGCTTGGCATGCGGGTTGGCAACCGAAGTTTATTTATTCAGATGTTCCCGGAAGATGCTGCTGACCATCTCCTGGTTTTTATTTTCTCTCTGTCGACTTTTACGACACCCACGGGATGACATGGGATGACGTGGTAGATTGTCTTAAGCCGCTACCATACGGCTGATCGTAAACACGCAAGTATATCATTGGTGATTATTTTAATTTACAAATTTTTTTTTTACGTCATGTAATACACATGAAAAACAAATTAATTTAATTATTTGAAAACAATTTTCTCGATGAATTCACAAAATTAACCTCACAAATCGAGTCACATGAAGTTGTAATAAAGTTTCAACGAAAATTATTTGCGCAACCAAATTTAAATTTACTTAATGTTTAATTGAAAATTACGTATCTCATTTTTTTTAATATTTTTTATAGAGTAGATGATGGAAAAACATTTATTCTGAAATAACCATTTATAATACATTTAATGTTATGTATTTATATTAAAAACAAGAAAATACGAATATTACCAACTGCTCAGCATATTGCTGTGACTGCGAAAAAATGCCACAATTCTATCTTTTGTTATTCTCTTCAAGTTGTACTTCTTAATATTGTTACACGAATTCGAAATAAGCTATGGTATAAATTAAATTCACTTTAGGTGCATTTTGTGTTTCAAAATTCAGATGTATGGATATATGTAATGGGCTAAAATAATAATGATAGGGATATTGAAACAAAGCGATAAGTTGCAAAATTGGTGCTCACAATGCGCAAAAATGCGCAAAAGCAAAATAGGTACATAATAGAAGGGAGCACAACTTTTTACATAAAATTTTACTTACGGTTTTTATCGTAACTTTATATCGGTACTCCATCTTTATTCTACTACATACTTTGTAAAAGTTACTTTTGTTACGCAGAAATATTGTAATTTTTTTGGAGTATCGGAAAAATTTAAGCAAATGGCAAAAACATAAAGTAAAAGTTAGGTAACAGCCTATAAATGTCCCACTGCTGAACATAGGCCTTCTCTAATTTGTGACATGTGTGGCTCGCACCCCGCTTAAACACCGTACACTGGGCAGCGGTCTCGTTAGTCTTGGTAGGATTAGTATTCCCTCAGTTCTTTCTCAGTTTGCACTAGGCGCGTTTTTGGGACGATGACTTCACCGCCGGTCGCAAAAGGCGCCAACAAAAGTCCCGTTCCGAGGGAATTCGAGACCCAGTTAGTTTTAGAGGACCTTAAGTGAAAAGGCCTCCCCGTACACCAGGTGCACCGCATGATCAACATGCCTACCAAGGCGCCATATAATCTGGTGCTCGTGCACCTCGAACTCTCGAATGCCGGGGAGAAAATATTCGATATACCTAGTGTATGTAACCTCTCCGGCATTGCTATCGAGGCTCCGCGTATACGGCCCTCGCCTAGCAAATAATACCGTTGCCAGTCACTGCGTTTGTAATTGCTCCGCGAACTCTTGATGCGTTAAACGCATCGGGGGACAAGTGTCCGCAGGATGCAGTCGCGACCCCAACCGCGGACCCCCCTATCCGTGGGGCAGAGGTTCCCCTCGCGCATAATCGCGGGTGCCCGAACGCCCCGCGCTGTAAGCTGCGGCACGGGAAACGCGAAAAGCGCTCCTCTTCCTCTACCGGCAAGAACGAACGCGTGGACCACCCGCTCTGCCCATGATCCAGGCGGCTTCAGTTCGCTTGCAAGACAATTTCGATATGATCTTGCAGCATTTAAAATCAGAACTGCTGGCTTTCCTAAAAAAACAAGCAAGCGTCCGTTGAGCACATCGGAGTGCTCAACGCAATTAAAAATTTTGGAGCCGAATAGGCGCGTAAAATTGAACTGGTTTTCATTACAATGTTTTTAAAAGAAATGTAAAATCATTTGTAATTAAATTATATGCGTAGAGGGCCCTCGCCTCAATACATATGCTCGTGTACACATACATGCACCCGCTAGCACAGCGGCACACCGAACACGCGAGTGCGAGGTACTAGGTTCACGGTCTGCTCGATTCATTACTGTACAAAGGCTGATTCGATAGTGATTCTAGCCGTGGTACGTACCTCCTTCAGGGGGGCCCTTGCATCACTTCGAGCCGCCCCTTGTTTATCAGATACTATTTCATTAGTTTTCAGGGGTCAGAGTCCAGCGGAGCAGCGGACGGTAGCACTCTCGTCTATTGTCAACAGCGACGTTGTTCTTCTTACTCGCAGGCCATCGGCTCGCGAGTCGCTTCCGATGACGCTGTAATATCCACAGGCTTAATAGCATTACATATACACAAAAAAGGCCAAGAAGAGTCCGCCACGCTGCTCCAATGAAGGTTGGCGGATTTTAAGTCTTCGGAATATTTTTCTAGAACGCGACTCACTCGCGTACTATAAAATCTGAGGCGACCGCCGGCCCCTGAGCAACCACGGCTTTCTAAAACAAATAGAGTATTTAAATTACATTAAACTGAGTATCAACTTCATATATAGATATCAATTAGTGCATTCTAATTTACGAAGTTTTACTTAAAGCAAAAATAATAATAATATCGATACTTGGTCAAACTAAATATTCACAGAGAATTTATAACCGTTTTAGTCAGCCAGTCCAAAGAAATAAAAGAGATATATGATAATCATAATAGTCAAAAACTAAGTCAAAGAAAGATGAAAATAAGAAAACTCTTTCAAATAAATTGTTTAGGTACCTCATTTATTTAGAAGGAAGAAAGTAAATGTTAGTGTCTGTGCGTGCAGAGAATTAAAGGAATAGGATTTGAAGCGAGATTATATTCCCCTGTGCGATGCTGTATTTTTAGAAAAACGTTCCCTTTTTACGAAGTATTTATAGAAAAAAATATTATTTTACGTATACCTGTCAAGAACTTTAGTGCTTGAATATTTAATTTTATTTTGTCCTATAGAATGATTGAGCTTAATTTAGGTTTGTTGAGGTTCTGCTTTAATTTCATAGTATTTGCGTAAACTGGGTCGGGTTCGCGGTGTTGGTACCAAATAAGTTTTTAATTAAAATTATAGTGCTGATATAAAATGCAGGTTATATAAATTAAAAAATTAAGTTTGCCTACTCGTTCTGGAGTAGCACGGTGGATTCCAAAGCCCTCATAATATTGAGACATGGTATGTGCTATTGGAATATAAAGGCTACTAATTTTAATTAGACTAGAAGTTAACATAGCTCCAATTTCAACTAAGTAGCAACGGTCTGGTAAATATGTTGCAATACTGATAACTTACGAACCTTCCAAATGCATATTAAAATTAGTCACCTTATATAAAATTAGTAAGCAGTAGGAATTGCACCGAGACAACAATATAATGTTTAATAGGTGTGAGTCCGTCAGCTCACACAAGGGCTTTAAAGGGACTTTTGATGTACGTTTTCGATGGGGAAGTAACTCAGAAAAAGTGAAAAGTCACGAACGTGAGACAGAGGTTACTGCTTAGAATTTGAGGCATTAATGATGTTGCCGTAAAAAAAATACAACCAACAAAAATAAACATTTATTTTTTTGGAAAGGCTTCTAGTTTTCCGGTAGATATGAGTAAAACACAAAAGACTTGCATATTAATAATAAAAAAAAAAACAAAAATAAGAAAAATGGATGTTCGAATCAGGTTTTATGAAGTGCTGTTTTGTTTTACGAAACTAGAGATTTATAGAAAAGAAGCAATTAAATAAGACACGAAAGAACGTAAGAAATTAATGTTATTTTTAAAATGCAACCGTGATGTTTATCATTATTTATAACCACTGTACTGAATTTAAAATAATTTTCATGTAAGTGAATGTATGTGTACAAATTAAGTCACCGCACATTTTTAAGTAATTTAAATCTTAAGTACTTTCTGCAGATAAAAATCAATTTCGAATAAGTTCATATGCTCAGAGATCAAGCATTAAAATTAAGATTTTTGTTTTATGAAGCATTTAATCCGCTTAAACATTAAAATTGACTTTAACTTCAAATATACCCAAAAACATTTATTTTCTCTTTCATATTCAATATGAATTATCATATTTAAAAACCAATATTATTGGTTTAAACTGGTAAAGAAACATAGTAAATGGTCCCTTTATTATTTCATTATACATCTAGAATTCTTGAAAAAATTATGAATCTGTAAGCGTGGCTTATTAAAATTTCACTAAAGATTAAAATTTTCTGAAAGTGATTTTTCTAACATAAACCCTTGTTCAACTTTTGCGATATCCCCAGGAAGAGATTCACTGACGGCGCTACCACACAGGTGCTAAAATGAAGGTGTTTACCAATTGTGTCGAGCGTTCTGTTGTTGAGCCGTGGATCAGGAGCGAGGCACTCATCCCTTACTTTGATTTTGTACAAACGAGTGTGTGTACAAAACCCAAGACAGTTTAGGTGGAACTCGATCTTCGCGATGAGATCCTCAGAGGTGTTTACGTACCCAACATCTAGATTCTACATTGCATATGAATACAGGTGTCTATGGGCCACACAATTATTACCACTTACCAGCACATCGAATTGATGCTTGATTGTCACCTTTACTTACATAATATATAAATATGTTCTATCTAGAGGATAAATGTTTTTAAGAGAGAAACATTTCTCTCTCTTTCTATTCACTAAGCCTTCCGTGTTTTGTGTGAGTCCGTCAGCTCACACAAGGGCTATAAAGGCACTTTTGATGTACGTTTTCGATGGGGAAGTAACTCAGAAAAAGTGAAAAGTCACGAACGCGAGACATAGGTTATTTGCTTAGAATTTGAGGCATTAATGATGTTGCCGTAATTTAGCTTTTTTTAAATATATATAATTCACTTAAATTTTAAAATATACATACATACACTTTACTACTACTTCTTCCGATATAAGGGGTATGTAGCGACCACACATGTAGTCGGTTTTTCGCCACCGCGTGAAACGATACATAGTTTCGTCAGGGGTTCCACACCTCACGTAATTTTTTTAAAGTTGAATTTATTATTATGTTGCCCTCTTAATAGACGAGGAAGTGCCGATCCAGCTGTCGATTTTAATTTTTTTTAAGTATAGATAAAACAATCGTCTGATTGTTGGAGTACTTCTGTACTATGTGCCCAGAATACTTCTGTGTGACACCACAATGCGCCGGTCACGCTGAGACATAAGTTTTTAAGTCTCCTTTGCCCTGTGATTACGCTACCTCTCAGTGCCTTCAAACCGAAACACAGCAATGCTTGCACACTACTGCTTCACGGCAGAATAACTGGCCCTGGGGTGGTACCTACCTAGACGGATTCCTGCATAGTAATCGTACCACCAGTTTAACGAATATCTTCAAATAATTGTTTTCATATTGGTTAGGGTTAACGAAAATTAAAAGTTAAATTGGTTATTTTTCATATGACGTATCTTTTTTGTAAATCATAGCCAGTATGTAGACTGTTAGTGGACAGATATTCGTTTAACACTTTTATAAGTGATCTTCACTTTGGATACGCAATAGCCCCGCAGATATGATAACAATTGATTCGCGTTAAAACGATTTTTTTAATCAGTTACTTAGAATTCGCTACTATCTTCGTTACCATTCACGTGACGAGGCATCCTACTATATGATTTATCCCGAAATAATTTTTTTCTTACCTGATTAGACGGTAGCATTTTTCATATAATACGTCAATAAAGACGATTGGACGGTTTACTTTACAATTTATTCTATACACCCATTTTGAAGAGATAAGGCACATTTTTTAATGTATAGTTGGTGTTACAATCAAACTGCAATTTACAGTGTATGAAGTCACTCATGACAATAAATTTAAAAATATTGAAATGTAACGAAATTTCTGACCGCATTATTATTATAAGTTTAAAGTAATATAAAAATATTCTTTGTATTTTTCTATTTTCGTTAAAAAACTGGAACGGAAGTGAGCTTTCAGTAAAACACTTATCTGAGTTTTCTGAAACAGGCCTTGGTTAAAATTTATGGTACTATCAATTAAAGGGAGAGAATTTAATTACGTAATAATTTTCTTGGCGTAACAGTTTTGAATTCCTTTACAAGCTTTTGACTTTTTCATTATATTTACCTATTATACATAAATAACGCGAATGCTGATTGTGCTTTAGAAGATGCTTTTTAATACTAATTTATTTATTTTCGTCACTTTAAGTAACCGCGTTTTGGTATTTATTTTAAGGGGCCTATTCGGTTTTCATATTTTGCTCTTTATTTGTCTCTGTTGTATAAATTTACGTAAGTATAAGTAAATAATGAAACACGTTAAAAATACTGGTAATGAATATTGTAATATATTAGGCATACAAAACACACAGTCGTACATTCTGGTTACTAAGGTTTCGGGTCAAGGCGAAAAGATCGAATTAAAGATATTTTTTTTATTAGCGGAAAGCCTTTGTCTGATGCTGAATTCGAAGTCTAGAAAACCCTTGACGATGCCGTATGTGTCGTATATAATTCATGGCGAATGCAAATTCATGGCGAGTGCAAAACTCGACTAACATCTTTATTAATGATTAACGGGTTGGCTGAGCGGATTTTTTGTAAAAAAATTATCAACAAATATTCGAATTTAGTTGTCTGAGTTGGCCGTAACCATTACATCAGATTTGATAAACCACAAATCCTTGCAAAAGAACACAGATTCCTACCAAGGATGATTCGCGAGGCTATAGAAATTAAAAAAACATCCTAATTTTAATAGAGAAGATGGTTGGGTATTACCACCAGCTTGGGATCCTATTATTAATAAAATTAAGTCAAAAACCAAGCATACCACTGCAAGACTTCAAGACACAGTTAGCTCTTTCTGCGTAGATCGGACCTCAAAATAATAATTAAAAGCTGAAGGTACTCCGGGTTAACTATGACATCGGGACATCTGTCACCTCAGTCCCCCCGTAACCATGGGTGCTGTAAAGCACTCGAAACGCCGGCTTATAAATAACAAATTTAAACGCGATAAATTCCGTAAAATTAGTTTCATTTAAAAATATTTTATTAATTTGAATAGAATACGTACAGTCGATTACGATTATGGCGACACATTCTGGTTAACAATAAATCCATAAAATTAATAGTTTACACGTTACATATTTTTTTTATTTGAAAAAGTTATGATTCGAGCAAAACATTCACCTGATGGTATGTGCAACGTGATCTATAAACCCATAACACCCCAGGTAACACATGCGCCCGTTCCGCTAAAACATCAATTCTTAAGTCCCATATGCCTAGTAATTACACTAGCTAACAGTACTCTTCAGACCGAAACACTGCGATGTAATGTTTGCACAATGTCGTTACTACGTCTCGTCACTTTATTCCATAAAAAAACTCATATACCTCAGAATGACCTTGACTTATATAGAATACCGGAGACTCAAGTCCGTGTTTTTTTGTATTGTATATATAAAATCTGAGGACAAAGAAAATATTTTGACGGCTTATAAATATAGAAATAAATACACAAAATATTTCGGCAAAGTTGTTCAGACTAAAGGCAACGGGTACCCCTTCAGTCTTCGTAGCCGTTTTAAGTGCTCTTATAAATATCTCAATTTGAACTCCGTTACATTTAATTATCCTGTCAGTATTGATACCGCTACCGTCCAACATCAGGTTATCAACCCATTTACAAAAGCCCCGCCCAAAATTAAAATACTTATGATCATTACTAATAAAATAAACTTAATTAAATTTAAATTGAATCACAATTTAAACAAAAGGCTATGCAAAAGGTATGCATTCAAAAATAACGACAAATTAATGAAACTCATTTACTTTGAGATAGCAAGCTTCTACAAACTTGATACAAAGACTAAACGCTTCAATGCATCATGTCTAAAGCTGAGAAATAATAAATTGGATCTCTTTACTTTCATCTTCTTACAAACGGAATGTTCCTCTATATTATATATTTTAAATGAAATAAGAAATTCCTCCTTCTCAACATCAAAATTTCACGTCTTTTTATATAGTTTTAAAGTTAACGGAAACATGTTAATTCGTTTCTTACTAATGCTTTTGGGTAAATTGTTTTAAAATTCAACTAATTATAAATTTTTAAATTCAACTAATTTTATGCAAGTTGTATTTAAAAATATATTTATTAAGAAACAAGCATAAGCGCGTCTTGTCCCGGAGAGGTGATTTAAGCTCATTGAATTACATTGGAAAGTATCAAAATATGAGTTTAATACACATACATACACAGACCACAAATTGGCCTCAACTCCGAGAATCCTTGTTAATGTCATTAAAATATTTATAAATAGAAAGGCTAGTTATTAATACAGCCATTCTAGATATATGTATCTACTATATTACTTAGAACAGTTAATTAAATTTAAAGCCGCTGCATGAGCTAGTGAGAACTTTGATTTCCACGTTACTTCCCCAAACTACGAAAATGCAATGCTGGCGCCGAAATGTAAACACTAAAGGCATGACTATTCCACGAGATCTTTTCCATGCAGAAAAAAATATAAACAGCTAAGTGGCGCTTCTAGAGAGTTACTTATTCCAACAGTGGACGGTTGCAGGCTGATCTATTAACAACCTAGACGAGATCTGTGAAAGTCACCATCATCATCATTTCAGCCTATCACTAGTCAACTGCTGAACATAGGCCTCCCCCATAGATTGCCACAAAAGTTTTAGCTCTCATTTTGGGGGGATTTTTCCATAGTTGTCACGCTTGGCAGGCGGGTTGGCAACCGCAGTTTATTTATTCAGATGTTCCAGGAGATGCTGCTGCCTGCCATCTTCTTATTTATATTTTCCCTCTGTCGACTTTTACGACACCCACGGGATGAGAGGGGGGTGGTAGATTCTCTTAAGCCGCTACCACACGGCTCTGAACTGTGAAAGTGAACAGATGAAACAGAAGTTTCTATCTTTCTCTCTTTCTATTTTTTTAATTTTCCAGGGATACTTGATGTAGTCGCTTTGTGCCCTTGATAAATACGGTGGACTACGGGTAAGCGACTCCAGCCTGCCGAACTACTGCTAGCTCCTCCTGCACCTTCCGAGATAGTAGTATCCTACACCTTACAGTTCCTTTCTCAACTTCCCATTCCCTCCCAAAAGTCCATTTCCTAACTTAAACTTTTAGTTTTTCCCTCCCCCTCCTCTCGGCCAAGCCATTGGTTGACGTGCCGATGCCTAATTACTCGTGGGAACGCAATGGGGAACAAGAACTTCAACTCGTACCAAAATGGCGACGACTGGTTCGCCACCCGTCACGTCTCATTACCCGCGGGGGCGAAAAGTGGGCTACGAGTATTGTCTCTGCTTACCCTTTTATGGGAAAAAGGCGTGATTGTATGCATGTATTATTCTATTTTAACTACCGTTATAGTTCCTTAACTAAACTATCTTACTTAGACACAAACATTTTGGCTATAACTCGCTGAAAGGTAGAATACCACTGGATTTAAAAAGAAGCGGAAGTCAAAATAATAAGCAAAATGTTTCGTGAAAAGCTAGGTTGGAAGTGTATATAGCGATGGTAAAATCTTAAAAATACATAAAATACGCAATGCGTAAATAGGACGCTAATGGCAGAAAAACATTTTTCCTTTTAAACGTTGCTTCGAGGTTAACGATAAGTAGCTGCCTAAACTCATTGGATTTCATAAAATGAAACATATAGCTTACAACCTTTTCAAACCATATATTTCGCAAAACATATTTTCAAGAAGAAATAGTTATGTATCAAGTGCTAGTGAAGAAACAGATATTTGATTGTTTAGGATAATAATAAATCGCAAAAATTTGCTGTGATATGGCAGTGTAAGAAAATGGATAGAAGAGGTCGTGATGGCAGCCGTTAATCCGTGGTTGTCGTAAAGACCATAAACATATGACACAGTTATCAACCTGGTTGACTGTAATGGCATCAGTTTTTGGGCGAAGAATAAAAAAAAAATATTTGAAATAAAACTATATTACTAGTGGTAGCTCAGCGGCTAGGCGCTCATTTTAAATTTTATAGTACCTGGGTTCGATTCCCGGTGCCGGCACCACTAAAATTGTTAATTGCAATTTTAAGTGCTGATTTACCACGTGCTCGGCGGTGAAGGAAAACATCGTGAGGAAACCTGCATGTCTGAGGAATAAAAAATATTTCGAAGACATGTGAAGTCTGCCAACCCGCATTGGAGCAGCGTGGCGGATTCTTCCTAGCTCCAAAACCCTCTCAGAAATAAGAGGAGGCCTGTGCTCAGTAGTGGGATATTTATAGGCTAAAACTTTACTTTACTTTTTTACTAGTGGTCAGACCCAGACTTGACCAGACGGAGCCAACATTTGTGCAACAACACAAACAGTTGGTTTTAGGGTCTGGTTGAGTTGTGATTGTTCCTGATTATTGATTCTTGCTGCGCAGTTGATAGCTTCCGAAAATATTCGGAAGTTGTCGCCGTGGTCGAAAATCGGCCAGTAGGATGGTTGGCCATGGTTGTTGTGTTTTTATTTCGAATTATATTGTAGTGTATTCGTTCGCGATATTATTTTTTCAAACATGTTTTAAATATTAATAGTCGCGATCACAGGCGCTAGCTTGTTAGAAAATTTAACCTGCATACTTGTTTCATGTTTCTTTTATGTTCCAGTTAGTATATTATTAAATTGTCATCATGTGCAAATATTATACTCTATTGAATAAACAAATTGTTTGTGCATAAATTGTGTTATTCCGTTTCTTCTTCTTTCTTTTTGATCACATTTATTATATATAGTATATTTATTTTGTTTCTCAAGTCCAGTAGTAACCTAAGTAAAAAGTACCTATAAAGCACTTTAATAATTATGTTTTTTTTTTAATTATTTTTAATCCGAGCCGTGTGGTGGCGGCTCGTTAAAAGAATACTACCACTCCATCTCATCCAATGGATCTCGTAAAAGGCGAGTAAGGAATTAAACTGCACTGCACACCCAACAGCGCATGGTGGCGATGGGCTCACCACCTATCACACCAAGTGCATTATATTGTTTAGGTGAAACGTGGATTGTGGCAGTCATCGGTTTTTGCAGTGAGTGCCCAGTCTCTAACTACCCCTTATGGGATACAGTCGTGATCTTATGTGTGTATGTATGTTATTTTTAAGTTAGTTTTAGTAGCACATTCCCATATACATCCACAAAAATATCATGGTTTCATCAAATCAGCAAGGCTAAAGTAATCTCTGGAATAATTTAGTGACATGGAACCAATTCTCCCCTGCAATTCGTGAAATTACCTTTACAAATCGAATAAAATGGAATGGTAATAAGCTTTTGAGAAAAAAAATTGTATAAAAATCAGTAAAAATTGAAATCTGTGTATTATTTGCATTGATTTTGGCTATTTTCATCTGTAATAATTTAATGCATATTCTTGATGAAGGTAAGTCTATAATTTAATGAAAAATCATGCATAATAGTTATTATTATATTTGAAAGAAATTGGATGAAAGTACTAAAATTAGAATTGGCAGATATTATAACAAAATACTATGATTGGTACTCCAAATTGGATGAAAACCTCACTTATTATCCTACAAATGTATATACTTTGTTTTTATCCAACCCAGAAGAGTATCTTACGCTTTTAAAGTTAAAGTGAATGGGGTGGTGGAATAAGGTAATGAGCGAATATGATCGAGATTTGTATCATCAGTTTGATTTTTAGAATACGATTTTTTAAACTTAATATAATTCATTTATTTACTATTAATAGACAAAACGATGTTCAATTACATGACTCAATAAATACTTTAGAGGAAAATTACTTTCTTTGGTCTGAGTCATCTTCTTAATTTTAAATTCCCAGCTGTAATCGCTAGATTCAATAATACGGAAGTAAGATTGTTTCATCACTATCATCACTTAACTGAGCCAATATATTAAAAAAAGATTTCTGCTAAAGCCACCAGAGCCCGGTGATTCCAACTCATCGCAATTCACAGCGACAGGAAATTCCGCTAATCTCTCAATTCAGAGAAATGTCGTCGTGCGATTATTCTCTGAATTGTGGTAAAAACAGCCAATTACCGACCCAAAAGAAACGCGACTGTGCGAAAAGTCTCCCGCAAAACGTGCTCTACGACCCGTAAGTCTCAGCACCCTCAGACCGCAATACGGTAAGCCATAATTCTAATAATGTACACTCAGTTACAATTATTAGAAACACAGTCACGAGCCCAGACCTGCCCGCCGCGATACTATTAACTTTATTTATGTATTTATGTTGGTTAGGCAGCCCTACCAAACCTCGCTCGCGAGCTCAGTTTTCGTTACTACTACTAATCTAAAACATATATATCTATATCCACTCATAACAAAAAATGTACTATGTACGAGTATGGTAACATTTCCAAAATATTTGCCTGGTATATTTTTAAATGAATAAATATAGAACAATTTTATTATTGGATCTTTTGCATTTATTTAAAATTTCCAAAGTGTTTTCAAGTAATACACAATAAATAATATTTGCTGGTGTGAGCGGTGGTGAGTGGAAATTATTAAAGAAAATATATTATAAGACAAGAATTTGTTAGCTTTGTTGTGGTAGTAGCCCTGTGGAGAAACATTTTCAACCAACTTTGTTTTAGCAGTAAGCGGTTTCCATATAAATTTTGGTAAATGTTATGAATATTTACTTACATTAAATAATATGTGCTTTAGTTATTGTGAATTAAGAATAAAAACTGTTAATTTCTATCAATTGACTTTAATAGCGAGAAAAGCTTTATGACAATAATCGAAATTAAGTCGGGTTTTATCTCGTCCATTTTTCTAAAACGAACGTATGCAAAAGTTCTCGGTGTCGTTTTAAATTAAATTACCATTTGAGAAATTAAGTCCGTCTTAAATTTGCATAGTATTTGCGAGCTGTTACTTTAAAGCTTGTTTAAAAATTAATTAAAACACATTCCTCATACGAGTATTAATAAATTTTCTTCAAAATTAATTGCACGCAATAATACTGTAAACAAAAATGCTAAAACGCGAAACCAATGATAAGTTCTATTCGAAATCGATTTTCTAAAATTAGAAAATCGGTTTCGAATACTTCAGTGCTGCGCCATAAAATTGTTTCACTTCCTACATAGCGCATTGTTGTGAGTATTGTTTGACATTCTTGTTTTATTAATAACGATCAGGGCATCAGTACAAGGTGATAGTAAGTAATCATGAAGCTTATATTTAAAATGATTGGGGCATTAAATAATGAAAACCTTTTACATGTAATATTACTTTAATCATATTTAAATGTTATCACCGAGTTTATTCTTAAAGGACCATATCTCGGTTTCGCTAGTGACAAATACGTAATATGCACCGTTTAATAGTACTTACCACATATATATGTATAGCTAGCTGATGCCTGTGACTTCTTCCGTGTAAATATAGATATTTTAAATATCCTGTGGGAACTATGTAATTTTTCAGGATAAAAAAATATCCATGTCCGTCTCTGGGATGCAAGCTATCTTTTTGCCAAATTCGTTTTATTTTTTATTTTATTTGATAAAGTGACGAAACGAGCAAAATGTTCTTTTTAGATACACATCAACAGACGGGGAGTACATATATCATTATTAATTTAATTCTAACATAGGGATCGTATTTATAAGAATATTGAAATTATCGAGTGAAAAAATTATTAATTAAAAAGTTTAAATGAGCTTTGATATTTTAGTACGTCATAGATTGCAAACCCATAGTCGGTATCATAATAATAGAAGTTATTTTTACTCGACGGTTATTGTACAACATTTGCTTATTAAATATTAGTCTCGCCATAAATGCCGTTAATTAAAAAAAAAAACATTTCATTTTTTGAACAACTAAAAACCCAGTAGGCTTATTTTAAGTAAGATAAATCACAACAGTATAAATGCAAAATTGCCTGGGAACGATCACTTTAAGTCCAAAAGTTTTAATCATGTATTCTATATTTTAATTTAGACTAACTACTGTTTATAACTATTTCTGTTAAGATTAAGCTATTATTTAGTAACAGTCGATGCAGTATGTGCAGCAACAATTAATTTTAAATGGCGAACACGTTACTTTGTCAAAATCGGAGAATCTAAAGAGTAACTGACTAGAATTTGTACATTAAACACTTATAGCCTATACATATTTTATCATAAGTTATTACTCTACTCTCGGGTTTCTCTTCAGACTCATCAAACTGAAACTGATTTTAATTTTTGTATAAAAGAGGGCTGTTTGTATTTTATTCTGCTAGTAAAATAACACTAGAATAAATAGCGGTTCCAAATACGGGTACGGGAATCAAAACTGAAATAAATTCAAAATAAAAGTTTTAGGCGTATTTGTTATAAAGAATTTCATTGCTAGTTATGTATTGTGAAAATCGTGACCTAAGCAAATTTCAAGTATAATTTTCCCAAAATGAAAATATATAATGTAAAATAAATAAATGTATGATAAATGTCGTGGATGATAAACCTTTCAGTGCCTCCAATATTTTCAAATTATGCTAGTTTATAACGTTATTCGATAAAATGTTTTAGGTTTCTTATAAAATTCTTCTTCTAGTGGTAAAATACGAGTAGTATGTTTGTTGATGAGTTACGGTGTACCTACCCCCTGAGTACCTGATCTTAACACATCACTACACAGGCAAGGTGATTTATGTTAGTTAAAACGAATCGTATGAAATTATATAGATAATTTAGCAGTAGACTGTTGATGGAGAATGGCTATTGGCAGATTTGTAATATGCAATAAGAAATGTCATAAAAATAAAACTTTGTCAAACAAATTTAAGAATGAATTAGGCTTAACCTGAAAGTTTACTTAGGCATTGTATTTTAAATTAATAAATTATAATAAATTATCTAAATAAATTATAAAATTATTTACATGCATTGATATTTTTTACTTTTTTAAATGTTTTTTTGTATAAAAAAACATTATCTTCTAGTTTTTGTTGTCATTTATGTTAACATGTAGTATTAAACTTATTAAGAAATAAACTTTTCGGAGTAATTTTGTTTTGTTATGCCAAAGAAGTATAACTTCTTACGTGCGTACAGAATAAAATAACACGCGCAGTTTTTTAAGTAGACTTTCACTTTTAAAATAATGATGATGATGTTGTTCTTCTAGCCTATTTCGACCACGGCGACAACTGCCGACTACTGTCGAGAGCCATCAACTGCGCAGGAGATATTATAGTGCCACAAGTGTACGCGCAAACACAAAGGCACTCGCTCGTCCCAACCTACCTGCACCCGATGTAACGCTGATGTGATAAGATCGGAGGTAGGCTAGGATGCAGTGTCAGAAACACGGGGACAATCACAACACAATCAGACCCGAAAACCAACAATTTATGTTTTAGCACAAATGTTGGCCCCGGCTGGGATTCGAGCCCAGGACCTGCGGCTTAGAAGTCAGGTCTCTGACCACTAGGCCACGCGGTCGTCTTTTAAAATATGATACATATTGAATATATCAGACATTGGAAAACGTTTCAACTACTACTACTGTACAATTTTTAACAAGATTTTTCGTGTATAGAAAATATTCAGATAATATAAACATTATGCAAATAATGACCCATTATGTAGTTTCAAAAGCTCTAAGTGGTACCTGAAAAAAATACGGAAGTAAAATCTTTTTCATTGTTTTCATAATAGCGGCATAAATTCTCTTCTGATAACACTTATTACGCAGATGTCTTACGATTTTTCAAATCCTTTATAAGCGAAGTTGGCTTACAGCAACAAATTATAATTTTTTGTGGTCAATAGACTATAGTAGTAAAAAATTTGATCCTCTCTATGTATAGATTTTATCTTCCTCTCTTTTTCTCCATACAAGTTTTAACAATTCAAAATCGCACACTCTTTCGTATGTGCAATATCCTTAAAAAAATGTTTCTCTTCACGTATTAATATATAGATTATACAAACAGCCGGTGTAAAAGTATTTAAGCTTTCAATTAAGTATTTAAACCATTAGGATATAACTAAGAGTTAACGTTGTTAAAAAACAAAGGTAAATTTGTTAAATGGGATTCTAATTAGAAAATAATTATATTCTATAATTTTGCTTTTCTTGTTTATCTTTCTTACAGTGGCGGAGAATAAATTGTCCTAACAAACATTTGTTGGACCAACACACATTAAGATAACAAATTAATAGACGTCTTTCGGCCATAAATTATTTAAATTATGAAAGTTTTAATAAATTTATTTTGCGTATTATATTGTTCATGGTAAAATGCAATAGCTTCAGAGCGGTCCTACACGCATAACTCTTTCTGGCTCAAAAACCTTATCAATAATAGAATGAGGTTTGTGTCCAGCACTTGGACATTCATAGGCTGTTCATTTTGTATAACTTAAATTAAATTATAACAAAAGTCCAACATCCAAAGTGCAACAAGTCCAATAGCCTAAAAGTAAAAACTGGTAAAACTCAGGTGGTAATTTCGAGTATAGGCAGCTCGAGGATAATTGCTAGACTGACTGGCTCTGCCTTCTGCAGGTCGTATTTGATAGGACTGAGACAGTTATAATATAAATACTTGGATGAAGTCATGGCAGCTGTATAGTTCAGGTAGCTATAGTGAGAATCTCAGTTGGCAGCGGTAAACCGAAAGACCTTTGCTGCTGCTGATTCTCTGATACGGCTACGAAATTTCCGTTCAAGTTCCACTAAAATTGTGCCGGCACAATCGCTGTTGCTTTAACTAAAGACCAACTTAACAAACTTGAGCAGCTCCAAAATCCGTTCCATATTTGACCTACTCATATTTATGTTCATGTTTTTGAGTATTGCAATAGGCACCCTATTCGGCTTCGCCGGAACTTACACATTCTGTTCTGTTCTCTACACCACACTTTTTATTCCCTTTATCCCGATTTACGTTTTGAGTTCCTTAACCTCTCAATTCCTCGTTCTTTACGCTGTTCTGAAACCTGCGAAATTAAGACTGTAAGCTACCAGACTGTGGTACATGTCTTCCGATATCCTACATGCCAAATCTCTGCCTATTTTTAACTTTTTGAGTTATATGGTCTGTTAGCGCTATCTATGTTGTTTTTTTTATTGTATAAAGTGACGAAACGAGCAAAACGCCCGGCCCGATGGCAAGTGCAACGTCCGCCCACAACAAATGCTGTGTCACCCAGAACATTTCGGTGTGACACCTCACTGCGCCCGTCACTCTGAGACATCAGTTCTTAAGTCTCAAATGCCCAGTGATTACGCTAGCTCACAGTGTCCTTCAAACCGAAACACAGTAATGCTTGCACACTACTGCTTCACGGCAGTATAACTGGCCCTGTGGTGGTACCTACCTAGACGGATTCCTGCATAGGAATCCTACCACCAGTATTGTTCTTAATTATTATATTTTTTTAGTCATATCTATTAGTCAATTTGAAAACATGTTTTTATTATAAACGTATATAAGGATATTAAAATATCTATTCGTATATCATCATATGTTATATCGTACGAGTATATTGTATTTTGCACTTATCGGACAGGGTAATTATTTAACTTTAGGTGGGTCACGTGTCCGGCCTCTACCTACCCCTTTTATGGGAAACTGCAGTGATTGTAAGTATATATCTTAAATAATTGAACTTCTGTAATGCGGTTTTAAATAAGAGATAGTATTGATGTGAGACTTATAGTTTTACTGAATGTGTCAATTAGCTCCCAACGCAGTCTAGTAAGTTAGTAGTAGTAGTTAATTACCAACTATAAGGTCCGAGGAGGTCCAATAGGATGCTACCGAGGACTTTGTTACAGTTGGAACTAGCTAAGTTACAATACAGAACAGTCGTTATCTGGTTTATATACTCGTATATATGATGAAGTGACTATAACGTGTTATATACACGTAGACTATACTGAATACCGTATACTGGATTATAGGATTATTTAACGTCAAGGCAGTCAGTCAGGCAAAAAATTGTAATCCGTTGTCCGTAGTGGTCCGAACAATTTTATTGCCACAACTTCAAATCTTGGATTTAAAACAGGGGGCTACAGCAGACCTGCGGGTTTCATATTAGTGGTCTCGTATCGTTGGCAAGCCAGACAGTTTTTGACACAAGCTTCGACATATTTACGCATACCTTTCCAATGATATCGTTTATTATTCATTCGAAGAGTCCTCTCAGCTCCATAATGTCTGCCATTGGTTTGTCGTAGTACATAGAGAAAACATTACCTTACCCTGGGGTACTAACAACTGTGCTGCACTCTGCATCGTCTTCTATATTGTACCTACACAGTACCCCTTTATTCATTAGATATCCATTCCGACTCTTAATAAAGAGCGTCTTCTTGTCTTTCAAACTCTAGGTCTTTTATTATTCTCGGTAGTTCTTCATCTTTTATATCCACCTTATCTCTGATGAGCTACAAGAAGATACATCCACAATTATGCTACAAATACCACATTTTGATGTAGCTAATGGGTCTAAGGAGCGTTACAGCAACTACGCTCATGTTTCCAGTTATTTAATAGTCAGATTATATGCCTGGATTTGTAGCGTCCTTCTATATAGTCGTCCTGTTGGGGACTTGAGAGACAAGACCCACTTTAGTTGTTGATGTTCGGTTACCAAGGTAAGGGCCTTCTATATTTCCATTTGTTTTTTTGTAATTTATCAGTTGTCCAGGACCAACCAAATGTTGAAATATGGAACAGCGTTGATTTCATAAAGTACATTTGAAAATATGCGAATAAACTAATAAACTAACTCTTTGTGGACTTCCTCCACTCGAAATTATATCAAAAGTTGGTGTAACCTTCATTTTAGCAGAATCTATGTAAACCCACTTAAATATTGTCACGGTAAAATTATACGCTTTTTCGGAAATGTAAAAAATTAGTAAATTAACATACGTTCTGTGAACAATTTAAGTACACCAATTATAATGGTGTGATATTGGTCTCGGTGTCCACTTGGATCGAAACATAAGACAAAATTTACTAGTAGCTATTCCTGTGAAGGAATCCACCTAGGCAGGTAAACACCGCAGGCCAGTTATCCTGCCGTGAAGCAGCAGTATGTAAATATTACTGTATGCCGGTCGGAAAGGCACTGTGAACTAGCATAATCATTGGGCATATGAGACTTAGGAACTGATGTCTCAGGGTGACGGCGCAGTGATATGGGCATACATTGCACTTCATCATCATCATAATTTCAGCCAATTACTAGTCCACTGCTGAACATAGACCTCCCCCAAGAGATTGTTAGGGGGATATTGCCATAGTTGCCACGCTTGGCAGGCGGGTTGGCAACCGCAGTTTATTCAGATGTTCCAGGAAGATGCTGCTGCCCATTTCCTGTTTTTTATTTTCCCTCTGTCGACATTTTCGAAACCCACGGTATGAAATGGGGTGGTAGTTTCTCTTAATCCACCACCACACGGCGATATTTGTACTTACCACCATACATTCTCGTAACACTACATATTTTAAATGTAATAAATGACAGCATTTGCTACGGGCAGACGTTGAACTTACCACCAGGTAAACATCGTTTCGTCACTTTATTGGAATAAAAAAAAAACTGTGTAATACAGTTTACACTTCACAGTTAACGCTATTATCGTCTCGTCACGGAGCGAAGGATATTCCATTAACCTATTTTAAGTGTTATGTACCACCAGGTGAACGTTTGTCTTGTCTCGTCACTTTATCCAATAAAAAGATAAACTGTCCAATACAGTTACAGTTTACACTATTTTCGTCTCGTCACGTAGCGAATGAGAATCCATCAACCTATTTTACCTCGTGGGTATCACATGAGACGCCTAAGAAAAATATCGTAAGCTTTAACAAGTGGCGAACTAAGTACCTCAATGATGCCGTACCTAAAATGCACAGGCCGGGGACTGGACGCAACGTTAAAAGAGTTTTAATTATTTAAGTTATTTGTTTATTACATATTACAGATCTACAATTGTTGTAGCAGATTCAACTTCAGAAACTTGATTTCAGAAGTGAACTGTCTGGGCGCTTATGATGATGATAAAGTTGGCACATAAAACCTGTTATTTAAAAAAAATGCTGTTTCAAGTACTGGCGTATTTTAATTTTGTTTACTCGCTGGTTACTTAGTTACATTGTAAGTACGAGTACAGCGAAAATATTATTTTAAGAAACCTTAATTCAAATTGTGAAACCTTTTTGAATTCGAAAACTTTGGCAAGTACTCGTATTTCTAAGAACAAGCAATAACCTAAATTTTAAGAGGTTTTTCACTACTTTTGCGGGGTGAAAACTTCAAATAAAACACTAGGCAAGAAGTAAGACTTGGTTTGTTGCTTTATTGTTTGTTTTCGACATTTTTACAGTGTTTATGAAGTGGAATTTCATTAACTCCACGTCTGAATACAGAAAAAATAACTTTATGTCAAGTTTAAATAAAACTACTTTTTTTTTAGTTAAGCAGAAAGAGCTTACTGCGTAGATCGGACTACAAAGAATAATTAAAAGCTGAAGGTACTCCGGGTTAACTATGACATCGGGACAACTGTCACCTCAGTCCCCCCGTGACCATGGGTGCTGTAAAGCGTCCGCAACGTCGGGTAAAAATAGTTCAAAATTAAACGCGATAAAATCCGTAAAAAAGTAGTTTTATTTAAATGTGTAATATTCGCGTAAATAAAAGAAAACATTTTATGTCAAGTGTTTGATCTCAAGTTAGACCTATTACTTAAGAGTACTAAAATTAACATGCTTTCATACTTGTTTACTGTTTGATTTTTATTTTAGTATATACATTTCCATATATTAAGGGACTATTCCTGTTCTTTTCAAATGCTATAATATATCTATACTTTATAAAATCACTTTCGCTATTTACTATTCGCTAGCTAGTGCTTTTTATTTATGTTTTTTGCAGTGTGCGTAAGTGCGTCTTCTCCGTTTCATATTGTTCCACAATTTTAATCCTACCCATTTTAAATATACGTTACCCATGTTGTCTAGTACAACTAAATACCATTTTTTTATAAATTTGGTAACACATTGCTGATATTTTTTCCTCCTGTGGCCTGCTAAACAATGAACTTCTCTGTAGCGACATGTAACAGCCAATACGAAGAATAAAAAAATGTTGAAATTTTTTTTTATTAAATGATTTCTTAATAACCTCATTCGCTCAAACATTTACTTAGAGACCCTTTGTTTAAAAACACCCGTATGGGAAGCTCTTTGGGAATGTCAATAAAACAAAATTGGTCTGAAAATAAGTCAAAAATAAGTCGTCAGAGTATATAAAACAATTAATTTTATATTACTATCTAAAGTTCACCCGTGCAGTATCCAAATACACAGTATATTGGAGCTATAATATTGAGCCAGCGTTTTCAGCTGCTGAATCAGGAGTCCACATTTTAAATAACAGCGGGACGTAATTTCGGCGATAGAAATTACTCGTTTTTCGGTCTGGATTTATTATGATTATTCCGCGTAATCCGTGATAGTGTATATATATAATTACTAGTAGTAATTATGTATATACACTGTAAGTATATATACACTGTAGTAATTAGTTAGTAAATTATCAAATTGCAATTGTTGTAAATAAACTATGTTACAATGAATGGTACAATGAATGTGAAATTATGGTACAATGAATGGAAAGGTAACGCTGTGTCCTACTGTTGTGCTAAAATAAAAATCTATAGAAACAATTCACAAACAAACGGCCTCGTTTATTTTTCAATTGCACGATTCTAACAACAAATTTGATACAATGTAGAACACTACATTTTTTTTATTTCATCAACTGCGTAAATGCATGAATGCAAACAAAAAACTAGTTATAGGTCTTGCTTCTATTTTCCTGTAAAATTACTTAGTGTTACTAAAGCATGTTCAGAAAATGATTAAAATAATTATGGTGTGTACGTTAGTGAGTGTGTATCTCGTGATCGTGGTTTTTTCTCGTGGGTGTCGCAACAGTCGACAAAAAGAAATACTAGACTGACTTTCTGTAGATGGTAGAATTACCATATCAATTATGCTTGACCTGAATTATCCAGACTATTGACGGACAGCAGAGTTTAAGGTGCAAAATGTCTGGTACTGAAATCGTCAATGTGCCTGCCAAACGTAGCGATTACAACAATTCCTTCCACCTTGGGAGAAGACTATGTTCAACGGTAGACTTTATACAGGCCGATGAATAAGAAGACTGAATATTTTCACTGGTGATATGATTCTTATGCAGGAATCCGTCTAGGTAGGTACCACCGCAGGGCCAGTTATTCTGCCGTGAAGCAGTGGTGTGCAAATGCTTTGCAATATGCAGCTAGCAAAATAACATTATAATAATAAGTTTAAATGGCGAGAAATATTTTGCTAGTAATATAAGACTAGTATAGTTTATACCATGTAAAATGATATTTTAAGAGGTTTTTGCTAATATGACCTTTAATGCTTCTAAGTGAAGCACATCACGTTATAATGAATGTTATGAGTATTAAATGGTCTTTTAAGAAGATACACTAATTAGTGTTTGTTTGATTGCTTATTAGGTATATAATTTAAGACCATGTAAAGGTTTTGATGAATTTTTTTGGTCATATTAAAGTTTATCAGTAAGTTCGTTATAACGCTTATAACCTCATACAAGTATTTTGTAATGCAATTTAAATAACGAATTATTATTGCTGTTCATGTGGCTTTTAAAAAAGAAAAGTTATATATAATTGTATATAAAAACAAATACTAAAAATTTTCCCAAAAGACTGGAAAAGATTTAGGTGAAGTGGTGGGTATCGAAGAAAATTGAATAGGAAGTCAGTGACTCGCGTGTGGGGGTGTATCCACTACTACTTTTTCTGCAACACAGGAACTACTAACAATAAAAGTTATAGTGGTTCCGTATCATAAAAATATAAAGTAGTAAGATTCTACAAGCGGTATGTAGATGACACTTTCACAATTTTACCATCAGATAAAGTAACTGCATTTCTAGACCACCTTAACTCTCTGAACTCTAAAATTCAATTTACAATGGAGTTAGAGGCAAATAACTCTTTAGCTTTTCTAGATGTTTTAGTAATTCGGAATCCTAATAACACCTTGAGTCACACTGTGTATAGAAAAAATACCCATACTAACAGATATTTAAACGGTGAATCTCGCCACCATCCATCACAGTTAGCTACCGTGAGTAAATCCTTGTTTCAGAGAGCACGAGGAATCTGTGACAAGAAACACCTGGCCGCCGAGCTTCAGCATGTCAAGCAAGTTTTGCACGACAACAAGCTTCGGGTTCCGCGCCTACGTCGCAATGACCGAGTGAAACCGGCCACAGTCGAGCGTGTACCTGCTGTTCTACCTTATGTCAGAGGAGTCACGGACAAGATTGGCTATATCTTGAAGCGGGCTTCCATAAAAACATTCTTCAAGCCGCCGAAGAAGATAAGTCAGTTTTTACCATCTGTCAAGTGTAACATCCCTCCACAAGACGCAGGAGTATACAAGCTGGATTGTGAATGTGGTCTCTCTTACATAGGCCAAACAAAAAAATCGATAAAAACCCGCGTAAAAGAACAGATAGCTGACGTGAAGCATCGTCGTTCTAGGAAGTCTGCAGTCCGGCTTTACCACCGGCTTGGGATCCAATAATAAATAAAATTAAATCAAAAACCAAGCATACCACTGCAAGACTTCAAGACACAGTTAGCTCTTTCTACGTAGATCGGACCAAAAATAATAATTAAAAGCTGAAGGTACCCCAGGTTAACTATGACATCAGGACATCTGTCACCGCAGTCCTCCCGTGACCATGGGTGCTGTAAAGCACTCGAAACGTCGGGTTATAATTAGTAAAAATAGTAAAAAAAATTAAACGCGATAAAATCCGTAAAATTAGCTTCATTTAAATATAAAGTAATATATAAGAGTTACACAATTTACCATATTCGAAAGAATACTTGAAACACGATGAAGAAAATAGTGATAGTAAGAGTTTATGATGGCTAATACAAAATATAAATTGGTGTCCACTGTAGATATAAAAGAAAATAATTAATTGAATCATTGACTTTCAGAAAAAATGTAATTTTAAGTGTTGATTTACCACATACTCGGTGAACAGTACTTCGGAATGAAAAATTGTAAAATCTTCGTTTTTGGCCGGTATACGATTAGATTCCAATTGTTTATTTATATTCTTTACTCCAAAATTTATACAAAAACTAAATGACAATAAAGTAAAACAAAAAAAAAATACAATAAAGTGAGCAATAGGCGGTCTTATTGCTGACAGTAATATCTTCCAGACAACTGTTGGATGGACAGGATATCAAGAACAATAAAAAAGTCGAGAGCGTCGGCGTGGAAACAAATAAATGAAATAGAGTGCATAAAGAACATAAGACATACCCATTATATCCGTACACACTTATACTATACATATATGTTCGTATATCATAAAAAATATTTGGCGTAACAGTACAACATTGTTGTATTTAGTTATTGTTATTCTATATTATTATGTAAGCCTGGAGGTAGTACTCTGTAACACTTAAAGGACTAATCGCACGACATTCGCACCTTTTGTAACGTACGTGTAATACTTAAGAACTGGTATCTCGGGATGACGAGCACAGTGGGTGCCACACAGAAACGTTCTGGATTACACACCATTTGTTATGGGCTTCTTTACCATTGTGAACGTTTTGCACGTCATCTTCTCTTACAAAAAAGAACATGTCTTATTTCACCAAATCATTCAATCAATTACCTACTGTTGTTTTAATAGACAGTAAATAATAGGTACGTATTTTACAATGAGCTGTAATTTAAGCAAATATTCATATTTGCTTAAATTAGGGATACGAGGACTTGCTCGGTCTATCATCATCGCAAATGTATTGGATTCGTATCACGCATATACCGATAAAAAGTTTTAAGTATTTCGAAGACACGCAGTCTTCCAACTTGTGCTGAGTAGCGCGGCGGACTTTCTTCGGCTATTATCTTGTCAAAAATGAAAGGGAGGATTGGGCTGATAAGTGGTAAGTTTATAGACTGTTATTACAGTATTTTTGCATCTCAATGTTTTATTCTTTTAACAGACAGTGCCGAAAAATCTAAAATTACAGGGCAATGTAAACCTACATATATCCCCGTATTTATATATATAGATATCCTAAGTAGCTACAATATATTTTGATGTTCTTTTTATGTTACTATTTAATAAAAAATAAAATGAATTTCTTAATAACATAATGATTTCTTATATTTACGCGAACACTACACATTGAAATGAAACTAAGTTTACGGATTTTATCGCGTTTAATTTTTTTACTATTTATAACCCGACGTTTCGAGTGCTTTACAGCACCCATGGTCACGGGAGGACTGAGGTGACAGATGTCCTGATGTCATAGTTAACCTGGGGTACCTTCAGCTTTTAATTATTATTTTTGGGTCCGATCTACGCAGAAAGAGCTAACTGTGTCTTGAAGTCTTGCAGTGGTATGCTTGGTTTTTGATTTAATTTTATTTATTATTGGATCCCAAGCTGGTGGTAATACCCAACCATCTTCTCTATTGAAATTTGGATGTTTTTTGATTTCAATAGCCTCGCGAATCATCCTTGGTAGGAATCGGTGTTCTTTTGCAAGGGTCTGTGGTTTATCAAATCTGATGTAATGGTTGGGATGATCCAGAACATGGTCACAGACTGCAGATTTCCTAGAACGACGATGCTTCACGTCAGCTATGTGTTCTTTTACGCGGGTTTTAATTGATCTTTTTGTTTGGCCTATGTAAGAGAGACCACATTCACAATCTAGCTTGCATACTCCTTGACATCATGATATCTGTCACCTCAGTCCTCCCGTGACCATGGGTACTGTAAAGCACTCGAAACGTCGGGTTATAAATAGTAAAAAAATTAAACGCGATAAAATCCGTAAACTTAGTTTCATTTAAATTTTTAATAACATTTAATTAAAAAGTTACAGTAAATAAGAATATACCAAGTCAAATTTCGGGTTCGTGTGAGTTTGGGTACGTTACTTAAAACTTTTGATGATACGAGTATGTTCGAGATAGCTTTACAGAACACATTAACATATTGTATGTAGCGGAAGTAAACTATATTCTAGAGGAATTGACCAAACGTATTTAAAAACAGTGTCTCGAGTCTTACAGGGTAACAGCGTTTGCTATTTGATCGCGAGTATCTCAGAGTAGATGGCAGGGAAAAGACATTTCTTAGTGATTTTGGCACAAATATGCAATCAAAGTACAATTTCCCATACCGTCCCTTCATAGAGATTATTTCCGCAAGGTAAAAGAACTTATATACTTATCAAGACATCGAAAGACTTGTCTGCGTTAACCGTTAAGAGAATAGAAAAAAAGGAAGGGAAAGTAATTGCATTCTAAGGAATTGCAGCTTAACAGTACGAGATGTGAGCTGCGTTAATTCAGGGGTCGAGTAATCTCTGTAAATTTCATAGTAGGTATGCGTGTGACCCGAGTTGCAGCACCAGGTGCCAAGCTCTGAAATTGTCCTGCAATTTTAAGTGCTGATTTGACACGTTCTCTGTGAAGGAAAACATTAAAGGAAACCTGCATTTTATTTATTTTTTAATATGAGTCGATTGTACTATGACATTATCTCTATGAATCATCAAGCACCATTTAGCGACTATTATTAATCGTATCGGTTGGTGCAGCGGCTAAGCGATTGGCTTGTGAGCTTTTGTGGGTTGGATTCTAGTTGGGGTAAATGTTATCCCACATGGCACAATGGTCATGTGGAACAAAATTTTCTAAACGAAAACAATTTTTTAACAAAGAATTTTATTTCTTGAAATAATTTTAGTTTATGTTTATGTTTATGTTTTTTATTATGTTCGGTAATTGTTTTTAATC